>OW388081.2:34690200-37190200 GCA_936449025.2 Sarcophaga subvicina
TTTCTCGCCTTATACCATAGTAACTCTGTACGATGGTCTAATAGCTACTTTATGGACATTCTTTACTTGGTTCTCCAAGAGCATTGTCTGAACCTTCTAATCATTTGCAATACTGGGCCCACGAAGTGGTGGACACGAAGTAACACAAAATTCAAGCCCTTTAGTGAATAATACTCAACAGATATGAATAAAAATTTTATAAAGAGAGTGTCAGTAGTGCAAGTGGCAACTCTGGTAGCTGTCACACACGTTTATTTTGTCAATTAAAAATGGACTGCTTAATGAAAGAATAATTCCCATTTTGTGTAAAACGAACGATCAAGGCCACAAACGAAAGCCCTAAGGCGTTATAATTGTGAAAACTTTTTACGAAAATTTGAAAAGTTATGCTAAGATCGCATGCACATTTCGAAGAAATTTCAGTCGAGAAAGAGCACCCAATGTGACAACCATTCGACGAGTAGTCAAAAAAGTTGAAAAAACTGGATTCAATAATCACCTAGATTATGTGAATTAGCGTCCTGCGATTTTTTAGTGTTTTGTAAAATCTCGAGCGTTATTAAATTTGAAATTCAACACCTCATGGCTGAGATACAGCCACTTCTCTGCGAAAAAGTCGAAGAAAATTTTATGAAAAAAGAAATGTTCTGTCATCAGAGTCGTGATGGCCATTTGACGGTAAGAAGGTATGTTGGAGTGGTTAGTTTGATTATCAAAGCTCACTTGAGCACACATAGCGGCCCGTTGTGACGCCACAGGTAAGCGCAGTCCCTTTACTGATCAGCGCAGGGGTTGCACACTAAGGAACGACTACTCTATGCTTGAAACCAGCCGCGGCCGTAAATCGTATATCATTTTTATTCGAAATACGTATGTCTTTAAAATCTGAACAAAAAAAATTATTTCAAATAAAAAAAACTGTATTCTTATACGGTGTTCAGATATGCAGCTTTATTGCGTAAATCGCAATAAACGCCATTATAGAACTCACTTAAAAGTTTCAATTAATTATTGCGCAATAAATACGCAAATTGTTATAATATTGAGTAAAACTTAAAATGCAGCACTGTCATAAGTGTTTTTAGTAAGCATATTACAATTAACCGAACACTTTCTGTTGATATTTGACAACTCAAATGTCAACAACGACAAACAAAAAAAAAACAATGTTGTTGAAACAACCAGCTGTCAAATGAATACTGAATAAGCACCTGAACTACGTATATTATTATGCCTGAACACTTAAAATATTGTACTCAATAAACCGAATATTAACTCAATAAAAGTGCATATCTGAACATAGTATTATTGAGATATCCTTTATAAGAATTTAAGCCAATAAGTTGAAATAATCGTTCTGAGATTTAAACTATTTTCCTTACCCCCATTCTTATAAGAATTTTTAAATATTTCCTATTTCTTCATTAATGCACGCATACTACCTGCTATAGCGTACCTCATTTGCAACCTCCATAGTTAATATTCTTTGAATTTTTAATGACAAAAACTAAAGGCAGTGCCTGCCATGTTTAATAAATTGATTCTAATGCAAATTGATCTAAAAAGCGATTTATGAATAGTTTTATATTGAAATTATTCTTATTAAAATGGCAAAACATTTGCCATTTGCTGGCTCTGATATTCGTAATTAATAATTCGATAAGAAATAATGGGTTCAACAGCAGTGAATTTTTTTTTTATTTAGACAACCATGACAAATGGAGTCCATCAATAAACGGGCTGTTAAGCAAGTTTCGTAAATCAGGAAATGCTTTTCATTTTATATTCCGCAACTAATAGATGAGAAGAAATAATGGAGAGAGATTTAGAACGAAACGTAAAATAATTAGAATTTCTATTTAAAAGCATAAAAAGGAGGGTAAATCTGTTTGTAATTACATTTAAGGGTCCTATTTTTAGTCCATACCGATAAACAATGCAAATCAAGGGGTGGGTCGATAACTTTTGAGAATAATTCAGAATTTTTCTGTAATTCTGGTACCACTCAAGCAAATATTAATTTGTAAAAATCTCTCTTGAAGTCGCCATCGTCTAGTAAGTAGTGTGTTGGCTTATTAGACGTAAAGCCAGGGTTCGAGCCCCAGGCCAGACATCAAAACAAAATACAAAAAGTATATCTTCGGCGACTTTCTCTCTCAGCAGATTTCTGGCAAAATCTCTGAAAGTAAATAAAATTGCCATGAAAAGTTTCTCAAAAAATCTGTCGTTCGGGATCGACTTTAAACTGTAGGACCCACCACTCACGTATAAAATTAACACACACACACACAACATAAGTGGTATGAGAAACTAGGTCGTAATCCTGACTGAAGGGTTGTAATGACCAATTATGTGTGTGTAAAAACCTTTCAGGTTCAGAGTTACTCAGCTTCAGTAGCTTAAGTTAAAATATTTAGGTGTCAGACAATATTTAGATGGGAAACTGCATTAAATCCAAGATTTTTTATTGTCTCAATCAGTAGAGTCCTATAAAGCTGCTGTTGATGCTGCATTGGACTCAACCTTTTCTGATGACGTTAAGCTCTGGATCAGTCACAGAAATGTGCAACTACAGCACGAACAACACGGGTGTACATTTTTTATAGACTTTAAAATCCAATGTTATTAGGCTGCATAAACTCCAAAGTCCTCTATTCTTCTTTATTTTGCGTTGAACTATTTACCGTTATTTTAAATTAACCCATATGTGCCCAACATTTTTCTCGTAAAAACATGGATTTTTTGTATTTATTGGAATCTATATGGTATACCACACAGCTGTTCAATATCTTACCGTTTTAAAAATGGGGCGATAAGCACATGTGGGTTAAAACAATTTGTGTGTGAGAATATTATCGAAATTTTTTATTCGTTTGTAAGACTTTTCTTTTCTTTTTTTGTCTTGAGCCGGAGGTGGCAATCTTCGAAAGACACTTTTGTTCCAACAAAAAATTGTACACGATTCACCGTCCTTCAACCACTCTCCCCCCGCGGGACTGCCGTAAGGTATTATTTCGCGGAATGCTGGTTAGCTTTAAAGCTTTCTCATGTTAAATTAAATTTTGTCTTCGTACCTCCAACCTTTGGAGTTCCAACATTACCTCAGACATTCTCTGTCTTTATTGGTTTCATAGAATTCCAGAATTCAACACTTCTGCCATATGCGGGTTTGGCCGCAGGGCCAGCTATATCTGTGGCACTATATTAGAATATGCTCCGCATCTTTCTCCTCATCTACCTCGCTGGTAAGACCTATTGATGCCAATATGTGTGGAATACAGCATCGTTCAAATATCAGCTACGACTTTTTTGTGTGAAGCGCATTCGAAATATTAAATTTTCCATTAATCGGCTTGAATTTGACGCATAATCATAGGTTATAAAGGCTTTGATGACCGCTATGGCTTGTGGCTTATTCGCATACAACTGTATGTAACGCTGTCAAATCGAACGATCACAGTGGCAAATTCACATCACCACCATATGGGATGACCAACAGATCGTATGACTTTCATGGCACTTAGCACCCTTCCGTTGGAATCTTTTGTTGTTGACCAAATTATGCAATTGAAGCTAAAAGAAATTGGTAATCATTGGCTTTTAATGTTCACTACCGACAGTGCTGATCTAACCAACATCGATCTTAAAACAAATATGAGTTGATAACGCGGCCAGTTCAAAACCTGCACCGAACAGAGGCTTTTTCGGGATTGATATCGTGCGGATTGGTATCGCTTAAATTGGTAGTCATTCATCTAACATTCGCTAAAAATTAAAGTCAGTTATAAACTGCTATAGGACCCATTCAGCGAACGCACAACGCTGCATGGGGTCGTCAATGACGATTTATCAAAACAGGCTGAATAAATGACAATAAATTTCACAAATTTAACTCAGCAAGTCACCGCAGTCTAGTAGGTAGTGGTATGGCTTATTAGATCTGAGGCCACGGTTCAAACCCCAGGTCCGACATCTCCAATGAAATATGAACAAATATTACTTCGGCGACTTATGCTCAGCGGATTTCTGGCAAAAACTCTGAGAGTAAATAGAAAAATTGCCATGAAAAGTTTATCAAAAAATCTGTCCTTCGGAATTGACTTCAAACTGTAGATCCCGCCACTCATGTATAAAAATTAACACACACAACATAAGTGGTGTGAGAAACTAGGTCGCAATCCTGACGGAGGGGTTATAAAGACCAATAAAATAAGTATGTATGTAACATCAACCGGATGATCTTTATCAACTATCGTAGTTCAGAATACCATGTTCGAAGACCCTGTATTTTAATAGTTCTCTGTGAAAGTACGTGGATTTCTCGAATTGTGCTTAAGCAGGATGTGGGATTAGCTGACTTTTTATGATGTTCGCAATTGATATTATACTCTCACTCCGCTTAAGAGCTTCCTGTATAAATTATTGAAGGGGAATTAAATCCTTTTATTTTTAGAATTGGAATATGCTGGCTCGAGTTTGTAGTCAAGCACTTTAATAACAACTCGATGCCTCGAAGACTAGATAGTAAAAATCTTTCAGTTTGACTAGGAAAACGAATATGGTCTTTCATATTCTGTTTCGTTAGGTTAACGAGGTTTAATAGGATTATTAATGGAACAATGCAGCTCCAAATTAATCGAACTTTAAAATTCAGGGTAATACAACTCGACCTCAATACACAAATTGGATCTTCATGTACTTTCTTTCATGTACTTCAAGTATCTTCAAAATTACACAAAATTTTTTTGGTATATAAAGTCAGTTGATCTGGGTAGGGCAGATTTCTTAGATTTTAACATTGTCCGGGAGACCCTAGAACTACCATTTCATCCAGCTGACTGTTTCGCCTTTGGTAGCATCGGTTTTCAACATGTGATCTTGTAAATTCAATTATGGTTATGGTTTAAAAGGATAGGGAATACAGGGTATCTCTTTCTAAATCTTTTTAAAATTGTTTCATCCCCATGGAGCCAAGTAATGACAATTAAATCGAAGTTTGTCTAAAGGAGAACAGCCAGCTACAATAGAACATTCTTACTATGTTTTGCTGGCATCGTTGAAAGCATTTTTTAGTTACAAAAATTAAAAAAAAATCCAAAAGTTTCTTTTACTAACGGATACTATAGCTGTTGCTTTAATTGAGTTGAGTGCCATACATCGTAATATTTGTAGCAATTAACAGAAAACATATTTCATAATTAGAAAATATTTTCATTTCAATGTTTTGGCAGCTTGTAATTGCTGTACTGAATCTGAAATGTACAACTGAATTCGTGTACATGGATACTTAAGTTGATTGATGTTACCCACCTTAGTTGGGACACATGGTAACATGCTATTGCAACATGTAGTACAACATACATATCTTGACTTATTCAATTCATTTCATTTAAAAATCCGTTTCATGTGGACACAAACAAACAACACTTTTCACGAACAAGAAAAATCAATTTACACTCACAAGAACTGGAACATGAATACAAAAGAGTACTCCACTTAAGTCTGAGTATTGAACTAGTTTTTATGCATGCTTTGCTAATACCCTGTGATGCATGTAAGATGACATTTTTGTTAATAATCCCTGCTTAAAACATCCATCAAAAAACGAATTTCAAATCCATAAAATTGCAAAGAAAAAAAAAAAAACAAGAAATTTTCTATTCCAATTGACATCAATGAGAAGAGTAAATCACTTTGTCTCCGTTTATTCTCAACATGGGTAAAAATTCAAAGTAATTTGAAGGATTAATTTTGACAATCACACCGTTATACGAGTGCTTCCAAATTGTCATATCGTTTGGCATGTAGGCAGGAGTTTTTCTTATTTTGAATTGAAAAAAAAGAGTTGAATGATGATGAAATTAGAATCACTCATACACTTACATACGTGTAGGAGACAAATGTTTTTCCTGTTGCTTTAACATTAGTTTGACATTCTGTAATCTGGTGTGTTATTTTGTTTTTTTTTGTGACATCAAATACTACAAACATGCAACAAATATTTAAGACTCATAATGTTTGCATCAACACATTAATTTTTTATCCGCTTTTCATGATGATGCCAATGAAGAATATCACTCTCATATCCATCATTACTTGGGTGAGTATACACCGAAGGAAAAATGTTAGCAAGCTAGTATAAAAGGGGAATTCTGTGCTCTGTGCCCTCCATTTTATTTTCTTTCCCAAAAATTTACTTTGCTACACAGTTTCATTGAAAGTCAGGTTGGTATATATATATGTATATCAAATATGACAAGAATATACCACCTTGCCGCTCGCCTTATATACAGTGGATAGCAAAATTCTTAGTACTCCAATATATTTTGACAAAAAAAGTCCCCTCAGGCTTAATACTGTTTCCTAAAGTCCCGATATGACTTCAAGAGAGTATTTAAGAGATCATTTGAAAGAACGGTTATGTAATCGCTAAACCTTAAACAAAAGTCAACCGAAAAACTTGCTCATGGTGCCACCCGTAAACGCTAAACAAAACTTGTACAGTCAATTTTAAATGAGTTAAATGGAGTGCTTGACTTTAAGGGATATTCTACTAAATACAAGAGATAACATTTTCAACACTGGCTTAAACAGCTTATGTACGATTCGTGTTTTGTTTCACTGTCACCCATCTTCCGTTTGGTCTATAATTTAACCATGAATCGTCTTACAAACGAACAACGCTTGCAAAACATTGAATTTTATTATCAAAATACGTGCTCTGTTAAGAAAGTTCATAGCGCGCTTCTTCCATTTTATGGTCAGTTTAATCGACCCAAGAAGTCGCCGTAGTCTAGTAGGTAGTGTATTGGCTTATTAGACCTAAAGCCTGGGTTCGAGCCCCAAGCCAGGCATCAAAGGCAAAATACAAAAACAAGTATTTTTTCCTCTTAGTAGATTTCTGGCAAAAACTCTGAGAGTAAATAAAAATTGCCATGAAAAGTTTCTCAATAAATAACAATCTGTCGTTCGGAGTCGACTTTAAACTGTAGGTCCCACCTCTCATGTATAAAATTAACACACACAACATAAGTGGTGTGAGAAACTAGGACGTTGTACAATGGGTCAATTCGACCTCCGGGTACTGTACTTGTCTTAATTGACAAGTACACGTCCTCTAACCTAACCTTAATCGACCCACTGAAGCGGCTATTCGGGCTATTGTGACTAAATTTCGCGCCAAATTTACATTGTTGGACATTAAACCACCAACACGCTTACGTAGAGTACGAACTGAGGAAAATATCGCAGCTGTATCGGCCAGTTTTAATGATGACCATCAATTATCGATTCGTCGCCGTTCGCAGCAATTGGGCCTCTGTTACTCAACAACGTGGAAAATTTTGCGGAAGGCTTTAGTTGTGAAGCCTTTCAAAATACAGCTGGTGCAAGAATTGAAACCGAACGAACGACATACCGCAACGCAGAATTTTTGGTGAATGGGCTCCTGGAAAGTTGGCCGACGATTCATTTTTTTATCGAAAAATTGTGTTCAGCGACGAAGCCCATTTTTGGCTCAATGGATACGTAAATAAGCAGAATTGTCGATTTTGGAGTGAAGATCAACCAGAAGCATTGCAAAAGCTACCAATGCATCCAGAAAAAGTCACAGTTTGGTGCGGTTTATGGGCTGGTGGCATCATACTTCTTCAAAGATGCTGGGAATCGTAACGTAACTGTGAATGGTGAGCGCTACCGTGAGATGATATTCAACTTTTTTTGTCCAAAATGCAAGAGCTTGAATTGCATGACATGTGGTTTCAACAAGACGGTGCCACATGCCACACAGCACGCGTAACAATGGACTTATTGAGAGGCGAGTTCGGCGAACATTTTCGGGACCGGTCAATTGGCCGCCTAGATCGTGCGATTAACCGCCTTTAGACTATTTTTTGTGGGGCTATGTTAAAGCTCATGTCTATACAGACAAGCTCGCTTCAATTGACGCATTGGAAGACAAAGTTGAAGCATTTATTCGTGAGATACCGGCCGAAATGTTGGAAAGAGTATGCCAAAATTGGACTTAGCGGATGGACCATTTGAGGCGCAGTCGCGGTCAACATTTGTATGAAATAATCTTCAAACATTAAATTATATGGACCGTACTATCGATTCAAATAAAGATTTCATGCATTTTTCTGAATTTTATGTGTTTTTTTTGAAAAATTTTCCTATAGCTCTTAACAAATCACCCATTATTAGGCCTTTGAATTTTAAATTTACTCAGGGTTCTCCTTGGGGGTACCTATGGAGGCATCTGAAACTTTTCCTTATTTTTCTCTTGTTTTATGAAAAACATTAAAAACTCGCCAAAGAAATATTTTTTCAAATTTCATTTAGTTGGAAACGTCTCACCTGGGGTTTGAACTGAGGCCTCGCGTATAATAACCAAACAAACTACATTCTACACTACGGTCACTTTATATGAACATCTACAATGCAATACGTTCCGAGCATCATTTGAAAATCTTCTACACAGTCAGCAATTCATTATGAACGGCATTCATCTTAGCCACCAGATTAGTAGTAGTTCTGTGGTGTTGTTGTTATATACAGCCAGTAAGGATTATCGCAAAGCATCTCATATTACAGCAGCTAAGCTTCTTACATTACATAACTGGCACTATTAAGACAGAGACACAATCGAGGACTCACTAGTCAAAGTTATCTCCTTCTAACTTGTTTCCTAACTGGCCCCTCTTCGAAGACCGGGTTTTATAGGTGGTGAAAAGATTAAACCGGGAATATCTGTCTAGTGGAAGGCAGTGAACATTACTTTTGCTTCTAAGAATTCTTGGCACGGTTCGAGGATTATTCCTGCTCTATTAGAATCCACTCCTGAAGCTAGTCTAGGTAGATCTACCACCTCTGAATGCCTTTGTCAGACACAAAGAGTGAGTTATAGAGCCCACCCTTGGGTGCCGAATTTATTATCTGATACAGAGTCTGAACTTCGCTAGTAATCAGAGGGATTACAAGAAAAAGAAAACTTCCTAAATGAAAGAAGTTTGAACTCCTGGGCGAGGTAATATGAATGAGCGCTTGCAGAGAAATCCTGTTATGTACTGATTGTATACAATGATGATTATACTATGTTCAGATATGCACTTTTATTGAGTCAATATTCGGTTTATTGAGTACAATATTTTAAGTGTTCAGACATAATAATATACGTAGTTCAGCTGCTTATTCAATATTCATTTGACAGCTGGTAAACAAAAAAGCTGGTTGTTTCAACAACATTGGTTTTTTTTTGTTTGTCGTTGTTGACATTGGAGTTGTCAAATATCAACAGAAAGTGTTCGGATAATTGTAATATACTCACTGAACATACTTATGACAGTGCTGCATTTTAAGTTTTACTCCGTATTAGACCAACAGTGACATATGGAGCAATTGTCTTGGCAGATACAACGACTGTGAAAAAAGCTCAATTGTAGTTGAATAACATACAAAGATTAGCGTGTGCTGGACTAACAGGGTCAATAAGGACAGCGGCTCTGGATGCTCTTTTGGATTTAAGTTCGTTGTACAGGCTACTGAAAACAAAAGCTTTAAAGTCTATGGTTAGGTTGATAAGAGACAAATCTAACACAAAATTCATTTGGAACTTTCGTGACCTAATCATTTGGTTCTCTCCTTTCGAAGCTGCATACTCTTTTAAAAGAGATATTTTTTTGTAGGGGGTTCAAGAATGAATTTTGGGGCAGGCGCAGGTGTTTGAGGTCTCAGAATGAAATATTTCGAATACAAGGGGTATAGTGGGTGTCATCCAAGAGGAGGTCTATGCCGTGGCAACGTGCTTAAATCAACTGGCATAGGAGGTACGAAAGCATTGCGATGTGATAGTCTATCACCAATTCGTCACTCGGCTTCTATGAGTTTAAAACGAAGTTAGTACGGGACAGTCTGAGGATGCTGAATCGCCTATAAAGGGAAAATTAGATTACCTTCTGCTAGATCCCAGGTCTTGTCGTAGTTCTTGATAATGAGAAAGCAGACGGTATTGCTATGTGGAGAGTTTCCACGTCATTGTGTTCAAAACCTTTTTGTGCAAACGTTTGAAAAGAGAGAAAAAACTCTTCTCAAACCATGTGGGTTAAGGCAAATAAAATTTTTATTGGATTATTTTAAAAAAAGGAGATCTATGCCATGTATCAGATGAGCAAGGTTGGTAGTTGGCCTTTTGACAGGTCACTCACTGTAGACTCTGTATACACTTATGCCGAATGAATTCAAATTGATGTGGATATTCAAAGTCTTCTTTATGAAAATTTTAATTTCAAATCTAATTCCAACTTATTTTTAAAACAAATCTAAAATCGTTTCATAACTAACTTTCTTGCAGTGTTTTTTGTTTGTTTTTTCACCGGCAAAAAACTACAATAACTCCGACTAAATTCTTTAAAAAAAAACTAAGTCTTCAAGTGCGCACGCAGTTCGTCTTAGAACGGGCAAACATTTGTTGTTTCATGATTCATTATGTTCTTGTCCAACTACAGATTGAAATTAATTTTTCAGTTTAGCTTTACAACGCTTGCCTGTTTGCTTGATGACTGATTGACGACAAGATATTTGACAGCCGCTCTAATCATGCATGTCACATCTGATGTTTAGGAAAAGTGTTTATGTTTCTCTGCTACGTTATACGTACGTCTTCTCTGTATGTCTGTCTTGAGGTACGTCCTTTTTTTTTTTTGCTGCATGACGTGTTAAATGAATGTGCGTGCAGACTTTTATTAGATGCCACATTTTTCTAACTGTACTCGTATATGTTATGGCTAAAAAAAAAGACGCAAAACTGTTTAGAAATACTAAACAAAAATAAAGTTGTTGCTGTGTGTTGCCAATGTTGTATTCATTTTGTTAACGACACGATGCCTGTTTTCATCAGTTGAATACTGTTCTCTTCTGCATTAAGTTTTCCAAACAAGTGAGTGGATTGCTGTTCACAGCCAGTGTCTCCTCTTGAGCAGCAAATTTTTTTTACAGAATGAAAATGAAACTCCAGTCAGTCAGTCAGGCAGTCAGTTCCCTTTGAATGTTGCATGACAAAGAACGCCCTTCCGTTCACAAGACATTTTTCCACTTGTTGTTGTATCGAACAATAAATATTTCCATTTTAACTGATTGTCGTCTTCCATTCATGCCTCAATTGTTGTTTGTTGTCATTATTATGGTTGTTGTTGTTGTTGTTATTGTTGTTGGTGTTGCATTTATCTGTGTAAATAATTAAAAACGATTTGTTGCACTAAATTTTCTAATGAAAACAAACACTCGCAATTAAATCGCATCGAATGAAATTGAATGGAATAGCAAATGAATTGAAGCCTGAGTGCTTTTGTCTGATTTTCTCTTGTAAACATTTTTCAAAGCATTTGTTAGCATAGGGGACTCTAGACGTAGGGCAAATTGAAGACAATCTTTAAATCTGTAAATTGATATTGAGGTCATGCATCCATCATAATTTCCCCGCTGCTTCATATTTCATATTTTAAATGGTTTTCTAAGATTGTGTCATCGTTAAATGGAATTTTTGACGGATGCGAAGAGTGCTTGTCTGGTGTTAAAAATAAATCTTTTCAACATGAAGTTGGGTGGAAGATAATGACATTCGTAGGAGTTCTTAAAACAAGAAACCCTTAGAGTTTTGAATGTTGTGTAATTGTACATGACAGATTCAAGTTAAACAAGACATAGAATTTCATTTGTATATTAAATAATTCGTTTAATTAGATTTATTAGATGCGACATATTTTGATTTGACAAAATCAACCGAATGCCATGTGGGTACAGTTAAATATTGGCGCTTTATATTGTAATTCATAATTTTCATTTATTTTTGGTATCTACGAGTTACGATTTTTAAACTGATGTATGATGTTTTTAAAATGAATTGCTTCAGCTCGCTTCAGCTGTTTTATGTAAGTTAAGTAATACTCTTGAAACTTAAAATCACTTGCTGATTTCATCAAGTTCTTAAAGAATTTTTTTTTCTAATTTTAATTACAATTTTGTGTTTGCTTCATGAAAACTACGGAAGTTGCCGTAGTCTAGTAGGTAGTGTGTTGGCTTATTAGACGTAAACCAGGGTTCGAGCCCCAGGCCAGACATCAAAACAAAATACAAAAAGTATTTCTTCGGCGACTTTCTGTCAGCAGATTTCTGGCAAAAACTCTGAGAGTAAATAAAATTGCCATGAAAAAAAGTTTCTCAAAAAATCTGTCGTTCGGAGTCGACTTTAAACTGTAGGTAACACCACTCATGTATAAAATTAACACGCACAACATAAGGGGTGTGAGAAACTAGGACGTTGTACAATGGATCAATTCGACCTCCGGGTACTGTACTTGTCTTAATTGACAAGTACACGTCCTCTCTAACCTAACCTAACCTTCATGAAAACTAATATTTCAATTAGCATTTTGAAGAATTAATCGTTTATTGGTTTGTTTTCTGTTTTAATAGAAAATATTCCAGTAAAAATAGAAAACCTTTTGTGCACATTCTTACCCACTAAAAGTTTGTTAATTTCTACCACTGCACTTTGGTATAACAGCGCTCTGCGGTTAGCCTCCTCGCTACTCAAATACTATCAACAGCGCCGTCATTTTTAGCATACAAACCAGAGATCAGCAATGAATCGTTTTTTCGCTATTCATAAGCACACATGAAATTTTGGATATAAATGAGTCAATAATATTGAAATTTAACTATGTATTCTGGTTAATTCGTACTCACAACAACGTTGATTTATAAGTACAGGTTGCAATGAGCATGAGTACAACGTTGACATCAAACTCATACCATTCGAAATATGTTTGATTCATACGCCTACTTATTTAGATTCATAAATTTAGAAAAATACTTATAATACTCATAAATGATTCGAGTGATTCGAATCATTCATCAAAATTTACAGCCTTAGTTGTTAGGCATTTACAACAAAAAAAAGAAAAAAGACACATAAGCAAAAAAGACAGAGCAGCAAGCAGAGCAAACATACAACCTTCTTTTGAGTTGTAGTGTTCGTTTCACGAATCATACTTATTTTGTAATTCTTGTATATGTTGAGTTATGGAGAGCCGAAATCAAAAACATCATACGAGTTTTTAAGTATGAAAATGAGTAGAGGTTCCAGTAGGTAGTGTGTTGGCTTATTAGTCGAAAAGCCTGGGTTCGAGCCCCAGGCCAGACATCAAAATAAAATACAAAAAGTATTTCTTCGGCGACTTCCTCTCTCAGCAGATTTCTGGCAAAAACTCTGAGAGTAAATAAAATTTCCATGAAAAGTTTCTCAAAAATCTGTCGTTCCTAGTCGACTTTAAACTGTAGGTCCCGCCACTCATGTATAAAATTAACACACACAACATAAGTGGTGTGAGAAATTAGGTCGTAATCCTGACTGAAGGGTTGTAATGACCAATTATGTATGTATGTATGTATAAATACGTATAAGTATCAGAAATTATGAGTATGATTCATCTTTTTGAATACTAATTGCTGATCTCTGCTACGAACCTTTCAGCGTTACCGTTATATATAGGCTTCCGAATTTTGATAGTTCATAACGGTTACCTTGCTGAAGCTAATCTGTCAGATTAGTCTATTTTTGCCATAACACCAGCGACGGATATAGCAATCCGCAACACTTGCAAATTATAAATTTGTTTTAACAGAACACCCGGGGGCCGACCTTTTCTCATTTTTTATCGAAAAAATCTTCTTTACTGATGAGGCCTATTTCTGGGTGAATGAATTTCGTGAATACACAAAATTTTTGAATTTGGGACAATACCAATCCACATGAGATCCAAGGGAGTCCAATGTATTCAGAAAAATTCAATCTTTGGAGAATATTTTGGACTGGCCGTGCCATCGATACATAGTTCTTTGAAGACGGCATTGGCGTGGCCATCTGAGTCTACAGCGCTCACTCTGAGTCGATTAATACCAACTTCTTTGGTCTGAATTGGATGATCGGGTCACTAAGGACATAAATATGGTTTTTAACAGAACAGCCACAACTCATGTCACATTGAATATTCTTATCAGCAAGACTGTCTTACGTGCAGATGTTGTGAACTGATCGTGCTGTTTGACCCCATTAATTTTTTTTCTCTATTTTCTTAACTCACAGATGTATGAGAATAAACCACAAGCCACAACGGTCCTCAAAGCTAACATAATTTATGCGCCAGAGCCTTAGACAATTTTACATTTCGAAAGCACTCCAACCAGACGTTTGAACGATGTTATCTTTCACACATGATGGCATCAATTGGTCTTTCAAACGGATAAGACACAAGTGTTGCTTTACTTAAATTTGAAGATAGATAACGCTTAATTATAGACTCGATATAATCAGGTATTAAAAATTTAAAGATGATATAGGGTGGGCCATTTAAAAGTTTAAATTTAAAAATGCATTCAACCAAAACCGATTTGAATTTTTGCCAAATTTATTATTTTTGTCGCGTAGTACAATTTTTTCGGTTAGAAATGGAATATTATTTCATTCATATTGTTGCCGCTGCTGGCCTCACAGTACCTCATTCAATCGGACCAATTTTTGTGCGCTTTTTCGAGTGTATGCGGTCGTATCTCCGCAATGGTATCACGATTATTGACCTTTAAATGCTCAAATGTCTCTGGTTTGTTGGCATAACACTTTTCTTTAAAGGCGCCCCACAGAAAATACTCCAACGGTGTCAAATTACAGCTTCTTGGTAGCCAATTGACATCACCATTCCGGATAATTAAACGGCCATCAAACGTTTGACGCAATAAATCGATTGTGGCATGAGATGTTGAAACCAAACATCGTTCACATTTAGTCAATTGTATCACGAATATTGAGCTTTAAATGCTCGATTGTCTCTGGTTTGTCGGCATAACACTTTTTAGCGGCACCCCACAGAAAATAATCGAACGGTTTCAAATCGCAGTTTTTTTTGGCAGCGAATTGACATCACCATTTCGGCTAATTAAACAGCCATCAAACGTTTGATGCTATAAATCGATTGCGATGATCGATGAGATGTGGAAACCAAATATCGTTCACGTCAATACCATGCAGAGCGGGTACAAAAAATCGATTATCATGGTGCGATAGGTGTCTCCCTCCATTGACCGTAATGGTTGAGCCGTCCTCATTTTCAAAGAAATCTTGGCTAATGATGCCTTCGCTCCACAAGCCGTACCAAACAGTAACTCGTAATAGGTGAATTGGCTTCTGTAGGACCAGTCTGAGTCCCAAAAAAGGCTATTTTGTTTATTTACGTACCCACCAAGATGAAAATGAGCATCATTCGAAAACATCATTTTTTTTTGTGCAAAATCGCCATCATCGTGCACTCTCTCGTTGGCTCAAAAAATAAAGTACTCAAGCCTAATAGCACGTTCACACGACGCAATTATTCGTCATTCACGCTCTCATTCGTCATTCAACCCCCAGTTACGAACTGAATGACATGTTTCGCCATACAAAATTTTAGCTGCCAATCACACAAGCTGTACGGCATTCAGTTTGAATGGCCTTATGAATGACGAACGAATGACTGTCATCTCTAATTTCTATCGATTATTTATGTATCAAAATCAGCTGTCAAAACAAAACAAAATAAAGAAAAACAGTTTAGCATTAAATAAATAAATTAAAAGAAATAAAAAATCTTATTATTTGTGACTTTTGTGGGAGTATTTTAAAAAATATAAGATAATGGATGAAAAAAAGAAAATTATAAAAAAATTATAATGTCCCGAAGATTATTGGCTACATTAAAGATTGTAGAGGAGACAACATTGTGCACCGTGGCATTACTCGATCTGTTCGAGCTGTTCTTACGGACGCCACGCAGCTCTACCAACCTTTCAGCCCATACCTCTAATAACGCCCGCTCACTGGCCTGGTCCCACCTGCTGGCACTTTTTCTTTTTTCTAATATTGAAAATAATAACTAAATAATATTTGCTTATTATTGCTACAATTTTATATTTTTCTAACCTTTTTTTCCTTTGCCAAATTAAAAATTTAAAATTCCCAACAAACAAATAAAATAAAGAAAAAACAAAACGTAAACAAGAAAAAAACAAGAAGAAGAAATAAATAACTTTCAAACTGAATGACGAACATGTCGTGGAAACGGGTGAATTGGCTATTGTATTTCAGTGCCCGAATTAAGTGATTCAACTGTCCGTGTGAACATGGTATAAATCGATTCATTACGTTCAGTGGAGATAATATACTGAATTTTGTGACAAAATAGAATGACATAAGTATTGCCAGATTCGTGCGAAATAACCGATGGTTCAAATTTAAACCGATAGATGGCCTACTCGATATAAAAAATTTAATTTTGGTGCGTATTTTGCAAAATAATAACCGCTAATGTGTTTACGATTATGAAGTGTTACGTGTTAAAATTTAAGCCACGAGACATTATTTGCAAAACAGATGTGCCAGAATGATGTGCGTCTGATCAAAATTTAAGCAATAATAGATATAATTTGGCGGATATTTTACACTTTTTTCGTATTTCCGTATTGCATATGAATTGCTTTCTTAACTGCGTACGAATGCAATATTTAACGTTAGTGGCGGCCGTGTGATTCAATTGCGATTTTTTTTTAAATTTCAAAATGGTATTTAAAATGATTAGAATAAATTGCAATTGTAAATCGATTACAATTTGTTCAATTTTTTTTTTCAAATAAATTGCCATTTAAAATTAATCTTTATTAGAGTCTAAATTATAAGCAGCCTTTATGCGCGATATTTAAATCGCTATTGTATAGAATGTAAACTTTGACAAATTATCTGTCAATATTTCAAAGACTTATTTGTTTAACAGAACAAAAGTTAATAAATAAAAAAATGCGATAGAAATTTAAATAAAAATACTTTCAAGCGTCTGGTATTGGGCGCGTGTACATTTAGGATAACATAATGCGCTACAATATTAAAACTTTAATTATAATAACGTCATAAGCCATGTCTAATTGGCAAAACGAAAGACAGTGAGACAGACAGATGGATAGACAGACAAACTGACATTGACAGTGTAATGCCATTAATCTTCGTTAAAATCCATCTGTTTTCAATTTGCAAAACATTTTTAAATTCCTCTAATGCCAATGCTAATTATAAAGCCAATGTAATTACAATAATTACGTATCCTAATTAACTTATGGTATTCAGTTATAACTTTAACTCTACAACAATAAACAATAACAGCAACATTTGCATTAACAGTATTTAATATTATAAATAATAAAATAAGCTCTTAGTATTTAAATATGAAATTAAATTAAATGAAATGAAATTAAGTTAAATTTAAAATTAATTACTTGCACGAAATCAAATTTAAATGAAGGAAGTATGGCATAAGACACTGAGCAATGCGCACACGAATGCTTCGCGTAATAAATAACAATTCCCATCGCTGATCACTGACAGTATTTGCAACTGTGTGTTTCTCAAAGTATATGTAGTATGTGTGTTTGCACTGGCATATGAATTCAAAATTGGCGCCATAGTTTAATAATTTCACAGTGGAATCAGCAACTTGAATAACTTGTTGAAATTAAATCCAAATGACATTTGCCTACAACAGATCCAATCCATAATACGAATTCAATGGTGGTGTTGTTGTTGTTGTTGTTTTCGTGAACAATTTCCACTTGCCACGTTCGTTATGGCTCGACAAGAATCACACCAACAACCAGCCAGCAAACAACCACTATTACTATATATTACCGACCAAAGACAGCCACATAAGCGACAATTTGCTAGAGGTTCCAATATTTTTTTTCCTTCTGTGATTTATTTTCTTTTCTTTTTTGCAAAAAAAAAATGTCAAAATGTCATTGGCGTCGGTGTTAAGGTTGAGGCGCTGTATTAATGCCGTTTAAGTCACCGACGACGCCGCCATTATTGTGTTTGTTCATTGTACACTTCATGTACAACAATCGGTCCAGTGTCTATGTCAGGGATTTTTCTTCTCTGTTGAACAGCAATTAACACCACCAACACAACCAGCGCCAGCATCTCAACACCATCACAACCAACACTATTGCTTGCCTGGTGCCATAACATTAACATCAGTTGGCAATACTGGCTTTAGGTGCAAAAAAAAAAAAATTATTGTATAATAACAACATTGTCAGTTACACTTTGAAAAAATAGGTGACTTGTAACGCTTCAAAAATTCCTATGATTCTCACGATAACACTGTCTCATCATCATCATTTAAATTGTTTTCAACTCGAAATGAAATCTTTTTAAGCCTATTTTTAAACGCTTACGACTAACGTTTACGATTAAACAAAAAATATTACATGATAGAGTTCAAACAATGCCGAACGAGCTGCCAAGACAAACACGATAGGGGTGAAGATCAGTTGAAGTAGTCGCGTCAGAAATGATTGAGAAAATTCAAAATATAGTATCGGATGACTGAAGGAGCCTAAGTTATCTAAAATGATAGGAATCTCAAAAAAGGATATAAATTTATGAATATTTGGAACCGCGAGCTCTATATAAGCTTATTGCAGAGTTTAACTTAAGGATTAAGTGATTAATAAAAATCACATCTGGATAAAGAGAAAATATTTTTTCATCAATATAATTCACCAGTTCAAAGTTGAAAATTAATTGATCGTAGCCACCGTAGTCTAGTTGGTAGTATGTTGGCTTATTAGACGTAAGGCCACGGTTCATGCCCTAGCACAGACATCTCAAGCAAATGGAAATGTGAAATAATATTTCTTCGGCGACTTCCTCTCAGCAGATTTTCTGCGCAAGCTCTGAGATTAAATGATGTGGTCAAGGTTATATAAACCATTTGTCTATTTAATGTCCATTCACCCGTTCTGAAGGGTTTCCTGCATATTTCTTTATCCAAACGTCCAAGGAACGTAAGTTCGTTTTTAGCATACGCAGATCATTGGAAATGCTTACCGAAATTACATTACGGTTCGGTAATCGCTCTCATTACTTTTCGTATTCTAAAAACAAATGTACGTTGCATGGACGTTTGGCGTATATTTTGCTAGGGCAGTTTGGTTCAATGATGTTATGTTTAATGTAACTATGTAAACCAAATTATGGGTTTTTAGAGACTCTACAGCCCCAGATAATTATATCTTCACTTAGGTAGTTCTGGAAATGTACCCTCTAATTTATTATAGGTCCTATGGGACTATATGGCACAACAACTAAATTCTTCGTCTACAAGTTTGCCTAGAGTACTAGGTTAGGTTAGGTTAGGTTAGCGTGGTAGCTTTAATTTACCACAAAGCTCACTTGAGCACGCATAGCGGCCCATTGTGATGCCACAGGTGAACGCAGCCTCTGTACTGACCAAGTTCCTCCGATCCAAGGAGGGGGAAGTTGGTCAGCGCAAGGGCTGCACATTTTCAAGAAGCACGACTAGCCCACGCTGGAAAACCAGCCAGAAAGTTTGATAAACGAAGCTATGTCCTTGATATCAATGGACGATAGGTCCGTCAAGCTGACAAGGGTTGGAGAACCATATAACCTACATCTGCACCCCGCAAGGGATGGGCATTGGCAGAAGATGACAGTCTCCTCCTCCTCGGCGGATCTGCATCCACGGCAGAAGTCGTTAAATGTGAGTCGCATTCTTTCCGCGTGTCTACCCATAACACAGTGGCCTGTAAGCATGGCCACTGTGATCGAGATGATATTACGGCCAAGTCCAAGTAGCTGGTTGGTACGCCTGCTATCCATTGTGAAAAGGATAGGTGAAAGGGATAGGAACACCACTTCGTAAATTTTACTTCGAAAGAGAGAATTTCTTCTACGATATGTAGGTGTAGTAAAAGAAATCTATTAGTTCTCTAATCTTTCCTAAGATTCTTTCGTTCCGGATCATAGCGCCGTCACAAAGCATATTTGTTTTGTTTCATTAATCAAGCTTTGCTTGCGGATAAGTTGTTGAGTGTACTGTAGTAGGTTATAGGATGATAGAAATGTGATTTGTTGTAGCCTAGAAACAACGTCTTCTGTGAAATTTTATATTCTTGAGAGATTGGGAAGCTGGTGGAAGGTCTATTGCTTTGATGTTAAATGTAAATGTTTTCCCTTCGGGTGGCTTTCTGTATGAATAACTTATACTTACAAAATTTGGTCATTATAACCCTTCAGTCAGGATTACGACCTAGCTTCTCACGCCACTTATGTACATTGTGTGCGAGACCACTCCGAAAGACAGATTTTTGAGAAACTTTCTCACGGCAATCTTATATACTCTTAGAGTTTTTGCCACAAATCTACTGAAAGTCCCCGAAGAAATACTTTTTCATATTTCATTTTTATTGCAGATGTCTGACCTGGTGTTTGAACCGTGGCCTCACGACTAATAAGTCAACACAATACCTAACAGACCACGAAGACTTCTATTTTACCTTTAGAGCCATTGTTACAATTTGTCGTTAAAGTTGGGTTTAGTTAAAGGTAACTTTCGCTAAAGTGAACTTTAAAATCGCTAAAGTGAACTTTAAAATCGCAAAAGTGAACTTCAAAATCAAAATCAATAAAGTTAACTTTTTCAAAAATATGGTATTGCCAGAACAATGTCGATAAAACTGCTCAATTAAACAATTTTTTAACACAGTGGTAACGACGGGCTTCTTTTTTTGTTGTATTTGCTCATTTTATTTATATTTGAAGTTGGCATAGTGAAAATAATACATGATATGGCAAGTTTAAACATAAACTTAATTTTAAAAGTTACCGGTAGGATGATCCTCCATTTACCTTAACGGTCACTTCTACCTTATCGACCACGTAGAATAATGAAAAACAATTTAACTGCCCATTAAAATCCTCCCTTTAGTTAACGGCAAGTTGCAATAATGGCTGTTGGTGTTAATAATTCGACATTAGGACAATTTCAGGTGCCATGCGTGGTGTTTAATCTCCTGTATTTTTAAATATTCGGAAGAAGCTTGTGAAAATTTTCCTGGCTTTGCCTTAAATATGAAACAAAGCTGTATTGATTATAGGAAGACATCATTCGCAGTGTACCAGTACAAGGAAACTTTATGATTTAACGAATTTCGATAACCTTCTGGTATTCGTATTCAAGACTTTCCATATTCAACGCTTGCGAAATAAATTTTTGCGGAAATATTCATATAACGCTGGCCGATGCGGAAGTCTTTGACCATTTGTTGCAAGTGACGTATGTAGTCTACAGAATTTCTTACAGTGTTTATAATATTTTTTGACGTTGTAAATAAACAAATATTTGCTTTACCTTACCGAGTATAATTAATTAAAGTATTCAAGATTAATCGTGTTAATAGTCTCCATTGGCAAGACGGCAAGAAGGTTCACATACTCATACAACGGTGTGTGTGTGTGTGGAATAAAAAAATCTTACGGAAAACACAAGCCATACGAATCAGAGTTGCGTGTTGGTTTTTATTATTTTATTCATTATTGTTGTTGTTGTTGTTGTTGTTATATGTCAGTTATTAGAAATTATGATTAGTTGCTAATTAATAATGATTTTAATTTGTTTAGTTAATGCATGCGTTTAATATGAAAAAAAATGGAAAATAAATCGGCATTAAATTAAAATAAAATATTTAAATCCAATTGGCCCCTTGGCCTGCCGCCAAGTGGTTTTAGAGCTATTTCTGTCTGTCTATTATTATTTGTTGTTGTAATATGCCGAAACATGATTTATCAATATTTACCGCAATGCCGTTAATTGCTAATTTATTACAATCTGTCTGCAAGTTGTCACAATTTATTGCAATTTCCACCTTCTCCCAACACCTATGTCTGTATACGGTAGTGGCAAATACATTGCCACTGACAAAAATGCACACTCGTATGCCATTTGTAGTTATATCGGGGGGACACTCCATTTTAATTTGTGAAATTAATCGCCTAATCAATGAATAATTATCATATTTGAATAGAATTTAATCGCAGTTTATTTAAAGTGCCAGGCGCCATTTAAATTAGACTATTCGATATGCTAATCAAGGTTAATTAATACTAGTCTAAGATGCGATAACAGCAACAACTGCAACTGCATTTGCAACTGCAACTACGTGAAATGTTGATAACAATCGTCAGATCCTGTATTGACACTTTCGAACTGAATATGTCACCATATTGAATGGTAATCGATATACAAAGTATTTTAATTAATTATTAATCTTAATTCAATTAATTAATTGCGCTTTTGCTATTATGAGGGCGTGTTAAGAAAAATTTTAAATATTAAGGGTATATTAAATCCAATAATTCGTAGGAGGTGAATCGTTTTAGCCTTTTGAACTCAGCCAATTTTGAAAGAAGTTTTAAAACTACTTGTTACATTAAAAGATTCGCTGAATGTGAGTTAGAAACTAATGTCGTGTTCTTGAGTTTGTTTCCTGGTTATCTTTGATTCGGGCTCTCTTATCAATCTTTAGGTATGGTTGTTCCCTTCAGACCTATGTCCGTCTTAGACGGGTCTTGTAAATATATCAAAATAAGTATACGTTTTTAACAATATTTTTGTGGCTTATAGCGAAAAGTTTAAAGTTTTGCAATAAAAATAGGGACACCTGCATTAAATATCAGGATCGATTAACTCAGAATTCAATAACCAGGTGGTGTGGTATAGTATTTAAAGTATTTGATAACAAACGTATGCAATTCAAATAGTAATTGGAATAATTCCAATTAAATTCAGGAAGGACTTACCAGAGAAGATAACCTCAAAAATTAATAGAAAGAGCAGGACTCAAATTGGAAAGTTATCACAGGAAAGTTATCACAACAGCTTAGCTGTCAATACTTGAATAATGAATCTGAATCAAATCAAGGACACAATTTAATGAGGGTTTTTGAACAAAAATTTATCAAATAAATGGGGTTTTTATCGTTTGATTAAAATTTAAAAAAATTTGTCCACAGGAACCGGCTTTCAAATCCTGTGCAATTGTGCCGTATAGTCGCTGTGGTCTAGTAGGTAGTGTGAAGCCATGGTTCAAACCGCAGGTCAGACATCTAGAACAAAACGAAATATAACAGAACATTTCTTTAGCGGCATTCCCTCATCAGATTTTTGTCAAAAACTCTGAGAAAAAATATTTGCTGTCTGTCGATTTTAAAATGTAGTAACCGCCACTTATGGATAAATTTAACACACACACAACATGGGTGTTATGAGAAGCTAGGTTGTAATCCTGACTGAAAGGTTGTAATGACCAATTATGTTATATAATTGTGTCGTATAAAATGTTGCCATATTTTTATTGCATCGGCTATGAAATCTTTTAATCCAAATCCTGTAATTGAATTCTTCTTATGTTTGGTATCAAGAAACATGAACCTGGTGAAAGTCTCACTCCCAAGGATTGACAACTACATAACATGCCCATGAATATTTGGATTCTTTTTGCATTCATGGTACTACTATTCGTTTCGTAATTTCCATAAGATGCATACAATCGCCACTTTTCATATCCACCTGTAGTTCATTCGACTGGCATTTTATTTCCATCAAGAAACGCACACACCATAGCCCATAGCCTTATCTTATTTATTTTCTTCGAATTTGTCCACTAGCTGTTAATATATAAAATTTATCGAAAAGTAAAATTTAATACCAGGTATATTACATTATTATTAGCTTGGCAGTTGAATTATTTCATAAATCTTTAGGTCTTGAGCGAAAATACTACCGATCGTTTCCATATTCATCTTCTATCTGAAAATACAGCCATTTCCCCAATTGACAGAGGACGCAATTCATACGTGTATCACGTGGTTCTGATATATGATATCAATCAACGGCTCTATTGGCCTGATCTTGTATTACCTGCTCCTTCCCTAAAGGTTCGTATTATTGACATTTGTTTTAGAAACACCATAATGACCGCCAAGCACGTTACACTTTTAACGACTTAGATTTCTGTCTGAAAAACTAAACAGTTCTTTGGCAGTTGAATTACGTTTTCAGCGAAAATACTACCGATCGTTTCCATATTCATCTTCTATCCGAGAAGACAACCGTTTCAACCGTCAATCCCATTGACAGAGAACGCAATTTATTCGTGTTACGAAGCTTAGTGCACCTGACATATGGTATTAATTTGCGGCTCTGTTAGTCTGATCTTGTATTACCTACTCCAGTCCAGCAATATTACTGTCTGGTCTCGAATCCATTGAGGTAATTAAAATTTCTATCAGATTTTCGTTTTTGCTTTAAAGGAGTCTGTTTAGAGTTTAGATATCATGTGGGCCACCTATCCGTTTTAATTTCAACCAACGGTTATTTCGAATCTGACAATACTTTTGTCATTCTATTCTGTCACAAAATTCAGTATATTATCTTGGAGAAACGTTGGGATATATTGGCTCAACGAGAAACTGTAAGATGATGTCGATTTTGCAAAAAAAAAAAAAATCATCTTTTCGAATGAAGCTCATTTTCATATTGGTGTACCCACCAATAAGTAAAATTGCAGTATTTGGATCTCAGAAAACCCACGCATTGTCTTACAGAAGCCAATGTACCCATTAAGAGTGACTGTTTGGTGCGGCTTGTGAAGTGGCAACCATTGCGATCAATGGGCCATGGTAACCGATTTTTTGTACCCGCTCTTAATGGTATTGATGTGAACGATGTTTGGTTTCAACAGGATGGAGCAACTTGTCACATACACTCAGCCACAAAAGTATACATACATACGGTTAAAAAATTTCAGAAATTTTTAACCAATCCGTTTTCGTTGAAAATCTTTATAATTGTCTGACAACTTTCCTCGATTTTAATCGGATGTATACTTTTGTGGACCACACAATTCAGTTCAATTTCAGAAATTTTTTAACCAATGCAAACGACCATCTTAACATCAAGGAAACTATAAAGATTTTCAACGAAATCGGATTGGTTAAAAAATTTCTGAAATTTGTTAACCGTATGTATACTTTAGTAACTGTGCGTATCTCATGCCACAAAAAAATTACATTTTTGCAAAATTTCCAAACGTTTCTGTTTTATTGCATTTTTTAATTTAAACTTTTACATGGCCCACCCTATATATTACCACTTAGCACTATTACCACTTAAATAGAGTTTTCCTAAATTTTTCGATGACTATTTGTTCTGTTTTTCGAATATTTTCGTAACCTGAATAAATTTACTCTGTGCTTCGCTATTTTTCCCAGTGATCGAATGGAGGAATGGCGGATATATTCAGGCTCATTTGAAGCGTACGTAAATGCTAATACAGATAAACTTACTCACAAAGGAACTCATTCAAGTTCAATAGCAATTTTTAATAGTGAACAAGCATTTCAAATTCCATTCTCTCATCCATGACTTCAGAAAAATTCTTTTTCCCATCATTAGCATCTATTTTAAGTTCTTAATTGAAATTCCTTTTGATAGAATTTTAAAAACAAAAAAGGAATCATTTTGTATTAAATTTCACTCGACTTAAGATAGTAGAGATCAACTCTATTGACATTGAAATCAATTAGAGATGACAGGCCTAAAATCTATCAAAGAAGAAAAGGGGGCAACAAACAAAAACAAAAATTAATTCACTGAACTCACTAGCTGCTACAAGTTAATGGAAAGTGAAAATGTTACAAATTATTTAAGCTGAACTCAAAAATGAAATCGAAATGCCCCCAAATGTCTATTCGGAAGACACAATCGACACAATATTGTCATGTTGAAGTAGCCTCAGCATTTTAACAGAAAGTAACACTGGCAGTGGCAATCTAAGTGGCAGTCAACAAATGTTGAAATCAACTTTAATAACGACTGACATCACCAATCGATGTTCTCCCATGCGATGTTCTTTGAAAACAAAAGAAAAATCAATCCGGCTTTGTTTAAGTGGCAAAGATCATGTTACAGATTTCATTATTAAGTTAATCCTCTTAAAATGATCACACAGACTAAAGACGATAATGATGAAGCAAAAGAAGTTCAAGTTCATCATCATCAGCCATATAGTGACACCAATCTGTGTATCTGTGATCATGCAGTCATGAATTTCATTTATTTTTTTTTCCTATCGAAGACTGAATATTAAAATGATTAGATGGCAACTAATTGGTGCCACAAATCAAGTACCACACACATGCAGTGTCAAAGGCGGACATTTGTGCATGAAAAGGGTTCACAACAGTCTGTAACATCCTCACTAAGACTGTCTAAAGTTTTTAATTCTTTTGTTTGTTGTTTTTGCTGTTGTTGTTGCTGGTGTCTTTAAAATTTAACTCAAAATTGATTTAAAAGATTCGATTCTATTTCCATTTCCATTTCTATTTCTGAATTGATTTATTGTCTATAAATTTTGGCTGTTGCACTCTATAAACACCCGCATATATTTTGCTTATATGGACTGCATTTGGGGTTAAATTCCATTCTGTATGTGCAACAGTAAAACTAGTTTTTCCTTAAATTGTTTACAGACTTGCCATATGAAATTACAAAAAAATATTTGGTTGTAGTAGACCTATTATAAAATGGTACGTAGGGAACTATGAATAAGCGAATGTAGCAAAGGTTTAATAAGTAAGCATTCAGCATAATTATTTACACACTTAACTTGTCATTACAACCCTTTATTCAGAATTACAAATTAGCTTCTCACACCACTCATGTTGCAAGTGTTAATTTTATCCATAAGCGGCGGGAGCTACAGTTTTGACGCCGACAGATCTGATGATCTTTACATGGTAATTTTAGTTTACCTTCATAGTTTTTGTCAGAAGTGTCGGTTAGGTTACCCGGAGGTCGAATTGACCCATTGTACAACGTCCTAGTTTCTCAACATCACTTATGTTGTGTGTGTTAATTTTAGACATGAGTGGTGGGACCTACAGTTTTAAAGTCGACTCCGAACGACAGATTTTTTTGAGAAACTTTTTCATGGCAATTTTATTTACTCTCAGAGTTTTTGCCAGAAATCTGCTGAGAGGAAGTCGCCGAAGAAATACTTTTTGTATTTTGTCTTGATGTCTGGCCTGGGGCTCGAACCCTGGCTTTACGTCTAATAAGCAAACACACTACATACTAGACTACGGCGACTTCTAGAGTGTCGGTTAGGAATGGAATATTATTTCATTCATATCGCTGCCATGGCTGGTCTCACAGTAACTCATTCGATCGTACCAATTTTAGTGCAATTTTTCCAGTGTATGGGGTAGTATCTCGGCCTTGGCAACACATGGTTTGTCGGCGTAGAACTTTTCTTTAACGGCGCCCTACACAAAATAGTCCATTGGTGACAAATCCCAGCTTCTTGGCGGCCAATTTACATCATAATTTTGGCTAATTAAACCGCCATTAAACGTATGACGTAGTAAATCGATTGTTGCATGTCATGTATGGCAAGTTGCACCATTCTGTTGAAACCAAACATTGTTCAATATCATGAAGAGCGGCAACAAAAAATCGGTTACCATGGCGCGATAGGCATCACTTTCAAATAAATATGGGCCAATGACGCCTCTGCTCCACAAACCGCAGCAAACAGGCACTCGTAATGGGTGGGTTGGCTTCTGTAAGACCACGTGTGGGTTTTCTGAAGCCCAAATACGAGGTTCATTCGAAAAGATGATTTTTTTTGTTTGGCAAAATCGACATCATCGTGTAGTTTCTCGTCGGCACCAATAAATCCCAACGTTGCTAAAGCATAAATCGATTTAAAACTTTCAGTGGAGATAATATACTGAATTTTGTGACAGAATAGCATGACATAAGTATTGCCAGATTCGAAATAACCGGTGATTCCAATTTAAACTAATAGATGGCCCACTTGATACTTGCGTACCCATAATATTATTTTTTTAGTAACTCTTCGTCCTCATATTATACTTACGCGCTCAACATTATACATAAGTTTTCGTCGTTCCTATAAGAAGTAGAGGACCTCAACAAATTTCTCTTGAACAAATTTCTGGTTTGGGTTGACGCCTTCAATTCACTCAAACTGTTTCCGTTGCACTTTACTTCGGCTTCTACTTGTCTTCTCCACGTGTCAGCAAGACGGTATGCTCTGCTGTACCCTTGAGGATTGTATTCTCTGGCAATTCTGGGAGGTATCGTCTGATTGCATTCTAAAGTGTATGGCCAGAACGACATTATTTGTGTGTCTTCATTTCATTTGTTAAGGGTTGTTGGTTTGTCTTTGCCAGAGCCGCTGATGTGATCCGGTTTCTGACGAGACTACACGGACGATCTTGCGAAGGAAGTGGTTCACGAACACGCATATCACGAAAGGCAACGTTACTTGCTTCGGTACAGGAGGCTGAATTTCTTTTGCATTAAATATAGTAGTTTTAGTACGCAGGGATTAAGATGAACTGCAAATATCTGTCAATCGTCCAAATGTCTGATGAGCTTTTTGTAAGCGATTGTCAATATCCTTGCTTGATCCTGGGCTTGCGCTTATAATGCTCCCAAGTTAACATTATTGAATTACGTCTACTATTTGATTTGTGCCTATTACAACTCGCTTCGCGGAGACATTTCGTCTTTTTTATTATATTAGTTCTCAGCGCCCCATTGCTTCCAGTGCTAAGGTTAAGCTTTTTAAGTTCCTTTCAAGAGCGGAGAAGCTATGTTCTGAAAAGCACATATCGTCTGGATAATCGAGATTTTTTTTTGGCAACCTTGCAAGCTGTTACTGTTTTTAAAGGCTTTTCCAAGGATGGTATAAAGAATTATGTTAAGTAGTAGTGGTGACGCCGCGCCGTAGTCCAGTAGGTAGTGTAACGGCTTATTAGACGTGAGGCCACGGTTTAAGTTCCAGATTAGACATTTCCAACAAAAGAAATTACAAAAAAATATTATTTCGGCGACTTCCTATCATCAGATTTTTGTCAAAAACTCTGAGAATAAATAAAATTCCCATAATGAGTTTCTCTGAAAGACTTTAAACTGTAGGTCCCCGCCACTCATGCATAAAATTAAGACACACAACATAACGGGTGTGAGAAACTCGGCCGTAGTCATGGCTGAAGAGTTGTTTGTACCTTCGCCGGATCCTCGGTTTGTGAATATAATGCTTTTCATCTTTGTCATATTAATTCTCAGAGCTGCAGCTCCCGCTACCAACGTAAAGCTTTGTAAATTAGTTTCAAGAACCGAAGAAAAGGCACATATCGTCTGCATTGGCTAGATCGTTTAGGCGACCTTGCAGGCCCTTTAACACGTTCATCGCCACGATAATATCAAAAAAATTTTCACATGGGCCACGGTAACTTTATTAGATAATTTAGTTAAAAATGTATCAAGGAAACTTAATGTATCACAAAATTTTTTTTTGCCAAAATTCCCGGAAAAACACTATTTTTTATGTCACACATATATGACTGACATGGCCCTATATTAAAACCTTTTTTCTCGACAAGCCTTGTTAGTCTTATATGTCTGACGCATCCAAACAAGATAAAACAAGTATTAACCTGTCGTTTTGAACACAGCGTCGTTTGCGTCGGACATTTGTGATTTACCAAATCGCGTATGTCAGACGCGATGATGATGACATGGCTCATGTAGAACTTCTTAGCGTCAGACACATATGACTGACATGGCGATGAACGTGTTTAAGAATTATGTTAAGTATTAGAGGTGACAGAACAAAGCCTTGTCGAACACCTATTGCATTTTCCATCATCGTACTTAGTACTTTTCTAGGATTAATTGTAAGCGATGCTTTATTGTATACACTTCAAATAAGGCGTATTAGTTTTCGAAGAATTTTCATACATGCCGGCGCACTCTATCTAGGTCACACCGTAATTCAGATTGACGAAGTCTATGTGCTCACCCACTAAGCGGTACAAAACAGATTTTTTAGAGGAAGCCTGTGTCGTCTTCGAAATTCCTTAATTGCTTAAAATTCAGTCATCTCAGATGAGACATGTCCGGTATTGTGTCTTGCAAAGGTACATATTGGTATCCATTTTCTGTAATAATTTTCCGCCTCCCCATCTCTTTCCCTTATGCTGCAATATTGATGTGATGATTGTATATTCAATAATTCATTCATCATTAACGTTTTTGTTATTCCTAAAATAGTTCAAAACGGAGTCTTTATAACACTTCTGTTCATCCTTTTACGAAGAATCTTTTCATTTTTTTTTTCTCACATTACGAAGCACATTCATCTCCATTTCATAAATACCGCCAGACAGATGAATTGGGGCAATAAGTGGGGTAATGGCAAGGGAAACGTAAAAAGAACGATAGACAGACATACTCTAGACCAGATACGGATGTTGGATGTCAAAACAACACGCACACGCGCGCTCATGCGGCTTTCCAATAATTTTCCAATATACGAGGCAATAACATTTCATGCCCTGTCGATTACTTAGAATTTAACATTGAAATTTATGTTTGAAAATTGTCTGAAATATGCTGCCATTTTACAATCGGTGTTATCGAGGGAGAGAGTGCATCTTCTACATGCAATTGTTGCAGAGCATTGTGCCCCAGTCAAAGGTGTTTAAAAAGAAATATTGTTTTCTACTTCTTTTTCTTCTTCTTCTTCTTTTTTTGAGTTCATTTCCATCAATTCAAAAGGAATACAACATGTGAGCTACCATACTCTAGACTAGTACATGAAGCCAATCATTTTCAACTCAATTGCTCAATTTTCTTTACAATTGAGGTGCGCATAACCCTCATCTACACTGCCCGTCATAACTATAACCGCACTACATTTTCCGTTTTGTTCAACGTAAAAAGAAATTTTTCATGAAAGGGTTTACGGTATATTATAGTATTATAACGCTAGTTTTATTCAAACAAAAAAATTGTCAATTGTTAAATAAATAATAAAAAACAACTGCGTCGAAATTTTAAGTTTTTTGTTGGCAAGTTAACGTTTTATTTCAATTAAAATAAAATGCCAAGGGGAACATATCTTACAGATGTCGAAAAAGGAAAAATATTGGCCTTTTTGGAAAATGGGCTAAGTTTTCGAGAGATCGGTAGAAAACTAGGTCGATCGGACAGAGTGGTAAGAAATTTTGCCAAAAACCAGAGTTAGAATGGCAAAAATAAGACCGGAGGACCAAAAAGAAAGTTATCCGAAAGAGATCGACGCAGAATTGTTAGAGCCGTAAGCAATTCTATGAAAAGCCTTTCGCAGATTTCTGCCGATTGTGGCGTAAAAGTCTCAAATTCCACAATAAGTAGAGTGCTAAAGAAATCCGGAACAATAACCAGACAATCGCTAATGACTATGCCAAGATTACTCACGCGCCACAAGACAGCCCGGATGGAATTCGCAAAGAAAAATTTGCAAACAAACTGGAGTCAGGTAAGTAAATATTTATATTTTTTTATGTCTTATAATTGATTCTCTTCTCTTTTAGGTGATTTTTTCAGACGAGAAAAATTTAATGTTGACGGTCCAGATGGTTTCAGTGGATATTGGAGGGATCTGCGAAAGGAACCACGATATCTCTCTAAACAAAATTTCGGTGGCGTTTCCTTAATGGTATGGGGAGCCTTTTGCAGCGATGCAATGCTTGATTTGGCCTTTCCGAGCACTCGAATGAATTCCGGAGAATACATAGGCATTCTTAATGAAAAACTGGTGCCTTTCTTGGAAGCCCAGGCTGAAAAAACTTTCATTTTTCAGCAAGAGAACGCATCAGTGCACAAAAGTCGTCAGACGATTGAATGGCTTAAATCAAAAAATATAGAAGTGATTGACTGGCCCGCCTGTTCTCCGTATCAAAACCCAATAGAAAATATTTGGGGAATATTGACCCGCCGCGTTTATGCCCAAAATAGACAATACAAAGATGTTTTCGAGCTAAAGGAAGAAATCATTGATGAATGGCGAGCAATTAGTGAAGATATGAGGACAAAACTTGTCCAAAGTATCCCAGATCGGATTTTTGAGCTGATTCATAATAAAGGAGGTCCCACCCATTGTTAAATATATATATTTTTTTGTTTAATTTATAATTTTGTTAAATTTGTTAAAGTGCGGTCATAGTTATGAAACAGCTGTTTTTGTTAAAATTAATTATATTTATGAAACTAAAGTGAATAAATAATTTATTTTTATTATATAATGCAAGTTTTCGTCTATTTTCTCGTATACTAAAAACTAAATTCCTTACAAGCTGTACAGGCTGAAATATTAACATTAATAGGGGTGCGGCTATAGTTATGACGGGCAGTGTATTTCTTGCCTACTTCTTATAACTTTTGTCTGTCCATGCTTAATGCTTGCCGCTTGCATGCTGCATTTGTAGCCTTTTGCTTCTGCCCCATTGCCATTGATAATGACATAATAATGAGGTTTTATGTTTTGTTGTTGTAAGTCATCCTTAACATTTCAAAACTAAAGAAAGAAAGAAAGAATGACGACGAAATGAACATTTTTGGGGAAATAGGGGAATAACAACAATATAAAGGCAAGGATGTTTGTTGTTGTTGTTGTTAACATTGTACACAATAATCTGTTGATATTTATTTCAGTGTTAAACAATGTGACAAGTTGTTCGGCTGATTTAAACATTAATAAACATGATCTGATATTGTGAAAGACTGTAAACGGAGAAAGTTTTACAATTTGAAATTTACTATTTACTACTAAATGGGTTAGAGTACTGTTACAACAGTGTGTAGTAAGATTTTGATGTGTTGAAAAATAACTTTAAATTCTACAATACCAAGCTTAAGGTAACAACGTTTTAAGGTTAACCTCTTGAATATTTGCAATTACGCTTTTCGGCCCTAGGAATACGCTGAATCGGATATCTGGGCCTTAAATATTTTAGCAGGCATTGTAAAGTCTAACAAGCTTTGTCAGGCTTACTGATTAATGCTCCATAATTACATAGTATGGTGTGCAGGTAGTGTCTTGGCTTATTAGACGTGAAGCCACGGTTCAAACCCCGAGCCAGACGTCTCGAACAAAACGAAATATGAAAAAAACATTTCTCCGGCGATTTCCTTTCAGCAGATTTCTGGCAAAAACTTTGAGAGTAAATAAGACTGCCAGTTTCTCAGAAATCTGTCGACTTTGAACTGTAAGTACCGCCACTCATGTAACTAACACACACAACATAAGTGATGTGAGAAGCTAGGTTGTAATCCTGACTGAAGGGTTGTAATAACCATTTATGTATGTATGTATGTAATTAGATAATATGCCTGACTTGAATTTTTGTTAAATTTTATTTCCAACCTGGCCTTAATGTTGTCTGTAGTGGAAATGATTGAATTTTATAATCGAGTAAGAGATATCGATAGATATCGGAAGATACCAATCCTCATGAGATCCAAGAGATTCTGAGGCATTCCGAAAAAGTCACTCTCCGGTGTGGATTAGGGGTTGGTGGCGTCATCGGTCCAAATCGGTCAAGTTTCAGCCGGACAGTGCCACATTGTATATTTTACATGAGCGATTTGATGACATTGTCATGTCAGGTGGAGGTGATGTGAAGTGGCCACCTTGTAGTGTGATTTCGCCCTGTTAGTCTATTTCGCAGATATAGTCGAATAATTCGCAAACCAATATAACCAATGCCATCGGTCAAATCCAGCCTGGTTTATACGCCAGAGTCAAGGAATATTGAACATTTCGGATGAGCTCCACTCTAAGAAGTTATGACGGACATTTGAACTGTATTATATTCCACGCACAATGACATCAATTGGGTTTTCAAACGAATACAAAATTTCAACGCATACATAATTGATCATTACAACCCTTCAGTCAGGATTACGCCCTAGCTTCTCACACCGCTTATATTTTGTGTGTTAATTTTATACATGAGTGACAGGACCTACAGTTTAAGGTCGGCTCCTAACGACTGATGTTTTGAGAAACTTTTCATGGCAATTTTATTAATTCTCAGAGTATTTGCCGGAAATTTGCTGAGAGGAAGTCGCCGATAAATTGTTTATGTCATATTTTGTTGTACGGCTCGGGGTTTGAATCGAGGCCTCACGTCTAATGAGTCTACACACTATTAGTCCTAGACTATGTCACATACATTTTGTTTTATTCGAATTTAAAGATTGAAAGCGCTTAATAGAAGACGCGATATTTTCTTAATTTGAGATACATATTTTGAATACAAAATAAAAATTTTTATGTGAACAGATTGTCCACAACAGATCATCGGGTCGAAATACTTTAGTATCTCTACTTTACGATAATAGTATGTCAACTTTCCCATAAAGTTTTAAGGACGATATTTAACTAAAGGAGGACTCTATATTGCTGTAGGAGGTATTAGACGTGAGGCAGTGGCTTAAACCCTCCAGCCTACACATCGCGTACAGAACGAAATATTAAAGAATACTTCTTCGGCGAACTTCTTCTCAGCAGTATTCTGGCAAAAGCTCTGAGAGAAAAATAAAAATTGCCATGAAAAGTTTCTCAAAAATTTATCGTTCAGCGTTGACTTCAAACTGTAGGCGCTGGTGCTCAGGAATCAAATTAACACTCACAACATGGGCGGTGTGAGAAGCTAGATCGTAATCTTGACTGATGGGTTGTAATGAGCAATTAAGTAAGTAAGTAAGTAAGTAGTTCAACACTGGGCTTACAGTGTTAACGTCTAACGTAATTCAATATTAAACACGGAAAGGTGCTTTCAGATGCCAAAGTAAAATCCTTCGTTTAATATCTTTTGACTCATGGAACGTACTGCTGATTGAAATGGAAACCACAACGATATGCTGAAATATATTTAAAAAACTAAACTCCTATTCAAACACTTTTATCGGTAACATGCTCTCAGCTCAAGAAGGAATTTTTCAACAATTTTTTAATCCTTTAAAGGAAATGTGGCTGTCACAAAACATATCCCACACATTCTAAACAATTCTTTGATTTGTTCTAGATTTGTTCCACTCTAGTGTAGTCATCTGTCACTGACAAGAAACTACATACGCCATTTGTGATAATGGTGTAGTGATGAGAAATTTCGCTTATTGGCGGCGCCGCTTGGAGTTCTTATGCGTTATTGATGTAGGATACATAAAGACTCAGTATAATTTCATTACTTTAATGAAAATTTAATGAAACATTAAATGTTGACTTATGACACTCAAAAAAAAAAAAAGAAAAACAACATTTTGAGCGCAGTCTCTCTATTTTTAACAATGAGTTCTTGTGTTAGTGACATATGCCACTAAATGACATGGTCGTAGTGACAGACAGATTGGATTTCCTTGCTTGGCGCATACAGCATGCAACAGAGGGGATGCTGCAAAACAATTGTTTAAATTGTTTAGTTTCCATCACTATTGTTGCATTTATTTGTGTGGCGTATTTCGGAAAAAGGGTTTCGAATTTCTCAATATTATTGAGGTGCCACTAGATGTTGTTACATACGCTCGTCTATTGTGTAAACGACGTCTAAACAAATATGCGTTAATACATGTATTTCATAACAAATTAGTTTCCAATTGTTAAATTTAGTCAAACGCTAATTGAAATGATTAACACGGCAATTTGAAAAAGTACCGGATGTACATACGCATGCATTTCCTTGAAATCTGGATCAGAATTTAAACAAACCTTTTGACAATTTGACTATTTAAGAGAGCCGCCCGCCATTCTCTTAAAGATTTCTTTGAATTTCCAAAAGGAAAAGTAAAATATTCTCATAAATCTTGAAGCCGCTTTATATTGACATTGAAATTTTTCTTTTTTCATGTTGAGGTATTACCTTCTGTTGACAGAAGATGCAACTAAATTATAAATACACCAGGGTCAGATGGCGTTTAGAGGTAATTCCTGGATTTAAAATTTACAATCTCTGTTTGTTAATTTAGAGAATTAAAACTTCGAGCACTATTCCTGGAAACAGGGTGCATTGGGATGTATGGAGTCCATTTACTTTAAACATTAGATTAAAAGGGGAATTAAATTTTATAAATAAATACGTAGTATTTGTAGTTTTTCGACGATAATGTCAGTGTTTTATTTAGATTTGTCGTAAATAGCGAAATTATGATAATTATTGTCATCATTGTCATTATGATTCGGAAATTGGAAATTTAAAAATTTGTATTCAATATAAACCGGAACAATTGGTGTCTTCTGAAACGGTTTTATTAAGAATTTAAAACTCAGCACAATAACGAACACAAAATTTCCCATGTGAAAATAAAACACTCTGTACCATTTAACAACTGAGAGTTAAGGCCAATAGCCTTGCATTCCCACACAGGGGACACACTCTAATGTCCTTTAAGTTACTGTCGAAATTTCTCAGAATTTATGCTGAGTTCTGTTGTAAGTGTTTAACGAGTAAGGGGAGACAATAAATGTACATAAAATAACAGAAGAAAAATGAATGGATCAACTTCTTCAGGAGTTGAAAAACAGAATGACAAGTAACAAGTATGCCTTCCAAAAACTATAATTCACGACTGAAGCAATTCAGTTTGTTATGGGGAAGAAGTTTAAAGAAGAACGCCATCTTTTCCATATCAGGACCAAAACCTAGCGTTGTTGAAGATTGCACAATTTCCAGAGTGATTTCAATCGAATCAGACGGACTATTGTATGGACAGCTTTAAGAAGGAAAATCATAATAATTTTGATCTTGAGCGGTATGTGCTCAAGAATTTTCAGTTCTTCAGGATGCTTATTGGTACCGTAACTATTCACAACACGATATCCTATACTATGTTCAGATATGCACTTTTATTGAGTCAATATTCGGTTAATTGAGTACAATATTTTAAGTGTTCAGGCATAATAATATACACAGTTCAGCTGATTATTCAATATTCATTTGACAGCTGGTAAACAAAATAGATGATTGTATCAACAATATTGTGTTTCTGTTTTGTTGCTGACATTTTAGTTGTCAACGAAAAATTTATTCGGTTAATTGCAATATGCTCACTAAACACATTTATGACAGTGCTGCATTTTAATATTATTGCGCAATAATTAATTGAAACTTTATATGAAATATTGAGCTCAATAATGGCGTTCATTGCGATTTATTCAATAAAGGTGCATATCTGAACGCCGCATTAGAAAACTTTGTTTCAGGAAAGAGAAATTACATGTAGTCTTACATCACCCCGAACATTTAGATCATGCGGATGATATTTTCAACGTGAAGATCCGGAAAGTTAACGAGTTATGTTGGTCTCAAGTCCAATTTGAGAAATTCAAAATAATGAGAATAAACAATATCAGTGTAAACACCATTATTATACAACCTTAGCTACTGGAATACGTAGATAATCGTAGCTTCTCTTATATTACTGGCTTACTTAATTGATCATTACAATCATTTAGTCAGGATTACAACCAAGCTTCGCACATCAACCATGCTAAGCTCGTAAAGTTAATCCATGAGTGGCGGCAACTAGAGTTTAACGTTGACTTCAGTCTGCTGATTTGAAAAATTGACAAATCCTATGTCTATCCAACAAGAAATAGCGACGAAATAACAAACAGCAGGCTCAAAAGGGCAAGACCGGGATTGAAAGATACAATCAACGTGAAGAAGTTGAAAAATTGTGGACTATATTCGGTGCTTGTGCAGGGTTTGTTCCGTTGTACGTCAACGAAACTTATATTGTTTCATATGTAGTCACACAGATATTCTACAATAAGTGCCTAAGTGTCATATACAGAGTATGCTGATCATTAGTATCATAGAAGTATTACCACCAGTAGAATTTGGACAGTCTGTTCATTATAGGTGGAGGCATTTCATAAGACTTTACCGGCTTTCCTAATAATGATACATACACACATACATAATTAGTCAGTACAACCCTTCAATCAGGATTACGACCTAGCTTCTCACACTACTTATGTTGTGTGCGTTAATTTTTTACATGAGTGGCAGGACCTACAGTTTAAAGTCGACTCCGAGGGGACAGATTTTTGAGAAACTTTTCATGGCAATTTTGCTGAGAGAAAGTCGTCGAAGAAGTATTTTTTCATATTTCGTTTTAATGTCTGACCTGTGGTTTGAACCGTGGCCTTACGTCTAATAAGCCAGCACACTACCTACTAGACTACGGCGACTGCTAATAATAATACAACATGCAAAATGTATCTCAAAAGAATATCCTGGCTATCGATCAGACTTTGTCTACTCTTTCTAACCTTGCCTAATCTATATATTTTTCATATCAAGTATAATCGGTTTCCGCAATTTCTGAAGAAAGTTAAAAATACAAAAAAATGGAAAGAGTTTGATGAAATCGAGGTCTGGAGCATGCCGTAAAGCTTTCTTTAACTGAAGGTCAAAATTGTTAGCTTATCTAAACCCCATGCGAGATACGTCAAGATCTTATTGATCTTACTGTGATACTGATACTGACAGTATGTTATTAACAGGAACTCTGTTAAATAATATGTGTGTGAAGATAGATTTTAAAATCTATATCTCATGTTAGCTAACAGAACTCTGTTATGTTATTAACAGAACTAACAGAGCTCTGTTATGTTATTAACAGGAACTCTCTTAAATAATTAATTTAAGACTGGGAGAGAAAAACAGGAAAAATTAATTAAATTCCCGGGTAAAGTAAGAAAAAAAATGTGTGTGAAGATAGATTTTAAAATCTATCTCTCATGTTAGCTAACAGAACTCTGTTATGTTATTAACAGGAACTCTGTTAAATAATTAATTTAAGACTGGGAAAGAAAAACAGGAAAAATTAATTAAATTCCTGGGTAAAATAAGAAAAAAATAGCAAAAATTGATAAAATAAGTCCTTTAGTTATCCACTGTTACAAAATATTGCATAATAAGCACTACAATAAATAGATAATCACACATTTCGGAAAGTTATTGTAATTCGATAAATAAATCAATATTGTGGGAAAACAGGACTGAGTGGGCGGACAAAGTAAATTGTTTTTGAAGCATTGTACGTCCCTTTAACTAACCCAATCGCCAGAATCCTTAACAGAGCGTGTTTTCATATCAGATTTTGAAATTTTTGAGATTTCAGATTTTAAAATCCACTGTAAGTCCTTTTGTGGGCAAAAAGGACAACATTGTGAATGGTAAATGTAATAATAATCAAAGACGCCAACAAAATTAATCAAAATTGGTTTGATAGTGGGGAATAGGGAAAATAAATACTTCTTAAAAAGACAAACGTAAACTATATGTGTTCTACGGTACCCATATCTACCTAGTGGTGTGAGGGACGGTGTGAGGGACGGTGTGAGGGACGGTGTGAGGGACGGTGTGAGGGACGGTGTGAGGGACGGTGTGAGGGACGGTGTGAGGGACGGTGTGAGGGACGGTGTGAGGGACGGTGTGAGTAACGGTGTGAGGGACGGTGTGAGGGACGGTGTGAGGGACGTGGTGGGAGTCGCTCTGTTAGGATTCTGGGGATTGGATTAGTTAAAGGGACGTACAATGCTTTAAAAGCAATTTACCTTGTCCGCCCACTCAGTCCTGTTTTCCCACAAAAGGACTTACAGTGGATTTTAAAATCTGAAATCTCAGAAAATTTCAAAATCTACTATGAAAACGCCCGCTGTTAAGGATTCTGGCGATTGATTTAGTTAAAGGGGCGTACAATGCTTTAAAAACAATTTTCACCGTCCGCCCATGTTGTCCTGTTTTCCCGCAACAGGACATAGAGTGGATTTTAAAATCTAAAATCTCAGAAAATTTCAAAATATGATATGAAAACACGCTCTGTTAAGGATTCTGGCGATTTATTTAGTTAAAGGGACGTACAATGCTTTAAAAACAATTTTCCCTGTTCGCCCATGTTGTCCTGTTTTCCCGCAACAGGACATAGAGTGGATTTTAAAATCTGAAATCTCAGAAAATTTCAAAATCTACTATGAAAACGCCCGCTGTTAAGGATTATGGCGATTGATTTAGTTAAAGGGACGTACAATGCTTTAAAAACAATTTTCCCTGTCCGCCCATGTTGTCCTGTTTTGCCGCAACAGGACATAGAGTGGATTTTAAAATCTGAAATCTCAGAAAATTTCTAAATCTACTATGAAAACGCCCGCTGTTAATGATTATGGCGATTGATTTAGTTAAAGGGACGTACAATGCTTTAAAAACAACTTTCACCGTCCGCCCATGTTGTCCTGTTTTCCCGCAACAGGACATAGAGTGGATTTTAAAATCTGAAATCTCAGAAAATTTCAAAATCTACTATGAAAACGCCCGCTGTTAAGGATTCTGGTGATTGATTTAGTTAAAGGGACGTACAATGCTTTAAAAACAATTTTCACTGTCCGCCCATGTTGTCCTGTTTTGCCGCAACAGGACATAGAGTGGATTTTAAAATCTAAAATCTCAGAAAATTTCTAAATCTACTATGAAAACGCCCGCTGTTAAGGATTATGGCGATTGATTTAGTTAAAGGGACGTACAATGCTTTAAAAACAACTTTCACCGTCCGCCCATGTTGTCCTGTTTTCCCGCAACAGGACATAGAGTGGATTTTAAAATCTGAAAACTCAGAAAATTTCAAAATCTAGTATGAAAACGCCCGCTGTTAAGGATTCTGGCGATTGATTTAGTTAAAGGGACGTACAATGCTTTAAAAACAACGTTCACTGTCCGCCCATATTGTCCTGTTTTCCCGCAATATTGATTTATTTATTGGATTACAATAGCTTTCCGAAATGTGTGATTATCTGTTAATTGTAGTTCTTATTATGCAATATTTTGTAACAGTGGATAACTATAGGACTTATTTTTATCAATTTTTGCTTTTTTTTCTTACTTTACCCGGGAATTTAATTAATTTTTCCTGTTTTTCTCTCCCAGTCTTAAATTAATTATTTAAGAGAGTTCCTGTTAATAACATAACAGAGCTCTGTTAGTTCTGTTAATAACATAACAGAGTTCTGTTAGCTAACATGAGAGATAGATTTTAAAATCTATCTTCACACACATTCTCCATTCGCCTGCCTCATTTTCAAAGGAATATGGGCCAATGATACGCCCACTTCACAAGCCGCACAGTCACTCGTATTGCGTGCATTGGCTTCTGTAAGACCACGTGTGGAATTTCTGAGCCCCTAATACGGCAATATTGCTTATTAACGTACCCACCAAGATGAAAATGAGCTTCATCCGAAAAGAAAAAGTTTTGTGGCAATCGACATCGATAGCGTACCGAAAACGTAGTGTATGGACCAATTGAACATACCGAGATCTTTTCGCAAAATTGGACGTAAACTGGTGCATGAAATGCTCAATTCTTGAGGACGATGATGGACCCAAGCCTTAAATGGTGCTTTGAATGTATCATATAGTGGTACTGCCAATTCTTACGTATGACTGTTTAGTGTGGTGGAAGGCTTTTAACAAAAAAAAAAACTTATTACCACTCAGCTGGAAAGATCATGTATCAGTGCTTTCATTAACGTCATTATTTACTCACTAGTCATGGGTCCTGACATTTTATTGCTTTCGATTTTTACTTGTTCCTATTATATGCCATAATTGGCCATTACAACCCTTCAGTCAGGATTACGGCCTAGCTTCTCACACCACTCATGTTGTGTGTGTTAATTTTATACATGAGTGGCGGGACCTACAGTTTAACATCGACTCCGAACGACAGATTTTTGAGAAACTTCATGACAATTTTATTTACTCTCAGAGTTTTTGAAAGAAATCTGCTGAGACGAAGTCGCCGAAGAAATATTTTTTTTCTTATTTCGTTTTGATGTCTGACAAGGGATACGAACCCGTGCTTTACGTTTAATAAGCCAGCACACTACCTACTAGACTACGGCGACTTCTAAATACTGTATTAATATTGTTTTATTGTTAATCTCACAACTTCTCGTACACCCTTCCATGCATTTTGCAGTACAAAAACTCATTTTCGGTATTTAAAATTGTTTGAAAATACAATTTCAAATGTTGTTAGCTTTTCGTCAATATTGTTACTGGCGTTTTCGTTAAAAACCTAAGTAAATGGCCTTAAGCCCTGATCATACTAGAGTTTGGGGGAAAAAAACAAACAAGCAAACAAACACTGAAAATAATGCGTTCATTTTTTCACAGATCACCAGCAATAGTACCAGCATCAGGCAGCATACTGATCGTCGTCAGTATTCATCATCGGCATAAACAAATTTTAGTAACAAAAAATTAAAACAGAAGAGTAAAGTTATTGGAAAATATCTTGAAATTTATACAAAAAACCAAAGTGATCGATATTGTACATACGTGTACAAGAGTATGTGAATTGAGTATGTGTTGCAGCACATACATACATATATATACCGCCAATATATGAGTAAATCAATGATGCATGATGCATGCTGCTGATGATGATACATGAGTGGTTGTCGTTTTTCGTTTAGTTTTGGTTACTTTTTTCCCCCCAATTTTTTTTGCTTTTTTGTTGTTGTTTTTTTGTTTAAAAACCATCATAAACAATTTTGGCATAACATCTATCACAGCATCTAATGGATAAGTGTGAAGCGATCAGCACGAGACAGAGGGTATTTAGGCTCGTAAAGCATTATTCTTATGCTTTATGTGCACTATGTGAACATGCATGCAACATGCAGCAAACATGGCAGTACTTGTGTTAACACTATACATGGCTGTTTGCTCCTACGTTTCGTCTGTCTGTCTGTCTGTCGGCATGTGCATATGGTGCAACACCTTTTTTTTGTGATCAATTCAAAGAATTGAAATTGTAATGTTTACCTTTTGGCTTGTTAAAAACATTGTTGATTTTATTTTGTGTATGAAAGAAAAACAAAAAACAGAATTGCCTCATGTTGCAAACAATCTTAAGATATTTAGCGCCTTCCTCTAACACTCAACTTTAGCCATCAGCATTGAAACAAACAAACAAACAAACGCTTGTACATCGGCTAAATGCTAAAAAAGGCTTCTCTCTCTAAATTGCGGGCTCATAAATAATAAAGAAATTAAAAAAAAAAGAATTTTAAATTTCAAGGCGATTTGTTTTTGGCGATTATTTTCACTTGTTTATAGACATTTTAATTTTTTTTATTGTTGTTAATATTGTTATTGCTGTTGTTACTGTTTTAGTGGCTTTATTATCTTCAAGGTTCGTTCTCTAACTGCTCTTCACATATTAAAACATTAACTGGTTAAACCAGCCGGCTAACCGACCAGCCGGCCCTTTTCCATCACCATCACCATCACCATCCATCGACCAACCATTATAAAGTTGTTACAATTTCTGTGGTTCAATCTGAAAATCTTCTCTAAAGATTTATGTCCTCCAAGTTTTCTTGCATTAAAAACTGAAAAGAAAAAAAAACAACGACTGTATTTAACTCGTAATCATGCAATACTTTTCATGTTTCTTTTTAGATTTTTTTCACATTTTTTCTCTGTTACTTGTTGATCTATTTTCTTTATTTTTTTTTCCTTTTCCACTGTCTGGTTAAATTATGTAAATTTGAATTTGAAATTTTCCCCATGTGCTGTATTAGTTAAAGTGTTCATGGGATAATTATGTAAATTTTCCATGTGTAATGAACGTTTAAAATAGAAAGAAAAATACAACAAAAAAAAAAAAGAAAAATTGCAAAAAAAGAATTGAAAAAAAAAACTGATCTTTATCGATGCCGCTGCATTTGAAAGTGAAAAATGTTAAACAATTTTTTCTTTACTTCTTTTTGTATTTAAAGTTTGAAAGATTTTCTGTTATATTGACAATCCAGACATTTAGGGTATTCACAGAGATAAGCCAACTAGGATAAGAAAATTTTTTGGTGTTCAGTAAATTCTGGCTTTACATATATAATTGGTCATTACAACCCTTCAGTCAGTATTACGACCTAGTTTCTCACACCACTTATGTTGTGTGTGTTAATTTAAAGTCGACTCCGAACGACAGATTTTTGAGAAACTTTTCATAGCAATTTTATTTACTGGCAGAGTTTTTGCCAGATATCTGCTGAGAAGAAGTCGCCGACGAAATATTTTTTCATATTTCGTTTTGTTCGAGATGTCTGTCCTGGGGCTTAAACCGCAGCCTCACGTCTAATAAGCCAACAGACTACGGCGGATTCGAAAAACACATACATTAATAAATTACTGTAATTCTTATTTTAAAATTGTTTCAATGCCAGTTTTTAAAATTGAAAAAAAAAATTCGAAATATTGTCAAATTTTTTCTCGCACTCGCCTTAAGTCATAAAAGTTGAATTTGGTAATTGTTAGAATTTTATCCTTATTGTGTAGTTTCTATTGACGCTCACTGTATATATCTCAGATGTCATTGTATGAATGTGGAATTCTTAGCAATTAAAACTGATTTAATAATTCACACAACACAATTCACTCCGCGGAAGTGTCAAGCAGCAGGCGACTTGGTTAACTTCCTGGCTGCTTTCTATTAATTGCTCTTTCTAAAGTCCAAGATTCTAAAGACATAGGATAACAAGGATAACAACAAAAATGAATAATTTCAGAAAGATTAGACTGTTTCGGGGTATTATGGGGAGTCAATAAATAAAACAATCTTACAATACAATACAGCGCAATACAATGTATAAAGATTTACAGAGGATGTCAATAACTCTATAACCACTTGATTAAATGCAGACACTTGATTACTGAAACAATACAAAACAAAGAAATTTTGAGAAAACCACAAGATGTTGGGCGACAACTCTATATTCCTCAAAAGTTTAGCAGACCTCTTCACTACTTCTATTATCAATACACACATTATACATAATAATAGGTGGTTACAACCCTTCAGTCGGGATTACGAACGGACCTAGCTTCTCACACTCTCACTTATGTTATGTGTCTTAATCTTTTTTGAGAAACTTATTATGGCAACTTTATTTACGCTAAAAATTTTTGCCAGAAATCTACTGAGGGGAAGTCGCCGTCATATTTTGTTTTGTTCAAGATGTCTTACCTGGGGTTTGAACCGTGGTCTAACGTTTAATAAGCCAACACACTAATTACTAGACTACGACAACAATTATCAATACCTCTGATTAATTCACTGTTTATAATGTCTGGGATTTTTAACGTATAATGGGAATAATTATTAATTACACGTATTTAGTTTTCCTCGATAGTAACATTCTTTAACTCTATTTAATACTACACATTGGATAACATTTGAAATATTCGTTGCCTTTCTATAGTCCATATATAGTCCATATAGTAGTAATTACGCTTAGATTTGTCTGAACTCTAAGAAGTTTAATTCACTTCCAACTGCTCTAATATAATCTTCAGCGTTTCCTTCCTCTGTGTTCAAATTGTGAGATCACTTTCTACCAGTTCTCCCGCTCAATTTAGGATTTAATCATCCCATCCATTAGTCTCCTTTACACATACCATATCCGAAATCTCTAAACTGAACACCATCATGCCTCATCATGTTCGATTCGTAGCACAAAATCTTGTGACGATATGACCTTATTCTACAGCAGAAAGCTGATCCCAGATATTTGACGAATACTACATTAACATTTTTTAAGGTGTGTCCATTCATTTATGGAGCCTCGTAGTGAATCAAAATTTCAATTTAATATCATAAAATTATTGAAATCTTCTTCCGGAAACTGTAAGTTTTCATAGTATATAAGGCCGGGACCCTGTGTGCAAGAGAGATCAGAAATATTTAACAGGAACGGATAAAAAAGATGTGTTACTAAAACAATTTTATTGCATCAAGTTTTCTTAGAACACTTTCACTGACATTGAACCCAGAGATCATTCATAAGGAGGAAATAGACCAAAAATGTTACACACTAATGATGATGAATAATGATGTTGAATTTTGATTAGTTTATACCTATAGGGCGGGCCATTTAAAAGTGAAGATGATTTCTTTTTGGCAAAATCGACATCATCGTGTAGTTTCTCGTTGGCCCAATTAATCGTTGCTGAAACGTAAACCGATTCATTACGTTCAGTGAAGAATTTTGTGACAGAACAGAATGATATGACATTGTCAGATTCGAAATAACCGGTGGTTCAAATTTAAGCCGATAGATGGCCCACCCGATACAAGATAGTGTATCCAAGAAAGTAATAAGCGTGCTGCATCTATGCGAAAAGAATGAAAAAAATTTCGTTGTTTCTAAGCAACGATAGATGGCAATCCTATCATTCTAGAATCTACTGCCAATAACTTCTTAGATAGAGAAACTGGAATATTTAAATTGAAACACAGCAAAAAAATGATAAGTAAAATGGAAGAGACGTTTGATAACTGTTTTATGTCCTTTAAAGAAACAAAATGGAGTTAAAGGGTTTTCTCGCTTAGGAGTAATAAACGAAGCCAAGGCTAATAATATAAAACTCTTGGGTTTCGATATCCAAAGCATATGCAATATGCAAAATACCTGCTGATAGGATTTAGTCAGTCTCTAATAGTACTTTGCCTATCCGAAAATGTCATTGTGGCGAAGGCTAGTTAACATATAATCCCACATGACCGATTAACGCAACCCGTTTTTTAAGGTCATCGAAATAAAATGGTTGCTCTATTACAAATCTCTATCAAAATTTCGTAATTCTTTAAAATCACTTGGCATTTAACTCAACAGTTTAAAATTTACCAGGTGAATTTGATGCTTTTGTTTTCATACGTTTTTCCTTTTACTGCTTCCTTTTTAGTTTGTTGTTGTTGTCTTTTCTTTTTTTTCCCCCGTGGTGGCAATATTTGTTTACATGTTACACAATCTTTTGTAAAAGTATTTGAGTATGTTGCCGCATGCCTCGTGTATACAACAAGTTTTAATCGAAGAAGGTTCAGTTGCATCAGCACTTTCATTTGGTATGCCAGCCAAACATTGTCGCTTCACTTGACTGTAGTTGGAGTGGTTGTTCTAAATATTTGTATTTCACTTCAGCAATAACTTCCTGTTTTATTACGACTGCGCAATCATTTCATTTCTTCATCTTTGTTTTTTTCCTGTTGCTGATGGTTGTTCTTCTGCTTCTTCTAGTTGTCTTTATGCCGCAGACATCGTCAACAACTATAACAACAACAACAACGATAACGGCATATGCAACTATGGCACAGTTTGCCGCAATTCTTCGAAAACCAAGTGAGAGAGCTGTAGAGAGAGACCTTTGGACAGCAGCGGTTAAGGTGAATCGCATGAAATGGCAATGCGAAAGACAAAAAAATAGGAAAATGAAATGAACTGCAGAAGTGAAGTGAAATAAATTAGTTTTTCATGTTTGCAATGTCAGTTATCACCGTAAAATGCTTGTTTTCTATCAGTGACATCACTTTTCTTTTACTTTTTATTCTACGTGCATACGTACAACTATTTTTTAAGCATTTGTTGTTACTGGTATTGCAGTTGTTATTGTTTTTTTATTTTTTTATTTTGTTACAATTTTTGCATTTATGTAACGGTTATTTATGTTCTGGGAAGTAACCCTTCTTTCTTACACTCTACACAATCAATGGTTATCATTAATAGTTTAATACGGTGTTCAGATATGCACGTTTATTGCGTAAATCGCAATAATGCGGTGTTCAGATATGCACCTTTATTGCGTAAATCGCAATAAACGCCATTATTGAGCTCAATATTTCATATAAAGTTTCAATTAATTATTGCGCAATAAATACGCACATTGTTATAATACTGAGTAAAACTTAAAATGCAGCACTGTCATAAGCGTGTTAAGTAAGCATATTACAATTATCCGAACACTTCCTGTTGATTTTTTACAATTCAAATGTCAACTACAAACAAAAAACAAGACTAAAAACAAAATAAAAATGTTGTTGAAACAACCAGCTGTTTTGTTTACCAGCTGTCAAATGAATATTGAATAAGCAGCTGAACCGCGTATATTATTATGTCTGAACACTTAAAATATTGTACTCAATAAACCGAATATTGACTCAATAAAAGTGCATATCTGAACATAGTATGAGGTCCGAACAACGCTTTCAAGCTGCAGAAAGTTTCTTTGAAAAAAAAAAAATAAATAAATCCGTTCGCGTAGTTCATATGGAACTTCTTCCATTTTATGGCTAATGGCTCATGACTAAGTATCTCGAGCAGTTGAATTACCACTGAATTCATTAAAATTGCGTTTGCGGTGAATGACGAGCTACATCGTGCTTTGCTTACTGAATTTCACTTTTCAAACATTAATTAGTTAAACGGCAATGACATTTGGTTCTAACAAGACTGCACCACTTGCCGTACAGCGCCTTTCACAATCGATTTATTGCAAAAACTCCAAATATTTCCTGACAACTTTCTTTCCAGAAGCAGTTTTGTTCGCTGGCCTCCCCGTTTGTGCTATTTAATGACACCGAATTATTTTTTATGAGACCATGTTAAGTCATTGGTTTATGGAACACTTGAACGATTGGACGTCAATATTCAAGCCACCATTATCTGCTTATATTTGCATACCCTTGCGACTTTAGTAAACCCCACAAGAAAGAGTCTAACGGAATTAAATCGCATGATCTCGGTGGCTAGTTCAGATCACCTCATCGTGCGATGATCATGCTCCCTAGTCGTTGGTATAGAATATTCCATGTGGCAAGAGTTGTGTGGCACATAGGGCAGTTCAGTTGAAACCACATTTCGTTGGCGTACAAATCATCCAAATCAGGATGAAAGTAATTGGTAATCATCGCCCTATAGTGCTTGCCGCTGAGAGTGATGAAGGTTTTCACAGAAATATGGACCTCATCAAAACTGACAACCTGAAATCCACAACAAACACTGACTTTCTCGGTATGGATTAGACGCTTTTGGATCTCATGTGTATTAGTATCGTCCCCTTCATCCAAAGATGGGCTTCAGCGCTGAAAATGAAATTTCATGCTGCACTTTTTCAGGTGTTGTTGAATGCTATGGTGCATGTCGTTAATGGTGATTTAAAACCATAAGAGGAGTAGATGTCATAGACCAGAATAGAATCAAATACGAAGTTGACAGAGAAGCTTTTTTTGTTTGTGCTGCAATGCCTGAACTGGGTGTCCCTGCGAGAACAGTGTGTGATGCGAGCAGCTCTGCCAAGATAGGAAAGTACTCGTCTGAACGTTCAATGATCCCTTAACACTGGATCTGTTCAATTTCGTCAGGGGAAACCGTTTTGGGGAAGGCGGTGGCTCATTACTTTGTCACTATTGCTCACTAAAGTTTCCAGTTCCTTTTGTACATTGGCAACATCGACATTATTGGATATACCAAGTGGGATGTCACCGTAGTCTAGTAGGTAGTGTGTTGGCTTATTAGACGTGAGGCTAAGGTTCAAACCCCAGGTCAGACAGCTTCAAGAAAACGAAGTATGAAAAAATATATTTCTTCGGCGATTTTTTCTCTGCAGACTTCTGGCAACAACTCTGAAAGTAAATACAATTGTCACGAACAGTTTCTTAAAAAAACCTGTACTTCGGAGTTGACTTTAAGCTGTAGGTCCGTTCCCACCACTCATGTATAAAATGAACCCAAGCAATATAAGTGGTGCGTGAAGCTAGGTTGTTCCTGATTGAAGGGTTGTAATAACCAATTTTCTATGTAAACGAGTTGTACCCAAGCCAACGGCACAGGCGTAAAATCCTGATTCAAAACTTTACGGCCACAATACTTTCCTATTTTTTGTTTTATGAAAGAGTTGTCCCTCCTTAAAAATTTTCATTTTAAAACTGTGGGTTATACTTCCCCATTTCCAAGAGATGTTGCATTTGAAAATGCAGTACCATTGCGAATGACATTTTTGCTTTGCACCTCAAATGAATGGTAGACTACCAGTTGCAAATGGAGTGCAAGGTTTTCATTGTCTAAGACGCGAGTTTTTTTCTTTTTGACTCAGATTTCCACTGGTTGGTGGTGGAGAATGTGGCAATTCAAATCCGTTCTTAAGACAAAAACTGTGGCAATAAGGAAAGATGCTGTATTTGCGTCTGTAAGTTATTTATCACAACAGACGCTTTAGCTCACGTGCATGCTCGTAATTTGCAATCAATTTGGTAAAGTAATTGCCATTAGAAAACTAAAGATATTCCATTTCTATGGATGTAAAAAAAAACTTGCAAATGTGCTGGCATAGGTTTGAAATTTCCACTCTGGACTCGTTTATACAAATTAAGTTTTACATTCACTCTTCTCCATTTCATTCATTTATTATCAGATCAGAAACACGTAAAAGGGAAATTTTTCTTTTTGTCGTTCGTTCATAAATTAAATTCGTTTAAAACTGAAACGAAATTCTTTTAGAATAGAAGCAAACGAATGTGATGCTGGTGCTGGCGGTATGGTGGTGGCGGTGGTGGTAGTCTTAAAAACGTTTGCCGGTTTAATCAATCACTTCAGTTGGAATATAATTTGAAATTATGCTCCTCTTTCTCTATAGAGTGTGTCTTTCGTTTCGTTTCGTTTCGTTTCTTTATCTTTATGTATGAACAAAATCTTTAATAATCGCATTAGGCCTAGTGGCGACCAAGCAAAAGAGCTCGTCCGTCGTCATTCAGGGCTAACCATGCACCACGCATTTGTCTTGAACTTTATTTTCAATTCAATTTGGATTAAAAATATTGGAAGCGAAACAAACGCCGTCTTTGACATACTGTTTAAGGAAATCATAATACAGTTGGCTGGCGTTAGCATTGCTGCTGCTGATGGTAGCGATGGCGGCGACATTGACCGTCGTTTCCTTTTTTTCCTCGTCGTGAAAGCATCCGACACCATTGAATTCATATGGCGGCCCTTTATTTAATTTTGCTGAAGTTATACTCGTATACGTTTTAGTGTTATTTAGCCACTCTTATATTATTTAGATGGCGTTTGCTGATATTGTCACTGATTCATCACAAGATAAAAAGATTTTTGGTTTTCAGTTTTTTTTTTCATTCTTTAGCTTCTTTCATTGATGATTGACTGCGTATTTGTGTTATAATTGGTTGGAGTTGTTACATAAGATATTGCCGAAGATGCAACTGACTGAAGAGACACTGAAATTTAAAGCCCTTTACAAAGTTCATCTTTGAGATATGAAATATGAAAATATATACGAGACAATGAACTTGTACTCAGCAAATGTCGACTGTATTTTCGTCAACTTGTTTCATTACATTTCTTATCTTTTCTGCATAATATTTTTGGATTGTTAGAATGAAGATTTTAGAATGAAAATTTTAAAACCAAAAGCTGTTCTAAGGTTGATAAAAAATACAATTAAACCTTGGGCCAATTGTTTAGCTGCAAAGGGGAGATGGGGTTTGGTTAGGTTAGGTTAGCTGGTAGCTTACCATTCACACGCAAAGTTCACTCGGTGACATATATGGCTCATTGTGTTACCCAGTGTAAGGTAAGCCACCTTGTCACGATCCGTTAGTGGTGATCAATTCCCTTTGTCCCACGATCGCAGTCATGCCCAAATCTTGAAACGTTCTGTCACGCAGAAACCGATGACGTCTGTTTTGAAGTGGCGGACACTCACATAAAAGGTGTTGTTCGGATTCCGTTTCTTCCACTTCCTGGCATATTCTGCACTAATCCTGATGGGACAGACTAAGCTTGTGAGCGAAACTCCCTAAAGCAAAGTGCCCCATTAAAATTGCTGTTAGAGTGCGAATCGTTCTCTCGTCGAACTGAAGTGGTTTCACGCACTTCCTGCTGTCCACTGCGGTACGCAGCAGTTTCAACATTCAGCAACCAGGTATGTTGGACCACCTATGGTTTGTTGAATTCCATGCTGCTTTTTCCAGTTTCCCCCTATCGTCGCCCCCTCATACATCTTCGATGCCTTCCGTGCCAGTGCGTCCATTAGTTAAGGCGAGCGTTGTTTCAACGTATACGGTATAGAGAGTCTATGCAACTCCTGACGCCCTTTGATTTGACGACGTGAGATCCCAGCACTTTGATTGCTGCTTGACTGTCAACACATATAATCAAGATCAAGAAGGAGAGATACAGTTATACATACACACACAATTGTCAGTCAGGATTAAGACCTAGCTTCTCACACCACTTATGTTGTGTGTGTTAATAGCATCAGACTGAATAAGAGAACAAACTACACTATATGACAGCTATTTGAACCATTGTCTCATATAGGGTTAATTCGAAAATAATATGGGATTGCCTGAGAACGCTGAATCAACTAAGTGGATAGTGAGTTACCCTCTGCCGGATCCCAAATCATTTATGAATTCCTGTCGAGTGGGAAGAGTCAGTGAAAGGGTAGATAGACACTGAGACTCTTCTCAAACCAAATGAGTTTGAGGCAATCTAAATATTTGTTGGGTACTTACAATGGGAGCTGAGTTACCTATCAAACTACGCAGGAGTTATCTAAGGTTAGTAACAGGTCTTTTTACAGGACAGTACAGACTCATAGAACATACGTTTCGAACCCAACAAGTAATTTCTGCGTTGATTATAAGAATAAACCATCAGAACACAAACAGTACAATAAATTCATTTACGTGCTATGAACCCGAGAGCGACGCCAGCTAGAGTCTCCCAAACCAATAATACTGAAAGTGTCAACCGAAACTAAAAATAGACCACACAAGCACCGTCGGTATTTATGGTACACATACACATGGTGGCTGTTTAACCAGGTAATGTCAATTAGCAGTCCTATAGAACTCTGGACTTTAGATTAATAACTTGGTGTTCCGAGACTCAATTTGTTACTGTAACCGTACAGCATTATAACGCACGTATGCTGTGAACTGAACTCAATTAAAAAAATAATATCGAGTACATGGGAAAATTTTATTGAAACTCACATCGCATTTGCCTTTATCATAATTTTCCATATTTTAACATAATTATGGATGTATCAAGGATGGAATTTTGTCTTGAAGTAATTCAAGTTAAGTTTTAGGGACCAATAATAGTCCTCTACCAAGCCTTACTAATAAAAACGGATAGAAGGGCAGGCTTCATTCTTCATTCATTTTGAAAGATGTTGTACTTAAGCCACACGTGCATAATTACGAGGGAGGATTAACCCATTAGTGCCCAGTGGCAACTTAAGTTGCCAACAGAGGTTGCCTTAGTTTTTATGCTCTCTTTATGTAAAAATCAAAACACTAACAGTTAGAAAAAAAGTACAGAATTCGGGCATTAATGGCTTAAGAAATATTGTCGTCTTGCATCAATAAAAATCATTCTTCCTTTATCTCTTTACACTTTTCTCCAAATTGTTTATTCTTTTCAAAACCGAGAGTCCTGTGCTGGATCCACGCCTCGTCCACGAAAGTAAAATGACTAAAATCGCAACTCCAAACACTCTAACCACGCAATCACTTCAAAAATTCGATATGTTTTGTGATTATACGGAATTCAGTAAACCCTGATGGTGCAGGGTAGCCATATCCAGGTTACAACAATTTTCTCTTCGCATTTGCTATCTAATACTATGCACTTTAATTGAGCCAATATTCCGTTAATTGAGTACAATGTTTTAAGTGTTCAGGCATAACAATATACGCAGTTCAGCTGCTTATTCAATATTCATTTGACAGCTGGTAAACGAAACAGCTGGTTGTTTCAACAACATTGTTTTTATTTTGTTTTTTGTTTTGTTGTTTTTTTTTTGTTTGTTTGTCGTTGTTGACATTTGAGTTGTCAAATATCAACAAAAAGTGTTCGGTTAATTGTTATATGCTCACTAAACACACTTATGACAGTGATGCATTTTAAGTTTTACGCAATATTATATCAATTTGCGTATTTATTGCGCAATTATTAATTGAAACTATATATGAAATATTGAGCTCAATAATGGCGTTAATTGCGATTTACGCAATAAAGGTGCATATATGAACACCTTATAAGGTTGATAAATGACGCAGCCTTTTCAAGCTTTGACAGAAGCCATCTGACAGATGCCTGTTGACTGAAGTTGTATTATTCTCTCAGTTAAGATACGGGAAAGTATTCGGTAAAGTTTACTTAGAAATATCACAAATAACGATCCGGAAGAAGGTACATGTTTGTATCGCACATTTCTGCTAAGGTACTTACATATAATTGAAGAAGTCGCCGTAGTCTAGTATGTTGGCTTATTAAGACGTTAAGCCAGAGGTTGAGGTCCTCTCAGCAGATTTCTGGCAAAAACTCTGAGAGTAAATAAAAATTGCCATGAAAAAGTTTCTCAAAAAATCTGTCGTTCGGTGTCGGTGTCATGTATAAAATTAACACACACAACATAAGTGGTATGAGAAACTAGGTCGTAATCCTGACTGAAGGGTTGTAATGTCCAATTATGTATGGCTCTATACAGAGGGTCCTTTCAAACGTCATTGTATGATTCACTTTTTGAATTTCGTGCTCTAAAACGGAGTACGTATGTATTGCATTTAAATGTTTGGCCAAATATAAAAAGTGTTATCGATATAACGTTTACTGGCTAAAAATACTAAACTAACAGTAAATTTTGATATAAAAGCCTGACAAAATATTTTGCTCAATCACTTTATTGCTGCAATACATTTTTTTTATCGAAAATAGTACGATAAAGCACACTTTTTTCTTTATATTTGATTGTAATTTTGGGGGATTTTTTAAATACAATGCATTCATGTATATATTCATGTACATATGTATGTATGTTCAAAATAATTTATTATTAAATATTATATTTTACAACTACAAATAGAATATTATTAGATAAATATGTATACAACTAAAACAACTACAATATAATACCAGAGTATAAAAATATTAATGTATACTAATGCATGTAATTGAAACCATTTAAGAAGGGCTTTGATGGCGCCCAATGCTTTCCTAGAGCCATATCTCTGGCTTTATCTCTCAGCACTTTGCCACTGCCGGTTTTAGGTAAATCATCCAAAAAGAATACGCCACAGTGCAGTTGCTTGTGTTCTACCACTAAACGTTTCGCCACATACTCTACAATATCCTGTTCACTAAGTTTGCTGCCTTCAACTTTGACAACAGCGGCAGCAGCTGGATCACCATCCACTTCATTCCAAAAGCCAAAAACACAAACTTCAATAACATCGGGCAATTCGGCAACACAATGTTCGATTTCTTGTGGCCAATATTTCAGGCCATGGAATTTTAAGACTTCACACTTGCGATCCACAACATACAAATAATTGTCCTTATCGAAGTAACCCAAATCGCCGGTATGGAACCAGCCCTGATAGTCTTGCATACGTTTGCTTTCAGACGGATTGCCATAGTAACCGTTCCACACTTTACCGTTATGCACTAAAATTTCACCCACTTCACCAGGGCCCAGACTCTGTTCATTTTCATCTAAAATCCTTACACGTACGCCGGGTACAATTTTGCCCACACTATTGGGACGACTTACACCCATATTGGCCGTTACTCCTCCGCATTCAGTCAAGGCATAACCGTAAGAGATAAAACCATTCGATAGGTAATCCTGCATTCTCAATAGAGTTGTTACCGGGCAATTCCCTCCTGCTATGCTTACATATCTAACACTGGACAATTGTTCTTTCGTCAATTCCTTACACTTGGCCAAAGTCACAATGCAGCGTGGCGTCAGCGTGAGTAGTGTCACATGATATTTGCTTATTAATTCTAATAAATACTCGGGTGTATAGGCTTTATCGGTGATAATGCGCGTTGAACTGTGGCCACATGAGAAGAGCATATTAAACATGCCCGCTGAGACATCTATAGTGTTGAACGATAGTACTACGTCTTGAGCGGTAACGAATCTGCAGAGGAATAGAATACAAATCTTAATTACAAGAAAAATATATTTTTTTTTTGGTGGAACATCTTACCCGAAATCAAAAAGGCATGCTGAATTGGATATGCAAACATTTTTCGGTAAACCAGTGGTGCCGGATGTGCAAAGAATTGCTACTGTTTGATCGCCACCCAGTTTAAGGGTTTCAGGGCTGAAAGAATTCATTAAAAATGTTATTTAGGATTCATGTCCTTGTATGAGTTTTTAATTCTCTAAGTATTATTCGGTCTGGAATGGAAAGATATTAAAGTTTTTCTAAAATCCCAATATAACGTTTCAAAGGTGACGCTATTTTTACTAATTTCACGCGAATTTTAACAAAGTTCTTCACCACTTCACCTACTACAATACGATCTGCTATACAAATCCTGTTTAGCTGGCAAAACTTTATAATGAAACGGAAAATGAAACTGTCTAGACTATGAGACCATCCAGTAGTTGGTGATAATTTGCTCAAAATAGTGTTACAATTACAGATGAATCTTGTTGAATGTAGAAGGCTAATCTGCTATATGAATAAGGAATTCAATTCTCATCAAGGATTCTGGTTAATTATACCACAACGAGCAATTGACCTTTGTCACATATTGAATTCTTTAGAATTCTTTACTAAGGACTGTTTTGCAAAGAGCGTTCACTACATGGAATCTATTCTTAGAGTTCATGGTGGTTAGAAGGAGAAGGAAAGGAGCAACTTTTATTTATCCCAGTTATGTTTGAAACTCGTTATATCGAAAACAAGGCCAAACAGTAACCTATCCACTTAAACTCTTGCCTATCCATCACACTCGAGTCAGATATATTCTGTGCACACTTTCTTTAAGGAACTAGAGTTCTCGAAAAGTATTTCTTCGCAACAAACGATGTGCTTTTCTCAGTAAAAATGATTTAAGTTTGGATAGAACGCAGTGTTATATTAAGTGCGTCGAAGGATGACTTTTATGATGAAAATTAAATGAAAACATTGATCTTTACTTTCGATGTATGGCAAAGAAACATTGATGTGATATCGATATATCACAAAATATATCGATGTTTTCAGTGTATCGACTAATTTTTGTAATAAAATTGAGCTAAAAAAAGCTGTACCGAAGAAAGTAGCACTGTATCACGAGCAAACGACTTATTGTACTGCCCTCAAACTGGATCCTGTAATCCTGTTGCACTGGTAAAATGATGCTTTGGGCAACTACCTGCCTTTTTCTGGGGTTTCCTTTTTCTTCATATATTCCAGGGATGAGTTCTGGTGATTGCCAATATCACAAACATCATATGTAGAGCTTCAGTCAATCCATATTCGAAAACACGTGTTCTTTAAATCCACAATTCCTTATTACAATATCAGTTACAATCCTTAGCTACTGCTTAATAGCCGTGTGGATCCTTTGCTCTTCCTACTCCACAGAAACGTTTTAGTCGTTGCAACTGCCTTCTTAAAGTCCTATCTACCTGCTCATTGTCATGAATTTCAACATAAAATGGGATCCAGCGCCGCATAGCTAATTAAGGTTTCCAATTTAGTATCGAGTCAACCACATAGAAGCTGAGTGTTTGGATAGCAACCTGCCCAGCGTTACCAGTAATTTTGTTTAAACTTTTTATTGCTGGAAAAAACCTTTTTTTTTACAAAAACCAACCTGTTTTCTACGAAAGTACCAACAAAATGCCGGAGTCCGGTGTCTCTGTTACTTCCTCGTTAAGTTTGCTTTTCCTTTGCTAACTAACTGTATACTTCCTGTTCAAGGCGAATTGATCATACCTAGTTCTGATAGCTTGAACTTTCGTTTGGAAACAGCTACCAAGTTTCTTCATAGTCCTTTAAAATTCACTTCGATGTATCGATAAGTCGTATCGAATGTTTTCAAAACATCGATGTATATCGTGCAACACAATATTGTTAATAATTTCATAAATTCAATGAATTTATAAAAAATTCATTGAAAAAACTATCGCTGCTGATTATCTGCACATTCTGCAGAGTAATATACTTCACTTTTCCGAGGACAAAATCCATTTGAAATGACAATTTATGAAGGTTAAGAAAGCTAAATATTCCGATACATACATACATAATTACATTACAATCCTTCAGTCTGGATTACGATCTAGCTTCATTAATTTTATACATGAGTGAAAGTCGATTCCGAACGACAGTTTTTAGAGAAACTTTTTCATGGCAATTTTATTTTATTTGCTCTCAGAGTTTTTGCCAGAAATCTGCTGAGAGACAGTCGCCGAAGAAATATTTTTTCATATTTCGTTGGAGAGGTCTAATCTGGGCTTTGATAATCCCATGGAAGTGTAAAATCGTGGATTCAGAATAATCGAGTAGGCATTATAGAGAGTTCTCCTTAAACGGTGTACCTAGACTCCATTGTGCAGCTGTTGCGATTACCCAAGAGTTTAATGGTAATATTTATAAAATAAATAACGTTTCTGAAATTGTAAGGTGGCCCTGTTGTTTCTTCCGGGGAATATTTTGCAAGATTTTATTTCTTTCCATGAAGAAAGCGGAGGAGAATTATGGTATTTTATATTTTGTTATGCACACAGAATAGATTTTAATTCAAATCCATTTGGTGTGTCTCTATTAGTGTTGCCAACGCTGTATACATATGCCAAACAGGACACACTTACAGAACTTGCTGACACTGCATTCAGTACATGCATGATTACATGATTATTTGTTTGTTTAACTCGATGGTTGTTCATCATAATTTCCAATTGCCTTGAAAAATAGGGCCTTGAAAAAGGCATGAGGCTGTCGGTAAAAAGCATTTACAGTTGCCTTTGCAACATATTCGTTAAAAACTGTGAACAGCCGTTTCTTTTTGAAAATATGATGCGAAAAACTTCACTTCAATATCACAATTGATGGGTAGAATTGTAGAACGAATTGTTTAACCCACTTTCTTTCACAGAACCGAATTAATTTAGTTTTGCACTTGATATGCTTTTGAATCGTATGGAAACAAAACTATTCTATTATCTGAACTGTTTCGTGCATTTAATTTTATTGCCCCTGAAAACAATTTATTTGTACGATAAGATTCAACCTCCTATTGAAGTGATTAATTTTTTTTTTGTTTTGTTTCTTTTTTTTTTTTTGCTTTTACCACAATTAATATCAATCGATACGATTTAAATATGAATACTTACGTATAAAATAATTCGGCATTGGTGGGCTCGAGGAGATCCTCAATTTTCGGCAAATCCAAACGATGATCTTTCATGGTATAGACTTTGGCTTTCAGAATTTTACCAATAACGGCTACATTAAGGTAAACGTTGCCATCGCAAAAGATAATTTTTGGACGGGTGCTTTGAAACAATTGCTTGATTGTGGCTAAAATTAAAATGCCATGCGATAAACGAAATGATAAGAATTTGTTTCAAATTCAAATTCAAATTGTATAGAAAAGACAATTAATTGTAAGAAAAAAAAGAAAAAACAATTGAAATACCTTCATCATGCTGATAATTGACGGCATGAAATGGTGTGCAATTCAGTAAACAGGCTAAAACTAAGGGCATCATATAGGTGGTATTGGCTCCCACAATGCCCACAACATCATCTTGCCGTAGACCAAAACTCTTTAAATACTGCGCAATGCGTATTGCAAACGTTATGGCTTCGCCATTATTCAAGGCAGTGCCTTCAGTATCTGAAATCTGTGTAGAAGATATTACAAAATTTTTAGCCCCGTTTGAATGGAATGTTTTTATAGACATTATTACCTGACATATATGTTTGGGATTGTTACGCATGAAAGCGTATAATATCTTGCCAATGGAACAATCCGCATCAAAGAAATGTATGGCCTTGGGTCCATTCCATATTTTTGTATACTTATCGAATTGTATGTTCAAACGCTCCATTTTATTCATTTGTATTGCGATTTTATCGCCTATAAAATCAATTTCAATTCCGCTGATACTGGTAACGTTTAGCACACGAGTCGTTTACCAACTAATTTTATTTCTTTTGATGACCATTTTACCTGAATTTGAGTGTTAACAGGGAGAAAGAGAAAAACTTTTTAATCGAATGATAAGCAAAGAAAAATAAGAGAATAATAAATGAAAAAATATTGATAAAGGCAGCTCATGTAAACATAATTTCGCGGCACAGCGATAACTGCCGGTGAATTAAAATTGTAGATAAGACTGGAAGTCGCAATGAATTCTGCTAATCCATAGTAAAAGTATCAATTACTAGTAAATCTGCAATTAATTTTCCAATTGTTACAAGCCTATTAAAAAATAAAGATTCTTTTGATTATGCCGGGCCTTTCAAAATTTGACAGTTAATAACGGCCATCTTGTTAAGGCTGTATCTGTCAAATTAGTTATCATTTATGCAGTCTTTTTTAAAATTATGCGGGCAAATAATAAAATTGTCTTATCAAAGTGGATGTTTTTTCTGACCCCCAAATTAACCGAAAAATCATCTTCAGCGAAGAGACCTCTTTCTGAATAAAAGGGCATGTGACCAAACAAAATTTTCCAATTTGGGACGTAACAATCCACACGTAATTCAACAGCGTTTAAGGAATTTCAAAAAAAATCACTGTTGGTTGGCTACGTCATCGGTGCGTTTTCTTTGGAAAGAACCTTTGCCTGGACTTCATTGTCAAGGGTGAGTATTATAGGTCCACGATAAAAGGGATGATTTGTATTCCAACGATTTGAAGTCGCCGTAGTCTGGTAGGTCATGTGTTCGCTTATTAGCCATGAGGCCTCGGTTCAAACCCCAGGTCCGAAATAAACGAAATATGAAAAACTATTTCTTCGGCAACTTCCTCTCAGCAGATTTCTGGCAAAAGTTCTAGGAGTAAATAAAACAAAATTGCCATTAAAAAGGTTCCAAAAAATCTGTCGTTCGGTATCGACTTTAAACTGTAAATCCCGCCACTCATGTATAAGTGGCGTGAGAAGCTAGGTCGTAATCCTGACTGAAGAATTGTAATGACCAATTATGTAACGTGCTACGGCCGACATTGGATATTCTGCACAGGCGATTTGAGGATGTGGTCATCTCAAGTGGAGGTGATGTGAACTAACCACCAAGATCGTGCGAATTCCCCGCGTTAAATTCCTTCATGTAGGGTTTCTTAAGTAGCAGGTACAGTGAACGCCAAAATTGAGTAAACACCACTGAAATAATTCATTTTCTTAGGATAGCGAGAAAAGTAAATGAGAATAGTCGAATAAATTTCCAAAAATAAAAACGTTTATTTATTACTTATAAATGTTAAAACAAAAACAACAATTCATGATAAAGGAACATTTTTATACTTAAGAACAAAACTGTTTTATACTTAAGAACAAAAGTGTTGACTCACTTATGGCGCTCAGTGTATATGCCAATTAAATACAAGCCACAGTGATGATCAAAACAAACATAACCCCTACCATCGGCCAAATCCAGCCTGATTTATGCGCCAGAGTCAAGGAAAATTAGATATTTCGGATGCACTCCACCCCTAGTAGTCTTTCAAGAGACCCTTTAGTGACGGAACTGCTGACCTTCTTAAGATGTTCGTTTTTAAGAGGATGAACTGTTTGGACTGCAGCAAGCCATCATTTGTAGGGTGCTTCTTAAAACATAAGAGTTTCAAATGATTCAATTTTTCAAGACAGAATTATTTTTGAAATAATTTTTAAGTTCAGTTCAGTTCGATCTGATAAATATTTGACTACTTCTTCTAATAAGTCCAGTCGTATGGCGTTAATATTGGTTAGGCTTTGCTTTCAAAGTTGCTGGTTTGTCAGCAAAAATCATAAAAAGTAATCCAGAGGCGTTCAATTGCAAGGAAGAGGCGCCTTGTACTCGGCCACTTTTAAAAAGAGTGTTGTTACCAGATTGATTTTGTAATAAATAGATAGCAGTTAACGTACTGTATGACTAGCTACACTGCCTAGTTGAATCCAATTGTCGTTAATGTTCAGCCGATTAATATTGCGAAATAAAAATTCAATTAGCATCTATAGTGCTCGTCATACTCCGTAACAGCTGCAACTCGCTCATTTTGAAAGAAATACATACACACATACATACATACATAATTGGTCATCCCGTCAGCGTTACAATCTAGTTTCTCACATCACTTTATGTGTTGTTTGTTTATTTTTATACCTGAGTAGCGGGACCTACAGTTTAAAGTCAATTGCGAACGACAGATTTTTGAGAATCTTTTCAAAGGAATTTGAATTTGAATATTTACTCCCAGAATTTTCGCCAGATATCTGCTGATGTTGGAGATGTTTGATCTGGGGTTTGAAACAAGGCCTCACGTCTAATAAGCCAACGCACTACTACTAGATTTCGGCGACTTCGAAACAAGTAACGACTGGTAATGCCGCTAGTGAGTAAACCTCACCAAACAGTCAATTTTAATGAATTTTACTATGAACTGTTAACGGCTCGAGGACTGCCTTTTCTCCAAATATGACAATTTTGCTTGTCAACGTAGTAATTTAACTAGAAATGACTTTCATTACTAAAACCAATTCTTTGGTGCAAAAATTTTCGTTTTTACTCAATAAAAAAAAGCGACAAAACCGATGGTAGTTTGGCTTCTGTTCTTGAACGAACTGTATTTTATAAGCAACCTAATCAAGATCCTTCTGTAACATTGTCCACGTAGTCGAAAGACAAAGGCCAAAATGTTGAGAACGACAATGACGACGTCTTCTATAAGGCTTCGTACTACAGCAGGAATACTCCTTAGTTGAGCACATAACCGTAAAATGGATAACAGATTTATGTTGTCAATGTAAGTTTTTAAAATTTGGAAGCATTGTTCTAGCGTTAAACGATTTAAACCTTACTGCGCGGAAATGTCGAAAAAGTTTTACATTTTAACCTGTCAAATCATTGTTGTCGATTTCGATAGCTCTTACGCTGCTAAAAAACACAAGAAATTAAGAAGAGAATATTAGGAACAATACCTACTAGAGTCGCCGTAGTCTAGTAGGCAGTGTATTGGCGTATTAGACGCAAAGCCACTGTTTAAACCCCAGGTCAGACATCAAAATGAAATATGAAAAAATATTTCTTCGGCGACTTCCTCTCAGCAGATTTCTGGCAAAAACTCTTAGAGCAAATAAAATAAAATTGCCATGAAAAGTTTCTCAATAATCCTTCGTTAGGAGACGATTTTAAATTGTAGGCCCCGCCTTAGCTTTGATATCTTGAAAAGAGATACATAAGAGGCGTCTAGCTTGCAGGATTTGTCTGGCAAATACTATGATAGAGAACTAATTGACATGAAAAAGCTCCCCAACTTCTGCAATTTGGAGTTGAAATTATTCGTACGACAAAACTAATACTATACAAGACGCTCTTTATGGCGCAGAGGCATATGTAGACCCTATTAAGCACTGGTGCAGCAGCCTTGAGAATATTCGAGAGAAAAGTACTACGTAAGATCTTCGGTCCAGTGCGAATTGGCGATGATTTCCGCATACGATCTAACATTGAGCTGTATGAGCTCCTCAAGGACATAGACTGGACGTTGTGCAGCGTTTTAATATCCAGCGACTGCGATGGCTCGGCCATATCGTAGGAAGGAGAATGCTCCGGCGAGATGGGTATTTGATGAGGGGATCTGCGGAAGTCGGCGAAGAGGATGACCTTGTATGCGTTGGAAGGACCAAATCGAGGAAGCCCTGTCATCGTTTGGTGTGACCAAATGGCGTAGGTGCGCAAGAAGCAGAGGCGCCTGGAAGGATGTGTTGCGGCCAATTGTTGATGGCCAATTAAGTAAGTAAGAATTAAACTGAAGATTCTGCCAATGGTGGATAAAATTAATGCGCCCACAGCAACATGGGTGATGTGAGACGCTAGGCCCAAGTCCTGTTCCTCTAATTCCTATTCTCCCCAATTCTTATCTTTTTAAGTGCCAGCAAGATGTGCAATTTTATATCAATCTGTGATTTTATATTCCAAAAACAAACAAACAAGCTTCAACAACATTTATAGGCCACACCATGCATATGCATATGAAAGAATTGCATTTTAATTACAAGACTTTTTCTTGCTTTTCATCCATTAAGATTAATTCTACTACACTGTGCCAAATATCATCGTATTTTTATCTCGAATGTAAATGTTAAAATTTCTATACAAGAAATACTTTAATTGCATTCGATATCAGCTGAATTAATAAATACCTGCTTTATAAATCCACCTCAAATACATCTGTTTGAAGACATGTTGAAGTATTTATTTCAAGTCGGTGCTGGTTTCCTAGCGTATCAGTAATAATTTTAATGTGATGACAAATTAAGTGTTGCTGTTAAAGAAATAATTCACATAAAAATATTTACGTACATATAATACAAGTAATCTTAATAATAGCAAATAATCACAATAATAATAATAATAACAATAATAATACGAAGCGAATAATAATATTAGCAACGATATTCATACTACTACTGCCTGCCAACAGATATGTAGATGCTGGAAGCAGTATATCTGGTCTAATAAAAGATGTAAACAGCTAAACCATACAATTTGATCCAATTAATCAGAGTTAATCAGTGAAAATAACTTGTTATTAAGCGACAGCCAACACATGTTAACCCAAATAATATAGACGGCCAAATGAGCACAACCAACTGCATCACAATATATCTCTCGCTCTCTACACATGGAGATCATCATCATCATTCTTAGATCGTACATATGTACATACATACCGCACCCAAAAATATGTTACAAGTGAACAACAACAACAATAACAAGAACAATAAAGTAAAAAATTCAGTTTAAAATAGTTTAAAAGACTATGATGGAGCATACATAACTATTGAAAGGCAGCAGTAGCAGTAGCAGCAAGAGCAACAGCCATCGCCCAGCTTATCGACTGAGTGAAACGGCATGAAACGGGATGTGTGGTATCAGGATGGATATTGGAAAATCTTATCACATTCAAAAAAACATGTTGCCACCAAAAGCTGCTACACAACACATGTCCAAAAACTATCGCAACAAAATCTAATATTGTAACGATTTTACAGTTTATAAATGCAGAATGTTTTTTTCTTTTTTTTTTTTTTGCTACTGATTTTGCATCTGCCCCAAAACACTCACAGAACGAATGTTTGTAAAATTACTCCGACACTGCGGGTATGAAATCGAAAAACTATATCTGAAGTTACTCAAATTGTTCACACATTGAATTCGTAATAAATTATGAAATTTTGTAATCCAATCTCAAGGTTTATATGCAGTTTCTTCGCTATCAATAGGAGACATGGCGACATACACTAGTTAACTAGCTCTTACGCAATTATTACCAATTAAACCATCTGAGGCACTGTCTACGACCATATTGTAGTTGAGTAACCGTGGTTGGAAGGATCTTATGAAACCCACTAATAGTCCGAGACGAGTGTCAAAGAGGCTTGTGAAAACCGATTGCCGCAATCGCATTCCAAAAAAAAAACTGAATTTTCTTTATGAAGCATAATGGAAATACTCCGTCTTTTATTAAGACCTTTCTCCATTTGCATTTAAATAAAACAAAATGTATGGGGGGTAACGTCGAAATTTTAAGGTTCGCATTGGTTTGTATTTTATTCGCATACATTCACGTGAAATGAAGGCATGGTCAATCTCTACCAAGCCAATGTGTCGCGGGATGTCGGTACGCCGAACAATTCAAGCCAATAGAAATTAATAACCTATAGTGCGCGCTGTTGATAGAGATGGCCTGGCCAAAATTTTTCTCAAGGAAATATGAATCGCTGATGTCCCCATCTATAAATCTGCATGAAATTGTGACTTTTTCGGGATGCATTAGACATTCTTGAATTTAATGTGCGTTGTTTTGTTTGTTCACAAACTTAATCACTCATAAGTAAGCCTGATTCGTTGCCAAGTGCTCCAGAACCAATTCAGCGAATACACGTCTTTTTCTTCTGGGTCAGTTTACAGGAGCAGTCTCAAGTCATGATCGAAAATTCGTAATGATATGATCTTCGAAAAGTCGACTACCTTGGGTTCTAACTTACACTCTCACAGACAGCGGCGATCTTTTCGGCAGATGTTGCATTTCGTTATGTACAGGTGCTGGTCGAGTCAAATTTATCCATTTCATTGCGAATCTCCTTTCGTTACGACAATAATGGCGATCGTAAAATGGGGAAAATGATAAAAACAGTTTTATTATTTGCACGTATTGCTGACTGCTATATCCGTCCATGGTGATTTGACAAATCAGACTGAAGTTAGCCAATTTGACAGATGTAGTTTCAACGAGATGGCCATTATAAATCGCCTACAATCAGCCAGCTTTTATCTTAGAATATCAACTCTAGGACAATGCTAAACAACATTTGTGTCGAATAATTTTATTGCAGAAAAATGCCTGAAAACTGTTTATTCCTGTTTATGTAGCCATAAGGATCTTGATTTGTGAGAGAGATGCATGACGAATTTATGCTTCAATATGAACAAATGCGCATATGAAAAAGTGGAGAGCAAAAATGAAGATTTTTTAAAGTAAAGTGAAATAATTTCTTGAGAATACATTGCAGTTTAAGGAAAAATCTAGGAAAAATCAGTTCTATTGATTAAGAAGTTAAGCAACACGTGTAGGGGTAATCTGAAAGGGAAAGTTTGCTACAAAAGCAGTAATTACGGCACAAATTCAGACAGAACTTGTTATTTACTTGGATGTGAACAATTTGATACCAAAAGCGAACCATAGTTGGGGGTGATGTTATGATATGATGGTCAATGCCAGCCAGTGAGATATCTTGATTGATATTTATTGAAGGTGTCATGAACGAATATCAGTATAAGCTTATATTCGAAGGCAATTTGAAGAATCTCGTAAATGCTTTTCGAATGGGACGGAGTTAGAATATCCAACAGAATAATGATCTAAAACATAAAGCTTGTTCAGTAGTTCCTATTAATAAAGACAAAATAACTCACCCCTTCAATCATGTGACTCCATCGCGCACAGTAGGAAAATGGCGACAGATTGGTCGTGAACAAATTATCAGTCGACATCTCCGTAATTCTATAGAATCACTATGGTAAGCCGGTAGAAGACAACTGGTAACACTTGGAAAACTTTGAAGGTCATAAATTAACCAATATGTACACGAGTTCTTGTCAATAACCGTTTATTTACGTACTTGATTGGTCATTACAAACCTGTAGTCAGCAATAAAACTTTGCTTCTCACATTATTCGTATTGTATATGTTAATTTAATATATGAGTGACGGTGCCTACAGCTTAACGTCGACTATGAACGGCAGATTTGAGAAGCTTTTGATGACAAATGAGGCTAAAATGGGTTTATCAAAGAATAAGGCCATAGTAACGGATGCCCTGGTAGCCTAGTGAGTAGTGTGCTAAACAATTAGCGCGAGGGTTGTGCGTTCGAATCCCGCCAGAGACTCTGGTCTGTTACATTACATCGAGCATAAGGCCGAAGTCACTCAGCTCGTAAATAATTAAATATATTTTAATTAATTAATTAATAAATAAAAAAACATGGTATAATTCATATTGACTGTCCTCAAAAGAGTACCAAATACTATAATGGAGAAGATTGTGTTAAATTTTTGGGTCTATTTAATGAGGATTTGAGAAAAGGACCATATTTGGACTTGAGAAAGCTTATTTTGCATTTATAAATTAGGCTACGAATTGAGGCCTCATTTATCGGACCTAACAAATGACTTGAGGATCGTAACAAATTTCTTTTTTGGAAGGAAGTATAAAGGAGACTTGAGTTGGAAAATAAAATTATTTTGTATCCAAGGTCTTATTTTGTATCCAAGGCCTTGTATTTTGTCGTTTCACGTAAATAGTTTATTACAGATTTGAGTGGTATTAACACTTTTCTTTGAGTGTATTGCTAAAGCATTTGATTATAACTCATGATATCCATGCTGACATTTAAATGAGATTCAAATAAAAAATTTAATTTCTTTTGAAATTAAAAAGAAAAAATTAGTGGAATTAATTTCATTTAATGTAAATGTTTAAAAATCATTCATCATTAACACATACAGACAGACATACAAACATACAGGCTGGGATCAATACAGAAGCTGAACGAATAGTTTGAGCCAAATGATGGTCAATGTTTCAATGATCCGGCAACTAGAAGAACAACAACAAAGGCAGAAGAAAGAAGAAAGAAAAATCAATATCAAGTCAATTTAATAAATTTTCTTGTCCACACCATGAATTAGATGCTGGTGATGACGATGATAATAATGATGATGGAGTCTAGTTGTGAAGCTAAAGATTTTGCATGAATTTTGTATGAATTTTGTATGAATTTTGTTTATGAATTGTTAACACGCATAACGATTTAAATATCCCCTTGTTATTCGTTGTAAGTGGGCACGTCTCTTTCTATTTTTTCAATTGAATTCAAGTGAGTTTGTATTTGAAAAAAAAAATTATAGAATTTCGTATTCAATCTTAGCATGAAATCTAAACACTTGTTACCAGTTGTCGTTTGGTGTTGTACAACCGCAAGCAACAACGATTATTTGAGTTGTTTTTTCTTTGCTTCAAAATATGTTTCCAATTTGTGTTATAACCCCACTAGTGGATAATCGATCCGTTAATTAATTGCCAAACTATTTCTACACTTTTTTTTACACTTTATTATCAATTTACCCTCGTATATCAACGTATCCATTACATTTATGACAGTGTTTAGGCGATTATTTCACACAAAATCGATTTTTTTTGTTTTCTTTCGTTCTTTTTCTTTTATTGCCAATACATTTTAAATGGTTATTTAGCCATTTCACATGTGTGTATGTGCGTATCCATTACATTTTAAAGCCACAAAAATAATCATTTTTTTTAACTTAAACGTCCATTTGCTTGGATTTATGATGGCGTTTCGTTTCATTTCATTTCGTTTGTCTTGAGGTGGAGAAAATTGGTCACAATATGAGTTGGTTTGACAGAAATATGTTCGACATTCGCGTTATAAATTGATTTAATCTGATATTTTGATTGCTTTTCTTCTTGGCCAAAATAGACACGCATTAGATTTAGTAAACGAAACCAAAAAAAAAACACAATTTTGCTGTCAGTCAATGAGTGGTGGGGAGGATTTTTAAATTGGAATGATTGAAGTGTTTTTTTTTTTCTTTTTTTTTGTGAAGGAAAACGAAAACATTCATATGCGGAGGATGTAGATTTGACCATCGCATTGAGAGAAATTTCCTTTTACATGCAAAAACAATTAACATACTTTTTTTGGGTATAAATAGAAGACATAAAAAGGTAGTTATTAACGAAAATGCTTTGACTAAAGTATATATTTTGTGTCAATTTGTTTTATGTCTTCAACAGCTAGGAAGTACTTTCATTAAGTGTGGTATTGAACTTGATTTCTTAAGACTTCCAACATATGAAGTATAGCCTATATAGATCAGTACATGTATCTTTGTGAACCATCCACAATTTCTTAAAAAGTTGACATATCTAGCACGTCTACTTGTTTGTCCAAATTACTCTGTTGTAGTCGCCGTAGTTTAGTAGGTAGTATGTTGGCTTAAACCCCAGGTCAGACATCTCCAACTTAACTAATTATGTAAATATTTCTTTGGCGACTTCCTCTCAGTAGATTTCTGGCAAAAAAAACTCTGAGAGTAAATAAAATTGCCATGAAAAGTTTCTCAAAATTCGGTCGTTCGGTATCGACTTTCAACTATAGGTCCCGCCATTCATGTATAAAATTAACACACACAACATAAGTGGTGTGAGAAACTGGGCCTTAATGCTGACTACATGGTTGTAATGATGAATTATATCTTTATCTATATAAACTGTTGACAAAATTTGTCCAGTTATCACCGCTACTGGCCAAAGAAAAGTTGTTCTCTTATAGATTAACTGGTGGCAGCTCAAATCATGACTTATACTTTCAGATCTACAAGTGTGTATCGGTAATAGTCTGTCGTCCATAGGTTTAAAGCACAGTACTTACACGTCTCTTCACGATGTTCGCAAAATTTGCGGCAATTGATAGTTTCCACTTCCATGTGGGAACACTGACTTAACGCACTGATTAAATCGAGTCGTGTGAACTTTTCAAATGCTCCCCAATTAATTCCAAAGGACTTCGTGCTTTGAGAAACCCATGTTCAACTTCAACATTAGATCCACCATGAAAACTATTTTTACTACTTCAGTAGTTATTGTTGGCATTCTCTTTATGGGGTCTTCCGACAGGGTCCTCCTGTTGATAACGCCATCGTGTTGTGGTCATTTACTCAGTGTTTTTTGCCAAATCACCATGAACAGGTATAGAAAGCACCAGCACGTGCAGATAATAAAATCGTTCCATCAAGATGGGTATTGTGTTCGGGTAAAGAATCGCACTCTTCGCCCATCTTACGATCACCGTAATCATCATACCTAGAGCACCATTTGCAATGCGGTGGATGAATACAAGTCTACTGTCGGTAAGTGATTGATCAATACCCGTACGTCGACGAAATGCAAGAGATGCCGAAAACATCGTCGTTATCCGTAAGAGTGTGTAAGAGTATTAGATTCGGTTTTTCTCAGACCACAACTAGACAAGTAAGCGTTATTTGAGTCTACTCCCGTACAAAATTCAACAAAGACAGGAACTGAAGGAGAACGGCCATAGACAACGACGGGTATTCGCCGAATAGGCTTTCGAGCAGTTCACAACATATCTTAATTCATCGATTTCAAAATTTCTGAATGAACAAGTGAACAAATTTTTGTAAATTTTAGGCGATACCAAACCACATGAAATTCAAGAGCTTGCAATGCATCTGGAAGAATTCACTGTTTGGTGTGGATTTTACACTAGCGGCGTCATCGGTCTGTATTTGTTTGAGAACAACGTTTGCCAGGCCATCAATGCCTACGGCGAGCACTATCGGTCGATGGTCTTAAGAGGATGGCAGCACTTGTTACACAGCTCATGCAATATTGCCTATTCTGTACGAGTGATTTGAGGGCATGAATTCTCACGTTGAGATTATTTGAATTGGGCACCTAGATCATGTGATTTGAGCCCATTTTTCTTACGGGGTTTTTTATGTCGCATGCGTATGCGAATAAGCCACGAACCACAGCGTTTCTCAAAGCAAACATAACCTTTAGTTACTATTAGTAACATTTAGACTGATTTATGTACCAGAGTCAAGGAAAATTAAGCAATTCGGATGCACTCTAACCAGAGGAGCCCTGGAAGACATTTGAACGCATTCCGTAAAATTATATTCCATAAATATTCACATCAATAGGTCTTTCAATTGAATAAAAAATTTCGAAATTTGGCATCTCACGCACATTAAAATAAGTGTAGTGTTGTTAGTTTTCAGACGATTCAGACGAGGCATTCGATTCATCTTCTTTAAGATGAGCTCTAGCACTGTAATAAACAGTATTGTCAACCATTCTTAATAAACGCTTGTTGTGCTACAGAGTTCAGTTATCAAACCCGCATATTGGGCGTTAAGCGTTTTTTTTTTTTATGAGAATGACAATTTTATCAGGAGTTCGTGTGCCCTCCAGCACTCGCCATAAGAGTCGAATGAGCCAAATGGAGAGGAGATTTATACAGACTTAGGTTTTCAGCCTGTCGCTAGATCCAGCGGTCCTTTTATCGCAATCGTGGAGAAGAGTAGAGTTTACATATGAAATGAATGTGAGTAAAAATGTATCAAAGTTTTTGCAACTTATTGTGTAAGTCTTCGTTTCGTCGATAAAAGTCCTGAAATTATGGTTATCTTGTCTTGATGTAAATGACGACCAATGAGCAACTTTAAAACGGGAAATTAATTGCTCAAAAGCCCTGAAATTATGGTTGTCTTGTCATGAGGTAAATGACCCGGGCGACCAATGAGCAACTTCAAAACGTGAAATTAATTGCTCACCGAACTTGTTATTTAATAGGTTCTTGGTATCGTGTGCGCATGGCATGTGACAACGTCTTGTTGAAACTACATCTATCAACTCAGACCAATTCTTTCTTGTGTAAAAATATCAGTACCATGCTCCACAGATAGTAATGTTCATCGTTTCAATAAAGACGTACGGATGGAATTGCAATTCTACGAACCAAATGCGGTGACTCTATTCGTTGACGTACTTATTGAGCTATAAAAGGACTTTTTCGCTGAAGAAAATTTTTCGATAGAAACATGCTTCTCCCCTAGCATCAAGTTAGATAATAATGGATTGGTTTCCTAGTCCATACATAGTGAAAATTTGAGGCTGAAAAAATCTATACTCCAAACCGAAATAACTCAGAAATTAAACGAGAACGTCATGGACGAACTAAACCACGTATCAAAGCATATTCCCAACGCCGTAGATATAATGATTGGGTGCCAAAGCAACAGATCTTTAAAAGCTGATTTTCCGTACATAATTTTTTCCAACGATGAAGCTCAATTCTCATTCAGTGGTTATATCATAACACAAAATTGTCGCATATGGAGCTTGAAGAAGCTAGAAATGAACACTCGAAAATCATTGAATCTGAATAAAATTGCCTACTTGATGAGTATTATAGGTTAGGTTAGAGGATGTGTACTTGTCAATGAAGACAAGTACAGTACCCGGAGGTCGAATTGACCCGTTGTACAACGTCCTAGTTTCTCACACCACTTATGTTGTGTGTGTTAATTTTATACATGAGTGGCGGGACCTACAGTTTAAAGTCGACTCTGAACGACAGATTTTTGAGCTACTTTTCATTCTCAGAGATTTTGCCAGATTTCTGCTGAGAGAGGAAGTCGCCGAAGAAATACTTTTTGTATTTTGTCTTGATATCTGGCCTGGGGCTCGAACCCTGGCTTTTACGTCTAATAAGCCAACACACTACCTACTATACTACGGCGACTTCATACGTATTATGGTCTGGACTTGTTTTTTTTTTTTTTTTTTTTTTTACGATCCTGGTAGAACGGTTACCGCGTATTCAGAGAGCTATGGTCGTAAGATAACCAATTTAGTTTTTTTTTTTTGCTTGAAATTGAAGATTATGATCTGGACGTTATGATGTCACACCGTACGATCGTGTGAGAAGTTGCCAGAAAAAATAAATTCACGTTTTGGCGATATCAAGTGGCCACCAAAATTGTGCAATTTGAAGTAGTCCACAAACCCCACACACATCACGTTAAAACCAAAAAAAGTTTCATCCAAATCTTAACATTACTTAAATTCAGTTTTGAAACCGAATAGTGGTTAACCCTATAAGAATATTTCGTTTGTTTGTTTTTGTTGTTATTATTATTCTGAAGTTTTATAAAATTGTTATAAATATTTTAAAACTACTGTCCGCTAGATGGCAATATAGTCACTTAGAATATAAAACGGTTGATGTCTGCGCTGAAACCATTAAGCATTGCCATTGAAATCTACAAGTGTGTGCGGCCTTTACTTAGTTTCGCCATGGGGCAATAAATTTTTTTATACCAGATAACTGTTATAAAGACATAGGCCTTATGCTCACTTTGTTTTAAAAACTTTACTGTTCAGAGTTTCCAAAATTTTAAACACTGGAATATATTTGTCTGGAGGAGAACAGTGTGCTGGAATATCGGAACTTGTTGGAAATATATTCGTCTCTATTTATGAGAATTTAGAGAAAAAGTATTACGACTTCATGTATAGTGTACGACACGAAATCCTTCAAACCAATTAGTCTGAAGTTGTGGGCAGCTATGTGAGATGTGGGAAGGGTGTGCCACTGAATTCTAAGCAACATGCCGACAGGGTGGCGACCTGTTGGTGGATGAAATTCTGACAACACTATCTGGGCATCGACTGTCAGGGATATAGTCTTGATGGCTAAAGGAAAATTTGAATAGACTCTCTGCGGCATCATTCAAAGAGATCTTGAAAGAGCAAGACACACAGTGGTATCATTTACATGAAGAAGTAAACTTTTTAAACTGAAAAATGATGATGGATGAGGTTATATCACAGAAAATGGAGCTAAAATATTTGATAATAAATTGACATGGACGGCTCTTATACAGACATGCCACAACGATATACAGGACAAATGCAGGGAAATCCTATCTTATGTATTTAGCAATGGCGTTGGGAGACAGAATCTGAAAACAGCTCAAATGGAGTTGGACTGAGTCTAGCGTGTGTTTGTATAGTAGAGGAAATGAGAATCTGTCCTACAGAGCTGCTCGAAGCTCTTTCGGGTTTAAGTCCGCTGCATATGGTTATGAAAGGAACAAAACTTTGGAGACCATGGATAGCTTGATGGTAGACAAGGGAATTTCGTGATCTAAGAAACAGCTCCCTTCTTAACTGTGCCTTAGACAGAACTAGTAGTATCTATGATTTGAAGACACGCTTCGCAAGGAGACTTAGAGTAATTTGGAAGCTACACACTCTTTTAAAAGGGAGAGTTATTTTGTGGTATGGGGATGGATTGAAAGCGGATCTTAGAACAGGAGAAGGAGTTTTTAGTCCTAGAATAAAATATTTCGAGGCCAAGGTGAGACTTGCGGGGTTTTTCCAAGCGGACGTTTGTATCAAATGATCAGATCTTACAATGGATAGGAGGTATAAAATCAATACTATCTGACAGTCTGGCGTCTTTCGAGCACTCTGCTCTTATGACGTTAAATCGAAGATAGTATAAACTGTCTGGAGAAACTGAATCGGCTTGGTAGGAAGAATTGGTTACCTTCTAGTGAATCATGTGGGAATTCTTTGCAACAGGCATACTAAAATGAGCTTGCGAACAAGGGGGAATCAACATCACTGATGTGGAGTGAAAGCGTATTTTTGGAAGGGAAGATAGAGAGACGCAAAGACTCTTCGTGATTCGTATTTGGTTTGTGGCAATTAAAGATTTTGTTGGGAAATCATAATAAAACGAGATCTGAGTTATGCATCATACTCATACTCCAGGAATAAGTTGAGGTTGGTAACCGGCCTTTTGACAGGGTACTACCGATTTAGGGTTATCTGTGACGATTGGAATAAATCATCAGAATGCATTTTTGAAATCTGTGAAACACTTATGCGTTCCAGGAGAAAACACCGGAGGGAAAATTGGCATTGTTGGCAATGTGAAAAATCCTGAAGATTGTCAGGGTATGTAGGAGACTTTAAAGAGATACCGTATCTAGTTTGAAAGGAGCATAATAGATCGTATGCTTGCAGTACGAAAGCCCCTCTTCACGATAATTTTCATAAAAATAAAGACGATCTGAGAACACTAATCAGTGTCCTTAAGCGACACCGTCTTAAATGTACACCTCAAATCTTTGTGTGGCAGAAAGTAATGAATGCTAGACATTGAAACAAAAGAACACTTTTCTTTTGTCATAGCTCAACTTTGTTTACTCGTGATACCAATGTTTTGTGGAAGACCTTATACCAAATATGACTCACGTTAGAAGAGTGAACAGGGAGAATCTGACGAATTTTGTACAAAATACGGCTGTCTGATAGAAATACAATTGCATACATACATACATAAGTGGTTATTGCAGCCCTTCAGTCAGTATTACGACCTAGCTTCTCACAACACTTATGTTGTGTGTGTTAATTTTATTCACCGAAACTTTTCATGCCAATTTTTTGTTTACTCTCGGAGCTTTTTGCCAGAAATCTGCTGAGAGGAAGTCGCCGAAGAAATATTTTTTCATGTTTCGTTTTGTTGGAGATGTCTGATCTGGGACGACGACGATTATGAAATATGACTGGTATCCTTTAAAGAGGACTAAAACGGTCTCGCTAGTCATATGACATGTAAAGTTTTTAAGTAGAAGAGAGCGGGGACAGTATCGTGTAAAATTAATATGTAATGAGTCATTGAGAAAAAATACGGTCGAAAATTTGGCAGTTGTACGGCTATCTTCGAAAACCTTCATACTTTCATTTTCAAAAACCTTCATACTTCAGTAGATCAGAAACAGATTCATTTTGCTTTGTTTCGTGCAAACCCTAAAAATTTTGTCGTACAGTTTTTACTCTTATTTATGTTGCCTTGATATGAGATTTTGAGAACTATTGCGGGTTATGTCACGTTCAACTTATCTACTTTCTATATTTATATAGAGTTGGCCATTTAAGAGTTTAAATTTAAAAATGCAATAAAACCAAAAATTTTGAATTTGGAAATTTTGCGAAATTTATTCTTTTTTTGTTGTAAAGTACAATTGTTCCGATTAAAAATGGAGTATTATTTCATACATATGGCTGTCACGGCTGGCCTCAGAGTATCTCATTCAATCGGACCAATTTGCGTACACTTTTTCAAGGGTATAGGGTCGTATCTCGGCAATGGCATCACAAATGTTAGCCTTCAAATACTATTTTTATCTCTGCTTTGTCGGCATAACACTTTTTCAAGTGTTTTGAACTTACTTTTTCCCTACAGAAAATAGTCCAATGGTGTCAAACCGCAGCTTCTTGGCGGTCAGTTGACATCATCATTTCGGCTAATTAAACGGCCGTCAAATGTTAGACGCAATAAATCGATTGTGGTATGAGATGTGTTGGAAGTTGTACCATACTGTAGAAACCAAACATCCTTCACATCAGTACCATTAAGAACGGGTACAAAAAATCTATTATCATGGTCCCTTGACCGTAATCATTGCGCCTTCCTCATTTTCAAAGAAATTTGAACCAATAATGCTTCCACTCCACAAGCCGCACAAAACATACATACTTACATTCATAATTGGTCATTACTACCCTTCAGTCAGGATTACGACCTAGTTTCTCACACCACTTATGTTGTGTGTGTTAATTTTGTACATGAGTGGCGGGATCTACAGTTTAAAATCGACTCCGAACGACAAATTTTTGGGAAACTTTTCACGGCAATTTTATTTACTCTCAGAGTTTTTGCCAAAAATCTGCTGAGGTGAAGTCGCCGAGGAAATACTTTTTATTTTGTTTGATGTCTGGCCTGGGATTTGAACCCCGGCTTTACGTCTAATAAGCCAACACACTACCTACTAGACTACGGCAACTTCAGATAGAAAAAAAAAGCCGCACAAAACAGTCACTCGTAATGGTTTCTCGCATTGGCTTCTGTAAGGCCAAGCGTATGTTTTCTGAACTCCAAATACTGCAAGTTTGAAGCAATAAATCGATTGTGGCAGGAGATGTGTGACAAGTTGCACCATCCTGTTGAAACCAAAGACCGTTCACATCAATACCATGAAGAGCTGGTATAAAAAAATTGGTTATCATGGTGCGATAGGTGTCTCCATTGACTTGGTTGCGGCATCCTTATTTATATAGAAATATGGGCCAATGACGCTCACAAGATACACCAAACAGTCAGTCGTATTATTGGAAGACTAATATTCTGGAAGACTAAGTGTGGGTTTTCTGAGCCCCAAATAGGGCATTTTTACTTATTAACGTACCCACCAAAATGAAAATGAGCTTCATCCGAAAAAATATTTTTTTTTTTGCAAAATCGTCATCATCGTAAAGTTTCTCGTTGGCCCAATAAATCTTAACGTTGCTCAAGCGTAAATCGATTCATTAGGTTTAGTGGATATAATATACTGAATTTTGTGGCAGAATCGAATGACGTAAGTATTGCCAGATTCATATTAACCAATGGTTCAAACTTAAATCGATAGATGGCCTACCCGATACAAACCTTTGGAAATCTTGCAAATATTTTTCAAATGACAAATGACATAAAATTGTTGTTTTTTTTCTTTTAATATTTTATATACAATATATTTTTGTTTCATTTCATTTCATATTAATTTAATTTTTTTTGTGTAATTTCTATAATTCTGTTTCTGTTACACAATATTTTAATAAACATTTATTTTATTTTTAATTTATTTATTATGATTTTTGTTTCTTTAATTTCAGTTTACCATTCAATAAATTTATTTTTATGCTTAATTTTTAGATTTTACTTCTATTATTATTATTATTATTACTGTTATTATTTAACGAATTTATTATTATTTTAAATTTCTTTTTATTTTTTACTCACATCTGCTTAATAATTTTATTTTTTTTTCTGTTTTTGTCAACAATATAAACATTTTTGTATGGCTTATTAATTTTTAATTATTTATTTGCTATTATTATTGCAATTTTTTATATTTTTAATGTTTAATACAGTAATAATTCAGTTTTAATTTTATTTTTTTATTTTCAGTTATTTTTTTTTTTGGTTACTGAAGGAGTGACGACAATTACGTTTAAATTCTGTCTGGTGTTTAAGGGGGCGATTTGTTTTAAAGGTGAGTGAGTGAGTGCAGAAAACATTGCACGCTTATGTTACTAGTGGTTAAGTGAGTAAGTTCAAGTGATAGATAGATATTGGGTGAGTGAGAGAGTGACTGAGCGAGTTATGAATTTATTTTGTTTATAATTTATTTTTACAATTTATTTTCATATTATTTTTAATGTTAATTTAACATATACATACTCAGAGTTTTAAATTGTTTTTTTTTGCATTCTTTCTTTTTATTTTTATTTATTTTTTTTATTTATTTATTTTTTTTTTTATTTATTTATTTTTTAATAAAAAATAATTTTAAAATTTATTTGTAGTTCTTCCCATTTTTTGTTTTGTTTTTTTTTTTTTTATTCCATGAAAAGAGCATTTTTCTCTTGGGAGCTTATAACAATTTCTTTTATTAAGTGCTAATTTCCTAATTTTTTTCCATGATTTTTTTTGCATTATTATTGACTTCTAATTTGTCTGGCCTATTTGGAATTTTTAATTTTATTTAATTTTTTTTGTATTTATTTTTTTTTATTAAATCCCCTTCAGCTGCTAATATTATTCTTGAGTATTTACTTGCGCTTTATTTTTTATATAATTTTTACATTTCTTTTTAAACATTTATTGTATTGTTTACTATTTACAAAACATTTTATTCTTGAATAAGGTTTATAATGCCTTTAGTTTTTACTGTAGTCTTGGAAAAGCTCTTTAGCCAAGCTTTTTGTGTATAAAAAAAATTAATTTTGGGTTTAAAATCAGAATTTCACTAATTACGGTGAAAAAATATTGAAAACAGCATTTTCCTAAGCTAGTTAAAATGGCTTTCAAATTAAAATGAGTTACATTACATTAGTATAGCTTAAAGCTTTCTATATAAGCCTTCAATAGCTTCAATAGCTAAAGAGCTTTTATTTTTATTTTAATGTTTGCAATTCTGTTTCAATAATTTTTCTTTTTTTAAATATTTTCTATAAACATTTTATTCTGTTATGTAACTAAAATATGAATTTTTATTTGTTTTGTTAAATAAAAAACGAAAAACTTATTAATTATTTAACAGATATGTTTTTTGTTGTTTTGTAGAAGTTTTTTTTATTGTAATTGAAAATAAAAACAACTAAACTATAAATTAAAAAAATTTATTAAAAATTTTGTTTTATAAAGTTTATTTATTTAATTTTTTTTATATTCTGTATATTTTTTTTTGTTTTAATACAACCCACTTAAATTTAAAAATATAATTACAAACTAAAATGATTTTAAAAACATGTTTATTTAGTTTCAGTTCATAAACGAACATTTGCAGAAGCTTTTTTATTTCGAAGTTTATGTTGTAAGTCTTTTCAAAATGCATTTCAAAGCTTTGAAAATAGTTTTCTACAGCGAAGTACGAGTACATAGCGATAAATAATGAATTAAAAATGTAATCTGCTTCCCTTACACTGAATACCTTTACCCATAAGTATTTAATGCTCAAGTCTGCCATCATTTTCCTCTAACCTACTTGCCAAGTCGATTATTCTGACAAGAAAACTTTTCTTATTGTCTACTTGTAAAGTGCAACATTTTGAATATGTTCACCTCAATGCAGGCAACATTTTTTTCACTTGGGTTTCTTATTGTAGATTTTCTTGTTTATTTCTTTAATGCATATAGTCCTATGAGTTTTGATTTAAATAAACTCGAGAGTACTCCAAGAGTAATGTTTTCAAAACAATTCATGAAGAAGATTATCATTTAATATGAATACGGCTAAGTTAAATGATTAAGGGTCTAAGGGTCTAGGAGTTTTTATAAGTTCAAAAATGAATGGTTTTCATGTCAAAGTCAATAACATGTAAAAGGCTGTGGGAGAACACCAAGTTTCTTCATTTGAAAAAAACCAATACAAGCCAAGTTGCTTCAAATTCTCGAATGGTGGGCAAAAAATTTAAAAAATGACATGTAATCCGAATTTCATCAATTTGTTCTTTAAGGAAATTCACCAAGAATATCAGATTCAAGAGCAAGAAAAACATTTCCAATCTTAATGGTTCATCATAGTATTTTCAAATAAACAACTGGTACACGTTTCGTATATATTTGGGTTTCACTACTCCTTTTTTGCAGTCTATTCACTTATGATGCCTTTTTTGAGAACCTTGAAACTGCCAAGTCTATATGTGAAATTCTTTCATCATAAAGAAAGCGCAAACATATTCGTCTGATAATCTGAAGTACTCAAAATAGATAAGACTATTATTTACTTTTGTTAATATGATTAATTAACGCAAGATCGACTCACACGATCACGTGCCGACATACATAATTGGCCATTACAACCCTTTAGTCAGGATTACGGCCTAGCTTCTCACACCACTCATGTTGTGTGTGTTAATTTTATACATCAGTGGCGGGACCTACAGTTTAAAGTCGACTCCGAATGACAAATATTTTGGCAAACTTTTCGAAGCAATTTTATTTACTCTCCGAGTTTTTGCCAGAAATCTGCTGAGAGGAAGTCGCCGCCGACCTGGTCAATAGCTTTAGGATAATAGCATTCAATACTTTATTAAACATTCTTAAACTTTAAGATGATCCTACTATGTGAAGAGGTCCGGATATGCCGAAAAGCTATCGCCTCTTTGTAAGGCCCTATACTACCATGCTAATGCTTTGTCTTATATGAGAATCAGCTCGGTGAACCGGTAACTGTAAAAAACTGTATGGAATTCTGTCAGATTATTTCTTATCGCCGACATTATAGTCCATCCTTGAAGGCTGTACTACGGCAACAGTGCATCAGTCTAGCAGAGGCAATCCTTGAGATCTTTATGATAGTATAAAAGATCTGTATTATACGTATAATACCTGTTTTCCTACATACATAATTGGTCATTACAACTCTTCAGTCAGGCTTACAACGGACAGATTTTTGAGGAAACCTTTCATGGCAATTTTATTTATTCTCAGAGTTTTTGCTAGAAATCTGTTGAGTGGAAGTCGGCGAAGAAATATTTTTTCATATTTCGTTCCGTTGGAGATTTTTGACCTGGGGTTTGAACAATGGCTAAACGTCTAATAAGCCAACAACTATCTGCTAGACTAAGACGACTACCTGTTTACATCCCTCTCAAGGACTTATAGCATAAACTAAGCATGTTTGTGCGGAAAACATTTGGCCAATATTGCTCTGTAATGGTCCTTTTGGAAACGTAGAGAGACTTTAATTTACATCAGCTATGGCATTTTGAAAACAAGTGATGACATCAATAACAGAATCGAAAAGGCGGACGGAAAGGAATGTGAATACTTAATGCAGTATGGAGTTCCGTTGAACTCTTTATCGAAACAAATATCTGAAGGGCTATGTTTATGGCAATAAAGCATGAAACGCCGCCCCAAAAAAAAAGGTCATATGTTTCATTCCTTTTGTCAACATTGTTGGCTGTGCTCAATCCAAAAATCTTTTGGCCTAAGAATTTAAACAACGAGGCACTCTGAATTGCTAAGCATCGAATTCCTTTGAAAGTTATATTTGCTCACGTAGGTGGCGTTGGATTGAATACACCCTGATGAAACCACCTTAAGGTCAATGATTTGATGGAAGATTTGAGTACACATGTAGAAGATAATCGGAAAAGGAGATTAGACTGGATGTAGCTGACGATAAATGTTTAATGATTCTATATCTCTTAAGGGAATTACAGGCATAAAACTACAATATTTATAAAAATTAAAAACGTTTTCCATTTGATTGGTTACGTGATGTTAAAAGGAAAGAAAACCTAAGGAATGAAATACTAGATTCCTATTGCAACATGTTTGGTATGGTACTCTGACCAAGTTTGAGTTTGCTAGCCTTGAAACCAATTTAAGAATTTATAGTAAACATTAAGTTCACATTAAGTTCATTTTAGTTAAGACACAAACCAATATTTCTGTATAAATTTAAACTGACTTTAACATCTTCGATCTTCTGCACGACTGTCTGAAATTAAACTGGTTGCGTTCTGTTAATTTGGGATCATAAGTTTTAGGTTTAAGGGCCCATAGCGTAATCTGTTGTTCCATTTAATTTTTTTTGTTTTCCTAAATTATTCATACAAACATATAGAATGACTAACTTACTTACTTAACTAGTTGTCGCGTACTTAATGTTTAATTTTTAATTATTTTGTTTGTTTGTTTGTTTTTAATTTCTTTAAAACCCTGTATTATTTATAATTACAATTTAATTAACACACTTTAACTTGGTTGTTGTCTAGGCTATTCAGTTTAATGTTACTGTTAATTTTTTTCTTCTAAATCTATTGTATTTAAACAGTAATCTGGGAACGTGCATTCTTTTTATTATGTACTCTGGTTTTGTTATTGTAGTTTGGAACAGTTTCATACAACATTAGAGGTTTTTCTTATCATTACACACTTAATTTATGGTTTTTTTATTTGTTTTTGTTTTAAATTGTTTTTTTTTTTGTGAAAACCTTTAGGATTTCAATGAATTTAAAAAAAGTTAAAAAAAAATTCTTGCAAAAAGAAAAAAAGAAAACTAAGTGAACTTAACTGTGATAGAAATTCAAATTTAAATTTAAAAAAAAAGTCAGTTTAATATGGATTTGGTTGAGATATGGTAATAACTGTTGCTATGTAGAATTGTAGAGTTTTGTATACAAATAGGTTAACGACGTCTAACATAGTTTATGGCTTGTGAAAAACGCTTGTGACAAGAACAAAAAAATGAAGGACAGTGTTAATATTTTCATATTAATATAGTACAAGAGTAATGTTCATTAATAGCTCATATTATCATTGATTTTTCTTTTTAGAAAAAGTGTAGTTTTCTTAGATTGTAATGGAGTGCATGAAACCAATTAAGTTTGGATTTCGTATTATCGGTATATAGTTTGGTATTACTATTCTTATTATTTTTTTTCATTTTTTTCATCTTTTGAATTGATTTGTGAGTGCAAGATATGGTATATATTGTCTATATATGTATACTCTATTTTCTATAGACTAAAATATACTCAGTTTGAGTGTAGATAAAGTGCTGAGTTCTGCTATGTTAGTTTACTGTACACAAATTAGTTTATGAGTCTTAGCTAAATTATTTAAATTCTTTAATCTCTTGTTGTTAGAATAGTAAACATAAATGGTCCTCTAGTAAAATCTTATAATTTGGCAACTTCAATATGAAAAAAAAACATGAAATTTTTCTTCGCTTCTCATCCTTAAATGTTTGCCGAATAAATAACAGAATCTTGAACTTTTTCATGATGATTTTACTGTAAAGTAGCCCGGCCACACATCAAATAATGGATCAAACTCTGCTTTTTTTGTTAATGTGTTGGTCAAAAAATACTCACACATATAGGCCGAGATGAGTTTGCTTTTCATATGTCCTTTTCTTCTTCGCAATAACAATACAATGAATTTGAAATTTCACAATATTAGCAACACATTAGCAAAAACGTGATCAGTTAAATTTGATGTGTCGCCATGCGCCATAACAAGAATCATATGGCAGCACCACTTCCATAGCTTAAAACACAGACTAACTTTTTTACATACCCCGCTTAGAAAAAGGGATGTCTGTTCTCTTACAGTCTTAATGAAGTTTCAATGCCTTATTATAAGATTTACTAGAAGCTTTAATTAATATTTATAAGAAGAAAACAAATATGAAAGATAATATTACTATCTAAAACTATATATAAGTTTACTAAATACAATTAATATTAAATTAAAATTTTTAAAATAAAAAATAATTTAAAAAACATATACTGAGCAATTTCAACATACAAGTAACCAAGAAGTAATTGATAAAAATTGCTCGCCTTCTAAGCAGCAATTGTCTCTGGTGAAATTTGCAGAATATTATCCATAAACTTTTATAAGACGGATGGTTCACCCTCCAAAGTTAGCATCACTTTTGTTCCTAGGCTTGTAAAAAAATATGCTTATGTAAAGGGTCCGCCAAATAACCTTTTTTTTAAATGCTTTAAAAAACTACTGAATATTTTCTCAAATCTTTTTTTATTTGAAAGTACAATCCTTCCGGTTAGTAATGAAAAATAATTTCATTCAAATAGCTGCCTCGGCTGGCCATGCACTAGCCTACACCAGAAGATGCCGATTTAGGAAATAAAAAATCATCTTTTCAGATGAAGCTCATTTTGATCTTGGCGGGTATGTAAACAAGCAAAACTGTCGCATTTGGGGCACAGAAAACCCGCACGCATACATTGAAAAGTCGACGCAGCCAAAACGAGTCAATGTTTGGTGCGGATTTTGGTCCAGAGGCATAATTGGTCCATTTTTCTTCGAAAATGAGCAAGGAGTGACCGTTACAGTCAATGGCGATCGTTATCGGGCCATGTTGAACGAATTTTTGTTCATAAAAATTGAAGAGGAGTATATTGGCAACATTTGGTTTCATCAGGACGGCACTACGCCGAAGCTACACTCGATGTTTTGCGCCCTGTTTTTGAAGATGGCATTATCAGCCGCAGAGCTGATGTCGTTTGGCCACCTCGGAGCTGCGATTTGACACCGTTGGACTATTATTTGTGGGATGCCGTCAAAGGCAAGTGTTACGCCGATAAGCCAGAGGCAATTGACACTTTAAAGGACAATATTCGTGAAGCCATTGGTGAAATACAGCTGCACACAATCGATAATGTGCTTAAAAATTGGACCGATCGTGTAGGCTACTGCATGGCCAGCCGAGGCAGCCATTTGAATGAAATTATTTTCCATTATTAACCGGAAGGATTGTACTTTCAAATAAAAAAAGAAATTTGAGAAAATATTCAGTAGTTTTTTTTTAAAGCATTTTCAAAAAAAAGGTTATTTGGCCGACCCTTTATATATACAGTGAGCGTCAAAAGAAACTGTACACTAAGGATAAAATTCTAACAATCACCAAACTAAACTTTTACCACTTAAGGAGAGTGCCCGAAAAAATTTGTTTTTCTGTTTCAATTTTAAAAACTGGCAATGAAACAATTTTAAAATTAAAATAACAGTAATTTATTAATGTATACTCTTTTAAATGTGCAGTTTCTTTTACGCTCACTGTACATACACATAATACTATCAATATCGATGTAGTATTTCATTTGAGAAACATATCTCCGTATTCCTGTTTTTAATTTTAAAATTAAAAAAACCTTAAAGCTCCTTCAAGCATAGTAAACTTCAATTTTCTTAACTTGTTACAGAGAAGAACTTTGTAGGGGTTTTCAAGGAATACAATTTCGATGACACGAACATCTACGCTTAAGCAGAGGAATACTAAGAAATACTGATGATAAATACAGTTAGATTAGGAGTCATCACTTAGAATGGCATGTCCATGACGATTTAATTTACTCTCGGATTTTTTGCCAGAAATCTGCTGCGAGGAAGTCGCCTAAGAAATATTTTTTTATATTTTGTTTCATTGGAGATGTCTGATCTGGGAAATGAACCTCTACCTAACGTCTAATAAGCCAACACACTACCTACTTGACTACGGCAACTTATTCCTTACTACCCTTATGGCTTGTCTACAATACAACTATAGCGTCAGAACAGATGGTGTACATTATTAAGCATGTGAAATAATTTTTCGAACACGAGAGCTGCCTTCGTTTGAGTTGTCGTTAGAAATTTTTCTGTTAATAATATCAGAGGGTTACACAGGACTAGAGATGAGCGATCTAGTGATTTTTGAAGAATGTTGTTCTCAGTGAACGTGATTTTTTAATCACTGTTCTTTAAAACAGTGATTGTGATCACAGTATTCCAAAAGGAAACAATAATGACAATAACGTATTTTCTTAAGTCGTAAGAAAGAGACAACTAGATACATACTACGAAAAGACTACTAAACAAAATCAAAGTGGTGTCATCAATGTTATTATTTTTAATGTATTTTTTTTTTATATGAAGTTTGACAATTAAGTTTCACAGAAAGTTCATGTATAAAAGACAAAAGTAAATAATCAGCATCATCTATGTAATAGTAATTCTGCCTCGCTCAAAATAAAATGTAATAAATTTGAGTATGTAACAATTTTGAAAGAACGACATTATTAGTAACTGTTATTTGGCAATTTCAATCACTGTAGCTACCAGTGAATTATCAATCACCGTGATTAAATCACAGTTTTGAAAATATCGCTCATCTCTACACAGGACCAATGTTAGTTGGTATGAACGATTCAATATGGCATTTAGTGACATATATGCGACACCCAGCTCATTTTTATTCAATAGTTAACCTGTTCACATTATTCTGATATAAGACACCGGTTTCCCTGGTCTATCATCATTTTATATTAAATTCCCTGTAGTATTTAAACCGCAAGCAACATTCTCCAATTATCCAAATTTTGGATGAGCTCCTCTGTCTATCCATCTGCCTCATGGGTTAATTTTTTTTCGGACGTTTCTATGTACCTCCCAAGGTTTTGTGACAACTGTATGAGTGCCTTTTAAGCATTATTTTCGGAGTATTTGTTACTATTACAAAGGCTGATTGCCGATATTTTACGATATGAAAACACACTTGATGTCATATATTTGTATCCCCAGATACTGTTAATAGTTGGTATCAGCAATTATGCCCGCTTAGTCAAGTCAACTTATGGTCAAGTCTTATTCCCAGTGATATTTGGAACAAATATTCCGGATTGATTTCAGGAATACCAGCCTACTGAAGCGAATATAGCAAGAAGAAGTATTGGTTTGTTCGTGCACTACTTACACTACCTCATCAAGAGGTAGTTTAGCGTTTCAGTGGTTGCCAGCTTGATCAAATTATATTTGTCATCTAAAAGTCATGTGTAATTATTACATTTTCGTCTCAGTTGCCTGACCACAGCCGTGTTTTCCAGCAAGAGGCCATAGTCATTTTGAAAGTAGCGTAATGTTTATTGGGTGGCAGAATTTTCCTTAAAAATCTCTTGAGTTACTCGGACAGCCTGACTACTGTTAAGTCCCTAACGAACGTATTTTCAATGTTCATCCTGGTTCATGAATAACAAGGATTTCTCAGGAAATTGTCTGATCATCAGCATCAGAACTGTTATATGGGTTTTGAGGCATAGCGATTTACTGGAAATTGCTTTACTGATGAGGTCGACACGCAGCTCGCACTGTCCAACATGTTAAGGGTACTACTATTGCCTCAGTTAAATTCGCGGCATCATCTTGTTGTCAGAAATATTCACGGACTCACTTTTATCGTTCAATCGCATGTCAAACCAACACACAACAGCGATAATCACGGCAGGCATACGTTTTCGTTAAATGAGATTTGAGTCTGAGGAAGAGTCAGAGACTGTACTTTTCAGTGCCTAGCTCCTGTCATTAAAAGACGGATGGTTTTGACATCTCACCTTCTGACTTTCTTGACGGAAAACTCTTTTATAAAGATTGCTGCAATAGCAAGATTTATTTTGAACTCGTGTTAATTTCCTTTACGGAACTTTTATTTGATGTCTTGAATATTGAGTGGAGTTTCTGACCTGGGATTTGAACCATGGCCTCACCTCTAATAAGCCAACATGCTACCTACTAGACAGAGGTGCGGTGCACATTATTCCGACCCCTAAGCACCGGTAAGCGATCGGATGTGAAGCGGTATTATATCCCACAAACAACGCCAAAGCATCACATGAACTTGTGGCCTCCAAAGTCTTCCTGAACAAAAGTCGAGTTACAGGTAGTATGGTTGCTATTTGAAATCAATACACTATGCAATATTATTAGGATACTTAAGGTCGATCTAAATATGGGAAAGACCATCAGCTCGTGAAGTTTAGATAAGAGTGAATTGTGTCATAAGACTATGTGGATGCATTTGGGATACACGTCCAGAGTACATTAAAGCGATGTACTCTAGCTTTTGGGCGCAAATAAATGAATGGATATTTATTTATTACAATATACGATGTGCTTGGTGCAGTGTAACAGAATAGAGTCTCTGCGGGGAATCGAACCCACAACCCTCACGCTAATAGTCTAGTACACTACCCACTAGACTAATAATGGGTGCCATTAGTCATCTAAGAGGAGCAATTTGAACGAATTTAGGGAATTACATTTCGTATGAATTACACGACAAGCCGATACGATGTCTTATACCGATAAGTCATTAGAGTGGCTATTTGTACCTTCAATCTTTTTTCAATTTAAGCAAAATTTTAACGCATCTAAAGCCTAATATTATGTTATTAAGCTGGAAAAACAGCATAATTTGGCCATTACAACCCTTTAGTCAGTATTACGACCTAGTTTCTCACACCACTTATGTTGTGTTCGTTAATTTTATACATGAGTGGCGGGACCTACAGTTTAAAGTCGACTCCGAACAACAAATTTTCATGGCAATTTTATTTGCTCTTAGAGTTTTTGCCAGAAATCTGCTGCCAAAGAAATATTTTTTCATATTTTCGATTTGATGCCTGACCTGGGATTTGAACCGTGGCATTACGTCTAATAAGACAACGCACAACCTACTAGAAGGCGACTTCAAAACTTTATTTATAATAATTTCTTAACAAGATCAATAAAAATATTAAAGAAGACAAAGTTTAGCTAGGAGCTTTAAAAGTATCGTAATAAAAATGTAGTAAAAATTTAAAATTAATAAAAAGAATTGAATATAAATATATATAAATACTAAGTATAAATACTAAATATAAATACTAAATATAAATACTAAGTATAAAGCTAATATTCATAACTTAATTATTGAGTTAAGATAACAACAAGTCCTTAAGATAAGAATTTTTTTTTTACATTTACAAACGAATGATAGAGACTAAAATTAATACTAACTAACTACAGACATAAATATATTAGACACTTAGAAAAATATTTAATAATAATAAATATTATAATAATAAATAATTGTATTAATAATTAAGAAAAAAAGGTAATAAAAGTTATAGAGGAACAAAAGGTGGTAAATCCACTTCAACAACAGTAATGAGAAGTGAAAAGATGGCAAGCAAACAAAGAGAATTTTTAAAGCAAATTTGTTTTACGAACAAAGGAATTTTTTTTAAATAAATTTTAAAGAATAGAAAAAAAAGAAAGTGAACAAAAATATTTTTTTTTTATTTTTTAGTACCCACCAGTTTATTTTAGTTTCAATAGTTAGTTACACAAATTGTTAAGTTTTAATTGTTAATCGATTGTGATAATAAGAAGCAGTATGTAAGCATCAAAAGAAACTGTACACTAAATATAAAATTTTAACAACCAAACAAACTAAGCTTTTACCACTTAATGATAGTGCCCGAAAAAATTTGACATTGTTTCGAAATTTAAAAAAAAATTATTTTGTTTCAACTTAAAAAACTGTTATTAAAACAGTTTTAAAATAAAAAATTACGATAATTTATTAATGAATATTTTTTTTAATGTTTAGTTTCTTTTGACACTCACTGTATGTATGTATGTATATATGTTAGTGAAGAGAGAGTGTAAAATAAAATATCAACTGCTTAAACTGTTTTTTCTTACGATTTTATTTTTATTATTTTGAAATTTTTCTTTTTTTTTTATAAAAAACAATTTTTTTCCAATTTATTTTCCATTTCTTGTTAAAAATTAATTTCATTTCATTTAATGATACACAATAGCACACAGTGATGATGTACATTTAATTTAATTTTTTGTTTTAAACATAAAATACAACACAGTTTAACAGAATAGAACAGAAAATAGGGGACATAATTAGCTGACATTTACATCAAGAAAATTATTTACACGCACATACACACACACAAATGAATTGCAACAAAAAAATTTAAAAGTTATGCTCTTAGATTTTTAAAAAAAATTTTAAATTTATAAACAAAAGCATAAATACAGCATTTATTTTATAATTTTTTCTTAATTTTTTTTTAATTTTTATTAAATTAAGTACAATTAGTTGGGAAATCAAACAGAGTGAGAGAAAATATTTTTCAACTTAGTAATGACATTTTTGCTCAAAAAACAAAATTAATAATTAATTAATTAATTATTTTCTTAATTTTGTTTAATTTGTTAAAAAACAAAAAAAAAGAAACACAATTTTTTTGGTTTTTCGTTTGTGTGTTTTCGCATTACAAATAAACATGCCTTAAAACTAAGTTAATAATCTTAAGAAAACCAAACAATATTTTGCTTATGTTAATTGAAATTAAAACTGACAAATAATTTAATTAAACAGTTACCTATTAATTATTACGAACATACATACATACATCCATATACATACATATACAGGCAATATAGTGATGGTCAAAAAAATAGCAATAATTTTTTGTTTAATAATTTTTTTGTTTTTGATGTGAAGTCTTCATGCCCCACTATACCATAAACACTTACGATGCGATCATTTCCATTTTAGGCCGTTATTCCGACATTTTGTCATTAAATATATAACAGAACTAATTGACGTTATTTATGCTCTAAAATAGCACAAGGCTTCTGCATCTGACAACTTAACTCCATAAATGTTAAAACTACTTCATCAAACATGTGCAGTACTCTACTAGAATGTGCTGTAAAGCTTGCTGAAATCGTCCAAATATCAAAGAAAAATGGTCACACTTAGTGGAAAAACTAAAGACGGATTACTCTCTTAAACTATATAAGCAATATAATCGCCAACAACGTGTAACTTCCCAGGCAAAGAGTTGCATTGTGACCACATGATGGTGGTTTTAGAACACAAAAGTCTTGTCGAGACCCTATAACAGGCGAATGGAGATCTCTCCTTTACCAGGTCTTCATGAATTTTAAAAAACCTTTCGATACATTTGCCATTTGGAAATTAATTTCTACGACAAAAACTTGTTTTAAACCTGTTAGGTCTCATAAGCATGCCATAGCATTATAATTAAGCAATCCTTCGAATAAAGATTTAAAATTCATAACCTAGAAAATAATGGATGTCATCTTGAAATTATACCGAAAATCAAACTGTCGTATACTTCAATAAAACTCTACAGGCCACAAGGCCTCTGCTTAAGTGGGTTTTCGCTAAGGTAGCATCTTATCAGCATTTTTTATGGTTTTAGAAGACACCGTAATGAAAATGCAGTGCTCAACAACAGTTATATACGTTGCAAATTGACAGTCATCTGGTTGATTTCGATTATGCCGACGACACATGCCTGACGCTGCATAGTCGATATTGTTGAATATCGATAATAAGTATAAAAGTCGCATGCGACAGAATGCTCTTTTACTTTCTGAATGGCATCGTAACGATGGCTGTAACGATCACCTTCTAAATAGCGAAATGCTCCAGAAAGTAAGGTAAACACTTTTCATTTGAAGAAAATTGCAGCGACTTGAGGAAGAAAGCGAGAAACTGCTGATCGTTCTGGTATCACCACAGATTCATTTCTTGATATAATAAAAAAGCGTTCAATAATTGACTCCTATTTTAAGCCACATAATGTGAGTGGGAGTCTTCGAAAAATAGTGTTTCTCAGCATAAGGAATGTGCGAACAAGATGGATGCTTGCCAAGGAATTCTTACGCTCTATAGGTAAGCAGATAAGTAGAGGTGGCTGTCCTAAACAAGTTGGATGACCTAAAGAAGTTGGATAGACACACTTAGATCATTTAAGACTTCGCTTTAAGGGACTCATACAATCGTATATTCCCAAGTAAAGCTAAAAAACTCTGGTGAGGAGTGAGTGGTGAGTGGGATCAAAGCAGATGGTAAAGCGATTGGTATCCTACATTAGTAAAGTTACAAATGCTATTAAAGGGTTCTGCAAACCTGTAAACACATTATCGTCGCAGTGGTTTAACGACTCATGAAGAATGCAGGATGTGTGAGGCGACATATCCTCTAATGATATTGACTTACTTGTTGCTTCTATATCTTCTACAACAATGAAATTTAACGGCACTAGGGCATAGAAGAAGCGTATCAAAATCTTAGTTATTGCTAAAACCAATTGCCGCTATACATTGACTATATTATACCTGAACCTGTTACCGATACTGGTTTCAAAACAATGAGCTACACTTCCTAGAGGACATCACCCTAGTATTCAGGGATGAATCAATAATGTCAGATGTGGAATTTTATACTACCCTTGAAACCATGCGACAATAAGAAGTATGTATTATTCAGACTGAAATGATAGCTAAAAAGATAGCTGTGGAGCCAAATATGACTACAGATGTGCAACATATTTACTGATAGAAAAATGGCTATTAGAACCCTGGAAAGTGTGTGTGTATCAAATCAAATACAATTCAAGAATAAAGGGTGTCCCTAAAGGAGTTAATAAGACATGCAACATACAACATTATTCGAACGAATTCATGTGAGAGATTGGCATTCCCTTGTTGAGAGGTAAACAGACTACACACGGCCATAATTTATATTAAATCTACCCAAACCTCGTCTTAGAAAATTCTAAAGTGCACTACAAAGACTTCTCCAGAAGTTGCAATGACGAAAAAGAAGAAAAGATTTTTCAACAGTTTATTTGCTATTGTCCTGTGATTTGGATCAAATCAATATCTTGAATAAAAAAAATAATAATGAAAAAATCACTGACGACAGTGTACACTGATCACTGAAGGCAGTGAACACTGAACGCCTGAAGACAGTTAACACTGAAGACAGTGAACACTGAAGACAGTGAACACTGAGGACAATGCACACTGAGGACAATGAACACTGAAGCCAGTGAACACTGAAGGCTGTGAAAATTGAAGACAGTGAACACTGAGGATAATGAACACTGAGGACAATGAACACTGAAGACAGTGAACACTGAAGGCTGTGAAAATTGAAGACAGTGAACACTGAAGACAGTGAAAACTGAAGACAGTGAAAACTGAAGACAGTGAACACTGAAGACAATGAACACTGAAGACAGTGAACACGGTGAATACTGAAGACAGTGAACACTGAAAACTGAAGACAGTGAACACTGAACATAGTGAACACTGAACGCTGAAGACAGTGAACACTGAACACTGAAGGCACTAAACAGTGAACAATGAACACAGTGAACATTGAGCACTGAATACAGGGAACACTGAACACACTGAAGACAGTGTGCACTAAACAGTAAACACTGCATGTCAATTAAACCTAATCTAATCGATATTAGTTAGGAAGCCGCATTAGAAATGCTTTTGACAATTCCAAGAGCATACAAATACCTCAAAAAAAACTGTGAAAACAAATGCAGCAAGGATAGGCAGACACTGATGGGATATTTTAACATTTAGTGAATCTCATAGGAATGACTTTGTTGTGGCCCTGTTACAAACGGAAATGATCCCAGTTTCAGTTTAAGATAAAATTTCTATGAATTATTTTTTAAATTTTCTTTAAATTGTTAACATACTACAGTGCTATTTTTTCAACCATTTCTGTACTTTGAATGCTGTGTATATATAGTATGTATGTATGTATGTATGTATGTTATGTAAAAAGATATTGTATATGTATACCTGCATGTAGTATATGTTAATGTATTTCCATACATACATATATTTGTTTATAAGAATAATCATAATGTACCTAAGCTTACCTACAATTACATACATATGTATACAGTTTATTTGGTTGGTTTGGTTTGTTTTGTTTTGTGTATATCATATAAATAATAATGAGCGTGGTGTGTGTAGACATACAATTATAATGTTTTTTTTTAGGTCCAATCCTTTAGTCTTGGCATACGTCTGTTGGCATCTGTCTGAGTAGGGTTCTTAATGGATTGAATTTAGCTTAAAATTATTAAATCTACTCTCCTTAAAATTGTTAACTACATTATAGTTTTTACTTTTTTTTTGTTTTTGTTATTGTTTAATAATAAAATTTAAACTTAATTCTCTTACATAATTAAATATATAACATCCTTGGCTCACATTATTTTCTTTTCTTTTCTTTTTTGATAATGAAAATTTATTTTCTATAACAAATCACACTTTTTTTGTTTTTGTTTTTGGTTTTTTTTTTTGTTGTCTTGAATGTCGTTTTTCATTTTGATTTTAGAGGGGGGCAGGGATTGGAGGTCGAATATTTCATCGATATTTCTCATTAACGTTATGAACTCTACATAGCCGTTGCCATAGCCATTGCCATTAGTCACTGTCATTATGGTCAACATCAACATCAACTTCAACTTCCTCATCAACTTGACTTTCACGTCATGTGCATTTAGAAAGCCCTTTAGTTTACAACGTTTACGAATTTGAGTTTTATTTTCAATTTTATTTAGTTTTAGTGGTTTTAGGCGACAAAAATCACGTAGAAAATGTTCATATTTTTTTTGTTTGTTTTTTATCATCATTTATCGTTTTATTGTTAGAAAATCATTTAAACATCACGTCATTAGAGTAGAGCAGAGGAGTTAAGAAGTGATGACGTAAACGTAAACGTAATTGCAAACGTAACGTAAACGTAAGATATATAATGAAATGATTACAACACATAGATGGCATAAAGGAAAAGACGATAGTAAACATAAAATGAAAGAAAAAAGAAAAAAAAAATATTTTTAATTGATTAGTAAAACCTTTAGGTTGTTGCTCTTAAAATTAATGTTTTTTTTATAATAATATTTAGGCATTTACTCATCCTCCTCCTCGCGGAATAGATAGGTGCTCCAGTAGACCAGGTTGAATAATGCAAAAACCAGCGGGAATGTTATTCGTGAGATAACATCGATTCTCTTCGATCTAGAACATTGTCTTGAATAAATATTTTAAAGTGTAAAATGATTAATTACCAGTTTTTAGATTAGCTTTTTGATTTTGAATTGTGAAAGAAAATTCATTCAATTAATCAGCATTTTTCTCATGTTATTAGAAAGGAACGTATTTTGTTTTTTTTTCTTAAATTACTTTAAAAATTCAACAAAAATTTGTTTGTTTTAACTCAATCAACAGCAAATGTATTTATTTTTTTTTATTAAATTTAAGGAAAATTATTAAATATTTTAACTACAATAATAATACAAGGCAAAGTTTATTATTCACATAAAACATATACACACACAGCAAAAATATCGAAAAACGTTTGTCGACTATACTCTTCAGAACACAAGTAAAGGCAAGAGTTTCAATTTTAAGGGATGTTCATTTCGAAGGCACGTGCCTACCTACTGGCAGGCAAGGTGTATCAACCATTATTTGTATTGTACGGTACTAGCTTCCTTAATGTCTTCAACTCTACTACTCTCAGATTAGTTATGTCTATTATAATACATATGTACATACATAATTGGTCATTACAACCCTTCAGTCAGGATTACGACCTAGTTTCTCACACCACTTATGTTGTGTGTGTTAATTTTTATACATGAGTGGTGGGACCTACAGTTTATAGTCGACTCCGAACGACAGATTTTTGAGACACTTTTCATGGCAATTTTTATTTACTTGCAGAGATTTTGCCAGAAATCTGCTGAGAGGATGTTGCCGAAGAAATATTTTTTCATATTTTGTTTTGATATCTGGCCTGGGGCTCGAACCCTGGCTTTACTTCTAATAAGCCACTACCTATGATGACTTCTGTCTATTATATAATATCTCCTCAAAAAAATGTTGGATCTAGAGCCTAATAAAGCTCAATAATTACATAAAAAGTGTTCCATCGTTTCAAAATCTTCACCATAACGAACGCATTCATTATTATCCATCACGATAATACTTTTCAAGTGTACGTTTAAGGCATTATGTCCCCTGTACTGAAGTCTATGTTATGTTAGCTGGATTAGTCGCTTACTCCCTTCCGACCAGTCTCTGATGACTAAGTACCAATTCCTCGAGGACAGAGGACTCAAACACGCAACGGAGAAAACGGAGTTGATACTTCTTACGAGGAAGTGTATACCGCTGGAAATCGACATCACGACATGCGACACCACTCTGACGACGCGGAAATTGGTCAACTACCTTGGCATTCGACTGGACCCTAGACCGACGTTCTGGGCTCAGATACAACACGCTGCAACCAAGGCAGCTAAGATTACCTCCTTACTTAACGGGATTTTGGCCAATATTGGTGGTCCTATATAGAGCAGACGCATATTGATGATGGCAATAACGGACTCTATTCTGCTTCACGGCAGTGAGATCTGGGCGGAGGCATTGAAGGTCGACTGTAAAAGGAAAATCTTATCATCGGTACAACGAACCGCTGCACTTAGAGTGGCATCGGCGTATAGGACTGTATCTAAGTCAGCAATACTGGTAATCAGTGGTGGAATACCTCTAGGTCTACAGGCAAGTGAGCGGAAGAGAGTGTGAAACAGTAAATATCGACGACGTCAGAAAGCGAACCATACAACAATAGCAAGAGGAATGGAACACTGAGACGAGTGGTAGATGAACGGCAAAACTTCTCCCAGATATTACCCGCTGGATGGAGAGGAAATTTGGTGAGGTTAACTACTATCTGACACAACTGTTATCTGGACACGGTTATTTTTGTAAGTACCTATTTAAAATGGGGAAGATGACACGACCAAATTGCATCTATGAACACACTTTCTTTCATTGTAAGAGATGGAGACTGCAAAGAAGGAATCTTGACGCCAAAGTCGGCGTCTGTACTGTCGAGAACATCTGCGATGTAATTCTGAGCAGTGACGAGAATTGGAATAGTATAGTCAGATACGCTGAAGTCTTACTAAAATCTAAGAAAATTGACTTGGATGAGAGAAGTAGTATGGACGTTTAAACACTCGTTACGCAATCCGGACGCGGGTATGGATATCAAGGGGTCGAATGGCCAGACGGACTCCTCTTCGAAATAATACCACAGTAGTTCCGGAGTGGGCATAAGGAGTCCAAAAGAGGAGGGGGATAGTGACGACTACCCCTATCGTGCGGTTAGGTACATTTACTCCTCCTCGGCATAAAAAAAAGTACCAATTTTATATGTACTATACCACGCCTGAAATAATTGTTAATCGCCTAATATTTATCCCGCATCTCTATGCCCCTAATTTTTATTTGGTTATTAGTGACTATTTTTCTTTGTTGACAGTCAGGGTTCTCTACTGGGTAGCTATATACCGCCACGCCGAATGCTCTCGCTAGTTTAAATTCACTTCCTAAGAGCAATTTAATATTTGGCCCTTAGCCTCCCATCTGCCGCTTCTATAGACTAGTCAGAACATTGAAAAAGGAAGGAAGGCATAGAAGCGTTGGATAGATTGATCAGGTCATCATATGTCTCGGAGTCTATGGACTTCAATAGATACTGTTCGAACTATAATGGTTACTAGAATTTTTACGAGCACTGCGAAGTTAGATCGCTAACAAGGATCTGGAACGGATCCCATTCGGGCTGTTCCAAGGCATGTTTCGGAGCGGAGAAGTTAGATACTGTCGAACACTTCCTCTGTAGCTATCCAGATCTTAGTAGGATTATATACGTTGAAGTCCCTGGATTGGGGGCCTCGATTTTCTATCGAGAGCCGACATAGGATTTATAATGAGATTAAGCTGGTTGAGGGTTGCCGTAATCTATTCAGCGCTCTACTGTGTGTTGTGCTCGTCTTTATCATATTTCTCCAACTTATATCACAATTCTTATTTACGTCTTTCCTCTTTCTCTAGTGTTTTATCAATCTACAAAAATGATTACTTTCCCTGATCAATCGTTTAGAAGACCGTACCCGGTAGCCGAAGGCATAGTTTGGTTTATTTGCCATGGATCCGTTTGACCAAGAAAGTCGATCTGGAATCAGAGCAATGCAACTAGTCGCGATTGAAGTTGTAGGGTTCCTGTCGGATAACTCTGCGTTAAAAGAGTATCCATCCAGCATACCAGTTATGATATGATTTGTGGTTCTGGTTATTCCATTCTCCTAAAGCTCTCTGTTCACACATATATAGATAATTAGTCATTACAGCCCTTCAGTCAGTAGTACGACCTAGCTTCTCACACCACTTATGTTGTGTGTGTTAATTGTATACATGAGTGGCAGAACCTACAGCTTAAAGTTGGCTCCGAACTACAGATTTTTGAGAAACTTTTCATTGCAGTTTGATTTACTTTTAGAGTTTTGCCAGAAATCTGCTGAGAGGTAGTCTCATCTGGGTTTTGAACCGTGGCCTCACGTCTAAAATGGCAACACACTACTCATTAGTTTATTGGTTAGTGTAAATGGCTCAGACTTGAAATATAAACTGAAATCTTTTAATATTCGTATGGCGGTTGATATTTTGTCTAGTGCCTGGGAAAGGCATTCTTCCAATTCAATTAAAAATTGTAGGAATGTTTTTATGTCCAACTGTGAGGAAGGAAATGTTCTACGCGAGCAGCTAAGGGAAGGCGAAACTGTACATGGCCCACCTTAACTATTCATATACATACTATTCTTCCATGTACTGGGGGCAGCAGCTTAGCAATACTGGATTGCGCTTTTGATATGTATTAAAAAAAATTCGATATTGTTTTTGATGTAATGAATCGCAAAGAAGCATCGATGTTGTATCGATTTATCACAGAATACATCTATGTTTTCTATGCATCGATTTATTTTTTGAGAATAAAACTGGAAGTTATTGAAACAGAATGTTATTTCTGGTGTGTAGATAGTAGAGTAGCGAGACATTCTCTTTGTCAAACACACTCCTCAAACTATATAGGATATTCCTGAAACATACCAGCCAATGCCGTTGGCATGGCAATCTTCAGGATATGGTCCGGCATCAGTAAAGATAACACGTTGACTATTACGCGATAAATTTTCAGATTTGGCTTTCTGAGATGCAATAACAACACATAAGTTCCACGTATGTTTTCTGATAATTCGTTGTTCTTATCATAAATTTTCTTACTTACTAGGTTGGCGTCGATCACTATTCTCGAACAAGTGTTCTTAGAATTTACGACAACCGATTTAATTGTGGACTGTCTGATGCGTTGCTCAAATTATTCCTGACTGTAATTAAACAACAAAAGTTTATACTTGTGAAGGGTGTCTCTTCTTTTGGCCGAGTATACCACCGAATGATTTTGGCTGCATCAACCGTACGAATAAATTATTACGAAAAGAAGAGCGCGAAAGGTAGCTGTCTGTATGATGGGAAATATGAAATTTGATCAGCTAGAACATATGCTACCAGACCTTATGCCTACAACGCTAAGCCTGAAGCCTGTAATTCTTGCTACTTTTTTCGATCAACAGGTCAACAAGTAGTCAGTTTATGTTACAGTTAGTAACGGTAATTAATAGACCGCTATTAACAGCTTTCTTAAAAGCAGATATCAAATTATTGTTGTATACATAAGTTTGGGCCATGTAAAATATTAAAATCTTAAAAACCAAATAGAATATAAACACACATATTACCCCAAGTCCTCACATTCTTTCGAATTTTTCTGTGTATTTTTGTCACAAATAATACATATTTTTTTTACGTTTTCGATATAGATTTGCTGGTTGTATTAAAAAAATATTATTTTAAAAATTTAATTCATAAAGCATTTCCAAAACACTACTACTAAAAGAACAATAAGAACAAAAACAATAAACAGTAATTACACTATGCGACAAAATAAAAAAATTAAATACACCCAGCTAATGACATAGCATAGGTTGTGAGTTTTGGTGAGTAGAAATCAAAAATATTTTTCTTTTTATATTTCTTGAATCCTCCAAAATTGTTTTATTTGAAAAAACCGTTTTTTTTGGACTCTACGCACAAATTTATTGATTACACAAAGATTTCTGAAAGGGAGAGATGGGTCTTTAAAATGATATACATATACATATTATTTGACTTAATATTCTATGAGTTTTGATGGGGTAAACTTGGCAAATGTGATTTTTTTCATATATTTTCAAGTTTGTCCATTCATAGTAGCAAACTTTAATTAGAAAATATGAAATAAGTAATGACATTCTGAAAGTGCAGAGATGAGCGTTTACAACGGTAGACATAAACATTATGTTCAAACTTATATGTTATGAGTTTTTATGAAGTAAACTTGGAAAATATTATTTTTTTCTTATTTTTTTAAGTTTGGCCATTCTTAATTGCAAAATTTGATTAAAAATATGAAATAAGTGATGACATTCTGCAAGTGCATTATCTTGTGAAGAGATTGGCATTTCGTTTGATCAAATCGGACAAAAATTACCGTAGTTATTATTTAAATAGTCTTTTTATCTTTATTTTTCATATACATACATATATATTTCTCCTAATGAAGTTTTAGTTCAAAAATTTTCAGAATTGTTGATGGAACTTCATTGTTTATCGCAAAATGTGTCAATTTCACGTTTGAGCGAACACCAGAAGTTGGCCAATGTTTGCGCAAAGCGAAATAAAAATATTTGCAAAAAACACAAATACAAATACAGACTTCTGGTAGTCGTGCAAACGTGAAATTGTCACATATTCCAGTAAACAATCAAGATCCATCAAAATTTTTGAAAATTTTTGAACTGAAAGTTCAGTTGATAAGATGACATACATATATAAAAAATATAATAACACTGTTATAATATTTAAGTAATAACTACGGTAATTTTTGTCCGATTTGATCAAACGAAGTATCAATCTCTACACAAGATAATGCACTTTCAGAATGTCATCACTTATTTTATATTTTTTAATTAAATTTTGCAATTAAGAATGGCCAAACTGGGAAAAATGAGAAAGAAATCATATTTTCCAAGTTTACCCCATCAAAACTGATAACATTTAAGTTTGAAAAAAATTTTTATATATACCGTTTAAAAGGCTCATCTCTGCCCTTTTCAAAAAACTTTGGATTTTGAAAATATGTTAAAAAATATTTGGGCAATCAATAATTTTGTGTGAAAAGATTAAAAATACGGTTTTCGTAAAATAAAACAAGTTTGGAGGGTACGAGAAATATAAAAAAAATATTTTTGAGTTCTACTCAACAAAACTCATAACCTACACTATGTCATTAGTTGGGTGTATTTTGACTGTCGCACCATGTTATTAATCGAATTGTTTTCAACAACATCTACAAAACAAAATGAAAAAGAAAACAGAAAAATTTTTAAACAATAAAATTGTATTTTTAAAACAAACAAATTTTAATTATTTATTGTACTTTAATAAACGAAATAAACAATTAGAAGCAAGCATTAAATAAATTATTTATTGATTTTATTTATTAACAATTAAATATTAAAAAAATATTTTCATTTTATTAAAAAAAATTTACTCAAAAATTTAATTAAAACACGTAACAATAACAACGAATTTTTATAATTATTTTTTAAATTGTTTTTTATTTTAAAAGGTTATGTAGTAGTAGAGTAACGATAACAGTTGTAGTGGTAGTGGTAGAAATTAATCAATCAACAACAACATTAAGAAGAAGAAGCAATGAAATTAAATGTCAAAAAAGCACAAAAATGCACAAATCACAACAACATCAAAAAGGAAATCCAAAAAAGATAAAAGAAAAGTTTTTGTTTTTTTTTTGTTTTTTTTAATAATAAAACGAATGTAAGTAAGTAGAATGTATGGTATACTTGGTAAATGTAACTAAAACAAAAGCCAACATCAAAAATATATTAAATACACACACACATACACCCTCAGTTGCATACACGCAACCATGCCAACATAAATAAATATTTACAAGTATTTATAGCATGGCAAGGCATGCATGCATGCAAGCATGTAGGCCCGTTTCCGGTTTATCCATACATACAACAATTAGAGTGTATGTATGCGTGTCATATTTTTAATATTCTCTCTTTCTTTGCTTATGTAAATGTCATGTCATGCTCATTCTCATACTCAAAAATGTTTTTTGGGTTGATTTTTTTGTTGTCTTTTAAAACACACACACACATTTATATTTACCTTGTGGGGAACTTTGACAGCCAAGTCTTACAGCAGTTTGGACGTTTTGGTGGCTGCATATGAACTTCACATTGTCTCAACTTTTCCAATGCCAATGGATCACCCGGATGACGTACCAAAGGTTTCTAAGTTTGTATGGGTGTGATGTTGATGTGTTGCGATGGTTGTTTGTTTGTTGATTGGTTTTGTTTTGGTCATCAAATCGGTGTCGTTTGATTGTCAGTTGTTGTTGTTTTTGTGTTGTTCATAGTGTTGATGGGCGAGCATTAGAGCAAACAAACAAGCAAGCGAACGGGCGTTATTTCATGATGATAATGATGATGTTTTTTTTTTGAACGGTTTTAAAAGAAATTTCATTTTCAAAAAAATTTTTTTTTGGTTGAAAAGAAAAAGAAAAATCGTCATGTTTTAAATAGTTTTGGATAATAAAATACTTTTTTAAGCAAATAACAAAATTTAAAAAGAAAGCGAATGAAATGCGTATGAAAGAGCACTTCATTTAGCCAAAAAATTCTGTATTTCCTGTAACACAAAATGGTGGAAATTTTGAGATCTTTTCTACAACATATTACCATCTTATAACCAAAGGTTTCAAGCGTTACTAGGGATATCCATTTTGAGTTTATAGCCAATAACGTGGAAGTTTGTGATATTCCTGCATTTTTATTACCACAAGCCGTTACTCAAAGGATTATTAATAAAAAAAAACTGGAATGATGTCATGGTAAAAACTAAGACAGATCGAACAAAAGCAGTATGAATGATGCTGGTGAACTGTGCTTGCATCACCAAACGATAGTTATCAACGATATTTCATTATTTCAATACAGCAAGGACGTTCTAGAAGTCGCCGTAGTCTAGTAGTGTTGTGTTGGTTTATTAGACGTAAAGCCAGGGTTCGAGCCCCAGGCCAGACATCACGACAAAATACAAACACAAGTATTTCTTGGGCGACTTCCTCTCAGCAGATTTCTGGCAAAAACTCTGAGAGTCAATAAAATTGCCATGAAAAAGTTTCTCATAAATCTGTCATTCGGAGTCGACTTTAAAATGTAGTCCCACCACTCATGTATAAAATTAACACACACAACATAAGCGGTGCGAGAAACTAGGACGTTGAACAATGGGTCAATTCTACCTCCGGGTACTGTACTTGTCTTAATTGACAAGTGCACGTCCTCTAACCTAACCTAACCTAAGGACGTTCTATGTGTGAGTGCTATAAAAATATAACGGATCGTAGTTTCATTTGCCTATCACTGTTGCATAGCACTGAAGCGATTGACTACAGGCGTTTAGAAGTGAATCACTCATAATATGCGAAAAAGATTATGAAGTTTCACAGGCGATGGCTAAGATAAAATCGACACCAAGAAGGGAACTGATATGACTTTTGGCGATTGGAAGAGAATTATTAGTTGTGAGCTTTTACTGTTAATAATTAATTTAATTTAAGAAATAATAGATCAATGAAACCGAGCCAGATCTTATATATCGTTGACGGCCCGATAAAATCAGAGAGAGCTTAGCTAGGAACTCGATCCGAAAACCTAGAAGTTCTATACAGATAAAACAATAGTTTTAATATGAGAAAAACAACGCGTTAACGATCAGGATAGCAGATATTCGATATAATTAAGTTCGTTTAAAATTTAAGAAAATTAGGATTCTTTCTTAGTCAAATTTATACGGCTGTCGCAGATATCTCGACGAGATAGCGGGACGGTTTGATATCCAATTCGTGTGGGTAGCGGGGCACAGTGGTATTCCGGGTAACTGCAGAGCTGATGAACTTGCCAGATGGGGCACGACCATCGAACTCTCCGATGAATTCTCGAATCTGGGCATCCCTATGAGGACTTGCAAGCTCATAATTGATAATGCGATCGTCGATTCCGTCAACGACAGGTGGGTGGCCTCGAACACGGGTAGAACGGCTCGTAAAATCTGGGCAAGGCTGGATTAGGGGCCAAAGAGACGTGCTCAGTATAGTTGTCGTGGTCATTACGGGGCATTGCATTATGGGTACGCATACGAGGCGCATTGGTCTTGGACACCTTGCTAACGACTTCTGCAGAGATGAGGAAAAGGAGGAGAATGTCCCTCATCTGCTGGGTACATGCCCGGCTCTTTGACAAAGGAGAAGGAAGTACTTGGGTACTTACTGCATGGACGATCTGGAGGAACTGTAAAGGATTGATATTGGCAGCCCAAATCGCTTCATCGACTAGGGGATAGCGGATAACTGTGGGACAATGGGCCCAATGCGGCCTAAGTGAGTCGATCCAAAATTTTTTTCTTGGATGGGCAGCCACCTCTACCTACCTACCTACCTAGTCAAAGTTATAGTCGAATATTTTCGTATATAAGGCTGAGGGTCAGAGAGATTATATGGTGTGACTTGAACACAGCAAACCCTTTAAAAGTTATAAGTTTTCTGAACTCATTAAAAATAAATATCACAGTGTTGGTTTATTAGACAAGAGCCGGTGGTTAAAATTCCAGCTCAGACATCTCGAACAAAACGAAATATTAAAAATATTTCTTCTCCTATAGCCTTCAATCAGCCCTCAGATAGGTTATTGAAAACAATCTAATTATCACTCAGTTACTTCATTAGTCATTACAATCCTGTGCTCTTGTGTACGAGTATGTTAATTTTATCCGGGAGTGGTGAGAGCTTTTGTCAAGAAGACTACTAAGAGGAAGCAGCAGACAGTTGGGTTTTTAACCACATGCTCTCGTCTAATAGGTCTACTAGACTATGGAGACTGTTTTTATTTTATATTTAAATAGAGAGCCTGATAAACGATGATTTTAATGCCCCTTCTATACTAAACTGATATTGTTTGAATTGCCTTGTAAGGAGTTCTTGTACGTTCATTATTTTTTATTACATTTTGTTCCTTTAAGGACATTAAACGGTTGTCACAAAGTATTCTTATTATTTATTAAATTGTTCCATTCAGCAAGCTTTTTTCAGCCAAACTAGTAAATTGTTCCACTGTTAGAGGTTCTAGAAAGCTAGGGTTGCTGTCTGTTTTGTATAGAAGGAAGCCCATGTGTAAATGTATTGGAATATTTTTATTGGATGCAGAATTGAATAATTAAGAAATGAATTTGATATAAAAAACCTTAAACTAAATTCATTTAATTTATCACTTTTATCCTGCAGTGTATTTGAATTACTAAAATGATAAAGCGATCGATCTAACAATATCATATGACTTGGAAAATAGCACGCAAAACGTTTACCTGATTCTAATTGTGAATATTGTTTTTTTATTTTTATTTTGATGAACATATGAATTAATGATTTAAAAATAAATAAAAATTATTTGTGAATTATTTTTAATTAAATAGAAAAGTAATAACACCTATGCGACAAAATAAAAAAAATTAAATACACCCAGCTAATGACTTACCCTATGTAAGTTGTGAGTTTTGTTGAGTAGAACTTAAAAATATTTTTTTTATACTTCTTAAACCCTCCACACATTTTTTATTTGACAAAAAATGTTTTATTTTGGACTTTACGCACAAATTTATTGATTTCACAAACATTTTTGAACCGATGTACAAAATTTAAACCATATTTGAATGTGCCTTTAAAACCATATGCATATGTACTGTATTTGACTTAATATGCTATGGGGTTTGATGAGGTAAACTTGAGGAATGCGAATTTTTTTCATATTTTATCAAGTTTGGCCGTTCATAGTAGCAAACTTTAATTAAAAAATATGAAATAAGTGATGGTATTCTGAAAGTGTATTATCTTGTGAAGAAATTGACACTTCGTTTGATCAAATCAGACAAAAATTGCCGTAGTTATTATTTAAAGAGTCTAATAGTCGAGTTATATTTTTCATATATATTTTTTTTCAAATGAATTTTTACTTCAAAATTTTGTAGAATTTTTGATGGATCTTGATTGTTTATCGCAAAATGTGTCACTTTCACTTTTGAGCAACTATCAGAAGTTGGCCAATGTTTTCGCAAAGACTCAAATATTAGCTGACTTCTGGTAGACTTGCAAACGTGAAATTGACACATTTTTTTCAAGATCCATCAAAACTTTTGAACATTTTTGAACTGAAAATTCATTTGATAAGATGACATATATGAAAAATATAACAAGACTGTTATACTATTTAAATAATAACAACGATAATTTTTGTCCGATTTGATCAAATGAAGTGTCAAACTCTTGACAAGAGAATGCACTTTAATAATGTCTCCACTTATTTCATATTTTTTAATTAAATTTTGCAATTAAGAATAGCCAAACTTGAAAAAATAAGAAAAAATATTATTTTCCCAGTTTACCCCATCAAAACTTATAACATATAAGTTTGAACAAAATGTTTATGTATAAGGTTTGAAAGGCTAATCTTTCCCCTTTCTAAAAAAAACTTTGGATTTTTAAAATAGCTTCAAACATATTTGGGTAATCAATAACTTTGTGTGCAAAGATCAAAAATACCGTTTTTGTCAAATAAAACAAGTTTGGAGGGTACGAAAAATATAAAAACAAAAATTATTTTCTGAGTTCTACTCAACCTAATGAATAACTTAGACTATGTGGTTACTGGGATGTATTTTCACTGTCGCACAATGTAATAAAATAGAAAAAAAGGTAAGAGATTCATTTAAACAATATATACCATTGCGAATGTTGCATTACTATCCGTATCCAAGAGGTCTGAAGCAGCATCTATGCTGGCCTGCTCCAAGTCGCGTCGTTTCTTTTTCATGTTCTCCTTGTGCATGTCTGCGGCCCGATCCGTATATGTTGCATGTGGTAGAAAATGTTTGACAAGAATTTATTTGTTCCACAACAAATATATGTTTTGTTTTGTTTTGTTTGATTGATTGATTGTTTGTTGGTTGGATAGTTGAATAGATTGGTTTGATAGAAGAGTTATAGCACAACACACACACACACATAATCAATAAAATGTTTCAAAGAAATTTAACACAAATAAAGGTTGTAATAGACAGACAACAACAGTTCAGTTCAAGTTGAGTAGAAATTAATTGATTGATGATAATAAAAGTAGTAGAACAATAGTAATAGTAGTAGTAGTAGTAGTAGTTGTTGTAGAAGTAGTAGTAGTTGAAAAGTAGTATTAGTAGTAGAAGAACGAATTATAGTCGTTTTTATTATTACATTTTTATCGTTGTTTGTTGTTGTTGTTAGTAAATATTAGCAGTTTTATTAATTAAATATTTACACAATATTACACACATTTATAAAACATTTTACAACACACGCACAATAATTTTGTTTTTTTTTTTTTATTGAATTTTACATCATTTTGTTGTTTAAAAGGAATCGATTGAAAAAAATGTGTTGAAAATCATATGGAAAATAAAAAAATAGATGGTGCCAAGGAAAAAACATAAATAAAAAAATTAATTAAAATTAAAATTAATTATTTATAATATTTGTTAGTGTGTTTGTAGTTGATTTATATTGAAAAATTCAGTTTGTTTTTAGCAGCAAAAACATTGAACAGGCAGAACCAGAACATCCATGTACACATTTTTTTTTGTTGACACCCACAAAAAAACATAATTTTTTACATGAAACATTGAAAGAAAATTGAAAATTAAGTCGCAAATTAATCATAAAATATTTATAAAAATAAATTCATTATTTTAGTATTTTTTTTTAATATTTTTGTTTCAATTTGTTAATAACATTGAATATTAACATTAAAAAATAAAAAAAAAAATTAAAATTAATAAAAACAAATGAAAATAAAACACGTGAAAACAAAATAATGCCAGTGATTTAAATGATTTTTTTTTCATTATACAATTTTTACAGTGGTGTGCAAAAGTGTTTTCACATTTGTTAGTTGTTGTTTTTCATTTTTAATATTTATAATAATTGTAGTAATTGTTGTAGTTGTTGTATTAGTTGTTGCATTGTCGCAGTTATTTGTCAATAGTGATGTTGGTTGGTAGCAATTGTTGCAGTTCAAATAAATCAGTTGTTGCAGTTGCGTAAACATTTTTCGAGTTGTGAAGAACACGTCGCATAATAAGAAAGAAGGAGGGGAATAAAAAAAACCCATATTAGTTTAAAGTCATCATAAGTATTTTATTTTTTATTTTTTAATTAAAATTTTGTTTTAAGATTTTTTTTTTAATTTTCGTTATGATAAATATTCACGAATTAGTTTAAATTATTTGAAGTAAAAATAAACATTTTAATCAACACAGTGCAATGTAAACCAGAGTTAGAAAATGTACAAACGAATTGTTTACCATGGAATTTTATGAACTCATGAAATGAAATTTGAATAATTGTGGGGTTTTGTTCAGAACGGAGTTCATTAAAAACAAAAGTATTGTTTCATTAGTTTTATATCATGTATGATATATACTCGTTGCTATCAGATATTTGCATAACCCTTAACAGCCTTAAAATTGTGAAAAAAAAATTTTAATGCGTCTTCCAAAAGAGATTTTCGAAATTGGGCAGTTGAAGTTATTCAGTTTGTTTTGCCAAATCATTGCAGACAGAAGTAACAGTCAACAACACTTGCAAGTAATGAAATAATAATCGATCTACCGAGGCGGCCAACTCTCGTACGTGGACAAAACTCAAGATTTACCGAAAAACCATCGCTGTTCATGAGAGTTTGTATTATAATCCCAGGCAGTCGATTTCTCTTTGTTCGCAGGCCACAATTTGACTCATATTGCGTTGTGATTTGGACCTGCATCCGCATAAAATTCAATTGATTCGGGAACTAAAGTTAAGCAATCATAGAAAACCGAATGTTTTAGCTAAATAAGCTCTGAAGCACTTGGCAACTGACTATAATTTTCACCGCAAAATATGTCTTCAGTGATGATGCCCACTTCTGGATAAATGGTGGGTGAAAAAACAAAATTGCAGAATTTGAAACGAATCCACGTGAGATTCAAGAGCATCTATAGGTCCATATTCCTTTGAGAAAGGCATTGGTCAAGTCGTTAACAGTACTTTGCCGTTAACTGCAATCATTAACGGTCGATAATTACTTGCTCAAAATACTTCATTGGTCGTTACAACCCTTCCGTCAGGATTACGATCTAGTTTCTCACACCAGCCATGTTGTGTGTGTTAATTTATTCCATGAGTAACGGGATCTCCAGTTTGAAGTCGACTCTGAACGACAGATTTTTGAGACACTCTTCATTGGATTTTTTTATTCTTAGAGCTTTTACCAGAAATCTGCAGAGAGGAATTCACCGAAGAAATACTTTTTATATTCTGTTTTGTTCGAGATATCTAGGCTGAGGATTCATGTCTAATAAGCTAACGCATTATCGAGTTTCCCATTGTCCGTATCTACTATCTAGCGAAACCACACCCAAGAGAATGGGCCTTGACGGGGAAAGAAAAGCCTGTTGATTAATTGTAGTTAATTACCGACTTATTTTGGTCGACGAAAGACATTTTATTTCACTTGGCAAACAGAGAATGGTCATTTCAGGGGGCGGTGATGTGCATTGGCAACCGATATCATGCGCTTTGATCCCCTTAGGCTTTTTTTGTGGGGTTTTCTTAAGTAGCGAGCTGGTACTGTGTGCTTTAAAGGCACAAACCAAAGTATTCCTCAAAGCCTGAGTCATAGGAAATTGTACATTTGTACATACATACAAGCATACATAATTGATCATTACAACTATTTAGTCAGGATTACAACCTAGCTTCTCATACCACCTACATATGTTGCCTGTCTTAATTGTATACATGAGTGGCGGGACCTACAGTTTAAAGTCGATTACGAACGACAGATTTTTGAGAGACTTTTCATGGCAATTTTATTTAATCTCAGAGTCTTTGCTAGAAATCTGCTGAGAAGAAGTCGCCGAAGAAATATTTTTCATATTTTCATTTTGATGTCCGACCTGGGATTTGAACCGAGGTCTCACGTCTAATAAGCCAACACACTACCTACTAGACTACGGCGACTTTTGTACATTTGTACGATGCTATATTCCACATATAATGGCATCAATCGAATTAAAAATTTTAATGATGTGACTCAGTCTTTTTTTTAATTTAAAAATAGAAAACACTGAAAGAAGACCCTATAGAAAGATATAGAAGGATTTAATCGGTTGACAAAAATACAATGGGAAATTGAAATGAAATAGAAATCTCTCCGAATTCGGTCTTGGAATGAGATTGACAAATGAGGACAAAACTAAAAAGCAACGCTGGTGATGTATATAAATATGTATGTATGATTGTGTGATCCATGATTGGTGATTAGAATTTTTATAAACATATTTCCGACTTTGGTTTACACCAAAATGGAAGAAATGTTAATTGAATTTGATATACATTTGAATTTCGCAATGGAAGCATTAACATTTTTTCCATGAGTACATATTAATGAATAATTAAATAATTTTTTTTTTTTTTTTGGAGAGAGTGTATGTAAAAAGTCTTCATGTATGTTGAAAAAAAATAGGAAAATCAAGTTATTTTTCAATTTGTTTTTAAAATTGAATCCATTGTTGTTGAACGTCCTTGATTGAATTGGCAAAAAACGATGTTGATTTTATAGCTTTTAACGTGTAATACAACGATGGAAGAGTTAAATTTTGACATTTTAACACTAATCGAATTTTTGTCACTTGTAATTTGTCATAATCTGTCATGTCATGTCATTTTAAAATATTTTTTTTTTAATAAAAAACCAAATTAGTGCCGTTTTTTTTTATTATTTTTAATGCGTGCATTTGTTAATGTGTTTTAGTAGTTTTTGCTAAAATGTATTCGATTACGATTTATCGATTACAAAAACAAAATAAATAAATCGTTTCGAAATTTGTTGCTTTGCTGTATACGCGTTTTTATCGTAACAAATTCAAAAATACATGTGTATGTACATATGCCTGTATGTATAGCGTTGTTATAATGTATATACAATGCGTGTATATTATTAGTTTCAATACAATACATAGCAGATTAAAAGTGGTGTTAATAGTTCATTTGACACATAGTTTGTTTGTTTGTTTGTTTTTCTTTTCTTTTTAATACATATATAATTACGTTAGTTATATGTATGTATGTTACATAGAATCAAAAAAAAGTACAACAATAATAATAATAATAATAATAAAAAACACACATATTAATTAATTAAATACAGTTAATAAGAAGCATATAAAATCTCAATTACTAGCTTTATTCAAACCTGAACGGGACGCATAGTTCACTAAGGCGAATTCAAGCAGGGCACCGAATACGAACGTCAAACACACACCGGTCCAGACATCAATAGCCTTCGTGTATGAGACTGGCGGCAGTGAAGCATTAATACCAGATGTTTGTGTGGCCATTGTAAGCAGAGTAGTTACACCTATTAGCACACAAACATACCGGTATAGCAGTCATATATGTATATGTATGTATGTATATTGGATTGATGTTGTATTGATGAGTAGAAAGAAAAGTAAACAAGAGAGAATTGCACACAGATTAATTAGAGCGCCAGTAAATTGATAAACATAATTGTAAACAATAACAACAACATTAAAACAAGAAAAACATAAAAGAGAAAATGATAATAAAAACAAGATGGCATGTTTATTTCTTTGTTTTTTTTTCAATTGTTTTTCTCTATAAATAGGCGAAGACAATAAAACATTACTTTAGTGGAGTAACAACCAACAACCGTTTAGGGTGGCAGGCATTGTTACAGCCGGGTATATACTTACTTACACAATGAAAGGCTAATTGATTTTTGTTCTCAATAAACAAAAAAAAAAAAAAACACTGAATAAATGTATGATTTGACACAGACAAGGAGCAACACAGAGAGTGAGAGAGAGAGCAAAGAAATATTGCTTCTCTCAGTCGTTATGATTGATATACAAATACGAATACGATTACGAGTACGAGTACATGTAAAGTAAATGTGTTTTGATTAGTAATTAATACATGTAAAAAATTAATTATTTTATGACAGAAGTATTTCTAAAATATACTGTTGATGGTGGTGTTTGGTGTGGGTGGTGTTAGGTGGTTAGGTGTTGTATTTAGTTAGTTAGCTAGTTACTGTGTGTTTATTTACATATTTATAACGTTGATGTTGTTGACGTTTTTTTTTCGTGCTTATAACTTACCCAGGGAGACACGAGCTGGAACAGCACCTTGATCAAGCCAGAATGACACCCATGAGACAATTACCAGCATACAGCATGGGATATAAATTTGAATTAAGTAATATGAGAATTCTCGCTTGAATAGTAGATCGACTTTGAGGCAACTGTATTCACCTATGAGTATACAAGGTATAAAACATATACAAAAACAAATAAAACACAAAAATTATAGGATATTGAAATAAAACATACATACATTATTAAATGATAAACAATAACAAAAAAAATTCAATTTAAAAATTAAAAACCCATAAACAAATCACGGTAAATTAAAAAAAAAAAAAATTAAACGAAAGTGTTAAAAAAACTAAAATGCCGGAAATTATTGTAATTAAAAATCTTAAAAAAAATTAAAAATTTTAATTGAAAAATCAAAAAAAAAAACAAGTGAAAAATAAATTTAAAAAAAATAAAATAAAAAAATATTTCATAGGCAAGTAGAATCAACACAATATTGCATTTATTTATGGGCAGCAACAATATGTAACGGAAATGAATTTAAATGGCAAAAATTACTCTCAGCCAACCAAAAATGTTACGTTACGTTACGTATATACGTTCAAATTACAAGTTCATTTCCGTTAATCTGTTGGCCATGCGTTCCATACTCTTCAAGACAAAGTTGTTGTTTCGTATACGTTTTCCATTATTTTCCTTTTTTTGTTTTTTATTTTGTTTATTTCAAAATAATTAAATAAATTATTTGAATTGAATAATTTTTTTTTCGTTTTTGTCTTAATATTCTCATATTGTTGTTTTGGTATTGCTTTCATGTCATTTCATTATTTTGTTTATTGCTTAAACAAAACAATAAAATATAAAAAAAAAATTATTTGCAAATATTAAATATTAAATCCATTTGCATATTTATTTATGTCGTAACTTTTAGATAAAAATTATTTATTTTCCTTTCAATCATCATCATCATCATCATCATCATTATGATGGAAATTCAATACAATACGATTTTCGTTTTAGTTTTATCTCATCAATGCATCTGGCAAATAATTCCAACCACAAAAATAAATGGCACTGGGACTGGACAATGGGAATTAGGAGCGACCGGGGGAGGGTGACTTATAAAGTGAGCAAAAAAAAAAGAAAAAAACGTGTATGAGTGCATATTATTGTACTTATATTTGTCATATAAAAATTGTTTTATTTCTTGTTGTTATTGTTGTTGTTTGGAGTAATTTGTTGCATTTGCATTGTGATTATAAAATTTTATTTTATTTTCTAACGGTTTCATCATTTTATTTTATTTTAAATGGTCATGATTTATTTCAGTTTATTTCACTTGTTATACAACCTTTTTGTTATTGTTTTATTGTTATATGTATGTATATATGTATGTATGTATGTACAAAATATTTAATTATGAAATTTATATAATATATTTATGTATGTATGTATATGTGTATGTATGTATACTATGTAACATAATAAACCATTTGACATTTAATATTTGTATGTATGTATCGATCAATAGTATTTAGGTTTACATACATATGTATGTATGTGTTATATCTCTGTGCGTAGTATTTGTGTATTTTAATTTGAATTGATCGATTGGTTTTTAAATCATCAAAATTTGTTTGCTTATAAACTGCACTCAATTTTATCTTTTTCCAAAACTCTATCAATTTTACGAAAAACCAAAAGCCAACAATAAAAACAATGGCAAAACAAAGCATAAATAAAAACGAATTATTTTTAAAACCACTACTAAAACTAAATTTATGTAGAATTCTATGTATTTAAATTGAAATTCTATGGAAATTAATTAAAATAAATTGATTGGAGAAACAAATACAAGGCATGCAAAGTTATTGGAAAGTTTACGAAAGAAGCCAAAAAACCAAAAAACCAAAAAAAATATTTGGCTTTTCAAATCATCAACTTGAATGTCAAACCCGTCATGGTATCACTCAATGTATATATGCATGTAGCAGAGATCAGCAATGAATCGTTTTTTCGCTACTCATAAGTACTCACACAATATTGAAATTTAACAATGTACTCTGATTCATTCGTACTCCGTACAACATTGATTTATATGTACAGGTTACAATGAGTATGCGTACAACGTTGACATCAAACTCATAACATTCGAAATATGTTTGATTCATAAGCCTACTCAGTTAGTTTCATAACTTTAGAAAAGCTTTATAAATTAACCAGTGACTCGAATCATTCATCAAAATTTACAGTCTTAGTTGTCGTTGCATTTACAAAAAAAAAAAAAAAAAAAAAGACATAAGCAAAACAGACAGAGCAGCAAGCAGAGCAAACACACAACCTTTCCCATCCAAACCACCACATAGTCTTAAATGATCCCCCTCCTCGCCGCATAAGATAAGACCTCACTGCATACAACTCAGACATTATCCACCTCATACCCTCAATAACTGTCACACTGTCCGTCAGGGAGGCACAAAATACCCTTCACAATGCCATCGTCGCGACGGCCAGAGACGAGCTCAGCCATAACAAGGTCATTAATCAGCACCCACCACCCATAGCCGATTCAGAAAGGCAGCTTCCAAGAGTCACGAGAACTATTCTGGCCCAGCTCAGATCAGGATGGTCAAACTTCCTGAATAGCTACAGGGCTAGGATTATCCCGGGAACCCAAGATAGCTGCCCATCATGCAACCAAACACCACACGACACGACACGTTGCACATTTTTAGCTGTCCAGCGAAACCGACAGCCCTGCGACCAGTAGACCTATGGCTGAACCCTACGATGACAGCTAACTTCCTCGGACTACCTACCACATGACGTTGACAACACACACATACAACCAACAACAACAATCCCATCTCAACCCTTCCCATCCTCATCAAATTACACGGCACACAACAAATAGAACACATAAACTAAAATTATCCATCTTTATATTACATACAGGGAAAAGCTTCCGGAGACAACAGCCGAACTGTTACAACAGCAACAACACACAACCTTTCAGTGAGTATTGTAGTGTTCGTACGCGAATATACTTCTTTTGTGATTCTTGTATATTGTTACCAAAATGGAAACATCGTTTAACATTACAAAAGGCTACACTAACAAATATAACGAACTTGCTTGCATATACTAACAACAAGTATGAAAGAAAAGAAGATAGGCAAGTAAACAAGAACGCAACAACAAACAACGTGAACAAAATACACAAACAACAATGCAGTCGCGATAGAATTCTCGCGAAGGCGAAAACAAGAACCTTCTGCTTCAAGAATGTTCATCAGACTGATTTTGTGGACATATAAAGAGGCAAGACAAAGTAGACAACCAGTCAGTAAAAATTCAGTCAGTCTTGTGTGACGACACGTTGTGTGTGAAGAGAACAGTCGTGGTTTGAAAAGATCAGCGTTGTAAGCAAAGAATAATAGCGAATAAACAAGTTGTTGTTGTATCCTCAAGTTGTATATGGTGGCACACGAAACTAGTGCGAACAATAAAGAGTTTAATTGAATCATATTCTAAACGTTTTTAAAAAGGTAAAAACGTAACGTTATGGAGAGTTGAAATCCACAACATTATACGTGTTGTTAAGTACGAACGAATATGATGAGTACTTCAAACTTTCAATATGAATAGAGGTTCCATGACATTAAAAATAAGTATGAATGCTTATAAGTATCAGAAATTATGTGTATAATTCGATTCTACTCATCTTTTTGAATACTCATTGCTGATCTCTGCTATGTAGTATATGTACACATCTTACGTTACCAGGTACCAAGGAAACAGGGCCAAACGGAAAAAATAACCAGATGTACTAGCCTCTTACATGAGATTTTTAGGAGCGACAGAAAATAAACCAGGAGGGACAAATTTGTATGTGAGGAAATGAAAAGCAGCTTGGATATCGCCACTCTATGCATCGCAATACAAAAGAAGAGATAGTTCGGTCAACTGGAGGACGATTTCAACGACTGGCATTGGAAGTATGACCTTAAAGCGCAAAATCGAGAAGATGAAGGCGTTTGACTTGACAAGAACCTTTAGCTAAAAATTTCAGGAATTGCAATTAAAACCCATCAAATGTGGGAAAGACATTCACATATCAACATCGATGGAAAACCCTTCAAGTAAATAAATAAATCATCAGACAGATAGACGGGGAGTAACGGGGAGTAGTAGTAAGTTTAAGCCTCTTAATTATCATTCAATTCGGCACGTTTAATGTCGATCGAAATCCTCAACAGCGTCAATGTAGATGAAGCAATGAAAATTGTAGATTGCGACCGTCATATCCATACAAACATTATGGCTTCTAACTCCACCTAAGTTGTAGCGTTAATTTGCATTTCTGTCTCAGCTAGAATCATACGACAATGATGAAATTGCTAACTTATGCTAAGAGCATCAAGTAGCGTCGAGAAATATCGTTTTGCCAAATAACATACGATTTGTAAACGTGATTGTGATTGCCAGTTCTTCACATGAATTTCATTAGATTCTGGTGTCTGGGAATACCATTCAGATCGATGCAGGTTATCTCCGAGATTTTCCGCAAAACTAACTGCTTACCTAACTTAATCTCTTCTGCATTGCAACTTACAACTGCTACGACAATGATATTTATGCTGTATTCCCATCCGGCAGTCATGGCGGCAATTAATCACTGTTCTACTTAAAGCATATTCGAATCACCTTAAAGTACACCACTTTGAAGTTAGAATGGAACCCACCGGCAGCGGTGATGGCGTCTACTGGAAATTAATCCAGAATTATAATAGAATAATAATAATAGAATAATTAGAACTTCCGATGCCTAGGACAAACCGTTCTAGAGAAGACAAAAACAATGTACAACTTATTCTTCTTATTTATTTACCAGCTGAGAGGTACTTGCGTATGATTTCAGTGCGTCTAGCAGTCCACGTAAATGCTGGTACATTCACGAATGGCAGAAGAATGTAGTAATGCGCATATTATAACACTTATCTTTGACGGCACCCCACAAATAATAGCCCAACGGTGTCAAAAAGCAGCTCCGAAGTGGCCAAACGACATCAGCTCTGCGGCTGATAATGCGATCTTCAAAAACAGGGCGCAAACCATCCAGTGTAGCTTCGGCTGTGTGGCACGTAGCGCCGTCCTGTTGAAAGCAAATGTTGTCAATATCCTCCTCTTCAGTTTTTGTGAACAAAAATTCGTTCAACATGGCCCGATAACGATCGCCATTGACTGTAACGGCCACTCCTTGCTCATTTTAGAAGAAAAATGGCCCAATTATGCCTCTGGACCAAAATCCGCACCAAACAGTGACGCGTTTTGGGTGCGTCAGCTTTTCAATGTATGCGTGCGGGTTTTCTGTGCCCCAAATGCGACAATTTTGCTTGTTTACATACCCGCCAAGATCAAAATGAACTTCATCTGAAAAGATGATTTTTTTGTCAAAATCGGCATCTTCTGTAAGTCGATCGCAGGCCCACTTAGCAAAGCGAAAACGCATTGTATGGTCAATTCGCTTCAATTCCTAAACCAATTGGACTTAGTATGGCGTCATACCAAGGTCTTTATGCAAAATTCGTCTCAATGATGTCTCCGAAATGTTCAATTGTTGAGAACGACGATGAATTGATGTTGATGGCGCTTCACGCACACTTTCTGTCACAGCAGCAATATTCTCGAATGTATGCACTGTTTTTGGCTTTTCACGCTTTAGTTTATTGATGAGGATGCCAGTTTCTTTCACTTTTTTCACAAGTTAACAAACATGGCCTCACAGTACCTCATTCGATCGGATCAATTTTCGTGCACTTTTTCGAGTGTATACCGTCGTACCTCGGCAATAGCATCACGAATGTTGGCCTTCAAATGGTCAATTGTCTCTGGTGTGTCGGCATAAAACTTTTCTTTAACGGCGCCCCACAGAAAATAGTCCAAAGGTGTCAAATCGCATTTCTGCTAATTAAATAACCATCAAACCTTTGACGCAATAAATCAATTGTGACATGAGATGTGTTGCAAGTTGCACCATCCTGTCCCATCAACCATCCGGTCCCATCAATACCATCAAGATCGGATACAAAAAAAAAATGGGTTATCATGGTGCTATAGATGTCTCCATTGACTTTAATGGTTGCGCTATCATCATTTTCAAAGAAATATGGACCAATGACGCCTCCGGTTCACAAGCTGCACTAAACAGTCACTCGTAATGCGAATATTGTCTTCTGCAAGAGCACGTGTTTGTTTTCTGAGCCCCAAATACGGCAATTTTGCTTATTAATGTACCCACCAAGATGAAAATGAACTTCATTTGAAAAGTTGTTTTTTGTTTTTGGCAAAATCGACATCATGGTACAGTTTTTGGTTGGCTCATCTAACGAAACGAAAACGATGCCAATGGTCATGCGGCTTCAACTATTAAAAAAATTGAGTTTTGTAAGGCATCATTCGGAGATCTTTTCACAAAAATCGACATAAATTGGTGCGTGAACTGTTCAATTCTTGAGAACGATGACGAGTTGATGGATTCTCACGCACATTCTCAGCAACAGCTTCGATATCTTTTTGGCACATCAACAATGAAACCAGTTTCACGATATTTAGCAATAAACTTTCGTTCACCGGGCACTCTGCGATCAAATTTTGTACGACATTCTCGTAAAATTTCCGACCAATCGCCTTTGTTTTGGACATAAACTTCCAATAAATCCCAATGTTGCTCAAGCGTTCAGTGGAGATAATATACTAAATTTTGTGACAATAGAATGACATAAGTATTGCCAGATTCGAAATGACCTATGTTTCAAATTTAAACCGATAGATGGCCCGATCCGATAATATAACAACAATTTTTTGTATGCCAATGCCTATCATTATGGTCTGTTCGCCAGCTAGTATGTTTACCTAAAGGGGTAATTGTGATTTCAAATTCAGAAGAGCTGCATTTACAGAGTGCTACAAAAGATGCGGAAGAAGCTTGCTATTGAATAAGAAAATGTCAAGCCATTTGTCTATGACTGATTTAAATTTCAGTTGCGATGAGAATGAAGTTGAAGTGAAGAATATTAACAAAAAAAATTTCAGGTTTTAAGTTTTTTTAAGTAACCGTTAATGAATCATTTTTAATTGAAATTCTAAGCAAAACTTAATCATGCAAAATACTATTTTCTAATTTTTTTAAGTAAATTAATTGCGAAAGCTTCAAATAAAATGTGTTTAATATTAAAAAAGGAAAATAAAGCATTTTTCTAAAAGATTACGAAACGTTTTTTGTGAGTGTAAAAAGTGTTAATGAGTGTAGTTTAATTTTTTTCTTTTAAATTTAATTTTTTTCTATTTTTTTAACAAAATGTTACAGTAGAATATCGAGCAAAAATTCAATCAATTAAACCAATTCTTATGAGAAATTCTTTCTTAAGACAAGTTTTTTTTTTTTGCACAATTTCCATATTATCGAGTTTCTACTGTAGATGAACTAGTAATTACAGTTTCAACTTGTATCGAACAACTTTTTCTTCATTTTAAAACGAGCAAGTTTTTAGTGGTGATGTACAGAATAAAACCAAAAGAAAAAGAAACCAAAAGAAAGTTTCTCTATTTTGCAACAAGGAACGAACTAAAGGATTTGAAAAATATTTTATTTATTTTTTTTTTCGAGTAAAATGCGAATATAGGCAAGCAAATTTATTGAAAAAAAAACGAAATAAAAAAATGGAAAATTCAAACTCAAATGATAACCAAACGAAATTAATTTATACGTGGAATATTAAGAAAACTTTAGAAAGCTTTTAAAATACAAAAAAAAAATAAATAAAATTCAATCAAATGGTTTGACAATGTAAACCAGCATGTGATTAGTAAAAGATTAAAAGGAAGTAAAAAAAAAGGAAAAACGAAAAAGAAAATCTCTATACATTGAACAAAGTTTAGTAAGAATCAGAATCAGAATCAAAATCGTTATTTGCTTTTGCAATTAAGAAAACCACACAAAAGCAAAGAAAACAAAATCAAAAATATTGTTAAAGTTCTTTAAGAAAATTGAAAGAAAGGAAACGAAAAAAAAAATAGGAAGACTTTTTAAGATCGCAAAAGAACAAAATTAACGTACCCGTATTGGTTTTACTGTTGCAATAATCAGTCAAGAATTTTTCGAGTGTAAAGCGAGGTAGGTGTAAATTCTTTACCACTTGCACGGGATCACCCTCTTTCCATAGGAAGACAAGATCATTTGTTGTCCAGCCATCTAAAAACAAAAACAAAAAAAAACAAAACGAGTCTTTAAAAAATTTCTTTCATGGCTAGCGTTGTTGCAAATACTTACAACTGGCCATACGTAGTGAACAGATTTGACGATCCAATGGATACAATTTCAAATTCATGGGACATGCCAGTGTTAGCGAAATACGAATACTATATAATACGGAACCATTTGGAAAAATACGTATGTAAACATTTGGCATAATGATGTTATGGAAATGGCCCTCCTTTTCATTTGAGAAGAATAAATCAGGCATCCATACACGATTCGCTTCAGTCAATGTTAAATATTTGAGACGACCTGTAAAATGGAAAGAATAATCATGTTACCGAAGTTAAGAACTTTTTAAAGCAACTGAAATTAAAATTAAGTTAATTGCATTGCATTTTACTATATATTGCACAAGAGATATTGCTATTACTTGTTGACCTAATTAATCTCAAAGTGCTGTTCGGTGTCTGTATGTATAAATTACATTTGTTTCCTTCCAAGATGCATTGAAATTATACTTTGCTAGAGTAAGTCCCACTCTGAAGAAATATTCTATGAGTCTAGAAAACCCGGTTATTAATTTCAGGCTCAATACATACTACATACATAATTGGCCATTACAACCCTTCTCACACCTCTCATGTTGTGTGTGTTAATTTTATGCATGAGTGGCGGGACCTACAGTTTAGTTAGTTTCCGAACGATAGATTTTTGAGAAAGATTTTTGACTTTGAGAGGAAGTCGCCTAAAAATATTTTTTCATATTTCGTTTTGATGTCTGATCTGAGATTTGAACTGTAGACTCACGTCTACTAAGCCAACATGCTACCTACTAGACTACGATGACTTAATTTCAGGCTCAGTGCTCTTTGCAAATTAAATACAATATTCTCCGCATATAAACACCCCGGATATACTATTTCGATATATGCATCCCGCTTTTAAACATTCTCCGCTTATAAAAGCGAAATACTCGTATCTCGTATTTTAAATTTACTTTAAGAAAATCCTTTGGATTTTACCCTCGTTCGTGTGATTACACGTTTCCGGATTTCTTGAGGCATTGGCAGCCAATACGGTAGGTTTACTGGAAAAAGTAGTAAAAAAAAAATTGGAGAGCACAATTTAACTGAGGCAACGCAATCTCAGATAATTGATTCTTGACAGAAAACCCACAATCCCCCAATGTTCGACTTTCGCAGTTTCGTAAAGACTCTTTTTCTCATAATCTGACTTGGTGCAGATCTCAGACAAGTCAATGACCTGTCTCTCTGCCCTGTTAATGCTACAATAAAACTATTGACTATGCCTATAAAGTCCGCTGCGGATCCACATCCTTCAAGTGATCCCGAAGTGACACGGTGATCCAGCAAATTACAACTTTGCTCACCACACCGAACTGTAGAAGATATCAAAACCCTCTCCCACCAGCCGGCATTCTATCGAATACGAAACCATTGCTGTCAATGAGACAAATAGGATTCTATCAGCTTGAATGACATGCGACTATTTGCTCTGAGGTGCGGGATTTCAATATAAGATGCAATCATTTTTTAAAGTGGTTATATCCAGGGAATATTGTATTTGTAATTTTCTAATTTAAGTTTAAATTAATCCATATAATCCATCTGGATTGAGAAAAGTCTTAGCCTCTCTCTATTTTCCCTTTCATATCGTATAGCTATCCAAACTGATCATAACAAACAACAGAAAGATTCGTCAACCCATTTGCCAGAATTCTTACATGATATGGAAACCAACTGACCCGGTTTGAACTGATTTACTGATTCAGCTTGTCCCTGATGCTAAATGCAATAAACTTCCGCTTGGAAGATAGCCGCAAGTCGTGTTCGACTTGCCTCCGATTCTCCGAACCATGGCTCTAAACTTCCTATAGAATCACATTCATCGGACGTAGCCTCTAACATACCCATAGGACATTACATTACACATCATTACAACCCTCCAATCAGGGTTACGACCTAGTTTCTCATACATGTTGTGTGTGTTATTGTTATACATGAGTGGCAGAACTTACAGTTTAAAGTCGACTCCGAACGATAGATTCTTGAAAAACTTTTCATGACAATTTTTTTTTTATTTATTCTCAGAGTTTTTGCCAAAAATCTGTTAAGAGGAAGTCGCCTAAAAATATTTTTTCATATTTCGGTTTGTTGGATATAACTGATCTGAGATTTGAACTGTGGACTCACGTCTAATAAGCCAACATGCTCCCTAATACACTACGGCGACTTCATGAACAACATGTGGACGGCGCTACACACAGCTCATGCTACATTGGATATTGTGCGTTTACGATGTAAGGATAGTTTGACTTTTTAAAGGATTCCTACTGTAACCCAACGATGGATTGAATAAATAGTAATCCATCCACTTTAAGCGATCGCCAAAACAAACTTTTACTTTTCCATGTATTAGTGGTTAGCGATGGGCTTGGGTAATGTTGAAGAAATTCCATTTTTTTTTCTTAATTTAATCAGTGCTTAGTGCCAGTTTTGAATGATCTTGCACCAGTCCTTATATTTCTTGTACAAAAAAGCACGAAATCATACCTTTGCTCTCTGTTTTCTATGGACAAGAGAGAAAAGAGAAATTCATTTATGAGTTACTGTGTGGGTTCGAAGTCGCCGTAGTCTAGTGAGGCCACGGTTCAAACCTCAGGTCAAAAATCTCCAACAAAACGAAAATATGAAAAATAATTCTTCAGCGACTTCCTCGCAACAGATTTGTGGCAAAAAGTCTGAGAGTAAATAAAATTGCCATGAAAAGTTTCTTGAAAATCTATCGTTAGGAATCGACGTTAAACTGTAGGTCCCGCCACTCATGTATAAAATTAGTATTCACCTGCTCTGTCTTTGTCGAGCATTGTCTACAAACAGGAAAGGGTTCTTGTATAAACGCTTTGTGGCAGCTTCACTGATCTGGTACCTTTGAACGCTAAAAGGCTATATTGTTTCATAACTGCCTCAAAATGGGACGTACATACATATATTAAAGTCAAATGAATGCTTAGGAGATTGTTTGGAAATATTGCAGTTGCAATATCTCTTGGTTTTAGGCATTCGCAATAATTTTTCAATTACGGCACTTAGAGAGCGAAATCGAATGCGTCTTGAATTTGACTCCATCTTCACAATATAAAGTTTCTGACTAGAAGGTGAAAGTTCTCTGTGAGAGAGACAGCATGATATTGCTCTCAAGGTGGCAATATGTCATCAAAAAAACGTTATGTACTGTAGTATTTCTATTTACTACACCCACTGTTCTTAATTTTATAGAAATTCTTGGAAAAAAAAGTAAACTTTTCACTTACCTTGTATGTCATCAAATTTCAAACGTTCATCCGTCCACTGTTCACGGAATGTCAGCTGAACACTGTACTCCTGTTGTGGTGAATTTTCAACGTTGATGAACATGATTATCATTTCATAATAACGGCATTAATTTTGACCATAATGATGGTGATGATGATGATGATTTTATTTGAGTGGAGGGGGAAGGGGAAGAAAAGAAGACGATTAGTAAAATTGCTTTTTCTTAAGAGTTGAGATATTTTTTTAAATATTTTTTTTTATATAAAAATGTTGTTTTTGTTTTTATTTTAAATTTTTTATTATTTTTTTTTTTTGTTGTTTTCTAATCGTTAATGGGATTTTTGGTGATTAATTTGATCGAATCATTTTAGCGTTTTATTGTTTTGCGGTTTTTAGAGAGGGGGATTTAGACAAACAAATTTAAGTGAATTTTTTTTTTGTTTTGGTTTTTTTTTTATTCGTTAATGAAGGTATTCGTTTAAGTTTTTTATTGTAATTGTTATTGGCAAATGGTATAGAATAGAATTCGAATTTCAGATCAGATCAGATTCAGATTCAGCTAATGTTGCGATTTTTGAATCGGTTTTACTGATTTTGTTTTGTAGCTTTTCTCAAATTCCATATAAAAATGGGGGCTGCTGTTAATAATTGTTTTGATTGATGAGTTTGAGAAAAATTTTGTGGTCTAAATAAAGGCGATTGTAATTTGTTAGCATGGAGGGATTTATTTTTTTTTTGTGGTGGTCTGATTAAAATCATAAATTTTGTTGTTGTTTTTTTTTCTTTTTGGTTTTTGGTTTGAAATAATGTCGCATTCGATTGGTTGTTTAATATTATTTGACTTTGTTATACAAAAGGAAAATGTTTTTAAAGATTTCTTTTATAATGTTTTTTTAAACGTTTAAAGCATTCCATAAAATCAAAAACTAAAGCGCATAGCAACAACTGTAATAAAATAAATGTTGTGTTTCACTAAAAGCCAGGAGATTTCTATTTTTTAAAAAAGCTGTGGTTGAAGAAGGCATCAAGCAGTGAATAACTTAATTTTTGCTTTTGTTTCTTGCATTGGTTTATACTCTAGAGAAAAAATTTTTATGGAAATTCATTGGAAAAGCATTTTCAATTACAGCGAAATTAAAGAGAATAAAAAAGTAACATTTTTTTATTTTAATTCAATAAGCATTCCATTAAGCATTAAGAAAAAAGCAGCATAAAAAAGCGTGCATAAAATATTTTACAAACATTACAAATGCATACTTATCCGCAAACATACATAAATACATACGTACATAAATAAATATTTATAATATAATACATATAAAATTATTTGATTTCTTTTGTTTTTGTTGTTAGTAAAACATATACAGATATATATGTGTAAGCATATATTATTACATTATATATATATACATTATATACATACTTAAAGTGTCTTATTTTACAATTAAAAGTCATGCAAAAATATTGAAAAACCTCTTCGATTTATTTTTGTCAAGTTCATTGCCTACTTATTGGTTAAAACTTAAAAGTTTTAACGCTTAAATAAATTAAAGAATGCAATTTAGCGAATTATCGATTTATCGGATTATCGATTTGACGGATTATCGATTTATCGGATTTCAACACCGTCGCCTTGTCGAGATCGTCTTTCTCCTGAAGTTGCATTCCTTTTGTGAACGCCATTTGCCCTTTACGTAAGACTCAGACATGACCACTTTTATAATCAACCACATGCGTAAGGAATTGGCTGGAATATACACAAATTTGAAGAGATTATTAGTCTTGCCAAGGCCGTCTTTCCTCTAAACTTCCATATATTTTGTGAAGCGTTGTCACATTCGTGTGGCTCAAACGGGCCCACCTTGGCCAGATTATACAAAAATTCGACGAGATTTGAAGCGTTACAGATATTATCAGCGCATACCAGGCAGCAAATATCGCTTTTGTTATGGAAAGTGTGGAGTTTCTAGCAAATAAGTCTCCTCGCAAATCAATATGATAAATTTTTTGTTTCAATTTACATTTTTAAGCATATAAAGTCGAACTCACTTAGTAACTTAAGCCGCCTAAGCATTCATGTCGTCTTTCAATACAGATTTTTCTTACTCAGTGGTTACATTACTAAGTAACATTTTCGCATATGGGACTTGGAGAAGTCAGAAGTAATTATTTGAAAAGCCATTACATTTGGCAAAACAAAAAAGAAACTATTTGATCCACATAATAGTCTGGAGATGACTTTGGGTGGTGCTTTTTTCAAAACTGGCACCGAAAAAACTGCATGACAATATGATAACCAACTTCTTTTGGCCTCGAATTGAAAATTTTGAAGAGGACTGTATCTGGTTTCACCGACCGATGAGACGGCATGAAACGTTTAAAGAAAAATACATTTTATATTCTCGCAATCTCAATTAGTCATATAATAGACGCCGCGTATCGCCGTTATAGTTTTTTATTTGCTACGTCGAAGACCAACGACAGAATGACGCAACGTGCCTTACAGCTCATGCTTAATTCGATTTTCTGTACGAGCGATTTAAAAGACTGTTCATCTTGCGTGAAGTTGATGTGAACTAATGTGATCGAGATCGTGTAATTTGAAACCGATACATTTTTTCTTGTTAGGTTTACATAAGTTTGCATACACACAGCCATCATTGCCTATATTTCGCCTGATTTGCAGTTTTATGCAAAAACACACGTCATAATTAATCCACTTTCGCAATATCGAAATCAGTTGAAGGCATTTTACCGTGATTTTTTACGCCGAATTTAAATTTAAATATAAATCCTACATTTGTTACGAATAGTCAGCTAATTAAGGATTTGTCTAGATTTGGTTGATCCGATTTAAATCGATTTATTGATCAACATCGATAAATCTGTTTTTTATTCAGTGTAATCGAATTCAATAATTTACAGAGGCGGACTCTATTTTGGAAAATATTGCATGTGTCTTAACGACGATGTTGATTCTGTTAGTGTGAAGCAATACCATGGAGGCTGTAGTTAGACGGTACCTTGCTTAACGGTCCGCTAGAGAGTACCAATAAGCATTTGGGTAATGCTTTGCAACGAGACTGGTTAGTAAGAGCGAAGGGAATAATTTGGCTCTCAAACTCTTTTAAAACAGAGGCCATTCTGTTGTGCATTGATTAATCAAAAACATATAGTGGAACAATCTCAGAGTGAAATATAGATAGTACTCGGATAAAGTTTTGAGTTTCTTCCAAGCGAGATATGTGCTCAATTCAGCATGAACAGGGACAGGAACAGAGAAAGTTACATATCAATACTACCTGACAATTAGGACGCCTCCCGCGCACCTATGTTCAATAAGATTGATCCGTGATGGAAAGCTGAATCGGCTAAGCAGGACTGGGTCCTCAGTCACTTAGTAACTTGCGACACTGAAAAGGCAAACAGCTCATGGAGTAACTTCCTAGTCGATAATGAGGCCATAACTTTTGGTATGAGAAAGAAAATGCCTGGTAAGCACAGTAAATTTAAAGAATAATTGCATTAAAACATAGATCGGTTCAAGCTTCATAGTCAGGCCCAGTGATAAGAAGAACGACTTAACGATCACATACTTGGAACCTATGCAACTTAAATGCATGTCAGAAGGAACCATGTGACTCTTTATCAATTAATAAGAAAAGAGTTATTCTTTGCGTACATACGGTGTTCTAGAGATAATGAGGGAGACTTGTAGATTGAGGGTAGTGCAATAAATTGCCTAGTTGCGTTACTCATTACAAATACCTACATATGTATGTAACATCCGTTTTTTCACTGCCATTTTGTTACAAAAACCAAATGATGCATAGAAAGGCTCGGCGATTAATTGCATCGGAAAAATACATCGTATTTTCATTTAATGTCCATGCTAGTGATGGGCTGCAATAATTTTCTTAAACAGTAACTATTAATTTAAGCTGCAAGACAAGGCCTGATTGACTATTTAAGAAATATCTCAAGGCTAATGTTGTTTTTTTTTTTTTTTTTAAATTAGATTTTGAATCCAAATCGAAAAAGTAAAATAACTTTTAAAATTTTATTTTTATTAATTCACTAAAGTTTCTGATTCTTACCTAAAAATTTTAAAAGCAATGAACCTTTCAATAAAAAATCAACATGTCCAAATTTAAAAAGTTTCATGCACTTCCGTAGAATTGTTCTTAAAATCTAAAGAAAAAAAATGGTTTGCAAGCACATTCTCATGCTAATAATTAATGGACATTAAAAAAGCAAAGAAATTAAAGAAATTAATATTTCAAAGAAACAATTAAAAATAAAGAAAGGAATTTAATGTTAAAAATAAACTAAAAATTCCTAAAAATAATTTCTATAAAAGCTTAAATCTTAGACAAAAAGAAATAAAAAAAATTAAAAATTTAATTTTATAAAATTTAAAAGAAAAACTTATTAAAATACAATACAAAAATAAATTTAACAGAAACTAAAAAGATAAAACAATACCTGTCAAGGTTTTCGATTTTAATGGCTTTCTTAAATGCTAGAGTAGACAAAATTTGAATTTTAATATCAAAAAATTTATTTTTTTTTTGCTTTTCTTTAAACAATTTTGTCTAAATGTTGCAATTGTTGCAAGGCAACTCCAGCAAAAAAAAAAAAAAAAATTGTGAAATATATTGCTTTCGAATTTTTTTTTTATCAATTTGAGTGGCATGTTTTTAATTGATGTTTACGTTTTTATCATTCACTTATTACAACAGAAATTTTACAACAAAAAAAACCTAAAGTTACAAATTAAATCACAAACAAATTTAAATGAAAAACAAGACTTAAGACAAAAAAAATCAAAAAAGAAAAACCCAACTTAATTGACAGAAAAACTAACTGAAAATTGGATGATTCAGGTGCTCCTAAACTGTTTTCAAAATCATTAATAATTGAAAATGTTTCATTAAGTTATCGATAAATATTATTTAATCGGTTTAAAGGTATTCAAACAGAACTTACTTACAATTTAAACTTAATTATTATACAAATACAATATTGCTCAATACAGTTCCAAGTGTTTTTCTTTTTTGGTTTTTAGTTTTAAAAAGAATAAAAAATTTATCAAAAATTATATTAAAATTGTTATTAAATTTTTGTTTCTTTTTTATTGTTGTTCTTGTATTTGTTTTTACATTATTTCGTTAAGTGTAATTCCTTGTATTCTTTACAGTGTATTCACCATCATTAAAAAAGAAATTTCAAAAATTTAAAAATAATAACGTAACGTAACAATTTACACTGCGGTGGCCTGTGTGGTAAGCATTTTCTTTTAATTTGATAGGTTTTTGTTTTTGATTGCTTGAAATATAATTAAATTTTCTTTATTAAAAAGTAATTAAACAACATAAATAAATATACGAAATAATAAACAATAATTTACATTTTATATATATCGCAGTATGCATTAAGTGTTTGAATAATTTGACTGAACAGAGTGAAGATGAATGATTTGCTTTGTGGAAAAAATTTTCAAAATTTTAAACTTTTCAAAATGTCATAAAATTTTTTATAATTATTAATATTTATAATTAATTAATCAATACTTAACTGTTTTATAAATTTCTTTTTTTTCTAGAGGAGATAAATAATATCAAAACTTTTTCAAAAAATACTTATATGAACAAAGATATATCTACACTGCATAACAATTGTTGTTTAATAGTATTACTATATATAAATGGATATATACAGTCAAAGGAAAAAGTCTACATACAACACAGTATGTAGACTTTTTTCCCGCTGGCTTTTTTTTATATGCATATATCCAGCATATGTATATGTGCATGGATATATACATCTGTATCCCACATTTCCATTTTTTTTTGTACCTGAGTGTAAAGGTCAACTTCAAATGACAGATATTTAGAAATGTGGGCTTCCATTGTAATACCCCAATTAATATTTTAACCGATACTCAATAAGAAACCAGTCAGTCAAAAATGGCATAAAATGAGAAGTAAAGTACTTTCGCCTACATTTATACATAATTGGTCATTACAATCCTTCAGTCAGGATTATGGACCTAGTTTCTCACGCGACTTATATTGTGTGTGTTAATTGTATAAACGGGTGGTGGGACCTACAGTTTAAAGTCGACTCCGAAAGACAGATTTTTGAGGAACTTTTCATGGCAATTTTATTTACTCTCAGAGTTTCTGCCAGAAATCTGCTGAGAGGAAGTCACCGAAGAAATAATATTTTCATATTTTCGTTTTGTTGGAGACGTCTGACATCGGATTTGAACTGTGGCCTCATGTCTAATAAGCCAACGCACTGCCACATGAGTTGAAAAATCGTTTTGTCCTCCTCTTCAGAGCATTTGAGAGTATGCAAAATCGATCAGCACGTCTTCGAATCGGAAAGTGAGCGAACTACAAAAGCAATATTCTACATATATTTTCTGTTGTCATCAAAATTAAACCTCTCTGTCAAAGTGTCACAGAATACCTAGTTTAACTGAGTCAATCAGCTTCGTACCTAGCATAGCAATATTGCACGTACTTTTTTGTAGTCAACGAAGTTAACCAACTATGTAAAATGCCCGTAGATAAACGGAGAATAATCGGCCCTGTAGCAAGTCGAAGATTGAGGGCTCCGTATCGGCCGTCATCTGTTCATCATGGCTGCAATTTTGATCATGGCATCTATATTCTGGGGCCCGGCATTCACGGACGATCATAATCGAAGGTTGGTTGTACCACTAAATTAAAAGCTTTTTAGGAAAAGGTCCCACTACCCAATAAGCATAAGGTTGCTTCCAATATGGTCATGATCTCCCCCAGGAATACACTGCAGCAATCAAACATCACTACGCTTAGTATATATAATACAGCGCATTCTGTCCAATATTGTGAAACCTTAGGTAGCTTGAAAGTCAAAAATTTACTAGTCGGGCTTCTAAAACCAAATGTCATAGACAGGAACTTAAAAAGCTTCATATAATAGACTCGGATGTATCTTTATCTTCATAGAATGTCACCATGCCGCTAGTCTAGGTTCGAATAAGACTGCACTTTAGCTGCACTGAGCCCTACAGTTACTAACTCATTCCTTTGCTTCCACAGAATTAATCAGAAACTTTAGTGGGAGTGGAACAGTGCTGACTGCCTTCGTACTCTGTTTATTAGAGTGCAGTGATAGCCACCTTTGCACACCATCGAACGCACGTAACCATTTAAATCAAGGTTGACTTCAACACGGCCCGATAAAATTCGTTACTACAAAAGACTGCAGGCAGGCTGGGACACGTCGAAAGAAATTTTCACAGTTGAAGTTTAAAATGCATTCGTAAGTATTTCAAACGTTAGTTTCTTTTCACAGCCATACAATTCTATTAAGTCGTACGAGGCTGTTAAGAAAAATCTACAAAACTAGGCAGAGAAATATATAAATAATGAAGACATCATGACGAGGCTAAAGAGGTAACTGGTGTCCTACAAATAAGTCTTGACACACTCAGCCTCAGGTTCTTAGTGTCGTGGGAATTTTAACTGCAGAAATAAAACCAAAATAAGAATCGGCACAGGTCAGGAACGAATATTAAAATTATTATAAAGGAAACATCCGTGCTGATGAAGAATCATCAACTAATCTTGAGTCTACTATTGCATAACCAGCCGCAAGGTCAAATCAACCTAATCAAGTTCCATTACACTTGATGTTCAAATACGCAAATTTAATTGGGTCCAATGTAGTCCAATAAGCTTCGTCTGTCAAATATTGGAAAAATATAGGCTGAGAACGAGCTCATAGCAAATGGTGAAATGAAATTGGTGTCTGTGGATAAAATCCAATGGAGAATATTTCTTGCCATCCAATGTTTTAACGGAAATGCAGGGAGACTGTGTCTACGTCTTTAAAAACATTTGGTGTTTAATTCTTAGAAAGATCAGCACTGCCTTAACGACTGTAGCTTGTTTAGGGCAGGAGTCCACAACCGTTTAGAAATCGAGGGTATTTACAGCAAAGTATGACTGGTGGCTTATATCGGGTATTACAGTTGGAAATCAGAGTTAAAGAAACTGTATTTTGGTTCGAGAAGTGAGAGGGTATGACGTGAATATAATTTATGACATAATCTTAACGGGGTGCCGGAGTTTGGCCTTCAAGAAGCAAGTTATGTTCTTATTTAGGGCTTCGAATTACTAGTCACCTAGATTGATGGAATTACTCAAGGGTTGTCTTTTGAAATACCAGCCTCTTCATTTTGTGTTTAACAGCTATTGATAGCTGACTACCGTGAATGCAGAGCTAAATAAAAATTTGAGAAAATACGAATTCGTACACCATCTTCCGCGAATTAATTTCCAGTCGCTATTTCTTATTTTCAAAACTGAAAAAATTTGTCGTTGATTATTGATGATTGACTAACCTTAGTTTTTAGAAGGGATAATATGGAATGTTGGAGTTTAAAGGAGACTTCGTCAAAAAATTAAATAATTTTTTTTTATCCAAAACCCGAGTTTTGTTCAGAAAACTATGGACATACGCTCTCATAATAATTATGCCACAGAGCTGGAACACACGTTACATCCTGGATGTACTTGTCTCTTACGTACAACGTATATCTGGAAATCAGAATTGTCTTTAAACCTATGACAGGCAATAAAGAAATTAATGATGGGTGCTTTAAGGCAACAAATACAAAATTTAAGAAACTATTATGGCAGGATAAAGATAGGGAATCATTTGTATTAAAAAAACAATGTTAGACCTTGACGGTTTTTTATTGTTTTATGCTGGCGCGAAAAGCTGGATACTGTCGTATTATGTTTATCAGTCGAAGTACAAGTTATATAAGCAATAGTTCTTAAAAGAGATTCTGTATGTAATTATAAATCCAAGAAATGGTCATAATCATGTCATGTCATGTCATATCATGTCATGTCATTTCATATCATATCACATGATGTCATGTCATGTCATTTCATATCATATCATGACGACATATCATGTCATACCATGTCATATCATGTCATATCATGTCATACCATGTCATATTATGTCATATTATGTCATCTCATGTCATATCATGTCATATCATGTCATATCATGTCATATTATGTCATGTCATGTCATATTAGGTCATATCGAATCATATCATGTCATGTCATATGCTATCATTTCATGTCATGTCATGTCATATCATATCATGTCATATCATGTCATCTTTGTTTATAAATATCCGTTGTTTTGTTGAAAGTAATGTGGGAGTATTACCAGGGATATAATATTTTTGTATTCAGATCAGCGCTTAAATATTCAAACTTTTTAAATTTGTTTAAAATACAATGCAATTGTGTTAAAAAGAATAACAAAGAATTGATAACAATTCCAAAAGAATAAAATTTATACAAGAGAGTTTAGAAATTGTGTAGGAAGGTAAATTGCAGTGTGTAAACTACGCTTAAGCTGTGTTAAATTACACGTTTTTTTTCCTCTTATACCCGTCATTGATCTTTTTAAATATGTGATAGATATTCATACATGTTTTGTTTCAAGTGTATAAAAAGTTTACAAAGGAATAAAAAAAAATTTTTATAAAAAAAGTGCGCGTTGGATCAAGTATCAAGTACTTGCTGTATATTACAATAAATTCGTTTAAAGAAATTCATTTATTAGCAAAAAGTAAAAAAATATTTATAATATTAACTTAATAAGAATAATAATATTTGTAATTAAATTATAATTTTATATGTATAAAATAATCATACCTTAATACTTTCATTGTATTTAATAAAGTGGCACTTATTTTGTTTGAGAAACTCAAATTGTTCCGACAACTATAGTTTACGGCATGTTTAACTTGTTTATCAAACAGTTGCCATCACTAGTATGTGTTTGACTACAAACTCGAACAATACAAGTTGAAACCCTAGAGTAAATGAAGAAAAATTTCCTTCATGGTTTTCACATCTTCAAAATTGAAAGACATCAATCCACTTTAAAAGTAATTCATCCTAGAGGCCAGCTGACCCTTTTCCCACCAAATCCATGATGATCATCATAAGAAGATCAAGGAGTTTGATCTCTTGGGAAAAAGTTGAACTCAACCGGGAAAGTTACCCACTTAAAATATACAATACATATCCGTAGGGACAACTACAGTGCTATAGTGGACCAAATAATAAAACTGAAACAATGCACTGTATCATAAACGATTACTTTCTTTCAGATTTTTTCAGAAGAATTATTCACATGAATTTAACAGTAAAATTTTTTTTGAGATGTCATTAACATTTTATTCATATCTTTGGTTTTTTCCATCTCTGGGTACTCAAAAAGTACTGCAAGCAAAATCTTTCTACGTACTTCAAAATATATGGTGTTTTTTTTTCGAGGCAGAATTTCTGGGCACTTTGGCTCAATATACCAATGGTATCGGCCACATACCTACATATAAAAATACTCTTTTGAGATTTTGAATGAATTTCAGCCCACGTTCCTTCTCATAAAACCAACATATGGTTGAAATTTCCTATTTTAGAACACACATAACATACATACATAATTGGCCATTACAACCCTTCAGTCAGGATTACGACCTAGCTTCACACACCACTTGTGTTGTGTGCTTTTGTTGTTCTTTAAATAATCTTCTATGCAATGTCTTTATCAAGCTCCTTTTGTTCCAATTCAACACGATTAAGTTACAATATCATAACGTAACCTGCAAGTCACCCTATATAACATGGTTATTAAACAAACCAAAATCTTAATTTGCAATCTACAACAGCTAAATAGCTTATAAAACAGCTTCTCTATGGACCACACGTACAAGATTATGTCTCAAGCTTAATATTAATTGTTAAACGATCTATGAAATGGTGACTTTCATTGTATCAAACATTCCTAGAATTCGCGAAGATTATTTAAACTGATAACGAAAGGAGTAATTGCCTCCCTATCTGTATAGCAAGCCATTTACTGACCACGATACGAATACCAACAAAACCACACAATTGCTATCAACACTGTCGTACAGTAAATAGAGTTTCGGCTTTTCTCTTCAACTGCGCATTAGAATAGAAAAATACTGCAGAGCAGATTCACAATAAAAGTGAGAACACTGGACATACAAGTCTATTGTACGAGTATGTTAATAACTGTTGTAGAAGAGTTCACTTTAAAATCATTCAATTTATTGGAATTGTATGTTTCACAATAATATTCCATGTACTTCTGAAAGTTCATAAAAATGTCAAGTCTTTAACGGGTTTCTGGGAATTTTAAGTCAATGTTTTCTTGTGACTTATCTTCAAGCCTTCTGAAATATAGAACCTGCTACCATGTTAATAATGTGATCGTAACCAAGTAGTATTTTAAATTTTTATCTTATAATCTTCAGCTAGCGAAATAGTTATAATTCTTGTTATCTCTTGAGTTTTTCATGGGCTTAACAGCGCAGTTGCAGCCAAGTACTCAGGCGTATTAATATATCAGCAGTGTCTCGCCTTCATATGGAAACCCGTCAGTCAATTTGGAAAAAACTAAACCCGAAAAAAAGGAATAAAATAGAATAGAAAACATAATCAAAAGCGCTTTTTTAGTTGTTTTTTTTTACTTTCGTTATTTTCTAACGATTCAAAGCACCATCTGTCACAAAAGTACATCTCCAACTAGAGTCTCGCAAAGGTACTTTTTAAGTGAACGATTACATAAAAGAAAAACTATTTCAAAAAAGTTCCTCTTTGAAAAAGGTCTACCACCACTTGGCTTGGCATCTAAAATTTGAGTCAATGGAATGCCTCTAATATCTGCGACAATATATTCTATAAAAAATAAAGCCATAACACAATATAACATAATTGGCCTGTCAGGATTACAACCTAGTTTCTCACTTATGTTGTGTGTGTTAATTTTATACATGAGTGGCAGGCACCTACAGTTTAAAGTCGACTCCGAACGACAGATTTTTTGAGAAACTTTTCATAATAAATTTTTTTTATTCTCATTTTATTCTCTATTTATTTTTGCCAGAGAAAAAGACAAAAAAAAAGGCAGAAAGGCAGTCGCCGGAGAAATATTTTTATCATATTTCGTTTTGGTGTAGATTTCTGACCTCGGATTTGAATCGTGGCGGCCTCATATCTAATAAGCCAACACACTACCCACTAGACTACCATTGTAAGGTCACGGATTTTGAATTATGTCCCTATTTATATAGGGAATAATAGGGATGAAGTGCCTATTATTTCTTACACAACGAGAGTTTATTGTCTTTGGTGTGTTTGGTTCCTTTCAGGAAAATATCTCCCCATATCGTTTTATTATTTCTTTGCTTTGTACTGTGGAAAATTACCGAAAAAAGTACTAAAGTACTGAATTTTTCAACAATGAACTGAACGATTGCGGTGTGATTAGTTCAGGCCAGTGTTGAAAAATTCAGTACTTTAGTACTTTTTCGTTACTTTTCCATTTAAATAATACCACAGTAACCACGCGACACTTTCGGTACTTTATTATTATTACATATTTTATGTTTTGCTCTTATCTGCTGTTAATGCATTCGCAACATGTTCAACGTAATGCTAAAGGTAGAATTAGTCTTTAGCCCCGGGTTAGCCAGACGTCCATGGAAAGTACGTTAGTTTTTCTATTCCATGTATTAAGTTAAGGGTCCGCTAAATAACTTTTTTTTTTGAAAATGCTTTAAAAAACTACTGAATATTTTCTCAAATTTCTTTTTTTATTTGAAAGTACAATCCTTCCGGTTAATAATGGAAGATAATTTCATTCAAATGGCTGCCTTGGCTGGCCATGCAGTAGCCTACACCAGAAGATGCCGATTTTGGCAAAAAAAAATCATCTTTTCAGATGAAGCTCATTTTGATCTTGGCAGATATGTAAACAAGCAAAATTGTCGCATTTGGGGCACAGAAAACCAGCACGCATACATTAAAAAGCCGACGCACCCAAAACGAGTCACTGTTTGGTGCGGATTTTGGTCCAGAGGCATAATTGGGCCATATTTCTTCTAAAATGAGCAAAGCCGTTACAGTCAATGGCGATAGTTATCCGGCCATGTTGAACGAATTTTTGTTCACAAAAATTGAAGAGGATGATATTGGCAACATTCGGTTTCAACGGGCCACACAGCCGAAGCTACACTCGATGTTTTGCGCCCTGTTTTTGAAGATCGCATTATCAGCCGCAGAGCTGATGTCGTTTGGCCACCTCGGAGCTGCGATTTGACACCGTTGGACTATTATTTGTGGGTTGCCATCAAAGTTAAGTATTATGCCGATAAGCCAGAGACAATTGACGCTTTAAAGGACAATATTCGTGAAGCCATTGGTGAAATACAGCTGCACACAGTCGATAATGTGCTTAAAAATTGGACCGCTCGTGTAGGCTACTGCATGGCCAGCCGAGACAGCCATTTGAATGAAATTATTTTCCATTCTTAACCGGAAGGATTGTACTTTCAAATAAAAAAAGAAATTTGAGAAAAAAAAAGTTATTTGGCGGACCCTTTATAAATAAATATTTTTTTTTACAAAAGTACCATTTAATGCAAAAAAGTACTCCTCAGTTAGAGTTCAGTACCATTTCAAAATTTCATTTTGAATTTTGCAACACTGGTTCAGGCTGTCACCGGAAAAATTTGGATTTGATCTGCCGTTGCCAGGAGAAGTCACGCTCTATTAACAAAACTATTTTGAGTGTGGGTATAAGGAACTGTTGCCTGATACCACAGATATTTTTCAGTTACTACTGGATTCGAAACTACTACTCATGTTTTAAATTTTTTTAAATTTATTTGTTATACGATGAACTTTGATTCATAAAGTGCTACTTTAATATTTCCTAAAAACTTTAATAGTTGCTATGCCAATAAGAACTTAAGCCTAGGCCATAACTATACATAGATTTCATTCGGTTTTTTTATATTTTTTTAGAAACTAAAAAAAACTTAAAGGAGTTTAATTAAAACAAAATTTGTAATATTTTCCAATTTCTGTAAAAAAAAAAATTAAAAAAAATATAAAATTCAACAGAATTTTTAAATGAAAAAAGATTACAAACAAAAGTTCGTTTATTAATCCATATAGACATTTATGTAGGCGTTATTTAATACATTTGAGTTATTGTTGTTATTTTTTATACATAAGTATTGTTTATATTTAAAAAAAAAAGAAAAATTTTAAAAATTAAAACAATTTGGAAAGTAGGACGGCACAAAACTAATTTCGAATTTTATTGTAAAAATAAAAAATAAAAATTGTAAAAACAAATTCTAAACTTAAAAACACACACATTTATTTAATAATATTTGGCCAATCCACACGACTTTGTATCGTGTATGTTGTATTCAAAATACTTCTCGTTTGTGAACGCTCAATGCTATGTTGTATCGTATATGTGGTATAACAAACGTCAAAAGGTGATAAGAAGAAGAAGAACAACAGTATTTATAATTTGATTTTCAATATTACGGAAGAAAGTAAATTAATTAATTCTCTGTACGAAAAATATAATCTTGATATGACAATTGTTGCCTCAAGTTACAGAGAAAATATTTTGTATTTTTATTCTTCTTCTTGATTAATGGCATTTACATAAACTGATAGCACGAAACCAATACAACTCTTAAAGCCATAGGAAAAAAATGTGTATAAGTGTAACGGATTTTTATATGAAAATTATCAACAACAAGCATACACTGTTGTAAATTCGTCCAACAATACACTCAATACAGCGATACAAGGGCTTATGTGAATTGCTCAATTGTATTATATCGTATGTACAGTGAACTTCAAAAGAAACCGTACATTACAAAAAATATGCAATAATAAATTACCGTTATTTTTATTTTAAAATTGTTTCATTGCCAGTTTTTAAAATTAAAATAAAAAAATACAAAAAATTTCAAAATATTCTCAAATAAACGTTGAGTTTGATGATTGAAATTTGTTCGCGGTGTACAGTTTATTTTGACTTTCACTGTATATTGTTATTGTTTGGGAAATAAATTCAATTTAAATACGTTAAGAATTTCAAAAATTCTTTATTTTTGCAATAATCTGCCTTTCTGTACAAGCAAGGATTATTTTATAAATATAAAAATAATCTGAGTTTTATTTTTAATTTTTATTTTTAATTACTTTTATTTATTGTTTATTATACAATATGTTTTAAATACGAGAATATAGACAGCAATTTTGTTTGTTTATTTGTCATCATCATCATCATCATTATAATCGTCGCTAAAACTTTCTCATTCTAATAGAATGGAAAAAATAATAACAATTATAATATCAAACAATAATAAATAAATTAATATATTCATTGTATAATATTGTATAGAACAACATACATATTTATAGTTTGTTTTTGATTTTATTAAATATATTTGTATATATTTTATATGCCTTTTAATATCATAATAACAATCATTATAAATTCATAATAAAATATTCACAATAAAATATAACAATATTTATAAATATTTTTTTTAATAATTAATATTTTTTGTTTTTCGTTTTTTATAATTATTTAAACGTTTATATTAAATTAGGCAGAGACAATGACAGAAAGAGAGAGAGCGAGACAGAGAGAGAGAGAGAGAGGGTGGCAGATAAATAAACAGACAGGATAGAGATTTAGATAGAGAAGTAAACATAAAAAATTACAATTCATTTGGTGGGATAATAAATATGAAATCAAAAGTTTAACGCTTAAACAAATAGATTTTATTTTTTATTTTATTATAATTTTTTTAAATTTTTTCAATCACTCTACATCACTTAAATCAAATACAAGTAATGGAAAGAAGAAAAATTTCTATTTGCTCTCCATTAATACCATCCATTAGTACAAATATTTTTTGTTTTTGTTACTTTGAAATAAATTTAAAAAAGTCATTACAACCTATAGGCAGGAATGACTACAACCTAGCTTCTTACGCCAATCATTTTGAGTGTATTAATTTTATACGTGAGAAGCAGAAGCTACAGTTTAAAGTCGACTCCGAACGACAAATTTTTTTTGGACACATGTCTTGCAAATTTTATTTACTTTCACAGTTTTCGCCAGAAGTCTGTGCTAAGGTTTGAACCACTAGCTCATGGCCAATAGCTAACACACTACCTACTAGACTACGGTGGCTACACTGTGCCTGAATCAGCTTTCGATTTTGGTTTTACAACAAAAATACCGAATAAATCATATTATGTTAACGATTTACGCTATCCAGAGAATGCCGTCCAAGTAGTCGGTGACTGATCCAGATCAAACGGTAAAGTCGAATATGGAATCTCTTCCAAACAGTACCCGATTACTGTAGTACAATTCAGACTAAAATAAAAGACTGTCGCAGAGTGAGTCTGGCCTAGAAGTATATCGCATTAAGATGCACGTGCATACATACATACATAATTGGTCATTACAACCCTTCAGTCATGATTACAACCTAGCTTCTCATACCACTTTTGTTCTGTGTGTGTTAATTTTGTACAGGAGTAGCGAGGTACCTACAGTTTAAAGTCGACTCCGAACGATAGATTCTTTGAGAAACTTTTCATGGCAATTTTATTTACTCTCAGAGTTTTTGCCAGAAATCTACTGAGAGGAAGTCGCCGAAGAAATATTTTTCTCATACTCCGTTTTGTTGGAGATGTCTGCGGGCCCCTCACCAACACACAACCTACTAGACTACGGCGATATGAGTGTATTACTCTCAGTAAAGCGACCCCTAGAAAGTATGTACACCCTATCTAATATCGATTAAGAGTGTTGAGTGTCGATTAAGAGTATGGGTTATTGGGCAATGGCAAATTGGAGGCAACAACAAGAATTTGCAAAGGCAGGTACAGTAAAAAAAATTGGCATTCTTCTGCAGAGGAATAAACAAATGGTCTCACACAGAACGTCGGTCATTTGCACTACTGCAGGAGCTATTGTGAAGAAAAAAAAAGCTACAGAACATCTATGTCGTTGTTTTCCAGCTAACATCTTTCTTCCTTGTTATTGGTGAATTTATTTATTCAGAGATTATTTGAATAGAATTATAACTTTCATATAATAATAACACTAGCAAACCAGGATCTAATCTGAAAAAAATTTTATGACTGAAGAACTTTTCAATATCCCTGCAAAGAATCTGCCAAAGTAGATATCTTACCCTTGAGCCTTACAGTGAAGACAGAAGATAATATCATTGTAAGGTACACTCTCTGAGAAGAACAGAGGTCGAGATATATATTTCGTATATATGTTGAAGACAGCTTTATATTGTATGCCGTTTTAACGCAAATCGGTATATGAAAATTGAATTCATTATGCTTACACTGCATAACAAAATCAAAGTATATTTAAATTTATACTTTTAAGCTATTCACTTTTTGAGTAGAGAGGGATTCTTCTTTGTCTTAATAGGTCATACATAGCCCTTTAGTCAGGATTACAATTTTTTCCAGAATACTGTTGAGAGGCTGACGCCAAAAAAATAATTGTTCATGTTTTTTTTTCGTTTGAGATGTCTGCTGAGCTGAGGTTTGAACTACGGGCTCGAGTTTAATAAGCCAGCGTACTACCTACTAGAGTAAGGTGACCACGGAAGGTATTATGAGTTAAAAATTCCTACAGTTGAGATATTTCAGACACTGTAAATACGTTATTACAGACATACATAATTGGTCATTACAACGCTTCAGTCAGGATTACGACCTAGTTTCTCACACCACTTATGTTGTGTGTGTTAATTTTATACATGAGTGTGGGACTTACAGTTTAAAGTCGACTCCGACTTTGAGAAACTTTTCATGACAATTTTATTTACTGCCAGAGTTTTTGCTAGAAATCTGCTGAGAGGAAGTCGCCGACGAAATACTTTTTGTATTTTGTTTTGATGTCTGACCTGGGGCTCGAACCCTGACTTTACGTCTAATAAGCAAACACACTACCTACTAGACTAATATGAACAAAATTTTTTAACGTTCTTCAGCTTGATTTGAGCTTGGACTTGAAAAACACGTTTTTGAACAATTTAGGGAGAAGATTTCTGTTGTTTTTATGTGGCGTAATTTTCAAATTAGGGCCATTATTACAACTTGCTGTTAACTAAAGGGAGGATTTTAACGGGCAGATAAATTGTTTTTCCTTATTATTATTGGTGGACAATAAGTTAGAAGTCAGCGTTAAGCTAAATGGAAGATCATCCTACCGGTAACTTTTAAAGTTAAGTTTATACTTTAACTTGCCATATAATGTATTGTTTTCAATATGGCAACTTCAAATATAAACAAAATCAGCATAGACAACAAAGAAAAATGAATCCCGTCGTTACCACCGCTTTAAAAAAAAACTTGTTTAATTGAGCAGTGTTACCGAAATTGCTTCGGAGTTCCATATTTTTGAAAAAGCTTACTTTATTTTATCATTAGGTTGTAATAACGAAAAGAAGTTAAAGATGACTTTAAAGTTTACTTTAGCTAAAGTTATCTTTAAGTAAACCCAACTTTAATGGGAAGTTGTGATAATGGCCCCTAACCTTTGCATATTATAACATAACTTAACATTCCTGTATCGATTCTAAACAATGCAGAGTGATGTAAAGGGTGACCACAGTCAATGTCCCAACTTTGTAGTATTAATGTTGGTCCATCTACTGTTGTCGCCCCGCTGGTGTCAGTTGAAATATACAGTGAAAACAATACATAAATAGAAATGTACAGTCATTAAACAAAAATTAGAAGCATTTACATTGAATAAATTAATTTAAAAAAAAAAAAGAGAAATTAAAAGAAAAGACAAAAACGGCGACATTTTCTTGTTATCATTTCGTAGATATTTTGCGATTTTTTCTGTTATTTTTTCTTAAAATAAACCTTTACAAGGAGTGGCAACGTTTAGTGGCAAAAAGATGAATGAGAATTGCTTTGAACGTGTTAAGGGGAAAATTTTCTTAGTAAAAAAAAGCAGGGACTTGTTAAATGCTAACCCACAGCAGAGTTTCATTGCAGGGAGCATAAAAGTAAAGCAAAAATGGCTTCTTTCAAAGCGTTTTTTTTTTTGGGTTAAACTCGGTTTTTTTCTTAGTAATTTTTATAAAAAATATTGTTTTAGTTTTTGTTTTTTTTTTAAGTAAAATTTTGTTATTTTTGTGAAACTCACTCACCATTTTGTAATCGTCGATTTTTGAAATTGACCGTAGAAACATGTTGACATAGACATACGTGGGTAAATTTTCTATAAAAATCAGTGGGAGGCGATTTAGAAATAACAATACAATACAATACAGTTGGATTTGCTTTCTTTAAGGTTTAATTAATTTACGTTTTTTAAGGTTTTTCCATGTTTTTTTTTTTTTTTTTGTTGTTAGAGAAATTACACAAAAAGTTATGAATAAATGTTTAAAAATAAAAAAAATTAAAAATTATAAAAAAAAAATAATTAAATTTAGAGACAATTATGGAAAAAAATTTTAGTATTTAATTACGTTTAGTTTGGTTAAGTAATATAAATTAATACGATAGACTAGACCTGCTTAAATTTAAAGTAAAATAATTTCTTGAATTTTTTTTTAAATTTTATTTTTAAAATTTATTTTTTATGTAGTTTTGAAAATTCGTACGAATTGGAGTATTGTGATGACTTATGAACGTAATGGAAATTGTAAATTAAAATGGGCAAATAAATTAATTTCATATGGTAAAAAATGTCTGTATGGATCTCATTAAATTAAGAAAATTATAAAAAAAAAATTAATTTTGGAAATTATTAAAAAAAATGGAAAAATAAAAAAATTTAAAGGAATTTGAATTTAATTTTTTTTTATTAATTATTCATAATTAAAATAATTGAAAAATGCATGCCACACATTTTCAATTTGTTTAATGTGTTTTTTCTCTTTTTTTTCTTTGGTTCGATGCTAAAAATCTTGTACTTAAAAATAAACCTTTATTTCTCTAATTATAAAAATAAATAAAATTGAAATTACTTTAATTATTAATTAAAAAATAAACCCAATAAAATAATAGAATTTTTTTTACTAAAATTACGTCTAAAGCACATTAATTAATTAATTTTGTTTCTTATATTAAATAAATATAAATATTAGAAATTTATAAAAAAAAACTAAATATAAAAAAAAAAATTAAAAAAAATTAAATTTAAAAAAATTAAAATTTAATTTTATTGTGTTTAACATCAAAATCACATTGGTTTCTTTATTATATTATTTTTGTTAATTTTATTTTTTTTTTTATTTTCCATTATAATTATTTGCATACCCTAATAATAATTAATTTCGTTGTTCGTTATTTTTATTTTTTATATTTTTTTTAATATAAATTTAAATATTAATTATTATATAGTATATATATATAGTACGATATTTATATAGAGTATATTTATTTATTTAAAAGAATTTATTTTGAATAATTATAATAATATTTAGACATAGTATAACACAGATTTAAATTAAAGACTGAGAGAATTAAAAGAGTTTTTTTGAATAAGAAATAGTAGTAGAATAAGAGAAATAGAGATCCAAACGACATTTTAATTTTTTTATTAATTAATAACTAAATAAAATAAAAATAAAACTTTAATTATTATATATTTTACAGTTTCATTCATTCACTTTAATTAAAATAAAAAAAGCCAATGGAAATAATAATCACAAAAAAAAAAATATATTTGGGAAAAAAATTACTGCCAATAATTAATTTAATTTGTAGTTATTGTTGTTGTGTTGCAAAAAAAAAATTGTATTTCATAATCTATTAAAGTAAACATAAATTTTAAATGTTTAAAAACATGGCAGTAAATACATGATTGCATCGTTTTTAACCTCTTTTTTAATCACGATTTGTGTAGTTTCCCAATTCCTTTAATAAATGAATTTCCTAAGACGATTAGGCTACATTATGTGGCTTTATTGGTACACCCACTATTAGTTCAGAGCACTTAAAAAATTAACTTCAGCATATTCCCATCCGCAAAGGTGGAAACACAGATTAGTTGTTATTTCTTTAATTTTTTAAGGTAAACATGAGAGAGAGAGAGAATGAAGAGCCTATTATTCACCTCTCGTGTCAGTGCCCAGCTCTTGCCAAATCATCCTGTTCTGTCGTCTTTGACTAAACTCCCCTGTTTCACCTCGTCTTGAAGGACAGTCCGCCACACACCTTCATAATATTAAACACTAAATCTTTCCAATTTCTGACGTTATTCGGCCTAGCTATTATGTAAATACGATTAATTTTTATCACACTATTATGGTTTTTACAGTTCCCTGACGTATTGTAAGGCACGCCGTTAGGCTTGACTTCTACAGGAAATATGGATTTGAGAATATCCTTATGTCAGTGCGTGGCTCTTGGTATAAAAAAGCGGAGATTCTTTGCCTTTTCTTTCCTGCTTTCTTCGGTTAAATACCTTTAAAGAGAGGATTACCACAAAAGCCAGATATATTATGGAATCGAAATAGTTGCCAATAAGGATTGTTTTAAATCCCGTGTTCTCGTAAAAGCTTTGGATCTCTTAAACTAAGTCGCCGTAGTCTAGTAGCTAGTGTGTTGGCTTATTAGACGTAAGCCCACGCTTCAAAATCCAGGTCAGACATCAAAACGAAATATGAAAAATATTTCATCGGCGACTTCCTCTCAGCAGATTTTTGGCAAACACTCTGTAAGTAAATAAAATTGCCATGAAAAATTTCTCAAAAATCTGTTGTTCGGAGTCGACTTTAAACTGTAGGTCCCGCCACTCATGTATAAAAATTAAAGCACACAACATAAGTGGTGTGAGAAGCTATGTCGTAATGCTAACTGAGGGGTTGTAATGACCAATTATGTATGTATCTTTGGTTCTTTGGTTAAATTTCTTTAAAAAGAAAACTTCCACAAAAGCCAGATTTATTATGTCATCGAAATAGTTAGCCAATAAGGATTGTTTTAACTTCTCGGGTTATAGTAGAACTGAATAAAGGCTACCAGAAACTTGGCCTTGTGCCAAGCGGGAGATGATATTCCCTATACTCAAAAGAACCAGAAAAACTCCTAAGGACAATAAAAAAAGTCCAATCAAAAGTTAACATCACTGAAATGAAAACCTGCCAAATTGGAGCGAGCATGTGAACGCCACCGATGATGAGGAAAAAGATAAACACGACCTCCCGACCACTTTTTGTACACGACCCAGAGCCACTTCATTTTCTGTCAGTATATCGGATATGGCATCTAAACAGGGAGAGCATGACGTAAATAATAAAACAATGGTGGAGATTTAGCAGCTTGAAAGCGACCACCGTCCAAGTAAATTTCTATCACTCTAAAGCAGTGTAGGTGGCACTACTTCTCCAGTTGGCGAAGTGTGAAGAGGACATCGCTATTTTCTAAAAATCATGATCTGCGGTAATAATATATATGGATTGGGGGACTAAACAGACTACAGACTTTTTCAAGTCAATTTTTTTAGTAGGCCTAGATACGGTGTACTAAAAATAATTTGCGACATATTTTCTTCTAACTTTTAATATCGAGGACTTAATACATACGGCGTCAATTGAGGTAAATAGGGGTTAATACTCATCAAGCTGTACGAAGCATGACCCCATAAATAAAAGCACCATCCGATCCAGAGACTGGTAATTCAAAGCAACCTTGATAAAGAGTCGAATGTGATGGATTTGAATGAGACGCCAACTCTGATCAAAATATATGTGACTCAAAATAGGCGAGAGATATTGGATATAACCCTTGCCATCAGGGATCAGAAAGTTGAAGTAGAACTCTTCTTCTCTGCTCACAGGGATCTATTAATGTGAATGCCAAAATGTTTTATGTGAAGAGGTTCAATTCTATTATTTATTACATATAATGTCAACAACTCAATGTTCATTTATTTTAATCCTTCAAAAGCATGTGTATGTATATATTTTTTTAAATATCGAAATGTTGAGATTCTCATATATCCTGTTGAAAAACATTGTCACCAGCTGGATTGCATGAATTGTATGTCCGTGACATACAGCATAAGACGGGTTCCAATGTATTATTGGTCCCAATTATTACACTAACAGAAACGGGCTGGCTAACACCTACAAAATTGGCTCACGTCAATGACAAGCTTTCGACGCAATATGGGAAAGGAAACTGTAGTTGCAGCTTATGAATCATGAATTCATGAATGAATTGCGCCATACTCTCTTGAATACTTGACAAACGTAGGAAAAAGCGTGAAGCAACATTTGTTCTCTTCGTCACTCTATTTTGGCACAAAATTCAGTATATAAACTCCACTGAACATATTGAACGAATCATGCTTTAGCAACGTTGAGATTTATTGGGCCAACGAGAAACTGCACGATGATGTCGATTTTGCCAAACAAAAAAAATCATCTTCCCGGATGCAGCTCATTTTCATCTTAGTTGGTACGTTAATATGCAAAATTGCGGTATTTGGGGATCCTGAAAACCCACACGTGGTCTTACAATAGCCAATACGTCTACTACGAGTGACTGTTTGGTGCGGCGCATATCTTTGAAAATGAGGACGGCGCAACTATTACGGTCAATGGAGACACCTATCGCATAACGATAACCGATTTTCTTGTAACCGTTTTTCATATTATTGATGGGAGCGATGTTTGGCCATTGGAGTGGGTAGTGTGTCGGCTTATTAGACGTAAGGCCACGGCCCAGGTCAGACATTCTTCGGGTACTTCCTCTTAGCAGATTTCTTTCAAAAACTCTGGGAGTAAATAAAATTGCCATGAAAAGTTTCTCAAAAAAAATCTGTCGTACGGAGCCGACTTTAAGCTGTACGTCCCGCCGCTCATGTATAAAATTGACGCACGCAACAAAAGTGGTGTGAGAAGCTATGTCGTAATGCTAACTGAGGGGTTGTACTGACCAATTATATATGTATGTGAACAGATGTCATATTAGATGCAACATGAAAGACTGACAATGGAAAGAAATTCGTACTTGATTTACTGCCATGTTCGAAAATTTTTAATTTGAAAATAAATTTGTTTTTAAAGAATAAAACATAAAAAAAAAGAAATTTTTTTGATTTAATAAATATAATTAAAAAACAGAACACATCAATTTATTTTAAATATCAAGTAATCGTTATTCGAATAATAAAACAAAACAAAGAGTATTTATGTGTTACAGTTTTAAAGTGTTTTTGTGTAATAAGACTGTTGTTAAGTTAACCTCACAATGATTTTGTTTTTTTTTTTCATAAATTAAGGCTAAAATTTCGAAAATATGTTTGTATTTTTGTTTGTTTTTTAATTTTATTTTAATAAACTAAATAAACACTAAATATTGTAAATAATTGAAAACGTCACGTTTATAAAGATTTTGTTTTTAATTTTATTATAAAAAAAATTATTTAATTTTTTATGTATAATAAAATATTTTTAATTTGTTGTATTGTAAACGTTATACGAAAGAGTAGCAGAAGACAGAGAAAAATACAGAGAGAGAGACAGAAAGGATAAAATATATTTTATTTTTTTTTCCTTTTTTTTTTGAATATGAAAATTTTTATTAAAAAAAAATAGTAAATTTAACATGAGTTAGTTACGTAAATAAAATGTTCGATCACTGCGCATTCACAGACGAAATATAATTTAAAAAAAAAATAAAATTCCTATAATGTTTTTTTTAATTTATTTTACAATCTCTAGTATAAAATTTTTGTAAGAAAATATCGTATTTTTTTATATATTTTTTTTTTTGGTTATTAGAAAATTGTAATAAAAATATTATTTACAATTGAAAAATTGTAATAAAAAATTAATTCATATTTATTATATTGTATATTAAGAAAATATTAAAAAAAAAATTATTTCTTATATTTTCGTTTATTATTTTTCAAAAATGTTGTTTGTTTGTTTTATTGAACGAAGTTGTTGCTGGGGTTTTCGAAATACTGTTTCTTTCATTATTACGTAAGAAAAGCTTAAAGATAATGTATCTGGTTTATCGTAACACACCTAAACGCTTTCAAATATAATAGAGGCTAGGGTTAGGGACTTGAGATTATTTTCATCACTTGTAAGCTTTCAGAAGCCATTGAAAGTAAGAGCGATAGAGTACAGGGCCACAAAAGCCAACAGACAGTTGTAAAGTTTAGAAGAAAACACAAGGCAGAATATAGAGTTTGATGTATTGTAAAGTGAGAGATGACATACACAAAAAATGTTTGTGTTAATTTTACTATTTTCGTTTTTTTTCTAATCCTAAACAGCAATTTATTTGATTTTATTTTTTCGTTGTTTTTTTATTTTTGTTTTTTTTTCTTAGATGCGATACATTATCCAACGCGCACTTACCATAGTAACATCATCGATTTTTGAAATACTTCTTACGAAAATGTTGACGCGCACAACGGCTGGACCATCTGTATGTATGACAAGTTAATGATTTAATTAAGTTAATGATCATTAATAATCTAATAACTAATTTAAACGCAGAAATTTTTTTTGTTTTTTAATGAAAATAAAATCAATTTTAAATAAATCTCAACATTTTCGTTTTATATGACCACCAGGTTCACCTTCTCTTTTTTTTCTTTATTTTCTTCATACGGAAAAATAGTTTTCATATCTGTTTTGTTTAAATAATTAATTAATTGTTGTTATATGTACCTGTATGCTGTAAATACTTAATTTAAATAATTTCCTTATATAAATACCTACTGGAGTTACAATATATAAACTTACATACATAACATAAAGCAATGGACAGAATTATAGCACAAATTAATAAGAGATCAGTCTAAACTTCCATGCAAAATAACAGCGTATTCAGATTATTTGCTATTTTATGAAAAAAAGCTCTTTTGGAACTTGTAATTTTAATTTTTTTCCATTGAATTTTTACTTCTACAATACTACAATGCTATTAACAATGGAACAACTAAACCTTTTCCACTCACAACACATAGTTCATAACATTAGTTTAGCTTAAAGTCAGTTACCAAAGAATTAATGACAGATCAATATGAGAAATATTTTAAGGTCAGACTATAGCATTAAGAGAATAATTCTAAGGCAATAAATTTCTCCGTTTGGTTATGTCATTGTGATACCAGATGAATCAGTGCGCCAGAACTAACTGACAAGACCTAATCAACCGGTCTCACCAATCACTATTTGGGATTCGAATTAAAACTAGAATTAAATCAATCTGAAAACCCATCTGAAGGTTCATTAATCTACTAATAGCTGTACTAGACTATCGAAAAAAAGGCTGTGAGAGAAATCTGCGCCAAGCCAGAGACAGAAGATGCCAATACTCTCTTCCTCTTCAACCAATCTACGACCACCGCAGTAGCTATTAACAGACATGCCAACTCTGTTCATGTGTCTACTCATTATGCAAAGTCTCGTAAGAACATATGCACTGAACAGATATACCAATGCGTCCCCATTTTAAGGCAGGTGAATCTGTAATTAAAACAGGATCCTTCTAAAGACTAAAAGTTTAAAAAGCCAATAAAAACATTTGCCAAATGTTACGAAGGTTACATATATTCAAACATTTATTTGTATTCTGTAAGCATATGACTGCTTTAGTAAGTCCAATGCCGCTAAAATTAATCAAGGGCATCGCTGCAGGCCTAAAGGTTGCAACTGCAACAGATTCTAGGATTCGATAAAGGAAGATCCACTGATCAGCATGATTAATGGCCATCATTTTGGACTGAAACGCACTATACTCTTCTGGGAGCTGGCGATATTAAGCCCTGCTGAGAATATTCCGCAAGCTAAATTATTCTCAAATTCGGAAACGAATACCTGGAGACAATCACGTTAGACTTTTATCAAGACATTGTGCAGAAGAGGTAATATCAATTTCACTCAGAACCTGACGCCTATTTAATACCCAGAAGTTATAAGTAACATATTAGGTCGCATTGCGACAAAACTGACGAGTAATACAGCTCGAATTCAATTTAGCATTATAGACATGGATTTTGTAGAGGCATTTCGCAACGCATTCGTAAGTATTTCGCATTGCAATTTTTACTGAGAACAGTTTACCCGAAGACAACTCCGTACTGCTAGCGATGGGTCCTATCAGGTCCCATTGTAACATCATTGAACTCATTTCGTCATTTGTCTATAACTCCTGACTGATATTTTCCAGTAATTTTGAAAATTTTATAGAAGTGTACCCATAAGTGTGAATTTTTCGAAACAATGTGCGGCTAGACAGTGAAATTATTACATTATGTCCTAGTGTCCAGGTGTCCACATGTTTCACTATCTCCTCTAATAACACCCAGAATTATTGCATAAACTTTGAAGTGGATACACAGAATCAAATAATTTAATATTAGCAAATGCATCGTAGTACGCTCGGCTACCGTTAGAATATAAATACGACTTAAAAGTTTGCGATGTTAGACTAACCTGCTATTTGATTAGTAAAACTAAGACAGAGCAAAGAAAATGAAAGACATGACTTGTGATGTCCTTTGACCCTTTAAAGAACGAAAGGGAATGAAATATTAACACTGAATTGAACCGATAAGGGTGTAAGAATCGCTCGTCCGGTGGGTAGAAACTGCAAGATGCATTCCATTTTAATTACTAGAGTTAGGAGGACAACGCCAAAAAATATCTTTTCCTCAAGCAGCAGGCAACTGTTACAGCAATAAGATTTAACTCGGTAAACTAATAGAATAAGCATCTCCATGATAATGCTAGAATCATACACCATTATTCCTAGATACCAGCTGATAATGTATGTGTACCAGTCCTTAACAATTGGAATGCGAAACCAGACCACATATCAAGTTCTCTGGAAATATACACCGATGTATGGAAATAAGATAGAAGATGAGGTACAAACGGCGAATGTGTATCCTCTTGCCTATTAAATGACTGTTTAGTAACAGACTATTCCCTGACATACGCAAAGAGTCAGACTGCCATTGAATGTTGCCTATTCTTTTCGGGAAATGGTGAATTAATTTAAGGTGACTGCAGACGTACTGACAAGAACGGGTTCCAATCATAGAAGTCGCTTTTTCGCCACCCGCTTGATTTCTTTGAAAGATAGAAGTTAGAAAAGGAGGAAGACACTGACTGTCACTTATTGTGTCACTGACCAACAGTAACTCGAACGCATGTGAGAATACTAGGAACCCCTTAGGTATCCTTAAAGAAATTGTCGGAAGTCCGCTTGACTTGGACTAATAGGCGGACATAGTCACCTTTTGCGATAATGGAATGGAATGTGGTAGCAACAAGGGTCCAAGATATTGGCCTAGGAAGAAATTTCAATTGATTTTATGTGTGGTGACGCCATCCGACCAAATTCATTCCAGCCTGAGATATATTGGAGAGAGAGAGAGAGAAAGAGAGAGAGAGAGAGAGGAAATAAAATGCATTTTTTAGCAATAAACGAAATATTTTTTTTTTTTTTTGGTTTCGAATTTAAAGCTATTGCCATCCAGATAAATTAAACGCATTTTTCATTTTAAAACATTTACTTTGTTTAACACTAAATTCTAATGAACTTGCTAGTCTTATTAAAGATGTGCTATAGTTTTGTCCACCATTTTATGCCCGCATGTATGTATGAAAAACGAAAATAAAGGAGTGATAAAATAAAACACAACCTCAAGAGTTAAGAAGATATAAAGAAACACAAAAACAAGAGAGAAAACGAAGGAGAGACCTTAATACTAAACGCAAACCCAGAGTTGGATAATATGATTCATATTCGTAATATTCGTTATACGTGTTCATTACTTTGCATATCAAACATTATAATTAATTACCGTTATAATAAATAGGCCTGCAATTAAATATTATTAAATGTTATGATATTTTTACAAAATAACACAAACAAATAAGAAAATAAGAACAACAAGTGAAATTAAAAGCTTACAAATAAGTTGAAAAAAAAAATAAAGAAACAAAACGAAAAATATTGAAAACCGAGAGCGTAAAATTGATATAAAAAATACCGAAAATAAAATTCATTTTAAAATAAATTTTCATTGTCTAGTAGAGAAAAAAAAACATGCTTTATATCTGTAGCATAATAGCGTTTAAAAATTGTATGTAATTATCTGAAATATTTTTGTTTTTTTTTATAATTAAGTCCAGGGTTTGATTTTAATTTGGCATATGGAGAGCGTTTTTTTTTGGTACCAAGGGTGGATACACAATGATATGCTATGCTATGATGGTTGTTGGTATTCAATATTTTAAAGTACCTGTAACTTAATTAAATCTAAAATATTTTGTTTTTCAAAAATATAAAACAAATTATTGAAAAATAATGCAACGAAAATAAACACTAAATTGAAATCATAAAAAGGTTTTATTTTAGCAGCTGGTTTGGAGGATAGAAACTTATCGGTTTTTGTTTTCTTCTTAATTTAATCTAACAAACTATAATTGAGTTAAATTAAGGCAAATGAAATTTAATTGAAAATTAAATTTTAAAATTGTTCTTTCAACATACAATATAGAGACTAACTTTAGTTTTTCAATGAAAAGAAAAACAAAAATTAAATTAAATCAAATGAAATTAAATTAAATTCATAACAATTGTTTGCTTAAATTATATTAAAGAATTGTTTCGATATTTTTTTTTATTTAATTTAAGGAATTAACATTAACAATTAAAAGAAACTTTAACATTATTGTTGTGTTGTTTTATTTTTTATTTGTTTTATTTATTTTTTTTTTAATTTAAAAACAATGTAACTAAATTAAGTGTAACGCATGTTCTAAAGTGTATATGATATGCCGATCATGGTTCAATGTAAAGGATTTCATTTCGATTAACTTCATATTGCTTTTGTTGTTCTTTAAATAATCTTCAATGCAATGGCTTTATCAAGCTCCTTTTTGTTCCAATTCAACACGATTAAGTTACAATATCATAACAAACCTGCAAGTCATCCTATATAACATGGTTATTAAACAAACCAAAATCTTAATTTGCAATCTACAACAGCCAAATAGCTTATAAAACAGCTTCTCTATGGACCACACGTACAAGATTATGTCTCAAGCTTAATATTAATTGTTAAACAATCTACAGAATGGTGACTTTCATTGTATCAAACATTCCTAGAATTCGCGAAGATTATTTAAACTGATAACCAAAGGAGTAATTGCCTCCCTATCTGTATAGCAAGCCATTTACTGACTACGATACGAATACCAACAAGACCACACAATTAAAGAAAGAATTTCGGCTTTTCTCTTTAATTGCGCATTAGAATAGAAATATTGCATACATATACTACAGAGCAGCAGATTCACAATAAAAGTGAGAACACTGGAAATACAATTGGAATTGTAACGGATGATTTTTTAGCTATTATCTTTTTGGCAACACTGGTTTAAACAGCTCACGCACGTTTCATGTTTTGTTTCACTGTCAAACATCTTCAGTTTGCTCTATAATTTAACCATGAATCGTCTTACAAACGAACAACGCTTGCAGCAAATCATTGAATTTTATTATCAAAATGCGTGCTCTGTTAAGAAAGTTCATTGCGCGCTTCTTCCATTTTATGGTCAGTTTAATTGGCTCACTGGAGCGGCTATTCGGGCTATTGTGACTAAATTTCGCACCAAATTTACATTGTTGGACATTAAACCACCAACACGCTCACGTAGAGTGCGAACTGAAGAAAATATCGCAGATGTATCGCCTAGTGTTCATGATGACCATCAATTATCGATTCGTCGCCGTTCGCAGCAATTGGGCCTCTGTTACTGAACAACGTGGAAAATTTTGCGGAAGGATTTAGGTGTGAAGCCTTTCAAAATACAGCTGGTACAAGAATTGAAGCCGAACGACCTACTGCAACGCAGAATTTTTGGTGAATGGGCTCTTGGAAAGTTGGCCGAAGATCCACTTCTTTATCGAAAAATTGTGTTCAGCGACGAAGCTCATTTTTGGCTCAATGGATACGTATATAAGCAGAATTGTCGATTTTGGAGTGAAGATCAGCCAGAAGCATTGCAAAACCTACCAATGCATCCAGAAAAAGTCACAGTTTGGTGCGGTTTATAGGCTTGTAGCATCCTTGGACAGTACTTCTTCAAAGATGCTGCGAATCGTAACGTAACTATGAATGCTGAGCGCTACCGTGAGATGATATCCAACCCTTTTTTTGCCAAAAATGGAAGAGCTTGACTTGCATGACATGTGGTTTCAACAAGACGGTGCCACATGCCACACAGCACGCATAACAATGGATTTATTGTGAGGCGAGTTCGGTGAACATTTTATTTCACGTTCGGGACCGATCAATTGGCCGCCTAGATCGTGCGATTTAACTCCTTTAGACTATTTTTTGTGAGGCTATGTTAAAGCTCATGTCTATACAGACAAGCCCGCTTCAATTGACGCATTGGAAGACAACATTGAAGCATTTATTCGTGAGATACCGGCCGAAATGTTGGAAAGAGTATGCCAAAATTGCACTTAGAGGATGGACCATTTGAGGCGCAGTCGCGGTCAACATTTGCATGAAATAATCTTCAAACATTAAATTATGTGGACCGTACTATCGATTCAAATAAAGATTTCATGCATTTTTCTGAATCTTATGTGTTTTTTTTTTTTGAAAAAATTTCCTATACCTCTTAAAAAATCAGCCATTATGTTGACAACTGTTGTAGACGAGTTCACTTTAGAATCATCCAATTCATTGGAATTGTACATTTCACATTCATATTCCATATACTTCGGAAAGTTCATAAAAATGTCAAGTCTTTAACGGGTTTCTGGGAATTTTAAGTCAATGTTTTCTTGTGACTTATCTTCAAGCCTTTTGAAATGTAGAACCTGCTTCCATGTTAATAATGTGATCGTATCCAAGTAATATTTTAAGTTTTTTTCTTATAATCTCCAGCTAGCGAAACGTTTATAATTCTTGTTATCCCTTGAGTTTTTCATGGGCTTAACAGAGCCGTTGCAGCCAAGTACTCAGGCGTATTAATATATCAGCAGTGGCTCGTCTTCATATGGAAACCCGTCAGTTAATTTGGAAAAAAACTAAACCCGAAAAAAGGAACAAAAGGCTTCTTTAAGTTCTTTTTTATCTTCGTTATATTCCAACGATTAGCTGCTTTAAAAACTACCATTAAGAAAACTACCTTTCAAAGCAGTTTCTGTCATAGAAGTACATCTCCAACTTTAGTCTCGCAAAGGTACTTTTAAAGTAAACAATTACCAAAATGAAAAACTATTTAAAAAAAGTTCCTTTTTGGAAAAGGACATTTACCACTGGGCGTGGCATTTAAAATTTGAGTCAATGGAGTGCCTTTAATATCTGCGACAATATTTTCTATAAAATATTAAGCAATAACACATCATAACATAATTGGCCAGTCAGGATTACAACCCGGTTTCTCACACCACTTATGTTGTGTGTGTTAATTTTATTCATGAGTGGCAGGGACCTACAGTTTAATGTCGTCTCGGACCGACAGATTTTTGATAAACTTTTCTTGGTAAATTTTATTTACTGTCAGTGTTTTTGCCAGAAACTTGCTGCGAGGAAGTTGCTAAAGAAAAATTTTTTTTCATAATTTGTTATGTCTGAGTTCTCGAATCTGGGCATACCAATTAGGACCTGCAAGCTCATAATTGATAATGCGATCGTCGATTCCGTCAACGACAGGTGGGCGGCCTCGGACACGGGTAGAACGGCTCGTAAAATCTGGCCAAGGCTGGATGAGGGGCGCACAATTAAACTCCAAAGAGGCGCGCCCAGTGTAGTTGCCGGTGTCATTACGGTGCATTGCATTATGGGTACGCATGCGAGGCGCATTGGACTTGGACACCTTGCTAACGACTTCTGCAGAAGCTGCAGAGATGAGGAAGAAGAGGAGACTGTCCCTCATCTGCTGGGTACATGCCCGGCTCTATGCCAAAGGAGAAGGAAGTACTTGGGTACTTACTACGTGGATGGTCTGGAGGAACTGTGAGACTAGGGGATAACGGATGACTGTGGTAGCACAATGGGCCCAATGCGGCCTAAGTGTGTCCATCCAAGAATTTTTCTTGGATGGGCAGCCACCTCTACCTACCTAACTACCTATGTTCGACACTCTGGCTTTACGTCTTATAAGCCAACAAGATAGCAATCGACATAAGATCCAAGGGCATTCAATGCATTCTAAAAAAGTCACTGTTTGGTATTGATTTTGAGCTGATGCCACAACTTTAACGGTCCATACTTTTTTGTAAACGGTAACCACTACAGGTTGTTGAAGACCAACTTCTTTTGGGCTACATTTGGTAAACTGAACACCTACGAGATGTGATGCTATGTGTCACGCAGTTCATGCCTCATTTGACATTCAGTCAGGGTTATAAGATCTAGCCACCGAGATTTGACGATTTGACCCCCCCCCCCCCTACACTTTTGCGTGTGCATTTTCTGTTAGTGGCTGCTGCATTCGAATAAACCACAAACCGCACATAAAGGCATCAAAAAGTTTTTCAATCGAAAAAACAAATTTCGAGATATCATTGCGCTCTTGGTTTTATTTAAATTTAAAGATAGGAAGCGCTTAATCACAAAACCCCATATAATTTGATCGTCGATATTATCAGACTTAATGCCTATTGACTAAGTATGTTCTAAGGTAACTATTATTGATTGATCATTCAATAATTTAGAGACTTTATTTAGGGCCTTTAACTTCTAAGTTTAGTTGCTCAGTTTATCTAAGGACATGACACCAAGATGCATGGTGTGTAAACCGGAACAAGCTAGGTTCGAAACCGATGGTAAATTATTAGATTTCGTGTTTTCAAATTTATGAAAATATTAAGAGACTATTATTCCTTGTAAATTTTCTCATTTCGGAAAAGAACTTCCAGAGAGAGAACTATCGGCAAGAAAGGAAATCAGGCACCATCACATTTTGAAAAAGAGAAATGACCAGGCTTTTATCCGAAGATCTGGTATCAATTTCTAGCTGGAATAACTTGATTAATAAAACTAAAAAGAAAGCAAAGATAAATAAGAAGACGATAGAGAGGATGATATGCGACAGCCGTTTATCACTCCTTAAAGGAACGAAAAATAATAAAGCTAGTATTGATGAAATATTCTTTCGATCGCAGACCGAACCTTTTGAAAATTGAAGCGAAAACGCTTACTACGGTTGGCTCATTTAAATATAGAATATGCAGTCAATCTGCGTATTGGGTCTCGTGTCGATTTTAATGCAAGCTTCGATAACTCAATAGCACGACAGAAATATTACGTCAACGGTAACTATGTGTGTATTCGAAATAACCGATGCTGCAAATTTAAACCGATAGATGACCCATCTGATATATGCGAACGAGAATGGAATACAAGTCTAAAAAGTTTATTTTGATGCTTGATGCGTTTGATTGATCACGTACAAGAGAAGTTAACGGGTCTTGTCAATCGCAGTAGAGTATCCAACTCTATTGATACATTAGAACTCCCTTTACTTGAGTATTTTAATATCATTACACTAATATAGTCGAACACACAACATATGTACATATGAACATACGTATGTGAATTCTCTTAAAAGATTAAAATAAGGATGCTTAAACTAAATCATGCCTTATTTTAAAAACTCTAAAAAATGGTGACCTAACAGTAGTTTGGAGAACGTATGACAATGACAATGACAATGACAACATGCAGCAAATGTTTGCTGTTATGAATTGAAGATGCTGGAAGTGCAATCATTGGGACAGATAGTCTGAATAGTTAACATATGTACATATGTATAGACAGATGTAATGATGGAGCACAGTAATGCTGGATGTAGAAAAGACAAGACATTGTTTTCGATTTATTTTAAGTGATTATTTAAAGAACATTTTTTGTTTTTTCTTATAATTTTTTTATTGTGATAACAATAATTATTTTTTTTTAATTTGTTTTAAATATTTTATATGATTTGTTTTGAATATGCAAGAAAAATAACTCTCTAGTTGGAAAATAAATAAAATATTAGGAAATCACTACAGTTTAAATATTTTTATTGTTATTTTTTTATTTTTATTTTTATTTTATTTTAATCGATCAAAAATATTTGTTAAAATAGTAACAGTAGAGGCGAATCTAAGAATGTACGGCTGATTGTTGGATTGATGGTGGTGGTGGTAGTTGATTGATTGATTGATTGTTTAATTAAATGAAAACTTAAACTTTTTTCTATGGAATTTCTATTGAATAAACAGCTCAAAGGGGGGCAATTTTCAATAAAAAAAAATATTTTTTTTTTAAATTTCAATTTCAAGTATTCTTTTACAAAATTTAAAACCAATTATTTTGGAGTTGATAATGAATGCTGTGGGATTTTTTGATATTCGTTTTGTTCTATTCAAAGAGAGTGTTGCATTTATGTGAGGTTTTATTATTTATTACGGATCAAAATTATAAAGAAATCATAATAAACCAGGTGTGTAGGTGGTAGGAATTTGAGGATTATATTTTAAAGAAAAAAAAAAATTTTTTTTGGTTTTTTTTTTTGTTACGATTTTTTTGTTTGTTTTGGATTTTCTTTTTAAGGGTCAGTTTTTTATTTGATTATATATAGATTATATATATATATATATGCATATATATAGAGAGAGAATAATATTTTGATAATTGTTTAATTAATTAAGAGTATAAAGATTAAGGAAACTGTTAAATAATTCAATGGTGGGTATTGGCTAAACCTTGGTTAATCCAATGTTTAGTGTGAGTTTAAATAAATTGTTACTACAATTAAATTTCACTACAACTTCTACAAATTGGCAATATTTTTTTAATTTTTTTTTTAATAATTTTATATAATATAAAATCGTTTATATTATTTAAAAAAATCTTTTTTTATAATTTTTTTTTTTTCATAAAATAATTATTTTTTTTCTTAATAAATAATTATTTTATAATTTATTTAGTTATAGAATATATTTGTTTATATTCTTTATTCAACTTTTGTATATATAGTATATATGCAGCCATATTCATAATAAAAAGTTAGCCTCTCCTTAAACTCTTCACTTTTTTTGTTTTGTACAGTTTAAAGTCCTTAGGGGAGTGGCTAACTAAAATTGTTGTTAAAAAGAAAAGTATTTTTTAGACTTAGCCACTCATTAGCCAACAGTTTATTCAAATATTGACTGTCTTTTGACTAAACACATCCCGGTTATAGTTAAAATCAACTCTAATTGTTATCCTTTTCTGCTGGTATTTCTTTCTATTATTTTTCCTTCATTTTTTTATTTTTTTATTTTTTTTTTTGTTAATGGATGAGTTGTTGTTTGCTTTCAATATATTTTTTATTTTATTTTTTACTATTTATTATTTTAATTTAAATTTTTTTATTTTATTTTATTTTATTTTCTTTTTTTATTGAAATAAATGTCAAAATTTAGTCAAGAGTGAGCCAAGTGCCAAATTTCAAACATTATATGCCAGATCGTTATTAGCCATGTTTAATGAATGAATTGATCAAGTCCTGAGTCAATGATTTCTTTTGGTTTTTTTAATTATTTTTATTTGATTGAAAATTAAAAATTTTTATGGCAAAAATTTTCATTATGAATTCGGCTGTTTTTTGTTTGTTTTCTTCGTTTTTAATTAAATTTGTTTTTGTTGTTTTTTATGAAGCTTTTACTTAGCCAAGACATAAACCATGCCGTCAGTTAAATGCCATCATGCCTCTAATATTGTCAATTTTAAGGTGATGAAATGTTTTGTTTTGAAAAAAAAAAAAAATTTATATCCGTTATTATTCTTATTTTTGTTTTTTTAAATCAGTTGTCACTATCCAACTGAAAGATGTTCTTGAAATATTACCCTGTAGGCATCGAACATCCGTTATTCAAAACTTAATGAAAATCAATGGGACAGAGAAAAACAAATATTGTTCAAGTCATACCACGACTGTTTTTTGAATTTCAAATGAATTGAATTTAAAACGAAACTTAAGCAATAGATCCACACTTAGGCTCTATCTAATCTAGCTGGGTTTTTGCTGGTAAATACGTTTTTTAAAAAATTAAAAAAATAAAATAAAAAAAAACTCTGTGTACATCTTTTCAGCATTTTAATTGTGATCCCTATGACCTGTAAAGTTCCAATTTAAATTTCTACAATATGTATGTATATGCTCTACGCTAGTAAGTTCATATCAAGAGTTTACAGCCTCTTATGGGATTTAACTTCAAGTCCTCTTTAAAGAAAACCTCATTTGACACAGTATTTTAATGATATGTTTCAGATGTGGATATGCGCTAACAAATCAGATCAAATTCAGCTCAGCTACTTTAGAAAAACCAAAATCTTAACTTCAATAATTCTAAATACAATAAAATTTTAAACATACCAAAAAATGCCTACAAAAATATTAGAGTTCTTCCTAAAACCCTGTGAAATTCCTTGACAAATTTGATCAATTTACACAAGCCGTTGTGTCGTTGTATCGTTGTATTCATTGTCTTATTGGACGACAACAGTGTATGCTTATTGTTGATAATTTTCATGTAAAAATCCGATACACTTATATACATTTTTTCATATGTTTTTAATAAGTTGGTTTCGTGCTATCAAATTGTTTGAATGCCAAAAATTATGAAGAAGAATACGACATACACAATACAGCATAGCATTAAGCGTATTCAATACAACATACACGATACAAAGTCGTGTGAATTGGCCCACTAATTTAGATTTCGCCACTTTCGGCTTAATGTCTTCAAGCTTTTGGGGGGTTGGATCAATCAGAGCCACAAATCGTAATCCCAGAATATAGTTGGAACAGTGGACCTTCTCTCACTTGACACTCAATTATCAATAAAAATAATAACGAATTGCATCACACTAAACCCAGATCGCTTTTCTTCCTCAAACGGATCCATGCCACAGATAATCGTGGGACAAGTTGCTACATGGATGGCTCTCAACATGAAGATATGATGGGAAGAGTCGGAAACCAAACTTTACCTCCGGCTAATGGATAATATTACGATTTTTAAGTGGGGGTATATGCGATCAGGAAATATATGATCTAGGCTGGCAATCATGATGTAAACCTGACGTAAAGGGATTTAAATATCTTTACAGATGACAATAACAATTAGGGCAATAACATCTAGGAATATGGGAACAAAGAGTGTAAAAGGCGATTAACTATTAAACGTTACGCATTATACCCAGTCATAAAGGACTGATAGGAAATGAGGAACCGAAAATTTTGAATTATAGAGCCAGAGTATTCCGTACTATAAGCCTGACTAACCCAATCCCTTTCAGTGCATTAAATACCAAACTGGGAAAGTGGATGGAAACTTTAAATATACTAGTCTACTGACACAGTAGAAGGAATACTAAAAACTTTGGAATGATGAAACAGATATCATCACTCATATAAAAACTATCCAAACTATTTGGTTTTTCTTTATTTGGTCTACGCTATACAACTTGTGAAAATATTTATCACGGTTATACCGTGTTCACACATAAATTTTAAATGCTCGTTTAAGGAATTTTAAATCGGGTAAGCTATCTGTCAGTTTCTGAAATAAAGGTTACTTCAAATCTGGCAATACTTATGTCATTCTATTATGTCCCAAAATTCAATATATTATCTTCACAGAACGTAATGAATCGAATTAGGTTTGAACAACTTTGTGATTTATTGGAAATTTATTTCCATAACAAAGACAATTGGCCGGAAAATGCACGCAAAGGTCGTACAAAATTTGGTCACAAAGAAGGACCACAAGTTTATACGCAAATTTATTGCTAAAGTTCGTGAAACTCCGAAGCCCGTCCGCTTTATTTTCACTTCGCTGGATGGGGCAACGAGAGACTGTACTATGATGTCGATTTTGCCAAAAAAAAAAAAAATATCTTTTCAGTTGAAGCTAATTTCCATCTTGGTGGCTACGTTAATAAGTAAAATTGCCGTATTTGGGACTCAGAAAACCCACACAAGATCTTACAGAAGCCAATGCTGGCATTACGGAAGACTGTTTGGTGTGGCTTGTACAGTGGAGGCCTCATTGGTGGATATTTGTTTGAAAATGAGGATGGCGCAACCATTGCTGTTAATGGAGACACCTAACGCACCATGATAATCGATTTTTTTGTGAACGCTTTTCATCGCATTGATTTGAACGATGTTTGGTTGCAACAGGATGATGCAACTTGCCACACATCTCAGGCCACAATCGATTTATTGCGTTAAACGTTTTGATGACAATATCTGCAACTCCAAATTGACTCAATTAAAATTTATGTGTGAACAAGCTAATAAGGAATACATTTGTCCCTTGTTATAAATCAATTTAAATGCTTCGGAGGCAATAACTACAAAATAATTGGTAAAATATCCAAAATATAACATTTAATCCCCTTCCTTGTGATATTTGTGTTTATCCTTGCTACCTACATAGCAGTAAAGCCGAAAGCGAATTTCCCAAAAACTGTCTCCTCAATCCTATTTTCCTACGACAATAAACACGGTCTTGCCTAAGTGAAAGCGTTCATTTCAAGTTGTTGTTTCTGTGTTCTCTTTCTTCTTCGGTTTTTTGCCTTATTTTTTTTTGCTAAGCCAATTAAACAACCGTTACAACCGTACTATTGCCAATATTATAAGTCATTGTGCAACAAAAGAAAAAAAATTATTGTAATTAAAAACAACAAAAGTGTGGTGAAATTATGCCGTGGTGACAATTGTTGAATTTCTTTAAAGTTTACTTAAACTTTAATTAAACTACGTTTAAACTGTCCCATAAGAAACTGACCCTTAATTTGAAACAACACAAAATTAACGAGAGAGAGAGAGAGACAGAGATAGACATAGAGATAGAGAGAGCGTAAATAATTAAGAATTTATTCTTTTCCTTTTTTTTGGTTTTTTTGTTCTTTGTTTTGATTGTGACAACTGTTTTCTTTCATACTCATATTTGGTTTTATTTTTTTTGTTTTAGAAATTTTTTTAATTTATTTTCTCTTTTTTTTCTGGTATTATTTTGATTTGAAATTTTGTTTGTTTGTTTTTTTTAGGTTGGTTTTGTAATGTTTGCTGAGAAACTTACCATTTTAATGTCACTAATCGTCATAATACTTCGTACAAAAAGATTGATTCTGACTATAGCGGGACCATCTGTATGTATTGTAAGTTGGTTTATAGATTTTCAATCATTTTCATTTTCATTTTAATTTTTTTTTGTTTTTGAATACAAATTTCGAATATTTTTTTTAGGATTTTTGAATTTGATTGATTTAGTTTTTGTTTTTTAATTTTTTTTTTGTTTAAGAAATATTGTATATAATATACAAATATGTATTTAAACAAATACATAAAGTATATTTTATTCGTTTTTTTATTTTTTAATTTTTTGTTTGTTTTGTTAGTAAAAAAATATATGAAAAATATATTTTTTTATTTAATTAACGGTTAATATAGTATATATAGTGGTGGTGGAGTAGTAGTGGTAGTTGTTGGTGTGAGATAACAGATGTACGATATAAAATATATAAATAAAAATAAAATAATTATTAATTATTTAAAAATTAAAAAAACTTAAAAAACTAATTTTGATTTTGTATACAGAATTAAACGTAATCATTAAAATAATTTAAAAATATTTTTTTGATTTTTTTCCTTGAAATGTAATTAAAGACTACCTATAAATTTAATATGAATTGGCCTAAAACTAAATTTTTTGTATAAAATTTTTATATAAAATAAATAATTAATAATTAATTAAATGATTTTATGCTTAATTAATTTTTTGTCTCTTTTTTTCAATACTTAAGGTATATTTTTTAACACATTTTTTTAACCAATATTTACAATGTTAGTTGAGTTTAAATTATAAAAAAGAAAAATTAAATTCAAAAATAATTTTTTATCCAAAAAAAATTAAACTAAAATTAAAAAATAAATTAATTTTCATTTATCTTAATATCATATATCTTAATAGTTGTATAAAGAATTAAATTAAATTAAAGCTTGTTTTATAAAATTATTAAAAATTAAGAAGAAAAAAATGTTTATTTTTTTTTCTTTTTAAAATTGCTTAAAAAAAATATAAAAGCTTTGTTTGGTGGTTCTTACCCGTTCCATTAATACCGGATGGTCGTATTCTAGCATCATATTTGCCTGCACCTAAAATTTGATCTAAGACTTTTTTCTCCTTTTCTCGGAAATTTATTTTGGCATTATTAGCTCTGAAATTATGATAGGTACGAACGTATAATAAATGGAACTTTTTTAGCGATCGTTTTTGTTTTTTTTATCAAATTGTTTTTTGTTAATTTTTTTTTCGGGTGAGTTTTGGAAAAAAAGAAAACAAAAATTTTTAAAAGTGATTTTTTTTTTGTTCAAATAAAGCCGGAAGTAAATTTGTGATGCCAATTTACAATGAGTTTATGAATACCATTAACCTTAAAGATGCATTACAGGAGGCTCTATTGACATACGTCATACAACATAATACGGTGTTCAGATATGCACCTTTATTGCGTAAATCTCAATAAATGCCATTATTGAGCTCAATATTTTTCATATAAAGCTTCAATTAATAATTGCGCAGTAAATACGGAAATTGTTATAATATTGAGTAAAAGTCAAAATGCAGCATTGTCATAAGTGTGTTTAATGAGCACATTACAATTAACCGAACACTTTCTGTTAATATTTGACAACTCAAATGTCAACAACGACATACAAAACAAAAAAAAACAAAATAAAAACAATGTTCTTGAAACAACCAGCTGTTTTGTTTACCAGCTGTCCAATGAATATTGAATAAGCAGCTGAACTGCGTATATTATTATGCCTGAACACTTAAAATATTGTACTCAATTAACCGAATATTGACTCGATAAAAGTGCAATTTTGGCAATTTTATTTACTGTTTTTGCCAGAAATCTATTGAGAGGAAGTCGCCGAAGAAATATGTTTTTTATATTATCTTTTCGATGTCTGACCTGGGGTTTGAACCGTGGCCTTAGGTCTAATAAGCCAACACACTACCCACTAGACTACGGCGACTTTTGCCATAATTGGAGTCAAGAAAAGCCTCAAGCCGATAACAAATCACCATTACATCCACTACAATTGACTGTTTGAGACAAGAGTTGCTGTAGTCTTATAGGTAGTATGATGGCTTGTTAGACAAGAGCCTACAGTTGAAACCCCAACTGAGACACCTCGAACAAAACGAAATATGTAAAAGAAAATATTTCCTTCAAAGACTTCCTCTAATCAGCCTTCTGGTAAAAACTCTGATAATAAATAAAATTGCCATGAAAAGTTTCTGAAAACTATTGCTCGGAATCTACATTAAACTGTAGGCCACGTGACTAACATATCAAATTAACACACACTACAATATGGGTGGTGTAAGAAGCTCAATTGGAATCCTGACTAAGTGATTGTAATGAAAGAAAGTTTAGTGTTGTTTCAAGAAGCTGTTGTTACGGTCGATTGGCAAACAAACTTTGACTTTAAACCATGGATCCTACCCCACTCCTGTATAAAATTAACACACATAACATAAGGGATGTGAGAAGCTAGATCATTATCCTGACTGAAGGATTGTAATGCCCAATTATGTATGTATGCATGTAAGCATCAAGAGATAGGATGCAACTGGCCCTGAGGAGGGTCTGCGTGTGGGCATCTGAGCGTGGTTTAGGTGTTAACCCGGTGAAAAGGGAAGTAGTACTCTTCACGAGAAGGCACAAGCCACCGACATTTCGTCCATTGAAACTTAACGGGACGGAACTGAAACTCAAACAGGAGGCTCACTTCCTAGGACTCATTCTGGATAGCTTGGCTGTCTTGGAAATCGAATATCATCAACAGAATTAAAAAGGCTTCCATTGCCCTGTATGCTTGTAACAGAGTGTTGGGGAGAAAATGGGGCCTAGGACCTACGATGACACACTGCATCTACACAGCGGTGGTCAGACCTATCTTGACCTATGGATGCCTAGTTTGGTGGGAATCCCTTGAAAATAAAACTAATTCGAAACTAATACAGCGACTGCAGAGATCTGCCTGTATTATCATTAGTGGTGCCTTGCGCACTACACCTACGTCGGCATTGGAGATAATTTTGGGCCTCTTTCCGCTTGACCTTTTCTGTAGGGGAGTGGCTGCTAAAATAAGTAAACGTCTCTGGGCGACTGGACAGTGGCATGACTCGAACATAGGCCACGCAAGGATCCTGAGGGAAGTTGGAGCTGTCGGGAGCAGTGACTACATGACACCGAGGTACGACTTCACGAAGAGATTCAGGACATCGGTTCCGGACAACGGGGCCTGGAAGGGTGGTGTAACCCACCTGTTTAGAGACTCCGTACAAATCTACACCGATGGCTCTAAGCTGAACGGAGCGGTTGGCAGTGGAATTTTTCGGAATCGGTTGGAATAGCTCAGTTTATAAGACTTCCAGACCACTGCAGTGTCTTTCAGGCGGAGGTGGTGGCCATACAGGCTGCGGTGAGTATTATTGGGGATGGAAGGGTCTCCAAACGGAATGTTACCATACTTTCTGATAGCCAGGCGGCTATCAGGGCTTTGAGTTCTAATGAGATGAACTCCAAGACGGTGTACGGCTGTCGCAGATATCTCGACGAGATAGCGGAACGATATGACATCCATATCGTATGGGTACCGGGACACAGTGGTATTCCGGGCAACTGTAGAGCTGATGAACTTGCCAGGCGGGGCACGACCATCGAGCTCACCGCAGAGTTCTCGAATCTGGGCATACCAATGAGGACCTGCAAGCTCATAATTGATAATGCGATCGTCGATTCCGTCAACGACAGGTGGGCGGCCTCGGACACGGGTAGAACGGCTCGTAAAATCTGGCCAAGGCTGGATGAGGGGCGCACAATTAAACTCCAAAGAGGCGCGCTCAGTGTAGTTGTCGGTGTCATTACGGGCCATTGCATTATGGGTACGCATGCGAGGTGCATTTGACTTGGACACCTTGCTAACGACATCTGCAGAAGCTGCAGAGATGAGGAAGAAGAGGAGACTGTCCCTCATCTGCTGGGTACATGCCCGGCTCTATGCCAAAGGAGAAGGAAGTACTTGGGTACTTACTACATGGATGATCTGGAGGAACTGTCAGAGATTGACATTGGCAGCCTAAATCGCTTCATCAGGAGCTCCGAATGGTTTCGAGACTAGGAGATAACGGATGACTGTGGTAGCACAATGGGCCCAATGCGGCCTAAGTGTGTCCATCACCTAGAAAAATTTTTCTTGTATGGGCAGCCACCTCTACCTACCTACCTACCTAAGCATCAACATCTAATTTCTACATATTGGCGCAAGTTGTCATACCGGTCAAACAGCCAGCAACTCTTGAAACGATGGAAAACAATATACATGCCAGCATTGATGCCAAAGAAAAAAATGTATCAAAAATCTAGATTGAACGGGTCCCCGGTGTACAAATGTCGGATATCATATTTAAAAATTACACAGAAACACGTAAATGCAATAAATACTATATTGAAGCATTTCATTGGCAATATTACTGCAGTCAGACCCATTGCTGCTTTCGCAAATACTGTTGCATACTTTGAGGTTAAGGGCGATATTTACAAAATAAAAAGCAAAAATGTGTGTATGTGTGTGTATTTAAAGAAATCAAAATAAAAGTTTTAAATATGGATAATGGTTAATAAATATGTATGTACAGTTTGATTATTAATTTCAATTTTTGTGATTTCTTTTTTCTTTTAATTTTAAAAATATTATACTGCCGCACTTATCATAAGAAAAATTAAGCATATCTTGTGGTGTATAAAAGTGATTAAATGTACGAATGTAAAAAATGTTGCACTTGCGATAGAGCGGTATTTAAGCATTTTTTATTTATTTTTTATTTATTTTTTTTTTTATTTTTGTAAATGAAATTTAAAATTGATTGATAGTTTAACTGACTGACTGATTGATTGTTTGATTGATTGATTGATTGTTTGATTGATTGATTGATTGTTAGTACATTTTAGATATGCTTATTTATTGGGGTTTTGTAAATATGCAATAATTCCAAAATGTCCAATCCGACAAAAATTAAAAAAATTATTTTAATTTTTTATTTAAATTGTATGGTTTTTTCTACTTTTTTTGCTTTTTTTCTAAATTGTTTTCAAAAGCATATTTTGTGGCATTAAAACGGGGTATATTAAATATTTTTTGGTTTTTAAAGCAACACATAAGTTGTGTTGTTGTTTTAATTTTTTTGTTGTAAACACAATATTGGTTTTAAATTGTATTGATTTTGTTATATTTGTGGTTAAAAGTTATTTTGTTGCCATAAATTCTTTTTTTGTTTTAATAAAAACTTTTCAAAATTATACAACGAAAGGTACTTACAGTGATGCACTACATAGACTGGCAAAATAGAAAATCGCCCAAAAGTAATGGCCGGTTCCCATTTTACTGAGTGCAGAAAAAATGCTTTGTACGGATGTATGGATTATGCTCGGGATATTGAGTGTGCTTGTTTTCGTCTTCTCTTTCTTCTTCGTAAGATTCTTTTTAGCAACGTTTACTGCAAAAACAAAACAAAAAACATAAAAAATGGTTTAAGAAATGAAATATTAAATAAGAATTCTACATTTTTATTTGCTTTAGGCTTTCATCAATGTCTTTAGAAACTAAATAGCCAAGTTAAATGCAAGTTTTATGCTGACATAACGAACTCATTGGCTTTAAAGTCTGTGTGTGTATGTCTACATACATATGTATTAATATTCGACTGTGTATATAATTTTGTGTATTTCTCTCTCTCTCTCTCTCATGCCACTCAAAGAAATTACATACAATGAATTTTTAATTTTGTAAATGTATCTGAAAAGAAATATCAAGAGCAACAACAATAACAACATCTTAGAAAAGCATACTTTCCCATTGTCGTATAATCAAACCAAACCAGGCCTTACCAGCCCTGACGTTTTCATCATCAAAACAAAAATTCTTCTTCGTCTTGTATCCTCGTACACGACATAAAAGTTAAAACTCAGTCATGTTGCTTAAAACGAAAGAAAAGGGTGGCAAAAAATATTAAGCCAAACGAAACAAAACTTTTGAGTTGGAAAATTTATGATGCTGCACAATGGGATTGGTTTGTAAAGCAATTAAAAAGAGTTTTCTAAATTGTAAAATCAAATGTAAGACACGTTTTTTCGGTTCAAATAACAATAAATTAAAAATATTAATTAAAAAATGTTTCCGAATCATTCAATTACTGTACAGTCTTTCAAAGAGGGAGATGGTTGTTTTTCTTAACGTTTTATTACAAACGATCTTGAACGATATACCAGTTAAAATAAACGGGGGTACAAATTCCGAAGTGCTACTTGCACTTCTTTTCTTTTATTAGAGCTCTTCAGTACATATGACTTCTACAAAGCATATCCATTTTAAATGATTTTTTGATGTTATTTTTGAGTCTTATTTTTTATTATCTTCTTTTGTATATTCCAGTAATTCTCTGAACTGTTTTGTGTATACCATGAGAACGATTTTTTGTTAAATTTTGTTAAACCAAATTTTGTTCAACCTTATACAGTGTTCAGACATGCACCTTTATTGTGTAAATCGCAATGAGCGCCAATAAATGCAGCACTGTCTTAAGTATGTTCAGTGCGCATATTACAAACACTTTCTGTTGATTTTGACAACACAAATATCAATAACGACAAAAACAACAAACCAAAAAAAAAAAAAACAATGTTGTTGAAACAATCAGCTGTTTTCTTTACCAGCTGTCAAATGAATATTGAATAAGCAGCTGAACTACGTATATTATTATGCCTGAACACTTAAAATATTGTACTCAATTTACCGAATATTGGCTCAATAAAAGTGCATATCTGAACATAGTATAACCTTGTTCACATTAATACCATCAAGAGCGGGTGCAAAAAAATTGGTTATCATGGTTGACTGTAATAGTTGCACCGTCCTCATTTTCAAAGAAATATGAGCCAATGTTACCTCCGCTTCACAAGTCGTAACAGCCGTAATGGCTGCATTGGCTTCTGTAAGACCACGTGTGGGTTTTCTGAGCCCCAAATACAGCAATTTTGCTTATTAATGTACCCACCATGATGAAAACGAGCTTCATTCGAAAAGATGCTTTTTTTTTTTTGGCAAAATCGACATAATCGTTCAGTTTCCCGTTAGCCCATGTAGTGCAATAAAAACGAAGCGGATCGTAATGGTAGGTGAAATGTTCAATTCTTTATAACAATAACGAGTTAATATTTATGGATTCTCACAGACACTCTCAGCCGCAGCTTCGATATTTTCAGGTGTACGTACTGTACGAGCACTCTCACGTCTTGGCGTATCAATAATGAAACCAGTTTCACGAACTTTAGCAATAAACTTGGTATACTGTTTGTCCTTCTCTGTGACAAAATTTTGTATGACATTTTCTTGCAACTTCCGACCAATTGTCTTCGTTTTGGGAATAAATTTCCAATAAACCCCAACTTTGCTCATGTGTAAATCGATTCATTACGTTCAGTGAAGATAAAATACTGAATTATATGACAGAATAGAATAACATAAGTATTGCCAGATTAGAAATAACCGATAGATGGCCCAACCGATAGAAAGGTGCACATAGTCTGGCGTTCTCAACTATAATTTCCATGTAAATTTTAGATTTTAGAATCGTTCATTACGGATCGTAAGAATGGTCTAGTGAAGTCGCCGTGGTCTAGTAGGTAGTTTGTTGGCTTATTAGACGAAAAGCCAGGGTTCGAGCCCTAGACCAGACATCAAAATAAAATACAAAAAGTATTTTTTCAGCGACTTCCTCTCAGCAGATTTCTGGCAAAAACTCTGATAGTAAATAAAAAATGCCTTGAAAAAGTATCGATCAGAGTCGACTTTAAACAGTATGTCACGCCACTCATGTATAAAATTAAAACACACACAATATCAGTAATATAAGTATCAGTGTAAGGAGCTATGTAAGGCGTAATCCTGACTGAGGGCTTGTAATGACCAATTATGTATGTATGTATTACAGGATATTATAATAGAACTTCTCAGTGCAGATCTAGTAGTTTCTAGTATTATTCACTGAGGTCTTTCAAAAGATTATGTTTAAATCTTGACTTATTCCAAAAAAATTTTTGTGATAAGTAAACAAAAGTTATTAAAGTTCAAAAAAAAAAATTACAGCACAAACTATGACCTCCAACCACCCATTGTGCAATTAATAATTTGGCCTTTTACTGCCTATTTGAGTTTCATTTCTTTGAATATTTTTTTTTTTTTTTGAAAAAAAATTTTAAATTGTTCTGGTACACCGCAATGCTATTTGAAAGCCAAATGAACACAAATACAGTATTAGAAACAATTTCGCTACGTCTCTCTCTCTCTCTCTCTCTCTTACTTACACACACAGACATACTTTAAAAAAAATTTAAATTCCTAAGTAACCGAAATTGAAAAACAGCACAGTTTTTAAATACACACTCACTAATCATTGTACATACATACATACATACATATATGGCTGTAGGAGTGCCTCACAAATAAAACTTTATTCAAACACTCTCACACATATGTACATGCATACAGGAATTTTAAATAAACAACACCGCAAAGCAAATATAAAACAGAAGAAAAAAACATCACATTAATCATACACACACATGCATGAATCGTGAGCGGGAGTACAAATGAGCAAACACACACGTAATATCCCACTCTTACGGTATAATTTATAACAACACTATTCAATAGTAATGTTGTGTTTACATGTTCTATTGGTGAGAGCCAGTAGCAAGAGAAAGAGAGTGCTTAACACTGTTTTCTTCTGAGTACGATCGAATAAACGAGTGAATGTGGTGGTAGTGGTTTTTTCGTTTTCTTTTATGCTTGTGCTTTAATTTTAAAACGAATGCTTCTGTGCATGGGTCTATCATATGCTGTTAGCAGAAAGAGGTGAAGGCTATTTCAACGTTTATTTTTTTTTCACTTTTTTTCATCTTCTGTTTTTTGGGTTTTGTTTTAGTTGTCGTAAATATTAAACATTTTGTTTTTGTTTTTTGTTATTTTTCATGATAATAATTTTTAAATGTCTCGAGGGTGATGAAAATTTAAATAAAAACAAAAAAAAAATAAACAAAAACAATATGAATATGTGTGTATATGTATGTATGCAGTTAGTCAACTATAAGAAGCTGGTACAGTGGCGGTAGAAATCATTGCCAGGGTGACCATTAAGATCAAAGCCATTAAGCAAGGTTGTAAGGATATGATAAAAAAAAAAGAAACTCGCTTTAAATATTGCATCATGTGGTCATGATTGTGTTCTGTTTTCTCGCAATACCCATGTTTTGTCCAATTAAACATCGACTGCAAATGTCAGGCTTGAAAAGCTCTTTCATAGCGATTATCTGTTTTGTCAGCAGATCGAATAATATCTTGTTTTCATATTGTTACGTTTTTACCTTTTAGAAACGTTTAAAATATGAGCACATAGATTGCAAATAAAATAAAAATAAGTTTGTGCTTAGTTTTAATTAAAATTCTTTATTGTTCACATAATTCGGTTTGCCACTGTTCACAACTTGATGTAACAACAACAATTGTTTTGTTTGTTATTTCTCTGTTTACACCCTTTGCATAAACAATAACGATTACTAGACAATTGTTCGACAGATCTTTGTAACGGAGATCTTCAAACCTCGATTAATCTCTGCAAACGCATCGCGTCTTCACACAAGACTGCCTGAACTTTTACTAACTAACTCGCATGCTTTGCCTTGCGTTTTATATGGCAGGGTAAACAGTCTGATGAATGTTCTTGAAGGCGAATGTTCGTGGCTTCGGCTTCTCGAGATCTCTATAAATGTAAACATTGGTGTTTCCATATTGTTGTTTGTGTATTTTTGTTTTGTTTGTTGTTGTATCTTTGTTTACTTGTTTACCATTTTTTTATGCTGGTGTTTGTTGTTATAGTACGCAGTGCGATAATTTATAAACAAGTTTAGTTTTAATATTAAACGATTTAAAAGCAAAACACCAGTATATAAATTTTTTCATTTTCGTAACAATATATTCTTTAAGATGCCAAAGCTGGAATTTGAACTCAGAACTGTTCTCCACATTTCGAATGTTTCGACTTGAAAATTGCCGGTTCGGTAAGAATAATATGTAGCTCATGACACTTTATGCTTTCTCTGGCCAAACAACTGTATCATACCTGCTCTAGAGGTCAGGGAAGCAACAGAGTATTTCTTTTGCAGTAACACAGATCGTTACAATATGGTACGGAGATTATTATTGGAAAAAAATTACAGCAGACTTTGGATTTTCTCACTAATCGGAGGGGCAGCAATGACTAAGTTGTCGGCCGCATTGGTGCCCAGACTCGAATGTCGGAATTGCGTTACATTGTAGCTCATCTATTGATGCATTTATTATTCTACCCACTTATTCCAAATGATGTAAATGAGATCATCTGGAATCTAAGAAATAATAAAACTGCAGATTGCAAGTATACAACTTTGCAGGAAAGTAGCATTGTAGATTGTAATAACTGGAGAGTAATTACTGTATATAACATAACATATACAAGATATTGACAATCAATTTTAGAGATGAACCAGCAGGCTACCGATTAAGTAGAACAATTGATGTGAATTTTTTATGGAAAGCATTGAAAAAGGAACAGCGTTCCCCAAAATATAATCAGGCACAAAACTGTCAGTTTTTCACGTCCACAGCATCAGTGAATCATTTCAAACTAAATAAGCTGAAATAAATCAAAAATGTGGCACCACTATTCTCCAACCTTGTACTAAATTTAGAGAAAAATTCGTACAGAGAAATGATTTCTACATCCTTAATGCCAGGAGAAGGATTTAGTCAAACTCTTTTGAAACAATCCAACATGTTTGCTAAATTTTTACAGTGAAAAGGGATTTGAATCTGACAACAGACCATTCCAAAAATAGCCTGAGAATAGTAATTAGTATTCTGACCAAGCGTTGTAAACTCAAGGAAGACTTCTTGAGGAAAACGAATCGGCAGAACATATACGCAGGAAACGACTGTAACCAACACGTACCTATGCTATGCTAACCAACAGCGAACAGCATACTAAAGTTTTGGGAAAGAGAGATACTATTCGCAGTTCTTTAGCACCACTGCACAGCGATAGTAACTACAAAATATCAATATACTGTCCAGACAGCTAAGGTTTGGAAACATTTTCTCGCTCTTCACAATTTATTCGAGAAGTTTGTATTATTTAGAGATTTTTCTTGATCTTTGGTATGTTGAATTTTATGCCAGTATTTCTATGCCACCAACGTCATTATAGTTCTGAGAGAATAGGTACATAGTTGGACAGCGCCACGGGTGAACGCAGTCCCTGTACTAACCAAGTTCCACCAAAATCAGGGAAAAGGAAGAAGTTGGTCAGCGCAAGGGCTGCACAACAAAAGCACGACTACTCCGCACTGGAAAACCAGCCAGAAAGTTTGATGAACGAAGCTATATCGTTGATGTCAATAGATGATAGCTCCGTTAGGCTAACAAGGAATGGGGAGCCAAATAACCTATATCTACACCTAGCAAGAGACTACAAAGAAAGTGAACAACAGTCTCCTCTTCCTCAGTGGACCTGCAACCACGGCAGAAGTCGTTGAAAGGGAACTTCATCCTTTCCGCGTGTCTACCCATGATGCAATGACCTGTAAGCACGGCCACTGTAGTCGAGATGACATCACGACCAAGACCAAGTAATCGGTTGGTACGCCTTCTATCTATCTTGGTGCAGGTGAGTCTAGCGGTGGAGCGGTGACCCAGGATAGGTTGTCGTCCCGAAATAACCTCCGCGCAATGGTCAACTTGATCGAGGCAGGTGGCATACCCAATTCAACAGAAGAGGATTCCGGAAGGAGCGCACCAGCTCTGGCGAGCTCGTCGGCCCTACAGTTTCCCGGAATTTCACTGTGCCCGGGGATCCACACCAGAGAGACACTGGTGAAGCGCCCCGAGAGAAGGTCGAGACAGCGGCGACATTCCCTAATGATCCTAGAGCTAATCACGAAACCCGATAGAGATCTTATTGCGGCCTGACTATCAGAAAAGATCGAGACGCGAGTGAAAGGAGCATCGTTGACGAGGATCCACTGAGCGGGTCGGACGGAGAGAAATATTTAGGTCCAGTTCCCCAGCCCCATTATCGAGTTTAGAGCCGTCGGTATATATATCCAGGACTTCAGGGGGGACGACCGTATTAGGATTCCAGTCATCCCTACTTGGAATCAGAGAGTGGAAACATCTGTCAAGACAATATTCAGCAGCGAAATAGTCCATGTTCACAGGGGCCATTGGATCAACCTCCAGAATAGTGGAGTGACCAGAAGGTACAATGTGCCAACGAGAGGCAGCATTTAGTCTGGTCGCAGCAAACTTGGCTGCCTGCTTAGCGAGAAGCACAGTAGGAAGTCAGTTTAGCATTGCGAACAAGGCTTTAGTGGGGGTGGTGCGTAGAGCGCCAGTTATATAAATGGCGGCAGACCTTCTGACCTTGTCAAAAAGTCTTACGTTGTGTTGTTTGTTCAGAGCAGTCCACCAGAAAGCAACACCGTATAAGAGGCTCACACCAGTAGCGATAGTAAATTTATCACCAAACCATCGTTCGGTTAACATCCTGTTGCCTATATTATCGGCGAGGTTTTGTAGAAGACACATTATGGTTGTTGGGAAGACTTTACGTGCGAAGGTGTTGAATATTTTTTTCGTAGCCTCCGAGTACTAAGTACAGAGTAGACCTCCAAAAACAATAAATTGTTCCATTATGATAAGTAAACACTGCCATAAAGTGGATACCAGCTTTTATTTTCAGGATTAAGTGCAATTGAGTTCAGTTTTTCACAACGGAAATTTCAGTCTATTATATTCCACAAACACTGGAGTAATTCAAATATGTCCACTATCACCCCAGCTATTCACCATCATACTGGATAATGTCATGGGTGAAGTCTCTCACACTGATACATAGATTTGAATTAGACCATACGAGTATGCTCGAAATCGCCGTTGTCTAGTAGGTAGTGTATTGGCGTATTGGTGGTGTATTGACGTAAAGTTAGAGTTCGAGCCCCAGGCCAGACATCAAAACAAAATACAAAAAAAAAGTATTTCTTCGGCGACTTCCCATCAGCAGATTTCTGGCAAAAACTCTGAGAGTAAATAAAATTGCCATGAAAATTTTCTCAAAAATCTGTCGTTCGGAAAAAACTGTAGGTCCCACACGCATGTATAAAATTAACACACACAACATAAGTGGTGTGAGAAACTTGGTCGTAATCCTAACTGAAGGGTTGTAATGACCAATTATGTATGTATGTATGCATATGGTCGAAGTCGCCGTTGCCTTGTAGGTAGTGTATTGGCTTATTAGATTAGAGCCCGTGGTTCAAATTCCAGCTCAGACATGTCGAACAACAGGAAAAAAAAGTTCGCAAACGTTCTTTTCAGTAATTCTCTGGCAAAAACTCTGAGAATAAAACAAATTGCCATGAAAAGTTCGGCAAATCGTCGTTTAACTGTAGATCCCACTGCGTCTGTATGAAATTAACACTCGCAACATGGTATAGTGTATGAAGCTGGGTTGTAAACTTGGCTAAAGAATTGTAATAACAAATTACGTAAACTAGTACGACGTAAAAATAGCAGCATCAAGTTGTTTAAGATGGGTTTGCTTTGTGGAAAACTTATGTATGTTCCAGAGATGTAATGCAAGCCTCAGTAAATCAGAGGAGATATTATCAATACCTGGGAACTTTCATTGGCACGCTATATACTTATACAATGCGAGAGAGAGAGAATCCAATATAAAAGAGAATTCATAGGTTATTTGAATACATCGGATTGCAAGTCCAGTATGCTTAAGCCATATTATGTTTAGCCTTCCTTAAGCGTTCAGTACAATGTAAAAAAACTTATTCCTTTCCACAGGAAAAACATATTTTGGGGAAATTTATTTTCTAATTCCATAAAAAACGAATCAAACCAAAAAAAAAAAAAAAAAAAAAACAAAAAATTAATTCAAATAAACCTCAGTTGTTTAGAATTCAATGTGAAATAATTTAGAATGAATGAAAACCACCTGCAATAATTATTACTGGTGGCGCATAAATCACATTATCTGACAGAATGCCATTTGGGAAAAGCAAATTACAAACCATTAACCAGCAATTGTTGTGTTGTTTTGTGTTTAAATTTTAGATTTTCATTCCACTTTTTTTTTTATTTTTATTGTCGCTCCTAAACATTTTATTGTGAATTTCCTAATTACTGTGCGACTACCGGTCAATTAACACACAAATGCAATGGAACTCTCATACAAACATACTGACATGGCATGACAGACAAATAAAATAAACGACTGAAATGGCTAAATGGCCAAATGGTTAGCTGACTAACTAACCAACCGACCGGCTGGTTGGCTGGCTGACTGTCTGTCCGACTAGTCATAAAGCAAAAGTGACAAAACCATTAATAGCATCCCCAGAAGGGGGGGGGGTATTTTTATGTATTTTTCTTTTTATTTTTCATTTATTTTTGCAAGTGTTGTTGGTGGTATTGCATGTAAAAGCAAGCAGGCTGGTAGCCAGCAGGTCTTTTTGAGAAATAAATGTAAAATAATTTCTATCTATAGCTGTAGCTGTATCTGTGTATGTAACCCAGTCTGTATGCATGCCATGCGGCCATATGCAGTTTTTCTTTGGCTTTCGCTTTATTTTTTTTTCCATTTTTTTTAGATTTTCATTTGCTTCCCCATATCTATTGTAATAATTATTCGTATCCTGATAGTTTTTTTTTTCATGATTTTTATTTAAATGCTGCCATTTTGATTTATTTACCGTTTTGTCAACCGTTTCAACTGTGCATTCTTTGAACAGTACATGCATGCTATTGTTAGTATCATTATTTGTTTATGTTTGTATGTATGGCATGTATGTATTTATGTATATATGTGCACAGTGTGTGTGTGTGTGTGTGTCTGTATTCGAATAAATAAATTTTCTCCATGCAATGATCAATTGTCATGCAAAAATTGTTGGGTTTTTGCATAGAAAATTTTGCTTAAAATTGCTGGCAATAAAGAACAGTTAAACGGGTTTTATTTTTATTTTCAATGAATACAAAATGGCTGCATATCATAAAATATAATCGTATTTTTAATATCCGGTTTTAAAATAATTTATTTAAATGCATCTCTCTGTGTGTATGTGTATTTATATCTGTAAGTGAATAGAAGAATAAATTGTTGTGGTCATTAGACACTTTTAACTGATGGTTTTAATTTTTATTAAAAAATAAATCAAAAGAACACAAAATAATTCTGTTTTGTTATAGAAAAATATTATTTCCTTTGATTGAATTGAACATAAAGTGCAATTGATGTGTTGAGATTTATTCAATTATGTAGAGGCCATTACAAGCATTGAACTTGAAGGACTTTTTTTGTAACAGATCTTCCAACTGTGACTTTTAGACTTTGACAGTTGATAACGGCCATCTTGTTGACGCTATTGCTGTCAAATTACATACATACATACATACATACATACATATATAATTGGTCATTACAACCCTTCAGTCAGGATTACGACCTAGCTTCTCACACCAGTGTGAGTGTGGTGGGACCTACAGTTTAAAGTCGACTCCGAACAACAGATTTTTGAGAAACTTATCATGGCAAATTTTATTTACTCTCAGAGTTTTTGTCAGAAATCTGCTGAGAGGAAGTCGCCGAAGAAATACTTTTTGTATTTTTGTTTTGATGTCTGGCCTGGGGCTCGAACCCTGGCTTTACGTCTAATAAGCCAACACGCTACCTACTAGACTACGGCAACTTCTAAGCTGTCAAATTAGTTGTCGTTTATTTAGTTCGATTCGCCAAATCACCATGGAGGCCCATAGACTATGACTTCTGTTCAATGACTTCTTTATGAATGAACTCTGAAGCAGTTGGCGACTGAGCCTAATTTTTATCTGAAATTCATTTTTAGCGATGAAGCTCATTTCTCGAAAAATGGGTACGTGAACAAGCAAACTTGCGAATTTAGAAACACACCAATCCACATGAGACCCAAAAGCGTCCAATGCATCGTGAAATATTAACTATTTGGTGGGAATTTTGTGGCGGCAATGTTGACCAGGCAATGACTACCAACGGCAAACACTGTAAGTTCTTTTGACCTAAATTGGATTATCTGAATGCCAACGATATGTGATTTCAACAGGCACATGCCAAATGACTGGTGTTCTGCATGAGCGATTTAACCGCATGCTCATCTCTCATGTAGGTAATGTGACCTGCCCATCGAGATCGTACAATTTGACCCCATTAAGGTATAAACACATGGACGACATATAACAGAAAACTGCCAAGTTTAGAATACATAATCTATTTTTGTGAGCAGCTAAAAAGCAAATTAGTGATGCCAATACAACATAAAATCATAATAAAAAACAGCTAAAAATACTTATATTATTGAAGACAAAGAACAATTCTAAAATAAAGAAATAAAAAGGAATCCATGTATTCAGAATAAATAAAATAGAATTATGGATTCAATTTTGTATCCGAATTCATTTCTTAAGTGACCTTATTTTTGCGTACAAAAAACCTGATAGTGGCAACACTGAAAAATATATTTAAATTCAATTGTTTCGATTTTGTGTCAGTCGTTTTTTCTGCTCTGCTTTTAAAAAATTTAAGCAGTCGGCATACGGCAGAAAAAACAATTGGCAGAATTTTCCGCCGAACTGCCGAACTGTTGTCTGTCGTCTGTGTTTAAACCTTTTTTTCACTTTTTCTTGTGGATTTTTGGACACGCTCGCCTTACATATTGGCGTTAGTAGATCTTTCAAACGAATAAAAAGCTTTTACGATATGATAATGAGTAATGGCACACAATTATACGCAAGTGAATGCCAGCCAATCGGAAAATGTGTCAATTTCACGTTTAAGCGACCACCAGAAGCCGGGCAATGTTTTCGAAAAAAACGTGCAAAAGTGAAATTGATACATTTTGCGATAAACAATCAAGATCCATCAAAACGTTTGAAAATGTTTGAATCGAAATATAAAATATATAAAAAATATAACACGACTGTTATACTATATAAATAATAACTACGGTAATTTTTGTCAGATTTGATCAAACAAAGTATCAATCTCTTCACAAGATAATGTACTTTCAGAATGTCATCACTTGTTTCATATTTTTTTAACTAAAGTTTGCAATTAAGAATGCCTGAACTTGAAGAAATGAGAAAATAATCATATTTTCCAAGTTTACCCGATCAAAACTCATAACATGTAAGTCTGAACCATAGGTTTATGTATGTATACCATTTTAAAGGCTAATCTCTACCCATTTCCAAAAGCTTTGGATTTTGAAAATAGGTTGAAAAATATTTGGACAATAAAAAATTTTGTGTGAAAAGATCAAAAATACCGTTTTTGTCAAATAAAACAAGTTTGGAGGGTTCTGCTCAACAATACTCCCAACCTACACAATGTTATTAGTTGGGTGTCTTTTGACTGTTGCACCGTGTAATTCCAATTTTCTTATTTTTATCTTGTTCGCCAAGTAAGAGTTAATTTAGTTTAAATTATAAATTTTTTAATAACTCCAATAAATAAGCACATTAAAGTAAAAAGTTATTGTTTATCTGAAGTCGCCGTTGTCTTCGGCGACTTTCTCTCAGCAGATTTCTGGCAAAAACTCTGAGAGCAAATAAAATTGCCGTCAAAAGTTTCTCAAAAATCTGTCGTTCAGAGTCGACTTTAAACTGTAGGTCCCACCACACATGTATAAAAATTAACACAAATTAAAACATAAGTGGTGTGAGAAACTAGGTCGTAATCCTAACTGAAGGGTTGTAATAACCAATGTATGTATGTTATCGTTTCTATTTCGAAAATTCGCATTGGATCAAAATGACCCAAAGGAAATGAATGCAGAAGGATTCATTTTTATTAAAAACATAAAATTTTTTCTTACAAGAATATATGGATTTGGATTTTACATTGTAAAACAATATGTTTACGGTCTCTTAAATTGGGAATCATGGACAGAAACTAAAAATAGATTTTACCCATCATTTTAAAATTTTTCATTTAATAAATCATTTTTATTTTAAACCTTTCCTTACAATTTTTATGTCATAATATTTCATTTTATTGTTCCTGTTTTATTTTATTTTATTTGTTTTATTCTTACCATCTAATGAAAATCTTATTTGATCGCATTAAGTTTTCTTAATTTATCATTAAATAAGTGTTGAATCCACTTACTTTGTAGATAAAAATGAGGCACAAGAGTTATGATACAATACGAGTACGAGTATTACGTGCCGCCATATTTGTATGGCTTTAGAATGATAGAGAAAAACCCGCATGCTGAATAAAATCCAGCTTAATGACACACAAATACTCGTAACACTTGACTTTATTTTCACATTACAATGGCATACACAAACAGTACAAAATAAAAATACAAAAAAAAAATCCTTCACAACAAAACTAACAAGAGGCTGTGTAGGTATGCCTGTGCATCTGTGCTCGCATGCACTCATTTGCAAATGTGGAGAGCAAAATGTAAACTGAACAGCAAAGTATAGAGAAACTCATATGTATGGGATGATAAGCTTATAAGTGTATGTATGTGACGTATACATGACGTACAACACATTAATATAACGTATACGCACTGAGTGATGCCTTTGAAATTTGAGTTTAAGAATTTCATAACAACTAAAGAGAAAAATGAGAGTAAGAGAATGAACAAAAATCTACACTCTCTTCTTAATCTATACATACACTTACTCTGCAATAATAAATTAGTCTGCACATCATTGTATTTGTACATGCTATTGCAGCAGAGTCAAATGCAAGAAAAACAAACTCAAGTAAGTACGGGAAGCGGAAACCAAAAATCTTTCATAACAATTACGTTAATCAAAAAAAAAAAAAAGGATAGTAAAACTAGAGAAACTGAGAAAGTTTCTTGTTGTATAAAAGTCTTGGAGTGAAAAACTCATGCAATATTATGATTATGATGACGTCGTAATATTTTTGTCTTAAGACTTATGCTCGTCAATTAGGGTAGCATCATTTCACGGTAATATTAATAAGTAAGAGGAAAAATGTTAGAATTTTAGTAATCAAAATGTTTATTTTGTTTTTCGATGTATTCCCATATTTTCCATAAAATATGGAAATTTCTTTCCTTATGGCTTTGAAGCAAATCATGTTTTTTAGCCGAATGTTGGCTTATTAGACGTGAGGCCTTGGTTCAAACCCCAAGTCAGGCATCTCCAACAAAACGAAATATGAAAAAATATTTCTTCGGCGACTTCCTCTCAGAAGATTTCTGGTAAAAACTCTGAGAGTAAATAAAATTACCATGAAAAGTTTTTCAAAAATCTGTCCTTTGTAGTCGACTTTAAACTGTAGGTCCCGCCGCTCATGTATAAAAATTAACGCACACAACATAAGTGCTGTGAGAGACTATGTCGTAATCCTGACTTAAGGGTTGTAATGACCAATTATGTATGCATTAAGCGTTGTGGAGATTTAATTTGTAAAAAAAATTTTTTCATCACAAAATATAAAAGAGCTCATCCATTTTGTGGTCAACTTTAAAAGTCTACTAAGCAGGCAATTCGTGCAGTTATTTCATCGATGCAAAACCATAAACTCAATGTACTAAAAAGACGCCGAAATATTGATTCGTCACCGTTCTCTGCTTGTGGACGAAAATTTTACGGACAAATCTTGGATTACGTGCCTATAAAATTTAATGCGTTTATAAAATGAAGCCAAACAACTATCGTTTGTGTCTCATTTTTTCCTGATTGCTTACTTACTTACTTAATGGGTTATTACAACCCTTAAGACAGGCTTACAACCCAGCTTCTCAGAGCATTCATTTTGTATGTGTAAATTTTATATGTGAGTGGTGGAACCTACTGCCAATTCAAAACGACAAATTTGAGAAACTTTTCATGGCAATTTTAATTTATTCTCAAAATGTTTGCCCAAGTCTGCTGAGAGCAAGTCGCCTCAAGAAAAATGTTTATTTTCATATATCGTTTTGTTCGAGATGCCTGAGCTAGGGTTTCACCATAATCTCTCGTTGAGTAAGCCAGCACACTACTTAGACTACAGCGACTGTGTGTGATAATACCTAATAGGAAAGTTGGGCTGTATACACAAACGTGTGTAGGCGAACTCAGGTCTTAGAGTCTTCATCTATGGCACCAATGTCTTGGAATCGTAAAGTCTGCTTTTTCCTACAGTGATTCTAGTGCTTTTTAAAGTCACGGTACTAGTAAGCAGAAATACAGCAAAGATTTCAACTTATAAAGATAATCTGGCATCACTGAAAACAATGTTTTTAAGCCACATCTGGTATGGGAATGCAAAATACTGTTTATTGCAACTTTACTAGATCAAGATCAGCTTTAGAAGTGACGACAGTAGAGAAATCAGTGTAATAAGCTTCTATTATGGAATTATAAAGGAAAGGTTCGTTTCACGAACTTATCATGCACGGAGATATATATCAGATTGTAAGGGAGGAATATGAGTGGTATTATAAAGGTTCTATAAAGGAATGACCCCTTTTAGGCATAGTAAATATACATATCTCTTGAAGGGTAAGAAACAGTTGACCATATTTTATGTTACCATCTTTCCAACCAACCGTGTCTAGCTAACCTAAACTATGTTCAGATATGCACTTTTAATTTTATCGGTTAATTGATTACAATATTTTAAGTGTTCAGACATAATAAAAGACGCAGTTCAGCTGCTTATTCAATATTCATTTGACAGCTGGTAAACAAAACAGCTGGTTGTTTCAACAACATTGTTTTTTCTTTTTGTCGATGACATTTGACATTTCAGTTGGCACATATTAACAGAAAGTGTTCGGTAAATTATAATATGCTCACTAAACACACTTATGACAGTGCTTCATTTTAAGTTTTACTCAATATTATAACAATTTGCGTATTTATTGCGCAATAATTAATTGATACGTTATATGAAATATTGAGCTCAATAATGGTGTTTATTTGCGATTTACGCAATAAAGGCGCATATCTGAATACCGTATAACCTAACATTAAATCCAAACAATTTTTGTGGATGTAACACATATGTACATATATTTACTGTTTTTATTTTGCTTTAAATTATTAAACTATACTCCAAGCTCTGATTTTATACCATCCTAGTGAATTAAACCCCTTCCAACCTCGAAAAGTTTTTTGATATAAACTTGGTTATAAAATATCGTAATAAAGTTTGATGACTGAGAAACAACATGCCAAACACAATCTCATCTCTATTTCGAAGATAACTTTTATGTGAGTTTCTAAAGTGTCTGTTTGTGAGCAGCACGTTTAGAGATGATTATGACGTTTTTATGATGTCAAATCTCTTTCAAAACTCATGCACTACCATGAGTACAAATACAAAAAACAGAAGAAGAAAACAAAAACAAATAAAACAGAGAGAGAAAAAGTTTTTTCTTTTGTTTTGTTTTGTAAAGACAATCAGGTTAAAGAGATTTCTGTGTAAATCTATGATAAAAACAATAACAACCTCAACACTCAATACTATTACATAAACATACGCATTATTATGAGACTTTTTAAACGGTAAATGCGATTACATGCATGCAGCCATGGTAGAGAGAGAGAGCCTAGAGAGAATGGTGCCTACCTTTTTGGCGCCTATTTTACTAACACCATTACGTGTATGGTTTTAAATTATTTTTCTATCTGTTGTGCAGCGCTTTCATTTTGAATGAAGGAAAGGAGGAAAGGAAAAAAAGTAGAAAAAAACAGAAAATTTTTGTAAAATAGATTTCTAGTTTTACCACAGTATTTCTGGTATTTGTGTTTAAAATGTTTTGTGGTTAAAACTTAACAGTGAGCGTAGAATGCAAAGGAGTGTGGTGGTGGTGGTGGTGGTGGAATAGAGCATCTGCGGCATAGAAATTCTTTTTAGTATGGTTCTGTGAAATGCCCAACAACTTATAAATTCATTTATTTTCTCTTTGTTTTTTGTTGTAGTTTTTGTTGTTGTTTTTTTTCACAAATAGAATCCACTGTGTCATACAATTGATGTCCTTGTGACTGTAGAATGGCATAAATTTACATTTGCATGGCATTGTAAATTTATATGTTTATGAGGGTGTATATGGAGGGAAAGGTGGGGTGTTTGTATGCGTTTTTTCATTCAGCATAGCATGGAAATGGAATTGTGTTGAGTAGAGTAGAGAACAAACAAAAAAAAAACACCAAAAAAGAAGAAGAATATGTTCCAAATTTGTTCAACTGACCTTAACACTTGCTTGAGCAAATGATGTTTTTTTATCTCTTCTTTTCAATTTTTTTCTCTCGTATTTGTTCTCATTTTTTTTGCCATTTTTCTCTCAGTTAGTAATCTTTGTATGGCATTCATGGAAAAAACATATAAAACGTACCCAAAGGCGTATCACTTGGTTTACAAAAATTCGAACAAAAAAAAAAACAAATTTGATGCTGCAATTATCTAGAACACATAGAAATTGTTGTTTGATTATTTTCATTTTCATTTCCATTATAGTTTTTCATTTTCCATTTTGCATTTTTTTGCACAGTTTTTCTATTCGAATTGATTTCAATTTGGTTGATTCATATTTGGGTTCGGTGGTTCGGTTGTTTGTATTTTAGGCCACTGCTTAATGCAAAAGGTCATGTTGTTACATGCGAAACAGAGAGAGAGAGAGAGAGAGAGAGAGAAATTGAATTAAATTGGCAAATGTTTGACAGGGGAAATGAATGATGATTAACAAATTAAGTTATTTAAGGTAAATGTTGTCTGCTTCTTTCTAAGCCTAACCAACTAAATAAGCCACATTATCATAGTTTAGCCATGAGCTAATTTCAGTTTTTCAGACAAATTATTGTCATTTTAATTCAAATTACAAACAGTTTTTATCGTTATTATCACCATTATTGGAGAGGCCATAAATCCGTAGATTTTGACCATTTTAACAGATTTTTGCATACACAATATCAATTTAAAGAAAAGATTGCTTAAATAAATCACATGTTTACAGAAGGCATTCTTTTTAGACCACATCCTTTCATTCTAGTTACCGTTACATTAAACAATACTATAAAAAAACGAAGTAAAACAGAACAAGGCCTATAAGTACTCAAGAAATGAAATGTAAAGTGCTGCAAAAATATATAAAGAATGGGCGCGTTTGATATCGTAAGAATTTTGGGAAGAGTGATTTGTGCACAAATCCAAATAAAACTCAGATTTTGAAACAGTTTCTGCACAAACACTTTCTGATCACTACAAAGTTGATTTTCTTCTTGCCAGTACACCAATAAGTTGGTTGTAAAGGGTGGGCCATTTAAAGCTTTAAATTTAAAAATCCATTAAAACAAAAACGTTTTAAAATTTTGTTAAATTAATTTTTGTCGTGAAGTACAATTGTTCATACGGCTGCCGCAATTGGTCTCACAGTATTTCATTCGATCGGACCAATTTTTGTGCACTTTTTCGGTTGTATCTCGGCAATGGCATCAAGAGTGTTGGTCTTCAAATGCGCAATTGTCTCTGGTTTGTCGGCATAACACTTTTCTTTAACGTGGCCCTACAAAAAATAGTTCAACGTTTCCGATCAGAAATGGAATATTATTTCATTAATATGGATGCTGCGTCTAGCCTAACAGTATTTCATTCGATCGTACCAATTTGCGTGCACTTTTTCAAGTGTATGAGGTCGTATCTCGGCAATGGCACCACGAGTGTTGGTCTTCAAATGCTCAATTGTCTCTGATTTGTCAGCATAACACTTTTCTTTAACGGCAACCCACAGAAAATAGTCCTACGGTGTCCAATCGTAGCTTCTTGGCGGCCAATTGTCATCACCATTTCGGCTTATTAAACAGCCATCAAATATTTAAAGCAAAAAATCCATTGTGGCATGAGATAAGTGCCAAGTTGTGCCATTCTGTTGGAACCAAACATCGTTCACATCAAACCCACGAAAAGCTGGTACAAAAAAATCGGTTATCATAGTGACTGTAATGGTTGCGCCGTCCTCATTTGTAAAGCAATATGGGCCAATGATGCGTCCGCTCCACAAGCCAAACAGTCACTCGTAATGGGTGCATTGGCTTCTGTAAGACCACGTGTGAGCTTTTTGAGCCCCAAAAGCTGAAATTTTTTTTTTGCAAAATCGACATTATCGTGCTGTTTCTCGTGGGCCCATCTGGCGATGCGAAAACGATGTGGATGGTCATGCGGCTTCAACTCTTGAACCAATTGGACTTTGTAAGGCATCATACAGAAATCTTTTCGTAAAATTCAACATACACTGGTGCGTGAAATGTTCAATTCTTGAGAACGATGACGAGTTGATGGTGATGGATTCTCACGCGCACTCTCAGCCACATCTTCGGTATTTTCAAGTATAAGCACTGTACGAGCACGCTCACATCTTGGCGCATCAACAATAAAACCAGTTTCACGAACTATGCGTATACCGGGCACTGTTGTGTCCTTTTGTGCTACCAAATTTTGTATGACATTTCCGGCCAATTGTCTTTGTTATGGAAATAAATTTCCAATAAATGCCAACGTTACTCAAGCGTAATTCGATTCATTACGTTCTATGGGGCGAAGTTAAAGAAGTGTTATTCCGACAGACCAGTGACAATTGAGCATTTGAAGGCCAACATTCGTGATGCCATTGCCGAGATACGACCCCATATACTTGAAAAAGTGCACGAAAATTGGTTGGATCCAATGAGGTACTGTGAGGCCCGCCATGGCAGCCATATGAATGAAATAATATTCCATTCCTAACCGAAACAATTGTACTTTACAACAAATAAATAAATTTGAAAAAATTTCAAACCATTTTTTTGTTGCATTTTTAAATTTAAACTTTTAAATAGCCCACCCCTTATGTTATATTTCTTAAAAAAAAAATTTAAAAGGTTTCCGATAAGAAATTAAATTTAAAATTTTGATGAATTGAAAAATTTACAAGAAAAATTCTTAATAAATAAACCTTTATATGTACATAGCCAAACCGGAAATTCAATTTCGGTTTTCCTTATAAATTTCAATTTAAGCTTGAACTGTAATAATATTTTCACAGCAGCATAGTTCAATAAGAAATATTTTGAAAGCAAAACGAATTTTTTTTTTTAATTTGAAAAACGAAAACAAATTCGTGTCATTTTTCAATTTTGTTCGAAATATTCGTGAGTATATCTTGCATTGGAAAAATAAAAGAAAGAATCTACAACAGAGACTGAAATAATATTATTTCAGCAACAATTTAATACAATTTGACAAAAGATGTTGAATGAAAATGAATTTGTGCAAGCGTTCCCAACCAGAGTTACAAATTGTGGGATCGCATAACAAACTATTCCAATCAGTACAACCGCAATCCAATACAACCCAAAAGGCTTTTCACTCTTCTCTAATGCTACTTGATCAACCAATCACGTACAACCAGAAATTGAACAAAAATAGGAAGAAAAACAAAAAGAACGAAAACAACAACAACAACAAAAATTGTTCATTTAATTCCATTATCTTTCAATTTCGAAAATAACGTATATTGAAGAGAGAATGTCGTCCTATTTTTGTTGTTATTTTTTTTTTAACTTTTCATTTATGTTTCCTTTTGATTTTGTTCAGTGTTGCATGAGTTTTTTTTTTTTTTTAAAAAGTTTCGTTTTTATAAATATTAAATATTTCTGAATTGATTCTGAATTGAAAATAGAAAAAACATTATTTTTCCTTTTGTCCTCTTGTATTGTGGTGGCACATCTGAGATGAAAACTCTCTTAAGTGAAACAATATGCGACGACTAAGTGTGCTGTTGCCACCGACAATGTCAGCAGAGTACTTGCAATTAATACTGAACAGTCATCTGATGTGGAGAGCTAACATGTAGGAGAGCCAAGCATTTCATGGCGGCCATAATGGTATACAGGAAGCTTGCAGCAAAATCTTTGTATACCTACTCAAGAAGAATGTCCCACTGAATGTATATAATGGTGTTCAAGAAGACAGATGAATTCGAACACAGTTCAGATGGAGTTGGATAATGTACTGCTACGTTTCTACCTTTTCTAAACTTAGAATTTCCAATGGATTTGGTGATTGGAATTTTTTTTTTGCAGTCGCGGTAGTCTAGTTGGTAGTGTGTTGGCTTATTAGACGTGAGGTTGAACCGAGGCCTCAGGTCGCACATCAAAATAAAATATGAAAAAAATATTTCTTCGGCGACTTCCTCTCAGCAGATTTCTAGCAAAATCTCTGAGAGTAAATGAAATTGTCATGGAAAGTTTCTCAAACAAAATCTGTCATTCGGAATCGACTTTAAACTGTAGGTTGCGCCACTCATGTATAAAATTAACACACACAACATCAGTGGTATGTGAAGCTAGGCCGTAATCCTGACTGAAGGGTTGTAATGGCCAATTATGTATGCACATATGTATGTAATTTTAAAATAAAAGAAATCGTTCCTGTACACACAAGAATTCTTACTTAATTAGTCATTTAAACCCCCTTAGTCTTAATTACGACCTAGCTTCCCACACCACTTTTGTTGTGTGTGCTAATTCTATGCAGTCATTACAACCCTTCAGTCAGGATTACGACCTAGCTTCTCAAGCCCACTTATGTTGTGTGCGTTAATTTTTATACATGAGTGGCGGGATCTACAGTTTCAAATCTATTCCGAACAATAGATTTTTGAGAAACTTTTCATGGCAATTTTATTTACTCTTCAAGTTTTTGTCAGAAATCTGCGAAGAGACAGTCGCCGAAGAAATATTTTTTTCATATTTTCGTTTTGATGTCTGACCTGAGATTTGATCCGTGGCCTTACATCTAATAAGCCAACACATTACCTACTAGACTACGACGGCTTGTATACACACCGCCTCTGTAATCAGTGCAGCAGCGACATGACCCAAAATAGGCTTGTTCGTATCTAAGATCTTTTATGAGCAAACGCGATTGTCGCACGCGTCTTAAAAATGTTGGACGAAAAGTGTAGAACGAACTGGAGTGAGATGACTAGTAGTCCTCAGTTATGGAATTAATTACACAGCCCTGCATGGGTTTTGCAAATAAGATTGCTCTAGGTGTTTCCGAAGGCATTTTGTGTGCTAAACACGAATCCGGTTTCAAAAATTTTCCATCACGTCAGGTTTTCGAGAAAAAGGGGGTTGAAAACCCTAAAAATAGCGTTTTTGGCCATTTTTGAAACATTGTAGAGCTCAACACTGACGTGCTAGAACCATCGCTATTGTTAGAAATTGACAATTGATCTTTGCTCTTTAAAATGAGCCCAAAGCCAAATTGTTTGCATACACCCTTAAAGTAGGGGGTGGGTTTATGTCAAGGGGTGCAAAATAAAACGAAACACATTACGGAGGTCCTTAAAAATTAATCACATTTACTTGAAAATTGTTACTCAGGGGTTTTTACAGATCTTCATTCAGAAGATGATTACAGATCTTCATTCAGATTTAATAAATTCAAAATGGCGGATCCAATATGGCGGTCGAGGTTTATAAAAATTAATCAGATTTACTTGACCGCCATATTGGATCCGCCATTTTGAATTTATTAAATCTGAATGAAGATCTGTAATCAGCCATGAGTAACAATTTTCAAGTAAATCTGATCAATTTTTAAGGACCTCCGTAATGTGTTTCGTTTTCTTTTGCACCCCTTGACATAAACCCACCCCCTACTTTAAGGGTGTATGCAAACAATTTGGCTTTGGGCTCATTTTAAAGAGCAAAGATCAATTGTCAATTTCTAACAATAGCGATGGATCTAGCACGTCAGTGTTGAGCTCTACAATGTTTCAAAAATGGTCCAAAAACGCTATTTTTAGGGTTTTCAACCCCCTTTTTCTCGAAAACCTGACGTGATGGAAAATTTTTGAAACCGGATTCGTGTTTAGCGCGCCAAATGCCTTCGAAAACACCTGAAGCCATCTTATTTGCACAAAAAAAGTCCAAATTTGCAGGGCTGTGTTATTGTTGTGCTATGTGTTTAATTGCTCAATTTGATTAAAATTTATTCAATTTTTTTTTAAACAAAATTCATGAAATTTACGATCAAAATCATTATTCTTATTATTATCGTTAAGAGTTGTCTTATTTTATTCCCCTAAGACTTTAAGGGGTATCCTTACTAAATGGAAGACTATCACATGGGACATAACGATAATTGTTGTCTTCTAGCCTGTAATTTTTGCCGACAAGCCAATCAATTAGGATGAAATACAACAGTCATCGGCGTATAATATATATTCTTCATTCAGCGTCTTGCATGATAATATCAAATAAAACCAAAGCAAACGTTTGATGCAAATCAGAAGGTATGGAAACCATTTTAATAACATCCTTAAATCAAGCTCCCTGTGATCTCCTCCAATGAAAATGTATGCTTTTATCCGGTGGGCCAGCTATCGGTTTAAATTTGAAGCATTGGTTATTTCGTATCTGGCAATACTTATGTCATTCTATTCTGTCACAAAATTCAGTAGATTATCTCCACTGAACGTAATGAAACGATTTACGCTTCAGCAACATTGAGATTTATTGGATGTTTATTTCCAAAACCAAGACAATGGGTTGGAAATTGCACGGAAATGTCGTACAAAATTTGGTCACAGAGAAGGACCAACAGTGCTAGAACAAGGACGAGAAATTGAACGCTAATGTCGATTTTGCCAAAAAAAAATCATCTTTTCGAATGAAGACCATTTTCGTCTTAGCGGCTACTTTAATAAGCAAAATTGTCATATTTGGGGCTCAGAAAACCCACACGTGGCCTTACAGAAGCCAATATTCGCATTACGAGTGACTGTTTAGTGCAGCTTGTGAGCCGGAGGCGTCATTGGTCCATATTTCTTTGAAAATGAGGATAGCGCAACAATTAAAGTCAATGGAGACATCTATAGCACCATGATAACCCATTTTTTTTTTTGTATCCGATCTTGATGGTATTGATGGGACCGGATGGTTGATGGGACAGGATGGTGCAACTTGCAACACATCTCATGCCACTATTGATTTATTGCGTCAAAGGTTTGATGGTTATTTAATTAGCAGAAATGCGATTTGACACCTTTGGACTATTTTCTGTGGGGCGCCGTTAAAGAAAAGTCTTATGCCGGCAAACCAGAGACAATTAAGCATTTAAATGCCAACGTTCATGATGCCATTGCCGATATATGACCGAAAAAGAGCACGAAAATTGGTCTAATCGAATGAGGTACTGCGAGGTCAGCCGTTTGATAAAATTTCTAACCGTCTCTGTTTCATTACAACCCTTCAGTCAGGATTACGACCTAGCTTCTCACACCACTTATGTTGTGTGCGTTAATTTTTATACATGAGTGGCGGGCCCTACAGTTTAAAGTCGACTCCCAACGAGAGAGTTTTGAGAAACTTTTCATGACAATTTTATTTGCTCTCAGAGTTTTTGCAAGAAATCTGCTGAGAGGAAGTCGCCGAAGAAATATTTTTCATATTTTCGTTTCGATGACTGAACTCGGGTTTAAACCGTAGCATTACGTCTAATAAGCCGACAAACTAAATTTAAACTTTTAAATGGCCCACCCTTTATATGATCGTGAAGTATGTTGCACATGATATATATACTCACAACACTTGGCAAACCCTTCTAACATGCAACTCTGAAACTGAAAAACTTAAGGAATTATTTGCTAAACATAAATCAAGAAATCAAAGGCGCCATAACTTCTACAAACAAAAAAAGGAGAATGTTTCTAAGAGAAGATTCTCTTTAGAGAAGATTCTGTAATCTTGTATGTCTATGCAGTCTTATAGCAAATTCTAGGATTGAAGCAATTCTTTGATAGGAACGGATATCAATTAAGTTTGGAGCATTATTTTCCTTTCTATATTTTCTATCTTTTTATCTTCAATTAATAGAGTTTCCTTTAAAATCGGTTTTCATTGTTGTTGTCATACCGTTCCTGCTTCAGCAAATACATTTCACTTCCTTTTCCTTTTTTCACTTCTCTTAAGGCGCAGCGTGTACTCACTCTGAGTCTTTGCATAAATGTCAGTTGTATGCTCAGAGTATTACAGCTGACATTACCAGTGAGTGACCTTTAGACAAATTGGCACACACACACGCACACAAATACATATTCTATTGTACAGTTTATATTCATATACATATGCAAATAGAGTACACAGTATACATGTAGGTGTATGAGTATGTTTTTCATTTTTGCACAGAGAACGTTTTAATGCGATTAAACTTCAAAAGGTTACTTCAAAAATGTGGAAAAAAAATAAAACTTTTTATTTTAATTGAATGCACTTTGACGGTCATATACACAAATATAATTTTTAATTATTAATTAAATAATAAAGTAACAGAAACAGAAAGTCATTAAAATGAAGCATAATTAATTAAAACAAAGTCCATACATATACTGCTAATTGAGATTTAATTCAATTCTCTCCATTTAAGTAACTTATTTCAATTTGCGTTGTAAAATGTTATATGAAAAGTTCAGCACAAACGAGTAGAAAGAAGTTTTATTAATTAGTAGTACCTGGAATTTATAAAAAAAAATTACATAACCGTTATGCATACAATGATAAAAATAAAGAAATAATCCTATGGTCTGGAAATTTCTTTAGAATGCCTAATGAACGCCTGACGAAAAGTAAAGTACGTATGTAGGCAGCTGCAAGCAATTGCACAGGATAGTGTCAAATGGAAAAGCCTTTAGTCAGGACAACAACCTAGCTTCGCACGCTACTCATGTTGTGTGTGTGTGTGTGTGTTTGTGAATTTTATCCATACGTGGCGGGATCTACAGTTTAACCACAAATTGGAAGCTTTCCAAGACAATTTTTTATTGAATTCCTAACTTTTTGTTGCCGATTTATTGTGCAATTTATGCGAAGATTGCTTATACGGAACTAACATTCGCATTTTGAGCTAGAAAAAATTGAAATATCCACACTTTAATCGCCCCCTAAATACAGAAGTTTGTTCAGTTCGTTAGGGCGTGGTTTTCAAGTAACAAGCGACTACAACGTTAAGATTTATTAGAAATTTATTGCCAAAAAAAATCATCTTTTCGAATGAAGCTCATATTCATCATTGTGGTCGCCGTAGCCTAGTAGGTAGTGTGTTGGATTATTAGACGTAAATCAGGGGTTCAAACCCCAGGCCAGACACCAAACAAAATACAAAAAGTATTTCTTCGGCGACTTCCTCTCAGCAGATTTCTGACAAAAACTCTGAGAGTAAATACAATTGCCAAGAAAAGTTTCTCAAAAATCTGTCGTTCTGTTGGTGTGGCATGTGGAGCAGAGTCATCACTGGCCCATATTTCTTTGAAAATGAGAACGGCGCAACCATTACGGTCAATGGAGACACCTATGGTTATATGATAACCAATTTTTTTGTAGCGGCTCTTAATGGCATTGATGTGAACGATGTTTGGTTTCAACGGGGTGATACAACGTGCCACACATCTCACGCCACAATCGATATATTGCGTCAAACGTGTGATGGCCGTATAATTAGCCGAAATTATGATATCATTTCGCAGCCAAGAAGTTGAAGACCAATATTCGTGCTGCTATTGCCGAGATACAACCGAAAAAGTGCATAAAAATTGTTCCGATTGAATGAAATACTGTGAGGCCAGCCGCGGCAGCCGTAGGATCAATTGTACTTCACAACAAAAAAAAAGTTGACAAAATTTCAAACCGCTTCTGTTGTATTTCATTTTTAAATTTCAACTTTTAAATGATCCACCCTTTACAACCAACTTATTGGACGACTGACAAGAAGAAAATTCCAGATGTGATCGATTTTGGAGTGATCAAAAATATGTATGTTTGTTACGATATCAAACGCGCAACTTTTTTGCAGCATTCACTGCAAATATGCGAATGCAGTAAATGTATTATAATTGGCTGGCATTTATAAGCTAACTGAGTGCTTATGGCACGACTCTTCAGTCAGGAGTACGACCTAGCTTCTCACATTACTTGTGTTATGTGTGTTAATTTTATTCATGAGTGGTGGGACATACAGTTTAAAGTCATTTCGCAATAACAGTTTCATGAGAAACATTTTTGCGTCAATTTTATTTACCCATAAAGTTTTTGCCAGAAATCTGCTGAGAGGAAGTCACCGGATATTTTTTTATATTTCATTGTGTTGGAGATATCTGACCACCTGGGGTTTGAATCGTGGCCTCACGTGTAAAAAGCCAACACGCTACCAATTAGACTGCGGCGACTTCGGAAGAAGAAGCTTATTGCACGAAAAAATAAGGCTAGGAATTTTTAGGGATAAAGAGGCGGCCATTTCCGATTTCAACAGGGAACTCAAGCATCCCCTAATTTTACGGCTAGACTTTAGAGGTCTAGTTTTATAAAAAAAACTAAATAGTACACTCAAAAGACAAAATCTTTTATAAAATATTTGTGAAATTCATGATGTAAAATTTTTCTATAAAGGCGTGCGATCAGGAAACTGAAAAAACCTGTACGTTAAGCCCTCTTTGCTAAAACTTCGTCGATGATGAGCAAGTAGTGATGTTGAGTAAGGTAATCTATTCGTCTGGCTATTTAAAATCCTTCTAAGTCACAAAGATCTGCATTTACACCTCAGAACATTGGGTTTCGAGAAAATCAGAGAACTATTGCTCAAAGCAATCCAAAACTCCTGAAGGGCTGGTAAGTTTATAAAATTCATACCTGTGCCATCGTTTACAGAAAATTTTGAAAAACATTTGAAAAATAGTTGACAAACATCATAAATTTCCGCTATGGCATGAACTACTCTGGCCATTTGTAGACAATCCTAATATGATTTCATCCTTGGGTCACAGAAATAACTTAATTGTGCCGAATTTCTTACATGAAATATTGAAATACGGTATTCAACGTAAAGGGTGTTTTTATAGAGGTATAGAACTTTAAGTTGCAATAAAACAACGATGGATTATTCGATGGACATGAATTTTATTTATCCGAAAGTTAATCTTGTGGCATTACATTTTAAATATGATTTCTGGCATATGGCCGCCACGGCTGGCGCGGATGTAGTCCAATCTGGACGCCCAATTTTCGATGACTTTTTTGTGGCCGTATATCGGCAATAATACGGCGAATGTTGTCTTCCAAATGGTCAAGCGTTTGTGGCTTTACCGCATGGACCAATGACTTTACATAGCCCCACAGAAAGCAGTCTAGCGGTGTTAAACCACAAGATCTTGGAGGCCAATTCACTGGTCCAAAACGTGAAATTAGGCGGTCACCAAACGTGTCTTTCAATAAATCTATTGTGGCACAAGCTGTGTGACATGTTGCGCCGTCTTGTTGAAACCACATCTCCTGGACATCATGGTTATTCAATTCAGGAATGAAAAAGTTAGTAATCATGGCTCTATACCGATCACCACTGACTGTAACGTTCTGGCCACCATCGTTTTTGAAAAAATACGGACCAATGATTCCACCAGCCCATAAAGCGCACCAAACAGTCAGTTTTTCTGGATGTAACGGTGTTTCCACATACACTTGAGGATTACCTTCACTCCAAATGCGGCAGTTTTGTTTGTTGACGTAGCCATTCAACTAGAAGTGCGCTTCATCGCTAAACAAATTTCGCTTATGAAAATTGGGAACAACGGTAATCTCGTTTTGGGCCAATTTGACGAATCTACGCCTTACTTGATGATCGTTTGGCTTCAAATCTTGCACGAATTGGATTTTGTAAGCACGCAAACCAAGATCCTTCCGCAAAATCTTCCATAAAGTGGATGGACACAGATCCAATTCCTGTGCTCGATGGCGGATGGACTCATTCGGGTCTTCCTCAATGCTACGCTCTACAGCAACAATAGCTTCTTCTGTACGCCCCGTACAGCGTCTCTGGGGATGCGAATTATCAATAAGAGTAAACGTGGTGCGAAAACGTTCCATGGCTAATCGAATTAACTGCTCTGATGGACGATTTTGTCGACGATAAAATGGACGTATGCGCGATACGTTTTCCGCACAGAACCATTATTTTCGAAATGAAATTTCACTATTTGCAAGCGTTGTTCAGGCGTGAGTCTATTCATGATGAATTGCCAAACCAAACTGAGAATAAATCACTTGACAGCTGTTAAATCGGTCGCCATCTTGAAAAGTAATGCCAACTTAAATTTCTATACAGCCTTTATAACAGGCGGATACAACGAATAACAGTACGTATACAATGTATAAAAGTACGGTATACAACGAATAACAGTACGATATACAATGTATAACAGTACGATATACAATGTATAACAGTACGATATACAATGTATAACAGTACGGTATACAACGTATAACAGTACGGTATACAATGTATGACAGTACGGTATACAATGTAGAACAGTACGATATACATCGTATAACAGTGCGGTATACAATGTATAACAGTACGGGTAAACAACGTAAAACAGTACGATATACAATATATAACAGTATGGTTTACAACGTATAATAGTACGGTATACAACGTATAACAGCACGGTATACAATGTATAACAGTACGGTAAACAACATATAACAGTACGATATACATCGTATAACAGTGCGGTATACAATGTATAACAGTACGGGTAAACAACGTAAAACAGTACGATATACAATATATAACAGTACGGTATACATCGTATAACAGTGCGGTATACAATGTATAACAGTACGATATACAATGTATAACAGTGCGGTAAACAACATATAACAGTACGATATACATCGTATAACAGTGCGGTATACAATGTATAACAGTACGATATACAATATATAACAGTACGGTATACATCGTATAACAGTGCGGTATACAATGTATAACAGTACGATATACAATGTATAAAGCCGAAAGTCCATACCATGCGTTTTGCATTAAATGCGTATACCGAAAAAGTAGAATCAGTGTATTTGATTGTGACAAGTTACAGAAGAAAAAGCATAATATGCATAGACGCATACAAAGTAGGATTACTTTCTACTTTTCTATGCGAATAATGCAGTGTTGGAAAATGTCAGCAGTTTTTTAAACTTGGCATGCCAAATTATATACTATTGTGAATGGTTTCTATAAATATGTTTAAATAGTGCATTACTATTTTCGCATTTTTCTTTATTTGCATTATAAAAATATTAATAAAAACATATTTCATAATAAAGTTTATTACTAATTTAAGAGGAAAATACATTTTTTAACAAATTTCTTTCATGAACAAAATATGTATATGATGATTGTTTATACATATGTATGTATATGATTGTTTTTATGTACTGAGTGTCATCTATTTTGAATTTATTAATTTGTAAACAAGAAAAATGGAGGATAAATTTACTGAAAACACTCGTCTTGTGTTCTTTTGAGGATTTTCGTAGGCCTTAACAGCACAATACAATGTAATTTTTGTGTAAAACTATTAATAATAAAAACAACTAATAACAATTTTTAATTTTTCCTTCCAAGAAATTAAAAAATTTTGGCAACTTTCAGCAGGAAAAATTTTTTATGAGCAGTACGTCTTATTTTGATCTTATTATATTTAGCTTCTTAATTAACTCTTGCTCAAGAAACTATACTCATTGTGACCGAAATTCACCAACATTTCGATTAATATTTAAATATTTAAGAATCTTTAAACTTTTCATTGACGAAATTAAAAAATATTCCAAATTTTCCCCTTTTTAACACAAAATAAATGTTTGTTTACATTTAATTTTTTTACTTTATCTGCCAGTTTTCACTCTGTATATCTGTTGCTTCTAACACATTTGCCTCGCAAAACTTATAACATTTTTTTTCTCCCTCTAAATTGACCTGTCCTTTTATGTTATGAGCGTTTTTCAAATGTAAACTCATAAATTTAAATAAACTCATAAATTTGAAATTAATGTCATAAATTCTTTTAAAATTACAATTTGATTTTCTATTTTTTCCAAAAATGTTCTTGTTCGCTTGTTTGTTGTTTACCACAACAGCTGATCAAAACAAAAAACCAGTCGCATAAACGCATTGTGTGTAACTTGCAATAAAATCGGCATAGATTTCTTGGTATCAAATTTGATAATCTCCTGAAAATTAGATGCCTCCTTCTACTTCATAAAATAATTTACACGAAACAGCCGAAGTATTTATATTGTAAAATTAAGTTTGCCAGATCCCACCGGGGTGTAGGGATTATACAGCAACGATTCAGGACTCTTCTGTCTCAGCGACAGTTCTTTATACACACCATTAGTCTTTGGAATTCCTTACCAAATAACATCCAAAATCTGGGCAATGCAAACGCGTTCAAAAAGGAGTTATTTAAATTATTTTCATAATTAAAATTTTAATCTCATATTTGTAAATTTTGTGATTTTATTTTTTTAGGTCATCATTATTATTGTTATTATTATTATTATTATTATTCTTATTATTGTTATTTTTATTATAATTATTATTATTATTCTTATTATTTTTATTATTATTATTATTATTATTATTTTTATACTTTACCTTATTAATTTAATTCAATATTTATATACATAAATTAACTTTCTCTAAATTTTTTATATTTAATTAATGTTAATTTTTTATACCTTATTGATTGTAAACATAGCACTGTCACTTATAAGATGTAGTATCTTGTTGTGCTATGTAGATCATTATAAATTCAAAATAAATAAATAAATAAATAAAAAAAAAAAAAAAAAAAAAAAAAAAAAAGAAAGCAAGATTCGCAAGGCGCATGAAAAGGATGGTATGGACTTTCGGCTTAACAGTACGGTAAACAACATATAACAGTACGATATACATCGTATAACAGTGCGGTATACAATGTATAACAGTACGATATACAATATATAACAGTACGGTATACATCGTATAACAGTACGGTATACAATGTATAACAGCACGGTATACAATGTATAACAGCACGGTATACAATGTATAACAGTACGGGTAAACAACGTAAAACAGTACGATATACAATGTATAACAGTACGGTATACAATGTATAACAGTACGGTATACAATGTATAACAGCACGGTATACAATGTATAACAGTACGGGTAAACAACGTAAAACAGTACGATATACAATGTATAACAGTACGGTATACAATGTATAACAGCACGGTATACAATGTATAACAGCACGGTATACAATGTATAACAGTACGGGTAAACAACGTAAAACAGTACGATATACAATGTATAACAGTACGATATACAATGTATAACAGTACGGTATACAACGTATAACAGTACGGTTTACAATGTATAACAGTACGGTATACAATGTATAACAGTACGGTATACAATGTATAACAGTACGATATACAATGTATAACAGTACGGTATACAACGTATAACAGTACGGTTTACAATGTATAACAGTACGATATACAATGTATAACAGTACGGTATACAATGTATAACAGTACGATATACAATGTATAACAGTACGGTATACAACGTATAACAGTACGGTATACAATGTATAACAGTACGGTATACAATGTATAACAGTACGATATACAATGTATAACAGTACGGTATACAACGTATAACAGTACGGTTTACAATGTATAACAGTACGGTATACAACGTATAACAGTACGGTTTACAATGTATAACAGTACGATATACAATGTATAACAGTACGGTATACAATGTATAACAGTACGATATACAATGTATAACAGTACGGTATACAACGTATAACAGTACGGTATACAATGTATAACAGTACGGTATACAATGTATAACAGTACGATATACAATGTATAACAGTACGGTATACAACGTATAACAGTACGGTTTACAATGTATAACAGTACGATATACAATGTATAACAGTACGGTATACAATGTATAACAGTACGATATACAACGTATAACAGTACGGTTTACAATGTATAACAGTACGGTATACAATGTATAACAGTACGGTATACAATGTATAACAGTACGATATACAATGTATAACAGTACGGTATACAATGTATAACAGTACGATATACAATGTATAACAGTACGATATACAATGTATAACAGTACGGTATACAACGTATAACAGTACGGTTTACAATGTATAACAGTACGGTATACAATGTATAACAGTACGGTATACAATGTATAACAGTACGATATACAATGTATAACAGTACGATATACAATGTATAACAGTACGGTATACAACGTATAACAGTACGGTTTACAACGTATAACAGTACGGTTTACAATGTATAACAGTACGGTATACAATGTATAACAGTACGGTATACAATGTATAACAGTACGATATACAATGTATAACAGTACGGTATACAACGTATAACAGTACGGTTTACAATGTATAACAGTACGATATACAATGTATAACAGTACGGTATACAACGTATAACAGTACGGTATACAATGTATGACAGTACGGTATACAATGTAGAACAGTACGATATACAATGTATAACAGTACGGTATACAACGTATAACAGTACGATATACAATGTATAACAGTACGGTATACAATGTATAACAGTACGATATACAATGTATAACAGTACGGTATACAACGTATAACAGTACGGTATACAACGTATAACAGTACGGTTTACAATGTATAACAGTACGGTATACAACGTATAACAGTACGGTTTACAATGTATAACAGTACGATATACAATGTATAACAGTACGGTATACAATGTATAACAGTACGATATACAATGTATAACAGTACGGTATACAACGTATAACAGTACGGTATACAATGTATAACAGTACGGTATACAATGTATAACAGTACGGTATACAATGTATAACAGTACGATATACAATGTATAACAGTACGGTATACAACGTATAACAGTACGGTTTACAATGTATAACAGTACGATATACAATGTATAACAGTACGGTATACAATGTATAACAGTACGGTATACAATGTATAACAGTACGATATACAATGTATAACAGTACGGTATACAACGTATAACAGTACGGTTTACAATGTATAACAGTACGATATACAATGTATAACAGTACGGTATACAATGTATAACAGTACGATATACAATGTATAACAGTACGGTATACAACGTATAACAGTACGGTTTACAATGTATAACAGTACGGTATACAATGTATAACAGTACGGTATACAATGTATAACAGTACGATATACAATGTATAACAGTACGATATACAATGTATAACAGTACGATATACAATGTATAACAGTACGGTTTATAACGTATGACAGTACGGTATATAATGTATAACAGTACGGGTAAACAACGTAAAACAGTACGATATACAATATATAACAGTACGGTATACATCGTATAACAGTGCGGTATACAATGTATAACAGTACGATATACAATGTATAACAGTACGGTATACAATGTATAACAGTACGATATACAATGTATAACAGTACGGTAAACAACATATAACAGTACGATATACATCGTATAACAGTGCGGTATACAATGTATAACAGTACGATATACAATATATAACAGTACGGTATACATCGTATAACAGAGCGGTATACAATGTATAACAGTACGATATACAATATATAACAGTACGGTATACATCGTATAACAGTGCGGTATACAATGTATAACAGTACGATATACAATGTATAACAGTACGGGTAAACAACGTAAAACAGTACGATATACAATGTATAACAGTACGGTATACAATGTATAACAGTACGATATACAATGTATAACAGTACGGTATACAATGTATAACAGTACGATATACAATGTATAACAGTACGGTATACAATGTATAACAGTACGATATACAATGTATAACAGTACGGTATACAACGTATAACAGTACGGTTTACAATGTATAACAGTATGGATATACAATGTATAACAGTACGGGTCTCCAACGTATAACAGTATTTAATGTTTTTACTTAAGCTTCCATTTTGTAAAACTGTTGTCATAAATATGTATGAGATTAACACTCCTGACCTCCTGACTTAAGCTGCCATTTTTAAAAATGTTGTCGTAAATATGACATTAACACACTTGACCTCAATTCTTTACAATTTGATGGACAAAAGTCCGATAATTTATGTTTTTGTTTGGCAAAAAATTTTTGAAAAAAGAAAACCTGAAAATGAATTTTCATTGTTTTAGAGAGGGTGGCTTATAAAATGTTTACTTCTCGAGTGTTTCGGCTCATCATGACCTTTATCAGTTGCAAACATTAAGCAATTTTATGCAGAAAATTGTGAAAAATTGTTTTCAATTTATTTTCTTTTGTACTGCCAATGTTGTCATCCTACAATGTGAAGCTCTCAGCCTACAGATATGTATGCGTTACGTGCTTATACGAGTGCCACAGCAAGTAGCGACAACATGCATCAACTGTGATAAATGATTCGATTAAAATCCTTCTTTTCTATTTGTTTTCATTTTAATCTCTTCTTTCTTTTATTGTTTTTTTGTTCGTTTTCATTTTCTTTTGGCTAGGAATAATGGTCAAAAGAGAATCACATTAAAATTATAATTTCACTGGATTTTTAAAAACGAAAAAAAAACAGAAACATACCTTTAATAATTCAATATACAATACATATGTATATGTATGTATGTATGTAGGTGCTTGTGTGTATGTGTAGATATTTTGTTCTCGTATTTTCAGTCTTTTTTTTTCGTGCAACTTGCTAAACGAGAGATTGTAAAATTTAATTTCATGCAACACAAGTTTTTAATTAAATTCTGAATATGCTTTTAAAACATTATTATGCGACTCGTACCAACTGAAAAGAGAGAAAGTAAGAGAAGGGAAAAGTCAACAGAAAGAACAACCACAGCCTATTGAGAAACAATTGTTGAGAAAAAGGGCATAAAAATGGTACAATAATTCAATGCCTTTGTGACACAACAAACGCATTAATGGCCCTTCCATCACCCAAAAACCACAATGCCAAAGGGAAAAAGGTCTTAAAGAATTGTAGACAATGAAGGCAACATTTACCATCTACAGAAAACAGCTTTTAAGTTGACTTTTGCTCATACAGGGCCAACTACCTCTGCAAATACCATTTACAACATAACAACACTTTGTCGTAGGGGCTGTAATATGCATGCATGAATATACCTTCTTAACGCTGTGAGCGTATAGTTTTTATGATGGTCCATATTGTAGAGGCTGAAGCTTGGGGAGGAATGTGAAATTCTTTTTAAATTTATTTGTTGCCGTTTGCCTACAAATTCTATTAATTTACTGCTTAACTGAACAGTCAAAGTGCATGTGTAAGTTCGTATTTTAATTGAAAGCATTAGGCGTACTCATGTGAAATTTAAAGAAATTTTTAACAAAAATGAGTTTTTTTTACTTCCGCTTGAGGAAACTAAAGAACAAAAATTAAAACCTTCATCTGCCATATATTATCCGAAAGTTGGCTACATCATATTATTACGAAAATGGAAACGGTGTACATAGTTTAACATTAAAATAAACAAAAGCTATACAAAGAAATACAACGAACTTGTTACAAGTAAACCAACAACATCAGTATGAAGGAAAAGTGGATTGACAAGTAAGCGAGAACGCGCAACAACAAGCAATGTGAACAAAATACACAAACAACAATGAAATCGCAATAGAGTTCTCGAGAAGGCGAAACTGCAAACGTTCGATTTCAAGAACCTTCATCAGACTGGTTATGTGGGCATATAAAAAGGCAAGACAAAGCAAGCAACGACTAGTCCGTCTTGTGTGAAGGACGCGTTGCGTGTGGTTTGAAGATCGCCGTTGAAAATAATAGCGAACAAGCAATTATTGTTGTATACGTCAAGTTGTAAATGGTGACACACTAAAGCAAGGCGAATAATAAAGAGTTTAATTGAAACTAAACACCAATTTATTTTTATTTTGTTTGCAATCAACGAACTCATATTTTAAACGTTTTTAATAAGGTAAAAACGTAACAATATATTACTCACTAATCTTCGCCATGCTGCCGTTTTCTATGTACGCCTTGGTAAAGTTAAGGGAAATATTGCAATACAGATTACGGTTGTGTGCCGTTTGTGTAAATTTTAGTTGGCTTATATGCAGTACCTGACCGACAGCATTTAGCATTTCGTTCTGGTCATTTTTCGTATCTTATATGAAAATCCCAGACTCAGTCCAGAGTGAACCTAGCCTCGATAGAAGATTTCACACTTAAATTACAAGCTCTAACTTAGTCAGTGAGTTATACTCTGTTCAGATATGCACTTTTATTGATTTAATATTCGGTTACTTGAGTACAATATTTTAAGGGTTCAGGCATAAAATATACGCTTATTCAATATTCATTTGACAGTTGGTAAACAGAACAGCTGGTTATTTCAACAACATTGTTTTTGTGTTTTTTTTGTTCGTTGCTTTGTTGTCAAACATCAACAAAATGTATTCGATTAATTGTAATATGCTCACTAAACACATTTATGACAGTGCTGCATTTTAAGTTTTACTCAATATTATAACAATTTTCGTATTAATTGCACAATAATTAATTGAAACTTTATATAAAATATTGAGCTCAATAATGACGTTTATTGCGATTTACGCAATAAGGGTGCATATCTGAACACCGTATTAGACTGCAGAAATTTCTTCCAGCGCTTGATCTCAGCACTCTTGAGAATATTCGAGAGATCTTCGGTAGTCGTCGTAGTCTCGTAGGTAGGTGCGTTGGCTTATTAGACGTAAGGCCACGGTTTAAATACCAGGTCAGACATCCCGAACTCAACGAAATGTGAGAAAATAATTTCTTCTCCGACTTCCTCTCAGCAGATTTCTGGCAAAAACTCTGAGAGCAAATAAAATAAAATTGCCATGAAAAGTTTCTCAAAAATCTGTCGTTCGGAGTCGACTTTAAACTGTAGGCGTCCCGCCACTCATGTATAAAATTAACACACACAACATAAGTGGCGTAAGAAGCTAGATCGTAATCCTAACTGAAGGCTTGTAATGAGCAAATTATGTATGTATGCAAGATCTTCTGTTCAGTGCGAAATGAGCAGATGAGTGATCCTTAATGGCATGTAGATTGTGCAGAGTATTTACATTCAGCGGCTGCGTTATCTCGGCCATGAAGTTAAAATGGAACAGAATGTTACGGCGAAACGGGTATATGATACAAGGATGAGCGAAAGTTGCTAGAACGAAATCGACTGGTGTGACCGACTGCAATAAGCAGAGACATCTGGAAGGACATGTTAAGACAAACTGAAAACTGATGAGCGAGTTATTGCGGCCAATTAAGTAAGTGGGTAAGTAAACAACCACATTTATACGATCTTTTCTTTGAAAATCTACATTAAAAATGTTTTTCTTTCCTCAGCACACAAGAGATTGAAACTGAATTTCATAAATTCATTAAGAAAAGAAAATATTTTCTGAACTCAAATTGCAAAATACACATACACATACAATAATTACTACTCAATAGCACAATTAATCCATCTCAAGTGTGTATGTAACGAAGAACATGAAGAAGAAGAAGAAGAAAATCTTATTAAAAAATACATCGAATGAATATTTGCCAAAATACTTGACTAAAGGAAAATGATCAACATTGATGGGTAAAAATACAATACCAATACGTACGAATGAAAATCAATTTGCTTTTTGGCGAAGATTTCATTACAATTGAAAATGACAATGTGAATGGAACATGGCAAGGGGAGAAAGGAGAAAGAGATATGATGCTAATAATGCTTAATTTTAAGTGCAACAAAATAAAATGAAATAAAAACAAGAGAAAATTAAACAAAAAAAATACAAATAAATATCGTGTACAAAAATATTAAAAAAGAGAGAAAAAAAAACAAAAAGAAGATGGAAAAATAAAACAATAAAATATTGACAATAAAAACAAAAACAAAAGCATTAATAATATACGTATGTACATATTGCATATAAAAATAAAATTACAATCAAGTCATCATCATCATCATCATCATCATCATCATCATCATCATAATAACGAACGAACGTTGAATGATGGCTGGATGAGGCATTACCAGCTCAACAAGCATTTTTAAGAAGCACTTGAGTATTTGGCAACGACTATGAAACCAAGTCATCACAATCACAATCACCATCACGCTGATAGGCGCATTGCAACACACCTTTTCCCCCACCAATGTCTTACACATTAAAATTCAAATCATCGTGCAACGTCTTGTCTAGGAATTGAGACGTTATTGAATTTCAAGAGAGGACATACCAGAAACTAAAAAAGGGAAAGAGTCTTGGAGAAAACCAAAATAGTGTCAATTGACAATGGAAAGAATAAAACCATACTAGACAGACGCAACTGTATGTGGGTAGGTATGTGCAACAATGAAAAATAGTTTGTTGCCATTTACCATAGATTATGGATGCATGCCACCCAATTACTACAATTGGCAGAATACAAGTAATAAAGTCTACGAAATGCTTTACTTGTATGATAAACCATGGATTACCAATAAATCCTAAGTAATGATGTACACTGCAGAGCCCGGTTATCGTTTTAGTTTCAAATCAATTCCATAAACTCCACTTTTACTGGCCTAATTAAGCAATCTAGATCCACAAAGGGCAATTAAGACACAATTTTTTTTTGGTTCATATACGTTAAGTTTAGTCGCGCTCTCTTCGGTATGTGTGGTCTGTGTTTTTACTCCGTTTCCTATCTCACTCACTCTCTCCCTCTCTCTCTTCTTTAGGACGTAGTACAATGGCTCATTTTGACCTGTGAGTATTGTATTTGTCCCCAATGACAAGCACGCGTCCTCATACCTAACCTAACCTAAGGTAAGGTAAGTTCCTTCCATTTTTCTTCATTATTTGTTTATCTCAGTTTAAATACTCGAGTTTTTCCCGCTTATCAGGTAATTGGCCGTCTTCTTACTTCCTTCAATGTTTCAAACGCGAAATCACTTCCTCTGTGAATATAAAGGGTGTTTTTTATAGAGGTATAGAACTTTAAGTTGGCATTACTTTTCAAGATGGCGACCGATTTAACAGCTGTCAAGTGATTTATTCTCAGTTTGGTTTGGCAATTCATCATGAATAGACTCACGCCTGAACAACGCTTGCAAATAGTGCAATTTTATTTCGAAAATAATGGTTCTGTGCGGAAAACGTATCGCGCACTACGTCCATTTTATCGTCGACAAAATCGTCCATCAGAGCAGTTAATTCGATTAATCATGGAACGTTTTCGCACCACGTTTACTCTTATTGATAACTCGCATCCCCAGAGACGCTGTACGGTGCGTACAGAAGAAGCTATTGCTGCTGTAGAGCGTAGACCCGAATGAGTCCATCCGCCATCGAGCACAGGAATTGGATCTGTGTCCATCCACTTTATGGAAGATTTTGCGGAAGGATCTTGGTTTACGTGCTTACAAAATCCAACTCGTGCGAGATTTGAAGCCAAACGATCATCAAGTAAGGTGTAGATTCGTCGAATGGGCCCAAAACGAGATTGCCGTTGTTCCCGATTTTCATAAGCGAATTTTGTTTAGCAATGAAGCGCACTTCTGGTTGAATGGCTACGTCAACAAACAAAACTGCCGCATTTGGAGTGAAGGTAATCCTCAAGTGTATGTGGAAACACCGTTACAGAGATATCTAACCTGGAGTTTGAGCCATGGCTTCGCGTCTAATAAGCCAACACACTACCTAGTAGACTACGGCGACTACATAGAGATCTTAAAATAAAGTTCCAGGCATATAATTAATAGTTACGGCAAACTCTTCTGTAGATTCAGGTTTTTTCTGCCTTTCTGTAGTTATTTTGGATGTGAGAATATCCAATCGGTTGAGTTTTCAACACAAGTTGACCTGATCTTCCTGTAAACCTTAAGCAATCTAAAACGGTTTTTAAATATCCGTTGAAACCGCTTGAAGATTTTCAATAATGGTCTTTAGAAGAAAACTCAACATTAACTGGAATAATTACTAACGCAGTAGTCATTGCAAAAGCAAGCAGAAAATTTGTAAGTGAAGCAGTGGCTGTAGGGAGTATGTCAGTTTAATTCTGTAGACAGTCAATGAAGAATATTATGAGACTATTTTGTATAACAATTAGTCAAATTAGTATATTTGTAAAGAGCATGTTTGAAATTAAGCCAGAGAGAGACATATAAGGTACTGGAAATTAGTAGCCACAGATCAAGATACCTTGAGGAAAGATATCGAAGAGGTCATCGGCAGTAACATTACTTGTGTAATACTCGGTGTTATTGATTTGAGAGCGCTTTTGGTTACACAGTTCCCTAACGTTTCTCAATGTAGTTTTGTTTACTCATTTAAAAGGCAAGTTTTCTACACACGTTTGTTTACAAATTATTGGATAATACCAAGATGTTTTGTCTGATATCCATTCATGAATGCTAACAGGATACCAAGTACCTAACAACACTATCTTTCTTCAGTTTAAGTTTTGATGCCGCCATAGTCTAGTAAGTAGTGTGTTGGCTTATTAGACGTAAAGCCCGGGTTCGTATCCTAGGTCAGACATCAAAACGAAATATGAAAAAAAAATATTTCTTCGGCGATTTAATTTCAACAGATTTCTGGCAAAAACTCTGAGAGTAAATAAACCTGCAATGAAAAAGTTTCTCAAAAATCTGTCGTCGGATTCGACTTGAAACTGTTGCTCCCGCCACTCATGTACAAAATTAACACACATAGCATTAGTGGTGTGAAAACCTAGGTCGTAGTCCTGACTGAAGGGTCGTAATGGCCAATTATGTGTGTATGTAAGTTCAGTTTTTTCTATAATTTATACAATACCCTTGACTACGAATGCAACCGTAAGTGATTTTTGCAAGTGTAATAGTATTTTCAGTCCAATTTATCGGACGTAAACTCCAATAAATCAATGCCGGGTATTTATAGCCTCAAGTGTGTATACATACCTTATACTGTGACGTATGAGCAAACTAGAGCGCCTAATAACTAATGAGTTTGAAAGAATCTAAACTGTTGTTGGGTAATTACAATGGAAACAAATTTGAGTCAAGTTTCTCATTATCTAAGAAAATTCTAAGTTTACCAACCGCCTGTTTGACAGTGCACTGTAGAGCAAAAGAACACTTGTTCACAATGGAGACCGTCATGAATCTAATATGAGTACAAACTTATTAATACGATACTAACGCATACCAGAAGGAAACACGTGATGGCATATCAATTGCTCAATCGTTATTGCCCATGTAAACTTATAAATTTTTTGTGCCTGTTTGAGACCATAACGCACATTAGACTTCATTGTTAACGATGATGGTTTTTTTATGTCGAACATCCTTTGGTAATCTTTCACACGCAATATAGACGGTGAGAGAAACTTGATGGTAATCCTTACTAACGGGTTATAATGAAATTATAATTAATTAAAGTAATTATAGATGATGCTACAGCGGTTGGGTAGTGTTCTATCGATACAGTTGCTGAAACTCAAATAAGAAAAATGGCTGAGAAGTGGGCTTGTTTTTAAGTGCAGTCTTGTAATGTGAAAATGTGCAAAAGTGGAATGTCGCTCTAGTGTAGATTATCAATCTCTTGCCGGAAGTGATACAAATTAAAATTAGTAGCTGAACCAGTTAAAGAGTCGACACATGCACGCTGTATAGTGCATCCTTGCAAAAGTCTTTTATTTTTTATTTGATTGTTTAAAAGTTGCACAGCGTATCGGCAAGATAAAAAGCATATTCAAGATGATATTTGTCGATAGAAGAGGCATAAAACTGAAATATTTATTGTACAATATATGATGGAACATATTTTCAAGAGATTTTTGTACACTTATTTATTATATACTTTATTGTAATTGTTGTTGGTGTTGTTGTTGATGTTGTTGTTGTAGTTGTTATTGTTTTTATTATATTTTGTTACTGGTTGTTGGTTGTCCTGATAATATTGTTAAAAAAAAAAAACATATTTGTTGCCATTTTTTTTTTTTTTTTTTTTATTACAAAGTCAAGAATGCTAAGTGGGTCATAAGTAGTATTCTGTCTTTCTCGGCTAATATTTGATTTTATATACAATATGAAATATGTAAACAATATCATAGTCTACATATATGTTTGAACGTCTATGTATGAGCATTTGATGTAAGGAGAAAACAAAATTCGAAAGAAGACTTTTCTATGGTTGAAAAACTTATAGTAGAGGCTACTTGAAGAAGATGAAATATCAACAACTGTATGAAAGGAAATCCAAAATATCTACACAATATTTGTATATACTCTTCGTTATAATAAACAATAAAAAGAAACTAATATTACAACAACAACAAAACATGCATACATACAGTGGACAGCAAAAGTCGTAGTACGGCAATATATTTTAGCCAAAAGTTTGTATAAATATTTATAATTTATATACATATTTATTTTATTAATTTATTTCTGTTTTATTATAAAACAAAAATTTTTTTAATGTTTTTCATAAAAACAAGAGAAAAATAATGAAAAGTTTCAGATGACTCCATAGGTACCCCCACGGAGAACCCTGAGTAAATTTAAAATTCAAAAGCCTAATATATGAAAATGTTATGCCTTGTATTTAGTACAATATCCCTTAAGGTCCAGCACTCCTTTTAACCCATTTGGAATTGAATATACAAGTTTTGTTTAATGTTTTCTGGTGTTACCATGAGCAAGTTTTTCGGTTGACTTTTGTTGAGGTTTAGCGATTACCTAACCGTTCATTCAAATGATCTCCTAAATACTGTCTCTTGAAGTCATATCGGGACTTTGTGCAAGAGTATTAAGCCTGTGGGGAATTTTTTTGTTAAAATATATTGCCGTACTAAGACTTTTACTGTCCACTGTACATATTTATTTATTTATTTATTTACAATATTATATGCCTTATAACCATCATTATATATGGGCTCTTAAGATAAAACCAGAAAAAAAGTTCTATTTATTGTTGTTATAGTTATAGTTATGGTTGTTGTTGTTTTCTTTATATTATTATTTCTTATCGATGGATATATCCTGACAAACATCCACTTGTTACCACAGCTTTCAATGCATTGCAACAGATTCTGCGTTCGTAGGACTACTTTTTTGTACGCCCCAAATATTTTACAAATACATACATACGTATAGTTTTGCAATATTTTTTGGAATTTTAAAGAAAACTCAAACAAGAATTATTTTGAATTCATTATCATGTACAGTGAGCGTTAAAAGTATCTGTACATTGAAAAAAATTTACATTAATAAATTACCGTTATTTTAATTTTAAAATTGTTTCCTTATCAGTTTTTAAAATTGAAACTTAAAAAAAAAATTGCAAAAAATTTCAAAATTTTGTGTGAAATTTTTTCGGCCACTCTCCTTAAGTAATAGAAGTTAAGTTTGGTGATTATTAAAATTTTATATATAGTGTACAGTTGCTTTTGACGCTGACTGTATGTTTTGTTATTAGATAATTTTTTAATTAATTTTGTTTTGTTTGTTCATTAATATTTAAAAAAAGAAGAAGAAAAAAATTAATTTAAGTCCCAACAATACCTGGGAACAATCGTAATCGATTATATTTGAAGCACATGCGGAGATGAATGTGACCACAATAATCCAATATGCAGGGAATCAGTTGGATTGAATGGTACAAACCCTGGCTCAAACATCGAGAACAAAACGAAAATAATTCTTCAACGAATTCCTCTCAATAGGAATTCTAAGAGTATATAAAAATGCCATGAAAAGTTTCTTGAAAATCTATCGTTCGTATTCGACTTCTTTTTATGGAGACCAACACTCAGGGGATAACGTTTATGCATGCAATGCAATGCTTAGGAGAGTTAGTTATAGAAGAAGGGGTATTATATGACAATACTTTTTTATTTCTTTTTTATGACCCAAGTAAAATCATCGTTAATTACTTTGTAATAATTCTCACTTTCTTTTCTTTCAGCACACTACCAACTAGACCATCGGGATATCCAAAGTACCGCCAATCATGGTGGTGCGAGAACTTACGTCATAATCCTGGCTAAAGGGTTATATTGACCAAATTAAATAAGTAAGTAGAAGGCTTTTTAAGTATTTTTAGAATGACTAACAATCATAATTTTGTCAGAGGACATATTGAACTCATAATATATACACGTTTTACATTAGCAATGCAAGTGTCCATAACTGAATAGCTCAAGACACGAAATGAAAAGTTTATAGCCTAGTCTCACTCAGAAATTTCTATCAGTTGGCCCAGGCAATATAATTCAAAGACTTTCAACTTCATTTGCGTTAATTTATTTTTTGTGCAATTTCCAAGACTAGCGCCTATGAAGTCAATGTCGTGATGTTGTAGCGAAATCAAAATAATCACAAGAAAATCATACTAAAGGGTATTTTATTAAGTGCTTTCAATGTTTAAATTTGAATAAAAAAGTGTGTGTGAAATAGTATCGAATTTTCTATCGTTCGAAAAGTCTATTGATGCCGTTATGTGTGGAACATAACATCATTCAAATGTCCGTTTCGGTTTCTATTCCCTTTACGCATCCGAAATGTACAATTTCCCACTATTTTGCAGAAGCCGGCTAAGTTTGATCAATGGCAAGAGTCAAGGTTCGCTTTGAGAATCACCATGGTCTGTGGCTTATTCGCATACGAGTACATCTTCGACTTCGAAAGCCCTACAAGAAATTTACGATAACATCACATGATATAACCATGCCTACTAATACTCCCTGTTGAAAACAGCATATCGTTGGTAACCAGATGATCTAATTTAGACAAAAAGAAATCCGTAATCATCGACTCGTGATCGCTATTGGCGACTTACAACGTCAGTCTCAAAGAAATATGGACTGATGACGCCGCCAACCCAAAATCCACACCAAACCGTTACTCGATGGTCGATGCTTTTGCTTTTCATCTTTTCATCCAGAAATGGGCCTCATCGCCGAAGATGATTTTTCAATGCAAATTAGAGCCACTTGCCAACTGCTGCAGAGCATATTCATATTCTATGACACCTACATATCTATTCATCCATGGTGATTTGGCAAAACAGACTGCATTAATGACAACTTATATCGACGCCTCCATTCTATCACGTTCTTAGTGTACTTACTTTTTAATGTTCTACGTGCTCTAACTTAAATACTGTCAAAATTTGGTTAAGATGCGCCGATCCGTTCCGAAGTTATAGGAAAAAATCTACTTAGAATACACATATGGTCGTATGTCGCGTGAAAACTTTGAGAGCTCATAACTCAAAACAAACTTTTTCGACTTAGAATGTTATAGAACGGAGGCGTCGATATGACATATGTTGCTTCACCAAAATGGTCATTAACAACCGTCAAAGTTCAGAAGTCCTTGTTGTCCTTATAACAATAACAAAACAGCAAACTAATTACAAGAATAGGAATAAACATAATTAAATTGCATGAAGAAACCTACATAACGCGATCTTAAATTATAGAAATGAAAAGCTAGAAATGACTTACAATAACAATTCAACAGTAAAATTCTAGAAGTTGTCAGGCAAAAATAAATAAAACATAAAATAATAAAACATAAACTGCAACTTCCCGTTAAAGTTGGGTTTAGTTAAAGTTAACTTTAGCTAAAGTGAAATTTAAAGTCATCTTTAACTTATTTTCGTTATTACAACTTACAGGTGAAATAAAGTTAACTTTTTAAAAAATATGGCAGTGCTGAAGCAATGTCATAAACAAGTTTTATTTAAAAGCAGTGGCAACGACGGGCTTCTTTTTTATTGTTTTTGTTTTTGCTCATTGTGTTTATATTTGAAGTTGCCATATTGAAAATATTATATATATGTATGGCAAGTTCAAACATAAACTTAACTTTAAAAGTTACCAATAGGATGATCTTTCCTTTATCTTAATGCTCACTTCTACCTTATCGTCTACTTATAATAAATGAATAATGAAAAACAATTTATCTGCCCTTTAAAATGCTCCCTTTAGTTAACGGCAAGTTGTAATAATGGCCTTTAAAATAGTAATTTTCCAATGAGTATTAGGAAAAAGCACAATGTATTAACACCATTAAGTTTGATTTTCTTGGTAAAAGGATGGTGTTATAAAATTTAAAAATTTTTTTTGATTTAAATAATGCTATGCCAACCAGATCATGTAAACAATTTCTTTTAATTAATAATTGTTCTCCTCGAATCTTTACAAAATAAAAGGTGAATGCAATGTTGCATACACGGGACATATACTACACATACATAATTGGTCATTACAACCGTTTAGTTAGGATTATGACCTAGCTTCTCACACTAGTTATGTTGTATGCGTTAATTTTATACATGAGTGGTGGGACCTACAGTTAAAAGTTCAGATTCTTGATAGAATTTTGCATGACAGTTTTATTTACTCTCAGATTTTATGCCAGAAATCTGCTGAGAGGAAGTCGACGACAAAATATTTTTTCATATTTTCCTTTTGATGTCTGACCTGGGGTTTGAACCGTGGCCTTACGTCTATCAAGGCAACACACTACTTACTAGACGACAGCGACTTCACGGAACATATAGTCAGAGAAAAAAGTCTACATACACCCACTAATTTTTATATTTTTTCCCAATAATTTCTACGTTATATTTCTTTCAAATTCGCTTCTTCTTCAAACATTCTTAGTTGTAAACGCCTTTAACAACGCTTTAACATCATTTTGCAATTTATTTATTTATTTATTTATTTATTTATTCTGTAGCATATCACATACAACAAGAAATTAATCTTTTAAATTACAGTATGTGATTATATAATATATTATTACAAAGAATGAAATATATATAAGACAAGTAATTAAAGTAGTAAAAGCAAATAGTATCGAAATAATAATATGTAAAAACAAGAACGAAAATATATGCATGTAAATATGTAATAATTTTACATTAGAATTTAGAAAATAAAATTTTTTTAAACTGCAAAGCGTTGCCATTGATTTGTAATGAGTTTGGTAACGAATTCCACAGCCGTATTGTATTTGTAAAGAACTGCCACTCAGATATCAAAGTTCGATATCTTAATTGAATGATTTGTTTTCCTCTATTTGATCTTGCAAATTGAATCCGATTAAATAGATAAGACGGTTCCTGCGTGTAGATAACCTTGTGTAGTAAGATTAATGCTTTAATTTTTAGTAAGTCCATTAACTCAACACCATATAACAATTTCGAATACCGAGAAGTACTATCATATTTTCGTATGCCGTAGACATATCTAAGAATCGCGTTATACACTACTGTTAATCTAGCTTTACTAGCCGAATCGCAATAAGCAAAAATTTCGCAAGAAGCACACGAATATTAAGAGGTGTAATGTGCTGTATAGGATATAGCGTCCAAAGCATAGAAAAAATTGTCCCGGAGACAGAATTTATATGGGTATTCCATTGAAGGGATTTGTTAAAAATTATACCGAGGTTTTTCGCTGAGTCCACTATCGAGATGTTCCGAGTTCCCAATGTGATCGGTATATCAACGACAATATCCTGATTTCGTCGTGCTATGATCAGGCATTTTGATTTCGTAGGGTTCAGGTATAAGCCATTCGAAGACGCCCAGTAGTGTATTCTGTCAAGGTCCTCATTAAGTCTTGCACAACACTCACCGATTGAGTCTCTTCTACAATTCATATATATTTGTACATCATCTGCATAAATGTGGATATCACTATGCAGGAGACAATCAGGTAAATCATTTACGTATAATGTAAACAATAATGGTCCAGGAATAGAGCAATGCGGTACTCCCTTAGGCACAGGCAAGGGAGTAGATACAGTTCCACCAGCAGCGACAGACTGGTATCTATCATCAAGATAGGTTCTCATTAGCGATGATGCACTCGAAGAAAAATAAAAATTGTCGTTCATCTTCCTACAAAGTATATCATGGTTCACAGAGTCAAAAGCTTTCGAATGGTCAAGAAGTACCAAAAGTGTAATACCACCATTATCAATATTGGATCTTATATCCTCAGACACACTTAACAGTGAAGAAACACAGCTATGACCTGTTCTAAATCCTGATTGTTTGCCAAAAAGCAGCTGATGGTCATTCAAATAAGCAATAATTTGGTTGTGTAACAGTCGTTTCAAGACTTTAGATAAAAATGGAAGTATCGAAATGGGGCGATACTCATTCGACGATTTCGGCACGGGAATGACCTTAGCATGCTTCCAACAGTTAGGAAAGTGGCTGGTAGTGATAACGGTGTTAAATAAGTGCGTAATATAACGTGATATCTTAGGCAATAAAAATCTAATGAACTTAGGATGGATCTGGTCAAAGCCAACTGCATTCGAAGTCACTGATTTACAGCATAAAATAACGGCATCTTCAAAGACACGAGAAAACTCGAAACGGTGTAAAGGAGAAATTTCCGGGAGTTGTTGCAATGGCCCAGTGGCAAAAGCTGATTGAACCCCATTTGAGGGCCTTGGAGACGGAATGTTTATAAAAGATTCATTAAGTTTATTTGCATCAATGCTGCAAGCTGGGGCAGCCTTGCTTCCAATACCAATCTCACGAATTGTTTGCCATTTTCTCCTTGAATCTACAGCTGATTTAAAACGGTTCTCATAATAAGAAGTTTTAGCATCATAAATAGTCCTATTGACGAGTCTACGGGCTTTGCAATATTCTTCGTATAGATCAGAAGTTCTATACCTTTTCCGACGCCTATAAATATCATCACGAGTTTTAATTCGTCGTTTAATAGTAAGATTAAACCAGCTTTTCCCAGGGCCGTTACCGCGGTTCGCTCTCAAGGGTACGGAAATATCACACAGGTCGATAAGGCTACTATTAAGAAAGTAGAGTTGTTCATCAGCAGATGGCATATAATATATGTTGCTCCATTCTACCATGTTATAGCATTCTTCCAGCAACCGATAGTTAACGTGACGGAAGTCGCGATAGTAAGTTAAAGTTTCATCCCTTTGGAAATTGAAATCATATGATATGAAAATAAGATCATGTCTTGAAAAATTTGGACTGTAATTGGCACTATTGGTTATTAATTTAACACAGAAGTGCATGATTCCCTTTGTAAAGTCAATGTTACGTGAATACACTTTTTGTCACCTAAATTTATTTATTTATTTATTAATTACAATACAATTACAAATAATCTAGCACACTACCCACTAGACTACCAGGGCACCCTCACCCAAAATTTAACCTTCAAAGATAACCACTTCTATACCTGGAAAATTTTGTTCATGTGATATGTGAAACGTTGCATGGGTGTGCACTTGACAAGGAAACACTTACAAAATCATGTTAATTAATTGAAAACTTTCCAAAAACTATGTCATATTAATAGAAACTTAGAGCCACCCGCAATATGGTATGTGCAGGGGTATGCGTAACATGCGTAATTCTATTCCTAAGAAAAGCCATTCTATTTAAGGTGCAAAATGCCAATTAAACTATGATAGTTGATATGATATGATGATGATGATGATGATGATGACGATAAAACAATTTAAATGAAACCATCATTGTTGTCTTGTTACCGCTAAAAATAAATTCAACATAATTTAATTGCAAATAGCAATTGGAGGCGTTGTTGTTGCCAAAAATAAATTGCAACAACATTGTAAAACAATGCCTCAATTGCTTACGTCGTATTTATTATGAACTTTGACATTTTGCTAAAATAATACATGAAAATGTCAATAATGTTGTTGTTGTTGTTGTTATTATTACAATTTTATTATCCATTTTTCATTCTCTTTCATATTTTTTCTTCCTATTTTTAATTTATTTTTAATTTTTTTATTTTTACGTTTATTTTGCAACTTTTGAAAAAGTTTTCATAGCCGGAAATAAGTGTTATTGACATTAAAATGAATGCCATCAAGCGGAAGGGAAAACTATTTATATATGCATACCTACATACATACATATGTATGTATGTATAACAGAAATAACTACACGTTAGTATATGTTATGCTATTCCGTAGGTAGGCCTTAAAACATAACCTTCCCACATAGCCAGTAACTGGTGCTCCTCGTACTATAATTCAATACAATTTATTGAAGATACTTTCATTCATTTATAATTGGAAATAAATAAGAATTTAAAAGCCTTGACATTGCGATATTGATTTGCGATAAACACGAAAACAAAAGGGAAAAGAAAAATAATAATAAAAAGAGGGAATAAAGAAATACGTGTAATTAAATCTTTTGATAGCCAAGTAATGTTGGTTCTTTCAACAAAAATGTGAAATATCGTTGAAATTCTTTTTATTCATTTGGTGTACAACATCATCCATTTGTCTGCCACGGCTTCTATGGGTGCAACGCATCCGAAATGTTCAATTTTCCCTGACCGAGTCTCACAGGTTAGTCATCATTTGATCGTTATGTTGTGGCTTGTGGCACGTTCGCATCAGAGATCAGCAATGAGTATTCATATTCATATTCATATACGCATTCATACTTATTTTAATATTATACTCATACTACTCATAGTGAAAATTTGAAGTACTCATCGTACTCATACTTAACAATACGTATGATGTTGTTGATTTCGAATCTTATTATTATATTATATATGTATTACTAGCCGTACCCTGCGCGTGTTGCTGCGCCACCAACTAAAATAAATTTGAAGGATTTTGTTTCCCGGGCCTGAGTAGTCCGCATTCGATCAGTTTCTAATCTCATTTCTCGTTGTTCAAGTGGTTCAAGCGAACGGGTCTCAGCGGCATATACTCGACAGTTTTCCAGTCTCAATGCTCGTCTGATTCTGATGCTTGCAATGCTTTTTTCTTCCGTGCTTGAGATGTAGGTCGACCAATTGCTTGTCATTCATTTTTAATAATTTTCAGTGACGCCATCCATCGGAAATTAATCGCACCAACCTCCGTCGACTCAAGCGCAACAACTTTGTTAAAGAATGCACAGTTTACGATTTAATTCATTTTGAGTAATTTTCAGTGGCACCACCTGCCGGAAATTAGTCATACCAACGTAGAAACCTTCCCCGGCTCATGCGCAACAACTTTGCTCAAGATCGTAATATGATCAAATGCATAGTTTACGATTCTATAAGGTACATACAAACAAACATTCAATTTTATATATGTAGACTATGGGAGGTGACACGCCCACTATAGCCAATCCGCCCATTTTGTTCATATATACGTCATAGTCGTTCACACAAAAATTTGACGACTCTCGCTGTTGCAGTTTATGAGATATGCTACATTAAATACTTATTGGGTATGTGGGCGTGGCACCTCGCCTACTTGAAATTTTAAAATATAGTTCCTTCCAGACATACAGGAAGGTACTGTTAAAATTTCAAGAAAATCGGTCCAGCCGTTTAGCCGTCTATAGACTTCAAACAAACCCACAAACAAATAAACACACATTCATTTTTATATATAAGAAGATAAGTATTTTTCTAAATTTATGAATCTGAATGAGTAGGCGTATGAATCAAACATATTTCGAATGGTATGAGTTCGATGTCAACGTTGTATGCATACTCATTACAACCTGTAATTATAAATCAACATTGTAGTGAGCACGAATGAATCAGAGTACATAGTTAAATTTCAATATTATTGACTCACTTATATTCAAAATTTCATGAGTGCTTATGAGTAGCGAAAAATCGACTCATTGCTGATCTCTGGTTTGCATACAACGACGATTTAAGAAAAATCTACAAAATAGTTCCGGTGACCGGTCATCATAAAATTGCTTCTGCAAAATGTCTTGCACACATGTTCCATATGTCCCGGTAATACAATTTAGTTAAAAAATATTCGTAAAGTTTCAAAGGAATATGGGCCGATGGGGACAAATTGCATGATCAAATCACAACGCCTCCATGTGAGATGACCATAACGCTGTCCTATTGAAACCACATATCGTTCTGTCAACTTTTCAAAGCAATCGAAATAATTATCAAGTATAGTAGGTAGTGTGTTGGCTTATTAGTCATGTCGCTATGGTTTTAATTCCAGATCAGTCATCTCCAACAAAACGAAATATGAAAAAATATTTCTTCGGCCATTTCGTCTCAGCGGATTTCTAGCAAAAACTCTGGGAGTAAATAAAATAAAATTGCCATGCAAAAGTTTCTCAAAAATCTGTCGCTCGAGGTCGACTTTTCACTATAGGAACCTCCGCTAATGTATAAAAATTAACACAAACAATATAAGGGGTGTGAGAAACTAGGTCGGAATCCTGACTAGAGAGTTCTAGTGACCAATTAAGTATGTATGTATGTAAGATGGTAATTATTAACTACTAAAGTTCGCCAGTCCCTACTGTGCTCGATATAATCATGTGCCCTGTGTGCTGTGCTAACCCTAAAAGATTGTTTTGAATACAAATGTAATTCCTGGTATTATGCTAGACGTTAGATGCCTGGTTCACATGGTCAGCTCGTTTTCTACGCTGTAGGAAGAATATTTTTCACTTGAAAAAAAATTTATTTTCATATTTACTGACATTAATGGATTATTTTTAACTTTATTTTCTTAATCCATTTATTTGTTGTTTTTATTTTGCATCCCTCTAGTCATATATTCACAGAATTCATTTGATTCTCTGTTCAATTGAAATATTAAAATAAATATTATTTGGAATTTGTTTGTCCACTTTTGTATTTTAATTTCAACGGAATTGTACACAATTTAAGCTAATAAAACTTTATAAAAATGCATTGAATTAAATTGAATTCTCTTGTTAAAAGTAAATATAACAACAAAGCCTTACAATATAAAATTTAATTAAATTTGATTCGCAGTAAGACGCAATACTAAGATTTCAAAGCGTTGCACTCACCACTAAAGCATACGTTTTAAATTGCCCTCCAGCAACAATACAAGAAAACAAACAGATTCACACCTTAATTTATGAGGTGTTGTTTGATTGTAATCTCAGTTAATTTAATCAAATAAAACGTGTCACTTAAATTTAAAAAAATTTCTTTGAATCGTTTACATATCAAAATTTTGCACAAATTCAATTAGGAAAAGCATCAAAGAGATCATACACGGGTGATCATATCTGGTGTATAAAGAATAAAAAAAAAATTTTTTTCTTCACTTCAATTTCAATTTCAACTTCAATTATTTAATAAACGTATTATTTTGCAGTAATTACGTTTTCTGAAATATTCCAATTGACAATAAGTATTTGAGATAATCGAGTTCATTTAAAATATTTTAATAAATGCAGTTCAGTTCAGTGCAATTGTTCAATCTTAATACCTGTACATACATAGGTACACAGGCTTAGGACAGAGTTTCTATTCACTACGTTGCATTAATTCCCATCAGTGTACCCTTAAATAATATTTTTCACGCACAGATCACTTTAAACGTACATGACACATGAAAATGCTGTCAGATTAGCGGACATCCATTATTAGATTTCATAAGTAAAATTCTGTAAAAAAACAAACATTCTAATACAATCACATTTAAACGAACACCCTCTGTATTGATTGAAACCTTCAATCCTTCTGAGATAGAGGCCATTTCTTTTCACATGTCGATCGGTACCTCGGTCATATGCTTACGAATATTGGGTACCAAAAACTCCAACGTTAGTCGATTATTTGACTTGAGCACAGTTCATTCATAACATTCATAACATTCATGCACATTCTGTTGTTCTCTATAAAAGTAGGAGTCAAACTTGTATTTTTTGTAAAATCTGTAATGGATCGCCAAGAGTTGTTATCTACCCCATGAAAAGTAAGGTAAAGTTTCAGAACGGTGTCACAGATCATATAAAAAGTATATACACTTTAGTACTTTTTTTTACGCTGAGGAGGGGTAAATGTACCTAACCGCACCATAGACTAAGTCGTCACATCCTCCATGTGTGGGGCCCTCACCCACTAAATCCCCCCTCGTCTCCTGTGGACTTGTTTGTGCCCACTCCGGAATTACGATGGTATTACTTCGGAGTGGAGTCCTTTTGGCTCTTTATCCTATCCGCGTCCGGATTACGTATCGAAAGTTGAGGAGACATCTAAGCGTCTCCACTATTCCTTTCGTCTAAATCATCGTTTGGCTCGTATGACAGTATCACCTATGCCGACGTGCTTACTTGTTCTGCAGCCTCAAGATCTCTCTTTGTCCGTCTCAGAATCCGCTCTACGTAATTCGCCATCGAGGTCCAATTTCCACTGCTCGCAATCATGACCCCGACAATGTTAGCGGCTGTGAACGTTTCAACTACACGTTTCAGTACAGAGCGATAGCTCTGTCAGCGTGCACACTCGAAAACAATGTGCTCTTTCCTCGTAAAGACAGTAAGGGGAGGTGGTCTTGCCAATTCTGTGCAGATATTCTCTAAAATATCCGTGACCCGATAGCATCTGTGTAACGTAGTAATTTACCTCTCCAAATTTCCGGCCTTATGTCCGGAATAAGTCTCGCCGTCCATCTTCCTCTATCTTCCTCGTTCCATCGTTGTTGCCATTTTGAAATGGTGTTTTCCCTGAAGTAACCGGTTATGTGATTTCCAGCCGATTCCGATTTTACACTTTAGTACTGCTGCACACAAAGTTCTTACCGGCTTACGGAGCAAATCATTAAGCGTTGTCTTAGTACGGCTCCCCGCTAGGTCAAACTTTAAGTTTTCATGCCCCATCAAACCAAAATTTGTAGTAGTTAGGTTAGGTTAGGTTAGGTTAGGTTAGTGTGGTAGCTTCAAACCAAAAGCTCACTTGAGCACGCATAGCGGCCCGTTGTGATGCCTCAGGTGAACGCATTTCCTGTACTAACCAAGTTCCCCCGAACCCAGGATGGGGAGGTCGGTTAGCTCAGGATCTGCATATCCAAAGCACGACCACCCCGAGCTGGAATACCAGCCAGAAAGTTTGATAAACGTTGAACGACATCAATGGACGATAGCTCGGCTAGTGTAGTGTAGCTAGGGTAGTAGTATTTGAAACTGTTTTTGGTATGCCTTTAAACTATTGCAGCATTGATCTTTTCATTTTTGATCTTAGAAAATAGCCAAAGGGAGGCAAATTCAATTGTTTTTATTCATTTACTGTGCCCGGGACGTCGGGGACATCGACTATTGTGGAATAATGACACAATAGGGAGAATTACAAAAATTCCTTGAGGAGATCCTAATGAGGAGAGAATCATGGGTATTTTAAAACTAAGTAAACGTGCTCTGTGTACGCTGAGTATGCTACTGACAATCCGCCTTATGCACCGTATGCACCGTATGCAAGGCATGTGGTGAAGAGCTTCGTAAGCTCGAGATCCTAATATTTCGGAGCTGGCACTAAGCCAGACACAGCTCGTTTCAGAGCGGGGAACTGAAAGAAGTTAAGGAAGTTTATACAAGTTGTAGACTTCCAATAGAAATTAAGGTTGTATTCCTAATTCTAAGCGCACAACAAGTCTACATGATGTAGGTTTAGGTGTATGGCGATAGGCATAAAACCCTTGGTTGGTTTCCTCTCCTTCAATATATCTACCGACCTGGTGATGTTGCGATCATATATTTTTCTAACCCTAACACAATTTTTGTTTTGCAGCGCCTGTTAAGGTTCAAGAAAATATAAATTTCTGTAGCTTTTTTGCATTAAATTTTAGTATTTTATGAACACAAGACAGAAAAGTTATTTGAAAATTGTTTGCTTATATAATTTATACGACAAGCGAAGCTATGAATACTTATTAACAAAATACGCGGAAATTATGCTCATTTTAGCTGTCATAACAAGTTCTTCAATATGCTTAATACGCAGGCACTAAAATTTGTATCATAAGCACACTTTACTTCCTTCCTTTATACATAGCGAAGGATTAAATAACCTCACATGTTTCTATTTCAAGAGAATCAAAATACACTTCACCGTTTATAGTCTTTTAATATTCACTTTCGGTTTTGACAAGTTCACCCCTTCGCCCTCACTGTCATGCAACAATTTGTGGAATAAAACTTTAACGCCATTTTCTGTTTTCACGTTTATTACACTCCATTTCTTTGAACTGGATTGTTTTCGAATAACAACAATATTATTTTTGTTTTTGTTTTTGTTGTTGCTTTGACTATTAATGTTATTAATTTTTAATTTATAATCCTTAACCGTGATTTAATTTTACACAAATTACTACTGTTAACCAAACACATTAAAATCTTTGAATATTTGAAAGTAAAAATGGTTGAAAATTTATTGATTTTGGCAGCAGGGGTCTAATAAGCTTATATGCCACACATGAACAAGTTAACAGCGTATCACAAACTGTTAATTTTAAAATTAAAAAAAATTAAGCACAAGAAATTAATGCGACTAAAAGACCGATTAACCCTACGTCTTTTACAATAATTATCCAGTCGGCTGTAAATTAATTTGCTGCCTAGCAAAAGGTATAGTTTGTTCACAAGGTCCCATTATAACTGTATTAATAATGAGAAATAATTCAATCAACATATCGAGTAGCCTGTATCGATTTCGCTAAAACACTTCTTTGCAAAAATCCTAATCAATGTCTAAAAAGCTTTTACCATAACAAGTTATCATTGCGAGTACTAGTGTGTGGTAAACTACGGAAACTACGATAGCAAATAACTGCAATCACAAAATTACGAAGAGGGATAAATAATGATAATGAATGGGCAATCACAGACGAGAACAATTATTCTGGCACAAAATGGCAGCTTGTAGACAAGAGAGGTGAGGAGAGTGGTTTTTTGCTGGCACAATTTTTCTACCAGCTTCTACCCAACACAAAACCAATACATATACATTTATAAAACAGCAGGTTCAGAATAATTTTTTATATCGAGCAGTGCAGAAAAACTAATGCACACAAAGCAGAGTATGTACATGTATACAATTTTATGCCAGATGAAATAGTCTCGTGTCTGACTGAAAGAACAAGAAATAGTCTCGTGTGTGATAGCACAATTACAATAACAAAACTAAATAGAAAGACTACGAAAGATAGAAAGACAAATAAAAACAATAACAAATCAACTGTAAAGTTCTAGAAGTTGACCGATGTAAATGATCATTGTAAAGGGTAAAGCACGATATTAATTGTGACTCATAATTTAACACCAAGTTCTTGATGCCAACTGGAATTGCCATTTCTTTGTTTCAATGTTTGTTAAATTCGGCCAAGGAGAGATACAAAATCGAGCAGCGCGTTAAGCCTTTTACCAAAAATGGCAGCTCAATTCAAAATGCTTTTCGTGTATTTCGTGACATTTTTTTGGTCGCCGAAATAAACCAAAATTGTCTACAACCTGGAGAATTTGTGGCAGAAGAGACGTCAACATCGACTCGTCGTCGTGCCCAATAATTGAGCATCAATTTGGAATATAGATTCAAATAATGAAGTCGCCGTGGTCTAGTAGGTAGACGAAAAGCCAGGGTTCGAGCCCCAGGCCAGACATCAAAACATACAAAAAGTTATTTCTTCGGCGACTTCCTCTCAGCAGATTTATGGCAAAAATTCTGAGAGTAAATAAAATTGCCATGAAAAAGTTTCTCAAAAATCTGTCGTTCGGAGTCGACTTTAAACTGTAAGTCCCGCCACTCATGTATAAAAATAGCGCACACAACATAAGTTATGTGAGAAACTAGGTCGTAATCCTGACTGAAGGGTTGTAATGACCAATTATGTATGTATGTATGTTCAAATAATGTTTAGAAGTCACCGTAGTCTAAGAGGTAGTGTATTGGTTTAGTACACGTGAGGACACATTTCAAACTCCAGGTCAGACATAGCGAACATAACGAAATATGAAAAAATACTTCTTCGGCGACTTCCTCATCAACCACCACCGTTCTTTATGGTCTTCATTACAGAAGACGGGTATTGGCTTAGTTGCCTCTACCCAATGTTATTATTAGCACTTGTTGAATGCCATTTTCATCCACACACATCAACATAAGTGGTGCGAGAAGCTAGGTCGTAATCCTGACTGAGGGGTTGTAATGATCAATGTATTTGTATGTATGAATGTATGTATGTATGAATGTTATGTATGGTTTGAATATACACTCTTATACAGTTTAATTGACTCAAGAGCTGAAGCCTACTAACCATTTCAAGCGTTACCAATGCGTCGAACGAACAGAATAGAATGGAGACTTTACACAGAAAATCATCCTCAAAGACGAGGCAAACTTTACATTCACCGCACTTGTGCAAATGAAAAATCCATGAGTAATTGTTGAAAAGCTGATTCTTTCACTGACTGTTTGGTGAGGTTTATGTGCTGGCAGCATCATCGCACTGTACTCCTGAGAAAATAAAGTCGGCCAAGCAGTTACCGTGAATGGTATTGGATATTGCTAGACGATAACGAACAATTCAAGAGCTATATGCCGAGAACATTCGGCTAATTAACGACATTAAAGCTCAATTATGGCTTAGAGTCGCTGTAAAATAGCTAGCAATTGAGAGAAGTAAATAATTTCTTTCATTTACTAGTATTTTCCGAGATAAAAACTTAAAAGTTAATATAAGTTTTCTTTACCATTTGGGAATCACTGAGCTACCTTGTTTTCATGGCATCGATGGAAACAGAACAGAAAGTGAAAATTATTGATTTTCTAATAATTTTTTTTAATGCTGTGCTGTGCTGAATCTCAATTGTATGTCTCATTACATGCCATTTAATGGTGGAAATGATTTCAAATAAGAAAACATTTGAATGCTTTTTAAATTAATTGAAACGTTTAATTATTGAATCAAAAGAAATGAAATATCATTAAATTATTTTGAAATATTTTTTGAAAGATTTTTTTTAATTTGATTTGATTTTAATTGAATTTATTTGATTTGGAACATAAATATAAATGCTAAGGATTGTTGAGGTGAATATTGTTTTTAGAACAAAAAAAAATGTTTTATTCATAAAACTATAATGTAATGCTGTAAATTATTAATTATACTTGCCAAAAATAATAGAAATCATCATACTTTTTTCTGTTTTGTGTTGAATTTTAAAATAAACAAAAGAAAACAAACAAAAAAAGAAAAACAATTTCTCAATAAAACAAATTGTATGACACTTTCATGAAAGAAACACGTTCATACCGAATCATTAAATAAACATTTAATTTTTTTCTTTTTGTTATTTTGATTATGTGTTTATTTTAATACTAAAACAATTAATATACGTATTGTACACTTATACATATTCAAATAGGCAATTTCGACTTATACTTACACATAGAATGGCATTATCAAGCTTACAAACAAATGTTGACACATACAGAATTTTTGTTTATTGAAAATTTGGATTCTTCCAATACAGTGAGGGTCAAAAGAACCTGTACGCTATGGATAAAATTCTCAAACAATCATTAAACTCAAGTTTTACCGCTTAAGGAGAGCTCACAGAAAAGTTTGTCAATATTTCGAAATTTTTTTATAATAATTTTTCTTTTTGGTTTTAATTATAAAAACTGGAAATGAAAAGATTTTAAAATAAAAATGATGGTAATTTAATAATGTATAGTCTCTCTAATTCATTGTTTCCTTAACAAATTCCAAATTGCCCGCGCCTGATGACGATACACATTATAGTACCACCACCATGTTTCCACGCCGTTTCTTAAGATCGAGCACTTTATTTCTTTTTCCTCCATACTAAAGTTCATCCGTACGAGTTGAAATGATAAATTTTGTCCTGTCTGAAGAAGACATTTAAACAAATTCATCTAAAGTTCGGAAGAACTAAGAATTTCTAATGGTAATTACTTCCAACAAGGTCGTAGTGGCAGCTTTGATCATGTCACAAAGCTCAATTGAGTGCGCATAGCGGCCCGTTGTGATGCCACGGGTGAACGCAGTCCCTGTGCTGACCAAGTTCCACCAAGACCAGGGAGGAGGAAGAAGTTGGTCAGCACAAGGGCTGCTCATCAGAAGCACGACTACCCCACGCTAGAAAACCAGCCAGAAAGTTTGATGAACGAAGCTATATCCTTGATGTCAATAGATGATAGCTCCGTCAAGCTGACAAGAAATGGGGAGCCAAATAACCTATATCTACACATAGCAAGAGACGGCCACTGACAAAGAAAGTGGATAACAGTCTCCTCTTCCTCAGCGGATCTGCATCCACGACAGAAGTCGTTAAATGGGAGCCGCATCCTTTCCGCGTGTCTGCCCATAACGCAATGGCCCTTAAGCATGGCCACTGTGGTCGAGATGATGTTACGACCAAGTCCAAGCAACTGGTTCGTACGCCTACTATCCATCATGGGCCAGGTGAGTCTAGCGATGGAGCAGGACTCCTCATTGACCCAGGATAGGTTGGCGTCTCGAAAGAATTTCCGCACAATAGCCAACTTAAACGATGCCATGATGGCATGAATAACTCAATCGAAGACGATTCCGGAAGGAGTGCACCAGCTCTGGCGAACTCGACGGCCCTACAGTTCCCCAGAACATTACTGTGCCCGGGGACCCAGACCAGCGAGACGCTGAATCGCTCAGAAAGAATGTCGAGACAGCGGCGACATTCCCTAACGATCCTGGAGTTATTCACAAAACCCGACAGAGATCTTATGGCGGCCTGACAATGGACCCAATCATACGGCTGCTAATGTAAGGATGCGATTTGCCTGCTATAGTCCCCAAAGGCTTAATACTCTTGCACAAAGTTCCGATATGACTCCAAGAGACTATTTAGGAGATCGTTTGGAAGAACGGTTACGTAGTCGCTAAACCTCAAACAAAGGTTAACCGAAATAGTTGCTCATGAGTGCATGGCGGCAAATATCACCAGAAAACACTAAACAAAACTGGTACATTCAATGCCAAATAGGTTAAATGTTATGCTTGTCCTTTAGTGATATCCTACTAAATATAAGAAACAATATTTTTATATATTGGTCCTTTGAATTTTAAATATATTCTGAGTTCTTCTTAGAGGTACCTACACTTTTGCGGTGCTAAAATAAGGAGTCAGTAGAAACTTTTCCATGTTTTTCTCTTGTTTTGTGGAATACATTAAATATTTTTTTGTTTTATAATAAAACAGAAATAAATTAATATAATAAGTATAAAAACTTTAATTATTTATACAAACTTTAGGCTAAAATTCATGAAATTGCTAAAATATGTATATTGACGTACTAAGAGTTTTGCTGTCCACTGTACATTTTCCTATGACGCTCACTGTATATGTACAGACGTATGGGATCACTTGCCAAGTTTTATACATTTGGCCATAAATACATATGTACATATATCACTCGCCTTTGCATATTGTTTGTATTGTTGTTTAATTGTATACGCTTCGTATATTGTTTATCTGATTATAAAAATAAATTTTGTTTTTATTTTTTTTTTTTAATTTTAGAAAAATTTAAAATTCTTTTAAAATTTTCGTTCAATTTCTCATAAAATACAAGTGAAATATTTATTCATTTAAAATGAAAAAATGTCACGAAAAAATCTTGCGTGAATGATGCTGCTGGATTTGTCTTTCTGTGTCAAAAACGTTTTCACAGAATTCTGGTGAACGACCTGGGGGGGGGGAAAAGGCCTCGCCTCGCAGATAAATAAAAACTATTTTAAATTTATTTCTGTTTATTTATGGGTGATAAGTATTGTTGTTTTCAATAGGTAAATAAATAATTTTCGGAATAAATTAACGCATTTAATATACAAATACGAGGGGATACATGGCTGGCAGAAGCATTAAAAAAGTTGGAAAACATGATTTCCATGATTCAATAAGAAAATTTAAATATTTACAAAGAAATGCATTCCAGTGTAGGCAAAACATATGCTACACTTCCATGATTATATCGTTTACTGTGAGTAAAGAAAATAATTACCGTTACTCTGGTTTTGTTAATCGTCTACCTCAGTAGACATGAGCAAAAGGTTATCTGGAAATGGACATCAAATAAGATTCTCGTAAGAAAATTATTCAAGTTTTCCATAAAAATCCCCTTCATCTACCATTCAAGATAACAATAGCCAAGCACTGGCAATAATAAACAGCCTTTGACCGTAGGCAGAAACACAAAATGCAAAAAGTATTTCTTCGGCGACTTTCTCTCAGCAGATTTCTGGCAAAAACTCTGAGAGTAAATAAAATAAAATTGCCATGAAAAAGTTTCTCAAAAACCTGTCGTTCGAAGTCGACTTTAAACTGTATATCCCGCCACATACACAACATAAATGGTATGAGAAGCTAGGTCATAATCCTGACTGAAGAGTTGTAATGACCAGTTATGTCTGTAGTCATTTGTTTTTAGTTGTTAAATAAAGAACCTAAGTGCGGAACATCCGCACAAGAACAAGGGACAAAACAGCCGAATATTCATTGCAATTATTTACGGTGTAGTAATCAACGTATACATTATTTATGTTGATTGAAATAAAAGTCTGATAGTCGCCGAAGTCTAGTAGATAGTATGTTGGCTTATTAGACATGTGGCCACGGTTCAAATCCCAGGTTAGAAATCCTCAAAAAAACCAAATTTGAAAAATTATGTTCTCGACGACTTCCTCTCAACAGATTTCTGGCAAAAACTCCGAGAGTAAATAAAATTACCATGAAAAGTTTCCAAAAAAAATCTGTAGTTCGGAGTCGATTTTCAACTGAAGGTCCCACCACTCACGTATAAAAAGAACACACACAACATAGGTGGTGTGAGAAGCTAGGTTGTAATCCCTATGTACGAGGTGTGATCAAAAAATAACCGTTATTTTAAAATATTTTTTCTGTTACGTTGGTACACATGTCTGTTGTAAAGGGTGTTTTTTATAGAGGTATAGAACTTTAAGTTGCAATAAAACAACGATGGATTATTCGATTTACATGAATTTTATTTATCCGAAAGATAATCTTGTGGCATTACATTTTAAATATGATTTCTGGCATATGACCGCCACGGCTGGCGCGGATGTAGTCCAATCTGGACGTCCAATTTTCGATGACTTTTTCCAACATTTGTGGCCGTATATCGGCAATAATAGGGCGAATGTTGTCTTCCAAATGGTCAAGCGTTTGTGGATTTACCGCATAGACCAATGACTTTACATAGCCCCACAGAAAGTAGTCTAGCGGTGTTAAATCACAAGATCTTGGAGGCCAATTCACAGGTCCAAAACGTGAAATTAGGCGGTCACCAAACGTGTCTTTCAATAAATCTATTGTGGCACGAGCTGTGTGACATGTTGCACTATCTTGTTGAAACCACATCTCCTGGACATCATGGTTATTCAATTGAGGAATGAAAAAGTTAGTAATCATGGCTCTATACCGATCACCATTGACTGTAACGTTCTGGCCACCATCGTTTTTGAAAAAGTACGGACCAATGATTCCACCAGCCCATAAAGCGCACCAAACAGTCAGTTTTTCTGGATGTAACGGTGTTTCCACATACACTTGAAGATTACCTTCACTCCAAATGCGGCAGTTTTGTTTGTTGACGTAGCCATTCAACCAGAAGTGCGCTCCATCGCTAAAGAAAATTCGCTTATGAAAATCGGGAACAACGGTAATCTTGTTTTGGGCCCATTGGACGAATCTACGCCTTACTTGATGATCGTTTGGCTTCAATTCTTGCACGAGTTGGATTTTGTAAGCACGCAAACCAAGATCCTTCCGCAAAATCTTCCATAAAGTGGATGGACACAGATCCAATTCCTGTGCTCGATGGCGGATGGACTCATTCGGGTCTCCCTCAATGCTACGCTCTACAGCAGCAATAGCTTCTTCTGTACGCACCGTACAGCGTCTCTGGGGATGCGAGTTCTCAATAAGAGTAAACGTGGTGCGAAAACGTTCCATGGTTAATCGAATTAACTGCTCTGATGGACGATTTTGTCGACGATAAAATGGACGTAGTGCGCGATACGTTTTCCGCACAGAACCATTATTTTCGAAATAAAATTGCACTATTTACAAGCGTTGTTCAGGCGTGAGTCTATTCATGATGAATTGCCAAACCAAACTGAGAATAAATCACTTGATAGCTGTTAAATCGGTCGCCATCTTGAAAAGTAATGCCAACTTAAAGTTCTATACCTCTATAAAAAACACTCTTTATATGTTGACAATATCAGCCATGTTGGATTGTCAGTTTGTTTTTGACAGATAAAAAGGTAAGTCGTGTTTTGGTGTGCTCTTCGATTTTTTACTATTCGAAAAAATAGGATGATTGGGCTTTGGTTTCAATGTCATAGCCATACACCCATGTAGGTCTGGCCATTCATTTATAAAATTCTCGGATACAGCTAGATCGTAATTATTTTTATTTAAATTAGGTTTGAAGATGAAAAAAAAATAAGTTTCGATTAAAAAAAGCTTGCATCCGAGGTGAATTTAGGCGTCAAATGGAGTTGGTTATTGATCTGCCAAACCTGAGTTTGAAAATTCAAATTACGGTAACACGTTTTTTCCAAATGCAAACACATCCGTGCAAATAATCAACATTGACGTCAATCGTATAAAGCGAATGCACATAATAATTGCTACAGTCTTTAGTGATTTTCATATAAATATTGACGGTTTTCGGGAGTATTCACTTGATGACACTCAATATTATTGAAAAATGTATTCTTGGCATAATACGCCTTCAACTGTTCACAAATTTACATGGAAAATAATAAATCATGGCTTTTTATAAAAAAAAGGCATAATGGCTTCTACAGAAGCGCTCTAAGCTTATTAATGCTTGAACAAATTCCAGAAAATAGCCAATACTGATGATGATGATGACAATGATGATCATATATGTTCGATGATGCACAATAAAATCCTTTTCATGTAAAAATATTCAGAAAAATATAAATAATAAAACGAGAGAAAACAAAAAAAAAAACATTTCCACTAAAGTATGAATGAAAACTATTTATTTATAAATTTCTAACTAAAATTGATCGGAAAAAATTGAATTTAATTCTGGGAAAAGGCTTTCCATATTACCAACCACTTTAGGCATCAAATACGACACTGTGCGACGCAATAACTTTGGCATAAGCCAAGCCTTTCTGCCAACCACTCTTCCGTTTAATTGAATTTACGATGAATTCATATCTCTTTCATGGAAACATTTTCCGTGAATTTCTTTTTTTTTCAATTTTCATAAAATAATTAATAATAATATAATATATAATAATAATTTATTTAAATTTAAAATTCTAAAAATATTTATTAAAGGGTCCGCCAAATAACTTTTTTTTTTAAAATGCTTTAAAAACAAGAACTACTGAATATTTTCTCAAATTTCTTTCTTTATTTGAAAGTACAATCCTTCCGGTTAATAATGGAAAATAATTTCATTCAAATGGCTGCCTCGGCTGGCTATGCAGTAGCCTACACCAGAAGATGCCGATTTAGGCAGAAAAACAATCATCTTTTCAGATGAAGCTAATTTTGATCTTGGCGGGTATGTAAACAAGCAAAATTGTCGCATTTAGGGCACAGAAAATCCGCACGCACACATTGAAAAGCCGACGCACCCAAAACGAGTCACTGTTTGGTGCGGATTTTGGTCCAGAGGCATAATTGGGCCATTTTTCTTCGAAAATGAGCAAAGAGTGGCCGTTACAGTCAATGGCGATCGTTATCGGGCCATGTTGAACGAATTTTTGTTCACAAAAATTGAAGAGGAGGATATTGGCAACATTTGATTTCAACAGGACGGCGCTACGTGCCACACAGTCGAAGCTACACTCGATGTTTTGCGCCCTGTTTTTGCAGATTGCATTATCAGCCGCAGAGCTGATGTCGTTTAGCCACCTCGGAGCTGCGATTTGACACCTTTGGACTATTATTTGTGGGGTGCCGTCAAAGACAAGTGTTACGCCGACAAGCCAGAGACAATTGACGCTTTAAAGGACAATATTCGTGAAGCCATTGGTGAAATACAGCTGCACACAATCGATAATGTGCTTAAAAATTGGACCGATCGTGTAGGCTACTGCATGGCAAGCCGAGGCAGACATTTGAATGAAATTATTTTCCATTATTAACCGGAAGGATTGTACTTTCAAATAAAAGAAGAAATTTGAGAAAATATTCAGTAGTTTTTTATTTAAATGCTTTAAAAAAAAAGTTATTTGGCGGACCCTTTATTTAAATGTCTATAAGAAATAAAAACAAAAAGTAAACATATTTTGCTTTAAATAAAGAAAATAATTTGAAATGACATGCAATTTTCTGGTTATTTTTCAAATGAATGCAATGTTTGTTGAAGAAAATTATACAAGTTTTTACCATCGAATTCAACAAATGAGAAGGTAGTCCGTATACTATAATAACATGCCAAAACGAAGGTGGTCATGTACCCGATATGTTTTTTCTTTTTTCCTATAACATGTTGCATGCAACATAGTTAGCTGGTTACCGAAATACAAAAGGCTGTTAACATTTCCTATTGAAAAGTTTACTCTTAAGACCACATTAACGAGGGCATTAACCGCAAAAATATTTCCAAACATTTATTTTTGATTGCTCACGTACGCTATAGAACTTACATGCATTCTCTGGGATGCTGAAGGGTTGTAATGACCAATTATGTATGTCATGTATACCTGACCAGTGTTCTATAAGTGGCATATGATCTCACGATCTAAGCCACGTATTCGACTGCAGGGCAAAATCATCTCTACTGGGATCCATCCTCGAAAGAGAGATCTCTCAGATACTGGATGTGGATGTGCTATACAGGAGGCACACATATTGTTTATATGCACGTAGCTTCAGTACAACATACAAACATACATAATTGGTCATTACAACCCTTTAGTCAGGATTACAATCTAGTTTCTCACACCACTTAATTTTAATTTTATATATGAATGGTGGAACTTACAGTTAAAAGTCAACTACGCATGAAAGATTTTTGAAAAACTTTTCATGGCAATTTTATTTATTCTCAGAGCTTTTTCCCGGAAATCTGCTGAGAGGAAGTCGCTGAAGAAATATTTTTTCAAATTGCGTTTTATTCGAGATGCCTGATCTCGGGATTTAACCGAGACTTCATGTCTAATAAGCCAACTCATTACCTACTATACTACGGCGACTTATTATAGCATCAATTCACGATTAAAACCCTTAAAGATTAAATTTTCAAAGTCACCATAATTTAAGATGAACACAAAAATAAGCTTAAAACCACAACTATTTCACAACTATTCAAATCCCTACATTCTTTAACGGCATTAAAATATTTAATTTTCCCTTTTATTTGTTTCAATTATTCTCACCAGTAAGTTTATCAAAAACCCTTTTCCTAGAGAAAATTTTATCAGCAGCAGGTAAATGTGTTTTGTCGTCTCATTTCTATGGCCTTTTAAGTTCATACGGAAACCCTTTATTAAACGTCACAGATTTAATGATAATATTAGCTTAACTATTGTGTTGTTGTTTTTTGGCAAAGTCACTATAATCTCCCTCCATCCGCGCTTATGACCAGTAACCCTTAAAATTGGGTTAAAGTTTTCGTGTTAACGTGGCATAATTCAAACAACTCACTTAAACAAAACACTTAAACTCATTGTGTATCCAATTTAATATGAAATCTAATATCGACCATAAGTGAACATTTATGTAAATGTTGAATGATTTAACAATTTAAGGTCTTCGTACAGGGTAACTGTTATGAAATGACACAACAAGAGAATTTAAATGTCACAGATCCCAACACAGATCTCGTTTTTTTATGTGTGTGAAGATAAATTCGAATTTGAAAATTCAAGAAATTTTAGCAGCGCAACATTTGGTATTAACAGAGCAAAATTGTCTCTTAACAGTACAAAATTTGCCCTTAACAGAGCACCGTTAGCTATTTAACAGTATCCATCTGAACAATCCCACTTGTTTAGCAGCTAATTTTGGGAAATACTGTAGGTCTATGAGTACCATACTATATGCAAAGGAAGGTTCCAAGTCCTCTTAATGTAATCGGCAAAAAAGTCCCTTATAAAGTGATATGGTATTATGAAAATTGGTTTTGAAGCTATCAATTTTTTGCTTGAAATTCTCTAGAAAATCTGTGGCCATTTTGGAACATATAAGAAATAGTACACCATACAGACTATATGCAAATGGTAGTCCAGAGGGTCCTCTTTACCTCGAACCGTGGTAGTGGGATAGCTACCCGCCCACCAACCATTACATTTCAACACTTTTGTTCACAAATAATAATAATCATAGTGAGAATTGAATTTTATATCAATAATCTGCAATAATTGCAAAGTAGAAGACTAATCTACTTATTGCCACTGTTAAACAGTTAACAGTGTTCTGTTAATAACAAAGTTTACACTGTTAGAGACAAGAAGTGGCGCTGCTAAAATTTTGGGTTTGCGTATTTGGTTTCTGAATTCGAATTTTTCTTTACACACACACTTTTTTGCAATCATTTTTCCTCTATTTTCCCTCTTGGAAAGAAGATAATAATGGAAGATAATACCTTCCACAGACCATCACCATTTTACACGGTTTACCGTTATTATTTTGGTCTATTCCCATTTTTTGTTGGACCTCGGCTTTTTGTACCTTGAGCATTTCATTTTGAACGATTCTCCTAAAATTTCTTCAGAATTGGTTCCTGGCGTGTTAATTGCATGTATCCGCTTTGCTGTTGATGTTGGATTAGATTTAACGAATACCTGTAGATTTTGCATGCTTGAGTTTGTAAGGTAATCGGATTTCATTTACGTACTACAAAGTAGCTGTTTTCTATACTTGACTTCTCTATGCATTACTGATCTTCTACGTACTGATTGCAATAATCGAAGTACAGTTCTCTCCTGCCCATTTGTAGCCCGCTATTTGACTCCGTTTCGACGTGGGCTTTCGTTGTTCGATAATGCTTAGGCAGCAGAACCTACGATGATAGCTCAATAGGTTAGAGGACGCGTGCGTACTTGTCAATTTAGACAAGTACATTACCCGGAGGTTGATTTGACCCTGTACAGGTAGGGTTAGGTTAGAGGACGTGTAAGAAGCTCAATAACTCCGTAGTCTTTTTTTTTCGTTTCACGTCTCTTAACGCAAAAGCGCAACACTTCTTTCATAAACAGGCAAATGTTAGCAGACTATGGCTTGATTAAAGGAAAAAACCCTAAAGTCCCTAAATAGGACAGAGCTTATGAACAAAATTGTGTTACCTTTCCAGTTAAGAGTTGGAAAATTCACAACGTCACGATCCATACTTGTACCGACGTATTCAACTGGTTCGTCTTAAAGCGTGATGATTTCTCTGTTCACGTTGTTTATTCGCATGGCTATTTTTATTTTTTTTTTTTTTTGGTTTCGCCTACATATTGGCAATCAAGGCTTGATCGAGAGTGGGCAAATATCAAACGTATCCGCCAAAATGGCGTAAGAGTTTCCAAGTTATTCGCTAATCGCTAAATCGAACTCTGCTCTAAACACAAAATTCCACTGTGATAATTTCCTGGTCATAGGGCTCATGTTTGTTATTAGCAGACGTATTGCTAATTCCTCTGTAAGCGCGATTTATCTCTAAAATTATTTGCAAAATTGTTGATTTTTTAAATGATCTCAAATAGGTTGTTTCGAGTTAAATCTGAGAGAATGATTTTCTTAAATGATTTTGAAATTTCATAAAACAAATTCTGGCTAAGCTCATGTTTTTTTCTGGTGTTAAATTCTTCGAATCATTATTATTAATCTGGCAGCGGTGTCAGATGTTTTCTAAAGCAATTTTTCTCTCTCATACTATGTTCAGACATGCACTTATACAATTGAGTAAATTGCAATAAACGGCATTATTGAACTCAATATTTCATATAAAATTTCAATTAATTATTGCTCAATAAATTCATAAATTGTTATAATATCGAGTAAAACTTAAAATGCAGCACTGTCATAAGTGTGTTTAGTGAGCATATTACAATTTTCTGAACACTTTCTGTTGATATTTGACAACAACAAATATCAACAACGACAAACAAAACAAGAAACAACGAACAAAGCAAAAACAATGTTGTTTGCCAGCTGTCAAATGAATATTGAATAAGCACCTGAACTGCGTATATTATTATGTCTGAACACTTAAAATATTATACTCAATTAACCGAATATTGACTCAATAAAAGTGTATGTCTGAACATACTATTAAGTTGATGTTTAAATTTCAACAAAAGAGAGAGTATATGATTACGGAACTATAAATCAGAAGCCCACAGTTTATGAGCATTAAGAAAAATTGGGTCTACTAGAAAGAAAAACATTATATTATCAATGGTTTCTATACGTAGAAATTAAAGAAAGACCGAATAATGATTTTCTTGCGGAAATATATCATGGTCGCGGTCCTAAAAACACAATAAACGCAATGCAGTAAGCATAACAATATTGCAATAGCAGGCTGATATAATAAAGACAACAGCAGCAAAACATAAGCAAAACAAATAAAAAAATAAACAGTTCATGAATTCCTTATCAATGGTGTCACGAAACCGTTTTTCCACATTATCATATTCATACATCGCCTTTTTAAAGCCTCTATTTCATGAATGTTATTGTATTGACAGCAGAGATCAGTAATGAATTGCTTTTTCGCTACTCATAAGTACTCATGAAATTTTGAGTATAAGTGAGTCAACAATATTGAAATTTAACTCTGTACTCTGATTCATTCGTACTCCATACAACATTGATTTATAATTACAGATTGCAATGAGTATAAGTTGACAACGTTGACATGAAACTCATAACATTTGAAATATGTTTAATTCATACGCCTCCTCATTCAGATTCATAAATTTTGAAAAATACTTGTAATACTCATAAATGATTCGAGTGATTCGAATCATTCATCAAAATTTACAGTCTTAGTTGTTGTTGCATTTACAAAAAAAAAGAAGAAAAAAGGGAACATTTAACCTTATAGTGAGTATTGTAGTGTTCGTAAGCGAATCATACTTATTTTGTGATTCTTGTAAATGTTGAGTAAAAGAGAGTCGAAATCAACAACATCATGCGTATTGTTAAGTATGAGTACGGTGAGTACTTTAAACTTTGAATATGAGTAGTTTGAGTATGATAATAAAATAAGTATGAATGCGTATAAGTATCCGAAATTATGAGTATGATTCGACTCTACTCATCATTATAAATTCTCATTGTTGATCTCTGATTGACAGCACATATTCTCTCACTGGTGAGCACTAATTCTCTCATTGCTAAGAATAAATATAGAAATTAGCTTAAAAGCAAAGCAACAGAATCTTTCCACGTTGTCGTGCTGCCTTTAAAATAAATACTTCCATATTGCTGTACTTTTCATGTGCTTTAATTTTCAGATATTGCTGCATTTGCTGCTTTGCGTTTATTGTGTTTATACTATACTGCGGTAAAGAGAAGAATTGTTCCATTTTTTTTTATTTCCTTAATAAAGATTACGGAGCCGTTGGCATTGGTATCTATTCGGAATCAATCGGAATATCCAAGTTTATAACGCTACCAGATCATTGCAGCGTCTTTCAGATGGAGGTGTCAGCAATTCAGGCTGCGGTGAAAATTATTGTGGAGAAAAATGTTCACGGACGGAAAATCATCATACTTTCCGATAGCAAAGCGGCTATCAAGGCATTGGATTCCAGTGTAATAAACTCCAAGACGGTGTACAACTGTCGGAGATATCTCAATGAGGTGGCGAACCGATATGGTGTTTGTATCACATGGGTACCGGGACATAATGATATTCCTGGCAACTGCAGAGCGGATGAACTGGCCAGAAGTGGCACGGCCATCGAACTCTCTGATAAATACTCTACGTTGGGGATCCCTTTGGGGACCTGCAAACTTATAATTGACAATGCAACTGTAGATCACGTCAACAGAATGTAGGCAACTTCGGATAAGGGCATTGGCCGTGGCTGGATAGGAGGCGCACGGCGATTCTGCTTAAACTCCAAAGAAGTAGGCTCAGCATTGTTATTGGGGTTATTACGGGGCATTGCATTATAGGAGCGCATGCGAGGCGTATTGGTCTTAGACACCTTGCAAATGATTTCTGCAGAAGCTGTGGAGATGAAGAGGAAGATGAGACTACTCTTCACCTATTGTGCACATGTCCGGCACTTAGTCGGAGGAGAAAGAGGTACCTGGGTGCCTACTACATGGAGGATATGGATGAACTGTCGTGTATGGATATTGGCAGCCTGAGTCGCTTCATCGGAAGCTCCGAATGGTTTCTGGAATAGGGGAAATGAGGAACTGTGGTACCACAATCGGCCCTGTGTGCGGCCTAAGTGGGTCCGCTCATGACTCCATCGAGGGGACAGCCACTTCTACCTACCTAATAAAAAGACGGCTTAACTACCATTTATTGTATGTTTATAGAGTGGAGTAAACAATAGATTACAAACAGATTTTATCTTAGTTATTGTACAATTACCATACATACATACGTATGTACATACGTAGCATAGCATAGCTCCTTAGCCATAGGCATAAGCAATACATCGCTTTCTCTACATCAGAATATTTGCTATTAAACAATATAGATTATGAAACTGTATACAATAATTATAATGAAATTGTGATTAAATTTTCCACCGCATATCAATACTAAATCGCATTAAGGTGGAAAAGTAAGTAAGTAAGTAACGAAAAAAAAACTTTTCCAACCAAACCAGCAAATGGTTAAGGAGCTATGCTCTGTTACGTATGTATGTGCATACGTATGTATGTATGGTAATTGTACAATAGCTAAGGCAAAATATGTTTGTAATCTATTGTTTATTCTACTCTATAAACTTACGGTAAATGGTAGTTAAGTTGTCTTTATTAAGGAAATCAAAAAAAAAATGAACAATTCTTCTCTTTACCGCAGACATAAACGAAATACTCAAGAATCTTTGATAGGCAAGAACGCTCCAAAGATGCTTGGCATAGTCTCAGCAAACTAACCTGCATACCCATCCATATATTCGGTAGTTTTTCTTCAATCATTCAGACAGACATTCTTTCATGCATTCTTTCGGGTTGTATGCAGCAGAGCAAGTACTAGAATTTATGGGTTTTTGTAGTTTGTATTGTTGTTATTATTGTTGTTGTAACATTTATGGGGAAAACCACAAACAGCAAAATTGTGGCTTAACAAAGGAAATTTGGAAATTTTATTGAAAACAAATCAAAAACGAAATCGTAATCGTAATCGTAATTAAATTTAAAGACTTTTCTGGCAAACTGATGGCTGAAACAGTAAAAATAAATGCCAACATATGTCAATGGCTTGTTATACAGCAAATAAATGCTCATAAAAGAAGAAAATCTTAATTAAATGGAACATGTTCTTTACAAAAATAAACATACATACCCCATGTACGAGTATTGTCGGCAAAATATTTCAAAATTTATTTGTCAAGCAATTAAACTGTGTGACACAATTTTGAAAACCACACACACATTCATTACACACATCAATCGTTTGATATCGTTTGAAATGATTTGAAATTTAAAAACTTTATGATCACATTACACGCATGACATGATGAAAACATACCGCATGAAAACCCATACAATGACTTGTAAATTTTGAGAAGAAGCTTGAATGTATTTTGTTTTTAATTTAAACTCACCTTAATTAAACGCTTTTGTTGGGTTTGTTGATTTGTTAATGTTGTTGTTTCACTTCGATATTGGCCCAGAATTGTTGTTGTTTTCCTAATTGTCTCTAGCTTATCTAGTTCAATATGGCACCATGAGCTGTTGCTTGTCGAATTCCAATGAATTTTGTGGCAATTTCATGCGCATCCTATGCTAACTTTTGCAATTTTATTATCGCAATTATCGTATCGTATCGTAAGTTAGCGTAACGTATCGTTCGTTTCTTTGTTGTTTCTTTATGAAATTTAATAGGTTTTCACGTTATTTTGTATTGTCATGGATGCGAGTGATGGTGATGAGATTTAGTTGCACACACATACACGGATTTTAATTGAATTGTTTTGTGATTTTAATTGAGTTGTTGTTATTTTGTTGTAATTATTAGTGTATAGTCTGGGGGAACATTATTATGGTTGTTAATTTATTGTTGTTGCTGTTATCGTTCTCACCATTACTGCTACAAATAGACACACACATGATGTTAATAAATCAAAAACCATAAAACAATTACAAGCTGCAGCAACATTGTTACAAATTTTATTTGAAAGAAATTCGTCATAATTTTGTATTGAAAAAAACAATTTCAAAAAATGTTTAACAAGCAACAATAATGAGCCAAAGAAAATCTCGATTGCCTAATCATGTTATTCCAATTACTGGAGTACAGGTTTATCAATTCTAAACAATGGCACTACAGTGTCAGTAAAAGCAAAACGAACAAAATTTTTCTTTAAACATCAATCCTTACAGTGAAAAAAATATTATGTAATGTTTTAGAGACCAGAGAGATTTGTCCAGATTGAAGAAGCTCATATTTATTGGTTTTAGTATTGGCTTCGTCACCAATTCCGAAGCCTCACGTTGCTTCGCCCATAACCTCTCTGGCACATGCTCGCCATAAGCGATCTACTTTTTAACGCCCATAACACCATGCGACAAAATAAAAGAAATGAAATACACCCAGCCAATGAAAAAGTGTAGGTTGAGAGTTTTGTTGAGTAATATTTTTTATATTTCTTAAACCCTCCAACCTTTTTTTATTTGACAAAAACTGTTTATTTTTTTTTTTGTCTTTGCGCTCAAATTTATTGATTACACAAACATTGCTGAATCAATGTCACAAATTTAAACTTTTTTAGAAAGTGGTACATATATATATATTATTTGATGTAATATTCTCTGAGGTTTGATGAGGTAAACTTTGCAAATTCGAATTTTATTTCACGTTTTTTCAAGTTTGTCCATTCACAGTAGCAAAGTTTAATTCAGAAATATAAAGTAACTGTTGGTATTCTTAAAGTGCATTCTCTTGTGAAGAGATTTACACTTCGTTTGATAAAACAAAACAAAAATTATCGTAGTTATTATTTAAAGTGTTATATTTTTCATAAATATTTCTTTTAAAATTTTTTTTTTAAATTTTCAGAAATTTTGATGGATCTTGATTGTTTATCGGAAAATGTGTCAATTTCAGGTTTGAGCGACCACCAGAAGTTGGACAATGTTTGCGCAAAGCCAAATAATAATATTTGAAAAACAACACAAATGTTAGCCGATTTCTGGTAGTCGTCCAAACGTAAAATTAACACATTTTGCGATAAACAAATCGAGATCAATCAAAACTTTTGAAAATTTTTGAACTGAAAATTCATTTGATAAGATGACATATATAAAAAATATAACACGACTGTTATATTATTTAAATAATAGTTACGGTAATTTTTGTCCGATTTGATCAAACGAAGTGTCAATCTCTTCATAAGACAATGCACTTTGAGTATGTCAACACTTATTTTATATTTTTAATTAAATTTTGCAATTAAGAATAGCTAAACTTGCATAAATAAGAAAAAAATAATTTTTTCCAAGTTTACCCGCTCAAAACTCATAACATGTAAGCCAGAACCATATGTTTATGTATACTGTTTTAAAGGCTCATTTCTCCCCTTTTCAAAAAGCTTTGCATTTTGAAAATAGGTTAAAAATGATTGGTTTGATCAATAATTTTGTGTGAAAAGACTAAGAATACCATTTTTGTCAAATAAAACAAGTTTGGAGGGTGCGAGAAATATAAAAAAAATTTTTGATTTCTACTCATCAAAACGCACAGCCAACACTATGTCATTAGCTGGGTGTATTTTGACTGTCGCACCGTGTAACATAAGCCAATGAATCTCATATCAAAATCCTGAGGTATTTAATTGTACACTACAGCCCTGTAGTCAAGTTTACAACATAATTTCTTACATTACCCAAGTGAACCTACTGTTCAATATCGACTACGAACAACAGCTTTGACAAGCTTTGCAATGTAATTTCATATCATACCCATAGTTTTTGCCAAAAATCAACTGAGAGATGAAGTCACCGAAGGAAATAATTTTTCACATTTCATTTTGTTCGGTATATCTGGGCTGATATTTGAACCACAGGCTCTCTCTCGTCTAATAAACAAACATACTAACTGTTAGTCTAATAGGCGAAATTCATTCGATTAAATTTTTAAGGGTTAACTCATGTGCTACCCAAACGTATCTTAAAATGACTGACGACTGATTCTTTGTTATGGACAATCAGGAGCTGGTCTTTCTCAATGATTTCCATGATTTCGGGAACTTTTTAACGAGTGGTACGGAAACATGTTTAACTTAAAATTAGCAGGAAAGCAACAAACTTTTCGGTCCTTTTTTTTGGTTATAGCATCATCGGCATAAAACTCAAAAAAATTTTTTAGCTTGCATGCTACGCCTTCTTAACTTTTCTTTCTCTGAGTGTATTGGGTGTAGCGAATACAAATTGTTAAATTTTCTTTGACTCTGGGGCATAAATCAGACCGTATTTAACCAAAGAAATGCGAGATGTTGTCTTTGGGGACCGCTGTGGTTTGCGGTTTATTAACATACAACTGCGACTTAAGAAAACCCTTAAAGAAAAAGTCTAAGGGATCAAATCGCACAATCTTCGTGGTCAGTTCAAATCGCCTTCACGTGACTTGACCGTGCGGTGAAATCATTCGTGCAGAATATCCCATTTGGCATGATCCATATGGCATCCATTGCCTTCCTGTTGAAACTACTTGTCGTTGTTGTCCAGATAATCTAATTCAGGCCAAAAGAAGTTGGTAATCATCAACGTATTGTGCAAGCCGTTTACAGTGATAGCCTTGCCAACGTCGTTCTCAAAGACATACGTATGGACCAATGTCGCAACCCGACCAAAATTCACAGTAAACTGTAATCTGTTTGGTATGAATTGAAGGCTCTTGAATCTCATGCGGATTAGTATCGTTCCAAATTTGACAATTTTATTTGTCACAATCTCATTCATTCTGAAATGGTCTTCGGGAATTCCATGAAAATTGGGCTCAGTTACCTCTACCCAATGTTATTATCAGCACTTGTTAAATGCCATTTCCGTCCACTGAATAAATGACAACTAATTTAATAGATGTTGTCGAGTCTAGTAGTTAGTGTGTTAATTTATTAAATGTGAGACCACTTTTCAAACCCCATGTCAAACATATCCAACAAAATCAATTACGAAAAAATATTTTTTCGGCGACTTCCTCTCAGTAAATTTCTGGCAAAAACTCTCAGAGTAAATAAAACTGCCATGAAAAGGTCGTTCAAAAAAAATCTGTCGTTCGGAATCGACTTTAAAATATAGGTTCCGCCACGCATATATAAAATTAACGCACATAGCACATTAGTGGTGTGAGAAACTAGATCGTAATCCTGACTGAAGCGTTGTAATAACCAATTATATATGTATGTATGTATGCATGTATGTAACTATACACGTACATCTTAACTCGACATACTTCTAAGCCAGATTCACTCTGCGACTGTCTTTTATTTTAGTCGGAATTGTACTACTATTCATACATAATTGATCATTACAACCCTTCAGTCAGGATTACGACCTAGTTCCTTCCACCACTTATGTTGTGTGTGTTAAATTTTAAACATGAGTGGTGGGACCTACAGTTTAAAGTCGACTCCGAATGCCAGATTTTTGATAAACTTTTCATGGCAATTTTTATTGACCCTCACAGTTTTTGCCAGAAATCTGCTGAGAGGAAAGAAGTCGCCGAAGAAATACTTTTTCTATTTTGTTTTGATGTCTGGCCTGGCACTCGAACCTTGGCTTTGCGTCTAATAAGCCAACACATTACCTACTAGGCCACGGCGGCTACATGTACTACTATTCGGAAGAGATTAAATATCCGACTTTGTAGCGTATTTTGGAGCAGTCAGTGAATACTTGGACGGCGTTCCCTGGGAGGCTGAAGGGTTATAATGACCACTTATGTATGTCATATGTACCTGACCCGTGTTCTATAAGTGGCATATGATATCACTATCGAAACCATGTATTCAACTGCAGGACATAATCATCTAATCATCGAAGGAGGTGCCTCAGCTAATGGATATGGGTGAATTTGCTCTTATGTTGAATGAACAAAGCGAAGAAGTATTAATAATTGGAGGCACACATATTGTTGATATGCAGGTAGCCTTAGTACAAACAGCAGCTAAATTATAATTTTTTAAAACTTTATTGGCTTTTAAAAGACCAAAAAAATTTTTTTTTTTTTATAAAAATTCAGTTGAATTTCTTTTCTTAATGCTTTCACTTAAATATTCAATTTCTCAGAATTTTCTTCTATTTTCAGTATTCATCATTTGATTTTACATTTTCCGTTTCGTTTTCTGTAGCCGTACGAGTAAATTTTGTGCGTGTATTTTGCTCTTAAGGATATACAATATTTTTTTTTCCTCTCCGGTCATTTACTTGTACTCGTACATCCGTTTGTTTTAGTTTTCTTTTTTTATTTATTTATTTTCTTTAATACTATTTGAAATGAAATGACACAGTATCCTACATTTGCTGTAAGTCAATTGAGATCTTCTTCTTGCCGTTGCTGTTGGCTGAATGTTACGATTTTATTTTTTCCATTGAAATCTAAATGCAGACTCTTAAAAACACTTCTTTTTTTTATAATGCTAGACAGATACGTTCTTTTTTTCTCCTTTTTCTATTTTTATTTTCTATTCTTTTTTTTTTGTTACTCTCAAAAAGACATCAGGGTTTTTTCTTTGAAATCCTGGCAACATCAAATGAGAGAAAGAAATTGAAACTAAAAGTTGATTGTTTTTCAAGCAACTTTTTTTTTGTGTTTTTGTTTCTTTCTTTTTTTTCAACAGACAACTGAATTTAATTTAATCTGTTTCTGTATCTGCTTCTTCATCGTCTGCTTCTTCTTGATTTTATTTATAAATAATAACAATAATATGGTATAAGAGCGCTTAAAGCAAAACAAATTGGGGTTATTTTTGTTTCTTTTTTTTTTTGCTTCACAAAAAAACAAAATGCTAGTGAAGGGGGGGCAGAGATTTGAAATGAAATTTTAGTCCAGCTTTTATATATTATTTTGTTGTTGTTGTTGTTGTTGTTGTTGTTTTAGCAATTATTCTTAAATACAAACATATTTTAAAGACATGAAAACAAACGCTTATCATACACACACATACATACTCGTACTTGGTACATACAGGCATAAAGAAAAATATCCTTCATTCTCATGTATGTATGCATGCATGTATGTGTGCGTGTATATGTATATGAGAATATTTTTATGCTCATCCGTTTTTCATTTTCAGTTCGTATTTAATGTTCGTTTTTTATTATTCTTATTATTATTATGGCTGTTGTTGCTCTTTCTCTCTCTCTCTCTCTCTGTTTACTGTTATATTTCCTTCTTCTTCTTCTTCTTCGTGGTAGTTTAGTGTAGGCGAAGAGCTGCAAAAGATGTGTTAAAACATAAACTACAGAAAATGCTCGTATTTCTCAGTTTTTCGTCTTTCTTTTATTTTTTTTAAGAGATTTTTTTGTTGTTGTGTTGAATGCTGCTGTGGTAGTCATTAACCCAACAAACAATTCCTAATCGAAAGATTAAGATTAAGATTTGCTAATGTGTTACACTGGAAAGGTAATATAAATACATAAACGTGCATAGCTTAGTAAAATAAATTTTTCCTAATTTTTTAGCTGCACGATCGAATCGTTAGTTGCCTAGCTTGCAGTTTGTTGCCTTAGACGTTTAGCTGTCAGTTTTGTTGAGTAGAACTCAAAAATATTTTTTTTTGATATTTCTTGAACCCTCCAAACTTGTATTATTTGACAAAAACTGTTTTTTTTGGAATTTACGCACAAATTTATTGATTACTTAAATATTTCTGAACCGATGTTCAAAATTTGAACCTTATTAGAAAGAAGAGGGATGAGCCGTATGTATATTACTTGACTTAATGTGCTATGAGGTTTGAGGAGGTAAACTTGACAAATGCCAATTTTTTTCACATTTTTTCAAGTTTGTCCATTCATAGTAGCAAACTTTAATTAAAAAATATCAAATAAGTGATGACATTCTGAAAGTGCATTATCTTGTAAAGAGATTGACACTTCATTTGATGAAATCAGATCAAAATTATCGTAGTTATTATTTAAAGAGCCTAACAGTCGAGTTATATTTTTCATATATACGAGTATATTTTTTCAAATCAACTTTTAGTTACAAAATTTTCATGGATCTTGATTGTTTATCGAAAAATGTGTTTTAAGGCCACGGTTCATACCCCAGGTCAGACAGTTCCAACAAACCAAAATATGAAAAAATATTTCTTCCGGCAAGAACTCTGAGAGCAAATAAAATAAAATTGCCATGAAAAAGTTTCTCAAAAATCTGTCATTCGAAGTCGACTTTAAAGGTCCCGCCATATGCACAACATAAGGTTGTAATCCTGACTGAAGAGTTGTAATGACCAGTTATGTCTATAATCATTTGTTTTTAGTTGTTAAATAAAGAACCGAAGTGCGGAATTTCAGCACTAGGAACAAAACAATCGAACATTCATTGCAATTATGGCTATTGTGTGCACAGAGAACTGTTGCCTGATATCTCTTATTAGTCATAAGATAAAACAACTTCTAATACTTATTACTGGCATTCTTGTGGTGTGGACTTTTTGAGTGAAATACAGGTTCCTTTATAAAACACTTTTCTTCAACAAAGACTTCTTAAAGGGGTCTACACATCTTTCCTAATTATTTTTCTTTCAATTTCTTCAGACTTTGAAAATAGTCTCTGAGGACTAAATGCAAGAATAGGCAGTAAACGAGCAGCTCATAGTCTAATTCAAGAGTATTTCCCATATATGCAGGAAATTTATGTTGGCAGCAGCAGCAACAGCAGTATAGCTTTTCCGATTTAAAGTCGAGAAAGTCAAAAAATCACGGATTTTCCAAACATGAAAAGTTTCTATTTGAATTACTTTGTTGAAGCCTATATTACCTTACGTTAGTTAGTCTTGAATTATTTAAAATGTTTAAATAAGGTTTTCAAAGAATTTCTAAGTGTTAAAAAATATTTGAGAAAATTTCCAGAAATAAAATTAAAAAACCATGAGAAATAGCTAACCCTGCGGGTAACTTTTTCTTCGTAAGAAATTTTAAAAAATAAATTCTAGAATTCAAACATACCTTCTATAATATTTTCATTCTTCACCATCTTCTGAGGTGTTTTTTTTTCGATTTTTGTACCAAAAACATATACGTTAAATTGTATTAAAATGTTCATTGGGCAGACTGATACTCTTTTTTATTAAATATTTCTTTTATTTTTTTTTATTAATTTTCCATTTACTTTAGCTCATTTTTCTCTTTCATTTTTCTTCTTTTTGTCATTCCTATTTTCATGTTCGTGTACACACAGTATTTCTGTTTTTTGGATTTTAAGGCTGTGCCTACTTCTAGTCTCCGAATTCAGTGTTTTCTTTATTTTTTTTTATTGGTAATTTTTATGTATTTTTTGAAAGCTTTTTTTTACAAGTAATAATCACTTAAGTCTGAACATCTGGGCATTTGATTTGAAAACTAGTTCAAATCATTTTATTTCGATTAAAATTTAATGTTACTTGCATTCATGAAAGCATTTGTAGTAAAAGCCGGTACAAATGCATCCCAGCTAGGCATACATACATATGTATGTCTTAACTGAAGCTGAGTATATAGAAAAATAACGCATTCGTTTTCATTTCCTCTGTATTTAAAATAGATTTAAATAGAATTCAAAAGATCCATGACATTACAAGAAACAAGAATATTTGACTCTAAAATTTCATCGCATTGGTTCCAATAAAGTTGCGTTTATGTCGTTTCATTAAATACAAAGTGGCATAAATAATAGAAGATTTACAATAACTTTCATAAACACATAACAAGTGTTTGGGGTTTTTTTAACACCTTATGGTCCACACCAGAGATCAGCAATGAGTTTTCAAAAAGATGGGTAAATTAGAATCATACTCATAATTTCTGATACTTATACGCATTCATACTTATTTTAATGTCATACTTATACTACTCATATCCAATGTTTGAAGTACTCATCGTACTCATACTTAAGAATACGTATGATGTTGTTCATTTCGACTCTCCTTTACTCAACATTTACAAGAATCACAAAATAAGTATGGTTCGCGTACGAACACTACAATACTCACTATAAGGTTAAGTGTTTGCTTTGCTTGCTGTCTTGGTATTTTTCTTTTTTTTAAATACAAAAACAACTAAGTCTGTAAATTTTGATGAATGTTTTGAGTCACTCGAACCATTTACAAGTATTTTTCTAAATTTATAAATCTGAATGAGTAGGCTTATGAATCAAACATATTTCGAATGTTATTCTAAGTTTAATGTCAACGTTGTACTCATACTCATTGCAATCTGTACTTATTAATCAATGTTGTAAGGAGTACGAATGAATTAGAGTACATTGTTAAATTGCAATACTGTTGACTCACTCATACTCAAAATTTCATGAGTACTTATGAGTAGCGAAAAACCATTCATTAATGATCTCTGGTCCACATATACACATACATTACTAATTCGTTTCTGAGGTGGCATTTCACGTTTCATTTTTTGTTCGCAACTGTTCTTGAATTCGAACATCTCCAGGAAAATTATTCAGATTCGAACATGACGCATTTTATTGGTTAGGATTACAACACTTCAGTCAGGATTACAACCCCCAGCCTTTTCGACGCCGTAGTCTAGGTTGGAAGGTTGTACATCGGTTGTACTTTCTCTCAGCAGTCTTCTGGTAAAATCTTAGTGCCCAAATAAAATTGCAATGAAAAGTTTCTGAAACCTTTCGTTCGGAGTTGACGTTAAACTGTAGACCTCGTCACTTATGGATAAAATTAACAGTCACAACATAAGTGGTGTGAGAAACTAGACGTTTTAGTCCATGTACGCCGGAGTGAGGGCTAGTACGCTTTACTCCGTTATTGACGTCGCCCCATAGGACAATTTGGAATCACTTAAAAAAACACCGCCAACACCAAGATTCGTGATTTTCCCAAGTTATACGAACTGTTTGGCGATATTGAATGAAAATTATTCTGATCTTTACTGATCACAACTTGATCATTGATCATTCAGAAAAAATAGACCAGAAGTTGCCAAATGAAAATTTGAAACGCAATTAATATTGCTGCACATAAGAATGTCAGTCCACTAGCTGAACTTTACTGTATTCATTGCAAAAAAAATTGTCAAAGCGATGGTCTAGTCAAAATCACTACTTCAAGCTGTTTGGCTATAAACAGTATTAAGGTTTTGATGTTCAATTATTTAAAAAATTTGCAATAAAGTCGTGCAATATTTATTGCAATTAAATTTTTGTCCTAAGACAGTAGCTGTTTTAAAATCTGGCAAGCAAAGTAGTCTACTAACCTGAAGGCATATCATAAATAGAGTTGGCGTTGGTGACTACATACGAAAAAGTGAAGTAGAACGTTAATAAATTATTATATGAATTTGATAGCTTCAGTTTGTCACCGATTTAGACTCACTTATATTTAACAGAAGTTATTGAACACACTCTAGAACATATTTTCACCTTAAAACCATTGAAGAGAATTTCATATGGACAAGTTTGGCTTTGATTTATTTCATCAAGAAAGAATACAGTACACCAGCAATATAAATATGCAGGGACATATAGATATTCATGTGAAAAATTTGTTGCAAATGAATGCAAAAGAGATGAATTATAAAGGAACCTTACTTAAAATAAAACCTTAAATGGTTTTGCATTTTATTGATGATAACTTTGAAAATCTTTTTAACAAGAATCTTCTTTCGTTTTTCCAAGGAGTTCGTTTAGTGATTTTGCGTTCTGTAGGCCGTTCTGTCTTGATTGTTTTTTAAATTCACAGCAACCATGTTGAAGGTTTCTTATGTTTTCTGTGTTTTCTGAATAAAATATTTCAGAATTTCTATACGCATTGAGAGATTAAATTTCATTTAAAAATCGTACAATTTTGAAAAACTTTTTTCTTTTAAAAAGTAAATTTGAATCCTACTTTGTACAGTTCACTACTGGATTTCAATGCAAATAATTAAATACCTGTATAGATTAACCTTAATTAAGAAATTTACTCCAAGTTCTATGTCAGACATAATTCCAACAATATGAGGGAAATTGAACAAAACCAAGGTACAATGTAAAAATAAAAAGTATTATAACAGTTATTAAAGTAACCGTAAGTGGTTTGGTAGGATATATGTTTGCCTACTAAACGAGAGCTCATAAGTTCAAACCTCATTTCTGACATCTCGAGCAAAACGAAGACTTCTTTGGATCAGTCTTCTGGATAAAACTGTAAGTGTATCGATCGAAGTCGACATCAAACCGTGCAGTCCAGTCACTTATAGATAAAATTGACACACACGCACATAATATAGGTGGTGTGAGTAGCTAGGTTGTAATCCTGACTAATGGGTTGTAATGTCTAATTAAGTAGATAAGAATTATCGGGTGTTTACATCAGTGATGGATTAGCGGCGATAACTGTTAATCACTAATTTGGATTATTCAGAATTTAAAGCTTAATAATGGACTTTTTAGTGGGACGCCGTTGAAGAAAACTGTTATGCCGAAAAACCAAAGGCAATTGAGCATTTGAAGGCCAAAATTTGTGATGTCATTGCCGAGGCACGACTCCAATCCGATCGAATGAGGTACTAAGAGATCAGCCGCGGTAGCCATATGAATGGAATAATATTCCATTTCTAACTGGAACAATTGTACTTCACAACAAAAAAAAATAAATTTTGCAAAATTTCACATAATTTTTGTGTTTTATTGCATTTTTAAATTTGAACTAATAAATGGCCCACCCTATATATGAAGATCCAACTTAAATACTGTTATGAAGTAGTAAGAAACTAATCGTCAAAAAATGGAATTCTACGGCAAAGACTCTCACACACTTGTTGTGCGTGTTAATTTTATCCATGAATGTAGACTTCGAACGACAGATTTCAGAAGCTATTCATGGTGATTTTATTTACTTTCAGAGTTTTTGCCAGAAGACCGCTGAGAAGAAGTTGCCAAAAGAAATATTTTTCATATTGCCATGTCTGAGCCGAAATTTGAACCACAGTAATTCGTCTAATAAGCCAAAACACTACTTCAAGAGAATTGAAGAGATTAAACTCTAATCACTCATTTTGATTATTCAGAATTTAAACTTAAATAATCAAATCTATTGTGATACACAAACGTTTCAATAGGAACAATCAAGGTTTTGAAGCGGTAATATCTCTTTAAGCTATTGACTACCAATATTTTTTGTAGAAAAAGTTCTCAGTTCTATTTCTCAGCTTTATTCATTACAAATTACCCTTATTCCTTACCAACAAAAAAAATTAAACTATTCAACGATATTAAAAACTGCTCAGATATAAGAATACGCAGGACGTACTAAAAATTAGTCTGAGTACTCAAAGAATTATTTTCCATATTTGAAATATGTGTGTTTTTACTTCTCAATTATTTTATCAGAAGATTTTCTAAAATTAGTCTAAGGGAGGACAATGTTGTACTTGAAAATCAACTGTTGAAAAACAAAATTTAAAGCCAAAGTATTGTTTGAAATTATTTTATATCCCAGCAGTGGTATACTATATCCAGTAGGGAAATTTCAAGTCAAATATAAAAGTATCTTCTTTAGCATTGTAAGGCTTAAAAATTATGGAAAAATTATGGAATTCATAGCCTTAATGTGATTAAAAAACAAATTTCATATTTTTTCCCACTTCAACCATACCGTAAATATAAATATATTTTCAGTGAAAATTCACTGTACAATTATTGTGCTTAATTTCTTTTACACTTTTTAAAACCAAATACACTTGTTTATTTTATTAAAAAATATTTTAATTTTCGATTTTAAAAATTTCAATTTTTAACACTTTTTATATTTTCTTAAAATTTTTCATTTGCCTGTTTATACTTTATTTTCGAATCTTTTTTTTTACTATGTATGTATAGAACGTCTTGTCCTAACGAGCTTACGATGTGTAATAAATTTCATAGCAGCAGCCTTTTTTATAAATATTTGAAGTTTTTTAAACCAGAAACAGCCAAACAACGGCAATAACAATAACAACAATAAAAACAAAAAAAAAACAACAGCAATAATAACGATGACGACAACGACAACGACGACGAGAACGAAATGTATAAAACCAACAGGATTTTATGGCTTAAAATCTCTGTAAAGTATGCTACACTAAAAAACAACAGCAGCAACATAAAAACTTTTAACATACACAGATTCACACACACACACACACACACACACATACACATACATAAATAAGTTTTATCATACAAACACTAACACAAAATTACTTGGTCGTATGCTTTTTTTTGTTATTTTGCCTATTTTAGTACACGATTACTGCTATTTTTTCTCTTTGTTTTCTATTCGTTTTTTCTTTTTTTTTGTTTATTTATTTTTATATCCCCCGTTTTGTATTTTTATTCCCGTTTTTATTTTACATTCATGTTCTATTTTAAGACGTTTCTATTTCTATTTTATGCTCTTTTGAATTTTGAAAAACTCTCGTTTTTAGTACACAATTTCTATCTCTCTCTCTCTCTCTCTATGGCTCTCTTTTAATTAAGGCTTATAAAATATACGTATGTGCTCTTATACATGTTTAGTTCGTTGATTGCTTTCTCTCTCTTTCTCATTTTTTATTGTATAGCAGCACGCCTGAGTATTGGTGTTGCTTGTATATTTATGTTAAACAGGATCAGGGTGTGGTGAGTACATGTCTAACGGGTGTTATCAAAAAAAATAAGAATCTTGGTTCATTTTCTTTCTTACACAATTTTCCTTGGTATAAGCATTTACTTTGGTATACTACCTTTACTTTTCTTTACTTTTTTCTTCTTTCTTTCTTACTGCCTGCAAAATGATGTTCACAAAGGATGTGATTTTTTTTCTTCTGCTATTTCTCCACTTTTTTTCTTTCCTTTCTCACTTGATTTTGAACAATTAAATTTTAATTTAAAAATTTTTTCAACAAAATTTAATTAAAAAGGGTTTTTCTACGATTTTATCGATTTTCTTTTATTTTAGCAGCCATGTTGTATTCGTTTTTTTTTTAACGGTAATTATTAATTTTAAAGTAGATACATTTTTTCTCTTGCTTTGCTTTACTTAAGTGAAAATTCTTTGTGTATAGGAATTAATTTTCATTTTTTTTTTTGCTTTTGCACAAACTTTAGCACTAAAACACTGGAGCCGTTTAATTAACAACCGTACACGTCAACTGTCTCCACCTGACTGAAAATCAATGTGCAGCATGTAAATATATTCAATGCTTTGCTCACAGCATCCAAATATCCATAGCCACACACAAGTTTAATTTATTTGTACTAAAAACTTGTTCTCTTTTACTCTCTTTCGGTGTATCTCTCTGTCTCTCTCTCTTGTGATAACCTACTAACGCAAACACTTGTTTACCTATGTTTTGAATAGAGAACAAAGAGTCCTTTTACTTATTTACAGTGTATTTTAAAGCTTTACACTCTCTTCTTTTACTTTTGCTTTATGCTCTCTACAATTTCTTTCTACACTTGCATTGACACTCTTAAGAAAATTCCTGTTATTTGCCATGTAAACATATGTACGTCTGATGGTGAATGCATTCACTGCTTTATGATTTATTTTTTCTGTTTATTGTTGTTTTTTATTTCTCTTTCACCGTGTGACTCTTTTAATCCGTTTGCCTTCCATAAATATTTATAAAGCTTTCGTTTTTATTTATGCATTTTCGCGTCACTCCTCTCTATGTATATGTATGTATACATGCATGCTTGAGAGTATAATGTTTACATGTTTTGCTCAACTCATAATTAATTATGACGTTGCATTTGAATTCTTGTAAAATTCTCAATTATTTTAATATTTAATTAGCTTAGCATTCCATTAAACATTACCTGACAAAATTTGTCTCATTTCATGCATGCATGTATGATTATGTACATACATATGTATGGGTATGTACTACGGTTAATTATTTTATATGGAAATGTAGTTTATGTCAAGGGAGTTTTGGACAATCTTATTCAATATGTATGTATGTATGTCTACGCAAGTGTCTGTGTATTTATTGTAATTTATTTAAAAATAATTTTTTGGTTTTCATTTCTTTGTGGTGTGACATAATTAACAAGCTCTTTAACAACTGCATGAAGGTTATTGCTATTGTTGTTGTTTTCAGCATCAATTTTCTTTTTTCACTTGCTAACCTGTTTCTCATTAAACTGGTTTTAAAGCCATTCTAAGATTAAGGCGCCTTCTAAGTGCCACACTTCTATGGCAAAACGGAAATAATTAGAATTTTAAAATCCAATTAAAGAAATTTCAAAGTCAAGGAAACATTTTGCAATTCTATGCACTGTAGTCGACAGTTATGCTGTTGTAAGGCTGGCACTTTTTAACACTTAAACAGTGAATTTTCTCTGAAGCATACACCTTTACAGGAACGTTTAGGTACGGTAGGCAGTAAAGAAATATCGGGTAGGCCGTCTATCTCTTTTAATTTGATCTATTGGTTATTTCGAACGAATCTGGCAACACTTAAGTCATTCTATTCTGTCACAAAATTCAGTATATTATCTCCGCTGAAAGTAATGAATCGATTTATGCTTGAGCAACGTTGGGATTTATTGGGCAACGAGAAACTGCACGATGATGTCGATTTGCAAAAAAAAAAAAAAAAGAAAAGAAATCATCTTTCCGAATGAAGCTCATTTTCATCTTGGTATGTACGTTAATAAGCAAAATTGCCGTACTTAGAGTTCAGAAAACCCACACGTGGTCTTACAGAAACCAATGAACCGTTTACGAGTGACTGTTTTGGTGAGGAGGCATCATTGGCCCATAGTTCTTTGAAAATGAGGACAGCGCAATCATTACGATCAATGGAGACACCTATTGCACCATGATAACCGATTTTTTTTACCCGCTTTTCATGGTATTGATGTGAACGATCTTTGGTTTCAACAGAATGATGCAACTTGTCACACATCTCATGCCACAATTATTAATTTATTGCGTCAAACGTTTGATGACCGTTTAATTAAACGAAATGGTGACGTCAAATGGCCGCCAAGAAACTGCTATTTGATATCGTTGGACTATTTTCTGTGGGACATCGTTAAAGAAAAGTGTTATGCCGACAAAGCAGATACAATTGAGCATTTGAAGGCCAACATTTGTGATACCATTGCCGAGATACGACCTCATACACTCGAAGAAGTGCCTGAAATTTGGTCCGATCGAATGAGGTACTAAGTGGTCAGCCGTGGCAGCCATAAGAATGAAATAATATTCCATTTCTAATCGGAATAATTGTACTTCACAACAAAAAAATAAATTTTAGCAAAAGATTCAAACCGTTTTTGTTTTGTTGCATTTTTGAAGTTAAACTTTTAAATGTTCCACCCTATAAATGAAGATCCAATCTAAATGCTGTTATAAAGTAGCAAAAAATTAATCGTCAAAAAATGGAATTCTATAGCAAAGCTTGCAAATCAGTAGAGAGGGATATTATGTCTCTCGATACAGTCCATTAAAATTTTAGTCCAGAGTAAATGCTGATTTAATGATGAATGATCGAACTATGCAACAATATACAGAAATGTTATGCAGAAAAAATGATAAGGTTCTGGTAAAATCATTAAGTTAACTTAACATGATTGGTTACCACAACGGTCTATCTTCTCACACCACTCATGTTGTGGGTGTTAATTTTATGAATATTACATACTCATACCCCCTTAAAAGTGTGAATTATTTAACTGTTTCAGTAAATATTTACAAGTTATTTATGTCTCTCTGGCTTTTCGTCCTAATATTCGAGTTTAAAAATGAAGGGGTTTCGCCATCATCCAACAAACATCATAAACTACGTCGCCTCAGAAGAAGTAGTGAGACTCAAAGAACAAAGCCCCTTACTTCACACCTAATACAGCTGCATTAATGCATTTTCACATAGGAAGCTGTTTGTATACAGCAAAAGATGACAATATTTTCATACTATGGCCTGCTGCAGTATATTCATCCACTGCTTAACTGGAAAACCCTGATTTATGTGACTAAAACAAAGCAAGAAATTCTAAGAAACAGAGAAGAAATAGAGAAGAAAAAATTTGGAATAAGAACATGATAACATCAATTGTATGGTTCCCTTGAATGCAAATTGCGACAGGACTTATTGGACACTATCATACTCAGATGGCTAGCAGATGTAATGCGACAAATGCGAAAACTGCTGTTACCTCACAACATCATATGCAAAGGCTGTAATGACAAGGAATAAAAAAATATTTATCATTGTCCGACGCTTGGAAACATTACAGATTTTTGAGTATCCAGAATTTTTTGAAAAACTTCACACATTCATGAAGCCATCACCGTAGTTAAGAAATATCGAATCGGCGTTAAGGTTAAAGAGTGGAATACTACAATCGATATTACAACAGGACCTTATGAACTCAATTTATCAATGCTTTGTGAGGCAATCAAGCAATATTATCTCTTTTAGCCGTTCTACCCTTATTTCCTAAATTGCTTCATCAAAATCGATGGATGGAGACATTATTTTATTAATGAAATTAAATGACTTTACTGATTACATACATACATACATAATTGGCCATTACAAGCCTTCAGTTAGGATAACGGCCTAGCTTCTCACACCACTGATGTTGTGTGCGTTAATTTTATACGTGAGTGGCGGGACCTACAGTTTAACGTCAATTCTGAATGACAGATTTTTGAGAAACTTTTTCATGGCAATTTTATTTTATTCTCAGAGTTTTTGCAAGAAATATGCTGAGTGGAAGTTGCCGAAGGAATATTTTTTTTTCATATTTCGTTTTTGATGCCTGACCTGGGATGCGAACCCGGGCTTTACGTCTAATAAGCCTACACACTACCTATTAGACTACGGCGACTTTTGACTTCACTGATTAGTAAGGAATATAAGCCTAGCTTCCCACACCACACATATTGAGTGATTTTATCCATGCATGGTGGAACCTACATTTTAATGTATACTCTGAACGACAATTTCAGAAACTATTCATAGCAATTTTATTAACCCTCAGAGTTTTTGCTAGAAGACTGCAAGAGGAAGTTGCCGAATGAAATATTTTTTCATATTGCCATGTCTGAGCCGAAGTTTGAACCACAGTAATTCGTCTAATAAACCAATACACTACCTACCAAACTATGGCGACTTCAAGAGAATTGAAGAGATTTAACTGGAGAAGTCGCCGTAGTCTAGTAGGTAGTGTGTTGGCTTATTAGACGTAAAGCCAGGGTTCGAGCCCCAGGCCAGACATCAAAACAAAATACAAAAAGTATTTCTTCGGCGATTTCTGGCAAAACCTCTGAGAGTAAATAAAATTGCCATGAAATGTTATTACAATATTCATAATTTTCCGTATTAGGACCCTTAGCCACAACATTTGTAGCCGTAAGCATTGATTGCTTCCTGCAAAATATCCTGTTTTTACCGCATTTCCTTATATAATAGCGTATGAAAACCGCTAATATTTTTCATTTCCATTAGAAATAAATAGAAAATAATATTTCAACATTAAAACGAAATTAAATGAAAAGCAAAAACCAAATGATAAACACAAAACCTTTGTGCAAATATTTGTAAATCCTTTTTAAGCACATTTTTGTTGTTGTTTACATTTATCATCTCGTTTTACTTTTTTTGTTGTTGTTGCTACTACTGCTGCTGTGTGCCAACAAAATATTTTATGTTGCGTTTTTACTGCTTAAATGTTATTTAATACCGAAATTATTTATAAAAACTTAAACATCAAACCGGCCAATCGAGCAATCCACTAACCAAACTGATACATATACACAAGCCCATCAGCAACAACAACTCTCGTTACTACACAGCTTCTGGCTGACCCATGGCCAACCATGGCCATTTATTGTCCTTTAACCATAAAACAAAAAGCAGAAACAAAAAATAAAAAAAGAATTTTAATATTCGTGACTAAATACAGGCAACAACAATAACAACAAAAATATCCACAAAAACAAAAACGCATGAAAGCTACCATTTTGATACAACCATGTTAAGCAGAAATATAATTGTTGTTGTTGTTGTTGTTGTTTATATCATTACAATAAATCGCAAATAAATGTGGAAGGGCCTCCAACCGAGGGGGAGGAAGTTGGTTGTCTAATTAAATAAATAAGAACAAAAACAATAACAACAACAACAACAACAAGAACGATACTAGAATATCAAATGAAATATCCAGAAAACCCATTCTCAATCAATTTATTGTAGTTTTGGCTGGATGGCTTTATTTCAATTGTATACTCATCTGCACGTATCTTAAGACATAAACAGTCATATAGACAGACATACGGACAGACAGTTAGACAGAGCTAGGCGACAAAAATGATGAGTAGCTAAATAACCTACTGAGAGAGCAACAATTAATTTCCAAAATCTTTATTGAAATACTCCTGCCCGAACACATACACACTTACACTCACTAATACATGCAAATGAATGTCGAAAAGTACACACACACACACACTAACATAAACTCAGTGTCTACTCATAAATTTATTCTCTCATACAACAATAACAATAAAATAACAATTGACATGATATTGAAGAGAGAGAACTTAATGGGACCAACATCTCACTACCCCCCCACCCCCCCACAATCTATAGAAGTGCTACAGGATTTAATTTCACGGTATGATTAGCCTCATAGCTGCTTTAACCATTAATCGCCCTCGCGTGGACTGTGGTATCTCAACGAATTTGCTTTTCTAATCTCTCCAGCATCTCTCTGTTCAGAGTGTAGCAACACCTCCAGTATATTCTTTACCGCCATGATCTTGCCGATTACAGACTCTTATTTCATACGATCTTTACCAAATCTCGAGCAGTTGAACACTGTATGACATCATGATGAACTGCAAAGCTCTGGCTCTTCTAATACTTGTGATAGTCGGGTAAAGAGTAACATTGAGTTTGTTACTCTGCCCTTTCTACATTTTTCATTACTCTTCCTAGAGACACTTGAAATTAAAATGATCGTAATTCATTCATTTCTCTTGGATATTTTATGGACTTTGAGAAGCTTATAGCGCCTACAAGAACTCAAAATTATACGACGCACTATCTGGCATTTTGCCTGAAAACCTGGTCAAAATTAATAGAAGTGTTTTATGAGTTATGGCTAGATTTTTTTGATAGTGTTAGTGATAATTAGGCGAAGGGATGAACCCAACTGATTTTGTTTCAAATCGGTCCGTGATTTCGCCTAGCCCCCATACAAATTCCCTTCGAAATTGCACTTATTTATACATAATTATGGTAATTATGCAACAATCATGGATCTGTTCTGTGTACTAATAAATCATGGCGTAAAGTTTGATGAAAATCGGATCACATTTGACCTGGTCCCCACATAAAGTCCCCTTTAGAAAATCACGTTTCCGCTTATATGTAAATGGCTTAAAAACATCGGTATCGTGATGAAATTCGGTCTGAACGTGTATTTTGTAAATCTAAATCATATTACCAAATTTTGTTATGGTCGGTCAATAATTGCCCCTTGGTCCAAAATAGGGCCCCTTAAGAAAATATGTTTAGCGATTATAATTGGCTTAAAAATTTTATTACCTCGATGAAATTCATCACATTTTATTATGATCGAATCATAAGTGCCCCTAGGTACCACATACGGTCCATTAAGAAAATCAAGCATACATCTCATTTTGTTATAATAGTCGATATATACATACATACGTAATTAAGTTTTTAAAGTTCTATGATAATTAATATTCATTCATAATATTTATTTATTTTACATTATTAACTACTTAACTTAAAAAAATACTTAAAAAGTGAAACTAACTACAATCGTTAAAATCGTTATCATTTTCATCATCAATGTCAGGAAGGAGTAATTTAATAGTATCTGATGCAAATCCTTTTCTATTCCTTTGCAATTTTTGTGTACTGCAGCTTATAAAAGGGTCACTGCTTAAAAGTAACCTATTCAGGACACCTCGATTGGTATCGCTTCTACTGAATTTCCTCACATAATTCGTACGATATAATCTGAAGTGCTCATTTCTGGCCTCTTCTGACAATTGTAAAATTTTCAAAAGTAAAATTTTCAAAAAATCGCCAAAAATAATTGCGCAAATTTGCCCAAACTTTTTTTTTGTTCCAGATTGTAACGAGTTAGTATTTTCTTGTGGTATATAACTACTAAAAGCTACTTTCACCTTTAAAATCCTTATCTTTTTTCTGGGTAGGGTAAAAAAATGTGAAATTTTTATTATTTTTAAATTTTGAATGAATAATTTGAACATTAATACATATATGAGATATATATATATATAAAAACTGAACGTAGCAGTTGCTCATACCTTTCAAATAAAAAAAGTCAATATAAAACCTCTATTCGTTTAGCCACAAAAATATCATGTAAACCTATTGACATTTCAAAAAAACACCAAAAACTCATTTAATTTCCTTCACTTTCCTGATTTTGATATCGTCTCAAATCTAAACTTAAAGTCGTGAAAATTCACTATATAATGCAGAATTTTGTTGTCTATCGAACTGCATACTCAGTTTCTTAAATTTCTTTAAATTCATTTTTGCCTTTTTGCCCAACTTTTTAGGCTAAATGCCACATAGTGCAACGTGCGATTCGGTTAATAATGTTTTTATTACTGGAATATAAAGACGTTCTGATAATAATTATACATACGTGTACTTCCCACTGTACCTTAAATGCTGAATAGAAAATTAAGAACTGCACGACCGTGTCAGAAATAATGTCTACTATTTCCCCGATAACATGGCAATACAGGGCAAAATAAATGCCCTTTTATTCATAATAAAAGTGAATAGCGAGTATAAAATGTAAACAAAGATATCCAGAGCTTCAAAGTAACGAGACAATCTGTAACTATGCTGCCGGTAGCTATTAATATTACCAAGACATTGGACTGGACCCATCAGTGTGTCAAGCAGGCTGAGAAGTCTGACAGTGGATCTACTAAAGATTAAAAGATTAATTTTGAGCCGGTTTTAGTAACTGAAGTCGCCGTGGTCTAAAAAGACCAAGAGCTTGTGACAAAAACGAAATTAAAAAAAAAAATGAAAGTAATTGCCATGAAAAATTTCTCAAATCAGTCGTTGGAAGTCGACGCAAAACTGCAGTTTTCGACACTCATGGATAAAATTAACACACCCAACGTGGTTGGTGTGGAAAACCTGGTAATCCTGACTAAAGCATTATAATAACCAATTACGTAAGTAGTATTAAGCGCTCTTCAATAGCCCGAGAGTATACCATCATTAGACATACATCAGGGCAGATAACGCTACCTTCTGAAAAAGATTTCCTCTTTTCTACATCCCATACAACAAGTCAATATATTTTCGCAGAGGATGTTATCTATAAGCAGCAAGAAGGCGATTTGTGACAATCTTATGCCGCTTTTATGAGATGAAGAGAAACACAAAAGATTCAGGCAATATCGTGAGCTGATGGAAGCAATTGAAGTCGCTGTAGTCTAGCAGGTTGTGTGTTGGCTTATTAGACGTGAGGCCACGGTTCGAAACCCTAGGTCAGACGTCTCCAACAGAATGAAATATGAAAAAATATTTCTTCTGGGAGAGTCGGTTTTATTTTTGTTTGATGATCCGGACGTCTTTTCTTTTAATTAAAGCAATCAAGTCACAATTTATTCGCCGTAATCTAGGAGGTTGTGTGTTGGCTTATTAGACGTAAGGACGAGAATCAAACCCCAGGTCAGACATCAAAACGAAATATGAAACAATTTTTCTTCGGCGACTTCCTCTCAGCAGATTTCTGGCAAAAACTCTGAGAGTAAATAAAATTGCCATGAAATGTTTCTCAAAAATCTGTCATTCGGAGTCGACTTTGAACTGCAGATCTCACCACTCATGTATAAAATTAACACACACAAAGTGGTGTGAGAAGCTAGGTCGTGATCCAGACTGAAGGGTTGTAATTACCAATAATGTATGTACATATGTATGATAGAAGCAATTCCAACTTTCCAATTAAGATGAGCCGTGTGATCTCAAGTGATAAATACTCCATTGAAGATACAAAGTACTTCTGTCCTGCTTGAAGTACTGACAATTCGTGTTACATTCTCGAAAGACACGCCTTATACGGTGTTCAGATATGCGCCTTTATTACGTAAATCACAATAAACGGCATTTTTGGGCTCAATATTTCATATAAAGTTTAAATTGATTATTGCGCAATAAATACGCAAATTGTTATAATATTGATTAAAACTTAAAATGCAACACTGTTATAAGTGTGTTTAGTGAGCATATTACAACTATCCGAACACTTTCTGTTAATATTTGACAACTCAAATGTCAACAACGATAAACAAAACAAAAACAACAAAATAAAAAAAAGGTTGTTGAAACAACCAGCTGTTTTGTTTACCAGCTGTCAAATGAATATTGCATAAGCAGCTGAAGTTCGTATATTACTATGTCTGAACACTTAAAATATTGTTCTCAATAAACTGAATTTTGTAATATTGAGTAGTAGTAACACAAGTCGGGCAGTAAATAATTGCAGAGATAATGTTGGCATGTTGCACTAGTAAAATTGAGATTAGTTGCGAAATAACAACGGGTGCATTATAATGGTTAACACTATAATGGTTAAAGCTATGGCATGCTACAGTTAACGAACTTCGAGTCTATTAAATAGTGACTAAAAGTCATGGAGACTATTCAGACCTGAAGACTGATCCAAGAGAGAAGTGATTACCCTAACACGTTTACCCTAATCGTTTAAAACCGGACATAGGGTGTCCGTTCTTGAGTACTATTTGCTGCAATCGTAATACATAGTAAGATTTCCAGTTTCATTTTGGATTGTTCGATTCCATGCAGACTTTAGGCGCTCGGCTTGGCAGAAGTCTTGGGAATCCTTTAAAGTTGCATGGTGTTCTTGGGGTGCTACGGATGTACCATGGAAACTTGCAGCACGTATCACAATGAACAAGTTGAAGTTATTTATCGTTTCAAACAGTTTCTTTTCGCCATATTCTCAAATAACTTTATTATCTTTTTTCGTTTCGTTGGTCACGTTAAGCACCAAATTTATGTGTAGTAAACTTTTGACAACACAATAACATGCCAAACACTTTGTCTGCTGCTTCAGTGTTAAAATACGAGTGACGTTATGAAAACATTTTCGAAGTAACGCCAGAAATTCTATACGCCATCAAAGTTTCAAATGATGCCACCGACAAAGAGAGTGGCGAATGTGAAAATTGGGTGGCCTGGGTAAATAATGTAACAGAATATGGAAATTGTAACAGAATACGAATAACAATGATGGCTGATGCTGCCGCCTTGGGTATCTAGTCAAGGAACAATATTTCAATTTTATGAGTATTTGAGTGGCTGCTTAATAAATTCTCGAGTTCTCTGCACTAGAACTCGTCCCTCTAACTTTAACGACAGACTGCAAAGGATTTTCAAATAACGGTCAAATGAAAGATGCTGTAAAAGGAAAAGAAAACAACTGAGATTAAGTGAAATTTAAGAAGTTCTCTTTTTTGTCTTGCTCTCTGTCTGTACTGCGCTCTGTCTCTCCTTTGTCACTTGTGTTGTTATGACAGCGTTTTTCGTAAACATTTTTAGTATGTCTGGCAGTTATTTGGTCATATTTCTTTTGGCAATATGTAGCAGCTTCACGAAGTAATATTTGTTGAATTCTGTTTTTGTTCTACAAACACGTCCAGTCCAGTCCAATCCACTCCCATTTACATCAGTTCATTGCCAATAATTCTTTACAATTTATGGTTTTCCATATAAAAATTCCTTCCCCCAACACTATGATTTTCTTTTTTTCTTTTTTTGTTGTTTTAACGAAATTTGAGAATATTAATGAAATGTTACCAAAAATTATTATTATCAACAGCTTATACGGACTGCTTTTTTTTTGCTGCCTCTTTGGTTGCTGATTAAGGAAAAAGGTCAACAACATTACGCCCTAAGAATTACACACACACACACATATACATTGTGTTTCTTGGGGAAATGAAAAAGGATAACGGAAAGTATGCAAAAACATTTTAAGCAATTTATTGGCTTAAAAGTCTAAAGAAAAGAAAATTTAATCAATAACGGCTTATTAGAACGAAAAACAATAAAAACTAAGGTACATTTTCCTTTTTGTAATTTTTCTCATTCTTCAACATTCTTACCAGTAAAGCAACAGAAATAAAAGTTAAAATTGTCCCTTTATTATGATTTTGATTCTCTTATCAACTCGATTTCATGTTCATTCATTCATTTCCTTTCTTCCTGCCATGATTAATTGTAATTTTGAAGCCAAATAGGCAGAACGTGTTTCAAACAAAACCATTTAAAATGGTTTTAAGCCCAGGACTAGGGCGATTAAAAATTAAATTAAAGGTTTTTAAAGACTCTTTTTCAAGGTTTTCATAAATAAAACAATGTATGTACGTTCACAAACCAAATTTCTTAAACACACATTTACACTTACATTACATTCATGAAAATAGAATTTAAAGGATATTTTAAAATATATTTTTACTAAAGATTTTATCTTACAAAAACTGCCTAAAGCTAACTAACTGTGAGTCAACTGGCCATCAGAAAGGGTGACACCATCAACAACGAACAACACAAGCAGGTCATGCAGATCTACCTCTTGAGAAAAAAAATAGGTTTAAATGATCAAAGTCCTTCACCACTTCGTCCACACTCTAAACACTGAAAATTGACGTGCTTTTTTATAGGAAAAAATAAGAAAAATAAACGAAATAACAATACATACATAAATCCGTCAGGATTACGGCCTAGCTTCTCACACCACTTATGTTGTGTTTGTTAATTTTATAGGTAAGTGGCGGGACCTACAGTTTAACGTCGACGTCGATTTTTGAGAAACTTTTTCATGGCAGGTTTTATTTACTCTTAGAGTTATTGCCAGAAATCTGCTGAGAGATAATCGCCGAAGAAATAGTTTTTTTCATATTTCGTTTTTGATGCCTGACCTGGAATACGAACCCGGGCTTTACGTCTAATAAGCCAACAAACTACCTATTAGACTACGGCGACGCACAGAGGGGGCATTTTGCCTGAAAACCTGGCCAAAATTAATAGAAGCGTTTTATGAGTTAATGCCTGGAATGTTTTGATAGTGTTAGTGATAATTAGGCCCAAGGATGAACCCAACAGATTTTGGTTCAAATCGGTCCATGATTTCGACTCGCCCCCATAATAATTCCCCTCGAAATTGCACTCATTTACACATAATTATGGTAATTATGCAACAATCATGGATCTGTTCTGTGTACTAATAAATCATGGTGTAAAGTTTGATGAAAATTGGATCACATTTGACCCTGGTCACCATATAAAGTCCCCTTTAGAAAATTACGTTTCCGCTTATATGTAAATGGCTTAAAAACATCGGTATCGTGATGAAATTCGCTATGAACGTGTATTTTGTAAATCTAAATCATATGGGATGGAATGCATGCAAACAAGGTAAAGTTTCTGATTGTGGTCAACTTGGCGACCACCAGGACGATCCTTGTCTTGCTGTATTCAAGTTGACACGCAGCCTCCTCGCGGCCCCTCCTGGATGGCATTCTAGCACCCGCTAGATGTTAACTAATGCGTGCAGCGAATGTCCAATCCACTGGACGTTAAATTTGGGTTGTGCGTAGGGCTTGGAACCCACCACGTAAAAATATGATCCAATGAAAACCGGAACAACAAACCTAAAAAAGATCCCCTCTAAAGTTGACGACCACGGCAAACGTTCAAAGGACAACGATTTAAGAATAGCCACATGGAACGTCCGCACCCTTTATAGGGTAGGCGCTTCCGCCCAGCTGGCGGATGCCCTCAAGAAATGTAAGACGGACATCACTGCCATACAGGAAATGCGATGGATAGGGCAAGGATGCAAAAGGCTGGCATCTTTCGATGTGTATTACAGCTGCCATGTTGATAAGCACGAATTCGGATGCGGTTTTGTGGTTAATAAGAGACTTCGACACCTTGTCTCTGGGTTCACGCCTGTGAACGAAAGAATAGCCACAATCCGCATCAGGGCAAAATACTACAACATCAGCCTAATTTGTGCTCACGCCCCGACGGAAGAAAAGGACGATGTGGTTAAGGATGCCTTCTACGCTAAACTCGAGGACGTATATGATAAGTGCCCGACCCATGACGCCAAAATCGTCCTCGGAGATTTCAATGCGAAGGTCGGGCGGGAAGGTATCTTTGGCCCCACTGTCGGACAGTTCAGCCTCCACTCGAACACTACCTCCAATGGTATGAGGCTGATCGATTTCGCCGCGGCGCGTAACATGGTAGTATGTAGCACTAAGTTTCAACATCTCGACATTCACAAGGCCACATGGATGTCCCCTGATCGATCAACATCCAACCAGATCGATCATATTGTGATAGACGGAAGGCACGTATCCAGTGTACTAGATGTGCGCACATTCAGAGGTCCAAACATCGACTCGGACCACTACCTTGTCGCAGCCAAGTTTCGATTGCGCATTAGCGCTTCGAGGTCTGCGCACTCTAGTGCATTGCGAAAGCTGGACGTTAAGAAGCTGCGATCACAAAGGACATCTGAGGCGTTCTCCGCTCAACTCTCGGATAAGCTCCGTCGTCCTCCATCTAATCTCAACGACATTGGCGGACTGTGGGCCAACATCTCCCACTCCCTGCGCACTACTGCGGAAACAGTCCTTGGTTTCGAACGCCCACCCCAACGAAATCAATGGTACGATGAGGAGTGTCGCGAGGCAACTGCAGCGAAAAACGCCGCATACAAGAAAACGTTGCAGTCTGCCGCTACGCGAGCCATTGTCGAGAACTATAGAGAGAAGAGAAGGGATGAGAGACGCCTTTTCAGACGCAAGAAGAGGGAGCAGGAAAGGCGTGAGCGTGAGGAAGTCGAGATGTATAGATGTAGGAATGACGCTCGAAAATTCTATCAAAAGGTTAAGCGTCTAACCGAGGGTTATAAACCCGGAGCGTCTTCCTGCAAGGACGAAAATGGAAACTTAGTAACAGATCCGCAGGGAGTACTGAGGTTATGGAGGAAACACTTCTCTACTCTGCTACAAGGCGATGACGACACCAATACCGCCTTTAGAGATGATGTTCCGAACCCGATCGATGATGACGGCGTGGAGATTCCGCCGCCTAGCTATGAAGAGGTCAAAGTCGCGATTACGCGACTTAAAAACAATAAAGCGGCAGGTCCTGATGGCCTCCCCGCTGAATTGTTTAAGACCGGATGTAATGAGTTGGTAGGGCGCATGCACCAGCTTATTTACAAAATATGGCTAGAGGAAAGTATGCCCAACGATTGGAACCTCAGTGTCCTCTGTCCTGTCCTGAAAAAGGGAGACCCTACTATATGCGCCAACTATAGGGGTATAAGTCTTCTCCCTATCGCATATAAGGTTCTTACAGGCGTATTGTGTGAACGACTGAAGCCACTCGTCAAAACACTGATTGGACCTTATCAGTGCGGCTTCAGACCTGGTAAGTCCACCATCGACCAGATCTTCACACTACGCCAAATCCTGGAAAAGACCCACGAGAAACAAGTCGACACACACCATCTTTTTGTCGACTATAAGGCTGCCTTTGATAGCCCCATAAGGGATCGTGTTTTTGCCGCAATGTCTGAGCTCGGTATACCTGCGAAGCTGATAAGGCTATGCAGAATGACGTTGAGCAATTCCTGTAGCTCCGTCAAGGTAGGAATGGACCTCTCCGAGCCTTTTGATACCGTGCGAGGTTTCAGACAAGGCGACCCCTTATCAAGCGACCTCTTCAACTTCGTCATGGAGAGTGTTCTGCGAAAGGCAGGAGTGCATCGTAGTGGCACTATATTTCAAAAAAGTGTCCAGTTGCTTGCGTACGCTGACGATATTGACATAATAGGGCGTACGAAGCGAGATGTTACTGCTGCTTTTAGTGCTATTGAACGCGAGTCTACTAAGATGGGTTTGGCAGTAAATGAGGGCAAAACAAAGTATATGTTATCGACAAGTAGAGAAGTGCGGCGTATTGATTCTCAGATTACGGCCGATAACTATACTTTTGAAACAGTCAAGGAATTTATTTATCTTGGCTCCGCCGTTACCACCACAAATGATGTCAGTCTGGAGATCAAGCGCAGGATCACTCTTGCCAACAGGTGCTACTATGGTCTCAATAGGCAATTGAGTAGCAGAGACCTCTCTCGTACGACGAAGCTAACACTATACAAGACGCTCATCCTACCCGTGCTTCTTTATGGCGCAGAGGCATGGACCCTATTAAGTACTGATGCAGCAGCCTTGAGAGTGTTCGAGAGAAAAGTGCTGCGTAAGATCTTCGGTCCAGTACGTGTTGGCGATGATTTCCGCATTCGATACAATAGTGAGCTGTATGAGCTCCTCAACGACATGGACGTTGTACAGCGTATTAATATCCAGCGGCTGCGCTGGCTCGGCCATGTCGTTCGAATGGAGGAGGATGCTCAAGCGAGACGGGTATTTGATGCGGGGATCTGCGGAAGTCGGCGAAGAGGACGACCTTGTATCCGTTGGAAGGACCAAATCGAGGGAGCCCTGTCATCGATTGGTGTGACCAACTGGCGTAGGCGCGCAAGAAGCAGAGGCGCCTGGAAGGATGTGTTGCGGCAGGCCGAAATCCGTTAATCGGGTTGTTATGGCCAATTAAGTAAGTAAGTAAGTAAATCATATTACCAAATTTTGTTATGGTCGGTCAATAATTGCCCCTTGGTCCAAAATGGGGCCCCTTAAGAAAATATGTTTAGCAATTATAATTGGCTTAAAAATTTTATTACCTCGATGAAATTCGACATGAACATGTTTAATATGAATGTGAATCATTTATGATCACATTTTATTATGATCGGATCATAAGTGCCCCTAGGTACCACATACGGTCCATTAAGAAAATCAAGCATACATCTCATATTGTTATAATAGTCGATATATACATACAGTTACTAAAGTATACATACAGACGGTTATTAAATTTCTGAAATTTTTTAACTGATCCGTTTTCGTTTAACAAAGGTTAACAAATTTCAGAAATTTTTTAACCAAGACCATCTTAAAATCGAGGAAACTTGTCAGACAATTACAAAGATTTTCAAGGAGAACGGATTAGTTAAAAAATTTCTGAAATTTGTTATCCGTATGTATACTTTAGCAACTGTGTGTATATGTAATTAAGTTTTTAAACTTCTATGATAATTAATATTTATTCATAATATTTATTTTACATTATTTAATACTCAACTTAAAAAAATACTTAAAAAGTGAAACTAACTACAATCGTTAAAATCGTTATCATTTTCATCATCAATGTGAGGAAGGAGTAATTTAATAGTATCTGATGAAAATGCTTTTCTATTCCTTCGCAATTTTTGTGTACTGCAGCTTATAAAAGGGTCACTGCTTAAAAGTAACCTAGTCAGGACATCTCGATTGGTATCCCTTCTAATGAATTTCCTCGCATAATTCGTACGCCATATGACTTTATTGCCTATGGCTTTATTACACTGCTTCTAATTTTTTTAATTTAAAAAAAAGTAATTTTTCAAAAAATCGCCAAAAATAATGGCGCAGATTTTCGCAAACTTTTTTTTTTGTTCCTGAATGTAGAGAGTTCGTATTTTCTTGTGGTATATAACATTAAACTACTAAAAACTACTTTCACCTTTAAATTCCTTATCTTTTTTTGGGTTGGTTAAAAAAATGTGAAATTTTTATTATTTTTAAATTTTTAACGAATAATTATAAATATAAATAAATAAATATATAAAACTGAACATAGCAGTTGCTCATACCTTTCAAATAAAAAAAGTCAATATAAAACCTCTATTCGTTTAGCCACAAAAAAAATATCATATAAACCTATTAAAATTTCAAAAAAAACACCAAAAACTCATTTAATTTTCTTCACTTTCCTGATTTTGACATCGTCTCAAATCTACAAATCTCAACTTAAAGTCGTGAAATTTCTCTATATAACGCAGAATTTTGTTGTCTATCGAACTGCATACTCAGTTTCTTAAATATCTTTAAATTCGTTTTTGGCCAGCTTTTCAGGGTAAATGCCACTTAGTGCGACGTCGACGAAATAACAATACAACAAAGAAATAACAAAAATACGAAAAACCGAAAATCAACTTACAAAGACAAAACTACATAGCATACATAACAGTAACAAATCAACAGTAAGATTCTAGAAGTTGCCAAATTGTTAACAATTTAAGTATAAATATTGCGAAAGGTAACATTACTACTGAGTAGCACTAAGAAGCGTGACCTAAACAAAAAATTTTTGTATTATAAACTGTGAAGTTTAATCTTTCCACTAGAAGGATAATATCATATAGGTATTGTGACACTTAATCTGAAATTAAATACGTATAGAAGACAATAAGTTAAAGAATTTCTGAAGCTAACACTGGGTTTTCGATAGCGAATAATTTTATTTTTCAATCAAAGTCCGCTTTCTCCACTTTTTTATCCTTTGCAGAGACATAAGACTTGCCAGTTCATTAAATTTTCTTCAATTTTGGAAACATGAAATACAGGTTAAATACAAAGAATAGATAGGTTCCACCACTAATGGGTAAAATGGACACACACAACATGGTTGGTGTGAGAAACTAGATTATAATTCTGGCTGGAGGAGTGTGTTAACTAATTAAGTAAGTAGTAACCGATACCCCGAGAGTATACCATCAATAACAAACATCAGGGCAGACAACAATGCCTTCTGAGAAAGAGTTCCTCAAATTTACCTTGCATACAACAACTCAATATATTTTCGTAGAGGACGTTATCTGCGTTTGTCCATTTAAGAAACGAAAAGATAGAAGGCATGCCAACTTTTCAGTTAAGATGATGATGCTAAAACTTCTTATTATGAGAACCGTTTTAAATCAGCTGTAGATTCAAGGAGAAAATGGCAAACAATTCGTGAGATTGGTATTGGAAGCAAGGCTGCCCCAGCTTGCAGCATTGATGCAAATAAACTTAATGAATCTTTTATAACCATTCCGTCTCCAAGGTACTCAAACGGGGTTCAATCAGCTTTTGCCACTGGGCCATTGCAACAACCCACGGAAATTTCTCCTTTACACCGTTTCGAGTTTTCTCGTGTCTTTGAAGATGACGTTATTTTATGCTGTAAATCAGTGATTTCGAATGCAGTTGGCTTTGACCAGATCCATCCTAAGTTCATTAGTCTTTTATTGCCTAGGATATCACGTTATATTACGCACTTATTTAACACCGTTATCACTACCAGCCACTTTCCTAACTGTTGGAAGCATGCTAAGGTCATTCCCGTGCCGAAATCGTCGAATGAGTATCGCCCCATTTCGATACTTCCATTTTTATCTAAAGTCTTGGAACGACTGTTACACAACCAAATTATTGCTTATTTGAATGACCATCAGCTGCTTTGTGGCAAACAATCAGGATTTAGAACAGGTCATAGCTGTGTTTCTTCACTGTTAAGTGTGTCTAAGGATATAAGATCCAATATTGATAATGGTGGTATTACACTTTTGGTACTTCTTGACCATTCGAAAGCTTCTGACTCTGTGAACCATGATATACTTTGTAGGAAGATGTACGACAATTTTTATTTTTCTTCGAGTGCATCATCGCTAATGAGAACCTATCTTGATGATAGATACCAGTCTGTCACTGCTGGTGGAACTGTATCTACTCCCTTGCCTGTGCCTAAGGGAGTACCGCAGGGCTCTATTCCTGGACCATTATTGTTTACATTATACGTAAATGATTTACCTGATTGTCTCCTGCATAGTGATATCCACATTTATGCAGATGATGTGCAAATATATATGAATTGTAGAAGAGACTCAATCGATGAGTGTTGTGCAAGACTTAATGAGGACCTTGACAGAATACACTACTGGGCGTCTTCGAATGGCTTATACCTGAACCCTACGAAATCAAAATGCCTGATCATAGCACGGCGAAATCAGGATATTGTCGTTGATATACCGATCACATTGGGAACTCGGAACATCTCGATAGTGGATTCAGCGAAAAACCTCGGTATAATTTTTAACAAATCCCTTCAATGGGATACCCATATAAATTCTGTCTCCGGGACAATTTTTTCTATGCTTAGGACGCTATATCCTATACAGCACATTACACCTCTTAATATTCGTGTGCTTCTTGCGAAAACCTACTTAGTGCCCAAGTTGTTGTATGGCTGCGAAATTTTTGCTTATTGCGATTCGGCTAGTAAAGCTAGATTAACAGTAGTGTATAACGCGATTCTTAGATCTGTCTACGGCATACGAAAATATGATAGTACTTCTCGGTATTCGAAATTGTTATATGGTGTTGAGTTAATGGACTTACTAAAAATTAAAGCATTAATCTTACAACACAAGGTTATCTACACGCAGGAACCGTCTTATCTATTTAATCGGATTCAATTTGCAAGATCAAATAGAGGAAAACAAATCATTCAATTAAGATATCGAACTTTGATATCTGAGTGGCAGTTCTTTATAAATACAATACGGCTGTGGAATTCGTTACCAAACTCATTACAAATCAATGGCAACGCTTTGCAGTTTAAAAAAATTTTATTTTCTAAATTCTAATGTAAAATTATTACATATTTACATGCATATATTTTCGTTCTTGTTTTTAAATATTATTATTTCGATACTATTTGCTTTTACTACTTTTAATTACTTGTCTTATATATATTTCATTCTTTGTAATAATATATTATATAATCACATACTGTAATTTAAAAGATTAATTTCTTGTTGTATGTGATATGCTACAAAATAAATAAATAAAAAAAAAATTAAAAAAATTAAAAAAAATGAACCGGGTCACCTTAGATGACAAATGCTTCTTTGAGGACACAAAGTATATATGTCCTGCTGGAAGTACTGACAATTCGTGTAATGTGCTCGAAGGACACGTCTTAGTAACACATGTAGGGTTATAACTAATTGCGGAGATAATGTTGGCGTCTTGTACTAGTAAAATAGGAATTTTTTTTAAATAAAAACGGGTGCCAGGTTCTTCTGTCTCTCACATCGAGGATAATGGTTGACACTAGCTCCGGCTTGGTAGTTAACTTCGAGTCTATAAAGTGACGAAAAGCCATGAAGACTATTTAAATATGAAAGCTGACATTAAAGAGAATTGATTACCTTAATACGTCTCCGATTTAAACTTGGAAGTTTTTTTTTCATTTCATTCAACATATATTAGCAAAAATTCGCCTCTTTCTATTTTAATCTCAAATAACCCAGTAGTCTGCTATCATTGATTGTCACAAATTGATCAAATTTTAATAGAAATCTACAGATGGATGCTGTATTGTGATGTGAGAAAAGGTGATTTTTTTCACTCAGGAACATGTGAAAAACCATAAAACACGCAGAGTTCGAAGGCCGCTATTTATTAAAACTGTAAAATCAAATGTGACACGAGATTAGTGTCTCGTAAAGGCAGAAGAGACGTTTGTTAAGTGGAAATTTGAAACACACTTGTCTGTTCAGTGTTCCAAAACCGTGCCAGTTCATACAGCTGAAAGGTTTCAAGCTTGGCTTCGAAATGATTTACTAACATTCAACACTCTGCAGAAGAGTCCTCTGTTTGTCTTGATTTTTAACGGCTGCTCTACAAATTGTAGACATTTTTAAACAGTTTGCCACAAAAGATACGCCAAGACAGGTTTGTGTTTTCCCACTGACGATTTGCGTGCGGCTCTTGATTATGGGCCAATCTAACTTGAGACGAGCATAAAGGCCAAATGCGGAACATACATACATACATAATTTGTCATTACAACTCTTCAGTGAGGATTACGACCTAACTTCTCACTTATGGTGGTTGGGTGTTTTAATTTTACACATGAGTGGCATTACTCACAGTTTAAAGTCAATTCCGAACGACAGATTTTTTGAGAAACTCTGAAATTATGATAGGTACGAACGTATAATAAATGGAATTTTGTTAGCGATCGGTTTTGTTAATTTTTTTTTCGAGTGAGTTTTGGAAAAAAAGAAAATAAAAAATTTTTCAAATAAAGCCGGAATTAAAAATTGTGATGCCAATTTACAATGAGTTTGTGAATACCATTAACCTTAAAGATGCACTACAGGGGCGTTAAGAACCTGTCCGACAGCGGCGCTGGAGGTTCTATTGTATTTAAATCCGCTGTACGTGATAGTGACGACCTAAGCCTCGGAGCCTATGGTCCATGCAATGTATGGTTGATGGGAAGAACATAAAATTCATTATTGCATTTCGAGTCCTAAGCAATCAGTTGGCGGACAGCCCCTTTCTTAACTGTCCTTGTTGTTCGTGGTAAAATAATATACAATTGTTATAAGAACTGAAGCCAAGCGACCATCGTATCTATTGAGAACTTTTCCAACAGCGACGCTGGAGGCTCTATTGTATTTAAATCAGCTGTACATGGTAGTGACAACCTAAGCTAATAGTAAAGCTCATATACATACATAGTTGGTCATTACAACCCTTCAGTCAGAATTATGGACTTGGTTTCTCACACCACTTATGTTGTGTGTGTTAATTTTATACATGAGTGGCGGGACTTACAGTTTAAAGTTGACTCCGAACGACAGATTTTTAACAAACTTTTTCATGGCAATTTTATTTACTCTCAGAGTTTTTGCCAGAAATCTATTGAGAGGAAGTCGCGGAAGAAATATTTTTTTCATTCGTTTTGTTCGAAATGTCTGACTTTATAGCATAAAATATTTCTTAAAATCGCCCGCTTTACTGATCAGTTGCCTACTTGAAACGATTGCAATGGAGGCATTAAAGGTAACCTTAAGCTCGCTAGTTGTTGACCTAATATTAAAAAAAGTAGCCAAGTCTACTGCTTTCAGATTTAATGATAGAGGAATAGGATTCAATAGATTATACAAAAGCTCCTTTATTTTTTCTTTCACAATATTCACTACAGCCTTTCGTTACCATCTTTGGATTAATGTAATGCGAATTTAAATCGTGATTATGTGAAAGGAGGTTTCTAAATCAAAAAGAAATTAGCTTCAAGAATGAACGTAGTATTCTCCAGACTCAAATTTCCTTAATTTACTAGGCTGGCAGCTGACTAATTAAAGAGATTTGATTCCTTATAGAGGATAGAATAGCAAATATTTACATTTGTTTAAAGATAAATTCAAATTTGAAAATCCAAGACGCAATCCATAAATTTTAGCAGCGCCACATTTAACGTTAACAGAACAAAATTTTCCCTTAACAGAGCACTGTTAGGTACGAGTATTTAACAGTAACCATCTGAACAAGCCCACTTATTTAGAAGCTGATTTTTGGGACAAATACTCTAGGTCTATGAGTGCCATACTATATGTAAAGGAAGCTTCCAAGTCCTCTTAATATAATCGGCAATAAAGTCCCATATAAAGTGATATGGTATTGAGAAGGTTGGCCTTGAAAATATCAATTTTTTGCTTGAAATTCTCTAGAAAATCAGTGGTCATTTTGAAACATATAAGAAATAGTACACTATACAGACTATATGCAAACGGTAGTCCAGAGGGTCCTATTTCGAAGCGTGGTAGTGCGATAGCTGGAATAATTTCGTCCTCTATCCCTACCTACTATCCTTTACATTTCAAGACTTTTGTTTACAAATAATAATGATCATAGTTATAATTAAATTTTATATGAATAGTCTGTAATAACTGCAAAGTGGTAGAATAATCCACTATTGCCACTGTTAAACAGTTAACAGTGCTCTGTTAATAGCAAAGTTTACCCTGTTAGAGATAAGAAGTGGCGTTGCTAAAAGTGTGGGTTTGCGCCTTTGATTTTAAATTCGAATTTATCTTTAAAGACATAATATTAACACGACTTTTAGGGCCATTATTACAACTTGCCGTTAAACTTGGGTTTAGTTAAAGGTAAAGTTACTTTTAACTTATTTCCTTTATTACAACTTACAGATAAAATTTTTCAAAAATATGGCAGTGCCGGAGCAATGTCGATAAAACTGCTCAATTATACAAGTTTTTTTTAATGCAGTGGCAACCGCGGGCTTCGTTTTTTTTTTTTTTTTTTTTTTTGTAAAGGGTGTTTTTTATAGAGATATAGAACTTTAAGTTGCAATAAAACAACGATTATTCGATTGACATGAATTTTATTTATCCGAAAGATAATCTTGTGGCATTACATTTTAAATATGATTTCTGGCATATGACCGCCACGGCTGGCGCGGATGTAGTCCAATCTGGACGTCCAATTTTCGATGACTTTTTCCAACATTTGTGGCAATAATACGGCGAATGTTGTCTTCAAAATGGTCAAGCGTTTGTGGCTTTACCGCATAGACCAATGACTTTACATAGCCCCACAGAAAGTAGTCTAGCGGTGTTAAATCACAAGATCTTGGAGGCCAATTCACAGGTCCAAAACGTGAAATTAGGCGGTCACCAAACGTGTCTTTCAATAAATCTATTATGGCACGAGCTGTGTGACATGCTGCGCCGTCTTGTTGAAACCACATCTCCTGGACATCATGGTTATTCAATTCAGGAATGGAAAAGTTAGTAATCATGGCTCTATACCGATCACCATTGACTGTAACGTTCTGGCCACCATCGTTTTTGAAAAAGTACGGACCAATGATTCCACCAGCCCATAAAGCGCACCAAACAGTCAGTTTTTCTGGATGTAACGGTGTTTCCACATACACTTGAGGTTACCTTCACTCCAAATGCGTCAGTTTTGTTTGTTGACGTAGCCATTCAACTAGAAGTGCGCTTCATCGCTAAACAAATTTCGCTTATGAAAATCGGGAACAACGGTAATCTTGTTTTGGGCCCATTCGACGAATCTACGCCTTACTTGATGATCGTTTGGCTTCAATTCTTGCACGAGTTGGATTTTGTAAGCACGCAAACCAAGATCCTTCCGCAAAATCTTCCATAAAGTGGATGGACACAGATCCAATTCCTGTGCTCGATGGCGGATGTACTCATTAGGGTCTTCCTCAATGCTATGCTCTACAGCAGCAATAGCTTCTTCTGTACGCACCGTACAGCGTCTCTGGGGATGCGAGTTATCAATAAGACTAAACGTGGTGCGAAAACGTTCCATGGTTAATCGACTGCTTTGATGGACGATTTTGTCGACGATAAAATGGACGTAGTGCGCGATACGTTTTCCGCACAGAACCATTATTTTCGAAATAAAATTGCACTATTTGCAAGCGTTGTTCAGGCGTGAGTCTATTCATGATGAATTGCCAAACCAATATGAGAATAAATCACTTGACAGCTGTTAAATCGGTCGCCATCTTGAAAAGTAATACCAACTTAAAGTTCTATACCTCTATAAAAAACACCCTTTATATACTAATTTTGTTTAAATTTGAAGTTGCCATAATGAAAATAATATATATGTATGGCAAGTTCAAACATAAAGTGACATTTAAATGTTAAAGATAGGATGATCCTCCCTTTAGTTTAACGATCACTTCTATATTATTGGGTACACATAATAACGAAAAACAATTTATCTGCCCGTTAAAATGCTCTCTTCAGTTAACGGCAAGTTGTAATAATGGCCCTTAATTTCATAAAAATAAAATGTAAATCATTATAATCTTAACTTTACTAATGTGCATGAGCCTGTGGGTTATTATGGCATGAGGAAATGAGTACGTCTATGGCAAGCTACAAGCTGGCAATTAATATGAGAATTGGTGTCAGTTTCGTTGTATTAAAAGTCTTTACTACATTACATAGAAGCCAATTGGGATTGGAAATTTATTTGATTTTCGCTAAAATCTACTAAAATCAGAAACATTTTCTTAGGCGTGGTTGTTGTTTAAAGTCATTTCTTCAATTCCAAAGGAATATTAAAAAGTTAAGAGCATTAAATTCTGGCCACTACGTTGTATACCACATGCCTGTCATACGCCAACAATGCTTCCTTATCTCTAACATTATAAGAAAAACATGCTGACGACAACGTAATTCTTATCAATTTTATTGGAATGGGGTGGACGCTGCAAATGAATTCAAAACTGACCAATTCAGTCATAAAAAAAATGAAAGAAATTCCTCTGACTACCGGGCCATTAGAAGTCCTCAAAAGCATATGGCATTGAGTGAAATGACCTAAATTTGTTTTTTTTTTTCTTAAATATTTAAAATGAAATAAAATTTAAACGAAGACAATTTAAATATTTAAACTTTTGCTACGTTTTTCTTTTTCTTTTTGTTTGTTTTTGTTTTTGTTTTACAAACAGAAATTGTGCGAACCATCAATTTAAAATTTATCTTTATGGGCAACTACAAAAGTAAAGATAACAACAACAACAACAACAATGACTATGATAATATCATATCCTTAAAATACAAACGTAAGGACACAATACAGAACAAAGTAACAAACAAAACAAAAACTAAGGACCTGACTATTCTGCAATACATAGATGAAGAGAGCAGAAGAGAGAATATAGTTACACAAAAAAAGAAAAAAAACAAAAAGAAGAAGAAGCAAAAACATCATTATTGACAACAACCACATTATCATTAACATTTTGTGTTTACAAGTACAATAACATAAACTACGAGTACAAAAACAAAATGAGTAAAATAAAGTGATGGTCGGTGAACATGAACTTCACTATAATTTACTAATTCTGTAGAAAAATTTGATGAAATTTTTCTGTGTTTTGTTTTTATGGCGCAGAGGCATGGATCCTATTAAGCACTGATGCAGCAGTCTTGAGAGTATTCAAGAGAAAAGTCCCACGTAAGATCTTCGGTTTCAGTCTGAGTTGGCGATGGTTTTCGCATGCAATCCAACAGTAAACTGTATGAGCTCCTCAACGCATCCAGCGCTTGCGCTTGCTCGGCCATGTCGTTCGAATGGAGGAGGATGCTCCGTCGAGACGGTTATTTGATGCAGGGATCTGCGGAAGTCGGCGTAGAGGACAACCTTGTTTGCGTTGGAAGGACCAAATCGAGGAGTCCCTGTCATCGATTGGTGTGACTAACTAGCGTAGGCACGCAAGAAGCAGAGGCACCTGGAAAGATAAGTTACGGCAGGCCGAAATCCGTTAATCATTTCTTAACAGCCAATTAAGTAAGTAAGTGTCCGTGTTTTGAAGATCAGTGGCCATTTTGGAACATATAAGAAATAGTATACCATACGGACTATATTCAAATGGTAGTCCAGAGAGTCCTCTTTTGAACCGTGGTACTAAGATAGCTGGAATAATTTTGAGTGTAAAGAAAATACCGAAATGATTTCAGGCAAATGCAAAGCTAAAGTTTACCTAAATATCAATAAACATGGTACTCTTCCTTTTGAAACTAAAATTTTGAGTCTACAAGTGATATATGGCCCTTAGGTTTACAATTAAAAATCCCTCTTACACATGCTGAACACAAGATTATGATTTAGCCAGTCACTACCTCCAATACAATTGATGACGCCATTCAAAGTCTCATATGTAAGTGTATTCATCAGAATCGGATAGTCGCACATTCATCTTTTCTCTTCTATGCAGTTCCTGAAAATGTCCTTTAAGCCAGAGTAACATACGCTTATACAATCGATCGATCATACAGCAGCCTTTAATGACTTCGACAAGTACTGTCAAATTCTATACTTACTAAAATGGTCGCTACAACGCTTTTTGCTTTTTAAAATCGATTGCAAACCACAGATCTTTTAGAGACTCTTCTAGAAATTTTATTTGCTCTCAGAGTTTTTGCCAGAAGACTGTTTAAAGTTGCCAAAAGCAATATTTTTTTTATATTTCGATTTGTTCGAGATGTGTGAGCTGTCATTTGAATTCCGGGCTCGAGTTCAATAAGTCAGCACACATAATTGGTCCTTACAACCCTTCAGTCAGGATTATGGCCTAGCTTCTCACACCATTTATGTTGTGTGTCTTAATTTTTAAACATGAGTGGCGGCACCTATAGTTTAAAGTCGACTCAGAACGACAGATTTTTTGAGAAACTCTTCATGGCAATATTATTTACTCTCAGAGTTTTTGCCAGAAGACTGTTTAAAGTTGCCGAAAGAAATATTTTTTTTTCATATTTCGACTTGACAATGGCGAAACAAATTTCAATAGTTTTACAGTCCTGGTGCAATCCTATGTGATCTACATAGTACACATAAGACACATAGTGTGTCTTAAGACGGTGATAATTAAAGATCTCTGTTTTCCATTATTCCAAGACCAATATTTACAAAAGTGTTACCCGATACCTATTTTCTATATTCAATTTATTTTTAACAGATGCCGTTCTCTGCTTTCAATAAGTTCATGACTTTTTAAACCTCCTTCTCATAACCGATACTGGTATAGAAGTTATTGTGACCGTGGAAGCACAGAATACTCCGAAAGTTCTGGGCTTACAGTCAATGTCTATACTCCTGAAAAATTAAAAAAAATCTGAAGACGTTGTTGGCCAACCGGTTCCATTTAAAGTGCAAAAAATTACAGAAACCCTAATCATACCACATGGCCCAGTGGATTCAATTTCAAATGATAAGTTGCATACGCAATACAAAGCAATTTTATACAGCGTTTCATACCATCGTATTCAAAATATCGAATCAAAACAGAAGGATTTTCGAGATGAATCGAAGCCATAAAGGCCTAAGTGTGCTTGACAGGAAGAAAGTTTTTGGTATTCACGCGCTTTAATACACATGGACTACCCTTAAAAGAGTAAATCAAACAATGGCAACTATTATGCCAACTTAGAGAGACAATTTAATAAGAATTTAAATAAAAACGAACACATTTGGCCTAGAAAAAGGTTATTTTCTTCTCTCAGTCGCCCTTTTTTTAGATTTAGCCCCACATGACTATTAATTGCTTTTCAACCGAAGGAAACGACTCGGCAAAAAGATACTTGACTCAAACGATGAAATTATCTCGACGGGATGAAAAATTTAAAGAAACAATGGACTTAGTTAACTCGTATCTACAAGGCATCCAAAATGTACCTTCTTTTTAAGACGTGTATTTCGATCAGCACAGAATAAGTGTCGGGTAGTCTAATTAACACGGAAATATAAAGACAACAGCATCTTTTCCTATATCAAAATTCGAGCGTTACTGTGAATACTGAGCCCAGCCGCAATTTAATAGTTTTTGGGAATGCAGCAGTCGATTTGGTTAGAATAAGCTTAACGTACACATTCTGTTTGGCCAGAAAAAAGACGCTTCAGACGACCTGTGTAGTAGATGACATAATTGTTACCATTATGACAGATGATCGCCGCAGATTTCTGGCAAAAACTCTGAGGGTAAACAAAATTGCCAATGAAAAGATTCTCAAAAATCTGTCGTTCGGAATCGACTTTAAGCTGTAGGTCCCGCCACTCTTGTATAAAATTAACGCACACACAGCATCAGTAGTGTGAGAAGCTAGGTCGTAATCCTAATTAAAGGGTTGTAATGACCAATTATGTATGTATGACAGATTGATAGTTTCGGTTCTTACTCGATTGATAATGTGATCGTCGTCTTAGTCCTATAATCTGCTAACTCTACGGACTGATATAAATAAATGAGTTTTAGTAGAGAGTTCAGACGTTCGGGAAGAATAGATCAGGGCGTTGTATCGACATTGGTAGAACTATTTCACCTCATGGACCCAGTAAGATCGTCATTCAAGTTACTGGCGGTGATCTGAAACAGATCTTTGCCGAGTTGGGAATGATTTGGAGATTATTTGGCACTCTCTCGGCGTGAGTTCTTGGGGATGTTTGTTCAATCCCTGCTTTGTTTTCTGCTTTTATTTCCCTTTCACTTTCTATTCCGAATGCAGTGAATCTCAATACCATGGCCTCCAAATATTTTTGTATTTACAATATGGGTTTTTCCTGGCCCTCTATAGGAGTACCGACTTCATATGCTTATAGTACCAAGGGTTAGTAAATAAATAATCTCATTTCAATTTTAGTAGATTAGCCGTGTTCTGCACCAATATTTATAACTAAAATTTAAAATTGTGGCGTATCTTAATGCGTTAGAAATACCGGCAGAGGTAGTGTAGGGTATAAAAATAAATCTTTCGCTCCAACAGCGACTATGGCCGCAGTAGTTGTTAAACAAATTCTATTCAATTTACAGTAGCACAGCAGTAACTTTTCTTTTTTATGTGTAACTTTATGTATTTGTTCTTGTTGTTATTGTTGTTGATACTGTTTAATAGATGACAGTTTCCGTTGAAGCTTCGCAATGAAAAAAAAAATGAATAAAAGAAAATCATTTTAGATACTCAACGAGATGGTCAAACTGTGAATACAAGTGTAAACACGCAAAGGCAACTTAAATCAGGTAATGGTAGTGTTTAAAAATATTCGGGTTTCTTAATTGAACTTCAGAACCATGGAAACATAATTCAAAATACTCTACCGCCCTTCCAGCAGAACATCATCAAAGTATTCTCTGACGTTTCCAGGTTACGCAGCAAAGTCGGATGTGGATTCTTTTCAGAACAGCTGGTTGTCCCTTGCATTGCCAGATTATTGTAGAATTATTCATGGTTGCCTAAAGTGGCAATAAAGGTTGCCACTGTGGGTCAATCAGAGTACATCGAATAAATATATTTAAACAATAAAGCGGTTGTAAGATTCCTAGAGAGCGTATGAACGTCATTTAAAATTATCTAAGAATGTTAGGTACCTCTGGGGGAGTTAGCGCGGCAATCGAAACGTTCTTGAACACTTGAACGCTTGAAAATTGAAGGCGACAACAAAGCCGAAGCACTTGTAAGACTGGTAGAATAAGATAAGATTGATATTCCCTTGCAGAAGAGCAAACAAATGGTCACTAATTTGCAAGTTAAATATGTTTGCTGCGGATTTCGGTCCAGAGGCATAATTGGGCCATTTTTCTTCGAAAATGAGCAAGGAGTGGCCGTTACAGTCAATGGCGATCGTTATCGGGCCATGTTGAACGAATTTTTGTTCACAAAAATTGAAGAGGAGGATATTCGCAACATTTGGTTTCAACAGGACGGCGCTACGTGCCACACAGCCGAAGCTACACTCGATGTTTTGTGCCCTGTTTTTGAAGATCGCATCATCAGCCGCAGAGCTGATGTCGTTTTGTCACCTCAGATCTGCGACTTGACACCGTTGGACTATTATTTGTGCGGTGCCGTCAAAGATAAGTGTTACGCCGACAAGCCAGAGACAATTGAGGCTTTAAAGGACAATATTCGTGAACCATTGGTGAAATACAGCTGCACACAATCGATAATGTGCTTAAAGATTGGACCGATCGTGTAGGCTACTGCATGGCCAGCCGAGACAGCCATTTGAATCAAATTATTTTCCATTATTAACCGGAAGGATTGTACTTTCAAATAAAAATAAGAAATTTGAGAAAATATTCAGTATTTTTTTTTTAAAGTATTTTCAAAAAAAAATTATTGGAGGACCCTTTACTAGTTTGTACTTTGGTAAAAGTAAACTAGTTTGTACTTTTGTAATAAGTTAATGATTTGACAAAAATAACATGAAAATTATTGCCCAATTTATTGCAGTGTACTAAAAAATTTCTATTTAGCTGGACAAATTAAATTTTAGCTTGAAACTGGACAAGCATCAAAAAAGCTGGACAATCCAGCCAAGTCCAGCCAGGCTGGCAACCCTAGATCGTATGCACCCAAAGACTGAGGATATCTTACAACGGGGAAGAAAAGAGGTTCACGGTATATATTCTCTATAATTCGACATTAGGCACGCAAACTTTATTAACAGAACACGGTCTAAAGAAGTGTCAGAGTTTTTGTAAAATTTCAAAAGACGAAAAGATCCGCATAAACGCCATACTTTTTATCCATATTTTTTCTGAGTGACGTACGCTCTCATTACATAATGAGTTTACACGATACTGTCCGCTCTGTTCTACACGTAAAGCCAAACATTCACAGAAAAAATTAATTGTAGAACTGTTCCTCCAGCTTCTGCCGAATATTGGTGATTACCGTGGTTGAAAAAAATGGATTCTATAAGGGTCGCACTCTCCGCAGTGCCTGCTGGTATGGTAATACATTATTTTAATATCCTGGATATTCCCGCCAAAGAGCTTAGTCGGCAAGCTGCAGTAGTGTCATAGGTACAGAAATCAAATTGCAGCAAAGGTGTAAGCCGAGTCATAACGATAAATGGACATGAGATCATATGGATTTGCAGGATCGCTAGGCGAACTGGTTTATTATTTCACTCAGATCCTGTCCAGTCATATATGTTTGCGACTAAATTTGCACTGATATAGACGAAGAGTCGAATGCGTTCAAACTTACTAAAGAAAATCGTGCATTAGCGGAAATTTTAACCTGCAGAATGCTGTCATCAAATGGAATGCGGGTCGAATATTCACCAGAAGCCACATAATCGATAGAGAATACAGGGTTAACAGGTTAGACGTACTTTTCAAGAAAACGATAACCAATAACCATACATTGACAATTGAACTGTAACTAAAATGACATTTGAACATAATACCCTAGACGGCCTCTTGATGTAATTCTTAATCGATGGTTTTGGCAATATCTTACCAGAATCTTATACAACCGCAACTAGCCATCTTCAGATCTTTACCGATTGTTTAATATTCCGAATACATTGCTATGATTTTGGAAATTGAATAGCAAGGAATCTTCAGAAGTTTCCTCTTCAGAAGTACTGCCTCTATCATTCTGAAGTCATAGAGGCTTTGGACTATGAAATAACGAGCAGCTTTTATTAATTTATTACTAAATACAGGCTATATGGGGGGAACGCTTATCTGCCGAAATAGAATCGTCTGTGACGAAGTTTATTTTTGTCTCAATGAGTGCGTTAACAAACAAAATTGTTCTTGAGCTACCAATTCGCCTTTAAAGATGCACTCTTTGGTTCGTTTTTGTGAGACGGCGGCATCATTAGACAGTAGTCTCCTTAAGGACAATGATTGATTACTGATTTTTTTTCTTTGCCGTATAAACTTGGGTTGACATGCGTTTTCAACAAGATGGTGCCATATGCCACGTGACAGGCAATACCGTAACACCGTATTGAGACATCAAATTAGTGAGCAATTAATATAACGTATTGAAGAGATCTATTGACCACCAAAATCATAAAATTTGCTTGCACTAAACTTTTGTTACATGTTTAAAATATGAGCTCGTAGATTGCAAATATAAGTAAAAATTAAATTCTTATTAAATTCTTTATTGTTCGCACAATTCTGTGTGCCACTGTTCACAACTTGATGTAAACAACAACAATTGCTTTGTTTGTTATTCTTCCTTGCACTCTTTTGCGTAAACACTAACAATTGCTCAACAGATCTTTATAACGGAGATCTTCAAACCACGATTATTCTTTTCACACGCAACGCATCTTCACACAAAGCAGACTGAATTTTTATTGACCCTGGTGAATGAATTTATGTTCGTGGCTTCGCCTTCTCGAGATCTCCATAAATGTAAACATCGTTGTTTCATTTAGATGGATTCACCCATTGTTTCGGAACAAAATGCTTGTTCCGGAACATATTCAGTTTTTTGAGAGTTTGTTACGAAACGATTCACCCACTTCGAACAATTGTTCTGTAAAAACAAGGCTACCATATGAAATATTTTTGTAATCGATGCGTGTTAGTTTTACAATTAGGCAGCACAGTAGCAGATGATTGCAATTCGTTTGTTTTCTTGGCTTGAGTTGATCATATTTTTTATTATGTTACAAAGAAATTGTAAATTAAAACAAATCTAAAATTGTTGAAGTGAAAAAAATGGATAATAATGGATATTATACATACATAAATAGATACATACAAATGTACATATAATATGATGTGGCAGCTCAGTTCAACTTTACTTAAAAAATTAAAGTAGCTGGCAGCATAGTTCGATTGTTTCGGAACAAAAATTAAAATTAAACCAATTTACTCTCTTTCGCTCTCTCCCACAAAAACAGAAACGTCAAACTACATATAAAAAAATTGCTTCGGAACAAAAATTTTGTTCCGAAACAATGGGTAAATCCAGCTTTATTGAGTGTGTAATTTTGTTCACATTGTTTGTTGTTGCATTTTTGTTTGCTTGTTTATCCCCTTTTTTACTGATGTTGTTGGTATATTTTTGTTAGCTTGTTTATCATGTAAACAAGTTCATTGTTTTTGTTTTTGTTACTTTTGTTTATTATTTTATTGTTAAACGATGTAACACCATTTCCATTTCGCAGGGATATGTGACTGCCCTGTACAGAGGCAAGCCAATCACAACTCCAGCCATAAAAGTCATCATTCCAGCAATCATTGCTAAGACTGAAAAAAAGCATGCCATAATTGTAACTCCAGGATCATTTAATGCGCGTTCGCGAGTAAAATTTTGCGTAAAACAATTCCAGTATCTTACTTAGCTAGGATTATAATCTAGCTTCTCACACCACCCATGTTGTATGTGTTAATTTTATAAATGATTGGCGTGACCTGCACTTTAATGTAGACTCTGTACGACATGTTTGAGAAACTTTTCATGGCAATTTCATTTCCTGTCAGAACATTTTTGCTAGAAGACTGATGATGAGACAAAGTCGCCAAAAGAAATATTTTTTTTCATATTTCGTTTTGTTTGAGATATCTGAGCTGGGGCTTGGACTACGGGCTCTCGTCTAATAAGCCAACACACTACCTTTTAGACTACGGCGACTTCTTTTATGGCTCTTGCTCTTAATAAATATTTTATTCTCTTTTTTTAATTTTTAAAATTATCTTTTGATTTCTTTATTTAAACTTGTTTGTTCACGCTCACGATATATAAAGAATTACTCTACTAACGCCAGTGTTACTAGTTCATCCGGTCCACACTAGATACTGTAATTCAATTTCAACTTACTATTTGAACTGGATTGAAGGCAAAAAAGAAAAATAAAAATGTTTATCCGCCTCGATAACTTTTCTTAAATAAAAGGTGTCTGCGTAAATTATAGGGGTGGCAATGGCAAATGACGATAATACTGATGCTGATGCTGATGCTGATGCTGATGCTGATGATGATTATTGTCATTGCCATCAATGTTAAAGACTGTTGTTGTTGTCATCATGGATTTTCTTTTTTTTTTACTTTTCTCTTCTTCTCTTGATTTTTTCCAAGGATGTAACGATGTAAACAATTTTACAGTTAACTTTTTCAAACGTTTCTCAAACTTTATAGTATTTTTGAGTGTCTCTCGCCTATCTCGAGGTAGCAAATGTAAAGCAATAACAAAAAACGAAAGGCAAAACAATGAGAGAATATATAAAACGCAGAGCAGTTTAGTAATATTGGTTGTTGATTCTGAAAGGAAATCATTTTAAACAAACCGTTTTTCCTCTTATTTTCCTCTTTGCCATCGTAGTCACATCGTAGTCATCATAGTCGTTTACTTTTCTTTTGAATGTTGATTTTATTTTTAAAAAACGTAATTGGCATGTGTGCTAAAGTAAACGTTTAGATTTATAATTCTTTTATTTTTTTTCGTTTTATTTTTTCTTTCATTCTCTGCTTTCGTCCATTTTTTTTTTTCTTTGCTATGCTAAGCCGTCATGGACCATCATCTTCATTATCGTCATTCGTCTCATCGTCTTGCCTGCCATCTAAGTGGTGTGCTCTAATTTCAAAAAGGAATTTGAAAAAAGGATATCATTTTAAATATTGTTCCTTGCGTTGCGTATTTTTATATTTAAATATGCTTTATCGCTCCCTCTCTCTCTCTTTCTCTCTCCGGCAGATATTGAAAGGGCATAATAGGAACAGTAACTTCTGAAATTGTATACAGTCAGTATTCGTTAAAGTATACATTGTCAAGAAGATTATATTATTGAAACGATTATATTCAAAGCAGTGTTGAAGAATTCAGTCCTTTTGTACTTTTTACGGTACTTTTTCATTTCAAAAATACCGCAGTACCTCCGCTACACTTTCAGTACTTTTTTATTATTAATAAAGCATTAGCAACATGTTGAACGTAATGCTAAAGGTAGAATTAAGCTTTAGTCCCGGTTAGCCAAACGTCCACGAAACGTACGTTAATTTTTAGAATACGAAACGCAATGAAAACGCTTGCAGCAGTGTAATGTAATGTCGGTGAGCAATTGCATTGCTCTTCATATGCCAAAAAAGAACGTATGTTACGTTCCATCGACGTTTGACTAAACGGGGCTTTTACGTTTTGTTACGTTGTCTTGTATGTGAGGAACATGAATAATTCCTTACTTTTTCTGTTCCGTCGCGTATGTGTATTAAATATAAATAAATAAATACTCTAATAGGTAGTGTGCGGGCTTACTAAACTTGAGCCCACAGTTCAAAAATCATGTCAGACATCTCCATCAAAACGGAATATGAAAAAATATTTCTCCGGCGACTTGCTTCTAGCAAACACTCCAATATAAACAAAATTGACCTGATAAAGTTTCTCAAAAGTAACCATTAACACACACAAGATCAGTGGTGTGAGAAGTTAGTTCATAATCCAGATTGAAGGGTTGTAATGACCAATTATGTCTGTACATATGCATTTTTTGTTTTTACAAAAGTACCATTTGATGCAAAAAAGTACGCTTTCAGTTATAGTTCAGTACCATTTCAAAATTTCAGTTTTGCAAAACTGATTCAAAGTCTACTCATCTATTTATTTCAGGAGTGCGAAAGAAAAAATTTGATGTTTACTTCTTCAACACTGAATTTAATGCTGAAATCATTACAATCTTTAATTAAATAATTAAAAAAAATATAATTTAAGTTCGAATGCATTAACCCTTTGCACTCGTATGTCACACTGGACATTACTAATTTACTATGCAATTTGCACATTACTCTGTAGACGATAAAACTAAATAACTGTAAAACACATTGCGTCATACGACATCTTACACTGTAATAATTTGTCAAGCTTTGTCAGTCGAGTGTTAATCGTGCACGGAATTTGTTCTCTTGCTCCTGCTCAAAATGGATTTTGAAGACAGTCAGGATAATGACAGTGAGTTTGAATTTACGAGTTCAAACGGTACAATATTCATCTGATAGTGAAAGTGATACTGTGCCAGAGCCTGATAGGGATAATGACACTGGATCAGAATCAAGTTGGATTGATGTTAGTGAGGAAGACGATGAGCTGACAGCAGAAATTACATTTAGTGTTGGAGACAAGAAAGTTGGGCTTCAATTTCGAGACAAAGACTTTGAGCCAATCGATTTTCCTAAAAGATTTTTCACTGCTGAACTTATTGCAGATATTGTAAAGCAAACCAACATTCGTTCAGCTAAAATTAAATACAAGTTGACAGATAACGAGTTTGAAAATTAATCGAGTGCAAAGGGCTAAAAAGTCTGTTGTCTTTAATAACAATTATTTTTTCTTTGGCACTCCTGCCATTACATACTTACTTTGTACATCGCTCTTGTTGTGTGTGTCAATTTTATAAAAGTGTAGTGATACGTGCAGTTTAAAACGTCGGCTCTTGAGGTGAGTTTTAAGAGAAGCTTTTCAAAGTAATTTTACTTCCAGTCAGAGTTTTTGCAAGAAAACTGCCGAGAAGAGATTGCCGCATGAAATAATTACTCATACATTGTTTCGTTCGAGATGTCAAAGCTGAGTTAACACAGCTAAAGGACTGCGGCAACTTATTAATTTCTTTTTATTATTATTAAAGGCTTTCAATAGAGCACCATTCAGCGCAAATTGATGGCTTGTCAACAACATTATTCGCATGCAAATAGCGAGATCAGATCAGATTTCAATTTTCCTCCCAGAAATGTTAAAGGGTTTTAGCGTAATCTTTATTAGGTGGGTCTGTATGTATACGTTGAAGATGAAGGATTTCATACCTAACGACATACACTTATGCCATCAGTAGACTTGTTGTGCGCATATCATTATTAATTTATAGTACAACTACCCCAATATGATGAAAGTGTCATGTTAAATTTCTTAACATAAAAGTACCGTCGCCATAGTCTAGTAGGTAGCGTGTTGGCTTATTGGACGTAAGGGCACGGTTCAAACCCCAGGCCAGACATCAAAACAAAATACAAAAAGTATTTCTTCGGCGTCTTCCTCTCAGCAGATTTCTGGCGAAAACTCTGAGAGTAAATAAAAATTGCCATGAAAAAGTTTCTCAAAAATCTGTCGTTCGGAGTCGACTTTAAAGTGTAGGTCCCACCACTCATGTATAAAAATTAACACACACAACATAAGTGATGTGAGAAACTAGGTCGTTATCCTGACTGAAGGGTTGTAATGACCAATTATGTGCGTATGTATGTAAAAGTACCAGAACTTTAATTGTTCTCCAAAGATTCAACAATTTCTCCAGCTTGAAAATGTATTTCTTTAAATACCAAAACGCTTGAGTGTATGCCTTCACGCGTGCTAGGAAAAACAGTAAAGATAGAAGAGCATGTGACATGTGTATGAATCCTTAAAGGTGTGTCCAAAGTACATACTAAATAAAAAACTGGGTTCAGTATAATCCTGTAGTAAAACGATTTCAATTTGAGAAGCATACACAAAACCGTCTTCCTTAATAACAAAACTTCAGCTGACAATATAGCTTTTCAATATCTATCGAATTCTTGTAAAACGTTTATAAATAGACGTTCGTTTTTTATTAAGATCTGAAAGAGTCTGTGGCTTTGTCAGATAGTGCTGTGTTTCTTACTGTATCCAATTACAAAAATTGGCATTCGTTTAGACATCAGCAGTTTTCAAAACAATAGTAATAGGCTTTTGGGCCTGTATGATTACACTTTCATATCAGAGATCAGCAATGAGTATTCAGAAAGATGAGTAGATTCGAATCATACTCATAATATCTGATACTTATAGGCATTCATACTTATTTTAATATCATACTCATACTACTCATATTCAAAGTTTGAAGTACTCATCGTACTCATACTTAACCATACGCATGATGTTGTTGATTTCGACTCTCTTTTACTCAACATTTACAAGAATCACAAAATAAGTATGATTCGCGTACAAACACTACAAACTCACTAGAAGGTTGTGTGTTTGCTTTGCTTGCTGTCTTTATCTTTCCTCTTTTTTTGTAAATGCAACAACAACTAAGACTGTAAATTTTGAAGAGTGATGAGTGATTCAAATCACTCGAATCATTTATGAGTATTATAAGTATTTTTCTAAATTTATGAACCTGAATGAGTAGGCGTATGAATCAAACATATTTCGAATGTTGTGGGTTTGATGTCAACGTTGTACTCATACTTATTGTAACCTGTACTTATAAATCAACGTTGCAGGGAGTACGAATGAATCCGAGTAGTTGAATTTCAATACTGTTGAGTCACTCATGCTCAAAATTTAATGAGTACTTATGAGTAGCGAAAAAAAGATTCATTGATGATCTCTGTTTCATATGATCTTTGTCTGGCTTACGAATCTTTTAAAGGAGAAGAATTGTCCATATCCTGATTACTTAATCAAACTCAGAATATTATACGTTTTTCAAAAAAAGCTTAACGAATATTGCCTGGACACATCTAGAGAAGAGAAATATTTTTGCAAATTTTTAAAGTGATCCTGTACAATTGCCTTAAACCAAGCGCCTGAAAGATGCCACAAAATTTAAAATTAAATTAAACAGAAGCAACACAAGCATAATATGCACAGGCAATAATAACTCAAGAACACACGTGTATGTTAAAAATACCGAGAATTGAAAAATCAAAGCTTTAATCAGCGAAATACCCATGCAGAAGTCACATAAAAAAGATTTTCTTTCAATTTTTTTTTCTTTGTCTCATTGTTTACTCATGCTTTAAAATCAACACAAATACACACACACACACACACACGCACAATAACTACAAAGAGAATAAAAGCAACAAAAATATTAACAAGAGAAAAATAACTGGAATAACATTTCAGTATTCATTAATACTCGCTACTGTTATTTTAGCTCTCCTAACACGATACAATTTCTCTTTGCTACAGCATGTAGTGTGTGTGTGTGTGTGTGTGCGGAGAATTTCATTGAATATGGTCTCGCGGTGTGTCGTTTATATGTAATTTTTTTTATTTAAACGAAGCTTATGTCGTCAAATCAATTTGTCAGAAATCACTGACAGCTGCTCTCACTTAACGATTTACTGTTCGTCGGCATATTCGAACATATAGAACGATAATAATTACAAGCACATATATGTATGTATGTGCATGTGTTTTAATAAAAATAAAACATTTACACACCCAAACAAATTTTATGTACAAATCTCCCAAAACGAAACAAGAGTGGACATCTACCACTACACTTGATTTGACATTTAGTGGTTGAGCCAACCATTTACTGTGTGTGTGTGTGTGTGTGTGTACTTTTAGGCACATACTATTTATATTAATACATAGATAATGCAGTTTTGTTGTAATATTTTTCTATGACACTTCATAAGGCACAGTGGCTGCATTCGCATCTGAATTGGTGATTTTTTTTAATTTGTCTTTTCATGGTTGTTTAATCCTCGCAAAGGAAGAAGCTTTATAAAGATTGTCTAGTAGAATAGGGTGAGTGATTTAAAAGTTTAAATTTAAATATGCTTAAAAACAAAAACGGTTTATAAATTTGGCAAAATTTATTTTTTTGTTGTAAAGTAGAATTGTTCTGTTTAGAAGTGGAATATTATTTCATTCATATTGCTGTCGCAGTTGGCCTCGTAGAACCTCATTCGATCGAGCCAATTTTTGTACACTTTTTCAAGGGTATGGGTTGGTATCTCGGCAATGGGATCCCGAATGTTGGCCTTCAAATGCTCAATTGTCTCTGGTTTGTCAGCATAACATGCTTCTTTAACGTTGCCCCACAGAAAATAGTCCAACGGCGTCAAATCGCAGTTTTTTGGCGAGCCAATTCAAATCATAATTTCGGCTAATTAAATGGCCATCAAACGTTTGACGTAATAAATCGATTGTGGCCTAAGATGTGTGGCAAGGTGCACCATTCTGTTGAAACCAAACATCGTTCACATCATTACCATGAAGAGCGGGTACAAAAAAATCAGTTATCACGGTGCGATAGGTGTCCGTAATGGTCAAACAAATATAGACCCATGATGCCTACGCTCCAAAAGCCTCACCAAACAGGCACTCGTAGTAATACAACGTGTGGGCTTTCTGAGCCCAATATACGACAAATTTTGCTTATTAACGTATCCACCAAGATTGAAATGAGCTTCATCCGAAAAGATGATTTTTTTTTTTGAAAGTCGACATTATCGTGCAGTTTTTCGTTGGCCTAAAAAATCCCAACGTTGCTTAAGCATAAATCGAGCTAATAAACTGAATTTTGTGACAGAAAGAATGGCATAAGTATTGTCAGATTCGACATAACCCATGGTTCGAATTTAAACCGATGGATGGCCCACCTGATAGAAATATTGTAGTATACGAAAGGAAACAGGTATCTATTGCTCGATAACAAGGACGGCAGTAGAAATGACATACGGGCGTTAAAAAAATATTTTATAAGGAATGCGTAATTGGAATCAGGTTTCGTAAACAACATCGAATTGAAAATTCTAAATATTTGGTTATTCAGTTAACGATTATAAAAAACATCGATGCGGCACGGCTGTCGGCTGTCATCTTAAGTGTCATTTTATAGTAAATATTGGTTGTTCACATAGATTGTTCGTTGAGCAGTTAAAAGAGGCGAAAAATAGTTCAAAATTACTACTAAAGCGGTATTCCAATGTGGCCACTTTTCGAGCATTACGAGGTGATTGTTTTGCAAGAAATTTACATGATTATAAAACGCTTTCAAGAGATAGGAAACTTCATAAACCTGGTTAGGAAATATCACAGCTGCTGGTGACAGTTTAGCGTTCTTAACTTGTGGATTTGTATGTTCATCCTTATTAATGCCGACTCTCGCCGTCTGGCCACCCACACAACAGCTTAAATATGCCGATTGATTTTTTGAAAAAAATTTACTTCAGCGATAAAGTTCAGTTCTTACCCACAGGTAGGGTGAAAAAGAAAAATGTTCACATATGAGGTTCGAAGAACCTACAAGTGATTGTGGAAGAGCCACTGGACCGTATTTTTCGAAAAGAATCTTGGGAGAATGTTATTGTAAATTAAGAGAAGTATTACCGTATGATAGTCGTCGTAGTCTAGTAGGTAGAGTGTTGGCTTAGCAGACGTGAGGCCACGGTTCAAACCTCGGGTCAGACATATCCAACAAAACGAAATACGAAAAAAATTTCTTCAGCGACTTCTTATCAGCAGATTTCCGACAAAAACTCGGAGAGTAAATGAAATTGCCATGCAAAAGTCTCTGAAGAATCTGGCGTTCAGAGTCGAGTTTAAACTGTAGGTCTCACCACTCATGTATAAAAATTAACACACACAACATAAATGGTGTGAGAAGCTAGGTTTTAATCTCAACTGAAGGGTTAGTTGTAATGACCAATGTAATTATGTATGTATTTATTACCGCGATTAGCCACCTTTTTTGGTAACCTATTGAAGACGTTATGTGATGCAGATGTATTGTGTTGTCGTACTGCATTAGTAATATGACAAGCCGGTTATTTGCGTCAAATGGCAATACTTCCTTATGATTTGTTGTATATGAATAATGTATACGTAATTGGAAGGATGCTGTATACGTCATTTGAGCTGTCACCTTAATAAAACCCACTTGCACAACCATTTGGTGTGGCTGAAGCAGACATTTTTTAACCATTTAGAAGCAGCAGAATTTATTCCAAAGCAAGGGAATTGATTGCCTCAAGAACTGAAGCAGAGATATGTTGAAAGACGACTTTGCACATCTGAAATGCTATCTTATTGCCTTAAATCGAAAAAATAATCGTATTATCACCGGCAATGAAAAATGGATTCACTATGACAACACCAAGCGAAAAAAATCTCAAGTGAAGCAACGGGTAAAATCTGAGGCCAAGCATAATATGCATTGCACCAGAGTAATCTCATGTATTTGATGTGGTATATTATGAGCTGCTAAAATCGGGCCAGACTATCATGGGAGACCTGTACAGACAGCAATTTATATGCTACCAGACGCGGTGTCATAATTTCCCACGATGACAACGCTCGGCACAACTATTTAGAAAACAATGGATGGGAAATTTTACTTGACCGCACTGACTACTATTTACTTCGATCAATGTCTGAATTGTCAATATGTCTGAACTTGTCATATTATATATTATTTTCAATACGGCGCGGCGATTTCAAATATAAACAAAGTGAGCAAATATACCAAAAAAAAAAAAAACCATCGTTGCCACTGCGTTTAAATAAAACTTGTTGAATTGAACAGTGTTATCGACATTGCTCTGCCACTGCCATATTTTTGAAAAAGTTAACTTTATTTTATCTGTAAGTTGTTAAATGTGACTTTAAAGTTCACTTTAGCTAAAGTTAACTTTAACTAAACCCAACTTTAACGGAAAGTTGTAATAATGACCCTTAATTTATTAAATTCTTTGTCTTTATGAAATACGCTAAAAATTCTTCAGTATATTTCAACAATTTAATGATTTTTTTTACACATACATACATACATAATTAGTCATTACAACCCTTCAGTCAGGATTACGACCTAGTTTCTCACAACTACAGTTTATTACAACTACAAGAAAACTATTTTCTTTTCCGAATTGAGTTCTATTTCTTACATATGGAAGTAGTATTCTTTCTCATTTAATCAATTAATATCATGAAATACAGTATGTTAGGCCTTAAAGAGGAATATTTTTTTAAGAAAAACTCTAAGCCCAGTGAGCAATCACTAGGCAAATACGTATATAGAAATATTTCCCTAAAACACAGCATTTCTTTAATAAGAACTTTTTAGGCAAGAAAAATGTGATTATTTTCCACATTCAGGACAATTTTTTTGCTCTGAGGGAATTCAAAAAACGTATTCGATTTTGTTAGTTTCTTTACAGAGTTATTTCCACTGTCAATTATTTTAATTATGTTTGTTTTTGCCATGCTATTGCTCTCTTTTTGCATGTTTAATTCTCATTTGTTTTTATTTGTCTCTTTCTCTCTCTCGTTTTAAAGCTTTTACTCTTACTTAACTCTTCAATGCTCGTTTTGTTTCGTTTTGCTTCGATTTCAACATCATACTCATACCATATGTTGCTTAACAATATTACTCTGCAGAAGTATGTAACTGTGTTTGTGTGTGCTTAAAAGAGAATTTTGTTTTCCTTTGTCTTTTTGTAACTCCTTGCTGTTGTGTTGGCACAAATGCAATATATTTTGCAAACGAAGAAGAAAACACAAACACCCTCGTGCAAGTGTATGCCTTTTAACATAAAAAAGGTCTTTGACTGTGAGTTTTTTTTTATTTTGCTACACACTAGTGTTTGTTTTTGTATGCCTCACTAGAGAATTTTTTCCCTCCATTATTTTTCTTGTACTTCTGTTGATATTTTCTATGCTTTTATTACATTGAGTAGGTTTTTTACGCTCTCTCTTTCTCTCTTAGCTGTTTTTTTTTTTTGTGACAACAACATACAATAGTTACTCAGAATACATATATTGTGTAAAAATGACGACAACCAAAACAACAATAACAATAAAACATAAAATAAAAACAAAATAGATTTCTGTGTCAGTCGGTTGTTTGTTTTTTTTTCATTTCTTTTCTTTTGTTTTTCTTTTAATATCAGATTTTTTCATCTTCTTTTACGGCCACAACCTTTTTTTCTAGGCACATTTGTAAACATTTACACTTACGTGTACTTCTCTACATGATTTTACATACTTATGCTTATTTATTGTATATACTCGTACATATACATACGTGTATGTGTGTGTGTATATGTTATTTCTGTTTATGTTTTTCTTTGCATGAGTGTGTGTGTATTTGATTTGATTTTTTCTTTTTCGTCTTGTGTTAAGTATGTATATTTAGATGTTTTGTTTTGATAGTGCAAGCGAGAGCAAGCGAGAGAGAGAGAGAGAGAGAGAGCAAGAGGATGTGTGTAAATACAATAAAAAGAAAAAAACTTGTTTTTGTAAAAACTTTTCTTTAAATATTCGTTACACGTGTTAAACACTATAAACGCGGGCAGCATTAAATAAATTCCTACTCCCCTCCATACACACATACATTTCATACGACTTCCTTAACGAACTCACCACTACCCGTTCACAATCTCCACATGTAAGTGAAATGTAAAGAAATCACAATATAAACAAGCGTAGCGTATACGTTATATGAAAAGAGCATGAGTTTTAAAATAAAAAATGTAACGTATACGCCATGTTGTCGGTGTTGTCTCTTTGCTGTTTAAAAGGAAACACTAAGTGGGAGTGTGAATGCATTGGCTGGTTTAGTTGGTCTTGTTGTGTTTAAAACTACTGTGGTTTGACCCTGTGTGTAGTAGCATGTTATACATGTTGCACTGCAAATGATAAAAGTGTCTCTAAAAAAAAATTGATGAATTTATACCACACCGCACTCTACTTTGCTTCGCTGTGCTGTTGACCGCAAGTGATGCAAATTATTCGTTTTTTTTTTATTTAATTTTTCTCCTATCAGGTTAATGTTTGACACATATTTTCAGTCAGGTGTATACAACACAGCACAGCATTCGTATTAATTCAGAATTGTTTCCTCTTTTTTTTTAATTGAAACTTGACTTGTCATAAGCATAATGCCGAAGATGTGATAGGATACGGTAGAAAAAAAAATAATAAAAAAAAAACTGTGTGATTTATAAAAACAACAGTAGATAACGGTGAATGCATAATAAATTCATTTCATTCCGAAATTGGAGCAGAATATTTACAAAATATTTAATTAATGAGCAAGAAAAATAAATTTTTTCTCTTTCTTTTTTATTTAAAATCAAGAAAGTTATTCTGTTATTCTGTTATACATAAATAAGGGTAAATTAATCTCAAGTAAGCTAGTGGGTAGTGTGCTAGACTATTAGCGTGAGGGTCGTAGGTTCGATTCCCACCAGAGACTCTGGTCTGTCTACACCGAGCATATGGTCAAAGTTACTCAGCTCGTATATAATTAGAATATAATTTGTAATTGTATTGTAATAAATAAATAAATAAATAATCTCAAGTAAGATGGATACTCTGGCAGTCTAGAAGTTCGTGTACTCGTCTATTAGTGAGAGATTCTGGTCACTTCGCACATAGTAATACAATTTGTTATTGTATTGTAATTAATAACAAAAATAAATAAATAAATAATCTGAAGTATTTCCAAGCCCCGTAGGCTAGCAGATAGTGCATTGGAATATGAAAAAAATTTTCTTTCATCTGAGCAGTCTTCTCGTAAAAACTCTGAGAGTAAGTAAAAGTACCATGAAAAGCTACTTAAAAATATTTGCCATTTGGAGTCAGCTTTAAGCACACATGGAAAAAAATAACAGAAAAGTAAATTAAAATTGCCATGAAAAAGTTTCTCAAAAATCTGTCGTTCGGAGTCGACTAAAAACTGTAGGTCCTGCCAAAGGCTGTAATCATGGCGTAAAATGATAGTTTATAGGCCACATCTCTTGCCTAAAAAATGATAGTTTATAGGCCACATCTCTTGCCTATAAACTATCATTTCAGGCCACCTCTCTTGTCTATAGACTATCATTTTAGAGAATGGTTTTTTGGTGGCGTAAAGTTTCTACCAGCTACAACCCCGCATTAACAGCGCAAAACTAATACATGTACATTTTTAAAAATCCGCCAAACATCAAATGAACACAAAAACGCTAATACATCCAAACTGCGTATACGTATACATTTCATTCGAAACTAATATTCATCCCGTGTAATTTGAAAATAATAAAAAATGTGCGATTAAAAATTGTTCTTGTGTGATTAGGGCCACACATGTATAAAATTAACACACACAACATAAGTGGTGCGAGAAGCTAGGTTGTAATCCTGACGAAAGCGTTGTAATAACCAAATTATATTCAATGTCTGTTCATAGTTCCACTACTAAGCTAAATAATACATGCAATCTTTTAATTCAAACAAATTTTTTAGAATATTTAAAACGTTTGAATACTTAAAAGTATCTTTTATAGGAATATTATGAAGCACTCTCTTCTTACTACCTCTTGTACTTACCGCTTGTACAAAACTTTTCCAATGAAAGTGTTCATGAGTCATATGGCCCATGATATTTCCACACCATTATGTGCATCAAGTAGTCACTTTTTCCCAATGCAATGGCTTTTCCACAATCACTTCTGCGATCTTCAGGCGACAATGATGCTTATAAACATCTCCGCCGAGTGGGAAGTGAGCATCATTGCATAAGAAAATTTTATTCGAAAAATCAACATTAAAAGGCTGTTGTTCGAGCAACCGAGTATATTTGATTGTCACTTGAGTTGTACTTTAGAAGGATGATAGTAGAAATTCATATACAAAATACACAATAATGAGCAATAACACAGGTCCACTTGCTAAGAACTCTGTGAAATCAACAAATGCAGAGTATCCTTCACGTTTTCTGTAACAGATCCTATATTTTTGGGCAATGTGTGCGGTGCGATGATGCACAGGCCAGAAAGCATCTGTCATGCTTCTACTCACTTCAAATTTCTTAATAATCTTCCCAATTCTCTGCATAGTAGGTCGATTATGACGATCAAAATGACCCTGTTATACTCATATATTCAGATTTCAAATATTTTTACGTAATCTCAGTTGTTAAACGATCCATATTTGTAAATGGCATTTCATATGAAAAATATTTAACAGATAAGCCGATACCAATGCAAAATACAAAAAAAAAATCATCTTTTCGGGAAGAAGCTCATTTTCATCTAGGTGGGTACATTAATAAGGAAAATTGTCGTATTTGGGGCTCAGAAATCCCACGCGTGGTCTTGCAGAAGCAAATGCATACATTGCTGACTTGGTGCGGCTTTCTTTGAAAATGAGGACGGTCAATGGAAACACCTACCGCACCATCATAACCGATTTTTTTTATACCCACTCTTTATGTGAACGATTTTTGGTTTCAACATCTCATGCCACAATCGATTTATTGCGTCATACGATTGATGGTCGTTTAATTATCCGAAATGGTGAAGTCAATTGGCCGCCAAGAAACTGCAATTTGACACCGTTCGACTATTTTCTGTGATGCGCCGTTAAAGAAAAATGTTATTTGGACAAACCAGAGACAATTGAGCACTTTATAGCCAACATTCGTGATACCATTGCTGATATACGATCCCATACACTCGCCGTAGTCTAGAAGGTAGTGTGTTGGCTTATTAGACGAAAAGCCCGGGTTCGTATCCCAGGTCAGGCATCAAAAGGAAATATGAAAAAAAAAATTTCTTCGGCGATTTCCCCTCAGCAGATTTCTGGCAAAAACTCTGAAAGTAAATAAATAAACCTGCCTTGAAAAAGTTTCTGAAAAATCTGTCGTTCGTTAAACTGTAGGTCCCGCCACTCACGTATAAAATTAACACACATAGCATTAGTGGTGTGAGAAGCTAGGCCGTAATTCTGACTGAAGGGTGGTAATGCGCAATTATGTATGTATATATGTTACTCCAAAAAGTTCATGAAAATTGGTCCGATCGAATGGGGTACAATGAGGCTCGCCACGGCAGCCATATGAATGAATTAAAATTCCATTTCTAATCGGAACAATTGTAGTTCACAGCAAAAAAAATAAATTTAGCAAAAAACTCTTTCTGTTCTATTGCATTTTTAGATTTCAACTTTTAAATCACCCACCCTATAATTTATTTTTAATGTTCACAACCAAATGCTTTCACAACAAAAACTTTCTGAGTCAAAGAAAGACATTGTACTCTCAATTGCTTAGTATAGCACTTGATTTGATGTATTTAAAGTTTTTAAAACGAAACAAAATCTTGTTTTTAATTAATCGCTTCATATTTATTTCAATATTCATGTTTTCGAACAACCGTTGAACCCTTAAATACAAGTGTAAACTTATTCTAATGTAAGCAGAAGAAGAAGAGTAACTACTTTTAATATTTAATCTTAAGAAACACTCTTAACAAACACTTTCAAAATATTTTTTAATATAAAAACAAAAACTAAACAAAACCACACACAGCGAAAGGAAGAAAAGAACAACTTTTTCTTATTTTTTCTTTGAAACTTTTTTCTTTTTTTTCCCAACTTTTCGTCTCAAATATTGAGAAAATTGCTGAAATAAAATTCAATTAAAGTCAACAACACGTAAATGAAACTTTAATTTTGAAGCCAGTAATACGCACATACACAGGCAGACGTACGCTACCAGTACGTGTGTACAAGCACACAAAGGAACCACTAGAATGGCATAAAGTGTTGCATATGTAACAGGGGCAAATATATAATGTGTGTGCGTAAGTGCAATAAACACACTCGCGCACACACACACACAAACGTTCTCCTAAAATTCATACACGTTTCGCATACTTTGGAGAACGTAGCTGAGAATTGGGTAAAAAAAATTACAAAATATTTACAACCGCAATATATTACGAGGAACATTGGGAAATTGTGGTAATGGATTTTTTTCAGTTAACATCGGGCATTTTATTAAGCGCTTTAAATTTAAATAAAACAACGTGTTTGAGATATAATCGAAATATTTTCAAGCGTTTGAAATGCGTAGGTTAGGTTAGATTAGAGGACGTGTACTTGTCAATTAAGGCAAGTGCAGTACCCGGAGGTCGAATTGACCCATTGTACAACGTCCAAGTTTCTCACACCACTTATGTTGTGTGTGCTGACTTTACACATGAGTGGTGGCACCTACAGTTTAAAGTCGACTCCGAACGACAGATTTTTGAGAAACTTTTCATGGCAATTTCATTTGCTCTCAGAGTTTTTGCCAGAAATCTGCTGAGAGGAAGTTGGCGAAGAAATACTTTTTGGACTTTTTGAAATGCCTATCCGTGCTGTTATGTGTGGAAAGTAACATCGATACGAGACGAGTTCGCTGAATGGAGCACATCAAAAACGTCCAATTTTCTATGGCATGGGAGACTTGCTATGATGTGTTGCTTACTTGCATACATAATCCCGTGACTCCAGAAAACTCCAAAAGAAAAAGTTTAACGAAGACAAATCGCTCGACTTTGATGGCCAGTTTACATCACTACCAAGTGAGATGGCCATGCTGTCAAATCGCTCATTCAGACTATCGAATGTGCCATAAAATGTGTGTCCACATCAAACAATTCAACCCAAAAGAGTTGGTAATCATTGGCTGGCTACTGGTAGTGATGGCCAACATCAGTCTTAAAGGAATATGGACCGGCAACTCAAAATCTACAGCAAACAGTGACTGTTTTAGAATGCATTGATCACTTTTGGATCTCATTTGGATTTTTATCTTCCTATTCGACAATTTTGTTTGTTCACGTATGACATATTTCCGACAGGTGGCGCCACTGAAAATTGCTAAAAATGAATTAAATCGTAAAGTGTGCATTTAATCATGTTTTGGTCTTTAGCAAAGTTGTTACGCATGAGCCGACGAAGGTTTATAAGTTGGTATGACCAATATCCGACAGGTGGCGCCACTGAAAATTACTAAAAATTAATTAAATCGTAAACTGTGTATGTTATGAACTTTAACAAAGTTGTTGCGCATAAGTCGACGAAGGTTTTTAAGTTAGTGCGATTAATTTCCTATAGATAGCGCTACTGAGAATTATTCAAAATGAATTGAATCGTAAACTATGCATTTGATCATATGTTGATGGGGCATCATTTATGATTTTAATAACATTTAGTATAACCAAAGAATATGGATATAAAGAATGTGCATCATGTAGAAGTAAAATTTCTTATGGCGGGTCGTAACATTACGACCCGCTCTCACCAAAATATTTTTAAAAATCATTTCTTGATGAGAGGGAGGAAGACAGAAGGAAAATGAACACAAACAAACGGCGTAACAATGTGTTGCTCTCATCATACGTATGTACATGTGTATGTATTCTTGTGTTTTTTGATTTAGTTGTCGATCAGACTGCGACAACAACACATGTTTAGCGGATGCTTTATCATTTTCTTTCAGAATAACACTCAAAGAATATTTTGTGTTAAAAATGTTGTCATTAGCTGGGCGTATTTCATTCTTTTATTTTGTCTCATAGCATAAGTTTTTTAAATGCTTTGGAATGCTCTTTTTTTTCTTTCAATAACAAATGGTTTTTTTATTCTTTTTATTTTTTCTTTATGTTCTTTTAATAATGAAATCGATATTTTATTTTATTTTTATTTATTTAAAATTATTAAGCCAAAGATAGACAGCTTTACATATGTATGTTGATGAAATGAAAATCAAAATAGAGTATATTACTAACACTTTTCTATGGCTGTAAATAAATATATTCTCTCAACTTATTTTCTCTCTCTCACTCACTAATCCATAACCATAGGCATGTGTTAACCTAGAGGAAAATTGTTAGTAATAATTTCAAGTCTACTTATTAACCCAATGTTATGTATATGTGATCGGAAAATATAGAAAAATTGTACTGCACTAAATCCCTAAAGACACCGTATTTAACTTGGCAAGTATTCTTCAAAAAATCGAAATTATTTCTCATTGATATTAGTGAATACTACTGTGCTATTTCTTTGAGTGTATAATTGAAGTCTGAAAAAAGCGACATGAACCTTCTTCTTTAAAAACTGACAAGATTTTTACGCTCTTTTTAACGAACATTCTTGATGTTCGTGTCCTATGTGTGTAAAAAGCCGAAGATGTTCTTCCACTGAGGGACATTGGTGCCGACGTCTGTTTTTACCACCAGAAAAATAAATAAAAAAGTGGTCAAACAACAAAAACGCACGATGATAACAACGCATTGTTACGCTCTTGGTTTCTGTATCATTCCCTTCTATCTTTCCCCCGGCGTCATGAAATATTTTTGAAAAATGTTCCAAAATATGTTAAAATGCGTATTCTTTATACTTTATTTTCTTTGGTATAACTCATTCCCGTAAAATGTCAATCACAACTTTAAAACATTTTAATTTTGGAAAATTGTTAAAAATGCTGTTGAGTTCAATTTAATTGCGTACATTGTGAGATTCTAATAAATTTAAACGCATTTTTCACGTCGTTCCCATGCAATCATGCCTCCAAAGCGACAAGCAGTTGGTCGACCTCAAGCAAGTAGTGTGTTTATGGGGTTTCTAGGTCACTTATTCCATACAAAATTTGGCTCATGCCTACGCTACAGTCGGTAGTGTCGGTTAGTCGATAGGTTTGTAACATGTAATGTGAAAATTTATATACGTATGCATGAATGATTGGACGGACAGAATGAGTGTGTGCGTAACATGTAATGTGTATGATCGTTTTTTAATAGTAAATTCTTAGCACGTATTATTATACTCAATGCTGAAAAAAATAGAAAAGGGATCTGCACCAATATAGTTGTTGTGTGTTTTTATTTTTTTTTTTTTTTTGTATATTTAATTAGAAGGATCTTTAATTTTAAATGTGATAAGAAAGAGTAGGTTGGTTGTGCGGTTATTTTTTATTTTTTGTGTGATTTAATTTAAAGGATCTGTAATTTTAAGATGATAACAAATTCTTGGCACGTATTATCATACTCAATGCTGAAAAAATAGAAATATAAACTGATAAGAAAGGGTGGGTTGGTTGTGGAGTTGTTTTTTATTTTTTTTTTTTTGTATATTTAATTAGAAGGATCTTTAATTTTAAATGTGATAAGAAAGAGTAGGTTGGTTGTGTCTTTTTAGTTTTGTATGATTTAATTAGAAGGATCTGCAATTTTAAATTGATAAGAAATTCTTGTCACGTACTGCTCATGATAAAATGTAGAAGAAATTGTAAACGGATGTGCACCTGCATGATAGTTTTCTAGGAATAATAGATTCTTATCGCAGTTTAGTGTATACAGGATGAACACCTGCATCATCGTTTTCTATGAATAATAGATTCTTATCGCGGTTTAGTGTATACCTGCATAATAAATTCTTGTCACGTACTGCTCATGATCAAATGTAGAAAAAATAGAAATACAAACTGATAAGAAAGGGTAGTTTGGTTGTACATGTTCTTTTTTTGTAAACAGGATCACCTGCGTGCTAGTTTTTTTATATACCTAAATAGAAACATGATTGTGCATGTTCAGTTTAATATTTTTTAACATTTCCTTTAGAACAGCTCTTGTCTTTACTAGATCTTCTAACATTTTAGTATGGTAATTTCTAGACATTGTGATAATTTTCTCATATTAATTTTGATCTGCTTTGTATCTGTTCCCGATCTGCTTTATATCTGGACACGATCTGCTATGTATCTGATCACGATCTGCTTCGTATCTGCTCACGATCTACTTGGTATCTGGTCACGATCTGCTTCGTATCTGCTCACGATCTGCTTTATGTCTGGTCACGATCTGCTTTGTATCTGCTCACGATCTGATTTACACCTGATCACGATCTGCTTGATGTCTTATGTCTATATCTTTTGAATTTGGGTACGCTATATCGTGCTTTCTACAAGCTGCATCCAATAAATTTATTCCTTTGCCTCCTCTTGCTAATCGTTTTTGAAGTTTTGTATCAGGTCCACAAAACTGATAACCAGGTGGATGTAATTCAACATATAATTTGTTTATTAAGTTGTCTACAAATCTTCTTCCAATCTTACACTGATTAGGTGTTTTTCTTTTGACTGTAGTTTATAACCATTTTTTTCATTACTTTCATACCTCTTCGCATGAAACACTACACCAGCTATACCTGCTATACCAGCTATATCAGCTATACCAGCTATACTAGCAAGCTGTACTAGCTACACTAGCAAGCTATACAATCTGTACTAGCTATACTAGCAAGCTATACAATCTGTACTAGCTATACTAGCAAGCTGTACAATCTGTACTAGCTATACTAGCAAGCTGTACTAGCTATACTAGCAAGCTGTACAATCTGTACTAGCTGTACTAGCAATACAGCAGTGAGGAGGAAATGGGCTTGGGGGAGTTTATCTTTCAACAAGACAACGAACCCAAGCACACGAGTAAGGTCGATAAAACATATTTTGAAGAAAATAATGTTGAAAAATTTGAATGGCCTGCTCAAAGCCCAGATTTAAGCCTCATAGAGCATCTTTGGGCTATCCCAGATGACAAAAACCAGATGAAGTCCAGAACAAATATTCAAACATTTTAGGAAAAACTGGGGCAATTCCTACAAGTACTTTGAAGAATCTTGCGCTAAGTATGCCGAAAAGATTAAGAGAAGTCATAAATAACAAAGGAGGAAAAACTTCGTACTAAATTTTGAAGTTATTTAATTATTTATAATATTTTCTAGTGAAGTGTTACTTTATTTTGTCACTTGAAATTCCTTATGTGCCATATAGTTTCTATTATAAATAGAAAATATAAAGAAAGAATTCAATGTTAAGATACTTTTTAGATAAAATATTAACCGAAATAAAAATGAAACTATAATTTATAAACATTTGAAAGCAATAAACATATGCTTTAATCAAAAAACAAAAAATATTTCAAACCGCACTTTATTTTGTCCGACAGTGTATGTCATTAAAACGAGCATCCATAGAGCCTTCGGGTGGGTTTCTATATGGTGTAATACAATCAAAAAATATTTAAAAGTAGTACAATAAATTACCGATTTATTTCACCTAGAAGCCAAAAATTGTTCGTTCTGTTATTGTTAAATAGTTCTTCCAAATGACTTCTTTCCTCCGAATGTTTCCAAATGAACGAATCGTGTGCTGCTCCTCCGTATTTGGAATTCATTGCCAATATTGGTCGCATATCTACATATAAATTTATCATATTGTAAGATTTAATAAAAATATGAATACCTACCACCATAGAGTTAAGGCTATGGAATCCTTTTCGGTTAAAAAACATATGCTCATTACTGGATGGTCTCTGTAAACCAAAATGTGTGCCATCTATACAACCTATTACTGTAAATAGTCATTTTAAACACTAATTCAACATATTACAAAATTCCACTATTACAAACCTGCTGGAATCTTATATTTTGTTGGGAATGTGTTCATACATGGATATGAGTTTTGAGGTTCGAATTTAATAAGTTCCGGGCGGAGTTAAGCCTCCAATTCTTTTATGCATTATTAAGTGATAAAGGATCACTTTTGCTTCTCATTATTCTTCTGGTACGCATGACATGGCCTCCGTCTTCTTCATCAGGTGAAGATAAATAAAATAAAAACAAAGGATTCATTTTGCTAGAAGACAAAATCAATTTATATAAGAAATATTTAAGTTTTTATAAATTTTACTTTTTTACTTAACATTATTTATTTTTACATTTGTTTACAAATGTACCAATCATATGTTTTTGTTCTATTACTAAACAAAAAATCTTTTACAATCTTTTTGCAAATTTCGATTCGATAGCTATCGAATGCCGTAATTTGGTTATTCGATACGAAACGAAATTTTCCTCGATACGAATGCTCATTCGATCACGAGTGCCGCGATTTGGGCCCTGTTTAAGCTTCGCCGTCTCGAGTACCCGAAGCAAATAGCGGCTATAAAAGCAGTCACGATGGGTGAGCAGTTAAAAGGGAAGATGGACATTTCGTCTTGTCCCTGATGTAACCCCTTGGATGAAGAACGAACATTGCGAGCTGAACTACTACGTGACCCAGTTCCTAACTGGTCATGGGCGCTTCAGGAAGCACCTGCACAGATTTGGTCATGACACTTCTCCTATATGCCCAAACTGTGTAGACGAGGAGGAAGATGCGGAGCATATTCTAACATGCTGCCCCAGATTTAGATGGTCCGAAGAAACGCGTTTGGGCTAATGGAAGAGCTGTTGAATTGTAGGATTCGATGGAGTCAATATAGTCAGAGAATGGCTGAAGATATGCTAGAACTCCGAAGACTGGAGGAATGATAAAGCTTTCAAGCTAACCAGCCCTCCGTGAAAAAATACCTTGCGGTAGTCCGGCGGTGGGTTTAGTACGTAGGCACCACTGATGGTGAATCGTGCACTCTTTTCTTGGAATAAAAGTGTCTTCCCACCTCCGGCTCAAGACAAAAAAAAAACAACCCTTCAGCCAGGATTACGACCTAGTTTCTCACACCACTAATGTTGTGTGTGTTAATTTTATACACGAGTGGCGGGACCTACAGTTTCAAATCGACTCCGAACGACAGATTTTTGAGAAACTGTTCATGGCAATTTTATTTACTCTCAGAGTTTTTGCCAGAAATCTGCTGAGAGGAAGTCGCCGAAGAAATACATTTTTTGTATTTTGTTTTGATGTCTGGCCTGGGGCTCGAACCCTGGCTTTGCGTCTAATAAGCCAACACAACTACCTACTAGACTACGGCGACTTCAAACATTTTAGTCTTTATAATGTCCACGCCATTTGCTGATCGTGAGATACTAAACAAAGTAAATTGCCTTGTGTGCGTTGTTGGGTATCAATAAACGCTTGCGAAAATGCACATTAGTAGTGTTGACAGCCAGGCTGGCTTTTTTAAGAGATAAAGACTAGTAGGTAATGCATAGGCGTATAAGACATGACGCTATGGTTCGAACTCCAGGTCAGACTTCTCTAACAATACGAAATATGAAACAAATATTTCTTCGCGACTTCCTTTCAGCAGATTTCTGGCAAAAACTCTCTGAGACTAAATGGAATTGTGAGAAGCTAGGTCGTAATCCTGACTGAAGGTATCAATTATGTATGTATGTAAAGGCTTACCTCCACTGCTGAAACCACTGGTAGCCAATTTCTATCTCTTCTTCACACGCTCTATATTATTGCTGTTACGTTGCGGATTTGTTCTGCTTAGATGGCAGCATTTTTGACCTTTGGGATATTTGTCGATCATGCTCTTCAACATGTACATATATTACGGATGTAGTAGGAAAGCTATCGTGCCTATTCTTCTAAAACCATCATATTCTGTTAGGAATTGGATTAAATTGTAATTGCTCTCCTTATGTCTTCGTTTTAATGCCTTATTTATCTGCATTTCTGCTTATTTTATAAGTTTACAGAATATAAAGAGTGTTCTGCCATCTTCTTTCACATTGCCATTGAAACCACAAAATATCTGGTCCGTGATATTATCTTCTTCTTTGGACACATTAGAAAATTTTAACATTTGATTCACGTGGAAAGTTATCCTCGTCAGAAAGTATATCAAAGCCAAAGAGAATATAAATTCAAGAGGAGAAAAATATGATAAGTTAGTGAAACAAAGATATGGCTTGAACGAGTAGCTAGCGATGTACAATTAGTTTTCGAATAGCAGAAGACTAAATGCCAATATTCATACATAAAAAAAACTTATCGGCAATAACTTCTCAAATCTGAAAACACTAGATAACAGCATTGGTGTTATGTGCACCGCCAAAAGCGAACAGCTGGAAATGCTATTCATTCCCACAGTGAGTTCCGTAAGCATTTGCTTATGTTTACTTGCTTATTTACTTAAGTGGCCATTAGAAGATTTTAGTCAGGATTAGAAACATAGCTTCTCACACCACTTATGGTGTGTGTGTTTTAAATTTTAATTTATAAGTAGCGGAACGTGCAGTATAACATCGACTACGAACGACAGATTTGAAAAACTTTTCATGATAAATTTACTTACTCAGACTGCTGAGAAGAGAATTGTTCGAAAAAAAATTTTGTTTTAGGCTCCGTTTTGTTACAGATGCCCTGAGCTAGGGTTTAAACAATGGGCTCTCGTCAAATAAATCAACACATTACCTACTAGACTACAATGACTTCATCATAATCCTTACTATGGATGTCATGAGCAATGACGCATCCTTCAATTTGAAATAAAAATATTCCTATTCAAGTATTGCAAATAGTAATTCGATTAAGGAATTCAATTAAATGTTCATTATTTATGCACTGATCCTATGAAATTGTTTTAATCCTTCCGACCAAATATTATACGAGTGTGTTCTCAACTAATTCACCTTATTTCTTACGATTTAAATCGATTACGATTTTCTTTTTTTTCATCTTCTTCTTCTTTTATACTTTATATATCGTTCATATTGTTCTTTTTGTTGTTGTTGTTTTTGATAGTCCTGCAAAAAGGTAGATGAAATTGAGTAGTCGGGTCAAAAAGTTACAAAAACAATGGAATACAAGAAGAGGAAAAGTAAAACCCACAAATACATTTGCAAGTGACATACAAAAACTAAAAACATGTTCGTTGTCTCTCAACAAGCATTGCCTCTTACTCCTGTCGACACTCTAACCTGATTGCAACGATTTTTTTTCAAATATTTTCGTTAAATGAAGGAAACAAGATGTGTGTGCATGTGTGTCTTTAAGTTACAAAAACTCTTCACAAAGGATGTATCCGATAAGTGTAGTTTTAAAAGCTATTCATGGGAAGAAATCTATGAGTTATCGAAAGTCTCAAAAGTGGATTGCTGCATTAGAAACAGTATGACGTCAACTCCAAAGGAGAGACTTTGGAAGCTCTTCTAGGGCAACAAGTCAGTCATGGAAATTTTACCGGAAAACGATTGAATGGGTATGAAATATTTTTGATTTTCGGCCATTTACGTCTCTTTTTTATAACGACGTCCATTAAAATTTAAAAAAAATTGTTTATCGTTTTGTTCTTTTATGAACATCGATTATCTAACTGTGGAATATTTCTGATTTGGAGTAGGGATGACTGGGTCTTCTGGATCGTCCCCTTGGAATTCCTGGACCGATGGCTCTAAACTCGATAATTGGGTTGGTGGTGGAGTCTACTCTGGGGAAGTGGACCTGAACATTTCCCTCCGAATGCCGGATTGTTGTAGCGTGTTTCAGGCGGTAGTAATAGCCATCTACGGTGCTCCATTCACACGCGTCTCGGTCTTCTCTGGTAGTCAGGCCGCCATAAGATCTCTGTCGAGCGTTGTGAATAACTCCAGGATCGTTAGGGAGTGTCGCTGCTGTCTCGACATTCTTTCTTTCATTCACGAAAATTGATCCTATTGCATGAGTTATTGTGATAGTTTTATGAATGAAACAATATTCCATATTCTAACCGGAAAAATTTTGTTTCACAATAATCTTGCATTTTTAAAATTAAACTCTTAAATTTTCCACCCTGTATAAATGGTGTGTCTGCGCCGAACATCGCAATACCAATGCGAAAATCTACTCTGTGCTGCGAATAATACAGTTTCATAGACGCTCTGCTTTATGACTCTCCTGCGCATGCATAAGAGTATTCGAAGAGGAAATTGCTGTAACATATTGGCGTATCGTCCTTTAAACAGATTTTAAAGATGCAAAGCTTACGATCTATTACAGAGTCGCAGTTAAGGCTTTATCATAATGGTAAATGGATATATGCTCTGGTAATTTTTCCCAAAACTTTACATCGAACTGATTTACTACTTCACATAGATTCTGTTCAGGCATGGATGATTTCTATAGTATCTGCATGGATTTAGATTAGCAACAACGAAAGTTGTATCCAGCGTTGCCATTTGCCAAAACAAGTTTTTTCAAAAAATTCAAAATTTCAATAAATTCAACAATAACACGAAATATTTACATTTTTATATAAAATATTGTGTATTTTATTCGTCCCGGGCATAAGTAGCAAAGAAAAACCAATAGAGGACACCGTTCTCCGGTGTTTCCTTTAAAAATGTTGATGCTTTTGTAGAAAACAAGTTTTTTTTTATAAAAAAAAGTTTTTTCCCGAAAATAAAAAGTTTAAAAAAAAAATTACTTTCAACACTGCTTGTATTTTCGCATGGGACAAATTCACCGAATAACGTCGAATGTCAAAGATGAAAAGGAGACCAACCAGTGACAAATGGTATGCCAGAAAAGTTCGTTGACTGGTTTTGCACAAATACATGACATTCGGCACTAGACGATTTCACATTTCACGTTCATTGAATTGCAACTAACATTAAATTTGCAGATATTGTTAGCAAGATCAAGGTCCTTCAGTCTGTGTAGCAGACCCCAGGTAATTATTTTTCTTTTATTAGGCTGCCTTTATGTACAACTGAAAATATTTTAGTTTTATTGCCTAGCTGTTATTTGTTAAGAATTGGGCAAATAATATTAATTATCAAAACCAACTTACATAACATGCCTACATAATTGATCATTACAACCCTTTAGCCAGGATTACGGTCTAGTTTCTCACGCTACTTATGTTGTGTGCATTAATTTTTATACATGAGTGGTGGAACCTACAGGTTAAAGTCGACTTCGAATGACAGATTTTTGAGAAACTTTTCATTGACGATTTAATTTACTCTCAGAATTTTTGCCAGAAATCTGCTGAGAGGAAGTCGCCGAAGAAATATTTTTTTTCATATTTCGTTTAGTTGGAGATGCCCGACCTGGAGTTTAAACCGACACCTCACGTCTAAGAAGCCAACACTTTACCTACTAGGTCAACTAGAGCATTAGAATTCGCCCATCAGCATGCCGGGGTACTGATATTATCACTCTGCCGAACAGTTTATAAAAATCTCCTCTGGAAACAGTCCGTAAGTCCGATATTGTTGAATACAAAATTTCCCTTTTTTATGATGCAAACATAAAAATATCAACAACATGTGCACGTACAATAGCGAGTCAGGTAACCATACACAAAGTGTAGAGTCGGGTGGCACTAATGTCTTATATTGACATCTCAAGAACAGATGGATTTTCCGTGCATTTGTGTGTTACTTCTTGGTTGTTCTTGGTTGTTGTTCTTGTTTTTCTTAAGCAAACAATTTGTGTTTTTGGGTGAACAAACAGCAAGAAAAACATCAGCTTTTGTTTTACAAGGGAAGTTACAAATTGTACATGTATCCAGTATCCTTTATTTTATTGCACATGTACGAGCCAGCTAGAACAGGCACACGTAATTGTATGAGTGCTCACGAGTTTTTCGGTGTATGTGTCACACAGCAGACGTATAGTTGTTGACCAAAAATATGTACAAAAACAAGAACAAGAACAAGAGCGGAAAATATACAAAAACAAAAATAAAATATTAAAAAACCATGTTAAACTTATGGCCGGTTTTAAAGTTCCAGTAAACAGTTCGCAAACGTTACGTATATTTTTTTTAAAGCAGCAAACAAAAAAAATTTTATTTTTCGGAACACAGGTTGTGTATAACGAGAACAGCAAACAATGACAACAACAACAACAATATTATTATTGGAATGTTGTAAACAAGCTCTTGTGCTATACTCAACTCGGTTCAGTACAACTGCATAGGCTCTCCTCTTCACTTTGGCTGTAGTATTTTAAGCCATTTATTTTTCGGGATTTTTCTGAGTTATTTTTGTACATTTTTTTTGAGCCAACAATAACTGTTATTTCTGCTGCTTGTGCTCGTTTAACGTGTGGTAAATATTTGTCCAGCCTCCTTTTGTTTGTTTAACTTCTATTTTCACAATGTTTTTCCAACAATATTTGGTGTGGCATAACATGCTAAACTATTTTTTTATGTTTGTTTTTGCTACTGCTTTTTGCTCTCTTATATGATATCAACAAAAAAATAATAACAACAACAACAATAAAAAATTAAGTGGCATAAATAGTTGGCACCCGGTTTAACTCGATAAAAAAAAACGAATAACAAGACAAAGCAGACGAAGAAAACGAAGAACCATTATGGCATTACACGTTCGGTAATAATAGTTTATGAGCCTTAATCCCATTTAAACAGCGTGCAACAAAATTGCTGAAAAACTAAAATCGTTTGAAGGAAAAAAATTTTATAAAAAAATTCTACAGTTCAGCACGACTTTAAGTTACTGTAGGCTACAATAGACTTTTTGGAACACTTAAACACGACCAAACTCAGTTTAATAAAGACGTTTCTACCTTACTTAGGACCATTATTAGAACTTGCCGTTAAAGTTGGGTTTAGTTAAAGTGAACTTTAAACTCACCTTTAACTTATTTTCGATATTACAACCTACAGATAAAACAAAAAGTAAACTTTTTCAAAAATATGGCAGTGGCGGAGCAATGTCGATAACACTGCTCAAATTAAACAAGTTTTATTTAAACGCAGTGGCAACGAAGGGCTTCTTTTTTTATTGTATTTATTCATTTTGTTCAAATGGGTGATTTTTTAAGAGCTATGGCAAAATTTTTCAAAAAAAAACACATAAAATTCAGAAAAATTCATGAAATCTCTTTTTGAATCGATAGTACGGTCCATATAATTTAATGCAAATGTTGACCGCGACTGCGCCTCGAACGTGATATAAAATGTTCACCGAACTCGCCTCTCAATAAGTCCATTATAACGCGGCCTGTGTGGGATGTGGCACCGTTTTGTTGAAACCACATGTCATCCAAGTCAAGCTCTTGCATTTTGGGCACAAAAAGGTTGAATAACAGTTACGTTACGATTCGCAGCATCTTTGAAAAAGTATGATCCAATGATGCCACCAGCCCATAAACCGCACCAAACTGTGACTTTTTCTGGATGCATTGGTAGCTTTTGCAATGCTTCTGGCTAATCTTCACTCCAAAATCAACAATTCAGCTTATTTACGTATCCATTGAGCAAAAAATGAGCTTCGCCGCTGAACACAATTTTTCGATAAAGAAGTGGATCTTCGGCCAACTTTCCAAGAGCCCATTCACCAAAAATTCTGCGTTGCAGTAGGTCGTTCGGCTTCAATTCTTGCACCAGCTGTATTTTGAAAGGCTTCATACCTAAATCCTTCCGCAAAGCTTCTCTGCTGACATAATTAAAAAATTTCTTTACAATATTTTCACCAAAAAATTCCGCTGCGTTATACTGTATTGGAAACCTAACTCTATCGGCATAAGTATTTAGAATCCAATACAAGGCAGTCCATACAGGACAGTTAAAATATCCGTAAATAAAATGTAGAAAGACAAAACCATAATTTCTCAAAGTAAAGAGATTCAGTCCAGGTATCCAGTATCCTTTGGTTAAGAGCAAGATCGTTTAGCGAAGAAAAAGTCAAGTTAACGTACAACAATCACCAACTTTGGAAGAAGTTTCCACTATCAGATGGAACTTTGAACACGTCCAATTTATTCCTCGAAAGTCTTGCAATTGAATAGATACAGCCTAAGACGAGTTGAGAATGCTTTTCTTTGTCATAAGATGCATTGCAACTCAACATTTTGCCAAAGCGTTTCCTTTAAGATCCAATAAAAAATCAGTCTTTAATACAATTTTAATCTCCAGTAACATCGTAGGTATGCATGAAATAAAGAGCATTTGCTCTATTAACCTCTCTAATAATCCCAAATATTTCTTTCTCTCTCTAATAAGTTCAACTCTCCCTAACATCGAGCTTAACAGAAAGAGAATGTTGTTCCTTCAGTAAAAGCGAAGCACTGTAATATTCCTCGGATTCACAGTGTGACACTTTTATCTGACAGCGTACATTACTAGCGTAAACGGCAATTGACAGCAAAGGCTGTCAAATTGAAAAGGTTTCAAAGGCCATGTCCTACAGAAGAGTCAATCCCGAGAGTTAGTCACGGTCTTAGACCAAAGTTGCAATTCTAATGAATCATTTTTAAAGACTACAATTAAGAAGAGATTTATCAAACTCATGCACCTTAAGTGGAGACTCAAACCAGTATCTACACAAATTTTAAGAATTTGATAATAAACCATGGAATGCATGAATCACCTTAAACTTTCAGGCCTCAAATCGATATCCTTCTGAGGGATTAAGTCCCCTTAAAAATAATTAATTACTGTTCTAACTTTCATCCAATATGCAGGTTCTTCCGAACTTTGACAGTTAAAAACGGCCATCTTGTCAAACCTACACTCTAATCTCAACTATCATTTATTCAGTCTGTTTTGTCAAATCACCATGGACGACTGTAGACAATGGCGTGTGTTGTTCGTTTTGAAATTGCCAACTGATACTAATTATTATCGAAAAATCCTTTTCAGCGATGATGTCAATTTACTCATGTATGGGTACGTGAACAAACAAATTTATTGAATTCGGACGCGGCCAATGCAAGATACAAAAGCATTCAATATATCCCAAAACTGTCACTGTTTGATGTAAATATTAGGCTGGCAGGTCCACATTTCTTTTGCAACATTGTTGGTCAGGCCATCACTATCAAGGTGAGCACTATAGGTTCATAATTATCATGTTCTTATGGAATGAATTAGATTATGTAGCCATCAACGACATGTGGCATCGACTGGAAAGCGCTACATGCCGCAGAGATTATGTTACATTGGATATTCTGTACAAGCGATTTGAAGCATTGGTCATCTGAGTTTGTGGTGATGTAAACCGGCCATCGAAATAGTGCTACTTGACCTCATTAGATTTTTTGCGAGATTTTCTTAACATACATACATAACATACATAATTGGTCATTACATTCCTTCAGTCAGGATTACGACCTAAGTTCTCACACCACGAATGCTATGTGTGTTAATTGCATACAAGAGTGGCGGGGCCTACAGTTTAAAGTCGACTCCGAACGACAGATTTTTGAGAAATTTTTAATGGCAACTTTCATTTACTTTTAGAAATCTTTTGCCAGAAATCTGCTGAGAGAAAGTCGCCGAAGAAATACGTTTTGTATTTTGTTTTGATGTCTGGCCTGGGGCTCGAACCCTGGCATTACGTCTAATAAGCCAACACACTACCTATCAGACTACGGCGACTCTTGAAATTGGACCTGTCATCTAAAATCGCACGAAATGTTTAATCGAACCTATCCAGAACTCCACTTTCGCTGTACCGCAGAAGGTAATTGCCATGAAAAGTTTCCCAAAAATCTGTCGTTCGGTGTCAACTTTCAACTATAAGTCTCGCTACTCATGTATAAAATTAACACGCACAACATAAGTGGTGTGAGAAACTAGGTCGTAGTCCTGACTAAAGGGTTGTAATGACCAATTATATATTTTAGACATGACGTGTTACTGCTCCCTAAGCCGGTTCAAACACAGGGAGAACTCCTTATTTCTCTTGAATATATAGGCAAGTACCCTATAACATCTTCCGCAGTAATTATAATGACAAATTGGAAGGCAAGAGTACAGAACAAATGTCCGACACTGGAAAACCTTGAAATGAAATGATTTTTCGCTAACCAAAATCCATCGACAAAACTTGTCGAGCTAGATGAGATTTGAATAAAAGCCACACTTTCGAAAACTTGTCTAGCTAGGTTGGTAAATAAGCTAGGAATTATAGACATTCGTTTGATAGAAGCCGAGTACTTAAGACAACTGCCAATTGAATCTAAACGAAACCAACCATGTTTATATTTAAATCGATTAAAAAAATTGGTTTCCAAATATTTTACTAAGGTTTTCTAACTTGACTCATTGTCCAGATGGTTTTTTTTGTAGAAATGATCACATTTAACTTGTAGTTCCGGAAGATGCTTTCAATGAAATCATGAATCATTGGATTATTAGAGAACTTACAACACAGCGAACTCTTCTGGTTGATTGGTTGACCAAGCGATTTTCAGAAATTACTGGCATTACCTTTTAAAAACGTTGCAAGTCTTAGCTCAAGCACAATATACCCCACATAACTACTACGGTGGTGTATGTATAGTGAGCGTAAAAATGAATAAATTTTAATGGCGAAATATAAAAAAACGAAAATTTTTATTAATTTTCTTTGTGGCACTCACTTTAAAGGTTAAAACGAAATTTATTTTTTCATTTAAAATTATATTCGAAAATGCGGCAACACATTGCTTAAATATTTTTGAACGTAAATTGTAATTCAAATTCAAAAAATAGAAAGAAAAAAAATGTTTTTAAACTAAAAATGAAAACAAAAAGCGGCAACTGCTTCAAAGAAGGCAGAAATAATTTGTCAGCCATAGTATGTTTGCTCAACAATAGTTTCTGATTGGAATTTGTTACAAGAATTAGAAGACAATGAAAGGCGTTTTATTCCTAAAATTTACGAAAAACATATCATGATTGTTAGCAACCATGTAGAAAGTCTTATTCAAATTCGTTTGCATGATTGTAAGGATAAAGAAGCTAAAAACCATGTGTGTGAAGTTTGCTACGAAAGTTATATTCTGTTTTTTTTTTACAGTGAATGTTATGTTAACAGACTCTGTTAACAGACTCTGTTAACAGACACTGTTAACTTCGAACTTAACTTTAACTTGTTAAAGGAAATCGATTAAAAATCTTAAAAATAGTGACAAATTGTAGGAAAAATTAGAGAGAGACAAAGCTAAACTTTTGAATTTTTTGATCGGAGATATAGCCGACGCACTATGTGGCATTTTGCCTCAAAACCTGGCCAAAATTAATATAAGCGTTTTATGAGTTAATGACTTGAATTTTTTAATAGTGTTAGTGATAATTAGGCCCAAGGATGAACCCAACTGATTTTGGTTCAAATCGGTCCGTGATTTCGCCTAGCCCCCATACAAATTTCCCTCGAAATTGCACTCATTTACACATAATTATGGTAATTATGCAACAATCATGGATCAGTTCTGTGTACTAAGAAATCATGGTGTAAAGTTTGGTGAAAAGCGGATCACATTTGACCCTAGTCCCCACATAAAGTCCCCTTTAGAAAATCACATTTCCGCTTATATGTAAATGGCTTAAAAACATCGGTATCGTGATGAAATTCGGTATAACGTGTATTTTGTAAATCTAAATCATATTACCAAATTTTGTTATGGTCGGCCCATAATTGCCCCTTGGCCAAAATAGGGCCCCTTAAGAAAATATGTTTAGCAATTATAATTGGCTTAAAAATTGTATTACCTCGATGAAATTCGACATGAACATGTTTAATATGAATGTGAATCATTTATGAACACATTTTACTATGATCGGATCATAAGTACCCCTAGGTACCACATACGGTCCATTAAGAAAATCAAACATACATCTCATATTGTTATAATAGTCGAAATATGTACATACGTAATTAAGTTTTTAAACTTCTATGATAATTAATATTTATTCATAATATTTATTTATTACATTATTTAATACTTAAAAAGTGAAACTAACTACACTCGTTAAAATCGTTATCATTTTCATCATCAATGTCAGGAAGGAGTAATTTAATAGTATCTGATGAAAATGCTTTTCTATTCCTTCGCGATTTTTGTGTACTGCAGCTTATAAAAGGGTCACTGCTTAAAAGTAACCTATTCAGGACATCTCGATTGGTATGGCTTCTACTAAATTTCTCGCATTCATTAGAGGATTAAGTCCATACGGCTTTATTGTCTATGGCTTTATTACACTGCGTCTAATTTTTTTAATTTTTCAAAAAAAGTAAAATTTTCAAAAAATCGCCAAAGTTTGCGCAAAGTTTTTGTTTTGTTCCTGAATGTAGAGAGTTCGTATTTTCTTGTGGTATATAACATTAAACTACTAAAAACTACTTTCACCTTTAAAAAACTTTTCTTTTGTTAGGGAGGGTAAAAAAATGTGAAATTTTTATTATTTTTAAATTTTGAACGAATAATTTTAACATTAATATATGAGATATATACATATATATATAAAAAACTGAAAGTAGCAGTTGCTCATACTTTTCAAATAAAAAAAAATCAATATAAAACCTCTATTCGTTTAGCCACAAAAAAAATATCATGTAAACCTATTACAATTTCAAAAAAACACCAAAAACTCATTTAATTTTCTTCACTTTCCTGACTTTGACATCGTCTCAAATCTACAAATCTCAACTTAAAGTCGTGAAATTTCTCTATATAATGCAGAATTTTGTTGTCTATCGAACTGCATACTCAGTTTCTTAAATTTCTTAAAATTCATTTTTACCTTGTTGGCCAGCTTTTCGGGGTAAATGCCACATAGTGCGACGTAGCTAACTTTTTTATACGACCAAACAAAATGCCGATCACAAGGTTCACCCGACTATAACGAAAACAGTTTTGGAATCCTTGACCGAATAGGTCAGAAAACCGCACCTATTTAAATTTTATCGATTTTTGTCCAATTTATGGAGAGTATATTTGGTAAAAATACTTGATTTTTCAACTTTATTATCTCCAATAAGCAAATTGTTATTTTCATAAACAATTTTTTTTTGTTTTTTTTTTGTAAATTTCAAAGGTTTAGCTTCTTCCTTTCTTTTTATCTCTAATTTATCCTTATTTTTGCAATTTTTAATTGGTTTTCTTTCCTCACTTTCCAAATTTTTTAATTATGTTAAGTTAACAGTATCTGTTAACATAACATTCACTGAAAAAAAAATGAATATAACTTTCGTAGCAAACTTCACACACACCTAAAAACCGAATGCTGCATTTCGAAAGAAATTTGTGAAAAGGTAATGTGCCTTGACATTGATAACTAAACTGTCCTGTGTTCAATCACGTTTTTTTTTATTACAAAAAGTGTATGAAGTGGCCTCAGGGTAAAGAAAAAATATTTATGAAATTTACGGTGACAATATGCTGCAACTAGAAAAACAGCACATAGTGGTTATTTTCGATTTGATCATATTGAAGTCGCCGTAGTCTAGTAGGTTTCGGTTCAGATATCAAAACGAAAATATAAAAAAAGAACATTTTTCTTCGGCAGATTTCTAGCAAAAACTGAGAGTAAAATAAAATTGCATTGTTAAGTTTCTCAAAAAATCCGTTGTTCGGAGTCGACTCCGCCACTCGTGCGTAAAACTAACACACACAACATAAGTGGCGTGAGAAGCTAGGCCGAAATCCTGACTGAAGGATTCTAATGACCAATGTATGTATCCTAGTCTAGCAGGTAGTTTGTTAGCTTATTAGATACGAACCCGTGGTTCAAACTCCAACTCAAACATCTCGAAAAAAAAATATTTCTTTGGACAATTTCCTCTCAACAAAAAATAAAATTGCCATGCTTTCTCAAAAAAAACAAGTCAAAGAAATTATAGAAAAAATTAAGAAACACCCGCACACAAACAGCGTAAACATTGCTAGGAAATTAGGCATTCATTACCACACTGTCATCAACCATTTGAAGAAAGCTACATACACAATTGAACTCCATGTTTGGATGCCACAGAGGAAAATTTGGTCGTCCGAATTTCCATTTGCGATTTACTGCTAAAGTAATTACCGTAGCTTAGTAGGCATTGTATTGACTTATTAGACGTGAGGCCACCCTTCAAAAAACGAGTTACGAAAAAATATTTCTTCGGCGACTGCCTCTCAGCAAATTTCTGGCAAAAGTCTCACAACAATCTATCGTTTGGAGTCAATTTTAAACTGCAGGTCCTGCCACTCATATATAAAATTAACAAACACAACATAAGTGGTGTGAGAAGTTAGGTCGTATTTCTGACGGAAGGGTTGTAACGACCAATTATCTATTCAAAGTCCAAGCATTATAATAAATTAAAAGCTTTATCAAGATTATAGCTTTTGTGTGTTTTAAGTTTTCTTTTGAAACCGATAAATAGGTAACCCTTTATCAATAGAAACAGATTGAAAACAAAACTGGGTTATTATTTCGTTATTAAGCGTCTAAGCAAAGAAAATAAAGTATAAAGAATGTGCATTTTAACATATTTTGGTATATTTTTCAAAAATATTTCAGGACGCGGGGTGAAAAGTAGAAAGGAAGGATACATAAACCAAGAGCGTAACAATGCGTTGTTATCATCGTGCGTTTTTGTTGTTTGACCACTTTTTTATTTATTTTTTTGGTGGTAAAAACAGACGTCGGCACCAGGGTTACCGTTGACAATTTCGAAAAAGTGTCATTAAAAGGGTATTTAATGAAAAAAGGATCAAAAAAGAGTATTTTAAAGTAAAATAGGGTCAAGTTTTTAGTGAACAAAAAATAGGATTTATTTCAGTAAAAAAAAAACAAAACGAGTTATAGCAGTTCATTAGATACATTAAACTATAATAAAAGTAATTCTATATAAAAACAATTCGCAGGTACATTCAAATATTAGTCCCATTATCGAAAACGTTTAACAATATTTATCACTTTTTAGGAATACCTATTCCATTCTTCCAGCTTCGATTCGAGCAAATTGAGAGAGGAAAGCATGGATTCACAAGTTCCTATTTTAAGTTTGTTAGTAAGTTTATTTTTAATTAGTGATAGTTGTTTTGAAAAAACATGAGGCAAACTAAATACATATATACATATGTAACGAATTCATATGAATTTATATTTTCATCAAATCTATTTTTGAAATTTCCAATCTCGAACCAAAACTTTTCGGCGTTAGTTATTTTAAGTATGTCTTCATACTTTTTGCTGTTTATATTACTTTCTAGCAATTTAAACTCATTGACAAAAGTTTCTGATTCGACAATTATGTCTTTAAACTCAGATACAATTTCAAAATAATTTATATCTTGGTCAAAATATCTTAAAATATTAAGTCTTTTATTTGTCATATCTATTCTTGATATCATATCGTGACACAATTTTTTATAAAAAATCAAAATGTTAGTTTTTATTTCTATAACATCACATCTTGGATACAAATTAATACATATTTCGGTCTCTACATCATGACCTACATATATATATATATGTATATCAAAAGGGCTTTTTGCATATAAAATATTTTCAAAATCAATATCCTTTACTTCTTTTTCAAGTGTACTGAGAACTTTCGTGGGGAATTTTGGAATTTTTATTCCATTGTTATTATTTATTGCCCTGGTAGTCTAGTGGCTAGTGTGCTAGACTATTAGCCTGAGGGTCGTGGGTTCGATTCCCATCAGAGGCTCTGGCCTGTGACACTACACCGAGCATATGGTCAAGTTACTCCGCTCGTATATAATTAGAATATAATTTGTAATTGTATTGTAATTAATAAATAAATAAAAAGGGTCAAAAAGTGCCATTTATTTCGTTAAAATGATACAATGGGATAAATTAAAAAAAGGGTCATAAAAAGTGTCATTGGCATGAAAAAGTGATACTCTAGTGTCACAACGGCAGCGCTGGCATCTTCGGCTTTTTACACACATAGGACACGAACATCAAGAATGTTCGTTAAAAAGAGCGTAAAAATCTTGTCAGCTTTTAAAGAAGAAGGTTCATGTCGCTTTTTTCAGACTTCCATTATACACCTAAAGAAATATCACAGTAGTATTCACTAATATCAATGAGAAATTATTTCGATATTTGGAAGAATACTTGCCAAGTTAAATACGGTGTCTTTAGGGATTTAGTGCAGTACAATTTTTCTATATTTTCCGATCACATATGCATAACATTGGGTTAATAAGTAGACTTGAAATTAATACTAACAATTTTCCTCTAGGTTAACACATGCGTATGGTTATGGATTAGTGAGTGAGAGAGAGAAAATAAGTTGAGAGAATTTATTTATTTACAGCCATATAAAAGTGTTAGTAATATATTCTATTTTGATTTTCATTTCATCAACATACATATGTATGTAAAGCTATCCATCTTTGGCTTAAAAATTAGGCCATGTTTTTTAGACAATTTTTATTAAAAGAAACCATTTTTTATTAAAAGAAAAAAACGAGCATTTCAAAGCATTTAAAAAATTATACTATGGGACAAAATAAAAAATAAAATACGCCCAGCTAATGACGTAGAACATTTTTAACACAAAATATTCTTCGAGTGTTTTTCTGAAATAAAATGATAAAGCATCCGCAGCACATGTATTCTTGTCGCAGTCTGATCGACAACTAAATCAAAAAACACAAGTATACATACACATGTACATATGTACGTACGATGAGAGCAACACATTGTTACGCTCTTTGTTTGAGTTCATTTTTCTTCTGTCTTCCTCCCCCCTCATCAAGAAATGATTTTTAAAAAGATTTTGGTGAGAGCGGGTTGTAATGTTACAACCCGCCATGAGAAATTTTACTTCTACATGATGCGTATTCTTTATATCCATATTCTTTGGTCTAAGTCAACTTTTATCGGTTTTTGTTATGCTACAGTTGCGAAATGATAACATCTAGGCTTAAATCGGTCTTTAGATTTTTCTGACTGCGTCAGTAAGTTTAATAGCCAGCTTAAGTCAAAACCATTGAAATCATAGCACAATTTATATATATATATATATATATATATATATGTATATATTCTCGTATTCCATCAAGAACATAAACTGTTTATATACAATCCACATTCTTCTCTACTATATGCAAATGATCGTAATTCATTGTAATATTTGTCGATTTCCCTCTGGCTTGTCTACCTCGAGGTAATTTTCGATCATCTGCGTCCATAGACCATCTTTTGAGTTCAACTCAAATTTAGTATGACGAATTTTATCGTATGGTCTTCTCCGTCAGAGTTATGCTACGTTCGAGGCCAATATTCTATATTATATTCCGCAAGCATCATTTAATAATTTAATTTCTGGAGTGACAGTTTCAACACTTGCATTATTTACGTCCCTGGAGGGAATTCAAAATTCAGACATTATAGAAGTAAGAAGTAAGAAGTAATAAATCGCCTCGGCCAACTATTACGATGCTGCCCATATGACACATTTTCCGACGTTTTCAAATAAAATGCTTAAAAGTGGAGGGTTGTGTAGCGGCAACAGCAAAGGTTTTAGTTTTTTTATTTCGGGATTTTCTTTAAACGCTTCCTGTATTTAAATTTAAATGAAACAAAGTGTGTGTGAGATAACATAAAAATTTCTTATTTGTTGGTAAGACACATGATGCCATTATGTGTGGAATACAATAGCGTTTATGTGAACGCCAGGGCTTCGTTGGGAGGCTGGTTTCACCTAATTTCACCGATTATATTAGTTATGTTGGCCTTGAGCATTGCTGTTATTTAATATAACTCTATAATACAAATCATCTCATGTGGAGAGATGAGCATTATCCCAATTCGCTCGTACAGAATATCCAATATAGCATAAGCCGTATGGTATGGCTTAACGAAATAGGGGGAATCAAATCAGTGACTTTTTCGGGACGCACTGAACGTTTTTGAATGTTATGTGGATTGATATCGTTTTGAATTCGACAATTTTATTTTTTCCCATACTATTCCCTCGCTATTCATCCAGACGTTGATTTTTAGTTGAAATTTAGAGTCAGTTGCCAAACCCAACACCAACGTCGTCCATGGCGATTTGGCAAAACTGACTATATACAGATGGCCTACTAACAAGATGGCCATTAAAGTCAATGTGCAGAAATCCCTGACCAGAAAGATAGAAAGTACTTTAAAGAAAGTGCTGTTAAGAAAATTACTTAGAAAGAAATTAAATTGTTTAAAAAAATCTACAATTTTTTTCTGTTATTTCATGGCATACTGTTAAGTGTCTTCAAAATGTTGACTGTTTGCCCCACTGTATTTTGAATGTTAATGTACGTTGTCATAGAACGTTTTCAGTTCTATGGGAATAGCAAATAGTTTAAGACTTATTATTCTACAAATATTCGTACGTATTGTATCTAGTATTTATTGAAAATATAATATTTTATTAACAAACTAAAGCAATTATAATACAACTATAACAAAACATAATAAATTTATTTTTATTAATTACTAGCAGATTGTACCCGGCGTTGCGCGTGTTATGTAGTTTATAAATTTTTTATAAAAATCAATTTAGAATTGTAAAAAATATTTTTAAATGTAATTTTCAATTGTTTTGTATTGAAATTCAAAACTTTAAAACGTTCTCGTGAAATTATTACAAAAAAAAATATTTTTTTTCTCCTAATCAGTGCATTAACCCTTTCGCACCTATTGGAACATATGTGTCCCACTGAACGACCGCAGACTCCTATTTTTAAATTGTTACTGTAAAATGATTCAAAGTTGCCCCATTTAGTTATTTAGAGGCTAAAGAACAGTTACATATTTTCATAACACAGAAAAATTGCGTATTTTCATAACACAGGCTGTTTAGTCATAAGAAGACTGCAGTGGTATCAAGTGTTTGCTGTACTGAAACCCACGAAGCATGGAATAAAAATGCGGATGAGATGTGATTCTCTCAGTGGGTACGTATATGATTTCAACATCTACTGCGGTAGAGAAGAAGGAACTACCATTGTCACTCTAGAAGACCGTGCAGTAAATAATCTTGCCAAGACCATAAAGCACCCAGACGTTACGCTTTGCTTTGATCGTTTTTTTACTAGTGTTTATCTACTTGAAACTTTGAATTTTCCGGCATTAGGTACGGTAATGACTAATAGAAAGAACTTACCAAACTGTCAAAACTTACCGAAGGGTGAAGCTATTTTCAAATCGTGTAGTTCTGGAATTATGTATACAAAATAGCACGATACGAAGGAAGTAGCAGCTATTAGCAATTTCCATGGTGCTACAATGGTATCAATAAACAAAAACCAACATAATGGTGAAATTCAAGTTGTGCAGTGTCCAGAAATGATTAAATTTTACATGAATATAATGGGAGGCGTAGACCGAGCTGATCAGTTATGCGGAATGTACGAACTGGAATGTAAATCACAGAAATGGTGGAAGAAAGTTTTTTATAGACTATTGATGATGTTAGCTGTAAATTCGTGGATCATTTATATGAATATACATCGTAAGAAGGAACCATTTCTTGACTTTTTAGCACTGCTAGCAGAAGGTCTCATTGCAGAAGAACAGAAAACTACGGCCGTTAGGAGAAGCCTTACTCATGGTGGTTACCATTTCAAACATAAGAAAATTTATGCTCAATCTGCTACTCACTTACCAATTGAAGGACCTACAAGACGTCGATGCCACAAAAATAAAATTGAAAAACGGACTAACACTTTATATCAAGAATGTCAACTTCCATTGTGCAAGGATTGTTTTGCACCGTTTCACAAATAATTTTAAATATTTACCTTTCATTTATTTTTTTTTTTAATGTACAAAACGAATTTTGAAAGAATAAATAAAATTTCATAAATCTTATAAAAACAGATATTGATTTACTATATGCGTTTTTATAGGTTTAGGCCTAATGGGACTTATATGTCTCATGCCAAACTCCTGATGGGACATTTATATCCCGTGCCCTAAATTCCTTCCTAGGGTATGGGCACTACCAAAAAAGCTATGTATATGTTTAATAAGCATATCTATGCTAAACTGACCTCTTATAGTATTTGTAAACTAACTAATCGTCTCCCGTACCGAAAGGGTTAACAGGCATCGTTTGGGAAGTATTTCTACAAAAAAAGGTGGCCATGGGACACCCTATTGTATAAATTTTTCTTTAAATTTAAAAAAGAAATATTATTACTGGGTCATTTTTGCATTAAAAATAACAATAAATAAAAAACCGGTTTATCGGTTTCGAAACCGGTTTCTAAAAAAAGGCAATTTTTCAAATTATTCGGAAACCGGTTTAACAAGCAACCCAGTTTTTTGAGTACTCTAAGTCTTAAATATAAATGCACTCTTTCCCCCTTTTGGACCCCTTAAGGTCCAACTTCATAAACGGAACACCTCTAATAGCTATTTGGGAAACTTAACCAAGCTAAATCGTACAAAATACCTTTAAAACAGATCGAATTCAGCATTTATGCATAAAAGTACTAATTTTTGCCCATTTTTTCTCCCTTTGTCCCATTTTTCTTCCCTTTTGGTCAAAATTTTGAAAAGATTTCTTGCCTATAACCTGCACCTACAAAAGCTCGATCTATATCCCAAATTTCAAGAAATTCCCAAATTCCACGTGTTCAGGCGTGATTGGCTAACAAACAAACAAAAAAAACAGACTTACAGAAGGATTTATAATATATATTAGGATTTAAGATGGAAAGGATTGAAGTCAGGAGCCATTATACGAACTCCTATTTATTATGGAATACTTTTAATTTCCTCTTAAAAATCTTATTGAAGTTTATTACATCAAAATATAATTACAACAACAAATACAAAGTAAAACAAAACAAACACAAGACATTAACACGTACCCGCCCTCATAAAGATTTTTAATGGAATTCTAATGGAAAAAGGGAAAAGGCTTGAAAATCTTTCTTCACAGCAATAAAAACAAAAGCATGCATGCCTTTTAATAACAATTACGTGGTCAAAACGTGTGGTTTTTCACTAAAGATTTTTCGGGGAAACACGATTTTCATTTTACACACACGCTTTTTATTTGCTGCGGTTCTCACAGGTGGGAAGGAAGGATATGTTTTATGAGTTTTTAAGTGATTTAAAAGACAATTTCAGAAGCCTTTTTGTCTTTGCCTCAATATTTATGCCTCCATGCAAAGAGAGAGAGATACAGAGAGAGATACAGAGAGAGAGAGAGACCAAGAGTGTGTGCCTGTGGTTTGTATGCGTGTGGTGTATAGAAGCATTTATTTTTACGTTTATTTCCATTATTATTGCCTTTTTCAGTTTCTCTTTCACTCGTAAAATGTGTGTATAGAGAGCTGTGTGTAAACATATTCCGCACAGAATTGGATTACGTGTATAAGTATACATGAGATTTGAACTCCCTTTTCTTAACAGCATCATTTATTTGATGTTTTTATTTTATATGATTTCCATACCATCTCTTTATGTAAATCACAGCCTGGATGGAGTATGCTAATTTTGTTGAGTACCTTCAATAAAATGGCCACACATTCCTTTAGAAAACTTTAACTTGTGGTTGATAAATAATAAAATGAAACCAAACATTATATTCATGAAGATTTGCAAAAGAAACTTCAAAGAACGCACATGAGTTAATTGGCCTACTTCAGATTGTGCCTCAGATTACCTACAAAAATTTCAAGTTTGTTGTTGTAACTGTTTTCTTTGCTTGCGCAAACTATTTCTAAGTAAATGGAACTTTAATTGGAATTGAAAACTAAAATAGTTTTGAAATAAAAAGACAGTTTTGGTACATAAAGGCTATGACAGGTCTTTTTTATTGTGCCTTAAAGATCCCTTAAGGACTATGGGGATATCATGAAACATCTGCACCAGTCTTATTGGTGTCTCTTTGTTCTTTATTTGTCTATTCTAACTCGGCATGGTCTAGGTCCACTGTAGCAAGTCTTGCAATGATATGAATGAATTTATTGGAATTAAATATTAAAAAGTGTAAACACATGACATTTTTTAGACACTCAAAGATTGATACCTTCTATTACATTGAGAATGCTGTTTTGAATAAAGTTTGGATTTGGATTATTTTGGACTTTGGAATACTAAAGGATCACAGGATCAGCTTTCGGGATAACATATCCATGATAGTGAATAAAGCTTATGGCATACTTGGATATATGAAACGCTATCCGTTCTAATGTATGGGACCCTTGTTATGCAGTTCATTTTAATAGCATTGAGTCGGTGCAAAAACAATTTTTAATGTTTTGTTTAGGAGGTCTTTGAACTCCTATGAATTACCACCATATCGGAGTAGACAAGCTGTGATTAAACTGCCAACTCTTGAAAGTCGTCGTTCCTTGATGAGTACTGCGAATAATACAAGGCGATGTTGATTCAGAGTTCCTGCTCAGTCGATTGAAATTCAATGTTCCTGTGCGACCATACACGTAATTTTGAACTGCTATAACTGAAATACTACAGTTCAGACTACGAAAATATTGATTCCTTTAGAAGAGCCTGTAAATCCTATAATGAATGCTACCATATAATTGATTTCCTTAAAAACCTTACCATATCGTTTTTAAAAATTGATATGAAAAGCAAGGACAACTCCCCTTGCTATTCTCACATTGTTATTACAATAGCATCGCTAAAAAAAATAGAGTTTGTTGGACTTGAACCCAGACTCTTTTAAGCAGCAAGCAAGTTACCCAATTCCAATTCTTGTAAGGCAGTTTGTGAAAACTTGAAGGCATGAAAATGAAGAAACAAATTCATTTGGCATTTTTTTTTTAATTGGTCATTACAACCAGTGTTGCAAAATTGAAATTTTAAAATTGTACTGAACTATAACTGAAAGAGTACTTTTTACTTTTGTAAAAAAAGTACATACATATGTACATACATAATTGATCATTAAAACCCTTCAATCAAGATTATGACCTAGCTTCTCACGCCACTTATTTTGTGTGTGTTAATTTTTATACATGAGCGCCGGGACCTACAGTTTAAAGTCGACTCCGAATGCCAGACTTTTGAGAAACTTTTTCATGGTAATTTTATTTGCTTTCAGAGTTTTTTTTTTATGTCGGTTTGAACCGACGTCTCACATCTAATAAGCCAATACACTACCCACCAGATTACGGCGATCATTTGGCTTACTGACCATAAAACATTGAATTAATGCCGTAAAATTCTATTGCCAATCAGTTGGGTGTTCAATTTTTTTTTAATGCAACAGAATTGAAAACTGTCAGCACCATCCCCAAAAACACTATACTGCAGAAAACCGGGTTAAAAGTGGCAATATTTTAAGCAAATATGTATCCCTTAAGCTTTATTGCCTATACTTGCCCAATTAATATGAGATTAAATCCGCTTTTAAAATGAAATCATTTGGAATTCATCAGTGTAGGTTGCCCCATACAACCTATTTTCATATTTTTAAGCCGATTATTTAATCGATTTACGATTGTTTCAACTTCAATAATAATTTTTAAAAATGATGATTGAAAAATACGGCGGGCAGTTCCATTTTGTAAATGCAAACTATGCATTGCCTACAATGAACTTATGAACAGAAATGGGAGAAGAAAGAAACAAACAAAACATACAAAGGAACGAATGTAGGAACATCATCAACAACAGATCATCACTTGGCATCGAGCCAATGATGACAGAAAAAAAAGCGAAAAGAATTGAGAGCAACACACACCTATACAGACACATTTTTCATGTTATTAATAGTCAAAATACAGTAAAGATGTGTGGATGCAACAGCAGTTGTAAAGGAGTAGAGGAATAGGAGAGTAACAGCATTCCACTTGAAACAGAATCACACTACCAAACAACAAGCATTGGGATGGACAAGACAGACAAACATTTAAGCTGGCATTTAAACGTTGTTTACATAACTTTTCTAAGCTTATCACACACTCGCACACACACACATAGACATACACATAAATTCATTACAATTTTAGGTTTCTTGGAATTGGGCCACCTTATGGTTTTTAAAGCCATAATAAGTCCTACAGGATGCAACCCACTTGCAGGATTTGATTGGATTTTCTTTTTTTGTCATCACCGGCATTGGATTATGGCAACGATTTAATCTTATACTTTTGTAGGCTGATAAAGCGAAAATAGAAAAATGACTTCCAGTTCGATTATTTTTAGAAAAGCTAAAATAGAATCGCCTGCTATTCTCAGAAGTTTAAATATACATTCAGGGAGGAAGTCCGTTTATTCTACGAAAAGCTAATATAGCAACGCCTACTCTTTTTAAAAGTTAAAATACACTCTAAGGGAGGATCTATAAACGGAGAAAATTCTGTGTCTTTGTCACGGTACACAACACATTAGAATGCATACAATGGGCAAACCAAACAAAGGCTAGCTCGATGCGAATCGTTTGTGAGCTTTGCTAGCAGAATCTTTGCAAAGCAATCAATGTGGAATAAATGGCCTTATTGAAGTCATTTAATATTTGAAACAAAAAAATGAGTGCATTTAGCCAAGAAAAAATTCTAGTGGACCTGGACAATGCAATGCGATTCCGCCTTTGGAAATGATATTGACTTTGACATAGTTGGAAGGAGAAAGGACTAAGAAGGATAAAACAAATAGGCGAGAAAAATCATAAACTCTGACAACAGAATGTTTTGGAATAGACAAAGCGAATCGTACCAACAAAACACATGGAAAAAAAAATTTTTAAAAAAATACTACAAGTCCGTCCAGCACGCCTGTAGTCTACAATAGACTTTTTAGAATATTTACACTCGACCAAACTCAGTTTAATAAAGACGTTCTTACCATACTTAGTTCAATAAACTAGTTGATCTTTTGTGAAAGTTCCGAATCAAAAAGGGAGAAACCTAGCTCCTTCTCCTATACAGAAAAATTAGGATCAAAGGCAAACCTTCTCTGATGACATAATTTTAAAACTTCTTCCCAATATTATCACCAAAAAATTTCGCTGCATTCTACTGTATTGGAAACATAACTCTATTGGCATAAGTATATCGAATCCAATACAGGGGAGGGGAGTCCATACATATGTACATACATAATTGGTCAGTACACCCCTTCCGTCAGGATTACGACCAAGGTTCTCTTCATCAACAACAGATCATCATTTGGCATCGAGCCAATGATGACAGAAAAAAAAACGAAAAAAATTGAGAGAAAAAAGTGTGACAATAATCTCCTTTGCAACCAAGAACATGCACAAAAAAAGGGGAAATTTAAAAATAAAAGAACAGCACACACCTATACAGACACATTTTTCATGTTATTAATAGCCAAAATACAGTAAAGATGTGTGCTTACAACAGCAGTTGTAAAGGAGTAGAGGAATAGGAACAGTCAACTACAGGTTGAGTGCATTTATTCGGAACATCATACCACTGGAAACATAACCACACCACCAAACAACAAGCCTTAGTGTGGACAGGCAAACTTTTAAGCTGACATTTGAACGTTGTTTACGTAACTTTGCTGATCCTATCACACACACTCGCCCACACACACATAAATTCATTACAATTTTCGATTTCTTGGAATTGGACAACCTTAAAATTGCTGCTGACGTATGTATTTCTGAAAAGCATATAATTCCTAGAGGATGCAACCCACCCACTTTCAGAATTTGATTGGATTTTCATTTTTTTTTTTGTCAACGTTGGATTATTGCAACATTTTAAAATTGTCCGCCATTGTGGGCTGGTAAAGCAAAAATAGAAAAATGACTTCCTGTTCGATTATTTTTATAAAAGCTAAAATAGAAACGCCTACTATTCTCAGATATTTAAATAAATATTAAGGCAGGAAGTCCGATTATTCTAAGAAAAGTTAAAATAGAAACGTTTACTCTTCTCAAAAGTTAAAATAAACTCTAAGGGAGGATCTATCAACGGAGAAAATTCTGTGCTACTGTTAATATGTAATTTGATAATAGAGTCCGACACATGCCTTAATATTCTCTCTAAATCCCTGTGGTTATTTGGGTCATTCAAAAGGACAAAATATTGTTCTATTTTGCCATTAAAAATATAAGTGAATGGACGTGTTAATTTTCTCACCTCCTTAATGAAAACCGCATCAGACATCTGCTTTGTGTTTGGCTGACATTGATAGTAGATTACCTTATACCAAAGAAAATAAAGTATAAAGAATGTGCATTTTAACATATTTTGGAATATTTTTCAAAAATATTTCATGACGCGGGGGGAAAGATAGAAGGGAAGGTTACAGAAACCAAGAGCGTAACAATGCGTTGTTCTCATCATGCGTTGTTCTCATCGTGCGTTTTTGTTGTTTGACCACTTTTTTATTTATTTTTCTGGTGTTAAAAACAGACGTCGGCACCAATGACCCTCAGGGTAAGAACATCTTCGGCTTTTTACACACAAACGACACGAACATCAAGAATGTTCGTTAAAAAGAGCGTAAAAATCTTGTCAGTTTTTAAAGAAGAAGGTTCATGTCGCTTTTTTCAGACTTCCATTATACACCTAAAAAAATATCACAGTAGTATTCACTAATATCAATGAGAAATTATTTCGATATTTGGAAGAATACTTGCCAAGTTAAATACGGTGTCTTTAGGGATTTAGTGCAGTACAATTTTTCTATATTTTCCGATCACATATGCATAACATTGGGTTAATAAGTAGACTTGAAATTATTACTAACAATTTTCCTCTAGGTTAACACATGCCTATGGTTATGGATTAGTGAGTGAGAGAGAGAAAATAAGTTGAGAGAATTTATTTATTTACAGCCATATAAAAGTGTTAGTAATATACGCCATTTTTATTTTCATTTCATCAACATACATATGTATGTAAAGCTGTCTATCTTTGGCTTAATAATTTTGGATAAATAAAATTAAAATAAATCAACGATTTTATTATTAAAAGAACATGAAGCTATCCATATTTGGCTTAAAAATTAGGCCATGTTTTTTAGATAAATAAAAATAAAAAGAATAAAAAACCATTTCTTTATTAAAAGAAAAAAAACGAGCATTCCAAAGCATTTAAAAAAATTATACTATGGGACAAAATAAAAAATAAAATACATACATACATACATAATTGGTCATTACAACCCTTCAGTCAGGATTACGACCATCTCGAACATCTCGTGATGTTACGACCCGCCATAAGAAATTTTACTTCTACATGATGCGCATTCTTTATATCCATATTCTTTGTTTATACTATGTTCAGATATACACTTTTATTGAGTCAATATTCGATTTATTGAGTACAATATTTTAAGTGTTCAGACATAATAATATACGCAGTTCAGCTGCTTATTCAATATTCTTTTGACAGCTGACAAAACAAAACAGCTGGTGGTTAACAACATTGTTTTTATGTTGTTTTTTTTTTTGTTATGTTTTTTTTTTTTTGTTTTTTTGTTTGTCGTTGTTGACATTTGAGTTGTCAAATATCAACAGAAAGTGTTCGATTAATTGTAATATGCTCACTAAACACACTTTTGACAGTGTTCCATTTTAAGTTTTACTCAATATTATAACAATTTGCGTATTTATTGCGCAATAATTAATTGAAACTTTATGTGAAATATTGAGCTCAATAATGGCGTTTATTGCGATTTACGCAATAAAGGTGCATATCTGAACACCGTATTACTTCATTAAAAAAAAAAATTTATTACATGGCATTATTTTTTTCGCATCACTCATGTATAAAATTAACAAACACAACATTAGTGGTGTGAGAACCTAGGTCGTAATCCTGACTGAAGGGTTGTAATGACCAATTATGTATGTGTATGTATTTTTGCGTACAAAAATCCAAGCCAAGGCTATACTTGATGGACGTATACTATGGAAACTATAGTGGACGTATCCCAACAGTCAAACCTAACCTAAAACCAAAAAAAAATTACATTGTGGTGTCCTCAGATTGAAAACTGAAGGCGCGTGGGATTATGAAAGACATAAGCTGCTCACATCGCAAAGTGTTTGAAAATTCGGATGATCACTTGGGTCTAAAAAAGTTTTCCAAAAATATTCCTGAAAAGTTTTCTCACAATCGCAAACATACGTAAACGTTTAACAGTTTTTCAATCGCAATATGGACGTGACTTTGTCACAACACATCTGAATGCAAACAATAGGCAACCCGATGATGCGAATTGCCACGTAAGAAGTTCTAGGTGGATTTGTGGAGCAACAAAGTCTTGGTGATCAAGAGATATTTATAAGGCATATCCGTCACCTTAAAAACACAAAAACAATCAATGAGGCAAGTGGACTCATTGAAATCATTTAATATTTGAAAGAATATGAGCGAATTTAGCCAAGAAAAAATTCTTATGGACCTGAGCAATGATATGGACCGATTACGCCTTTGGAAATGAAATTTATCACGCAATGTTAGGAGGAGAAGGGACTAAGAATGATAAAACAAAAAGGCGAGAAAAATCACAAACTCTGACAGCAGAATGTTTCGGCATATACGAAGTTGTTGATTAAGCTATCATAGGCAAAGCGAACCGTAGTACGACTCTAGTCCTCCTTGCATTTATGTCAAAGAGATCTCCAAACACCGATAGTTTACAACTGCCAACTGAGTCTACGCTTAACTTCTTCTTGGAGAAGAATAATACCAGCAATGCGATCGTAAATGAAAGTGCAACTAGGCTGGTAATGAGTAGAGATTGAGGTCTACCACATGATATGCATGAGCATATCATTGATTGCATCACCATACGTAAGTACCAATTCGAAGCCATGCAATTAGACATGACTTCCCTCTTGGAAGAATTAAGAATTAAGCCTCCGGCCAGGCTTCGCCGTCCAGTCTGCTATCATTTCAACTCCGAACAGTTCGGGACTGGTGACCCAAAACCAAGACTAGTTACAGTAAACCATTTTCCCATTTACTGCCCACTAGAAAGTTGCGACCAAACGCATACTTTGTAATACCGGACCGGACGCAGTCAAATAGAACGTTATCGAGCGTAGTTATACTTTGAAAAAAATTGAGTTCATGCGGATCTCGATGTGAACAAAGTAAGATGACAAGATGTAGTCCTCAAAACTACCAGAGCAATACAAGAGAGAATGGAAGAATTGTCATCAGAGTTTTAGATTTTTTAAGAAGCTACTCTGGCCATCCATAGAGAATAACATCAACAAGGTTAGGCAAAGCAATCTCTTGAGTATAAAATTACAAACCGAAACTGAAACAAAGAAACGACAAAATAATTTGATGGCAAAGATGATTTGTGACAACCAATATCCCATAAAGAAGGAAAGAATAAAAGCAAAAACCAAAAAAAAGGGTGTAGTGTGAACAGATACTTATTATTTGTGATGTTGATAGTCATTTTCCATTGGTAGACCTCATTAGATGAGAAGAGGTGAGTTATATTTTTTATTTTGATTTAATAATTTTTCCATTTAACTAAACCAACTATCGGGTGGGCCATCTATCGGTTTAAATTTGAACCATTTCCATACATACATACATACATACCCTTCAATCAGGATTACGACATAGCTTCTCACATCACTTATGTTGTGTGCGTTAATTTTATACGTGAGTGGCGGGATCAACAGTTTAAAGTCGACTCCGAACGACAGATTTTTGAGAAACTTTTCAAGGCAATTTTTATTTACTCTCAGAGTTTTTGCCAGAATACTGCTGAGAGGAAGTCGCCGTAAAAATATTTTTTCATATTTCGTATCGATGTCTGACCTGAGGCTTGAACTCAGGTCTTACTACCTACTGGACTACGACGACTTCCTTGACTACGACAACTTCATTGAACCATTTCAGAATCTTATGTAATTCTTATGTCATTCGATTATATGAAAAATTCAGTATATTATCTCCACTGAACGCAATGAATCGATTTGCGATTGAACAACTTTGGGATTTATTGGGCCAACGAGAACAAGCACATGTGGACTTACTGAAGCCAATGCACCCATTATGAGTGACTGTCTGATGCGGCTTGTTGAGTAGAGGCATCATAGGTTCATAATTCTTTGGAAATAAGGACGGCGCTACCATTACGGTCAATGGAGTTAGACACCTATCGCACCATGATAACCAATTTTTTTGTACAATGTTTAGTTTCAACAGGATGGTGCAACTTGCCACACATCTTATGCCACAATCGATTTATACGTTTGATGGCCATTTAATTAGCAGAAATGGTGATGTCAATTGTCACCATTGGACTATTTTCTGTCGGGCGCCGTTAAAGAAATGTTTTAGGCCGACAAACAAGAGACAATTGAGCATTTGAAGGCCAACATCCATGATACCTCCCAAAATGGACAAATTTACAAGGATGCTGTACGCTCTTCGCAGAAAAACCTGAAGATTTGATGAAAAAACGTAACGATTTCTCTATTTATTATGGTAACAGATGGAAGTCGCCGTAATCTAGTAGATAGTGTGTCGGCTTATTAGACTTAAGACCACGGTCCAAACCCTAGGTCAGACATCAAAACGAAAATATGAAAAAATATTTCTTCGGTGACTTCCTCTCAGCCGATTTCTGACAAAAACTCTCAGAGTAAATAAAATTGCCAAGAAAAGTTTCTCAAAAATCTGTCGTTCGGTGTTGACTTCAAACTGTAGGTCCTAGCTACTCATGTATAAAATTAACGTACACAACATAAGTGGTGTGAGAAGCTAGGTCGTAATCCTGACTGAAGGGTTGTAATGGCCAATTATGTTATGTATGATGGAAACAAACACCAAAAATTAGAACCAAATTTAGTCATGGTCAGTGACTAAACTATTTTTAAGCAAAGTTGAATAGAAAATATTAAAAAATCCGCCGCATAACGATAAGTAAAGAGTTTGTTTCACTTGATACTTGTGATCCTGTATGCAACAGCAAAATTTCAAATCTATTTACGGATGTTTTTTTTTTACTTTTAAAGCATCTTTTAGTTTCTCTTTAAAATATTCCATTAAATGCTGTTAAATTTTCAGAGAACATCATAAACTAACACGAATGTTTGTATGGGAGAGTGTGTGCGTACGTATGTATGTATGTGTATGTATAGGTAGATATGTATATTTGCATGAATGTATCCATGCATGTGTTGGTCCATGACAAACAGTTTGTTAGATGAGTGTAAACATGAAAAATGACAGCAAATTCATTCATCAGTCAGTCAGTCAGTCAGTTATTCCTGTCAGTCATACACACACACACTAACTCACACGCTGAAGTCCTTTTTAACATTTTCTTTTTAAAGAAGAACAGCCAACTAAACGAACAAGCATTCGTTCGTTTTTATTCAGTCATTTGCATGCATAATTTTTTTTATTTTTTCTTCTGGTTTTAACGTAATAAACGTTCATTGCTCTGTAACAAAATTGGCGATTAAATTATTACACAATTTAAAATGGAATGCAAATGAAATAAAATGAAGTTTCAAATATTTTTCTGTTCGAAGAGTATAAATAATTCGTGTCAAATACAACACTGTACATCAGGCTATTTGAGTCGTCGGTTTAATAGAGGACTCTTGCACTCGAAGCTGAGTAGGACGCAGAGAAAAATCAGTTTCGAATTAATGAGAAGAATACCGCATATTTTCTTCTTTTGTATGAGGGTTGGAAGAACTTCTATAGTACCAGTCCTCCTTGTCATCATATCTAGTGTAACTACTATAAATTAAAATGTCTGGTTGTCGTCAACTCCTTTCCATCAGCAGTCCTAAGCCCGCTAATAGTTGGAGGAGAAATATCTACAAAGTGATTTTCAAGTCAAAAACAAAAACAGGTTAAGGTGTAGGGCTGGCCGTAAGCTAAGCAAATGCCAACCTACTAGATGCCAGAAACTGGAACTGCTTCTTCTGCGCCTACGCTAGTTAGTCACACCCATCGAAGACAGGGAGTCCTCGATTTGGTCCTTCCAACGCAAACAAGGTTGTCCTCTACGCCGACTTCCGCAGATCCCTGCATCAAATAACCTCCATTCGAACGACATGGCCGAGCTAGCGCAAGCGCTGGATGCGTTGAGGAGCTCATACAGTTTACTGTTGGATTGCATGCGAAAACCATCGCCAACTCAGACTGAACCGAAAATCTTACGTAGGACTTTTCTCTCGAACAGTCTCGAGGCCGCTGCATCAGTTCTTAATAGGGTCCATGCCTCTGAGCCATAAAGAGGCACGGGTAGGATGAGTGTCTTGTAGAGTGTTAGTTTTGTCGTACGAGAGAGGTCTCTGCTACTCAATTGCCTATTGAAACCATAGTAGCACCTGTTGCCAAGAGTGATCCTGCGTTTGATCTCCAGACTGACATCACTTTTGGTGGTAGCGGCGGAGCTAAGATAAATAAATTCCTTGACTGTTTCAAACGTATAGTTACCGGCTGTAATCTGAGAATCAATATGCCGCACGTCTCTACTTCTCGATAACATATACTTTGTTTTTTCCTCATTTACGGCCATACCCATTTATCATACATTGTCACATTATTGATCGGAGTGTGAAACAATCTTAAATCTTATGTCTCTGTTTTTGGCGTTCAGTAAAAATATTGATATCCACTTATAATCAGTAATTAATTCTAACCAATGTTGTGTTAATCTCCTGACCGTATGAAACAGATTCGTTATATGGAGGCTATTTTTGCCGTTTTAATGTTTGATGATAACGACAGGTGGCGGAATATGGTCAGAAAAATAAGGGCACTCCATGAAAGTCGTCGTAGTCTAGTAGGTAGTGTGTTGGCTATTTAAGCATGAGGCCATGGAACTTCGGCAACTACCTCTTAGCAGATTTCTGGCAAAAACTCTGGGAGTAAATCAAATTGCCATGATAAAGTTTCTCAAAAAATCTGTTGCTCGTGGTATAAAAATAAACACACACCTACGTAAGTGGTGCGAGAAGCTAGGTCGCAATCTAGACTGAAGGACCAATTATGTATGTCGAACAAAATTTGCAACTTCAACGAGTAACCTTAAATATACTGCAAAGCCTTAAGATGAGAATTAGTACAGTTACTTATCAACAATTTGTCTCATTTTTCATGCTTCCTCTTCATTTTATTTGCTTTCTAATTAAGTCTGATATTGGTGTCTTTATTATATTTCACAACACTGCAGATATATAGTAGGTTTGGGATCATTTCAAGGCATCATTAAGGTAATTTAAGGTATAAAAATAATACAATAACGACTAATTGATGAAACACACTCATTACAAATTTTATTCAGTTTGTTTTTCATTTAAAATTCATCGAAAGTTGTATTCAAAGTTTTTCGTATATTTTTTTAAAAATAAGTTTTTTCCTCTCAAATTTTGAAAGTTTTTTTATTAAAAATTTTATTTAATTTTTGTTGTTATTAAAATGTTTTTTTTTATTTTTTAGTCTAAAGTTGTTGTTGTTGTTGGTTTAGTTTTTAATTGCGGTTTCAACTTTATGGTGCACTTACTTGTACTCTCTCTCAACTCTTTTTTAATTGAATTGTTTTCAATTTGTTTTTATTTTTTTTCTTTTTTTTTTTAATTTCACTAAAAAAAGTATGAAGTTTTGAAAGATACGCAGCCATACAAAATGAATGAAAAATAACTTCAACTTCAACTACTCTTGATGCAGAGAAATACAGTGGAGCTGAAAAATGTGTTCCACGTTACAGTGAAAATATGTTCAAAAAAATTTCTAGAGATCCTAAACTACATCCATAACGAGACCTCTTACTGTTTCAATCTAAGGAACGTTAGCAGATTAAATAAATACGGGAAAGTGCCCTAATTGAGAATATACGAGGTAGGTGTTTGAATTTTCCCTCTTTGCGATAAAAATTTTTTTTAGCAATTTCATTGGAACAACAAATAATTTTAGTTGTTTCAAGCAGTTTGAAGAAAAACTGTGCATCATGGGTTCAAATAGAACTCTGGCCTTTTTTTGATACTAAATTCACACCACTAATGCCACGCCCTCTTTAGATTTTTAATGCAATTGTAAAAAACTGATGTCTTAACAGAAGAGTACATGTTTATTTAGTATGTAAACGATTGCATAGATGTATAAGAAATGACATCTGATGTCGAAATGTTACTACCGAAATTTTTTCTCTCAAATACCAGGCGAACAGAACTGTGAACTACATTTGTAGCTGGCTACGTAGGTAGCTGGGGGCTGTATAGCTGGGAAGCTGGCTAGCTGGATATATACTAATATACTGTTACGAAAATGAAAAACAGTGTAGTATCGTTTAACCTTAAAAACGATAAACAAAAGCTACGCTAACACAGACATCGAACTTGTTATGAGTAAACCAACAACAACATCAGTATGAGAAAAGGATGTAGACAACTAAATGAAAGCAACAACAAACAAGGTAAGCAAACAACACAAACAACAATGCAGTCGCGATATAATTCTCGAGAAGGCGAAAACAAGAAACTTCTGCCTTAAGAATGTTCATCAGACTGATTTTGTGGACATATAAAAAGGCAAGACAAAGCAGACAACCAGTAGTAATAATTCAGTCAGTCTGGTGTGAAGACGCGTGCGTGTGAAGAGAACAGTCGCGGTTTGACGATCTCCGCTATATTGTAGATCTAACGAACAAGTGTTGTGCTTACGCAAAGGGTGTGAGCAAAGGAAAATAACGAATAAACAAATTGTTGTTGTATCTTTAAGTTGTATACGGTGGCACACAAAAGTAGTGTGAACAATAATTCTTTGAATGGGTTCTGGAGCAGTAGAAAACTGACCCTTATTTGTATCGAAAGATCATCTTTTGCGATGAAGCCTATTTCTGGATAAATGCGTACGTGAACAAATAAAATTGTCGAATTTGACACGATATTAATCTACATGAGATCCAACAGTGTCCAATGGCGGCACCAAAAAGTCACTATTTGGTTAGGAATTTAGGCTGGCAGCCTAATAGGTTCATATTCCTTTAAAAACGACATTGGCCAGGTGAATATGAGCACTATAGATCGATTATTATTAATTTCTTTTGGACTGAATTGGATGATATAGACACCAACGACATATAGTTTCAACAGAATGGCACTATGTGCCACACACAGCTAGATCATCGCACATTTGATATTCTGCACGAGGGATTTGAGACCACAACTATCCCACCGAGATTATGCGATTTGTACTCCTTAAACTTTTCATTGTGGAGTTTTCATAAGTTGTAGATGTCCTTAAAGCCAATATCCGTCATATCCAGCCCGATTTATTCGCCTAAGGGCCATTTTTTGAATGCAAGTTTAAACTCGATATTACGTTAATCTCCAGTTAAACTTCGTTTTCAGTTTTTAAATTTACTTAATCTTGAGTTTAATCTTACGGTTAAGCAGTTAATCTCGGGTTTAAACAACCAACGTAGCTGGTTAAAACTCGAGATTAACTATGAAAAGTCGTTGACAAATTTTATTTAAAAAAAAAGCTTTTAAGTGAGGGAAAGCCGAATAAGACAAATATTTAACCGTTTGACTGCTAAGCGATTCTGATGAGAACGTTCGGAAACTGCTCGAAAACTACAATTAATTATTATAATAAAAAAATCTACAAAATTCTAATAACCTATGTATAAAGAGAAGACCCTATATCTCGTCTTTTAATTTTATTTTTGCTTTTTCACTAAATTTCTACACCGAAATTCGCAACGCAAATGCGAGTCCTCACGTCTAATAAGCCAACACCCAACCTATTAGAGTATGGCGCCTAGTATCCTATACTAATACAAAGAATGATTTCAATTGCTGACAACTTTTTTGTAGCTGTAATAATAAGAAGACATTTTAAATTTGATTGTATTTGTTTCATAATTTAATGTCTTTTATTTCAAATTCTACAATAATTGTTAAATTCTAAGAATAAAATTAATTTGTTTAGTAAACTTGGCCGAGTGCACTAACGAATTAAACTACGAGTAACAGATCAATGCAATAAGTACAATTGGACTTAATTTAATTCAGTAACTTAAGCAATAATTTAATTAATAACTAATGAATTAAATCATTCATTTGTGATGTACTGTAAATTGTGATCACAAGCAGCAGCCATTCAAAATTAAATTCAATTCAAAATTGAATTGAAGAAAATTTAATTGAAAAAGGCAGGTGTGAGTGAAATACGTAAAATTTTTATGGCTTAACTTTAAAGCTTAATGTTAATTAAATAAACACTTTTAAATAAATAATTAAACTACAATATGCCTGAATAAGTTTGTTAACTTAACTTAACTAATTTGTTAGAGAGGCTTAAAGGGCAAGCATTAAAGTCATTTTACTTTAAAGTTTTCCAATTGTGGAGAGATTTCATGTTTTAATATCTTTTGTAGCGTGGTGTGAGTGAGTGAATGTGTTTGTATGGTGAAAATAATCGCATTATTTATTCCACCGAACGATAGCCATTAGTGGTGCTACGTTGAGATAAAACCGAATCGGGATTTTTCAATTCCATGGCCAATTTATAGCCTAATTCCGGGCGTCTATCTCTACCCTCAGCCATGGCCTTAACCTGTAAACGAAAATAAAATTTGAATCGTAATATAAAACAGATGAGAATTAAAGAGTTACGAAACTCATCATACCTCATTGGAGTGCACGACAACACCATGATTGCTTATCACCTTCTCCTTGGTATGTTCAATATCATGAAAATCAGTGCCACGGCAACAGTCATCAATTAAAATGGTACGATAGCCCACCGAAAGAGCATCCACCGCAGTGGCACCCACACAGACATCATAAGCTAAACCACACACATAAATATCAGTGGTGCCCTTCATTTTCAATTGGGCATTAAGAGTGGTATCCGATAATTTCTTATTGTCCCAAAATACTGAATAGGAATCAACCTCTGGATTTGTACCCTTGTAGACCTTTACGCCATTATCGACCACCTTCAAATCCTTGTGCAACTCAGCACCCCATGAATCTTGAACACAGTGACGGGGCCAGAGACGTTGCTTCATGGGTGGCGGACCGGCAAATATAACAGTATCGAATACTTGAGCGGAATCAGCATCAACCTACAGAAATGCAAAAAAAAAATTCATGTAAAATTGTTTCTGGTCCTGAATTTATTGTGAAGACTTACCGGTGAGTTCTCATCTAAAGGTCTTATTTTAACATTATCGATAAATGAGACATGATCACTTGGATGCCAGTCCAGTGAATAGAAAACCGCATCGAAATCCACCGTATCTAAAAGGTTATTAATTGGTTCCAGTATCTGAAAAAAGTGTAATTTCAATCGATTAAATAAGGCAGAGCAGGTTCAATTCTTGCAGTTCATATCAAACAAGTGAAAAGAAGGGAAACATTTAAAACAGCTGCCAATCTAACAGAAACTTAAATATTTCTTTAGATATTCCGATTACCAAGACATAATCAGTTCCAGATAATGACCACAGATTATGAACTGATTAGTAGATGCCGGATGTCTTTTAATCGGAGCTAGTCTAGAAATTTAGCCGTTGACAGGCTTAACTAAGGAAGGCCCTGAGCATCCATTCACTCATGCAGCAGATATAATACATACATACATAACATAATTGGTCATTACAACCCTTCAGTCAGGATTACGACCTAGCTTCTCACACCACTTATGTTTTGTGCGTTAATTTTATGCATTAGTGGCGGGACGTACAGTTTAAAGTCGACTCCGAATGACAGATTATTGAGAAACTCTTCATGGCTATTTTATTTACTCTTTGAGAGGCAGTCGTCGAAGAAATATTTTTTCAAATTTCCTTATGTTCGAGATGTCTGAGCTGTGGTTTGAAGCGTGGTCTCACGTCTAATAAGCAAACATACTACCTAATCTTCAACAAGAAAGCAGAGATCAGCAATGAATCGTTTTTTCGCTACTCATAAGTACTCATGAAATTTTGGGTATGAGACTGACTCATACCATAACATTATTGAAATTCAACTACTCTGATTCATTCGTACTCCCTACAGCATAGATCGATAAGTACAGTTTGCAATGAGTATGAGTACAACGTTGACATCAAACTCATAACATTCGAAATATGTTTGATTCATACGCCTACTCATTCAGATTCATAAATTTAGAAAAATACTTACAATACTCATAAAAGATTCGAATCATTCATCAAAATTTACAGTCTTAGTTGTTGTTGCATTTACAAAAAAAAAAAAGGAATAAAAAGACAAAGATAGCAAGCAAAGCAAACATACAACTTTCTAGTGAGTATTGTAGTGTCGAATCATATTTATTTTGCGATTCTTGTAAATGTTGAGCCATGGAGAGCCGAAATCAACAATATCATGTGTGAATATGAGTAGTATGAGTAAGATATTAAAATAAGTATGAATGTGTATAAGTATCAGAAATTATGTGTATGATTCGAATCTACTCATCATTTTGAATACTCATTGCTGATCTCTGCAAGAAAGCTGAGACAAACAAAATAAATTTTAACATACAAATAATGTCACAAACACTATGAAAAAAAAACAAAAAATTCCAAGTATTATAGCCAGTGATACAGAATGACACACAGACATTGTAGGATATGTGATGACAAATTTTATGATTGAAAAAAAAAACGAACAAAAATCTAAAAGTACCAGCATAAATAGTGTAAAACATATCCGACTTACGCTATTATATTTTCGATACACACAACGACATGCGGAAGTAATATAATAAGTAGAATGCATCCGTTTCCTCTTCATAGACTCTCAAAACAACGTTCCTGCTACGTGGAATAGTGATGGCGCTTATATAGACAAAACGCATGGAAACAACGAAACATAAATAAGTACGATAGAGCGCATATTCAAAAATAAAAATTCAATTTAAACAAACAGATTTAGGGGGCAGCATATGGCAATGTATGTATATAGAGAGCATCATATGGCAAGTTTCCCTTTTCCTCTTAAATTTTGATAGTCCACACTACTCTGATGCTTTCTCAAATAATTTAATTGCTTTGACACTGTTTACACCCTCGGAGGTAATTTTATGTGACCACTGCCATGATCTAGCCGTAGTCTAATAGATGGTGTGTTGATTTAGACGGTTCAAGCTCCAGGTCAACAGAACGAAATTTGAAAAAATATTTTTTCGGCAACTGCCTCTCAACAGAATTTCTGACAAAAACTCTGAGAGTAAATTAAAATTGCCATGAAAAGTTTCTCAAAAAATCTGTCATTCGGAGTCGACTTTAAAATTTAAATTAACGACTTAATACCTTAGTAATATGGGGGCAGGATGGTACATTCCGTTTGAGCCCATCTACGAAAGCTTTAACAGATTTAAAAACATTCATAGCTTTGAAATCATACGAAACCCTAGTTATGTTACTTTTGAATCATTTCCAAAACCTGTTTTCGCATTTAAATAGCTTGGCATGTAATTGCAGCAAACTGTTCGTGTATCTCTTTCGACGAATGCCTTTAATTCAGGGACTTTAGAAATTTTTGGTTTTTATTGAAGCGACTGGCCGTCAAAATCTTTGTAAATCGAAGGACCAATCTCTGTACATTGTATTATTTAGAGCAACATCTCTAAAAATTATTCTAATTGGCTAGTCTACAACGAATTAATTCAGAAGTCTTTTGATTTCACACAGCCTTCACTGAGTCGGATAGGAAAGATATCGGGTGGCCCCTTTATCAGTTTAAATTTGATTTATTTCGGTATATCGGTTATTTCTGCCATTCTATTCTGTCACACAATTCAGCGTATTATCGCCACTAAACGTAATGAATCGATTTACGCTTGCAGAACGTTGGGATTTATTATGCCAACGAGAAACTGCACGATGATCGTCTTTTCGGATGAAGCACATTTTTATCTTGGTGGGTATGTGAATGAGCAAAATTTCCGTATTACGAGTGAGTGTTTGGTACGGCTTGCGAAGCAGTGGCATCATGGGCCCATATTTTGAAAATGAGGACGGCGCAACCATTACGGTTAATGGATGATAACCATGATAAACAATTCTTTTGTACCCGCTCTTCATTCATATTGATGTGAACGATGTTTGCTTTCAACAGGATAGCGTAACTTGCCACACATCTTATGCCATAATCGATTTATTGCGTCAAACGATTGAAGGCCATTGAATTAGTCGAATTGGTGATGTCAATTGATCGCCAAGAAGCTGCGATTTGACACCGTTGGACAATTTTCGGTGGAACGCCGTTAAAGGAAAGTGTTAAGCCGTAAGTCGCCGTGGTCTAGTAGGTAGTATGTTAGTTTTATAGACTTGAGGCCTCGGTTATAACCCCAGATCAGACATCTCCAACGAAACGAAATATGAAAAAATATTTCTTCGGCGACTTCCTCTCAGCAGATTTCTGGCAAAAACTCGGAGAGTAAATGAAATTGCCATGAAAAGTTTCTCAAAAAATCTGTCGTTCGGAATCGTCCCGCCACTCATGTATAAAATTAACACGCACAGCATCAGTGGTGTGAGAAGCTAGGTCATAATCCTGACTAAAGGCTTGTAATGACCAATTATGTATGTTATGTATGTATGTATGTTATGTATGCATGTATGTTATGCCGACAAACTAGAGACAATAGGGCATTTAAAGGCCAACATTCAGGATGCTAATATGAAATAATATTCCATTTCTAACCGAAACAATTGTACTTCATAACAAAAATCGCCAGAATTTATCGAGTTAGAGGAGTTAGAGGAGGATTCTTAAGATTGCCAAGATGGCTGAAAAATATCTGCTTTGAATTGTATACAAATATTGTACAAAAAATTTTTAAAAAATTTAAAATTTTTAATCTCATCATATGACCGCATTTCCTTTAAATACTACCACCGGTGTATGTATACCTTAAATAGTCTTAAATAGTATGGCTATAGGAAGACCACAGACAGAGCTGCTCGTATTTCTTGAACTTACCTCATGTCCTTTTTGCTGGGCACTGCAATTGCTGATATCCAGCGAACCGCTTATGAAATCATTTTGTACATCGACAATGAGAAACGCATTCACCGGGCGTACGATCTGTAATGATACCAACAACAACAACAATAGTAATGGCAGTAAAGATATTTAAATGAATGGTTAAAGTTTAAAAAGTTTTTTTTTTGTTTTTCTTTTCAAATGAAATTCTATCCGCCATCGTTTACTTTACATTGAATTAATTTTAATTTTTCTTTCATTTTTGTCTCCATCTGCATTTAACTTCTTCATCATATTCATTCTTTAAGCAGGAAAGTAATCACATGCAAAAGTACATTAAGTTTTACAAGTTCTTTTTACAGTCTCTTCCTTTTCATATTTGAAACTGTTTTTGCCAGCGTTAAAGTTTCTTTTCTTCTTCGTCGTTAACTTTTTCTGGATCTTGTACTCTTTAGAGACGGAAGTGACTTATAAGCGCTTGAATACAGATGAGATGGATGGGATAAAACCAAAATTAAGAAAATGAAAATATTTTTTATGAACTTGTTAAGAAGAAAAGAAGACAAGCCGGAGAGCAGAATGGCAGAATGGCGGAAAGTAAAGAAGAAAAAAAAATTATAATCAACTTGAAAGGTAGACAGACAATAGCAACAACAACAGCAACAACAGCGACAACAACTAGTACTACTTATAATAACAAAAGGTAGTAGTAACAACAATGTCATTACAATCATCATCATCATCATCGTTATCATCCTCCTTCTTTTTTTTTAAAACGTAGTCAGTATAAGGCAGTAAGCCAGTGAGTGAGTGAGTCAATGTTCTTCTATTGTTCAGTCAAAAAATTGTTCACGAGATGAAAGAAAAGAAATCCATAAAATAACGAAAAAAAAAAAGAATAAAAATTCCGGCAAAACTTTATTTAGTGTCAGTTACTGTAACAGGAACTCAAGATAAGTTCATGGCTGTAATTTATGCGCCATTGATATTTTCCACCACCTGTCTTATACAGTACATACATACTATATGTGTATGGGTGTGTAAGAGAACAAACTAAACAATGGCAAATGATTTCAAATTTTTTTACAAAAAAAGAACAGACAGACAATGACTTCTTTTGGATTTTAATTTATTTATCTGGGAATTTGCCATAAGGTTTCTATTTGCAAAGGAGACATTTTTTTTATTCGTTAATACCCACCCATTGTTGTTTAATGGGGTCATAAACAACAAATTGGACCAAAATTGCATGTGAACATTTTAAACAGGGACAAGGATTTGACAATTTGCTGTTAAAGTTCAGAATTTTTCAACTATTCTCAGCAACTTCCGATTTTATATGATCTTAAGGTGAAGGCAATGACACCTCTTAACTAGTCAATAGGCTATCAAAAACCTTCAATTCTTTTGTTACTTGTCATTGCAATGGTGAGAAGGTAGTTAACTGAAACTTATTCTAGTCATACAATCACGGAAGATGTCATAAAGACGAAAAATATTAAAAAAAAAATTATTTATAATCCATTGGCCGAACGAGAAACTGTGTACATCCAACATGGCGCAGTGATTTTAATTTTTAAGAATCAGCTTTTCTCAACATGGATACTCGATATGCTCACAGTCGATCATAAATTTAGTCATGTGACTATTTTCTAGAAATGTTTGACATTCCACCGTAAACCTCGGTGAGAAAGACGAGTGTTACGTAGGAAGAATATATGGTTCTGGGGGAAAAGTCCTCTTATTTTGCCCGAGCAAAATCCGTTGTAGTGGCCATAGAAGCCACATTACCGCGATACTCCAATAAATCAATAGAGTTGGATACCATCATTAATAAGCACCTTCACCCTGTTATGTACGCGATCGAGATGACTCAAAATAGACTTCGAGGCACCGGTTCATACATGAAAGTTGTATTCCATTCTTGGTCGAATATAAGTGCTGTAAACGGTAAGAAGATCAGATGAAGTATTTCTTGGACGGTCTTAAGAAAGAATGCACTTAAATGCTTCTTTCAACACTTTAAAAATGTGCTGGTACCAGCGAACATCACACTGAATTTTCATGTCGAAAGCATCAAGAGCTTCTGACTCCCTTATATTTATAAAACCGCGCATTGACCCCATTCGGAGATTGACCGTATGTCGGAGGCCTTTTCGCGACAATCTCCAAAGAGCTCGGCCTACAATTAAAAGAATATGAATGAGAAGTTTGTATTACTGTCATCTGTAAAAGAGTAGATTGGATTAGAATAACTGGCAATGTTGCCATTCGCAATACTTTCGTTTTTATACTTCTTTCATTGTCGGTCTGGCAAGTTCTAGAAACTTCGTATTGATTTGTTATTGTTTTTATTTTTTTTTTCTATCTCATGCTGGCAACTTTTAGAAACTGACTGTAGATTTGTTACTGCAATATGATCTTTGTTTACCCCAATTCGCTTTATTTCTTTGTTGTTGTATTATTGTGTTGTTTTTCTTGTTTATTTTTCATACTTATTTCCAAAATAAATATTTACTATTCAACTACTATTCTTTTTTAACGAATACTCTGGAGATGACCCTTATTCATGCAGTGCATTGCGTGTGGAATACAGGAAAGATAGTTAACAGAAGAAAGAAAGAGGGGGTCATGTGCGATTTTTTTTTTTCGATGTCGCCGTAGTCTAGTAGCTGGAGTGTTGGCTTATTAGACGTGAGGCCACGGTTCAAACCCCAGGTTAGACATCAAAACGAAATATAAAAAAAAATATTTCTTCGGCGACTTACTTTTAGCAGATTTCTGGCAAAAACTCTGGGAGCAAATAAAATAAAATTGCCATGAAAAGTTTCTCAAAAATTTGTTACTCGGGGTCGACTTTAAACTGCAGGTCCCGCCACTCATGTATAAAATTAACACACACAACATAAGTGGTGTGTGAAACTAGGTCGTAATCCTGACTGAAGGGTAGGAATGTATATACTTTCGTCACTGTTTTCTCGATGAATTCTTTTTAGTAATAATTCTCACTTTCTTTTTTCTATTTGAGTTAACATATATGGCAGACAAATAAACAGGCAATCACAAACACCCAGAGTCTCTGGTGGGAATCAAAACCACGGCCTCGGTACTTGGCTATAATCTACGAAATTGTAAAAGTGAATTCAATAAAAATAAAGAGCCTTACAGTAGGAAGTTGGTTACACATTTGACATCACTTGTAATATTTTTTAATTAAATTTCATATCCAGCTCCAATGCAAAACCATTACATTTATTGTATTGCAATTTCATTTTCATTACAGAACTGAAAAACTCCATAAAATTCATAACAGGAAAAATAAAATCAAATAAGTAATCTTTTATTATCAGAAAAAAAAAGAAATATTTTTATATTTCAAAATTCAATTTTAAAACGGTTATAAAAAATGAAATTGCACGTATGTATGTACATACAGTCATCATGCAATAATGAATTTTTAGTAGCACTGCTACAGATTGTAGCATTATTTTCATTTTCTCATTGGAATACAATATTTATGAGATAAACGTATGTATTTTATGATTCTTCCTTCCCTTTTTTTAAGATTATGATTTAAAAATATTCATACAATACCATAAAAAATGGCCACCTGCCATCTCTAGCATGAGCAGGCCATTTTATTCAAATCTATGCTGTTTGTTAAACTAAATCATACTCGTCTATTGGAAAGTCTATAAATTTGACTTTGCCAGTCAAAGTTTGGGAGAAACTGTGTATATGTATGTGAATGTTTGAAGGAGTAACACCAATATACATTGAAAACTTTCAAACTGCTAAACGAATGCCACACAAACTTTGGCAATAATTTTGAAAAACGGAAATTGCTTTAACACCTGCCTTCATGACTATTTTACAAGCGTTTATATGAATTCAGACAACATTGCCTGTATTTACATGAGTTTGTTTAGTTTTTATTTATAGTCAGGGTTACCGAAAGTACCGAAATGGCAGTGTGACGGCGAGTAGAAATTGTTTAAGAAATTTGCAAGTTTTCAAAGAAACATATGTGCAAGTCAATCAATGTCAAATGTAAACAAATCGTTGGTACTTTCACGCAATAGTACCATCAAAAAATATGTATAAAAACATTTAACAATGAAAAGAATATGGTTTAATCGATATGTTTTAATTGTGATTTTAAAAGTACAAACCTATTTATTGTGCGTGAAATCCAAGACGCAATCCATAAATTTCAGCAACGCCACATTTGGCATTAGCAGAGCAAAATTTGCTCTTAACAGAACAAAATTTGCCCTTAACAGAGCACTGTTAGCTATTTAACAGTATCCATCTGAACAAGTCCACTTGTTTAGAAGCTAATTTTTTCTAGTAATTTCATTTGAAATTGTAACCACAAATTCTTATTATACAATATACGCAGCTCAGCTGCTTATTCAATATTCATTTGACAGCTGGTAAACAAAACAGCTGGTTGTTTCAACAATATTGTTTTTATTTCGTTTTTTGTTTTTTGTTTTGTTTTTTGTTTTGTTTTTTTGTTTGTCGTTGTTGACATTTGAGTTGTCAAATATCAACAGAAAGTGTTCGATTAATTGTAATATGCTCACCAAACACACTTATGACAGTGTTGCATTTTAAGTTTTACTCAATATTATAACAATTTGCGTATTTATTGCGCAATAATTAATTGAAACTTTATATGAAATATTGAGCTCAATAATGGCGTTTATTGCGATTTACGCAATAAAAGTGCATATCTGAACACCATGTAAGACTATATGGTAGATAATTTTTTATTAAAAATGTTTTTTTGAAATATATTTCCATGTATTTTGTGTGCAGCTTTATATAAATATAGCAATAACAACTAAAGAGTATCATGCAGCCATATTCTATCCAATTAATATGGTACTTATTATAAAATATTGTCAATATTGTCCAATAGATTCAACACTACTCTGGATTCACAAAAATAAAAGGAATTTATATGAGTGACAATTATGTTCTGTGCTTATGAGAGTTCATTAGAATTCAGTTGCCCAATTCATTCATTAAAAAAATATATTTACATGCACTCTTCCTTCACCCATTCATGTTGCCAGTACTCATGCTACTTCATACAGATATGCCCCTGTGACTGTGACTCTATTATTATAAATGTAAACCTCATGCAACCGAATATAATCGAATGCTACTACTGTAGCATATTGAATTGAATTCGACGAACATGTTGTTTTCGTTTTCGTTCATTTTGTTTTAAATCATTTTCCCAAACAATGGGTACTTCATGCTGCTTATCTATCTGCTTAGCCACTGGGGGAGGAATGTATTCACATGTTTGTGCCTCTCTGTCAATTTGTCCCTTTATTTATCGGTCTATTGAAAGGCCACCCTGTCTGCTTTCGATTTGTGCCATACCCAAGGGCAATGGTATACAATTTTTGGTTTAAAATGTTTGTGTATGTGTGTGTAAAACTACCAAAATTCCTCTGTCGAATTTTTAAGCAATGATAGGTTGCCTGTAATATCGTCCTGTTTTGATAAACAACACCAGACTAGACCCATTAATAGATTAAAATTTAAGAGCCACAGTTTCTTTTTTGTTTTTTTTTTGTTTTTGCCTGCTGCCAAAGTGCCCAGAGGTGTTAATATTTGTTGTTTTGCTAGTGATTTTATTTTATTTTCTTTTTTTTTGTCAATGAAATACCCAACATATCTTTGCATTTGTATTTCGTTTTCTGTTCGGCAGCGGTTATAGTAAAATCATTAAGAATTATGAGAGCGCAAAGCATTTGGGATACAAAATGTGGAATATTTTTCCAATTTCTATCCTTAGGCTTCTAAACTTGTAATAATAAAATATTTAAGTGGTCAACCACGAACTGAATTAAATGTGTTTTGAAAAATTTATGGAATCAGCCGAGACTCCTTATGCTTGTCCTTTATAAAAAGGTATTTCTTGCAGATTCGAAAATTGCAATTTTAGAAAAACTAAAGAAATTGTTTACTGGTATCTGTTGTTCCATTTTTCTTTGAATAATTTTTTTTTACTACAATTGACTAGCAACCTTACCTGTCACTCTATTTACATTTCCTTTGTTAACTTCTGAAATCGCACTTTTATTTTGTCCGTGCCCTTTCCATCGGGTGGACCATTTATCGATTTTAATTTTCTCAATCGGTTATTTCGTTATGTCATTCTATCCCCTCACAAAATTCAGTATATTATCTCAACTAAACGTAATGAATCGATTTACGCTTCGTTTTCGCTCCGCTAGATGGGCCAACGAGAAATCTGCGATTTTGCCCAAAAAAAAAAGAACTTTTCGGAAGAAACATATTTTCATCTTGGTGGGAACGATAATAAGCAAAATTGCCGTATTTGGGACTCAGAACAAACACACGTGGAATTAGAGAAGCTAATGCACCCATTACCACTGGCTATTTGGTGCGGCTTGTGAAGCGGTTGCAGCATTGGCCCATATTTCTTTGAAAATGAGTACGGCGCAACGATTACGGTCAATGGAGGCACCTATCTAACCATCATAACCAAATTTTTTGTATCCGCTCTTCATGGCATTGATCTGAGCGATGTTTGGTTTCAACAGGATAGCGTAGCTTGCCACACATCTCATGCTACAATCGATTTATTGTGTCAAACGTTTGATGGCTGTTTAATTAGGCGAAATTGTGATGTCAATTTCCCTTCAAAAAGCTGCGATTTGACATCGTTGGAATATTTTCTGTGGAGCGACGTTAAAGAAAAGTGTTATGCCGACAAACCAGAGACTATTGAGCATTTGAAGGCCTATATTCGTGATGCCATTGACGAGATACGACCCCATACACTCGAAAAAGTGGAAAGTACTATATGTGGTTGGTCATTACAAACCTTTAGTCAGCATAACAGCCTAGCTTCTCACGCCACCCATGTTGTGCGTGTTAATTTTATTCATGATTGGCGAGTCCTACAGTTTAACGCAACTCAGGATAAAAAACTTCAAAGTTTCGATTACGATAACTGTATGTTGCGCCCAGACCCATCTAAGGAATTTAAAGGAATTTTTCGCGAAATACGTGAATTGTTGCTCTTTTAATTGAAGCATTGCAATTTTTCAATTAAAAAGCGTTAAAAATTAATTTAATTTTCATCAAATAACATCCAGTTTACTTTGAAAATTTTCCATCTCAAACACAAATCGATAAACGATAACAATACATAGCCATTTTCAATTAAATTTTATTAAAAAAACGGCTGCTTGCCATACACTATTATTTCATGTCATATTTTTTAATAAAGGAAAAACAAAATATTAACAAGATAATAACAACAACAACAAATATAAACAGAATATTTAAATATTATTTCTCATTTACATTTTTGTCAATTTCATTTTTTTCCATTATTTTCTCGTCTATTTTTTCATTCGATAACAATAACCATGAGAAGGAGGTGGATACCGCTAACATTGTATGTCATATGCGATGTTTGAATCTTTTTTTTTTTTTCTTTTAAATATTTATTGTTTTATAACAATATTGCTTGTTGTTCTCATATATTGCATGTACATGTACATATGTACCCACACTCATACATGCATATAAAATAAAAAATATACCCGGATATGTTGCCATTAAATGAACGTATTTTTCACTTTTCAATTCAGTTTTTTTTTTTTTGGTTTATTTTTGCCACTTGTTTACCAGCATTTAAGCAAATGCGACAAAGAAAAGTGATTAAACAAACAAGTGAGTGAATAAATGGTAATAAATACCATCAGACACTAGGAACTTTTTCTAAGCTCGTAGAAGTAAAATTAATAATTTTATCTAAACCGCATCATTTTCGATCCCTAAAGTGAATGCCAAAACATAATACAGTGAATCAGGTAAGAAGATATTGATCGCAATATGTAAAGGGTGGTTGAAATCTGTCACAAAATTCAGTATATTATCTCCATTGATCGTAATGAAACGGTTTACCTTTAAATAACGTTGGAATTTATTGGGGACAACGAGAAAACTGCACGATGATGTCAATTTTGCCAAAAAATAATCTTTTCGGATGAAGCTCATTTTCATCCTGATGGGTACCTTAATAAGCAAAATTGCTGTATTTGGAACTTAGAACAAACACACGTGGGCTTACAGAAGCCAATACACCCATTACGAGTGGCTATTTGGTGTGGTTTGTGGAACGGTGGCAACATTAGCCCATATTTCTTTAAAAATGAGGACGGCGCAACCATTACGGTCAATGGACACACCTATCGCACTATGATAACCGATTTTTTGTACCCGCTCTTCATGGTATTGATGTGATGAAGTTTGGTTTTAACAGGATGGTGCAAATTGTCGTACATCTCATGCCACAATCGATTTATTGCGTCAAACGTTTGATGGCCGTTTAATTAGCCGAAATGGTGATGTAAATTTCCCGCCAAGAACTGCCATTTGATACCCTTGGACTATTTTCTGTGATAGAGAGATAATTGAGCATTTGAAGGCCAACATTCGTGATGCCATTGCCGAGCTACGGTCATATACATTCGAAAAATTGCTCGCAAATTGGTCAGCTCGAATGTGGTACTGTGAGGCTCCGCCGCGGCAACCATATGAATGAAATAATTTTCCATTTCTAAACGGAAAAATTGTACTTCACAGCAAAATAATAAATATGACAAAATTTCAAACCATTTTTGTTTTATTGTATTTTTAAATTTAAACTTTTAAATGGCCCACCCTTTACTTGGACAGTATTGCTCTGTGAAAGCTAACAGAAAGAAGAAATCAACTAGATCCGCGTAACACCACAATAACATAATTTAGAACATCGCAGATATTCGCGTTAATCAATAAATACGCTTTGGCAACTGGTAAACAACAAATCGGAAATCCCAGACCATATACCTACACAACTTGAACTAAAATGAGGCATTGAGGCAATTACAAAAGATGAAATTAAACGCCAATGTTTTCTCGCATCTGGGAAACAAACGCCATTACAGACGATTACTAGAATAAGACTGTGATAACAATACATAAGAAGAACGATTTAAGCGCGTATTAGTGTTGTAGGCTGAGATCAGGTTGAACTCTTACATGACGGCAAACTCTACTCTATCAGACGTAATTAATAATAATATGTAGTCACCGTAGTTCAGTAGGCAGTGTGTTGGCTTATTAGACATGAGGCCTCGGTTCAAATCCCAGGTCGGACATCTCCAACAAAACGAATTATGAAAAAATATTTTTTAGGCGACTTCCTCTCCGCAGATTTCTGGCGAAAACTCTGAGAGAACATAAAATTGCCTTGAAAAGCTTCTCAATAATCTTTCGTTCGGAATCGACTTTAAACTGTAGGACCCGCCAGTCATGTATAAAATTAACGTACACAGACATATGTAAGTGGTATGAGGAACTAGATCGTAATCCTGACTAAAGAGTTGACTAATTTAAAAGCAAAAGGACGATATTAAGAATTGGTTTTTCGATATACATTAATGACTGTCTCGTTGAACATATTGTAGGTTTCCAAAACCTTGTAGGCTACTAAAGGCAACAAACACCAAAGCCTAGATTACAGCACCTTGCTTTCTTACAACAATTTTTCTAGTTAGGGTGCCTAGTATACATACCTAATTTTAAGGATAAAAATTCATATCTTTGAATATGTAATGTTATCGATGTAAATACCATATTTGTTTAACAATGTTTAGCATCAAAAACATGACTGAGGAAATCTAGTTTTTCCATAACAAAATATTTATTTGAACATAAAAATAAAGGAGATAACCATGATAGTAACAACGTTGACATGTTCATGTCAGAAACAAATTATCAAATTTGCATACTAAAGGCTCAAGTGGGAGGACTAAATAAAAATTTTGTATCTCAACATTGAAATGACATTTTACAAGTACCATAGGATGTGTATATAAAAAGTGAAAAAAAAAACTAAATTTGTTGTACTGAACATGACAACACATGGAATATGTGAAATGCTTGGCATTAAAAAAGAAATATAAATAAATAAAACAACATGATTAGAAACTTCCCAAACGATGTTTTGAATGCTGCTGCTACACCCAGCTGCAGCAATTCATTTAAAAAAAAATGAAGATTAAATTAGAAATTGTGCAGAGGATTAAACGCGCTTAAATAGATTCTCCAACACACTTCATTTTATAGTCCCACTACAGTTATGATAAGCGCCAGTAATAGTAGTACCACCCACTTGTACTTGCAACAACTCCCTGTGTTTACAAGCAGAAACAAGTATTTGTTACGGCAGTGAATAGTAATGATTGACATACTCAAACACGGCATTCATGACACATCACATCACTGCACTTGACAAGGACGAATTAATTGGTTTATCCAGCATGTTGCATGGTTTATTGCAGTAAATTTGTTTACAATCATTAAATTATTAACGATTTAGATCAATTAAAAGTTTTTCTTTTTTTTTCAAATTGCTTGAATACATATGTTTAATAACGGATAGAAAAAAAATATGAACTTTTACAGTATTAGAGCGAAATTATTAAGACTTTAGGATCATAAAACACTTACCGTTTTAATCCATTGATTCCAACAGAACTTAAATTCTTCTCTATCAATGTAATCATCTTCGTTTTTATCGAATACTGAGAAAATTTGTTGCAACCGTTCTTCGCCCATATCATAGATATGGCCACGATCATTGCGAAATAGGGCACGACAGATTAATGAAAATTCTGCTAAATTAAGGCGATCATCGCTAAAAAAAAAGAAAGAAAAATTACTAAGAATTGAAAATGAAATGAATTTAAAAAAATTATAACTTCAACTTAATACATAATACAGTCATAGCTGCCAGATAGATGAGGCACCAAATCGTCAAATATTCGTTTATTGAAATCGTCAGAAAAAATAAATAAATAAATTAAAAGCTTTTAAAAACCAAAATTATTTCTATTGTAGTAAAGCATATAAAGTCAACGTATGTACACATCTAAGCTCAAAAATAATACATTTAACAAAAAATTTATTGGAAATTAATTAAACCATTTTCAGGAAAAAATGGTTTAAGGTTTAAACAATCTATCCCAGTGTCGTTTATTGACACATAAGCACAGAAATAATATTGCATCATCTTATTCTATGTGTGGTGTAAATATTAAGGAAACAGAAGCTCTTAACATTCTGAGCATGAAAATTCAGTGTAATGTTGGCTGCAACCGAGACATTTTCAGTTCTTTCAGTTCCTTCTTAAGATCTTATCATCTGGTCTTACTATTTACACTATTTATTAATACTATTTATTAGGTCGGTGACTCAACGTCTATTTTGAGGTATTGTATCCAACTCCATTGAATATTGGTGCATCGTTGCAGTGTGGTTTGTGTTTCACTGTTCAATCACTACTACAAAAGGATTTTGTTCGAACGTAATAAGGGGACTTGTTCCCGAAAATCATATATTCCTAAGTAACGCTCGTCTTTCTCGGCCAGGACATCCGTATGTGGTCGATTGGCCAGTGGATCGCACAATGTATTGCAGAAACAATACGTTTTTAGTCGGACTATTCGTATGTGAAACTCAATTCCTTCAGATGTCTTTCCAGTTACTTATAGTACAAAAAATTTACAAGCCTAGTGTCCATAACAACTGTTCTCTCTTTTCTTCTTACCATAACATATTAATACAGAAAAATCATCACAGGTATTCGAAAGTAACTTAAAAATATAATACTTTACTCCTTGTAATTAACATAAATTTCCAATAGTAACAATTGCAAAGTAAATACAAAGCTTAAAGTGGCTTTTAATGTACTAAAGTTAGGAATATGATGTAAATTTTTAATTTTTAAAAATCGTCAAAATAAGGGCATAAATCGTCAAATCGTCAATATGATATTTTTGGAGTTCAAAATCGTCAAAATGACGATAAATCGTCAAATCTGGCAGTTATGAATACAGTACATAATTGGCCATTGCAACTCTTCAGCCAGGATTACGGCCTAACTTCTCATACCACATATGTTGTGTGCGTTAATTTTTATACATGAGTGGAGGGGGACCCACCCATTCATGCGACATTGGTCATTATCAATTATTAATATCATCAATTAATCATTTGCAGGAGTTAAAGCAAGTAAATCAACAGTTCGTCACGCTATTTTAAGCAGTGAACATTTACAGCGCCCTCAGTTTGCCAAAGATCATATGGCATGGGATGTTCAATTACAAAGGGGGCGTTATGCTGTGATGGCGGCTCAGAAATTTTTCGTCCTTACGCATATCGTGAAAATAAAAGTTATAGCCATCCAAATTAAATTTTTTTATCAGAAAAAAATTACATTTCGCCAATCGTTATCGCTTAATAGTCTTTGAACATCCCATGCCATATGATCTTTGGCAAACTGAGGGCGCTGTTGTTGTCGGATTGCATTTAATGGAGGTTTTTCCTTTAGTTTTCGAACTTGTAAATGTTCACTGCTTAAAATAGCGTGACGAACTGTTTTACTGATTTACTTGCTTTAACTCCTGCTAAATGCTTAATTTTAGAAGTAGAATGGGCTGAATATGAGGCAATTCGAAGAATTTTTCGCTTGTCCTGTGGTGTTAGAGCTGTCTAAGTACCTCCTTTGTAATTTTTATTATATGGTTCACGATGTTTTATGTAATTCATTACCACATTATGACTTTGTCCGATTTTTCTACCGATTTCGCGATAAGAATAGTTTTCAGAATGGTAAACATCAAGTTTTACCATTTCCGACGAATTTAAAGGACTCTTTCTCCACATATTAATTTATATAACTGCAGTCACAAACTGTGTCTTTAATTTTATTTGGTTTTTATAAAGCTTTTTTACAACCGCCTACTGATTTAAGTTAAAAATGCACGTGGTTCTATTCTGTTGAACCAAAAAATAAATGAAAAATTTTATACATAACTACAAAGAATGTGAAAAAGTACCGTTATAATTCATTTTTATACTATTTTTTGTCTTCAAATTATCATTTACAGTATTAACTATTTTTCTGCAAAACAAAATTTTTTTATTCTATCTGTATTTGCAAGTTATACAGTTTTTTTAATTTAAAATATGTTGGTTCTATCCTGATGAACCGCAGTGTATATATATATATAATTATATATAAATTATTATTTTATTTCATTACTACTATGCTCGTACACATTTTTTTGAAAAATCAGCGAATCTTAAGAGCCTTAACATTTCCGAATAGGCTTAGAAAATGTATTAATTTTTTATCAATTTGGAATAAATTTTAAATACGTCTCACAATTTCACTATTTGAGCACTTTGCTACGCAATTTGTTTTTTTCTTTCGTTTTTTTTTTCTTCACTAATGAATGTAAATTTTTAAAAAAATTTTCTATTTCAAGTGACAAACAAATTACAAACAAAAATACAAATAAATTTCTAAAGAAATCATTAATCATCTTAAAAACAAAAAAATAACTTCACAAAAAAGTCCCTTTAAATAGTTTTTTTTTTCTGAGAAATCGTAGACCGTGACGCTATAAATACGCAAATTAATCAAAAACAATAAAATTGTGAAATGAAGTGGAAAGAAATTAAAAACAAATCAAGCAAATAGTTAAATAAATAAAACTACAAAATAAATAAACAATAAACAATAAAAAAAAACAAAAACTAAGCAAAGAGTTGGAAAAAAATTCGAAGAAATAAATAAAAATCGAAAAACAATAAAAAATAATTCGAGACTCACCCATCTTTGTCGAATGCGGTGAAACAGGCATCCATTGCTGAACCGTTTGGATCTTCGATGACAATTGGCGGTGTTGGTGAGTCCATACTTTAATTTAAAATTATTTGCAATTGCAGGCCTGAATTTATACACGATAACAAAAATATAATTTTCTTTTTATTGCGATTTATTGTTGCTGTTGTTGTTGTCAATAACGGTGGTAGTGGTGGTGGTGATGGTGGTGGGTATTGTTTACTGTTATTCGAGATATTATGAAACGTCAAATCAACTGTTTAAAGCAAACTTTAGTTTATAGAACTAGAATGTAGAAGAAATAGAAAACAGAAAAAAATAATTCAATGATTCTCAAATACACCCGTGCTGCCTGCCTCTCCCTCTGCTACATTAACAAAATTTTCTTGAAAACAAAAAATGCAGTTTTTCAAAAACGGAAGCTAAAATATTGCTTTGCATACACGCCCCCTCACTCTCACTCTCACTAATCCTATCGTACGTTATGATATGCTATGCATACCGAAAAACACAAACTTTCTCTTCATCACTTGCTTTCACTCTCTCGCTCTCTTCCTTACGTTCTCAAACATTAACACAGTGGATGGTTTTAAAGTTTTCTTTTTATTCTTGCGATTTTGTTTATGGCCTCCCTCTTAACCACAGGACTTTTTTTTATGTACCTTTAAAAAATATTGCGGTAAAATTGTTGTTGCATTTCTGTGCTCTTATCTAACAGTAAATCACCGTTAAAAATTATGCCAAAAACTTGATCTTAGTAGCAATAGGAAAAAAACCAAATGCTGGCCCATGTGTTTAAATGGGCTTATCCGCTATGACTGATTGCCAATTGCCAGAGACTGTTTACACATAGACTATGAATGTATAGAAAAACAACAGTAACAACAAAAAAACAATTTTAATAGAAACACCAATAACAACAACAATAACATTTGAAATGAGAAAAAAAACAAAAAGTACCGCTTTGTAAGCTTCTAGACTGGCTTATTCGTGTTACACTCTGTCTCTTACGCCCATTAGATTGAATTTAACCTAAAGGCATGAGACAGTTGTACGCATAAAAATAGCAGTAATTTCAACAAAAGAAAAATCAGGAAAAGTTTCAGATGACTCCATAGGTACCCCCAAGGAGAACCCTGAATAAATTTAAAATTTAAAGGCCTAATATATGAAAATGTTATCTCTTGTATTTAGTAGAATATCCCTTAAGGTCAAGCACTACATTTAATCCATTTGGGATTGTTTTCTGGTGGCATCATGAGCAAGTTTTTCGGTTTACTTTTATCTGAGGTTTAGCGATTACGTAATCGTTCTTTCAAATGATCTCCTAAATACTCTCTTGAAGCCATATTTGGACTTTGTGCAAGAGTATTGAGCTTATGGGGACCTTTTTTTTGTCAAAATATATTGCCGTACTAAGACTTTTGCTGTCCACTGTAAATGTAATCAGTTGTTCATTATATCGATACCAATAACCATGGTTCGGACAGTTGAGAATGTCAAACACTGTTGACATTTCTAATCAGTAAGGTTTGGAAGACATCATGCGTCGTTTAATGCTGAACAATATTTCTAAATGGTTGAGATTTACTTTAAAAAAAAATAAATCTGTAGACAAAGTTTCGTTCAATTTAAGGTCAACATAGTCGACATAGTATGCAAGCAACACATGCAGTTATTGAACGTTTTATTCTCTCTCCATTAAAAGCTATCAACAAGACAAGGAACTGAAGAACAGAAGAACGCTTCTGAAGTGCAAAGATCTTTACCCTTCAACTACATGCATACATGAATATATACATACATAATTGTCCATTACAACCCTTTTGTCAGGATTACGACCTAGTTTCTCACACCATTCATGTTGTGTATGTTTTATTTTTCTACATGAGTGGAAGGACCTACAGTTCAACGTCGACTCCAAACGAAAAATTTGAGGAACTTTGCTCTGAGAGTTTTTGTGAAAAGACTGTTTAAAGGAAGACGCCAAAAGAAATATTTTTTTTCACACATTTTGTTTTGTTTTGTAATGTCTGAACTGGATTTTAAACCTCGGGCGGTTGTGTAATAGGCTAACATACTGCCTACAAGACTACGGCGACTTTGGAAAACTGTTTGATAGACATAAAACGCCGAAAAAGTCCTTGTAATCGTTGAACGGCTGTTATTTGATACATAGATTTGAGAAGCGTTTCCTCGCAATTTTATTCATTCTCAAAATATTTGCCAGCAGATTACTAGAGAGGAAGTCGCCAAAAGAAATATGTTGCTTTCATATTTCGTTTTTTTTGGTTGAGTTCTCTTCTAGGAGGACAACACAATACGTGCTAGACTAAGGCGCTTACAAATCACTATTACATCCACTAAAATAGACGTTTTGATGTGATTTCTTTCGATATAAGCAAAGAGCTGCTCCAGCAGTGTCTGATCGAATGGATCAAGTAACTCGCAGTCGCGAAAGGCATTTCACGGCAAAATATTTAAAAAATGAATGCCAGATGTTATGTATCGGACTCTAATAAAAAGATTTAATGCCAACAATATATCTGACTTGTATTACACGCTCTCTACATTACAAATGAAGTTGCCGTGGTCTAGTAGGTAGTGTGTTAGCTTATTAGACGTGAGGCCTCGGTTCAAACCCCATGTTCTGAACTAAACGAAATACGAAAAAAATATTTCTTCGGCGACTTCCTCTCAGCAGATTTCTGGCAAAAACTCTGAGAGAAAAAAAAAGTTTCTCAAAAACTACTCATGTATAAAATTAACGCACACAAACATAAGTGGAGTGAGAAACTAGGACGTAATTCTGACTAAAGGAATGTAATGACCAATTATGCATGTCTACATTATAAAAACGCATCTATAACTTTGCATACATTAGAAATCTCTGCTCTATTTTCTAACACAACTGTATTAGTACGATAGTAAGTAACCCAATACATATTAAAAATAAACAAAAAACCAAAATTACAAATAAAGGTGAACATTTATCAGAGGGTATAAATACTCGTAAATAGTAAAAATAATAACAATAATAATTATCATCATGATGATGATGATGATGATGATGATAATGATAATGATGACGGTGATGGTTATGTTACTATGCCACTGGATATCTAAGTATTGCCAAATATCTGTGTGTGAAATGCCACTATTTCGCATGTAATTGTAAGCCACATACATAGTTTGTCAGGGGTTTGCTGTTGCGCTTCAATGAATTATTGAAATAACATACCCCCGGGTGGTTGTAAGCCACATTCTATTTAAAATATTGGTCGTCATAGTTACAATCACGTCATATAGTATAGCGAAATGTGTGATATAATATAACTGACAATGAGAAATGACTGTATGATACTTTTAGTCTATTTATTTAGGTTTTCACTTCATACGAGTATCGCGGTGTTATGTGGAGATGATTTGGGAGTATACCTGAATGAAGGGTGTATTCATTACTAACAAATTGAATACATTGAGATCGCACATATGAGAAGCTCAGATTATAGAACAATGTCATGCTTACAATAGTAATTAGTTTTGAAAACAGAATAATGAGAATAAATGATATTCACATTTAAATCGCAGTTGATTCAATTTCATCAATTAAATGTAATTAAATTTATTTATTTTATTTAAAAGTATTAATAATTCCGAATACATACGAATTGTAGTTTTTCTATTTTTTAATATCTCTTTATGGAATGAAACGATTAAGAATAGACGTTTAGATAATTTGAAGCTTTAGCTTTGGAAAATTCAAAGCTAAATGATACATTGTTACTCAACTCTAGCTTATCCAATAATAGGCAACCATTTTTATTGCCTTATCGTGTGCAGCCATTTTCTATTCGTGATAGAAGAGTTATCCCATTAACCCTAGACAGTTACTCTTCATTTTTGTACATTAAGGTTACTCTTCGTTGAAACGACGCAGCTCATTTACTCTTTATCATATAATTCTTGTAACGAAAGCTTGTAGTGAGTAAACGTACCCTGGCCACCCATTTTTTAATCCTGGATGGTAATTTTTAGACAGTAAAGTTACCCTTTGTTGTATCGACGGACAAAAAAAATTTTTTTCGTAAACCAGTGTGCTTAATTGACTTGTTCATGTACAAACCACATTCGCTACTGATTTATTGTTGATTTGTTCATATTAATTTAAGACAAACGGTGGTCATCTACTCTTAGATTTTATGAAACAAGACTGGAGTTTCCTGCAGCCAGATTTTATGGCACAAATAGGCTGACTTCCAAAATGTATCAATACAAAGTTTGTATGCAGTTCTACTGCGGTATATAAATTTATTAAATATGCAAAGTTACCAAACAATGCATCAAATATAAATTCGATGCCTGATTGATTTTTGACTGCGTTAAAAATACGCATTGATGACGTTTTGAAATAGTATACATTGTAAATATTTTGTACAGCGGCTTTATGAAACACTATACTTTGTTTAAACACAAAGCAACTAACACTTTGGAAGTCAGCCATAGACAGGTCACGCGATTGTTTTTGTATAAAATTTTAAAAAAGTTAATCCTTTAAAACCCAATGAACTATAAGAAACGCAACCAACAATACTAACATCTGGTACCACGTTAGACCAATGAAAGAGAAATATCCGGAATTTTCGGTAGAATGAGTGACAGAATTTCATAATTTTTTTTTCTTTGTGGGAAGGAGTGGAATAGATTTATGCTTTCATGAAGGCTGTCACCATACCTGATATGTCGGACTCCCACACTGGGTATACCAACTAAAAACCCGCCTTATTTCCTCACCAGGGAATCATACAATCTCGAAATCACGGTTAAATTTCTTCTAGGTGGACCCCCTTTTTATGGGAGGCAGTTCAATCTCTGTCAGCCTGCGTCCAGTCTTTGGTCTTGTTTTATTTATTATTATTTTTCCTGCACAGGTTATGTTTCACAAATTTTTTACTGCGTTTCAGCTTTCTTTATTATTCATCATTTTCAATACGATATTCGTAACTCTTATAACGGCGATTTTGGCCTCAAGACTGACGGCTTTCAGCCCAGCGACTGCAACTGAAGAAAGTGTGTTCGTCGTCATCGAACAGAATGGTGAGTGGCATTTACCCTTGCAATGTAGATACTTTCTGAAATATCAATGAGCGGTCAGCACCTGGGTTATGTAGTAGTCTACTTCGCCGTTTTTTCTGATTTTTCACATTTGCATACATACATACATAAATGTGTACATATGTACATACATACATAATTGGTCATTACAACCCTTCAGTCAGGATTACGACCTAGTTTCTCACACCGCTTATATTGGTGCATGCCAACTTAATATGTACATGAGTGTCGAGACCGTCAGTTTGAAGTCGGAGGACATATTTTTGAGAAACTCCTCGTGGGAATTTTATTTATTCTCAGAGCTTTTGCCCGAAATCTGCTGAGACAAGGTCGCCAGAAAAATATTTTTTTTTTAAATTTCGTTTTGTTGGAAGTGTCTGACCTGGAGTTTGAAACGTGGCCTTAAGTCTAATAAGCCAACATACTACCTACTATACTACGGCGCCTTCATGCGCCAGAGTCATGGAAAATGGTTCGCCTTCGGATGTGTTATACTCATAGAACTCGTGATGGACATTTGAACGATCTTATGTTCCACACATAATGACATCAATTGGTCTTCTAAAGGAATTAAAAGTTTCGATGATATATCTTACACACAGTTTGTTTTTTATTTAAAGATGGATGAATGAAAAACAAAGGAACATCATAGGTTAGGTTAGTTGACGAACCACCTCGAAGGAAGAAGTCCCACTGAGGCCAGCATTTAAGCCCATTTTAATATCACAATTAATTCTATCCGGCAGTCAACCATTCCCTAGAGAAAGTCATCCAGAGTCCGAAATAAATCTTGCTATTGCAGCAATTTTTATTTTAGGGAGCTAAGTCCATGATGTCAGAGAATAAGAGGTCAAATATCTCCGGCTCTTCATGACCAGAGCAGGACACTGGCACATGAGGCGAAAGACAGTATCTTGTTCCTCCTCAGACCTATAACTCCTGCAGAAGTTTGAATGCCGAGTCTTTCGGCATGTCTACCTAAAGGACAGTGGCTCGTAAGTATCGCTATTGTGCGATGGATGGCCATACGCTTTAAGAACAGAAAAGTCATCTTCTTGCCCATACATGCCCAACAAAGTCTGACAATATCGCACGTACTTTATTGCTGCGAACAAGTTTGAGCCATCCCGTAAAATCCAAATTAACCTAAAAACAGTGGGATTTCTTAAGCCATGTAACATGTCGGTGATTGCCAGATCCGTATCGGCCCTGGCCAGCTCCTCAGCAATGAAAATTCGAAGGACATCTCTGTTATGTCCCAAAACCCGTATAAGACATGCCTATGAAAGATCCAAAATTTCTAGAAGAAATCCTCGACATTCATGGACAAGGACGAATGTTGAAATTACGTTCGTTTGGGACTGCAGCCTGGCTATTCGAGTAAATCAAGAGAGGTAAATCAACAAGCATTACGCCGCTTACAAAATTGCCATGACTGCATGAATATCAAATGGAGTGAAATATTTAGTAATCGAGGTCCTAGAATGCTTATTTCGACACTAGAAATAAATACAGGTTCCCACGCACATGGCGTTAAGTCTTCACGCTGAGGACATCAAGAGCTTCTGATTCCGCAATAGTAGAAGTCGCCGTAGTGTGGTAGGTTGTGTGTTGGCTTATTAGACGTAAAGCCAGGGCTCGTGCCCCAGGCCAGACATCAAAACGAAATACAAAAAGTATTTCTTCGGCGACTTCCTTTCAGCAGATTTCTGGCAAAAACTCTGAAAGTAAATAAAAATTGCCATGAAATATTTTCTCAAAAATCTGTCGTTCGGAGTCGACTTTAAACCGTAGGGCACACCCCTCATGTATAAAATTAACACACACAACATAAGTGGTGTGAGAAACTAGGACGTTGTACAATGGGTCAATTCGAACTCCGGGTACTGTACTTGTCAATTAAGACAAGACACGTCCTCTAACCTAACCTAACCTGTAACAATCGTAGTTATAGTTTCATATAGTGAAGTCGCCGTAGTCTAGTAGGTAGTGTGTTGGCTTATTAGAAGTAAGGCCACGGTTCAAACCCCAGGTCAGACATCAAAACGAAATATGAAAAAATATTTTTTCGGCGACTTCCTCTCAGCAGATTTCTGGCAATAACTCTGAGAGTAAATAAAAGTACCATGAAAAGTTTCTAAAAAATCTCAAAAATCTGTCGTTCGGAGTCGACTTTAAACTGTAGGTCCCGCCGCTAATGTATAAAGTCAGCACACACAACATAAGTGGTGTGAGAAGCTAGGCCGTAATTCTGACTGAAGGGTTGTAATGGCCAATTATGTATGCAGTTATAGATTGGAATGAATCCTGAACCTACAAAGGAATTCTGCTTAGATACTGAATTGCAGAATTGATTAGAGATGTAGTCGATATCGTCCCTAACTGGCGAAACCAAAATCGAAACCAAACTATAGTTCGGTATGAGCAGAATATAACCTAGCTTTTATACTTCGAAAGAGCTCCCTCAAAATCCCTTCGGAGCCTTCAAAATTATTATGTATTTCATTTTGTTTTTAAACTGTTTTAACGGAATATTAACGGTCTCATCCCCTTTATTCTATTACTTGAGTATATTTGATACACAAAACCTTCACAAAAGTCAACAACAATACGAAATTAATTTCGAAATTGCATGTGTTTAAGACAATATGTGGCTCAAAAGTGATATAAATTTGCATCGGGTAACGAATGAATAAAGAAAAAAAAACTTCTTTCTAATTTCCAAAGTTCGTTTCTATTTACGAAATGAAACTTAAAGTTTCATTATCCATTAACCATGGAAGCCTAGTGTCATATCATTGGCCTCATTTCAATGCATTCGTAACTATACTACAATTACGTTAATAGAGCGAGGGAGGGAGGAGAATCTAAAGTAATTTCAAGAAATCATTCTCATGTTTTACACCCATAGTGTCCAATGAACTTTAAGCATATCAATCGATTACTTCAACACTTTTCTCCACCTTGTCTTAGCCTTTGTGCTACTCTACTATGGAAGACGAACGCACCTGTCGTTTGATTGATAGACAACGAGACAGACAGCCAATATTGACAATGACAGTCGATGGTGTATGAAAATTTACGTGTTTTTCTAAAATTTACCAACCAAAAAAGGTGCAACATAAAAACGTTATGGACTATCAATGCTCCTTGTATACGCGTGTAAAGAAATTGAAAAGTAGTGACGTATTTATTTTCTTATCACAAATTCTTTATTAAAAATGTGTAGATGTGTACAATAAAAAATTTATTTTCATAGTCTTCATTAGAAGATAAGAATTTATACTTCGCAACTGTTTTGTATGTGATTATGATTTTTTTTAGTTTGCCTTTTCATTCATTCATAATTTGTTATCGAATGAATTTGTATTGAAATGTAATATGAATTCTTTATTTTAAAATGATTCAGTCTTCATGATAATGATAATGGCCTTAAAGATGATAATGTGAATAATAATGCGACAATGACGTGCCACAAAGTATTTAAAAGACAATATTTTTTTTATTAATGAAACTACAATTAATGGTTGAAAGAAGAGAACGACATTAGCACAGATTATTAATGCAAATACGAAAAAAAAATACGACGAACACTAACAGCTTGAGTCGACAAGCTAGGGCGCAACAACAAACTATGTCATAAGAAAGTTATCACAAAAAATTTACATCAGACTTTATGTAGAAAATTGAAAAGCTTTTGAAACTGAAAAACAGAACAATTTTTATGAAATCCTGTTAACGACAAATACACGTCCTCAAACCTAACCTAACAACTAGCCAGTAATTATGCTATTAACACCTTAGCTGAAATTAGTCGGTAAATCCAATCTAAGCAATTTATGGTTGTAAAGGATCAATAATATCAACCAGAGGTCGCTGCCCCAGATGTTTTTACGAATATTTGAGACGGCTGTTCCATACTTCATTATGGTGTTTTGATTTGATAAGCCTATCCTAGGATAGCAAATTGTTAGCGAAAGATTGCTAAGATCGTCCTCAATTCTTGTTATTGGACTGTTTAAAATAACGCTTGTAGAAGCTCATTTGCTGAACTTAAACGGACTACTCAATAACTCCATGCAATGTAGTCTAGTAGAACATGCAGTTCCACATATAGTTCCATATATAGGGTATTTTTATTTTGGCTTATTAGACGTAGGGCAACGGTTCAAACCTCAGGTCAAACATCAAAACAAATTATGAAAAAATATTTCAGCAGATTTCTAGCAAAAACTCTGAGAGTAAATAAAATTGCAATGAAAAGTTTCTAAAAAATCTGCCGTTCGAAGTCGACTTTAAACTGTAGGTTCCGCCACTAATGTATAAAATTAATGCACACAACATAAGTGGCGTGAGAAGCTAGGTCGTAATCCTGACTGAAGGGTTGTAATGACCAATTATGTTATGTATGTTGTGAACGTCCACTTGAGGTCTCTACATTCAATTTAAATTTAAAATATCCACGCAAAAGCGTTGACGGGTTAAAGTTTTAAAGTGAAAGGAATTGCGAAAGCCATAGCCATACTTTATGGATCAGCGGTTTCAATTCTGAATGATCACTTCGGCATAAAAAATCACATCGCTGGATGGATGCAGCATTTGCTCTAAAAGGATTTCTCGGTGCAAACTAGCGTCAAAACAAGTAATATGGGCCAACCATTGTCAACCAATCAAGCCATTAGGGTTATTTAACCCATTAGTGTCCAGTGGCAACTTAAGTTGCCAGCAGAGGTTGCCTTAGTTTTTATGCTCTGAGAGGAAATTGAGTGTAAAAAACGGTAACCGTTAGAAAAAAATGTAATTCGGGCATTAATGGGTTAAGATGCACTCAGTATAGTCTACATTAAGTACCGTCAAAAGAGTAAAGCAAACAATGGGAAATATTTTGCCAATTTATAAAGATAGTCTTTCATCAGGACAGTAAAAGGGAGTACACATGTAGCAATTTCCAAAGCAAAAATCCATAAGTTATGTCCATAACCGATCCTTAATTCGAGCTATTCTCCAGAGTTATCCCAAAATGACTACACTTTTGTTTCGAAATCAGAAGAAATGGATTCTTGGAAAGCAACCAATTCTGTTAAGTTTCGCAAAAATCTAAAAATAATTTCCGAATTTCTTCAAGATTCATTCTTCAAATGCATGTGGATTTGAGGTTTAAGGATGGCACTCTAAACTATCTTATAGCATTCCGGCATCTGATTTTAATCTAAGAGCGTAGCCTAGTGAATGTTATGTTCGCTTACTAGATGACAATTGCGCATAAATATGAAGAAGTTACTTCAGTTGACGATTTCTTTTCAGTAATCTTCTGAAACAGTCTTCAAATTTTCATGAAAAGACACACAAAACATATTCGCTGTGAGTAGACAGAGTGCAACCGTGAATAAAGTATGTGTTTATTTAGGGCCGTAAATGTACTGAAGTATCTTAGCTTAAAATGGTAGTTATTAAATATTCTTAAAATTAATTTAGACTTTTAGCCACCTAACTTGTTTTACCGCCTTTAGCGAAGAAAAATTTCGGAATGTGCTTCAATTACTTTTCACTACCCCTTTTACAATGTTAAAGAGTAACGAAAACCACCTTAGGAACAACCTTCCGTACCGTATGATGGTGTAGGGTTATAATAAATTTAATCATATTCATACACTCTCGTACATTAATTTATTCATTCATTCAGTCATCAATTCATATGTATAAACATACAAATAAATTTTACCTTCAAATTCACTTAAAAGGAACATGAAAAAACGCATTAAAGAATTATAAATACACAGGAAGAAAATCAGGAAAGTCAAATCGTTATTCCAATGATTTTAATTTGCAAGAAAAGATTCTGCTGTAGAAGCTTTCCTGATTCGAAATTGGTCGGTAAATCCATATCTAATAATAGGATCAACCTGAGTTCACAGCCCCAGATGTTTTCTATGAATATTTGACATGGAAGCTCCACACTTTATTATGGTGCCCTGATTTGATAAGCATACCCTAAATAGAAACTTCTTAGCGAAAGAGTGAAAGAGTCGTGCTCAATTCTTGTTATCAATCTGTGTCGAGAGTAAAATAACTTCTGCAGAAGCTCACTTGATGAACTTAAACGGCCTACTCAATAACTTGATGCGATATAGTCTAGTAAAACATGTAGTAGTTCTACATATATTTCCTTATATAGGATCTTTTTTAAGCGCTTTCTATCTTTAAATAAAACACAAAGTGTGTCTGATCATCGAAACTGCTAATTCGTTTGTAAGACCTACTGATGCCATTATGTGTGGGGAATATGACACCTTTTACGATGTCTTTGGATGTAGCACATGGGAAGCAAAAAATTTTCTAGAACTCTGGTGCATGAATCAGGGTAAAATCGAAAGCTGGCATGAGTCCTTAAACCTTGAGAGCCTCAGTGGCTAGAAATTTAATCGCAAGTCTAACGAGGTCAAATCGCACCATCTCGATGACTAGTTCACATCTCCTCCACATGAGTTAACATACATACATACATAATTGGTGATTACAACCCTTCAGTCAGTATTACGAGCTAGTTTCTCACACCACTTATGTTGTGTGTGCTGACTTTATACATGAGTGGTGGGACCTACAGTTTAAAGTCGACTCCGAACGACAGATTTTTGACAAACTTTTCATGGCTATTTTATTTACTCTCAGAGTCTTTGTCTGCTTTGTCGCCGAAGAAATACTTTTTGTATTTTGTTTTGATGTCTGGGGCTCGAACCCTGGCCTTACGTCTAATAAGACAACACACTACCTACTAGAATACGGCCACATGAGTTAAAGACGCCTTAAATTCGTTCTTGCAGAATATTTAATGTGGCTCGAGTGGTGAGACGTAGTCCAGATTATCCAATGCAGATCAAAAGATATCTGTTGGTGCCCAGATCATTTAAAAGAAGAATCATCGACTTACAGGGTTTGTCGTTGTCAGTGTTGGCCTGGCAAACATCGTTCTCAAAGAAATATATGTGTCGATGACGCCCATAGCTCAAAATCCGCATCAAGCAGTGACTTTTTCGGGATGCATTGAATGCTCTTAGACCTCAAGTTGATTGGTATCGTCCCATATTCGACAATTTTGGTCCCAAAAATTGGGTACATCGCTGAAAATTAGGATGAGAGCACATTTAGCGATCACCCGTAGTTGTTTCTAGTCTTCCATTATGATCTGTAGCTCTTAGCGTGCGAAGAATATTTTATTAGGCTTAAAACAAGTACAAAGGCCGGCCTGTTCTGAGTCAGAGAAATGATTTAGGAACTACCGAATTAATAAGCTACCGAGTTAAGAAACAGTCCAGTTAGGAAACTGATTACAAGAATTTTTCTGTTACCTTAGCCTGTACGCTTAGTCATTCGAGCCGTGAGGGTAAACGTCGTGACTAAGACAAGTATTATTATGCTAGCATCGGATATCAATTATGTAACTGATACCCCACTCCTCTTATTTAAAGTTCAACAGAAGATCTGCTTTAATATGTATTCACACCGGCTACATATGCATAGTATGGTCACTCATGTGATAGTGAAGAGGTATTCATTCCTCAGCTGGGTCAAAGTGAAAAGTGGTAAGGCATCCTATAACACTGCTCAGAACTATTATCAAATTTAGAAAGATTAGGTTAGGTTAGGTTAGAGGACATGTACTTGTCCATTAAGACAAGTACAGTACTCGGAGGTCGTCAACGTCCTAGTTTCTCGCACCAATTATGTTGTGAGTGGTGGGACCTACAGCTTAAAGTCGACTCCGAACGACGGATTTTTGAGAAACTTTTTAATGGCAATTTTATATACCCTCAGGGTTTTTGCCAGAAAACCTGGCTTTACGTCTAATAAGCCAACACACTACCTACTAGACTGCGGCGACTTCAGAAAGATTCCTATGCTGGAAATTCTATGAATAAAATCTTCCCCTTTAATTTTTTTTCTCAGTGTAGACAACTACACTTAAAATGTTTTTTTCTTTTTCTATTTATTTCTCAGTGTTTTTTTATAGGCTAACATGGCTTCAAGGAGTACGAGTATGAAAACGAACATGGCTTTCCTTTATATTTATGGTTGTATGAGTAAATTTGTATTACACGGTACATACAATACATAAGTGGAGAGGCAGGCATTCATTATATTCATCAACTCGTACTTTCATTATGTCAAACAGAAGAACATTTAATGGAAATAAATAAACAGTTATTCCTCTCACTCCTCCACTTTCATTTCGTTTTTTTTTTACCTTAAAATAGTAGAGAACGTGCGGAAAAAAAATTCAAGAAAAATGAAAGAAATGAAAGCAGGAAATCTGCATAAACTTGTTTAAGCTGAAATGTCAAAGTTCAAAAATGTATTGCCGCAGTGTTATTTTGTTTCTGTTTTTTTTTTTCTTAAATCATGAAACAATTTAACGGAAATGGAAATAGAAATAGAAAAGGATTGCAAGGCAATGAATGTCACAGCCTTCGAAATAACATTGTTTTCCTTTTTAAGCTAATTTTAAATTGTATTGGTTAATATTAACTTTTTATAACAAGCACAACGTAGATGTCAAATCTGGCCATTTAAGAAGCAGTTGTTCAATGTCAATGTTGAAGAAACCATTGGGTGGATTTCTTTTCGACTTGTTTTCAATCTGGCGAAAGCTTAAGAAAATAAAATACTTCCCTCTGTTTAGCTTTCCATATATGTATCTTTATTAGTTTTTCTCGTTATGCATATCTCCAGCACTTTACATCTCTATATACATATCTCTAGTTCCCTCTCCCTCTCTCCATTTCTATACAATCTTTCGCTCTCTCTCTCTCGCTCTCTCTCTTTTAAAATATACAGCCAACACTTAAAGGATAATCCCTAGTTTTTCTGTGCTTTATTGCAACTTGAAAAATAGATTATAAGTGTGGGAACGAAAAAGTGTGTCTATTGGCCTTAGAAAGCAATCTGTTTACACTGTTGAAGTGCTAAGGTTTATGCAGGAATAATGTTAGGTTAGGTTTAATTGGCAGCCACCTCAAAACGTATACTTAACTTGGGTCCTATAAGTCTGGGTTGTAATACGAATGGTATAGTTTCCATCAAACAACTGTAACCTCTGGTTGCCATTTGTCAACCATTCCACAAGTTTAATGAAGGTATGGATTTAATGCAAATCAGATTTGGCGTGGCAATAACAAAGAAGATGATTTGTGATCTCCTCTTCGTCCTCATCATTACAGCCTAACAGCTTATGCAGAAGTTCAGGTTAAACTCAGGAGTATCGCAAGGTTCATTTCTATCTTCAACTCTATTTATTATTTACATTAGCGATCTTCTTTCTCTAACTTCTAATCCTATCTACTGTTTTGCATATGACAGCAATATTTGTCATTCATATTCTTTTAATAGTAGGCCGAGCTCTTTAGAGATTGAGGCAAAAAAGTTTAATATGAATGACTCGCTCACGGCCGACCTACAGTCAATCTTCGAATAGAGTCGTATGAATAGGGTTGACTTTAACGCGCGAAAAACGCAATGCTGTTTATTAACACACAAGCGCAGCAATAATATTGCCTTAGCTGTTGTTGTTGTTGTTATTGTTGTTGTATAAGCTCTGCTGTTGCTGCTGTCTCCAGAAGTATCTCCCTTGGGAGTTTGTATGACCCCTCTACAGGCAAATGCCTTAGCTGTAGTAATGGCTGGTGCAGATATTAATGAGTCAGACACTCTTGATGTTCTGGGCATTAAAATTCAGTGCGATGTTCGAGCGATGGATGCAGCACACTTTTCAAGGGTCGAAAGAAGCATTCTAGTACCTCGGTTTCTTAAGATGGCGCAAGAAATGCTTTTCTTCATCTGATCTCTTTCTATTTACACCACTTTGATCCAACCGAGATTGGAATACAACTCTTATCTATGGCCCGGTGCCTCAAAGTCTATTTTGAAGCTTCTCGACCGCACACAAGAGAGAGCGTAGGTGTCTTCCTCGCAGGGCACATCTGTTTGTGGTCGATTGGTCAGTGGATCGTATAATGTATTACAGACAGAATTCGTTCTTTAGCCGGACAATCCGTATGTGGAACTCCCTATTTGCAACGGTCTTTTCTACCACTTATAATATAAAAAATGATTCACATTTAATGTCCACAAACACTACTCCTTCTGTTCTCCTTTCCATCTCCTTGCCATAAGTTATCGTTCAGTCGGTTCTTGGTTGTGAAAGTAAGGAGAGAGGAGTTCAAGACAAAAATGTGTTGTCCCGTTTGAAGTAACCAAGACAGAAGCATGTTTTTTCGACGCTTGAAATTACACGACTATTTCGCCATCTTCACAAAACGATACATGTACACCTAATTCTGTTTTTACACGGTCTTTTTTTACACGGTTTTGATATAACACGGTTTGAAAATAAAATATTTTTAATTTTTGTTACACGATTTTATTCCATTTAGCACGATTTAAAATTTTTTGTGCTTAAATTTTTTTGTCAAATTTAATTTTTGCAAAGTATGTTCATATCACAAATTTAAGGGAATTCCTTTTTTGCGCGACAAGCTAATTTACTGGTCAAAGCAAATGTAAATGGCACAAATTTAGGGGAATTCCCTTTTGTGCATACAAGCACAAAGATCAGAGCAATTGAAATGTGTTAATATTTTGTGTTTGGTAAAGAAATTTTTTATTGGCAAATTTGTTTTTCTATCGTTACATTAAATTTAACGCATTAAGATGAAAGGTAAGCCAAAAAATATTTTATATTTATTAAGTTATTTATATTTTTAATTTTGTTAAATATTTTATGAATCCCTAAAAGAAAATGTCAAATACAAAACTTCTTAAAAAATCATTGTTTTTCACTAATTTTAATAGGTTTTAGAGATTAGGAACCAATCACCTATTTTTGCATACGATCAGTGTCTTTTTTTACACGGTTTTTTTTACACGGTTTTTTCTGGAACCAATCTACCGTGTAAAAACAGAATTAGGTGTATAGCTCTTACCATGAGCCAGTGTTGCAAAACTGGAATTTTGGGATGGTACTGAACTGTAACTGAAAGAGTACTTTTTTAAATGAATGGTACTTTTGTAAAAACATACATACATACAAAAAATACAGACTTACTGTTTAAAGTCGACTCCGGACAACAGATTTTTGAGAAACTTTTCATGGCAATTTTATTTACTCTCAGAAATCTGAGGAAGTCGCCGGAGAAATAATTTTTTTTTATATTTCGTTTTGATGGCGATGTCTGAAACCGTTTGAACCGTTGGCTCACTTCTAGTAAGCCAGCACACTATATATTGGACTACACACGGAACAGAAAAACTAACGACTTATTCGTATTCCTCACATACAAGACAAAAATACCTGATTCGGAAAGTAACAAAACGTAAAAGCCCCGTTTAGTCAAACGTTGATGGAACGTAATATAGCATACGTTCGTTTTTAACATATGAAGATCAATGCAATTGCTTACCGGCATTATATTACGGTTTGGCAAGCGTTTTCATTGCTTTTCGTATTCTAAAAGTAAATATACGTTCTGTGGACGTTTGGCTAATCGGGGCTAAAGCCTAATTCTACCTTTAGCATTACGTTGAACATGTTGCGAATGTATTAATAGTTGAAAAGCGCAAGACATAAAATAATGTAATAGTAAAAAAGTACTGAAAGCGACGCGGGGGTACTGCGGTATTTTTGAAATAAAAAAGTACTGAAAAAAGTACTGAATTTTTCAACACTGCCCTGAGCCTTAGCTTACAAAACTATAATGGCTGTTACAATGGCATGACGTGAAATCTTACAGTATTAAAGCCCTGGGCAGACAAACATTTCGGCCGCAGACCATGGACATTCCTACAGGACTCCACCACCACCGCACTCAGCACGCGTCAACCAAGAATGGCTTAAAAAGGAGGTTCCTCGCTTCATTTCTACCACACAATGGCCACCAAAATCTCCGGATCTCAATCCGTTGTACTTTTGCGCCTGGGGCATTTTGGAGAGTAAGGTTCTCACTAAAAAATACCAAAGTGTCGATCATCTCAAGACGGCGCTTCGCCGGTAATAGGTCAAAATACCGCAGAGCCACTTTCGTGCAGCCTGTGATGGCTTTGTCGGCCGTTTGAAGGCCATAATTCGTACCAAAGGTGGCCAATTCGAACAAATCTAAACTGATTCTAAAATTTGATGTTATTTCCAACATTTTTTACTTTTGAACAATAAAATTAAAAAAATATAGCGCTTTACTTTGTTGCATTATATATCAGCCACCCTGTACATATATTAACGTGTATATTTATCTGAAAATTCCATTAAACTGAAATCGTAATTTGACTCTCTACTGCTTAAGCGTTTCATCGGAACTACAACGAAATCGTTGTCGAGTTGGTAGCTGAACTAAAAAACAAAATTGCCTGTGGTTAACAACTTTCACTTGAATGCTGCCCACAACATACATATTTTCCTTGTTCCATCATATGCATTTTTTTCTATCGTAGAGCGCGGTGCATACGTAGGCGTCCCTTAAATGTTGGTCTTGTATTGGTTTCAATCAAAACATTTCATAATTAAATGAACGATTATAAGTCAATTAGCTCAGCAATATGATATTTCAAAAGGTCAAAATTATATAAAGAACACAAAAACCACCTGGTCTCTTTCCAAAGGTCAAAGTTAAATCTTTTTTACGACATATTTTTACTGACAATACCTACACTCTCGCATTTATTTTAAGCTGCACAAACAAACTAAAACTGATTATTGGAATGCCATAATAATTGAGTTTTTCATATAAAAAAATATTCGCCTCAAGTTTTTCAATTTCTTTTTTAACCTTTAAAGAAAAATTCCTTTTCTAGATTTCTCGTATTTGTATGGAAAACTATTATAAAAGCAGAGCGTCACAAAAGAAAAATAGAAGAATAATTTTTGATTGAAATGTTTTCGAATAGAATTTTTAGCACACAGAATAAATGTTGACATTTCCTCTTCTTCGCTTAGCTGTTTAACCTTAAAAGAACAACAAGAATCTTTTATGAAAAGCAGATGCCATAATGATTTCCAAAGAGATGTACAAGAATGAGAGAGTGTAACACAAAATTGACGTATCATTGTGAGGTTATTCTTGTCATTCAAAACTACAAACTATGGAAACTTAAACATAATACACCTTACTCTTGAAAGCAGACAGTGTTTCTCAAATAGGAAATTGGATGTGAAGAAAACCGCAACAATAACGAACAAGCATTACAAATCATTACAGCGGATATTTACACTCTTCGCCTCTACACGCCAGGGCAGAGAGAAGTTCAACAGTCTCACAAAATCGTACTCGCTCTCAAAACGCAATGCCACCGCAATGCCTAATAGATTGCCTACCAAAATCCAATACCGTTTCGTCGATAAGAACCTGGAAAATCAATGTTTTTGTTGTGTGTTGGTGTGAAGTTGTCGTAGTCTAGTAGGAGAGGCCTCGGTTCAAAACCCCAGTCAGACTTGAAGAAGTCAAAACGCAGCAGATTTTTAGCTAAAGCTCTGAGTAAATAAAATTGCCATGGAAAGCTTCTCAAAAAATTTGTCGTTCGGAGTCTACTATAAACTGTAGGTCCCGTCACTCATGTATAAAATTAGCACACACGACATAAGTGGTGTAAAAAGCTAGGTCGTAATACTGACTAAAGGGTTGTAATGATCAATTATATATGCATGTGCGTTCTAAATTGAAAAAAAACACAGAAAATTTGTAAAAGTAAATGAAATATTTATTTAGGACAACAAATAATGCCCCTGGCATTTACATTTTAGAAATTATTTCGTGTGATTATTCCGCGAATCTGGTAGTTTATCCGTGAACTCCAATTATGGCATACTTTTTCCAGCTGTCGCTGTAGTCTACTAGGTAGTCTATTGCCTTATTAGACGAGAATCCGCGATTCAAACCCCAGCTCAGACATCTCGAACACAACGAAATAAAAAAAAATTCCTTTCAGGGCCTCAATCACCTTGTGACAGAAAGTCTAAGAGTAAATGAAATTGCCAAGAAAAGTTTCCCCATAATCAATCGCTCAGATTGCAGGTCCCTTCGGCCGCTCATGGATAAAATGAACATAAAAACTTGTGTGGTATGAAAAGTTAGGTTTTAAGACTAAGCAAATATTCCAGTGTTTTGATTGGGACTTGGACTGATTGTACACGAGAAACGTCACGTGTTCCCACAAAAAAAAAAAAAATATATTCGGGCGTGCCTTGGTAGTCTAGTGGGTAGTGTGCTTGACGATTAGCGTGACGGTCGTGGGTTTAATTCCCTCCGGGTTAAAATCGAATTATTTTTACTGTCAATTGATAGCTACAAAATGCGATATTAATTTTTGGTCAAATTCGGTCTTAATTCATGAGTTGCGTGTCGTGGAATATGTTGCAGAGTCTTGTTAAAATCACTTTTCAACCAAGTCCAATTTATCCATTTTGGGGGCAACAAATCAGTAGTAATAGGGTTCCATTGACTTTAATAACTCTTTAAAATGAATTTATAAATAGTAAGCGTTACAGATCCTTAACGAATAACTTTAATAATCCGATTCCAATCGAGAGTTTGATTTATTTTCTAATCCTTGTGTTATGATTATGTTGTGAAGTCCTTCGAAATTTCATGCTACATTATGTTGAATAACAATGTATCTGAGGGCCCTGGTAGTCTAGTGGATGGTTTGCTGAAATATTAGCATAAGGGTCGCAAATTCAATCCCCACCAGAGCCTCCGGTCTGCAGACTGCAAAATACTCTAAGAAATGATTCAAAGATAACAGTAACAATGACCCACATTGTCTTCCGATCCAAATTCGATCGAGAACTAGTGTCTCCACAAATTGTGTTAAATTTTGGAAATCAATTCAGGCTACATGGTAGTTCAAAGCGAATAAAAAAAATAGTGAAAATGCTGGCAGCAATTCTTGTACTCTTTAAATAATATTTATCATTTACTTAGAATTCTTGGAAGAAGTCGCCGTAGTCTAGTAGGTAGTGTGTTGGTTTATTAGACGTAAAACCAGGGTTCGAGCCCAAGGCCAGACATCAAGACAAAATACAAAAAAAAAATTTTTTTTAGACGACTTCCTCTCAGCAGATTTCTGGCAAAAACTCGGAGAGTAAATTAAATTGCCATGAAAAAGTTTCTCAAAAATCTGTCGTTCGGAGTCGACTTTAAACTGTAGGTCCCATCACTCACGTATAAAATTAACACACACAACATACGTGATAGGACGTTGTACAATGGGTCAATTCGACCTCCGGGTACTGTGCTTGTCTTAATGGACAAGTACATGTCCTCTGACCTAACCTAACCTAGAATTCTTGGAATAAAAAAAAGAAAATTTCGGAAACTCTGTTGAGCATAATACAACACAAATTAAGCAATGTTGACGTCACTGACACCATTAGCATAAAAAATGTTATTTTGCGACAATAATAGACAGAATAAAAGAATAGAAATAAAAGAATAGAATAAGCATAAAAGCAAGCAAAAAAAACTTATTCGCTTATAATCCTAAAACTCAAATATTTTATAATACAGACAGAAATGGCCCAGAGACGTTTAAATCACTCCCGTAGCATTTTCTGTACAAAATTCGTGTGAAGTGTTTTTTGATTAGAAATGCGCCAAAAAATCGTCTCTTTTTTCTCGTGATTGAATGCCAGTGACTGAGCATAGATTTATAAATTTTTAATGTTTTTTTTTTTTTGTTTTCCCCTTTTTTAGGCTTATCATAGAACCAATATCTAAATAACCCCAACAAAATCACCTGCATTTCAATGTCTTTTCTTTTTTGTTGATTTTTAGTTTTCTTTTGATCCGCATATTCTAATGGCGCAAAAGTTCATTCGAGTTTTGTTTGGTTTTCGTTCGCTTTTGTAGCCGCGTAGTTTTCTATTCAAATAGCGAATGACAGCAGCAACAACAACAACACCGAACAAATGAAAACTTTTTATATTCAAGTTTTTCAATAACAATAGGAAAACACGCGGAAAATCCAACAGCAATAACAGCAACAACAATTATACCAACAATATGAAGGTAAAGAATGCAAAATAATAGACGTAAAGATTGTGTTCATGTTGTAATAAATTATCATTTTTTGTTTTACTGCATTCGAGTTTTTCGACTCAAATGGCAAAAATATATATGACACTCTACATTCAGTTTTGAACTGCTTAACGGTTTTTTCGTTGCAATCAAGATAGAAGACAGAAGACTAGAATATTAGAGTAAGGGTCTTGGGTTCGATTCCCATCAAAGGCTCCGACCAGAACGTCTAAGTTTCTCTGTAATAAATAAACAAAATAAAATAAGAAAATATGGTAGAAATACTTTATGACAGCCTTACATTCCTTAAAGGAACATGATACCTAAGTCTGATCAGAGATATACCGGCCTATGTCGGACTACATACATACATAATCCCTTTAGTCAGGATTACGACCTAGTTTCTCGCACCACTTATGTTGTGTGCGTTCATTTTTATACATGAGTGGAGGGACTTACAATTTAACGTCGACTCCGAACGACAGACTTTTGAGAAACTTTTTCATGGCAGGTTTTTGTCAGAAATCTGCTGAGGGGAAGTCACCTAAGAAATAATTTTTCATATTTCATTTTGATGTCTGACCTGGGGTTTGAACCGAGGCATCACGTCTAATAAGCAAACACACTGTCTACTAGACCACGGCGACTTCCGAATAACATGCCGCATAATAAATCAAAAGGCCTATGTCGGACTGTACTTTGTAAATTTTCTATGTTCATATGTTCACATCTGCAATGGTCTGTCAAAGATCATCACAAAATCAGGTATTTCCCGTTTTACAAAAGTTATGCTCTACATATTGTGTTCTAATGTCAGTCCCCTCTACTACAGGGTTAACCCAAGAATTATAGTGTAAACTACATAGGAGGTTCAGTTTACGCACTGATTCTCGTGTACTTATTCTCCAAAATAATCCAAATAGTGGCTGAAACACCAATTCGCAACGAAATTGTCCAAACTGCATCGGTCATGATTTGAGGAGATCCCAGGACGATACATCCAACACGATATATTCCAGGTGATTGCCTTCTCCACGAAAAGTTTGTTCGAACTCTAGGTTGACGAAATTTGAATGTCGGTTCCCACAATAATGTCTTCATGTTGAATCCGATACATAAATTGCTCTCACATATTATGCTTGTATTGGGCTTAATTGCTCATTACAACCCTTTATGACCTAGCCTCTCACACCACCCATTTTGTGTAGGTTAATTTTATCCAAGAGTGGCGGTAAGCTACAGTTTAACTGCGACTCCGGACGACAAATTTGATAAGCTTTACAGGGCAATTTTGCAATTTTTGCCAGAAGATATTTTATTTTGTTCATACTGTCTGAACTGGTGTTGGAACCAGGTGCTCTTGTCTAACAAGCTCACACGCTACCTATTAAATTAGGGTGGCTCCTCACACAATTTGCTCCTATCTATTTTAACATCCTCCCATGTAAGGCCTAATTGAAGTATTCCGTGCAAACTGGTGTCGTTTGACACACTTCGGCTTCGTAAGCCTGATGACATACTTATCCTATTATTATTTGATTTGCGTAAGCATCGGCTCCACGCAGGCTAGGTTCCAAAGATGTTATTGAGTCAAAAGAAAAAAATTATTACATATAATTCTGGGACACTGAATACATATAGTTTTTGCCAATTGTATTCGAAACTAGATGGATTTAATTGCTGTTTATCGTGAATTGAACATTTTATTCTGGGTCGTTTTAGATATTTGTGAGTTTCTCCAAACAGATTATAATGGTTCCAAGGCCGCTCTCTCATTATTTAGTTTGTCGTTGTTATTATACCGCCAACGTATTTGACAGACTAGCTCTGTAGCGTAATGCACTCTGTGGTAGTTTATTTTCAAGGATTTGGTTTTCTTGAGGACCAGTCTACTAGGTAGTGTGTTGGCTTATGAAAAGAGAAGAAAACGAAATATGAAAAAATATTTCTTTTGGAGACTTTTTCTCAGCAGATTTCTGGCTATAACTCTTGAGTGTTAAACTTTAGGTCCCGTATAAAAAATTAAATAAAATTAACACATACAACATGGGTGGTTGCAGTCCTAACTAAAGGTTTGTGATGAGCAATTAAATATGTAAGTAAGTTTATAAAGACCAAATTTAAGGTCTAAATTTTCCAGACCTTCTAGTTATGTGCCGAAGTAGAAAAAAGGTCATCTGAATAATTCAAATCTTCCGTATGAAAATATTACGTTCATGATATTATCCAACACAGTGGTGAACTGTTAATGTGATAGAGAGCTCAGCATAGTTGCTATGGAATGGTTAAGTATGCCTATATTCCTATATCCTACAATATAAACTATATGGAAACAGGTATCCAATTAAAATAAGATAGCTTTGTCGCCTTAAAGGATATGTATTCTTTCCATGGAGTATATTTTCTGGATGATAATAGCATGCTAATAAAGTCAGTGTTGGCTTATTAGACGTAAGGCCACGGTTCAAACCCCAGGTCAGACATCAAAAAGGAAAATATAAAAAAAATATTTCTTAGGCGACTTCCTCTCAGCAGATTTCTGGCATAAACTCTGTGAGTAAATGAAATTCTCATGAAGAGTTTCTCAAAATTCTGTCGTTCGGAGTCGACTATAAGTAGTATGTTCCGCCACACATATATAAAATTAACGCACACAACATAAGTGGTGTTAGAAGATAGGTAGTAATCCTGACCCAAGGGTTGTAATGACCAATTATGTATGTATGTACGTAATAACATGCTAAATCAAACCTTTTATCAAACCAAGTTACTTTGGAAAATTTCCAAAATATGTTTTGGAATATTTCTCTACAGATTTCTGAAAATGATTTAATTTATAAAGCCAAACCCATGTATCATTTACAAATTATTTTTCAGAAATTTAAAAAACAAAAAGAATTTGTTTTTTATCTTTATTTATATTGTGCGCCACATGGCACCTCCATTGAGATGTGACTAACGGAATTATACGCCCGGATTTTTCTTGTTTTTAGCTGTGCCACAATACCTGTGCGCTGATGATGGCTTTGAATTCAGTCAGTATTCAAGCAAAAATTTAAATGATTTTTTAGGCTACAATTTCGTTTTTTATTTCTTTTGTATGGAAATCCTCTTGTTAACCTTATGGTTGAATGAATGAAATGACTAACGTACGAAATAAATTCAATAGCGCACGGAATTAAAAGAAGAAGAAAAAACAACGAAATTTTTAATCTAAAACGTGCTGAGGGATTTTTATTAAATTTTTATTTGTATTTGAAATGAAACAAACATATGCGCAACGAATAATTCAAAATGCAAAATATTGGCAATATTTCTCGGTTGCATATACAATCCATAGGAAATGGGAGTAATTCTATTAAATTAAGGTACTAAAAACAGTACTTGAATATGATTTTAAGTACTTTTGTGCAATTGTTTACAAAACCAAATGCAATTAAAAAATGAAAAAAGAAAAATAATCAAATATTGAGCGTTTTCTCTTCCACACAAAAATATTTTAAATTGGGCCTTAAAACATTTGGTACTTTTTTGGTACCAAAAAAAGGGAAAACTATTAAATACATAAAAAATAAAACAATTTTAATTTACAATTTAATTGTTTATAGATGTTGTTCATTAAATTTTATGCAGGACATTGTACACACAGTGTTGGAAAAAATAAAACGGACAGCTTTTTTTTTTCTTTTTTAAGTACTGAGTTATTATTGAAGGCCCTCGCTATCAAAATCATTCGAATGAAATGGGATGTCCTTCCGTCTTTTAAATTAAAATTTAACTGCAGAATAATAGAAAATTTGTAACTTCTCATTGCAAAAATAATAAGGACACTTTCATTAGTTGCGCTAAATTAAAGAAACACAACATTTTTGCAAAAAGTAATTAAAAAGGTACCTCGTCTAGCAGATAATGTGTTGGCATTCTAATTTTAGATCAGACATCTGGAACATAGCGAACTATTCGCTTTCTGGGAGCGATTTAATCCCCACCTCTATGGCCTCATCAATTGATGGATCAGGGCGGAAGAGCAGAGGCGTTGGGAGAATGGATCGGGCTGTTATGTTTCTAGGTGTTTATGTCCTGCTATAGACAGTGTTAAACAGGTCTGTTACTGGACTTGAATAAGGCCAGTTTAAGGTTAGTAATTCGATTTATAATAGGACACTGTGAGATTAGGTCACTGACAGGAATTTGGAACAAATCCCAGCCAGACTATTACAGTGTATGCTGCGATGAGGAGAAGTTGGAGACTATCGAACACCTTGGCAGGGGCTTCTTTAAGGGTTTGAATTCTATGTCGAGAGCCGACATCAAGGCCCTCCATAGATTCATTAGTAGCTTGAGATGGATGAAAAGTGCAAGGGCATCATTAGTGTAGTCGCACTCTCTCTCTTGCGTGTTTGTGTTGGTGTTTGTTAGTGTTGTTATTTGTTGGTATTTGTGTTTGTTGGTCCGTGTAATTCCTCCGCTTCCTTATTCTCCCCTTTCCTACTTCCTCTACTTTTTTCCCATCCCCGTTATTATCCTCTCACTTAAAGGACGTTTTTTACAATGGGTGAACTTGACCTCCGGGTACTGTACTTGTCCTCTAACCTAAACTTAAACCTAAAATTTCCTTGAAAACAGTCACAAAAATCGGTCGTTCGGAGTCGATTTTAACTGTAGGCCCACCGACTCATGAATAAACTTTACACACACAACATGGGTGGAAAAATCGTGAGCAAAGCGGATAGTTGACCAAGCCACATTTGTGTTTTCATCTTGATAGTGAAGAAATTCGCTTATTGAGCACTACTCTTTCTCAAAAGATGGGGCTGCCTGAAATTCCTAAGGCATCTACAGCCTCTTAATATTTTTTTTTTTAATTCTAAAACCACAATGAAGTTTTTTCGGTGGGATTGTACGAACCTGTCTCACTGCTGCACAACCTGTCTAAAAAATCAATTTTGATCTCAACTGCTGATAACTCAGATTACACTTAATTTTGATGGCCAGGAAAAAATGGCTCAACTTGATCATCTGTTTCGTTAACAATAAAACTTTCTTGATGATAAAAAGAAATTAATCGACCAAGCAGCCGCTGAAAATCTTTTGAGGGAGTTTTTCACCAATAAACTAACGAAGTTCTACAGTGATGACATTATAAAACTATCTGGAAGTCATTAAATCATTAAAATATTAAGTCATGCATAGCAATGGATTGAATAAAATGGATGCAAAGACCGCAGATGCTTTCTATATGACCCAATACGAAGAACGTTGTTCGCTGCATTCTTTTTATAGATTTTCTTTCTTTTCTTGAAATCTTTAATCAAATCCTAAAATATTTATGGATTTTCCTTAATTCAATAAAAAGGAATACATTTTATTAACCATAGCATCCCACGCATACATATGTACGCTCAGGAACTTCATTCATAACCAATAACATACTTAAAGTACTTAATTTTTCATGTCTCTCTTGCTTATACTTCCACAAGGATTTTCTTGTTAAGGAAACAGGATAACCGGGCATAAAAATGTGCTGAAAGTAGAGGAAGTATTAACGAAATTTAATGGCAACATTTAAGTGCGACAACAAAGAAATGCAAGAAGAAGTGGTAGTAGCGACAGGCCAACACGGGTATCGACAAATGGGTGCCCCATAAAAATTTATGACACCAGATGTTATTCGACCATTAAACAACAACATGAGTAAATCAATCTTGCAAACATTTGCAGCTTTTTTTATGGGCTTTTTCCAATTCAAACAAGTCTCAGTGAATTCATACTGAACTCTTACTGACAGAAGGACTAGAAGTAGTGAACAAATGTTTACCACCCAGACGAACATAGAAACGTATGCGAATGATGTCCAGACCAATGGTTACTCAGTCGCTCTTTTTTTCGCCCTCTCTCTCTCTCTCCCTCTCTCTCTCCTCCTCTCTCTCTCTCTCTCTCTCTCTGTCTCTTTATCTCTCTTTGAGCTTGTAACGTGGTGTAGATTCTGTAAAGGAGTTTTATTGGAAATCCCTTTTTTATTGATGACTATTGTTGTTGTTGTTAGTATTGTTGCTGTTGCTATTGTTGCTGACGTTAAGAAAACAAATTAAGTTACAATTTTCCAGACAACAGTTGCAATATTTATGAGATTTAACATTGGCTACCAAATGGATACTTTTTGTGATCCTTTTTGCACCATTTTATAGGAGATTTTCATGTGAAGAGAAACTGTATTTTATTTTCGGATGACGTTTTCATTTGTTTGTTAAGTAGACTTCACTTGGTAGTGTGAAAATGTATTGGCATTTAGATTTTGTTGCTTTTTTTCTAATATGAGATTTAAAAAGTTTTAAATTTAATTCACACGAGAAAGCGATTAAATGTATAGGATAGGGTCATGTGAAATCGCCTTAGGTTAGCTTAGGTACGAAGGACAGTAAAGGAATGCAAATCAATTCCTAACCCCACTTCTTCCAAAGCCATAATGCTAATGTTTATTGGTTATACTTAGTAATGAATTAATTGTCAGAATAGAGGAATTGTATGGCAACGTTGTCCAAAACCAAAAAGTTTGTACATGATGTCTGTAAATATTGTCTGTCAAACTGCAACTCTTAGGAGATTCCTAACCAGGAGTATCATGCAAAAAAGAACTCAAATGCAGTCATAGTGGAACTATTTTGGGCATCTGATTAACCTGAATAACCTTCCGTTGTGCATAGATGTCAGATCAGCTAAGCAGTCTATATAGTACGTTTCGGTTTAGGTCGGAGTGGTAGCTCTGATATCACAAAGCTCACTTGAGCACAGATAGCGGGCCGTTGTGTTGCCACGGGTGAACGCAGTCCCTGTACTGACAAAGTTCCACCACAATCAGGGAAGAGGAAGAAGTTGGTCAGCGCAAGGGCTGTAGTATATACAGTAGCTATTGTGGGAACCTTTGCCTGTACATAAAAATCCCTTCATAATGAGAGAGGAAATGCATGACAGTATCATTCTCCTTCACATAATTAGGACCAAAAGACGTTGCTTCTCACATGAGAGGAAGAAAGCACTCCAACTTCCATGACCTGGCAAGAAACAAATCAAAATTGCAACTTCGAGGAGATAACAGCAAAATATTATCGAAAGGAGAAAGAGTCGCTGCGTTACAACTCAGCTCTATTTCATCTAGACTGCACCACAATTCGAAGAGCGCAACCAATCTTAGTTTTAAGTACACAAATCATATAACCAATGTCAGTGATAGCCAGCCCATCACAGCTTCCTTGTTAGTGACTAGATTGTCCTGGAACCCGCTTATTTAACGCAAGTTTGAGTCTATGCGCATGAGTTCCTATCAAACATGCTTCAAACTGTGTAAACCAATAAAAAAATTTAATCACATTAGACTCATCTCAATACCAGAGGCTTCATTCAGTATCAAAAGTTCTAAAAACTGTAGATAATGCCCAAATGCCAAAAATAAAAAAATTCAAAAGAAAAAAGGAAGAGCGACAACTATTGAGGGGATAATAGGAATACTTTTATGCTTGGACACTCATATGCAAATGTTACCATAAGCTACACAATACTGCGTACATAGACGATTGAAAAAAAGAGAGGCAATGACTTCCTGCTCTCGTATAAGTGATAACAAAGCCACAGCCTTGCTTGGAGACAGCACTGAACAAAAGTCCTATGACTTACAAATAAATGTAGGCGTTGTAGTATGTTTGTCTCTTTTTGATACTTTGCTTTAAGGGAGTATGTTCTTCTGTTTTCTTCTGTTATACTTGACTCCGAATAGAGCATAGGACATCAAACATTTTACTACGGTCTTATACCAGACACTATTCCAAAATGTTTGTCTGATGGATTAATAGTTTGCTTCTTAAAACTCCACAATAATTGACCTTCTCCACGTTCAGCGGGTACACAACATTACGATAGATTTCGTATTGCAGCTGCAGTTTTGTGTGAGCTATCCGTCCCCGTTACCATTGTCATACCTTTTCGGGAGAGGTCAACAGTCACCATATGTTTACAACTGACCGCAAGCACTGATTTGTGAAGGTTTAAGGTCCTCTCTTGAACTTTTTGAAACCACAGCCTGTTGTTTGCATAAAACTGACGCTGAAATCTTTTACTGCAGATAAATGCTTTGCAATACATACATTATTAGTCATTACAATCCTCCAGTCAAGGGTTGAGACTTCATTTTTCACACCACCCATGTTGTGTGTGTTAATTTTATAAATGAGTGGCGGGACCTACAGTTTAAAGTCGATTCTGAACGATCGATTCGAGAGAAACTTTTCATGGCACTTTTATTTACTCTTTATGCAGCGGCTTATAACGTCTATTAAGCCAACACACTACCCACTACACTACGGTGACTTCATGCTCCCACTTAAGTTGTAAAACGTAAAACCTCGAACAGTATTGTGATTCCTTAATGATTTTAGAGTGAGAAGTAAATCTTAAAGGTTCACACCTTTTTTTTATTATAATCACAGCGATTAACCAAATTCCGAGTTTAAATATATTTTCAAATATTTTATACTCTAACGGCCATTAGCGCCATCTTCTGTTAAGTAGTGAATGTCTCTTAAAAGCTCATAAATTCATCGATTTCCCTTTTATTCTCTTCCCAAAAGAAATAAGATTGTCACCAAAAATTAGAAAGAGAAATCGTTGACAACATTAAAACCAAATCAACACTGGTACGTACCAATATTGCCAAGAAATAATAAAAAAAATTGTAACCAACTTCTGAAAAAGAAATCACCAAAGAGTGAAAATAATAATCAAATTCATTTAGTTCATAGCTTTTTTTAAAAAATTTTCCTGATGTTCAATTGAGTAGGTCTGATAAACCTTTCGAAAAAGGACAAAAAATTACAATTTTTCGATAAAGAAATTCCAATTTGTAGCAATTTTTTCAAACATATTTGGGCAAAGGCAGACGTGAAAGAAGGATGACAGTATTATTCACTCATTTTTATATTAAGTTTTCTTGCAAATTGTAAGTTTAGTTAGTCGAAAACAAAAATTTCTATTTTCATCAGACCCTGCCTTTAATAAGTTTAAACGTGTAAAAAAATTATTCAAAAATTTAATTACAAAATAATTTTAATTTTTTATGCCTTACACAATATTTTTTAACTTTATTTTCTTAGATGCATTATAAAAAAAAAATTACTGACAAAATGGCAACACTACATGACTACATCCATATCTGTTTCACATGCCAATTTATTTGGCTTTGTTTTAACCCAATAGCTCCGCTAATGGAGGTGAAAATTTCTTATTATGGACACACACCAGTTAATTCACCACTGGCAGTACAGCAATCTGTGGTAGTACAGTACCTACTTCGAATAACGCTACTTTGGTGAATTTCAATTTTATTTACCACATCGGACAAATTCAATACACTTTGCAAAAACTTGCCACCCTAGGAACTCACCACATTTAACAAATTCACCACACTTTGCAAAAACTGACCAATCTAGAAACTCAACACACTTTGCAAAAACTCACTACCTTGGAAACTTACCACACTTTCCAAAAATTCATCACGTCAAAAACACACCACACTAAAAGTATTTGATTTTGTGATCCGTCCGTCAAATCCTGATCAAACTCCCACAGTAACTAGCCAAACACACAAACGATGCCAATCACAACGCAACAACAACCAACCACCACCAACAACAAACAACCCCGTACTCACGCGACGACGCAAACTACCAGATAAGGACCAGATATTCAATCAGAAAGAAAAACCTCTACTAACGTCCTTAATAAATAAACACGACGTTTTCCTTTTCCAATTAATTAATTTCAATGTTTGTTTGTTTTTTTTTTTTTACGAACCTAAACAATAATTAATTCGTAATTAACTCAATAACATTTTTTGGCAGCAAAAAAGAATGAATAACTAAAACCAGAAAAATCTATCTACACATTAAACAAAAAAATAACCAATTTTGTTGGTTATAATAACCAAACACGGCAACAGTGGTGCATGCATAGAACAACAAATTATTTCACAAGAACTTCTTATTGTCACGCGAACTAAATGAAATCATTAAAAAATTTATTTTAAATTTATATACGCAAACATTTTCTTTAATTTTACTTCAATCGAAAATCATAAATTTATTTTGTTGCTGTTGTTGTTGGTTCTCTCCATATACCGGCATTTTAATTTGCGACCATTCGACCCTGAACTCAGTTTTGCAAAGCGCATGACATTAAAAAATGTGCAAGAGATTAGAGAGCGAGAGAAGGAATATAAGACTTTCTCTTATTAAGCAAGTAATTATAGTGTTGCCATGATATAATCAATAGCACAATAACAATGAATTCTGCAAGCATTGTAAATCGGATTTTGGTTATTAAATTTGCTCTTAACTCTTCTGCACATCGGTTGTTTAAATATTTTATGAGCATTTTTATTTTTATGACAAATAAATATATTTTGTAGCTCAAGCGGTTAATGCTTTTAAAGTTCTTTAATATTACTTTACCCTTTAAAGCTTGGTAAAATGGTGTATCTGTTTTTTTAACTAAGTAATGCATTCTGGAGGATAAGCCTGGAACTATTCTTAAGTTTTGGTTCTGTAGAATCACTGCAGAAAATTGTAGTCAGGCAGCTAATTTTATTTCCAACTATTCAAAGATAAGTTTGGCTTTTTAGGGTTGTTAAACTACATGGAATATAACCAAGGGGTGGTAAATATTTGCTTTGATGCACTTGGTTTTTCTTCTATTTTACAAATAACTACATATATTTGTATGAAAGTCCGAAATCTATAACAAATTTATAAGTATGTATAGTTTAAATAATGATATCTGATATCAAGAGACTTATTGATAAAATTTTAGACAGATTTTTAATATCTACCAAGATTTAGATTTTAGCAAATTTAATGAACAATTGGGCAGCATTTCCTGCTATAAATATTAATTACTGCTACTCCATAGATTTGACGTTGAACAATTCCATGACTTTATTCAGGTCATTATAATGACGGAAAATTGTATCCGTAAATTTAGCTTTTATGCTTGTTAGTTATATACTACTGATATACAATATCTAGAAACAGTGAAATTGAATACTAAACGTTTGAGAAATGTCCGACAGCGTCTTCGTAAGCCACATTCGTGTGATAAAAGCCTCGATATACTACTTGGGAGGATTTCTACGCCAAACACTAACACTTGGAAAGATACACCAGTTGTTTTAGGTACCTTCCACGAAATTGAGGATGGATAGGTTACGAAGGAATCGTGGCTCTCTATATAATCTTAATTTGTGCCACTAAGCGTGTAACACTGAAATGCATTCAAAAGAGGTCAATCAATACCGCGTTTGGGAGATTCTCGTTTGTTATCAAATATAGTAATCTGGGCCTCAAATTGCGCAAAGCTTGCCAAATATGAATGTTTGCAAATTAGGCCTGCAATGCATCAGAAACAGTAGAAGATTTATTATACGAATGATATGTTCATGATAGAATTAGATGGAAGTGGATAGATGGATACAGTGTGTCAAGAAGGATATTTCCAACATTTAAGTTTAGGATTTGCTGGTGGTAAGCCTGTCAACCAAACTATAGGCAAGATGGAGAGCATAAATCTTGTATGTCAGATGTACGGCTCTAGACATGATTGGAGATGTATTATCGTACATATACCAACTTAAATTTTTAATCGCAAGAAACTACCATCGGAAACTTTTCATCGAAGTCTGGTACTATATTAAGACCAACAGAAAACTCCGTTTAAACCAAATCTATTCTTCATTTAGACAAAAGTTTTCATTAATTATGTTAACCGAACACGGATTATAACACGTGGAACTTGGAAACCGCCAAAATAATAATAATTTTGTACACAGACTTTGATCCAAAGTGAGCAAGGTTATCCAAAATTTGTGTTTTACAAAACTGTTAAATTTATGCATTAAAATCTTTAATATGCTACAGCATTCAATTTATATTCGTAATGTTTCATCCGAACGTAGATTCGGAGTGTGATTTTGAAACGAATGTTAAAAGACGCTACTTTAGTATGATCGGCACAAATGAATTTAAACAAAGATTTTTTATTTTCCTGACCTCTATTCTGGCAATTTGGTATTTTTATTTCATACCCGTACTAATAATGTATACATTGAACGACGATAACCCTGGCTAAATATGAATGGTGGTGATTCAACAAAAAAAACCAACCACAAGACTAAAGAGATTTTATTTATACACAATTTTTGTTTTGTTTTCGTTTACTTACCGGAGAATAAAAATATTAGAAGAGCCATCTCTCATACGTAATTTAGAAAACATGTGAAATAACAGCAGCAACAGCAACAACAACAAGTCATTAAAACACAAGAACGAACACTCATTGCAAAAAAATACGAAATAAACTAAAAACGGTAGGGCAAATAGAATGCAAGTTTCATAATTTTTTCCAAGAACCACCACAACACAGTTTCATCATTATCTCACAAATTTCATAAATTTTTTTGTTTTTGTTTAAAATCGATTAAAAAATAACGCGATTAATAGTGAATGAAAAAGCAGAAGTACGTACTCACGCGATAATAACAAGTGTTTAATTAAATACACCGGGTACACAACACACTTCTCATATACATAAATAATACACGATAATCAGTTTGGAACACGCGTACACACAGCTTTACAATAACTTTTGAAGAATTACGTTTTAAATGTGTAACAGAACAACATCAACAACAACGGTAAGCACATGCATAAGTAGAATAGAATTGTTTTGATAGATTTGTTTTATTTTCCTTTTTTATTTGTTGTTATTGTATTAATTATTTAATTTTTTTATTACGAAAACAAAATTTTTTGGCGCGAACTATTACGACGTACATATAAAACTACTACTGCCTGCCTCTCTACAGTTTCTATAGAAAAGCAGCAGAACGTTTTATAGACGCAAAGGTTTCGCCGAAACTAATGTGAACTTTTGGGGGGCAACCTTCATAAAGCGGCAAATGACGGACACAATCAACCACGTCTGACGAAGCGCAAAAGGAAGCAGCAAGAAGTGTAAGAGAGATTAAGAGGGGTACACAAAACACGTTGAATCAATCATATGGCAAGACAAAACGAATAATAGGAGCAACAATACAACTAAACGGCAGTTGTTGTTCCTTTTATTATTATTTTGTTGCTACATTTACTCTCCATACTTAAGCACGCACTCAATCACACACACACCACAGGAAAACAAACCTCCACTCAGCTGATACAAAAACAAATCGATTTTTTTTTCTATTTATTCTCATTTATTTTGTTTTGTTTTGTTCTTATAAAAAGTTTTTTGGCTTGTTCTCTCTTAAAGACCGGTGTTTGTTATTGTTGTTGCTGCTGCCGCTATTATTTTAAGAACCAGTGTTGATTGATGAATTTATTTTTGATTTATTTCGTATCTTTTTTTTTCACAGTGTAGTCAAACGTTTTAAATTTAAACTTTGGAATTTGAAACGAAGTAAAAAAGGAATTTTAAATATTCCTCTCACTAAAATTATTTCTAAATTTACAATTGTAAATGAAATTCAAGCCATTAATGATGGATGATTTTCAACTATTGTTTATGACTGTGTGGTTATATTTTTTCACTGCGTCATACTGATAACGTATATTTGCGAAATAACCCCGTAAAATTTTTCCCAATAAATACCACAATAAAACAACTGCAACAACAACAACAAAAACATATAACAACAAAAAGAACACAAATAACAAATAAATGTCAATTATAATGAATTATAGGTATATTGATTTAAGCAGTATTTTTACTACAACAAATGCTCCCCCTGTTCTATAAATAGAAACAGAATGAAGGAGGTAGAGAATATTTTAAGACATTGTATTTCAACCTTTTGTGTTATTGAAACTATAAATAATATTGGCCCCTTCCGACATTAATTATACTTGATTTGGATTTACAGAAACGGGGTGCTTAAATGATAACAGGGTCCCCTATGTGGTGTTGTTTCAAAGTTCACCTGTAGAAATTGAATTCAAATAAGTTTTTTTTATTTTTTTTTTTTTTTTGAGGGAAGTTTCTTATCTAGCGTTGTTAGCTGGTGGCTAGAAATTAAAATGTGAAATCGACACCGCATGTAAAAACAAAAGAAGTTTATTTCTTAATTATTTCCTAAAATATTTAAATTTTAATCATAAAACAATGAAAGATATTTTGAATATCAATGAAATAGGCTTTGTTACATAGAAAATTTGATTACTTTAATGTTTAAATATGCTTTCGGCCATGTTACCGCCATTTGTAACGCGAACAACTCTTTATGTGGAACACCACTTCTTACAAACTTTTCGCGGCATATGCGTTTGTATTTCGCCAATAACTCTTCAAATGTTGATTTTCAGGCGATTGATTAATTGTCTCTGGTTTATCAATCCATATAGACAAATGACTTTACAAAAAAAAACGTGCTTAGGTAGCACTTTAATTGGACCATTGCTTGAAATTACTGTTTTATTAAAAGTTTCTTTGATTAAACCAATTAATGGAACAACAAGTTTAACGCCATCTAATTATGATATGGAAAAAATTGTAACCATGTTTTCCTATACCCTTAACCATAAACTTTGTGGCCATCAGCGTTTTTCAAGGCACATGGACCAATGGTAGGTAGTTAGGTAGAAGTGGCTGTCCCCTCGATGGAGTCATGAGCGAACACAATTAGGCCACACACAGGGCCTTTTGTGATACCACAGTCCCTATTTCCCCTATTCCAGGAACCATTCGGAGCTTCCGATGAAGCGTCTCAGGCTGCCAATATCCATGCATGACAGTTCATCCATATCCTCCATGTAGTAGGCACCCAGGTACCTCTTTCTCCTCCGACTAAGTGCCGGACATGTGCACAATAGGTGAAGAATAGTCTCATCTTCATCTTCCTCTTCATCTCCACAGCTTCTGCAGAAATAATTTGCAAGGTGTCTAAGACCAATACGCCTCGCATGCGTTCCTATAATGCAATGCCCCGTAATAAACCCAATAACAGTGCTGAGCCTACTTCTTTGGAGTTTAAGCAGAGTCGCCGTGCGCCTCCTATCCAGCCTCGGCCAGATCTTTTGCGCCGCTCTGTCCTTATCCGAAGTTACCCACATTCTGTAGACGAGATCTACGGTTGCATTGTCAATTATAAGTTTTCAGGTCCCCAAAGGGATCCCCAACGTAGAAAATTCATCAGAGAGTTCGATGGTCGTGCCCCTTTTGGCCAATATCTCCCGGTACCCATGTGATACAAACATCATATCGGTTCGCCACCTCATTGAGATATCTGCGACAATTGTACACCGTCTTGGAGTTTATTACACTGGAATCCAATGCCTTAATAGCCGCTTGTCTATCGGAAAGTATGATGATTTCCGTCCACAATAATTTTCACCGCAGCCTGAATTGCTGACACCTCCGCTCTGAAAGATCTGGTAGCCTTATAGACCGATGCCGAATAGATACCAATTCCAACGGCTCCTTCCAGTTTGGAGCCATCGGTGTAAATTTGTGCGGAGTCCCTTGGGAGATTCACTGAACCACTCCTCTAGTCCTCCCTTTCCGGAATGGATGTCTCATAGTTCATTGAGAAGTCATATCGCGGTGTCATGTCATTATTGCCTCCGACAATATCAATTTCTCCCAGTATCTTTGTATGGCCAATGCCCGATGCATGCCATTGTCCAGTAGCCCAGAGACGCCTGCTAACCTTTGCCGCCACGCTCCTGCAGTAAAGGTCAAGCGGTCGTAGGAGTAGTGGATGGACCAATAACCACCAAACAATTATTTTCTGTGAATGTAATGGTGTTTGGACAAAAGCTTGTAAATTACCCTCACTCCAAATGAGGTAATTCCATTTAATTAAACAAAAAATGGGCTTATACGACGGTCGTTTGACTTTAATTATTGCACAAGGACACAAGCCCAGTTGCTGACAATGGCGATGAATTGATTGATTTGGATCTTATTCAAGACTTCCCTATGCAGCGGCTACAGCGTCTTAAGTGCTCATTCCACGGGATGTATGTTATCAGTAAGAGTTAACGTAATCCATTGTTATTCGATTAACCTGCTCCTTGAAGTGTCATTTATTTAGTAGAAGGTTTGTCATTCACGCATGAGAATAGTTTAACAATTAAAGAACGCATAGGAAAAGTTATAATTTGCTACAGAAGTGGTAGTTATTCAAACATTTCTGACTTTTCGAGCAATATTGGGGTTGATAAGTTGATGAAAAAAATTTTAAAAGATTAAAAGCATTAAATGCATTAAAAATGCGATCAGACTTCTGTATCATTACATTGTAGACAGTGTTGAAAATTTTTCTACTTATAGGAAAAGTGTTGCGAGTAATACGAATGTATCGATTACAAGTTGTTCTGAGTAAGTCGTGTCTCATCATGGTGTTTTTTTATTAAATTTTCAAAATCGAATTTTTCTGCAGCTATGGAGCTAATTTCTCACTGTGTGCTTACGTGACTACGCAAAATTTGCATTATATGGTGCACGGTAAACCCAGAAGTGATTGTGGAAAAACCATTGCATCTAGACTATTTAGGAATCATTATGGTTTTGATTTGTCATTGGTGTCATGAATTCCTAACGTGCGAGCATTAGCCAAGCAATACCGAATAGTTCGAATGCTGCAATCAATCAAGAGGCAGTCAATAAAATAACATTGTATTCTATACGTACTTAATTGATCATTACAACCCTTTAGTCAGGATTACAATCTAGATTCTTACACCACCCAAGTTGTGTGTGTTAACTTTATCCATGAGTAGCGGGATCTAGAGTTTAGCATCGACTTCGAACGATTTCATAATTTTCATGGCAATTTTTTTTTACTCTCAAAGTTTTTGTCAGAAGACTGTTGAGAGGAAATCGACAAAAAAAAGTATTTTTTCATACTTTGTTTCGTATTGTTCGAGATATCTGAGCCGGAGGTTGAACCACGTACTTTTGTCTATTAAGCTAACACACTGCCCACTACACTACATACATGTATACATAATTGGTCTTTACATTTACGACCTAGCTTCTCATACCACTGAAGCTCTGTATTGTGTAGTGGCGGGACCCACAGTTTAATGTCGACTCCGAACGACAGATTTTTGAGAAACTTTTCATAGCAATTTTATTTACTCTCAGAGGTTTTGCCAGAAATCTGCTGAAGGGAAGTCGCCGAAGAAATATTTTTTTGGTATTTCGTATTGTTAGAGATATCTTACCTGGGGTTTGAAATGTGGCCGCACGTCTAATCAGGCAACACACTACCTACTAGTGTAATGTGTTTGACTAGTCGAAGTTGCCATATCCTTTGTATGCAACTTAATATCAACACATTCTTGTTGATATTGTCCACACTGCATAAATGTTGGGACAACGTGTATTATGCTGTCTTAGCATATTCCCACATATACATAGTGTGTTAGAACTTAAGATATTTAGCATACATTTAGTTTTAAGTAAAGCCCACTTCACACGGTAATACTTTACGTACGTAAAGTCTAATGAAAAAGTAAAATGAAATTCCATCCGTATGACAAAAAAGAGAATAAAAGTCGTATGATTTATATTTTTTGCGTTTACATGATCGGTATAAGACAATAACAAAGTAAAATGAAAACAGCTGTTACACTTTTTTTTCTATGTGTTTACATAAAAATACATCCCTGATGTAATGCGACTTGCTTGTTTTCTGAATCATTTTAAAAAATGAAGAGAGCTATACGACTGTCAAACTTTTCATCCGTATTTTCTCTCAATGTGTGATGGTTTCATTACATATTACGTTTAGACGATCACATCCGTACTCTACTACACAAAATTTTGATAGATCATATTACTTGTGGGACCGTGTAAAGTAGGCTTAATTAAGACTAATGATGACCGAAGAAAGAAGCCGCTTGAGCGACTGTTCCCAATAATAAATAAAGTAAAATAAAATTAAGAATAGCTAAAGTATGTGTTTTTCTATTACACTAGTCTACGGCGACTTCATAATAGCAACTAGACTTCATAATAGCTACAGTTTCAATAGTTAATAAAGTTCCATTTAGGGGGTCTCAGAGGTTGAAAATCATATTCAAGATATTTATTATAAGAATACAGATCTTCCTTTTCTCCAAACTAGTTTCTCTAAGGATGGAATACAGTTGTTTTTGGACTTTTACGTTTAAATAACATTACCTTTTAAAACACCCTATTTCAAATTGTTATAATGTTTTCAATTTGCATTTAATTAAATTGGCATTGATACTGAAGCCCGATCAATTTTTAAATGATTTTCTATTAAAAAATAAAATTTATTTGCTCTTTTTTTGTGACAATTTCGCAGTAATAAAGTAAATGAATTGAACTACTGACTGAGGCACATCGAAATTGTATATTATTACTCTCAAAAATACATATCACTTTACCAATTAAATCTCTTAGAGACTTTCAAAAATGTATTCCCAAATTCCATCTTAAGACGAGTACAAATACTATTTGTTTTTTGTTTAACAATTTATATGATACAAAAACAATAACATATTCAATTACATAAATAAATATAAATTATTTTACAATTAGATTAAATACACTATAAATTAATCGGGGTCATATTGATAAATATGTACATATGACACCCCTGGTCTAGTACACGTTTAAGGTTTAATAAATTACACAGAAGTTTAAAAATTAAATTAAATAAAAAAAATAATAAAATCGTATCAAAAACAATCATAAGACTAGGCTTTATTACTAACAAAAAAAAAAAAAAAAAAAAACAAATATACTGCATAGAACATTGACCACTAGTCCTTGGTATGATCACGTATCCAATCTAAATATTCACTGACTCTTGTATAGACACCAGGATAACCAGGCTCACCGCATTTATTGCCAAACGACACAACACCCAATTGAAGCCAGCGAGAGTCATAACGCATCATAAGAGGACCACCAGAGTCACCCTAGAACGATAATTAAATACTTTAAGATCATTTCCTTTAACAAAAATTTATCGAAACTAACCTGACAAGCATCGACACCACCATCCGAATAGCCGGCGCAAATGAAATTCTCATTAATCGGTTGGAAATAGGAACGATCGCAATCTTCATTACGCCATATCGGTAGTTCAGCTTGACGTTGTGAGGTTGATTCTTTGCCGCCATAGTAGGTAGTACCCCAACCCACCACTGTAGCCCGTCTGCCGGGTAAACGTTCTTTAGGCGGCATTCGACCTACTTTAGGCAGACAAACGGGTATCACATATTTCGACTTGCGTACGGGCTTATCCAGAACCAAAATGGCGATGTCATTGTAAAAGCCAATGCGTGAGAATCTTTCATGTGCACGAACTTCCTTAACAGCAAACGTTACTGGCGCTGATGGTTCCGCATCTGTGGACAGATCAATGTCACCCAAACGCACTGTAAACTGGCGTGCCGCAAATCTAAAAATATGTTCCAAAGAAAACGTTGTAGTCTACATTGCTTTACAAAATGAAATTCTTATACTTACGGTTTCTGTCTCGAGTCTCTGGTACAATGGGCAGCAGTTAAAATATATTTGGTGCCGATTAAAGAGCCTCCACACCAGAATTCTGTGCGTTTGGGACCATGCAAAAATATGGCCGCCATCCAGGGCCATTGACCATTGGGTGACTCAACACCGCCCACTATACGTCCAGTGGAATATTCCTGTTGGCCACACTCTTCCGGATCCACTACACTATTACTGGCTAGTAGCTCTAAATCACTAGGTTCCAAAGGTTCTTCAGTAGTGGTAGTCGTAGTAGTGGTCGAAGGTTTACCTTGCGGTTTCAAAACCAAACTGGGAGACGATGGTCTTTGTGCAGGTCTTCTGGTAGTTGTTGCCACTGTGCTGGGAGCTCTAGTCGTCAATTTCAAAGGTCTTTGGGTCGTTAATACAGTTGTTGATTCGGGCAGAGGACAGCATACACCGGGTACAAAAAGGCTTTTAAAGCATAATGATTCCCGTAAACTGCTGAGATTGAGTAGTAAGGCGGGGCAGCTGCTTAAATCCTCACAACGTCCTGGTCTACCACTGGGTGTTTTACAACGATTCTCTACATCCTTAGCAGTTGACTCATCAGTTGCTAAAGCCACAGAATCGGAGAAAGGTTGAGTTGTGGTGGTTAATGGCCTTAAGGTAGCTGGTATGCCAGTAAGAGCAGTTGAATTATTTTGTATTTCGCCATTGGGTTTCTTTATTTTATTCTTATTTGTCTTCTTTTTCTTTTTCCTTTTCTTGATTTCCTTATTCTCCACAAACATGGGCTTATTTAAGGGCTCTTCCTGTCCTATACGTTTAGTGGCTATTTGCACATCGGAAGCATTATTAGTTGGCTGTAGGGCATCCTCCAATAACTTATTTGTAATGACATTATCATCTACTTCTGCTGCACCCTGGAAACTTGGAGCCTTTGTGCTTGTGGTGGTTGTAGTTGTGGTTGTAGTAGTTGTATGACCTGAATCTGATTTAGCGTCATGACCACCGCGCATAGTATCGACCAACATATGGCCCACAGTGTTTAAAGCACCCAAAGTCTCTGAGATACGATGGAATGCCGATTGTGATAGTAAACGTGGTAGAGATTCGTTGCTATCGCTGCCACTAGCACTGCTGCTGGTACTCTCATCACTCTCTTCATCGTAATACTCAGTGGAACCCTCCTCATCTTCGGAATCATCTTCCGCTAGGGAATCGGCAATGGAATCCCTTTCGGATTTTGAAATTGTACTTTGCTTTCGTCCCGTTCTCAGGCTGTTAAGTTCCTTTAGTGGCTTGGAAAATGGCGAATCCGATTGTGACTGGAAAAAAGACGCTGCCTTAAAAGTAGTTATGAATCCAAACTCATTTGTTATGTATGGGGTTAATGGTGTACATATCATATGATTGGATACTTACATTGGTCGTTCATTAGGTGGCGCGGCTCATAATCATCCTCTTCGTCTCTGGCAGTTGTCGCGGTTGGTATTACAATGGCTGCTATCAGACCTGCAAAGAGAGAAAGATATGTTTTCAATTACAATTTTAAAATATTTAAAAAGCGTTTAAAGTTTATAGGCTAAAATAATAATTGGAACCTTGTAAAAAAAATTTCAATAAATTCAACACTAATTCCCGAGGAGGATAACGCCACTAAAGAGCTTCGTTAAAATCTATCACAATACCACCTCTTGAAAAGTTGTAGGATTCTGTGAATAACGTTCTGCATCTCTCTGCCTAACGAGAATATTGCTCAACGAGAATATTGCCTCTAGCCCTTCCTGACAACCCTCCTGTCCTAGAACCTTCTTCCGTAGGCTCTAACCACCTGCATTGCTGCAGATACTTTATTAACTGAAAATCGTGCTGACGTCCCAGGGCCGATAACATCAACAAATAACATCAGCATCACCTTCACAGATAACACCAGGACCACATTAAGCAAAGTTCCTCACCACTACATCCAACACAACAGCCTAATAAATTTTCACACATGGGGTTATGCCGAGACTAAGATACATGTTAACCCCATCATCGTCGTACCTACACAGTAGACTAACGATCTGCTCAGCTGGAAAGTGCTTCTTCACTATCCGTCTGATCTTTAGGTTTAGTTAGATTAGAGGACGTGCGCTTGTCAATTTAGGAAACTACAGTACTCGGAGGTCGATTTGACCCATTGTACGTAACGTCCTTAAGAAGGAAAGATAAAAGAGGTTATAAGAAAAAGGATCTTTAGATCGATCAGCTCTAAGAAATTGTCTATAGAATGCCTAACTGACTGCGCACCAGGTATAGTCTAATAGGTAGTGTGTTGGCTTATTAGACGTGAGGCTTCGGTTCAAACCCTAGGCCAGATATCAAAATGAAAATTTGAAAATATATTTCTACGGCGACTTCCTCTCAGCAAAATGCTGGCAAAAACTCTGAGAGTAAATAAAATTGTTTCTCAAAAAAATCTGTCGTTCGGAGTCGACTCTAAATTGTAGGTACCGCCACTCATGTATAAAAATTAACGCACACAACATAAATGGTGTGAGAAGTTAGGTCGTAATCCTGACTAAAGAGTTGTAATGGCCAATTATGTATGCAGTTATAGTTTCAACGCTGGGAATGAATCCTAAACCTACAAAGTAATTCTGCCTGAATACTGAATTGCAGAATCGACCGTCGTCCCCAACTGCCAAAACCAAAATCGAAATCAAACTATAGTTCGGTATGAGCTGAATATAACCTAGCTTTTATACTTCGAAAAGGGTTCCCTAGAAATCCCTTAGGAGCCTTCAGAATTAATATGTATTTTATTTTGTGTTTAATCAGTTTTCTGTTGAGGGTTAAATTAATATTAACGGCTCCATCCCCGTTACTGTATCACTTGAGTATATCTGATACACAAAACCTTTACAAAAGTCAACAACAATACGAAATTAATTTCGAAATTACGTGTGTTTAATACTATATGCGGCTGAAAAGTGATCGTGTAACGAAAGAACCTAAAGCATAGCTTCTCACCATCTCCAAAGTAGACCCCTGCATCCACCATTTTTAAGCAATCTATAAAGATCGCATGACTAAATCCACCACGCCAATGCTGCATATCCGGAAATGTCATCATAGGCAGCTTGGCGCAATATGTGTAATGACTGTTAAGTACGGGTGTGTGTGTGTAAGTAGGGCACCATAATTCTTTCTCAATCAATTGATCACCATTTCGATTGTCTTTAGTCTGCAATATTTATCATCAAAGTGTCATCTCTTTTAACAATATGAGTCGCAGCTTTTGGCAAACACCATAAACATGAATTTCAATGATTGAGTAACAATTCATTTCATGCTGGCATACGTTAATGGAAAATGCAAACAATTATTGGAGAGGTAGAGGTGCTCCAATTTGTATGCAATATTTATTTAAACAATTCAAAGCTATTTAACAAAATAAAAGCAAACAAAAACAAAAAAACTCACTAAAAATAAAACAAAATACAATGCAATAACCGACTAAATATTCAACAATTTAAAGTCAAAAAAAATTTTTTTTTTTTCAATTTAAAAGTTTTCCAACAAAAATACAATATCGAATGCCCCTGAGACTGACAGAGCGACCATAGTGTGTCGATACATCAATAGCGATTGTAAAGCATAATAAAAATGTGAAGACTCACCTTTAATCAAGTGCGAGCATGTACGACGCGACTCACAACAATGTTTTGTTGAGTTTCAAAAATATTTGCTCGTTATGCGCTGACAGACAGTTTTTTTTATTCAATTAATTTGTATGCAATACCCTCATGTATTAGAGTAAACATACATATATACATACCATACACATACAATTGTAATATGCTTATGGAACCCTCTGAATTTTTGGAAATATATTGGCGGTTTGCCAAATGCTTCTTTTTTTGTTTCCAATGTCAAATACATAATTTGCAATAAGAAAATATCCAAAATATATTATTTTAGGCATGTTATTTGATATTTAGATTCATAGAATATACACGAAGTTTATATTAGACATGTTGCGAACCATTGCACAATTTCAAAATGTTCAATTTCGAAGTCCAAACTCAAATTATTTTACATTGTTTCGCTGACAATGTAGAATACCGTGGCGTAGTTGACTAATTTATATTTACTTTGCACGCAATAATATCTTTTAACAAGATTCCGGAATCAATTCGAAATCTTCTACTTGGACATTATCTTCTTGTTTGCGAGAAGCAAGAAAATATCACAATAACAATACAACTCAATATGGATCTTATACTACGTTCAGATATGCACTTTTATTGAGTAAATATTCGGTTAATTGAGTACAATATTTTAAGTGTTCAGACATAATAATATACGCAGTCCAGCTGCTTATTCAATATTCATTTGACAGCTGACAAAACAAAACATCTAGTTGTTTCAACAGCATTGTTTTTATTTTGTTGTTTTTTTTGTTGTTTTTTTTTTTGTACTTATGACAGTGATGCATTTTAAGTTTTACTAAATATTATAACAATTTGCGTGTTTATTGCGCAATAATTAATTGAAACTTTATATGAAATATTGAGCTCAATAATGGCGTTTATTGAGATTTACGCAATAAAGATGCATATCTGAACACCATATTATGCTGAACACACAATTCAAGTTCAAACACTGCAATGCTCTTTAAAAAGACCGAGCAAATTCTCTTTATCTCTTCTTGAAATTCCGTGGCATTAGAATTAAATCTAAATTAGACTTGGCATACAAAAACACTGCCAACTGATTTTTAAAATCTTGTTCAGACATTTCGATTTGACTTCGCTACTAGGCCGTATCACAGTAAAATTGATACGTAAAGTTTCAAATGAATTTTACAGTTTCGGATTCGACTGAATTTCAGTCATTTACATTTCTGGTTTTAGTCAGACAGTGGTCTACGTAGAACACGTCTAATCAGTTTCCGCTGTCGTCTTCAAACCTCAGTCTCAATTAAGTATTACCGATTTGCACCCGCAGCTGTGTATTGCTAATAGTGTCTAGATTACATTCGCCTCAGGTATTAATTTCCAAAAATTTTAATTGTCTTGTGGTCAAAGCGAACTGCATTCCATGATTCAGATGCGTTCAAGAAAACTAATCTCACATTGCTGCTAAGGATGTTCAGTTTAGAGCCTCGAGGTTCATAAAGTCCTCTTTAAAAACTCCGTTTGTTGTTTTTGTGTCTTCTGTTGCTGCAGTGTAAAGTTCTTGCAATTTTCTGGTCTTGTATTTTGGGTATGCTTATCCTGAGACTGTATAGTACCACCACAGCTTTGATTTTTTTTATATTCAACAGCATGTCACTGAAATCGGGCGACAGCAGTGATATGTGATATTTTATTTATTTTGTTTCAATTTTCCTTCAACTAAATGATTGGATTGGTCTATTATAACAGTATCGAGGGTGATAGACGGCAAAGCCTAGAAAGAACAAAGAACGACGTTGTAAAGGGTCCGCCAAGTAACTTTTTTTTTGAAAATGCTTTAAAAAAAAACTACTGAATATTTTCTCAAATTTCTTTTCTTATTTGAAAGTACAATCCTTCCGGTTAATAATGGAAAATAATTTCATTCAAATGGCTGCTTCGGCTGGCCATGCAGTAACCTACACCAGAAGATGCCGATTTTGTTAAAAAAAAAACATCTTTTCAGATGAAGCTCATTTTGATCTTGGCGGGTATGTAAACAAGCAAAATTGTCGCATTTGGGGCACAAAAAACCCACACGCATACATTGAAAAGCCGACGTACCCAAAACGAGTCACTGTTTGGTGCGGATTTTGGTCCAGAAGGCATTTTTCTTCGAAAATGAGCAAGCAGTGGCCGCTACAGTCATCGCTACATGTTGAACGAATTTTTGTTCACAAAAATTGAAGAGTAGGATATTGGCAACAGTTCGTTTCAACAGGACGGCGCTACGTGCCACACAGCCGAAGCTACACTCGATGTTTTGCGCCCTGTTTTTGAAGATCGCATTATCAGCCGCAGAGCTGATGTCGTTTGGCCACCTCGGAGCTGCGATTTAACACCGTTGGACTATTATTTGTGGGGTGCCGTCAAAGATCAGTGTTACGCCGACAAGCCAGAGACAATTGACGCTTTAAAGGACAATATTCGTGAAGCCATTGATGAAATACAGCTGCACACAATCGATAATGTGCTTAAAAATTGGACCGATCGTGTAGGCTACTGCATGGCCAGCCGAGGCAGCCATTTGAATGAAATTATTTTCCATTATTAACCGGAAGGATTATACTTTCAAATAAAAAAAGAAATTTGAGAAAATATTCAGTAGTTTTTTTTTAAAGCATTTTCAAAAAAAAATGTATTTGGCGGACCCTTTAGAAGAACTGTTTCACATTGTGTTCTATTGCTTCCTAACCCTGTTATAACTTGACCTATTGTTATGTCGTTGATCTTCTTATTTTTGGTGAGACTATTTAAAGGGAAGTTAAAGAATCATGATAAACAATTTTCATCTTCTATCGAGTTCGAATTTGAATAGCAAGGTTTCTCATCAACTAATTTATTCAGGGCTATAATAACACCTTGCAAGGCATGGTCCAAAGCTAGAGGATGGTGTTTAAAGCTGCTTATTGATCATTAGATGCAAGATAATGTCTGGGGTATTGAGAGAGTATGTTACTGAAACAAAATTGTTTAGGAAGTTCAAGACGTTCTTCTTGGAACTCGACTTACAGTGATTTTTATCTGTTGACACATCAAAAATAATTCATCCATGTTACCGTCATTCTCCTAAAATTTTCCCACAATATTAATCAAAATTCACAGGAAATCAAATGAAATATTAAGTATAATAGGGCATACGGCTTCTTTTAAAATTCGAAATCTAGTCGACCTAGCAAGGAATATATATCCCGGGAGTAGAATTCAATCGAAATCAAAAATCAAAAGCCTTGAATCGATATTTGTATTGTCCCTTGAGAAAAATAAAAAAGAAAAGATTTTGTATGCCGTCGCAATTTCTCATTGAATTTCTAAGGAAACTCGACATTACATTCATAATTTGTCATTCATTCAGGACTATGGCAGCTTCTCATACCAATTATGTTGTGTGTGTTAATTTTATAGGTGAGTGGCGGGACCTACAGTTCAAAGTCGACTCCGAACGACAGATTCTTAAAAAACTTTTTATGGCAATTTTTTTAATCTTATAAATCTGCTGAGAGGAAGTCGCCGGAGAAATATAATTTCATATTTTGTTTTGTTGGAGATGTGTGAGCTGCGGTTTGAAGTGTGGCCTCACGTCTAATAAGCCAACACACCACATACCAGACTACGGCCACTTCAAAAAAATTTCCGATTAATTAAACCAATTACAACGATTCAAAAATACAATTCATGTAACTCTCATGTAAATCTCTTATAATTATAAAAAATTTTAAAATTGTTTTCCATTTTATTAAACTTGATTCAAATGACCTTGTCCCAATGATACTTATGTATTAACATTGTTGAATCGTCGTTTCTTCGTAACCAACTTTCTTTAAATTGTTTTAAACTGAAATCTGTTGTAATGTCACATAACATTTCTTTTTTATTTCTTATCAGCCATCGCTTCAAATGTTATTTATGGGTTCATCTCATTGTTTACATTGACTACTTAAAACTACTTAATCTGGACATGGTTGGTTTCATACTGGGGGCAAACCTTTAACTGGTTTTGTTATATTTCCTTTGCGTCTTTATGTCTTTGTATGACATAATCGCCTACAGTCATCATAAAAATTTCAACAGGTTTTAATTTATGGAAAATTTTTATCAATAAAGATCTGTTTTCTTTACTTTACTTTTATTTAATTTCATACTCTACACTGTTAAACGAGAATTGTTAATTGTATCTACACAGACTTTCGTAAGAGTCCAGGCTAGAAATGAAGTAGTGTAGTGGTCCTCGATTATAAACCTAAGCAATCCCAAATGTTTATCACAGTTTTCGAATTTTAAATTTTGAAAGGCTTCAGTCCCCTTCAAATAATCTATCCAAGAAGCTTCCATTACTACATCAATTCGATCTGCTACATCAATTTAGATCTGAACCGGCAGTTGAAACGTACTTAAAATGGAATGAAAACTAACTTGCGTTGGTTTCCGGTGCACATAATACTGGAATTAAGTTTCTGTTCATATTTCGTTGATACTTTTATTACCTATTCAGATTAGAGTCTATCGAGCAGGCTTCATGTGTGTGATATAAACAGAATAGCGTGCACGAGGCTAAGCCTGGTTAGCAACCCAAAGTACAGTGTTTGTAGTGTTAAAGTAAAAACGTGCAACACTGATTTCTACTTAGGGGTTAAAGCTTAAGATAATCAAATATTCTCTTTAATGAAATGCATCGCATTGTAATTCGTACCTTTTGAGCCAGTCAGACAGTTGACGTGGTGTTTGGTTTCTGCATGCGAAGGATGGCCAAACATTTATTTTACAGACTACCTAAATCAGCTTCTATAAAAGATGCCATAGTTTAGGTTCGGTAGAGTAGTGGACCTTTCTTGAAGAAAGAGAGTCCACTTAGGCATTTTCAATCATTATTCAACCCGCGGATCAAACATTTCTTAGAGGAAACCAACCCGATTCTGAAAAAAAGCTTATTAACGCAGCAATCTTTGTACTTGAGAGATGTCAGAATGTTAGTGCTCGAAAACCTCCATCTTTTTATGACGACAATAAGGTGAAAGACAAGCCCTTCCTTCTTCCCAGCTCCGCAGCTCCAAAAAAATCTTTCAGTATGCCTATCTAAAGGTCAATGGCCTGTGAGAATCGCTATTGTGCGATGCATGACCATGGGATTTAAGAATAGAAGTGAGTCGGATCTCTCCTTATCCATACGTAACCAGCAGGATCTAGCAATATTGCATGCAGCTTCTCGCTGCCAACGAGATAGAGCCTCTCTGTAAAACTCGTAGACAACTTACTTAATTAGTCATTACTACCCTTCAGTCAGGATTACGACCTAGTTTCTCACACCACTTATGTTGTGTGTATTAATTTTATACACGAGTGGTATGACCTACAGTTTGAAGTCTACTCCGAACGACAGATTTTTGAGAAACTTTTCATGTCAATTTTATTTACTCAGAGTTTTTGCCAGAAATCTGCTGAGAGGAAGTCGCCGAAGAAATACTTTTTTTTTGTATTTTGTTTTGATGTCTGGCCCGGGGCTCGAACCCTGGCTTTACGTCTAATAAGCCAACACACTACCTACTAGACTACGGCGACTTCAATAACATAGATAACATCCAATTTAATTGAGGCAATCGGAATACTAATGCATTGTAATAACACGACAGAGATTGCGAGCTCCGTGCCAGCGATATCCCTATGTACCCATACAATAGTTATCTTTGAATAATTCGAAATTTCATCGAGATATTCTCGGCATTCATTTACATTGACGGACTTTTAAAATACATTCCCTAGGAACTTAATCGCAGCCTGGCTGTCTAAGTAAATCAAAAGATTTTTCAGGGAAAACGCCGCCACCCAACAACCATCCTTTAGGAAATCAATGCAAAAAAATTTGCTCTTCAAACTAGACTTTTCAAGACAAAGTATCTGCTATTAAAGAGGCTGTTTGTTAACTGCCTAAGTTATTAGCAGATGTTCAGTACTAGTCGCTGATCTTTTTAATATTTTCCGAAATTATGGTATGGCACGGTCCGATCATTATAATCGGATGAGAGTTAAAATTTGGGTGATAGTTTGCTTGCGGCTTCAGAACATCCTTTTCCATCGCTTCGTCTGAAGGGAATTTGTCATGGTATGGATTCTCTGCAGATATCACACTAGGAGTTTATAACCAACAGAGGAAATTATTTTATAAATAATTTATGTTTGGACCTAGTCCTTAATAAGGGATGCAACTTAAAACAGAACTTAGCTGCATTCGCATTGACGTTCATACAATCCTTATGTAAAATTTTTAAAACCATTTCTTCACCTTAAATGAGCATTTCTTCTTAAATGAGCAAAACATGTATGAGTTTACACTGTGATGAGAAATGTCAAACAATCGTGACAAGGTCACATGGTTTTATGGTGATGATGATGATGATGATGATGATTTTAGGGAAACAATTTTGTATTGTTTTGGTTACTTTTTTATATGAAATTACAAAAAAAAAAAAAAACGATCGACGTTGATGTTTATCTTTAAAACAATTTAAGTTGAAATGAAATTTTAAGGAGTGTTTCATATTTCTTTGCTAAAGTTTAAAAGTTATTTTTATTTTATTTTTTTCTTTTCTGTAAAAGTGATTATTTTGACTTTCACTTAAATTTTGCAAAGGTTGAGGGCGACAAAATGGAAAACCAACAACTGAAGCATTTAAACATTGTTTTCATATATATTTTACGCTTAATTATGTTTTTAACAATTTTATTATTGGCTTTGACTTTTTAATTACATACTCGTACTCCGTCTGTAACACTTTACAAACAATTTAGTTATTACATACGAAACAATTAAAACTGCCATGGAATGCCTTTGATTACACAAGAGTTTTTGTAAAAGTTGGCTGATTTAATGGTTCAAAGGTTGGTCTGTGCGTAACCATTTCGGAATATGCATATATAATGCCAGAGGGCACAATAAAATATTTTCCTCTTAGAGGCATATGAGTCTCTAATGATTAAAGATTATTTAGTGCACTACTAACCAGGGTTTTTAAAAATGATGTGTTTTTTCTGCTTACTGACGTACTTATTTGGTCATTACAACCCTTTAGTCAGGACTACAACCTATGTTCTTACGCCACCATAATTGGTGGACCCTACAGTTTAAACCCATAGCAAATTTATCTACTCCCAGATATTTTGCCAGAAGACTTTTATTTAAGTTAACTTTATTTTATCGTTAGGTTGTAATAGCAAAAAGAAGTTAAAGGTGACTTTAAAGTTCACTTTAGCTAAAGTTACCTTTAACTAAACCCAACTTTAACGGCAAGTTGTAATAATGGCCCTAAGACTACTTCAATTTTTCTTACTTGATCGTGGCAAAATTGACAAAAACTGATTAACCAGGAAAGATAATGAATTGGATTCATTCCTCATGATTCTTATTGATAAATTCAGTCATGAGGTTGCAAAATAATTGGTATCGATTGAAACATTTACATAAAAACTTTTGTAAGCAGTGCATTCACCCAAAAGGCGAGAGACTTTGAAATATAATTTCGCATTCTTGGCATAAAAATGTCAACCAGATTTGCGTTAAAACATTACTGGCGATGAAAAAACCCATGTTGTGCATATAAAGAGCATAACAATTGCGTTGCATTCTTTATGATCTCATATGCAAGACTTCCATTCGTTCTATTATTCGTCTTATTTGTCTATGTTTGATTGTTCATATTCAGCTGCCATCGCTAAGAGTGACTTAGACGTTCTGTTAAGAGTCTGCCTTCAGGATTCCAATCTGATGTGTTATTGTATGTGTGCTCTTTTTCTTGTGGTCTTCTAATTTATCTGTGTTTTCGTCTTTGAATATCACTTTGGACTAGGGGTCTAAAGTTTCTTAGGTTTGCTCGAAAGCATCAGACAATGGAAACATGAACTGAACTGACCTCACACAAGTGTTAAACATATTACAGTTGGCTTGTTTTGGCATCTACTGTAGGCTCCAAACTTCATTTAGTTAACTATCAGATTTAGATTGACTGTCTTTATTGATACATGGTCAGAATGTCCGCTTTAGGACCTTCGAATGAGGTTGTCATGCAAACTTCTTGTTGTTACTTACTTAACTTAACTTACTTAATTGATCATTACAGCCAGGATTACAACCTAAGTTCTCGCACCATCCATGTTGTGTGTTGTCGTACTCCGAAAGAAATATTGTGTTCATATTTCATTTTATTTGAGATGTTTGAGCTGTTTTCTTTATTTTTATTTCATTTCATACCCTACACTGTTAAAGGAGATTTTAGAGATTTTATTAAATTTGTACCTGATAATTGTTACTTGTGTCTACACAGACTTTCGTAAGAGTCCAGGCTAGAAATAAAGTAGAGTAGCGGTCCCCGATTATAAACCTAAGCAATCCCAAATGTTTATCACAAATAATCCTCCAAATAATCTATCCAAAAAGCTTCCACTACTGCATCAATTAGATCTGCAACATCAATTTAGATCTGAACCGATACACTAAGTGGCATTTACCCTGAAAAGCTGGCCAAAAAGCCAAAAATTAATTTAAAGAAATTTAAGAAACTGAGTATGCAGTTCGTTAGACAACAAAATTCTGCATTATATAGTGAATTTTCACGAGATTAATAAGTTGAGATTTGTAGATTTGAGACGATGTCAAAGTCAGGAAAGTGAAGAAAATTAAATGAGTTTTTGGTGTTTTTTTGAAATTTTAATAGGTTTCTATGATATTTTTTTGTGGCTAAACGAATAGAGGTTTTATATTGATTTTTTTTTTATTTGAAAGGTATGAGCAACTGCTACTTTCAGTTTTTTATATATATATATATATATCTCATAATATATTACATTAATGTTAAAATTATTCGTTCAAAATTTAAAAATAATAAAAATTTCAAATTTGTTTACCCTCCCTAAAAAAAAGATAAGGATTTTAAAGGTGAAAGTAGTAGTTTAGTTTAGTAGTTTAATGTTATATATCACAAGAAAATACGAACTCTCTACATTCAGGAACAAAAGACAATGTTTGCGCAAATTTGCGCAATTATTTTTGGCGATTTTTTGAAAATTTTACTTTTGAAAATTTTACAATTGTCAGAAGAGGCCAGAAATGAGCACTTCAGATTATATCGTACGAATTATGCGAGGAAATTCATTAGAAGGGATACCAATCGAGATGTCCTGAATAGGTTACTTTTAAGCAGTGACCCTGCTATAAGCTGCAGTACACAAAAATTGCGAAGGAATAGAAAAGCATTTTCATCAGATACTATTAAATTGCTCCTTCCTCACATTGATGATGAAAATGATAACGATTTAACGAGTATTTTTAAGTTAAGTATTAAATAATGTAAAATAAATATTATGAATAAATATTAATTATCATAGAAGTTTAAAAACTTAATTACATATGTATATCGACTATTATAACAATATGAGATATATGTTTGATTTTCTTAATGGACCTAGGGGCACTTATGATCCGATCATAATAAAATGTGATCATAAATGATTCACATTCATATTAAACATGTTCATGTCCAATTTCATCGAGGTAATAAAATGTTTAACACATACATACATACATACATAATTGGTTATTACAACCCTTCAGTCAGGATTACGACCTAGTTTCTCACACCACTTATGTTGTGTGTGTTAATTTTATACATGAGTGGCGGGACCTACAGTTTAAAGTTGACTCCGAACGACAGATTTTTGAGAAACTTTTCATGGCAATTTTATTTACTCTCAGAGTTCTTGCCAGAAATCTGCTGAGAGGTAGACGCCGAAAAAATACTTTTTGTATTTTATTTTGATGTCTGGCCTGGGGCTCGAACCCTGACTTTTCGTCTAATAAGCCAACACACTACCTACTAGACCACGGCGACTACAAAATGTTTAAGCCAATTATAATTGTTAAACATATTTTCTTAAGGGGCCCTATTTTGGACCAAGGGACAATTATGGACCGACCATAACAAAATTTGGTAATATGATTTAGATTTACAAAATACACGTTCATACCGAATTTCATCACGATACCGATGTTTTTAAGCCATTTATAAGCGCAAACGTGAATTTCTAAAGTGGACTTTATATGGAGGCTAGGGCAAATATGATCCGATTTCCACCAAACCACCATGATTTCTTAGTACACAGAACTGATCCATGGTAAATTTTATCATGATTGTTGCATAATTACCATAATTATGTGTAAATAAGTGCAATTTCGAGGGGAATTTGTATGGGGGCTAGGCGAAATCACAGACCGATTTGAACCAAAATCAGTTGGGTTCATCTTTGGGCCTAATTATCACTAACATTATCAAAAAATTCCAGCCATTAACTCATAAAACACTTCTATTAATTTTGGCCAGGTTTTCAGGCAAAACGCCCCTCTGTGCGACAGTTGAAGCGTACTTCATATGGTATGAAATTTAACTTACAGTAGTACCCGGTGCCCATAATACTGGAATTAAGTTTCTGGTCGTATTCCGTTGATAATTTTACTACCTATTCAGATTAGAGTCTATCGAGAAGGCTGTATGTGTGTGATATAAACAGAATAGCGTGCACGAGGAACTACAAGGTTTCAGACTTTGCCTTTGGTAAAGCTGAGTCTGGTTAGCAAGCCAAAGCACAGTGTTTGTAGTGTTAAAGTAAAAGGACTACTAGGACTTTCAGTGGCAGATTTTCTTCGAGCATATTGTCTATGAAATCTTTAGAGTATGACAGAAATTTTCAAATGTTACTTGCCTAAGAAATATTTTCAAATATCTTCAGATGAAAGAACTCAGAGCATGTCTTGGATATACATATTTCTGCCATTCGCAACCTAACGGATGGACTAAATGAATGGACTTATTAAAATCCCATGTATAAACTTGATCTACAAACTATTGAACTTAAACGCAAACTTGTAAAAACTATGACAAGTACTTAAAAAAAAGCAAACGTTTCAAAAATTCGTTTGCAAAACTAATTCAAACACTTTAAATTTTTTATTACTTTTGACCTTGAAAACCTTTCATTTTATCTCATTTGAATTTCAATTTATTAAGTGGACAAATTTAGATTGTGGCACATTGTGTATGGCATTGCAAATGATGGCATTTGATTATTGATTTGATTTCAAAATGGGACAGCATTTGCTTAATGTAATGAACTTTCAAGGCCAAGAGAGTGCACTTAATTCAGTTTTTATTTGATAAGATGCTTAGGAAATCAAACAATTGTTTACACGAGTTTCAAATTTTGCAAATTGGCAAATTGTATTCAAATTTATTTATAAAACAAGTGTAATAAAATTGAGTTTTGAAACGACTTTGTTTATGCATTTATGTGTTCATTTATAAGGGAATAGCAGCATATCTAGAGTTAATTTGCTTGATAAGGAATATAACATAGAAATGACAATTTGATTGAAAATATTACCATGAATATTAAAAATGCCATCAAAAACAATACCACTAAGGATCAAGATCTGCGTCTGGATTTAAATTAAATGTAATCAAATAATTTAATCGAACATGTCATAGTCGCCGTAGTCTAGTAGGTAGTGTGTTGATTTAGACGTAAGGCCACGGTTCAAAATCCATATCAGACATCTCCGACAAAACGAAATATAAAAGTATATTTCTTCGGCCACAGCCTCTCATCAAATCAAAATCTGGCATAAGCTATGAGAGAAAATAAAAATGGCATGATAAAGTTTCTTCAAAAATCTGTCATTCAGAGTCGACTTTATACTGTGGCTCCCGCCACTCTTGTATAAAATTAATACACACAACATAAGTGGTGTGAGAAGCTAGGTCGCAATCCTCATTGAAGAATTGTAATGACCAATTATGTAGGTATGTATATATGTAATCGAACATGCGAACTTATTGTACTAAGGCATGAGAAGTCTTTTTACAAACAACACTATCCTATCTACTCTTTTCAAGATGGCCGTATTTGTTGCTCATATATTCCTATTACGGTAAACCAAGCACTCTTATCCGATTGCCATCGGGCGATTTCTTATTTGCTTAATCGGTCCTTTCACTCCATTCAGGACGTTTATTATTATTTGACGAGAGCCCGTGGTTCAAATTCTACCTCCGACATCTCAAATTAAAACAAAATATTGTTACGTTTTTTACCTTTTTAAAAACGTTTACAATATGGGTTCGTTGGTTGCAAACAAAGTAAAAACAAATATTTCTTTAGTTTCAATTAAACTCTTTATTGTTCGCACTTCTTTTGTGTGCACCGTTTACAACTTAATGAATCCAACAATAATTTGCTTTATTCGCTATTCTTCTTTACACTTCTGTTCGCGTACACACTAACAAATGTTCGGTAATCTTTACAACAACGATCTTCAAACCACGACTGTTTTCTTTACACAAGACTGACTGAATTGTTTGTCCGTTGCCAGCTCCGTCATGCCTTTTTATTTGCCCGCGTAATCAGTCTGATGAAGGTTCTCGAACGTTCAGGGTTTCACCTTCTCGAGAACTCTATCGCGACTTCATTGTTGTTTGTGTATTTTGTTCACATTGCTTGTTGTTGCGTTCTCGCTTACTTGTCTATCCCCTTTTCTTTCATACTGATGTTGTGGGTTTACTTGTAACAAGTTCGTTGTATTTGTTCGTGTAGCTTTTGCTCATTTTAATGTTAAACGATGTACACCGTCTCCATTTTCGTAACAGCATTTATTGTTGTTCTTTTATCATTAAATTAAGAATCGAATTCAAATAATTATTTATTAAAAATAATTTTTTTTCTGTGCCATTGTAGGTAACATTATTCTAAACATGTTTCGACTTTTGCTCGCCAGTGTATGTAGTCAATAATTTAAAAATAAAACTCTCCGTAACTGTATTGATTTTACCCTCATTATAAATTTAATGGTAAATTTTATACTCTTGTTTTACGCATTTGTCAAATACTCAATGAGCAGCCACTCCTCCTAAGTAGTATTTCAAATCGAATTGTACGTACGTACACCGCTAACAAGCACTTAAAATATCGATAAACTTACAGTTTTTTGACACATCATCCGATACTGTCACAAGCATTTGAAGTATGTGTCATAAATTGTTGAATTGTTATTGTAAATAATAAGAAAAAATAATTAACATTTCATTTCATTTCATTTATTTAAAGATAAAATTTTTAATATTTTTTTCTGGTTTTTTTTGTTCCCCAACAAACATGACCACAGACAATATTTCTGTGTGTGAATGCTTATATTTGTATGTATGTACGTGTGTGTATGTACATATGTATCGTATTTAATTTAATGTTTAAATATAATATTAGGAAATACCCATTTTAAGTTTTTATCAGCTGGTGGTTAGGCCAGCACGCTATAGAGTGGCAGGCAGGTACAACGGATTCCGCTTCCACCACTTTATTAGTAGTGTAGCTACATATGCTGACTAAGAGTTTGCATTTGTTGTAGAGAGGTATTAATCGCTTGAGTAAATACACAAATCATTTGCAGTTTTGTTGTTGTTGTAGAAGCCAATTGGAACAAGTTATTTAAGGTAAGTTTATTGTTGTTGTTGTTGTTGTTGTTACGACTGCTGATGGTATGGTTTGGTTAATCCCCAGGTTATGTAATCAAATTCCAGTAGCTTTAAACAATTAATAACAACGATCATGATAATTATTAGCATCTGCATTATCCGAAACATCATTAACGACTCGTACACGTCGTCTCTCAAAAGTCGCCAAGTAACTGTATGGCAGTTTTGAATTCCTCAGTTACTTTTTCAAGCATGACAAATGCTGCAACATGCCTGGCAAGATGGATGCCCGATTGGTTGTTTGGTTGCTTGGATGCGTTTGATTGTCTGTTATGCACAGTTTTTTTTATGATTTTTTTATGTTTTTTTTTTCTTTTGAAATGTTTATTTCTAAGGAAGTGAATTGTATTTCCAACGGATCTATTCATTCACTTTCGTTTGTTAAAATTTCTAAAAATAGTTTCATACCCTACAACACTTTCAGATATATTGGATTAAAGTTGGTGTTTGTATAGCATACAGCACTTACTTTTAATACAGCGATGATTTATTTTAGAAGCAATAAATCTTAGGCATGGTGGCATTTAACAAAAATATTCAGCTTGAATTAAATTTATTGCAACTGTAAACTTTAAATCTTATTGCATTAGATGTTATTAAGGTTAGATCACTTTTGAACTACGGTCCCCAAATAACTTATTGGAATAACTTTTATTTTTATTTCAATGTTTCTTTACTTCAAAATAAATTTTATTAAGTCCAGTATATTTTTGGCAAGGACCTATGTAGCCTTTTATAGTACAATATTTAGAGGTCAAAATGACCCATTGCAATTTCGTCCTAGAAGAGATAGATATAGTGAAGGAGAAATTGGAAAAGGAAAGGAGGCAGGAAAGGGAGGATATAAGATGTAACCTTCTAAGGGCTATTATTACAACTTGCCGTTAAACTTTGGTTTAATTAAAGGTACCTTTAGCTAAAGGGAACTGTAAAGTTACCTTTAACTTATTTTCGTTATTATAACTTAAAAAAGTAAAGTTAACTTCTTCAAAAATATGGCAGTGCCGGATCAATGTCGAAACACTTCTCACATTAAACAAATTTTATTTAAACGCAGTAGCAACGACAGGCTTCTTTTTTTTTTTGTTGTATTTGCTCACTTTGTTTACATTTGAAGTTGCCATATTGAAAATAATATATAAGATGGCAAGCTCTAACATAAACATAACTTTAAAAGTTACCACTAGGTACCCCTTTGGCTTAACGCTGCCCGTTAAAATCCTCTCTTTAGTTAACAGCAAGTTGTAATAATGGCCCTAAATTTAGTAAAAATTTAATTTATTGCCGATCGAACGGAATTAAGTTTTGAATTAAATTTTATAGTCCTTCGGACGGTACTCAATTTTAAATACCTTGTGTCTATAATAGATTCGAATTTAGTTAAAATAGATCTGAAGTCGTCGTAGCCTACTAGGTAGTGCGTTGGCTTATTAGACGTAAGGCCACGGTGAAAAGCCCAGGTCAGACATCCCGAACAAAAAGAATTATGAAAAATATTTTCTCAGCGACTTTCACTCAGCAGATTTCTGACAATAACTCTGAGAGTAATTAGAATTGCAATGAAATAGTTTCTCAAAAAAAAACCGTCATTCGGAGTCGTTGAGAAGCTAGGCCGTAATCCTGACTAAAGGGTTGCTTTGACCATTTATATATGTAGGTATGTAGATCTCCAATAGTACAAGCCTTTATTTGTAAAATTTCCTTGAGATGAGTGGAGTTTAGTACGATCGAACTAAAATTAGAGTCCTAGACGTCATAACTACCATTATATGGAATTTGTTTTGTTCTAATTTAAGTTTATATTTTAATAAGCCAAGGGCAAATTGCGAATAACTTAGGGTCGTCTTGGCTCCTCTTTATTGTTAGTTTTTTTATTAATAATTAATCAAATTAATTATCAAAAATTATTGTTATATTGTAGCTTTTAGTTTCGGTCTTACATTAGCTGTATTGCTCATTTCTTTGATGTTCATTTCCACATCAGCTTTAACTATTTGTAGCCTGGGGTTTACACATAAAACAGTTCTACACAACACGCCCATTGTTTTGGCTCAAAGTGCACTGAATGCATTTCTATTTTCCGCATTGTACTTTCGTGTCAATTGGCTCTGCCAAGTAAGTTGAGTGTGCTTAAACATATGTACGAAAAAAGATTTTCCAATTAAACCGCAGGCTCTTGTTTACGAACACTTGTAGTGTTTTCATGGGACAGGGGTTCCCTCAAAGCTGATTTATTTTTAATTTCCTATTAGGCCAGTTTCAAACCATGTGAGATTAGAGCATGTGGGAAAATAAATCTGTTGCCTCCATCCATACTACATACATACATACATAATTGGTAATTACAACCCTTCAGTCAGGATTACGACCTACATTCTCTCACCACTTACGTTGTGTGTGTTAATTTTATGAATATATATATAAAACCGTGGGTCCCGGTTTACTTTCATAGTTTTAGCCAGAAATCTGCTGAGAGGAAGTCCTTGAAGAAATATTTTTTCCACATTTCGTTTTGTTCGAGATGTCTGACCTGCGGTTTGAACCGAGGCCTCATACAAAAACCTAACACTCTACCTACTAGACTACTGCACTTGCCATATTTATTCATATTACATGTGTTATACATGATTATTGAAATTTAACTTTAATTACGAAGGACAAGATTAAGAAACTTTTTCTCAGAATTTTTGGCAACAGATGGCGTGAAAAGAATTTTTTTTACTTTTCATATTTCTGTCAGAACTGAGGTTTAAACTCGTAGTTGAAGTCCAGTCAGCCAACACATTATTCACAAGTTCAAAAAATTGTTGAAAAAATTCAGTAAAACTTTCACCTTAGCTCAGTAGGGGCCACAAAAAACCAGGTCTAGAGCAAATAAATCTAAGCTCACCCGTGATCTATTGGGTAGAGAAGCTTAACAAATTATCTTTCATTTTTATATCGTGAGTAATTCAATCATATTGAATTTTAAAACAGGAAACTGATACTGCTATGATCAAACATGAAATGTATCTTAATTTTCTTCTATTGTAACATCGCACCGAAATGATTTCTGGCTTTCATTCTACTTTTAAGAAAGCAAAAAAAAAACATTTAAGGTTTCAGTTGGTATCGTTCCAAATTCGACAAGTCGCCGTAGTCTAGTGTAGTCTGTGGTTTAACACCTGACTCAGACATCTTGAACAAATCGAGATGCCAAACAAAATATTTATTTCGGCGACTATCTCTCTGGCCAAAACTCTGAGAATAAATAAAAATGCCATGAAAAGTTTCTTAAATTCATCGTTCGGAGTTTACTTCTAACCGTATACGTACGTAATTGATCATTACAACCCTTCAGTCAGGATTACGACATAGTTTCTCACACCACTTATGTTGTGTGTGTTAATTTTATACATGAGTGGCGGGACCTACAGTTTTTAAAGTCGACTCCGAACGACAGATTTTTGAGAAACTTTTCATGGCAATTTTATTTATTTATTGAGAGGAAGTCGCCGAAGAAATACTTTTTGTATTTTATTTTGATGTCTGGCCTGGGTCTCGAACCCTGGCTTTTCGTCTAATAAGCCAACACACTACCTACTAGACCACGGCGACTTCTAACCGTATAACTCATTTATAAAAATAACACACACCATATGGGTGGTGTGAGAAGCGAGACCGTAATCCTCTTTAAAGGATTTTAATGATCAATTAAGTAAGTAAGTCTACTTCGATCCTACCTTACCTCATAGTACTGAACCATTGTTCAGATAAAGATCTTGTACAGTAAAGTGTTGCATACAATCGTTTCTTGTAATGACAATTACTTCCTCCTTTTTTTTCTTAAGCCTTAAGACGCATGCAATATAATTTCGGAAAATGATGTTATGCTCACTAATTCAATTCAAATGGCTTTCATTTTGCACAAACTTGATCTTTGACTGTGACGTCATATGAGAGTTTTACAGGAAGTGTTGTTTATGTTTGTGTTTCTCTTATCTTTTCAAATTTGTTTTCATCCGCAAAAGCATTAAATTTCTGCGGTTACCTTGACGACGTCTTTTCTTTAATTTATTTTCATTTTTTTTTGTTTTCTTTTCATTCCAATGTTAACCATTACCACAGCGTTTCTTTCCTTCTTTCTTTTCTTGCATATTATTTGCATTCAGTTATTATTGTAAAATTATTAAAAAAAATTGTTTTTTTTGTTATTTTTATTTCTTCTTTCCTTTAGTTTGAGTTTATTTCACTTTATTTGCATACCACAACCACAGAAATTAAAAAAAATGTTAAAAACAAAAAAAGCAAAAAAAATGAAGTGATTGTCTTCGAAATCATGTGCTGCTGTATTTTGGTTGTTTTTTGTTGAAATCTTTTAATTTCAGTTTCACTTTCTTTTCCCATTTAATGGGAAACCAGTTTTTTTAAGTAATTTTCGGTTTTCGGTTTACCTTATTTTCAGATTTTCATTTTCATTTTATTTCTCTTCTCTTAAATTATTAACGGAAATATTTGAACATTTCAATTCTAAATAAAATTAAATTTATAAGTGTTAGTGCGCGAGGTATTCATACCAAATTTGAAAAGTTTGGCAAGTTTATCAATAATCCCTGGCTTACAGAATAGACCAAGAACCTGTGTGTAGCCGAATAAAAATGTTCTATCAGGGGTTTGTTTCTTTTTTCCGCTCGTGCAAGAACTTTAATTTACAGGGTTGCCTGTAGTCTAGTGAGTAGTGCGCTAGACTATTAGACTAGACTAAACTAGCCAAAACTAGTCTAAGATATGCTAGACTGGACTAAGCTAGGCTAGACTAGAGTAAGCTAGGTTAGGCTAGACTAGACTCGACTAGACCAGACTCAATTAGACCAGACTAAACGAGGCTAGACTAGACTAGCCGAGACTAGACTAGGCTAGGCTGGACTAAGCTAGGCTAGACTGGACTTAGCTAGGCTAGACTAGAGTAAGCTAGGCTAGACTAAGCTAGGCTAAACTAGGTTAGAGTAGACTCGACTAGGCCAGACTCGACTAGACTCGACTAGACCAGACTAGACGAGGCTAGACTAGACTAGCCGTAACTAAGATAGGCTAGACTGGAATAAGCTAGGCTAGACTAGAGTAAGCTAGACTAAGCTAGGGCTAGCTAGGTTAGACTATACTCGACTAGACCAGACTCGACTAAACCAGACTGGACTAGACCAGACTAGACTAAACAGACAATTATGATCGATGTTTAAAAATGAGTAAAAATTCAGAACTCATTTTCGATACGACAATTTTCATTTTCTAGATGCACCTCGCTCTGTTCGATCAATCACTACAAAATCGACGAAATAATGAAAATAATTCAGAAAAACTAGAAAATAAGCAGCTTAAACATTTCTGCAGAACTAGACATTCATCACCAAAATATAGGGTCTTTCATAAAGCGGTTTCTATCTTAAAATTTCAATAAAACAAAGTGTGTGTATCTCATAGAAATTTATTCGCTTGGAAGACCCATTGATGCCATTATGTGTGGAATATAACATGTCCGCCATGGTTTCTCTGGGTGAAGCGCCTCTGTAAAGTTCAATTTTCCCCAAAAACATTTTAAGGGCGAAATTTCATTGGCCAGTTTACATCAATATCACGTGAGATGACCATGCCCTTAAATCGCTCGTACAAAGTATGAGGTGCACATGATAGTGCTGCATGAGTTGTTTGCTACGCCGTGTCGTTTTGTTGATACCACATGTCGTTCGGGTCCAGTCCAAAAAAGTGGCTAATCACCGACCGTCTTGCCAATGTCATTCTCTAAGAAATCCCGCCAGTCCTTAATCCGCTTTAAACAGAGAACTTTATTGGGGCTGCATTAGATGCTCTTGGTTCTCAGACAGATTGGTCGTGCCAAATTCAACAATTAAGCTTTAACAGGATGGACGTTATCAATTGTCAAAGTTGGGAAGTCCCAGCTAGAAGGTCTTATAGTTATCAACTTTTCGAAGAAGCTCTATTTTCAATTGGAATTCATTACTAAAACAGAACCAAATTAAACCATTTTGGAGGCAATAACAGCGAGCAATGAGAATTAAATCACATACGATAATAATGTACGAAAAGCATCCTACAAGAAGCAAGGTGAGACTTTGCAGACAAAGGCAAAGCCATGATTTCCATTAAGAATGGTAAGACTGTATGTCTGGTGGAATTGGGAAAAGAATAGCTGCTCAACCGTTCGATTTTAATCTGTAGTGTTAACAACGAGATTTTATCGTTCAGAAATAATCAACAAAAATGATGTTGTGTTCCATCAAGACACTACCATACATGCCAGAAACTAAGAGAGCATGGAAGAGCTGCTTTGATGCATACACTGTATATAGTACGGAGCTTTCTACTTCAAATTGTCATTTGTTTCATATCTCCAACTCAATTTAACTGAAAACCCTTAAAATTGTTTAAAGACTTTTAAAATTTTTATTTTTACAATGATGTTGTATAATGAATTGTCTTACGGTTACAGATTTCCCTCAAAACCAACAAATAAAGAAGTTAAATTGCATTCCACAAAGCTTATTGGAAGTAATAACGCTTGTGTCTTAAGTCGTTTGTTAACAGGGTACTTCCATATCTTTCACTTCATAAACTACAGCTGATCATTACAATTTTACGACTATTTAATGGCATTTAAAGAAAAAAAAAACTTCATACGACAAGTATGTGTCTTAAGTCTTTTGTTTTTTTTAGCTTCTCTTTTCAGAAAATATTACTTTAACGACATCGTTACCAGCTGTTGACTTTATGACCATTTAATGGCCTCAGAAAACAAAAATGAAGAGAGAAAAAATTATATTAAAATACACGAAATTAACTAAATATTACACAATATTTTCTTTTCTTATATACACACACACGCATATACTCATGGAGGCAAACAGTAGAAATAACTTTACAAGTTTAAAACCGCAAATGAAATAAAAAAAAAATCATTTTTTTTTTGCTTTTTCGTAAGCGTATTAAGGTCACACCGTTCATATACATTTAGGTGATGTTCCACTTAATACAATAACAACCATAACTTTTCAACAAAAATGAAAAAAACAAATAAAAACAACCAGTGAAGGTGGAGGTGCCGACATAAAAAAGAAAAATAAAAAATCTTAAAAAAATAAACCACAGCTTGCCATAAAAAAAAATGCAAATTTCACAAACTAACAAAGCATTACGAAAAACTACAGAAGAGATAGTATAACACTGTGATTTAAGTTTAAACAAAATGAATATGTAAGAAAAATATTGTAAGAAATAATAAAACAAATAAGAATGACGACGGCGATATCACCGAAAAGGTACAAAATAATGTTAAAATATTGACTGAGGCTGAATAAATATGGCGATAAACAAACTTTCGCTACATCTAGTACACACGTAAAGGACTGCCTAAAATTTGTCAGATTTTGCCCAAAAACTCTTCACATTTTGATTTTCTATATAAGAATTATGGAATATGTCTCGACTTAGGGCCATTATTACAACTTGCCTTTAAAGTTGGGTTTAGTTAAAGGTAACTTTAGCTAAAGTGAACTTTAAAGTCATCTTTAACTTATTTTCGTTATTAAAACTTCCAGATAAAATAAAGTTAACTTCTTCAAAAATATGGCAGTGCCGGATCAATGTCGATAACACTGCTCAAATTAAACAAATTTTATTTAAACGCAGTGGCAACGACGGGCTTCTTTTTTTGTTGTATTTGCTCATTTTGTTTGTATTTGAAGTTGCCATTTTGAAAATAATATATAATATGGCAAATTCCAACATAAACTTAACTTTAAAAGTTACCAGAAGGATGATCTTCCCTTTGGGTTAACGCTCACTTCTACCTTATTGTCCACTTATAATCATGAAAAACAATTTATCTGCGCGTTAAAATCCTTCCTTTAGTTAACGGCAAGTTGTAATAATGACCCTTAAGTTATTAATAACTAGCCAAGGAACAGTTAACAGTTGATGTGGTCCAAGTCTTAGACATTTTTAACATTAAACAATGTATTCAGCATGACCCACGTAGTCATACATACATAGTAATTGGTCATTACAACCCTTTAGTTAGGATTACGACATAGATTCTCACACCACTTATGTTGTGCGTCTTAATTTTTACACATGACTGGACCTACAGTTTAACGAACGATCGATTCGCGATAAACTTTTCAATTTTATTTACTCTCAGAGCTTTTGAAAGAAATCTGCTGAGAGAAAGTCGCCGAAGAAATATTTTGTCATATTTCGTTTAGTTGGAGATGCCTGACCTGGGGTTTGAACCGAGGCCTCACGTCTAATAAGCCAACACACTACCTACTAGACCACGGCGACTTCATAGTCATAGAGGGCGAAAAAAAGGGTGACTGAGTAACCATTGGTCTGGACATCATTCGCATACGTTTCTATGTTCGTCTGGATGGTAAACATTTGTTGACTAATTCTAGTCCTTCTGAGACTTCAGTATGAATTCACTGAGAATGTTTGAATTGGAAAAAGGCCATAAAAAAAGCTGCAAATGTTTGCAAGATTGATTTACTCATGTTGTTGTTTAATGTTTGAATAACATCTGGTGTCATAAATTTTTATGGGAGACCCATTTGTCGTCAGCAGCAATAGCAGCAGCAACAGCAATAGTAACAACAATAGTCATCAATAACCACACCACATTACGGACTCGTAGAGAGATATAGAGACAGAGAAAAAGGACAAAAAACAGCGACTGAGTAACCATTGGTCTGGACATCATTCATCTGGATGGTAAACATTTGTTGACTTCTTCTAGTCCTTCTGTCAGTAAGACTTCAGTATGAATTCATTGAGACTTTTTAAATTGGAAAAAGGCCATAAAAAAGCTGCAAATGTTTGCAAGATTGATTTACTGATGTTGTTGTTTAATGGTTGAATAACATCTTGTGTCATAAATTTTTATGGGGCATCCATTTGTCGATAACCTTGTTAGCTTGTCGTTACTACCACTCCTTCTTGCATTTCCTTTTTGTTGCACTTAACTGTTGCCATTAAATTTCGTTAATACTTCCTCTACTTTCAGCACTTTTTTATGCCCGGTTATCCTATTTCCTTAACAAAAAATTCTTGTGCAAGTATAAGCAAGATAGACGTGAAAAATTAAGTACTTTAAGTATGTTATTGGTTATGAATGGAGTTCCTCAGTAAGACTTAATAAGGCGAGCACTTGAGTAAATTTGAATACAAATTTTTCTTTATAAGAAATCATTCGCATTAGAAAAAAATGTACATCCCATCCTTCCCTTGGAGCCATTATTATGTTAACTGTTACCATTCTATTAAAATATTTTACAATTTTTGTATGAACTTTTAGTATCTTGCCTCTAATAGAATGAACTCACGGGGCAATTTAGTGAATTGCCTTGCAAGGTAACAAAAACAACATAATTCACACGATGCCTAATGGCCTCTATTTAAACCGCTTAGAACACTAAAAATTGTTCATTTCCTTCATTTTCTTGTTTATTTATTTCTATTTTCCTCATGAATTTCTCACATTTGAATATCTTAAGGCCAGCTTGTTTTTATTTCCAACCACACTTTTCTCTTATAAATGCAAGGGTATTTTGGCAAGATCCATTCGTTCTTTTATTTTCTTGTTTTCCTACAATACTCAACAATCCTTTATAGTTCTTTATAACATTTAATACATGATACAGTTTTAGGGTTAATATCTTCTCAAAGATATGTATACTCAACGAAAGGAAATATAAGGAGACTCAAATACTGTTCTCGCGTTTAAGGCAATCCAAATCTTCGTTGAGATATTATAATAGGAAGAGCCTTTGAACCCAACATGTAGATCCTGTGATAACAGGAATGACCCATCGGGACAGTAATGCATCATAGGAGGAAGAATACCAGGTGCTGGGTGTTGTTGACAACGAGCAGTATCTAGTAGTTTGTGATGGCAAGGTTTTCATCAATACTGACGACCTCTTTATATTTCTTTTTGAAATATTTTTTTGATTAACATCTTCCTAATGGTATACTCAAAGAAAGAAAAGATAAAGAGACTGAAAGACTGTTCTCAGGCTAATCGCGTTTAATGTAATCAAAATCTTTGTTGAGAAATTACAATAGGAAGGCTCTTGGAGCCCCAGATGTTAATTCTGTGATGACAGGAATGAATCAACGGAATACATTCTTAATATCTGTGAGGTACAAATGCATCACAGGAAAAACAATATCAGGAATGCTAGGCATTCTTGACATCGAGGAGCACCTTAAAGTTTGCCTAGGCAATAGGCTTCGAAGAGACGTTATAAAGAAACCCCATAAAGTTTAAGGACAAGTACAATAGACAGTATGGTCGCAGCACAATGGCATCTCTTCACTTCAATAGTTGTAACTAATAAGAGGCACTTTCTTCGCTGCACTTTCTTTAGCTAACTCTAAAATTTTTGTTTAGCCTATCCAGCGAAAACAAGTGGCTATCTATGGCCATGCATGGTGATTTGACAAAACCGATTGAATAAACGACAACTAATTCAACAGACGTTGGGTAGAATAGACAGTATGGCCGCAGTACGATATTATCTCTTCTCGACAGTAGTAGTCAATAATAATTAGAGGCTCTTTTTTCACTACCAATAGCTTTATTATATATTTATTGGTCATTACAACCCTTCAGTCAGGATTACGACCTAGTTTTTCACTCTACTTGAGTTAAAGTCAACTCCGAACGACAGATTTTTTTGAGAAATTTTTCATTTCAATCCTATTTACTCTCAGAGTTTTTGTCAGAAATCTGCTGAGAGGAAGTCGCCGAAAAAATATTTTTTTCAAATTTCGTTATGTTCGAAATGTCTGATCTTACGTCTAATAAGCCAAGATACTACCTATTAGAATTCAATTAATCGGTGGCTATAAAAACCACTGTTGCCATTTGCTATTAACCATAAAATGTCCTCATTTTTCTGTTCAGATTTTGACACTTGTTAGTTTTTTTTTTGACAGAAAATATTATTCAAAACTTTTATTTTGTGCTAGGTTTCTACCTATTGATGTCTACGGTGAATAAGTCTGTTGGGAAAGTAATCATCCCTATTAAAACAGTTCTTTATAACGATAATAATAATAAGAAGAAATCAAGGCGAATTCATAGAAGGTGGGAGCGAAAGACCAGCTGATAGAAATAACAATGTCAAAAAATTGTTGTTTTTTGTGTATTTTGTTTTGATAATCAATTTCGTTTTTTCTTATTGTGTCAGAAGTTTGTATATTTTTCTTCTTTTTCTTTTAACATTTTTCTTCCCATCGTCATTTTTTAGTCAGCTGTTTTTGACAAGATGACCACTTCTCAACAACAAAAAATCCCTGTTGTTTTTGTATTGTTGTACTTATTGTAATATTAGTCCCACCTCCTATGAATTCGCCTTGGAAGAAATACAATGCCTTTCAAAAATGGACACAGTTTTTCTATCAAACAAAATTATGCTTGTTTTGTAAACAGTTCAAGAACTGATGAGAACACAGGTTCGGATATACAGTAAGCTTCAAAACAAGCTGTACACTATGGAAAAATTCTAACAATCACCAAACTCAACTTTTACCAATTAAGGAGAGTGCAAGAAAAAATTTGAAAATATTTCGAAATTTTTTGTAATTTTTTTTTCAATTTTAATTTCAAAAACCGGCAATGAAACAATTTAAAATTAAAATAACGGTAATTTATTAATATACATATTTTTTTTAATGTACAGTTTCTTTTGATGCTCGCTGTAAATAAGCATACATTTTTCATCATTTAAGTATTTTAAATATACTGAGTGAAGCAGAATTGATATTTAATTTGAATGAAGCTAATCCATTAATCTATTATTTTAATAAAATTAAATCTTTACGGTTAAAATCAATTTTTTGAAAAATCTACAAAATCTTGTATATTTTCACTCAGGCTTGAAGAAAGTAAAACTTTTCAAAGTTGCTAAAAAAAATTTCTTTAAAAAATAACAAATTTCATCGTAAATTGATTTGATTTGGCTGTCAATGTTAATGTTGTTAGAAGATAGCAAATTTTTAATTAAAAATTTTGTTGTATAATAAACACTGTAACCAAGTATTAATCAATTTGTAACGTGTTATTTAGAATAGAAGAAAATTAATTTAAAAAAACAAGCAAAAATCTTCAAAACATTTTTCCACTTTCAATTTTAAATGTTGCAATCTTTTAATTAAAATTGCAAAAACATATGATGGACAAACAGTCCAGGAAATCTTTACATTTTGATATTTTAAAAAACCATCACAAAAAAATTTTAATTAAATTTCTAAATTACTTACCAATACTTAAGAAAAATGCTGTTAAACGCATTTTTAAAAATTGTTTCAATAATTTCTTAAATGCTTTCAATGTATGTTTATTGCATGCAATAATTAAAGCATTAAAAAGATAACGAAAGCAAGGAAGCAGCAAAAAAACGGAAGTTTAAACACAAACAAACGAATTCAATTTATTTTTACAATTTTTTACACAGACTAGCTTATAACAATTTTTTTTATATTTATTTTTGATTTATTTTTAATTTATTTTCTTTAATATTTTTCCTTGAATTTTGTTTTACTATTTTTTTTTGCTGGCAGATTTAGTTATTTAATCAAATTAACAAAAACAAAAGACTTAAGACACAAGCACACACATTAACCAGCATAGAAACTGGCAATAACAGCACACAGGCATCAAGTTGAAATGTTCGTTGATTCGTTAGATATTATTGTTGTTGTTGTTATATTTTATTATTTTCTTTTTTTTTATATATTATTGTTGTTATTGTTATTGTTTCATTTCTGTTCATTTATAGTTACTGTTGCTGTTGTTATTGCTGCTTTTTGTTTCAAAATGAAAATGAAAGTGTTAAATTAATTTTAATTTTTTATTATTATTTTTGTATATATGTACATATGTATGTATGTATACTTTTTATTTAATTTTGTTTTTATCTTTAATGGAATTTTTTATACGTTTTTGTCGTAAGATTTTTAATAACCACAATTGAACATTAAAATCATTTTTTTCTTTACATTTATTATTTACAAAATAAATAATAAAAAAAGAAATATTTGCAATACTTTTTACTTTATTTTTTTAATTGTTTATTTGTGACAATAATTTGGTTTTGATTTCACTATTTTTTTTTTATTATTGACAACTTTAAAGCAATTTTGTTGAATTTTTTTTATTATTTTTCCTTACGTTTTAATAATTTATTTAAGTAAAGCTTTGTTGTTTTGTTTTTATTTAAGAAATTATTTATTTCTGTTGGAAATTTATTTGTGAATAAATATTATTTTTTATAATTTCTTTAACTATCCGCGATTCCTTCCGTAATCGTGCCTTGCACGTCTTCGACTGTTTCAATTGAAACAATTTAGTTTTGGCATCAACTGCGCTTTCTTGAGCTTTGCGCATTTAACTCAGTCCACTGAATAAAATTAACAAAATAACATGAAAAGAAGCAAACGAAGAAATAATAATTTGTTGTTGTGTAAAATAGTATGTTGTAGTTTGTAGCTTTTTTTCTTTTTTTCTTACCTCTTTTCAAAGGCTTTCTTTAAGTCATTCATAGAGAGCAAGCCAGCCAGCCAGCTTTATTCATATCATACCCACACCATATACTCCAATACAATACAACATACCGTAGAGCATTTAGTGCAGCTCATCGTAGCTCACACTTACTCATTCACTTACATTTTCATATTCAAGTTTTCGCTTTTTCGTCTTTGTATTGTTTTCGTTGTGTCGTTTTCGTAATTTTACATACCAACTGTCGTCAGTGGTTTGGTTAGATGTGATGGTTTTTGGCTCGCTGGCTTGTTTGAATGGCTGAATGAGTGGTGAAGTATTCGTAACATTATAGTGTTTCGTTATTTTTGTATGTTTTTTTTTTTATTTTGTATTTGTATTTGTATTTATTAACATTATTATTGTCATATTTTATTATACATTTTGTTTTATATTGTTATTATGTGTTATTTTGTCTTATTTTCTTTTATTTTCTTTTATTTGTGTTTTATGTTTTATGTTTTCATACTTGTATGTATATTTCTTTTTAAAATATGATTCATTAATTTTACACAGTGGGCCATCGCATAGATGGTTATTTTAAAATTTAATTAACATATCAAGACATTGCCATGCAGATTAAACTATTTCTTTAACATCCCGTCGTACCGTGAAGGCACTACTTGCCTTGTTCCAAAAAAATAATAAATAAATAATAACTGCTGTCAACGTCAATAAAAAATATTCAAGAAACTTAACCTTGAAACCTCGTAGTATTGACTAGTGTCTAAGCATTTCATTGTCGAGATGTTCTCATTTTCTGGCGAGATAAATTAAAAATAAGGAAAAGCGGAAATACAATAATGCCAGTTTTACGCTAAGCTCAGCAGTATGCTAAGATGGGTTTGCCAGTAAATGAGGGCAAAACAAAGTATATGTTGGCGACAAGTAGAGACGTGCGGCGTATTGATTCTCAGATTACGGCCGATAACTATACTTTTGATACAATCAAGGAATTTATTTATCTTGGCTCCGCCGTTACCACCAGAAATGATTTCAGTCTAGAGATCAAGCGCAGGATCACTCTTGCCACCAGGTGCTACTATGGTCTCAACAGGAAATTGAGTAGCAGAGACCTCTCTCGTACGACAAAACTAACACTCTACAAGACGCTTATCCTCCCCGTGCTTCTTTATGGCGCAGAGGCATGGACCTTATTAAGCACCGATGCAGCAGCCTTAAGAGTAATCGAGAGAAAAGTACTGCGTAAGATTTTCGGTCCAGTACGAGTTGGCGATGATTTCTGCAAACGATCCAACAGTGAGCTGTATGAGCTCCTCAATGACATAGCCGTTGTGCAGCGTATTAATATGCAGCGGCTGCGCTGGCTCGGCCATGTCGTTCGAATGGAGGAGGATGCTCCGGCGAGACGGTTATTTAATGCGGGGATCTGCGGAAGTCGGCGAAGAGGACGACCAAATCGAGGAAGCCCTGTCATCGATTGGTGTGACCAACTGGCGCAGGCACGCAAGAAGCAGAGGCGCCTGGAAGGATGTGTTGCGGCAGGCCGAAATCCGTTAATCGAGTTGTTATGGCCAATTAAGTAAGTAAGTAAGATTTCTACTACAGCAGGAATTGCAAGCAGAAAATGTGGATGACATAATAAACAGGCTACTATTTACCAGTAAAACTAAATTATCTCGAAATGGCAATCAAGATACAGGGTCTTTCAACACATATTTGTTCCGAACTTTGACAGTTAATAACGGCCATCTTGTTAAAGCTACATCTGCCAAATTAGTTGCCATTTAATCAGTATGTTTTTCGAAATCATCATGAGCGACCAAGAAGACAACGTGTATTCGCAGTTCATCGAATAATCATATCCAGCGTAAAATCTGTCTGGATAAATGGATACATCAAAGAACAATCCGAAACTATATGAGATTCAAGTGCGTCCAATACAGTCCGAAAAAGTCACTGTTTGATGTTGATTTTGCTTTGGTGTGATTAACTAACTGTTATTTAAATAAGACAGAAGATGTGCCAAACCGGAGTTTCTAAATCTAAAAATTAATTTGACTCTCTCACAAAACAGCTATGCCCGTCGTTATCTATATTACTCCCATCTTTAGGAACGGAAGTCCATTATTAGTTGATCTAACTAAGAAAAAAATCTTCTTTATTTCTCAGCGCATTCTCTTTTTAGCTTGATACACTTTTCCTATTTACCGCTATTCCATTGATTTGCTATCGTTTTTATAGTAGAAACAGCAGACCCTACCTATTAATTGCTAAGAAATCTTTTATCACCGAACCTTTTTTTTTTTTTGAAGTGTGGAAATCGCAAATAATCAAAGGGAGCCTAAACAATAGCAATTATTTCACGTACTTGGGTATTCTGGTACTGCAGTGGATAGTGTGTTCCCAATAGAGACTCTGTTATGTTACAGTACACCGAGCATAAGGCCAATGAGTGCCAGAACCGACTCTGAACGACAGATTTCTAAGAAACTTTACATTGCAATATTATTTACTCTCAGAGTGCCAGAAGACTGCTGAGAGTAAGTCGCCTAAGAATATATTTTTTAATATTCAACTTGGTTCAAGATATCTGAGGTGGATTTTGAACCACGTGCTCGCATCTAATAAGCCAACACACTACCTACTAGACCACGGCGATTTCATAGACACACACAACAGAGATCCTTAAAGCCAACGCAACCCATGCCATGCGTGAAATTCAGCCTGATTTAAGCGCCAAGATTATGGAAAATTAGACATTTCGGATGCGCTCCACCCAGAGAAACCGCACTGGACATTTGAACAATGTTGTAGTCTAGAGACAGTGGCATCAATAAGTCAATAAAAAAATGTTCAAGAATATCTCACACACACACTTTGTTTTATTAAAAGCTTAAAGATAGGAAGCGCCTAATGACAACACTATCTTTGAGTGGAATGAACTACTAGGCTAACCTTAAATACCGATAAGTGGATTAACGAGATAAGCGAAGAAGTTATGGATACGTTCGCAATGTGGGCGAATACTACACAACCTATTGCAGTATGAAAACCTGGAGATTCTAACTGGACCACTGACAATTACAAAAACTGGCGCCTTAAGTCAGAGTACGAATAAAAAGACACGATCTGTATGTAACCGATCCATCATGGAGTGAACGAAGACTGTTAAAAACTTTACCTTAACCCCTTTCACCCATTTTCGTCGTGAAGAGGTGCATTAAAACGTCCAGACGATCTATTGTACTTCTCTCAAATTTTATAGGTTATCCCTATAATGTCTCCTCCATGTCTATTGCCCCAACAAATTTTAGGGTGCTGCTCGGTGTCAACAATGACAATTTCCTGTCTAGCACTTGATATGGACCCAAGTGTTTCTTTTTGGGATGCATTAATGCCCGGCATCTTCCAAGAGTATTATTATCGTCACAGAACATACACATCGGGCTCTGGATAACGTCCATTCTGTATTAGTATACACTGAGTTTACAGTGCCCTATCAAAAGATCGTTTACCAACCTCAAGTTATTCCTGGATATACTGATGCATTACTGAACTCTCCTCTTATTGCAATTTCCAACACAAAAGTTTCAGAGCATCAAACACATTTGACTTGAGAAGAGTCTTTGCTTGGCTTTATCTTTCCTTTCGCCGCGTATAATTTTTCAAACATCCGCCCCCACTGGTTAAAATGTTTCTAGTCCCATCAACGGCGTAGAAGCTTAGGTTAGGTCTGAGTGGTAGCTCTGATATCACAAAGCTCACTTGAGCACGGATAGCAGCCCGTTGTGATGCCACGGGTGAACGCAGTCCCTGTACTGACCAAGTTCTACCAAAATCAAGGAAGAGGAAGAAGTTGGTCAGCGCAAGGGCTGCACATCAAAAGCACGACTACCCCATACTGGAAAGCCAGCCAGAAAGTTTGATGAACGAAGCTATATCCTTGATATCAATTGATGATAGCTCCGTCAAGGTGACAAGAAATGGAGAGCCAAATAACCTATATCTACACTTAGCAAGAGACGGACACTGACAAAGAAAGTGGATAACAGTCTCCTCTTCCTCAGCGGATCTGCATCCACGGCAGAAGTCGTTAAATGGGAGCCTCATTCTCTCCTCGTGTCTACCCATAGCGCAATGACCTGTAAGCACGGCTACTGTGGTTGAGATGATGTCACGACCAAGACCAAGTAATTGGCTGGTACGCCTTCTATCCATCAAGTGCCAGGTGAGTCTAGCGGTGGAGCAGTGCTCCTCATTGACCCAGGATAGGTTGGCGTCCCGAGAGAATTTCCGCGCAATGTCCAACTTGACCGAGGCAAGTGGCATACCCAGTTCAATTGAAGAGGAGGCGTAGAAGGTACGATTGTCGATTAAGCTTCTCGAGACAGTCCCATACTGTCTTTGCTTTAATCTTATGAGAGCCGTGTGCTCAAATAGTATTGCTGTCCTGTCTTTGGGGTCTCCTAGTCTACTACCTAACGAAAACAGAAGATGTTTGTTAAAGCCTATGAATAGTAGAGAAAGAGATAATCGGCAAGAGGACTGAGAGAGTGTTGGCTTATTAATGAGAGTCACTGGTTCAAATTCCAGCTCAGGACGTTCTCACAGAAGTCTTCAGGCAAAATCTCTGAGAGTAAATAAAATTGCCAAGAAAAGCTGCCTCCACTTATGGATAAAATTAGCACCCACGACAGGGGTAGCGTGATAAGCTAGGTTGTAATCCTAACTGAAAGGTTTTAATGGCCAATTACTTGAAGCCAATGACTGAGACCTTTTAGACACAAGCAGAGAATTACATAATGCTGGTCATTCGTTTCCATGTTTATGTTTATTTAATAAAAATAGTGGAGACTTGAAACACGAAACATATGCTTTGTAGGTATCTTTTAAAAAGGTTCTATCGCTCTTGAAATAAATAGTAACCTAAAAATCGCGAATTTAAAGAAGTATCCGTGATTTTTACCTTTTTCAACTCTCACATCACTGTGCACCAAAGCGATAATCATCAGAAACTATTCGTTGTTTCGCTTTTGTTTAAAGTAAGAGTACAAGACAATTTCGTTATTGGCCACATAGTACTGTTGCTGGATGTATGAATGTATGGTTGTGTGAGGAAAAAGCGAAATGAAAACTGCAAAAGCATTGTCTAGCTATTGTCACATTCTTCTAAGCTGTAGTATTGAATATTTCTTCACTTCTTTTTTTTTCCAATTTTAAGGTGAACTTTTTTTTTTCAACCAATTAACCATTATTAGTTTAATGCTTATTGCCTGACTGCCTGACTAACGTTGCCACAGACATTGAGTGTTGTGTTGAGAGTTTTGTTTGAATCATGGCAATAAATTACAGCAACAAATAAATAAAACAATAGACAATTTGCTTTTTAAAGTGATTTTTCTTTTTACTTCTTTTTTTTTTTGTTTGTTTGTTTTCGAATTCATATACAGTGGACAGCAAAAGTCTTAGTACGGCAATATATTTTGCCAATAAAAAAAGTCCCCATAGACTTAATATTCTTGCACAAAGTCCCGATATGACTTCAAGAGAGTATTTAGGAGATCATTTGAATGAACGATTACATAATCGCTAAACCTTAAACAAAAGTCAACCGAAAAACTTGCTCATGGTGCCACCAGAAAACATTAAACAAAACTTGTACATTCAATTCCAAATGGATTAAATGGAGTGCTTGATCTTAAGAGATATTCTACTAAATACAAGGGATAACATTTTCATATATTGGACCTTTGAATTTTAAATTTACTCAGGGTTCTCCTTGGGAGTACCTATGGAGTCATCTAAAATTTTTCCTTATTTTTCTCTTGTTTTATGAAAAACATTAAAAAATTGTTTCTTTTATAATAAAACAGAAATAAATTAATAAAATAAATATGGAAACCGTAAATTTTTATACAAACTTTTGGCTAAAATTCATGAAATTGCTACAAAATATTGTAGTACTAAGACTTTTGCTATCCACTGTATGTTTATTTGCTTGTTTGTTTGAATAATTAAATACAGTGTAATTTGCTTTTTTTGTTTCTGTAAATTTAATTATGTTAGTCACATGCCATACATTTTTTCAATATCGTTTCTATATACGCCGATATTCACGGTCGCCAATGACGTAGTGTTTGGTTTTTATGCAGAAATTTTTATTTCTTTGTAAAATAAGTGGCTACACACAGGCATACGTACATATTTGTGAAAATTTGAATATTTATGTACGTATGCATTCAACATAAATATTGATATTCTTGCCGTATTTAATTTATTTGAGGGGATTTTGACACAAAAATTCTGATTAAAAATGTTTATGAAGTATGTTTCTTAAGTCTTTTGTTTTTATTGGAGATTTGTTATGGTTTTTCGCAGAAATGACTTTAAAACTTTTCTACCAAACTTATAAACATTTATTTGTAACGATGTTAGAAATTTTTTTATTTTCATTATTTTCCTATTATCTAAGAAATGTAGGCCTAAAGATATCGTCGCTTTATTTCAGTTAGACTAACCAAATTTTTAGAATTCGTTTACTATAGTAGGCCCTAGGATGACAGGATTGCCTAGAAAAAGCGCTCTATATGAGCAAATATTGGACGTATAGGATGGGGAATTTAATAGTTTAAATTTGCATTAAATGCAATAAAACAAAAACGGTTTAAAATTTTGCAGAATTTAGTTTTTTGTTGTGAAGTACAATTGTTCCGGTTGCCGGAGCCGACCTCACAGCGCCTCATTCGATCGAACCAATTTTCCTGCACTTTTTCGAGTGTATCGAGTCGTATCTCGGCAATGGCATCACGAATGTTGGCCTTCAAATGCTCAATAGTGTCGGCATAACACTTTTCTTTAACGGCGCCCCACAGAAAATAGTTCAACGGTGTCAAATCCCAGCTTTTTGGCGGCCAATTGTCATCACTCTTTCGGCTAATTAAAGGGTCATCAAAACATTTGACGCAATAAATCGATTGTGGCATGAGATGTGTGGCAAGCTGCAACCTGTTAAAATCAAACATCGTTCATTCATTGACCGTAAAAACTACGCCGTCCGGATTTTCAAAAAAAAATATGGGTCAATAATGCTTCCGCTTCATAAGCCGTAAGACCACGTGTGGGTTTTCTGAGCACCAAATACGGCAATTTTGCTTGTCAACGTATCTATCAAGATGCAAATAAGCGTAAATCGATTCATTACGTTCAGTGCAGATAATATACTGAATTTTGTGACAGAATAGAATGACATAAGTATTGCCAGAATCGAAATAACCGATGGTTAAAATTTAAACCGATAGGTAGCCCACCCTATAGTATTAAAGCAATTTTTTTTTGTTGATTGATGATGGCGTGGCCTGATTTTCCTATGACGCTCGTTGTTCAAGATTTCTAGAGAGAGAGAGCTAGGGCCAGGCGGAAATTGATTTGTTTACTTCTGCATGGTTTGAACAGGCATTGCTCGGATGCACCATGACACCTTGGTATAATCTTTATTGACTATCTTCAAAAAATCAAATTAATCAATAGCGAGTTCTATGCTAATTTATGTAGCGAAGAGAGTGTCTAGTAGTGGTAGTCTAGTGGGTTGTGTGCTAGACTATTAGCGTGAGGGTTGTGGGTTCGATTTCCACCAGAGACTCTGACCTGTGACACTACACCGAGCATATGGTCAAAGTTACTCAGCATGTATATACTTAGAATATAATTTGTAATTGTATTGTAATTAATAAATAAATAAATAATATTTAGCGAAGAACTAAATTTTGAATCGCTTCATCGAGCATCATATTTACCGCATTTAGCTCTCGCGAATTATTTCAAAACCCTGCCGAAATTTGTCGGTGGTACAAGATTTGCCACCAACTTTGAATTAAACTCTGTGTTTGACGGCTATTTTAAGAAGCAAACAAACAGTTCTACGCCTGAACTTCAAAATCGATAGGCACTCACTTAAATCTTCGGCAGTTTAGTTTAGTTTAGCAGATCTGGCACAACATATATCTAGTCTTCCAACAGGAAGTTCCGAACTTTGACAGTTGATAACAACCGTCTTGTTGAAGTTACATCAAATCTTGTTGAAGCTGCGTCAAATAAGTGGTCATTTATTTATGGACGAATATAGTAACAACATGGGCAAATTGTTTTATCAAAATGGTTGTACATTTCGCCCATTTTACTATCGCCATTATCGTCCTACCGAGAAAACTATTCAACTCCACTGGTACGTCGACGGAATGGAAGATCTGCCGAAAATGTCACAGCTATTCGCAGGCGAATTGTATGTCGTGACTTGGGCTTGCATCCATACAAAATTCAACAGACCCATCAGCAAGAGGTAAATGACCATACACAACGACATATGTTTGCCATATGGGCTCTGGAGCAATTGGCAACTGAAACTAATTTTCATTGAAAAATTCTCTTTAGCGATGAACAAACAAAAATGTTGAAATTGGGACGATAACAATCCACACGTGATCCAACAACATTTAATGCTTCCTGAAAAATTCCATCATTGAATTGGATATTGGGCTGACGGAGTCATCACTCCACATTTCTTTGAGAACGACGTTGACCAGGCCATCACTGTGAACGACGAGCACTAGACGACGATGATTAACAACTTCTTTTGGTCTGAATTAAAGTGTCAGGACACTAATAACATGTTTAAACAGGTTGTCGCTAAATGCCATACAGTTCATGTCACATTCAATATTCTGCACGAGTGATTTGATTGCATAATTACCTCAAGTGGAAGTGAGGCCATCGATATCCGTGTGATTTGACCCCATTAGACTTTTTCTTCTGAAGTTTTCTTAATTCGCAGAAGTATGCGAACAAGACACATAGAACAGCGGTCCTCCAAGCCAACATAACCCATGCCATCTGTCAAATTCAGCTGAATTTATGCACCAGGCAAGAAGATATCGACCAGGCTGAATTGCATCATTCTAAAGCAGACTATGAACTGCACAGTAAAGTTCCGAAAATCCAAATTAGAAAAAAAAAGTTTCAAGAAATTTCTGTCCAAGCAAATGTGTGGGAAAATTTGTTAAAATCGAAACATTTTTAAAGTTTTACGAAGAAAATAAAAATGCAAACGACGGCTTTGGATATGAACACGTTTGTCATGTCTTGTGATGATTAATTTGGGTTTTTCTTTGTTTGTTTGTTTGTTTGTTTAAAATACAATTCATTTAAAATGTTTTGTTTTTCTATATTCATTTAGACGAATATGTGTATTCTGTAAAACACCAGCCTTCAGTTTAAATGGCTTTGCAGTATAAAGACTGGAAAAAACCCATCAAAGAAAAGGAGTAAAATCGAACGCATTGTTTACATGATACCCTACTCTAAGAGGTCAAGTATTGTTAGTTAATCGATTTAAATGTAAGCGAAAATAAAAATGAATATTAAAATTATGAAAAATATAACAAAACAAATCTTTCTCAAGCCATTAGGACGTCACTTTTCATTTTTTTCAATAACAGAAGAATAACTCCAATCGCGAAAACCACTCTGATCTCTTTGTCCATTACATTCTTAGTAATAGTGGCATTCAGAAGTGTGTGCGTTCATAGTCTGTCATTCATAGTTTCCTATTTCAGAAGCAGAAGAGAAGACTGGAACGTAAGATATCTAATGAAATAGAGACAAATATTAAACGGCATCGCCTGTGGATGTCCAACACGATTACAGTTTTTATCATCTGAGGGTGACACAATTAGTTGAGCAGTAGATCTAATACATACACACATAAATACATAATTGGTCATTACAACCCTTCAGTCAGGATTATGACTTAGCTTCTCACACCAACCATGTTGTGTGTGTTAATTTTTATATATGAGTGGTGGGATCTACAGTTTAAAGTCGATTCCGAACGACAGATTTTTTGAGAATTTTATTTTATTTGCTCTCAGAGTTCTTGCCAGAAATCTGCTGAGAGGAAGTCGCCGAAGAAATATTTTTTTCATATTTTCGTTCTGATATCTGACCTGGGATTTGAACCGAGACCTTAGATCTAATAAGCCAACACACTGCCTAATAGACTATGGCGACTGCAAACAGTCACTTTTAATCGTGTCATGTCATTTTATTTTTCAGCACACTTTACGCAACACTACACTTCACTCTAAAAAAAATTTAAATACTGTCCAAAGACAGTTAAAGAATTAATTAAAATCCCAACAGTGGCATGAATCACTCTGTGGTTTTCCAAAAACTAACAATCAAAGCACAAACAGACAGACAGACAGACAGATATGGCCTACATAATAACGTTAATTGCTATTGGCGTACGTAAGTATAGTCGTACGTATATTGAGTATCTGAGTATCGCTTTTATAGACACAGACCTGTATTGTATTTGTATTGTTTTGCTGACAGCAAAAGCAACAGCAACAACAGCAAAAACAAATACTTATCGATTTACATAAAATTAATAAATATTTATTTTTTCATTTTCATTATAATTTTAACTTTTAATTTTTATTTTTTTTTATAAATTTTTAATTTTTTTTTTGTTTCTTTTTTTTGTGACCACAAATTTCAATTTCGAGAATTCAAAACTCAGTGTCCTTGTAATTTTTTTTTTGTTTTGTTTTTCTGGGGAATTTTTCGTACATAAAAAATATTATTTTGAGAAGTGATCAATTTGTGTCAGAAGTTGCAAAAAACAAATTCAAATAATTTCAACTCAATAACAAACATTATGAACGTAGGGGTGGGAAAATCCAAGCAAGTCTTCTGTATTTCTTCTGTATGTAATAAAAACTAAAATGTTATTGTTTTAAAATTAAAATTAAAATACCAAAAAAAAAACTAATAGTAGCGATAGTAAGTGAGTAAGTAGAGGTAGTGGATTATTAGAAAAAAGAATAAAAAAATTTTATACTATAGGGTGGGTGGGAAATTTATTTATTTTAAATTTAAAAATGCAATAAAACTAAAACGGTTTAAAATTTTGCAGAATTTATTTTTTTGTTGTGAAGTACAATTGTTCCGGTTGCCGGAGACGACCTCACAGCGCCTCATTCGATCGAACCAATTTTCCTGCACTTTTTCGAGTGTATCGAGTCGTATCTCGGCAATGACAACACGAATGTAGGCCTTCAAATGCTCAATTGTCTCTGGTTTGTCGGCATAACACTTTTCTTTAACGGCGCCCCACAGAAAATAGTTCAACGGTGTCATATCGCAGTTTCTTGACAGCCAATTGACATCATCATTTCGGTTAATCAAACGTTTGACGCAATAAATCGATTGTGGCATGAGATGTGTGGCAAGTTGCACCATGCAACGAAACATCGTTCAAATCAATACCTCTTCATGGATATAAAAAAAAATCGGTTATCATGGTGCGGTAGGTGCCTCCTCCATGAACCGTAATGGTTGCGCCGACTCTATTTTTAAAGCAATAAGAGCCAATGATGCCTCTGCATCTGTAAGACCGCTTGTGGGTTTTTTAAGCCCCAAATACGGCAATTTTGCTAATTAACGTACCTACCAAGACAAAAATGAGTTTCATCCGAAAAATTAATTTTTTTTTTGCAAAATCGACAACACTACCTACTTGACACGGCGACTCCGATATTTACCAGATTCTGAGCATAGCAGTCAGATTTGTATTCATTAATATGCTGCAGGGTTTACATACATATGGGGAATTTCGTGTCAAGTGACCCATTTTTTAAAATCGATGTCTTCCGATTTGGATGACACAAATTATCAGCTCTATCAGTCAAGAACTGCCGAAGTTAGAAGGGGTCAAAGTTGGACATTTTAGTCATACAGGGTTTTTTTAAAATGTGTGTAACTTTTCACCTATTTCGAAAGGACATTAGATAGCTATTTCTTCAATCAAAAAAAATGGGCCCATTTTGAAAAAAAATTTTAAAAAATTAAAAAGAGTCGGAGTCGACTTTAAACTGTAGGTTCCGCCACTCACCTATAAAATTAACACGCACAACATAAGTGGTCTGAGAAACTAGGTCGTAATCCTGACTGAAGGGTTGTAATGACCAATTATGTATGTATGTTCATATGTATCTATGTATAGCAGATCAGAAACTCTGTACTCGAATCCACAACACTCACACTGACAGATTATTAGTAAAACAAGAAGTGTGTCAAATATTTATTTATTAAACTTACACAAGCATCGATATAATCACGCTATGAATATATATACAAATATATATAAAAATGAATGTTTGTTTGTATGTAATTAATAGAATCGTAAAGTGTGCAGTTGATCATGTTATGATCTTTAGCAAAGTTGTTGTGCATGAGCCGGGGAAGGTTCCTAAGTTGGTATGACCAATTTAGGACAGGTGGCGCCACTTAAAATTACTCAAAATGAATTAAATCGTAAACTGTGCATTTGATCATGATGTGAACTTTAGCAAAGTTGTTGTGCATAAAAATTTTTTAAAAATGCTGTTGGTTTCAATTGGATTGTGTACGCTGAGAGCCGTTCGCATGAATCAATTGAACAATGACAAGTGAGATTAGAAACTGATCGAATGGGTACTACTCAGGCCCGTTCATCTGAATCATCTGGACAACGGGAAACAAAATCCATAAAATGATTCAAAATTAATTGGACATTTTTGTAAAGTCTTTGCTTCAAATGTATTTTTGTTGGTGGCGCAGGGTACAGTATGTATATATATGTATACTAGCTGTACCCTGCGCGTGTTGCTGCGCCATCAACAAAAACAAATTTGAAGGAAAGACTTTAAAAAAATGTCCATTTAATTTTGAATCATTTTATGGATTTTGTTTCCCGTTGTCCAGATGATATATATATATATATATATATATATATGTACATACAATATATGTAGATTCCATATTAAAATTTATTTGTAATCGGTTTATATCTGAAGCTTTTACAACTATTTTATTCTATAATTAGAGGTTTAAGAAAACGTTTTCTATTAAATTGACAATACTGCTCATATTGAATTGAGACAGTATTTCTTATTACCCCTCTCAGTTGACTTATTAATTTTATTGATGTATTAAAAATAAATTTTTTTATTAATAATTCTAGGCCAGTTGGAGGATCAATTGTAACAATGAACTACATCTTCAAAATTGTGAATTAAAAACTGACCTGACTGAGCTTTTGCTAATACTCATACCGCTGGCAAAAACACTGCAACGCCACAACTTTAACTCTCACTGTATACAACCACCCTGGACAAAAGAAGTATAAATAGATATTGCTATTAAAGACTGACCGTTAGCTACGCCAAGGTCTTAAGAGTTATTTTCCATAACCTGCTGTACTTCTAAAAACACGCCATCTATGTCCAGGAAAAGGTGAAATTTATGGATAAAGTCCTAAAGGCATTAGGAGGTATAATGGAATATAAAACGACGGAAATAATCATGTTCATACACAGGTTCAATGAAGAGAAGATCAGTCATAAGTTATGCTGCTCAAATATGGACTTACTCCTTAAGCGATATACATTGCAAACAGAGATCAGGAATGAGTATTCAAAAAGATGAGTGGAATCGAATCATACTCATAATTTCTGATTCTTAAACGCATTCATACTTATTTTAATATCACGGAACCTTTACTCATATTCAAAGTTTGAAGTGCTCATCATATTCATACTTAACTACACGTATGATGTTATTGTCTCCATAACTCAACATTTACAAGAATCACAAAATAAGTCTGATTCGCGTGCGACCACTAAAATACGCACTAAAAGGTTGTGTGTTTGCGATTCATTGCTCATCTCTGATTGCAACCCAAAGCGGACTAAGTCCAGATTTATAAAAATGACCAGTGTTGCCCATCTACATTAGGAAATTGGTGTATTATCTCTGAAACAGTATAACATGCTACTTTTGAGGCCATTTTTAATAACATACTACCATCCTCACTAACCGAACAATCACATCATAATAGATAATCCCATTTATTACCCTACAAGCTACTTCCATAGCCGATGCTCAAAAATGCACAATCTGATAAACAACCATAGATCAAATCGAGTCCTGAACTTTCATGCTCCTATATTGCTTACAGAGAAAGATTGCTTCCAAGGCAGACAAAAGCGATTCTGTCTCTGCTAAAAAAAAATCGGAGTACAACAATTTCGTCTTCTATGAACCAATGCCTGATACGGCAAGTCAAGATTATTTGAGTTTGAGAATCTCTTGGAATCACAAACACCACCTTAATTTTGATTAATTAATTATTTGTTGATTTTTTTAATTCTTGTACTTTTAGTCTGCAATCATCCAAACTTCAATCGCCGTAGGCTAATGAGAAGTAGTTTAACTTATTAAACGAGGTCACATGGTCCAAACCCCAGCTATTATATATTTCTTTCGGCGACTTCCTCTCAGCAGATTTCTGGCAAAAACTCTGAGAGTAAATAAAAATATCAAGAAAAGTTACTCAAAACGGTTATAGTCGACGTTTAAACAGTTGGTCCCGTCATACATGGATAAAATAAACACACACACAACATGGATGTTGTGAGAAGCTACATAGATCGTAATCCTGACTAAAGTATTAAGTAAGTAAGTAATCATCATTCAAACTATTACGAAAACAACAATATCAGCAAAATTTAAATTTAAATGTTAGAAAGAAGGTAAGAAAGAAAGAAATGTAAAAATTTTCTTTGTTACCTATTTTTTTTTTTTTTTTGGAAAATTTCGTTTATATACTTTAAAAAGGGTGGTGGTGTACTAGCTACTACTAGTGTTTGTTGTAGGCAGGCTATCATTATTTTTAGTTTTAATAATTACGTTCCTTCCCTACTTACTTAACACCAATCACCACACCACCCCGCCAACTCCCTTTAACGATTAAAATACATATTTTGACGCATATGTTGAAATTAATCAATATTATTCACAGCATGCATTTAGGCTTACGTTTTAATAAATATTTGAAAAAACACCCTGTAAATGAGTACGGAGTATTTATACAATAACACAGGGCGACAGTTATTTTCACAAAATGACATCATTCTTACACAGGAAATGCAGGAAATTTTTTTTTTAATTTTTTATTTTTATACAATGTAACTTGCCTCTAGCGACACTTAGACTTAAGAGTCCGCTGAACTAGTATATACTCTATTAGGCCACTGTACTGTTTTGAAAGATGTAGTAGGGAAGAACGGAATCACAAATAAACCATTCCTATTTACAGCAGTATATAGTCCAAGTCTATCTTTATGGACTGAAGGCATACACAAAACTTTGTATCGTTTGTATCGCTGATATTTTAGTAGCGGAACTTGCCCTAAACACCACAATGATTTCTAAAATGGCTAGTCTCTTACAAAGTATTTAAGATTTAATAGATATGTTGTTCATGGGGAAACCAAGTAGAACTGATTACAGTTAGAGCTGTTCGTATAAATAAAATGTATTGTTCATCTTCCTGAATGCAACTGTTCGGTTTCGAGTGAAGGTAAAAAAATGTGCCGTACGTTGTAACATTCTTGTCGTTTAGTGAGTTACACGAGATATGTTGCATTCGACTACATGTACGTCTAGCTTCGTTTGTTCTAGCAGTTATAGGATTAACGCAACCGATTTCTGTGGTTGAACAACTTTTATTATAAAAACAATAGAAATTGCTTTGATTCAAGAACAACGAGACATTGCATCTTTATTCCTTTGAGAGATATCTAACATATTTATTCATAATTAGATTTAAAGGAAACTAAAGATTCTGAATGAAGCTGTACTGTAGATTCTGGGGCACTGTAACCTTAGATTGCGCAACGCGATGAAACTCATGGACCTGGCAGAGAAGTATTTTAAGTCCCTATTGGTACACACATATCTCCAGGGGGGTTACTCCGTAACTCGATTCGAAAAGTAAAATGTACGTATTCGAACAAATTGTACTCTGTAGTACGAAAGTGCGGAAAATTTTCGAAAGTGATACCAATGTTTTCTTTTTTTTCGTACGAACAAAAAATTCTGTTACTCTGTATTACGAAAACGAGCATAAAATATTCGAAAATTCTTCGTTAGCAATTATGTTGGTGACAACTAATAATAAATTGCAAAATAAACATAAAATAATATATTTTAAACAATCTCAATTGAGTGAGTCAAAAAGAATTGTATATACCAACCAAAGAACAGATTTGGTTACACTTGGTCCACCGCAGCGAAATGTTAAAGTTTGGAAAAAAGTAAGCTTAGATAGATCTAAATATTTGAGTGCGATCTATCGCGGGGTTATTAAACATTTTAACTTTTATTAGGTTTGCGCAGACTATAAAAATGGTAGCCAAATTAAACACTTTGATTCAAATCCATTTAATTTAATTTCTGTTGGAATTTCTGGCCTGATGGTGAGATGACTCTGTACTTTTCTCTCTACTCTACTCTTCTCTTCTACTTCGGACACTTTTAATTTTTTAAATTCTTTTTCTTCCACAGATTTCTACACAAATTTTTTTTTGCCAGTTTTGGGACGACAATCATGACCTTCATTGATAATTTTTTCTGATTTTACGTTACAAAGAACCTGTATATATCACAGAAGGGACAGAAATTGGAAGATAAGTTGATATTTAAGCGTCACAGAAATAAATGCCCTCTCAGATTGATTCCATCACCAGCTATGATTTTAACAGTTACTATGGAAATAATTTTCAATCAACCTAGAGAAGAAATGGAGATCATATTATTATGAAACTAACAAGTTGTGCTACAGTATCAGATGTAATTTCTGGTTTTTTTTCGTTTTTCTCATGTATTCAAGATAAGATTTCATTTCCAGCTGTTAGAAATTCAATAAATGCATATAAATAAATGGAAAAAGGGTGCCCTGGTAGTCTAGTAGGTAGTGTGCTAGACTATAAGTGTGAGGGTCGTGGGTTCGATTCCCACCAGAGACTCTGGTTTATGATACTACAACGAGCATATGGTAAAGTAGTTACTCCGCGCGTATATAATTATAATATAATTTGTAATTGTATTGTAATTAATAAATAAATGAATGGAAACACATTCAGAATTCAAAAAAGTAATAATAATTTAGCTGTTTGTCTTGTCTTTAAGTGATTATTAAATAAAGGGTCCATCAATTGTGATCCTATCACAATTAAATAATAAACGCACTATTTTAGAGCGTCGCTGCAAAAGGATTAAATAAAATGGACAGACAACAACGCTTCAACAGCGATTTGATATTATTTCCAGTTTTGTATTTTTATTTTACTCAACATCTATTGGGTAACTTCAAACGAAAGAGCAAACAAAGGCTAAGTGATTTGAGACGCTCAGAACGCTCAGCATGTTCAACAAGTTTATGAACATTATAAAGCAATACAAAACCACTTATTGGCAGCCTTCAATCAAAGCCTTCTTATAAATTAAAAACGTAAAACCACTTAATAGACGGCAATATTTATACACAAACATTTTGTTTTTTTTTCTTGTTTTATTCAATTGGAATTTGTTACAAAATAAGACTTCATTTTAATAAAAAAAAGCCAATTTTATTACAATTTCCTTTAATATTGTTTTTTTCTTTTGTTTTACAAAATCTTGTTTATTTTTTTTTTTTGTTTAAGAATCTTTTCATAAACATAATTTATTTATTGTATTATTCTTCCTTTTTTTAATATGAAAAATTGATGTTTTGTTTTTTTGTTTGTTTTGAAGATGGTGTATATTCAGAACATTTAATAGAGAATATATCTATAGTATATGAGTTAAAAATAATACAACAAAAGGGAAAATAATAAAGGAAAAAATATATATTTTTTATACAGACACATGTTATACTTTTTTGTTTTTGTTTTTTCTAAGTAAATTAAAGAGTTGTTTAATGTAATGGTGGTGGTGGTGGTTGCATCATAATTATATTGTTTTCTTACTGGGTTTTGTTTAGTGTTTCAATGAAAGTTAAAAAAAAAAAGAAATTAATTCATTAAATAAAATTGGAAAAAAGTGTAAATAAAACACATTAGATTTTGTTTTTTTGTGGTTGTTTTTGTATTGTTTTGTTTTGTTTTGGGTTTTGTTTTGTTTTTTTATATGGTAAATATATTATAAATTATGAGATAAATTATAAACTAAATTTGTAAAAATAAAATTAATATAACAAAAAAGCAATTTAAATTATAAACAAAAAAAAAATAATAAAAATTAAAAAAAATACCGTTAACTAAAAAATTGCTACAATCTTGTTGCCATTTGCTTTTGTTTTCTTTCAAAATTTCTTTTATAAATAAAGTTTAAAACACAGTACGCATGAGAAAAAAAAGTAACAGGATACTAAAGCAAGATAATAAACAAATGAGGAGTATATTATTTAGAGAGATTATTAAGAAAACAAAATCTGTAAAATTAAATTGAAATTATTTTATAAATAACCAACTAACTAACAAACTTTGCAAGCAAGCTGGTTTGGCTTTGCTTAGGTAAAAAAAAACAAATTCGAGGCAGCATTTTATTTTGGCTCTTCGCTATAGAGAATAATATAAACGCCTAAGAAAAAATTTTAGGCTGGAATACACGATAAAATTGTTAATTTTATTTTTCGTTTTAATAAGAAACATATACATCTAATGATATATTTTATTAATAAATTATGTAACAAAATAAAATTCTAAAAAAACAAATTATTTTAAAATCTAAAAATTCCTTGCTTTTTTAGAATATTATTTTAAAATACAATTTTTTTTTGTTTACAATGAGATCTATAATACAGCATTTATTAATGTTAATATGCTGCTAAAGAAAATAAATTATTTTCTTTTGTTTTAAACAAACACTTGTTTTGAACAGTTTTTATTTAAAGATCTTTTTAAAAGGTCTCGCTGACCGGCTACTACTGGTGGCTGCTTTTGGCTTACTTGCAAAATTTGCTAAGAAGTTTTACAAACAGTGTTTGTGTGTTTTAAATACTTTCTTTTATAATTTCCAATTAAATTGGCTTGTTTTTAAGACTATTAAGTCTTGAAATCTTTTCTTTTCTTTTTTTTTTTTGTTTAAGTATAAATAAAACTTTTGTTTTTGCTAAAAAAAAATATATAAATTGTTTGAAGAGAGTAGTATTTTGAAAATATTTTCTTTTCTTTTTTTTAATTATAAAACTTGCTGCAAATATAAAATAAGTTTTATTAAAAAAAAAAACAATTAAAAACCAAAATATATATACATTTTTTTAGAAACAAAAGTTTTATTTGAAGAAATTTACAATAATTGAAAATTTTTAATGGGAGGGAAAATGGGGGCGGGGGGTGTTGGTTTGGTGGTGTTAAACAAAAGAAATTTTAACAAATTTTATACAATATAAAACGTAAATGTTAAAAATAAAAAGTATAGTATAAATTTTCAATTAAAACTAAAACATAATTTAGATTTAAAAACTAAATTAAAGGTGTTAGAAATGTTTGTTTATTGTTTTTAAGTTTTATTTTTATACTACTACTTTTGTTTTGTTTTGTTTTTAAAGAAGATTTTTAGTGAAGAAATTTTTAATACATAAAACAAACATAAACAAAATTAAACAATTTCATTTTGTTCATATATTATATCCTTAAAATTCCTTGTTTAATTTTGTTTTTATTTTATTTTCTGTTTTAATAAATTTGTTTAAAAAACTTTTCCAATACGAAAGATTGTGTTAAAGATTTTAATGAACACATCTTTTAAAAATTTGTACTTGATATTTTGAAATACAAAGATATTTATTATTTGAAAAAAAAAAAAATCAAATTATTTGAATTCAATTCTTTTTTTTTTTTTGTTTTGTTTTTTGTTTAATAAAATGTAAAGAAAACATAAATTATTTGAAACTTTCATTTTTTCTTAAGATTTTTATGTGTTGAAAATTACTATTTCAAACGTTATTTATTTTTTAACGGATTACAATTGCAATTCTATTGCATAATATTGTTTTACAGACAAATAATAAAATTATTAAAATTTTGAAAAGGCAAAAGATATGATTAAACAAACATTGAAACACTCAGAAACTAATAATTAATTAAATTTAATGAAATAATATTCTTAATTTTTTTTTTGTGGTAATTTTTCTTATTTAATTTTTTTTTTTTTAATATAAAGTTGATTTTATAGATTTTGTTTTTGTAGATTTTTTTTTTGTTTTGGGTTTTTTTTGTTTTGTAATAATTTTTTTTATCGGTTTTTGTTTTTCTAAAGATGTACAATATTTTCCACTTAACTGTAGGCTCTAGTAATAAATTATATATGTATAGTAATTATTTGTTTATGTTGAGCGAACCCAAATATATTCAAGAAGAAGTAAGTGTTTTGTGTTGCATTGTGTAAGTACAACAACAAGACACGACCTTATTCGTTTAAATAAAACGCTCAGACAATAAATTCTGCAATCAGCTTATAGTTGATTATTGTAAAGGCTAAGTCTCAAAATTACTTAAACAATTGTTGAATGTTTAAAGAAATTTTTTAAACTCTCTCTTTAGCACAAAAACTATAAGGATTCAGCTGTTGTCGGTTTTTTGTTTTTTAAAATTTTCGTTAGAAAAAAATTCCATACTCATATAACAGTATGATGGATGTTGGTTTTATAAATCGTAGGTCCGGATCTACATCAATCCTGGTATATGATGGTCCGCTTCCAAAAATTGTTCTTTTTTATATTTTTAATATATTTTTTTTTCTTTTGTATATTTTTTTTATAAATTTTTTTTTTTTGTTTTTAATTTTGTTTTGTAGCTATGGTAATAATAAAATTTGGGTTTTAAACTTATTAATTGTTGGTAGTATTCATCTTAAAATATCATGGTTTTCCCTTTTTTTTGCTTTCTATTTTATATTGTTGTTGTAGTTTATATAACATATAAAGTGTTAGTTTTTTTTTTTAAATTTCATGTGTAATTATTTTGCAGCTTTACTTTTGTTTCTATTTAGATGATACTCTTCTTCTTTTTCTTCTTCTGTTGGAAATACAAAATGTTATAGAGCTAAATAAAATTATGATGCCTTATTATGTCTGGCGGTTTAGCAAGGATGTTTTTAAATACAAAAAAAATATACACGCATCTCTTCGGGCAATTTTCTTTAAATTCCTAGTACGAGTTCAATTTATGTATATCAACCATCGATGATGATAATAGTAAAGTAGAGTAGAGAGTACGAAAACAAAAGAGAAAATTTTGTTTTAAAATTAAAATCTTGCAGGATATGTGTTTTTTTAATTTTTTGTAGTTTTTTTCCTTTCTTCCTTTAGTTGGGGATTCTTTTTCAATTCTCATCCATCCAATTTTGTATCTAGTTGGTCTATTTTCACGTTTTGGAATTTCTTGTTTTCGATTTATTTTTCCTTCCTTTTGTTTTAGCTTCCACTCGTCATTACTAAATGCGTTTGTTTTAAAAGGGGGCAAAATTTTCGTTCTTTTTTTTCTTTTCCTTTTTTTGTTTAAAAATTAAAAAAAACTGAAGATTTTTCTTAAGCATACTTTTTCATATGATTTATGCTCGCAATTTGTGTTTGTGTTCATTTATGGTTGTGTAGACACACAGAATGAATGAACTCGTACTAACATTGTTCGAAAATTGGTATAATGGGTGAAGTTGGCCAGTCCTCCTCTTCCTCTGAACTAACGCTTTCGGTTCTAGAAAGAAATAAGAAAAAAAAAAAAGAAATTATAATTAACAACAATGACAATAATTCAAATTAACGATAATAATAAATAATTTAACGAAATATTTTAAAAAATATTTTTGAGAAAATTAAAAAATTCCATTTATTTTGCTGTTTTCTTTTCACATTTTTTGAAATACATATTTAGACTTATTGCGATTGGTGAGTGAAGGTAAAGAAATTAAATCCTAGAGTTCAAAAGTATTTAAGTATGTTATTGAAAAGAAGTCATCAATAGATCATTATTTTAAAATGTCGCCGGTGCATTATTAAGACCTTTCATGGAACCCTAAGAATTTTAATTATTCAACCTATTTGTTGCTTCTTAATAGCATTATTCAGATTAACGCTATTAGCACAGTCTATATATGCAGACTTATGTCATTAGGTCGCATTAATTGCATTTACTTTTAGTATTTAATATACTAATGTAGTTGGCTACCTGTCTGCTTGCCTTAATTGTTTAAAAATAGGTTATGTTTTTCATAAAATATTACACTTCTTATTGAAATCTGTTTACCTAATATTTATTTTTAGTTGTTAATAAACTAGTTTGTTACCTGTGTGCTGTTTGTCTCAAATGCTTTAAAATTCCCTATCAATCATAAATAATACCGTCAAAGAAAAAATAACAACATATGGAGAGAAAGATTGTTTAGCAAACAAATAAACAAATTGTTAATGTTATGTGGCCTGACAGAAGGTTTCCATTACAGGTCTAAATATTAATGCAAACCTTACTGTGGTAAATAAATTTTATCATATACAAACTAATCAACTTAATTGAATAAAGTAAACAAATAAATTTACAGACAAGAAAAACACAAATAACGTCAATCAAATGCTAAAAAGGAAAAAAGCAAGAATTAATGATAATAATTAAAACCATACCCAAGTAGCAACAACAAAATGTGTCAAAAGACATTTATATCGATTGGTTTCAAAGGTTAGTGCAAAACAAAATTTAAACAAACAAACAAACAACATACGATAATAGTACGCAAGAAAAGTAAAAAAAAACCCACAAAGTCTCAATTGAAAGGTCATATTATTAAATTGATTCCAATTAAATCTATCCTTAACTTGGAAGTTAATATGTATATTGTATGTGGGAGGTGTTGTTGTTCTAGTTGAGCAATGGTTCTACTAAATTGTTTGTTTTCAAAAGCACAAAATATCACATGATGTATGAATATATGTATATAATGAAATGCATTAAATATTTGTGAAATATATGTCAAGTACAAACAAAGGTATAAAACTATATATTTATTTATTTATTTATTAATTACAATACAATTACAAATTATATCCTAATTATATACGAGCGAAGTAACTTGACTATTTGCTCGGTGTAGTGTCACAGACCAGAGTCTCTGGTGGGAATCGAACCCACGACCCTCACGCTAATAGTCTAGCACACTACCCACTAGACTACCAGGGCACCCAAAACTATATATATTTTTTATATTTTTCTATATTTTATTGTTATATACATAGACGAACATAAATTTAAAATTGTTTAGAAAAATAATTTAATTCCTGAGGGCAGTCAAATGACATATGGAGAGTTGTTTTGCAATAATTCTTAATTAAATTATTTCAAGCTTTTAAATGCAATTTAGAACGATATAGAACAAAAAAGAATAACAATCAAATCAGCTGACAATAAAAGGTGTGTGGTTAATAATAATAACTGACGTCGAGCAGAGAATTTGAAATTGTTGAAATAAAAACAAAATAAAAACTTTCTAAGTATTTAAAAATAAATGCAAACAACAAAAGGAAACAAAAACAAAAAGTGCAATGAACTTGAGGAAAATAACCTTGTGTTGATATACAAATGCTTGGCAAATAATAAAAATAAAATCAAACAAAAACAGTCATTAAAGTGCACAAACAAACACTAACTCAGGAGGGGTAAACAGAAATTCTAAATAAACAAATATAAACTGGCAGCAAAAGCTTAAATAGAAAATAATTTCGATTAAATAGAAAAGTAGATAAGTAAGTTGTTATCTTGGAAATATTAAAGAAAAATATATTTTGACCCAAAAAAAAAAGGGAATAAAACTATTTCAAGCAAATCATTCATTAAAAAAGAAAAAAAAGAAAAACAAAAATTAAAAACAAAAAACAACCCAAATGAATAGATTTTTGGTTACGTCTTTGACGAACATACGATTTACGCAAATCAATGAGTAGCTAAAAAAAATAAATGTACACCACACCTCCTAAATATGTTCCCCTTTATTGTCTCATCTCTGTTTCTATTGAAGTGAAAAACAAAACAAGTCAACACATTTATTTTAATTTTATGATGTCTTTAATTTTGCAGAATATATGTACACATGAGCATGTATATAGTATGTGTGTATGCTTATATATTTTTTCATAGACTTAGTAAATTTATGATAATAATCATAACAATAAAAAATACACATTATTTTTTATATTCATGAAAAAAAAAAAGAAAGAAGTCTCATGACTTTTAAAACCTATACGTACTATATACATACAAACACACATATCACATTTGCTTTAGAAAAAGCTGCTTATTATTGGCTGACATAAAATTATTTTATTTTTAATTTTTTTTTTTTTTTGTTAAAACAAAAACAATTTCAATAATAAAATATAAATTTTTCTTTCTTCTTTGTTTTTTATGGAATAATTTAGAAACTTGTTTGTGCCAATAACAGTCAAAGTCACACTTATTTGTCTATGTATTTAGCCCCTTATTGACGTTGTAGTTGTAGGTTGTTTTTTATTTTTTATTTTATTTTTTTAACCATACAACAACAATTATAGATTATTTTCAAGTATAGAAAAGTAACAACTACATACGAGCTTAATACATACGCTAAAAATAGCAACAAACGGGTGAACTTGTTTGTTTTTCTCTACAAATAAAATTTTCAGATAAAATTTTATTGGATGTTTCGTTGTTGTTTTCTGTGTTCTAACCATTTAAGGTAATGAATTAAGGGAGAACTAAGTACTCATATCTGTGTACATAATAAAGTGCACTTACATACATATGTGCACTTTTCTACACACAAAATTATCCACAGTGGATGCTAATTAAATGGGAGAGAGGGCAGTAAATAACTTCAATTAGAAACAAATTAAGCTTTGAATTTAAGGCCCTTGTTTCAACAAGAATTGGAATCATGGCAACCAAAACACTACCTATTCTGGGCCTCATTTTAAGATCTTATAAACAATTTGTTTCTATTAGAAACACAAATATGCGCGTTAAACAAATAATTATGTTGAATAAGATTTTAAAAAACCTCCCACTGCTACGCCTTTTGAATATTACTAAAACGCCATTAAATTCTGTTTCGACACACGTGTAATAAAAGCATTAGCAGAAAGATAAACATAAACAAATCAGAGGAAAAGTACAATCGAAAGGAACCACAGAATGAAAACATCACACTAATTTTGGACGACGATAAGAAAGCATAAGAAACAAACAAAAAATTATTATTTATTTTACTTCATAACTATCGGCGGCACGTGTAGAAAGATTAAAAAAAAACAAAATTATTTGTAAACAATTTTTTCGAACAGTTAGTTATAGGCGGCGAAAAAATGGCAGCAACAATTAAATGCAAATTATGCAAAAAATGGTTACAAATACAGACATTAGAGAAGAAAGAAACAAATAAGAAAATAGAAACTATAGTTATGTTCGCTATCTTTTTCATTTCCCTAAATGGTCATTAAACATGAAAAATTAATGTTAAATTCTAAGTACATACATAATGCACCACTTGAAGAGGGTACGATTTTTTTATGGAAAAATCTTTGTTAACGCTGTGACAATTCAAACGTAATTCCAAAGCAAAAACAATTAAATGGTAATCATATACAAACAGTGTTATTATGTTTAAGATACTAAAAAAACTATTAGAAAAACTTTTTTATAAAAAAAAAATAACACTTTTTAAAACAAAGGGAAATTTTATATGAAAGGTTTTTTAATATGGGTGGTTTTTAGTTTCCTATGTACATAGTTTATCTATAAAAACGTAATGACAAAAGCAATTTAAAGAAATATTTATGACGTAATACTTTCTAATGTTATCAGAACAACAACATGTATCAGCGTACATAAATCATAATTTAAGGAGGCAAACACAACAGCAAGAAATATAAAAAAAATATTTTACGCATTTCCTTCTAATTAATAAAAAAAATCATGTGAGAATGCTAGAAAAAAATAAATACTTTTCAATAACATTTCTAAGACAATTAATGGCGTTTTAAAAACAATAAATGTTTTGTTTAGAATATGTTGGTTGGTCTCTTCTCTTGTGAGACATTTTTCAATCGTTATAAATAAACAAAAAAAAATTGAATTTATAAATAGCTTACCTGGATCGTAAACCATCATCCATAGCATTAGTAATGCCTTCATCTATGGTGGGCAGGTCGGTTGAAAAACGATTGGTTGGACGCAATACACGCAAAGTGCGACTGGATAATTTCCATACCAAACGTTGTTTGTAGGGCTGCTTATTTTGCCCATTATAATGGGACAAAATGCCCGAAACAATGCTAAAACCGCAGGTGAAAACACGATCGGGAATCTAAAATGCACAAATAAACAAAATATTATAAGTTTTACAATAACACCATTTAATGTTAAAATAAATTTCTTTTAATGCATTTTTTTTACTGTAGTCTTATTTTTTTCAATTTTTAATATTCAACTTACCCTCATGAATTGCTGCAAAAAGAGTATGAATTCAAAGACAAGCTTCAATTCGGGGCTACCACGTGTATATGATTCCTTAATGTGAAAATCTAAATGCAAACAAATCAAGACCAAAGCGAGAGTGGATGGTGCAATGACAGTGGTTTTTACATCGCACAGCAAGATTTCCAAACGATTTTCCAATTCTTCCAACTTAATGAGTTGTTTGTAGAACTCGAAAAATTCACCGCCAATTTCTTTTGCTAAATTACGGAATAAAGCAAAGTAAATGCGCAAATAACTGACCGAAGTAATGGGAGTTACACCCATTTGCACGCCCAATTTATTGCCAATTACACCAGCCATACGTTCTAAATCGCCGGCAGTACAACCGCACTAGAAATAAACAAAAGAAGGAAAGTTATTAATTTCTCAAAATAGAAAAAAAAGATGATTAGAATTTAAAATAACGACTAAAATCTTATACACACCTGTGATATGGTAACTAAATCTTCGGCAGGTATAGGCTTCAAATTCAATTGCTTTATGGCCAAATGGAATGAGGCCACACTCATACAGGCCATATGCTTGGGCTTAACAGCCATGCGATCTAGAAAACGATCCACTAAGCTCATGGCTGAAAATAGAACATCGGAGGGCAGCTCATACCAAATTTTAAGGCAACGTAAAACATAAGCGGAGCCATCACGACCACCAGCTGTAACTTCACGCTAATTTTTTTTTGGAAAGAAAACACAAATTCTATGAAATTTTCGAAAAAGTAAAAAAGTAAAGCCTGAATTAGAAACTTACCCTTGATTCTTTAGGCAACAATAAAACAGTATGATATTTATCTTGTAGAGCATCATATTCTTTAAGAGTATTGTAAAGCTCCTCAGATGACATTGATGTTAGTTCATCTTCCAAATTTTTATTGCTGCTGCTATTCTTCTTCTCATTGTCCGTTAACGAAGGCTCCATGGTTTGGTCCATTAGATTAGGTGTTGTTCCGGTTTGTTGTTGGTCCAGCTCAAATTTCTGATAATCCAAGCCAGCAGCACCCGGTGTTCCATACCGGCCCTCGTCAGACATCCTCATCCACTCAGTTCGCATCTCTGCAGTGTGGCTGCTGCCATTCATTATAGCCGCAGTATTTGCAGATTCAGCTGCTGCCGCCGCCATCGCCGATGATGTGGGTATCTGAGCAGTCAACATTTCTCGGGCTTTAGCCGAGGTTGTGGCCTGCTCTTGATCCATGCGATGATGATTATTATAGGCAATTGCTGAATTAGCTGCTCCTACCAGCAGGTCTTCTTCTGATGATGGCTTTACCGACACAGACATCGATGTGCTCTGCTGCATCAACTGCTGCTGCTCCTCCAAAACGTTGTTAAAGCCGTAGATACCTCCTTCCGGTTGTTGGTGGTAGTGGTGGTGCTGTTGTTGATTATACAAATGACTATTATACAACTCCTCTTCGGCGTATTGGTGATATTGCTCTTGTTGGTTGTTGTTAAGAGTATTTGTTAGACGACCACTATCAGCGACGGCGTAATTGGCGGCAGCAGAGTAGCGTACAGGGACAGACATTGTGAGGGCTGGCCTAGTACCTATTTTAATGTAATTTGTGTGGGGAAAAATTTGATTTGATATGATTTTTCAATAAAAATTACTATCGCTCTTTAGGTTTTTGATGTTTTTTTTCAAAGAATACACAATAAATGTACTTTGAAAAAAAGTTTTCTAGGCCTTGACGTTGATTTGTTTAAGTATAAATTGTTTGATTTTATTTTCAGCTTTTGTAAGTAGAAAAAGTTTTTTTTGTATAAAACAAAAAAACTAAAGCGATATCAGCGAGTTTAGTTAAAACTGATTTCGTTAAAAAGAAAAAAAAATAGAACGAACTAAACTCTCAATCTTTTGCTTTTTTTTTTTTTTTTAATTGATAACTTTGATTATTTCAAAGTCAAAGAAACTAAATTAAGCTTTAAAACTTTAATTTTCTGTTTAATTATTAAACAAGTTACCTTAGTTCTTTTTACTGTGGAGAGAAAAAAACTAAAAGGTGCCCAACCTAGTTATTCTTTCAATTTTAAAAACAATTCTTTTGTTACCGAAAATAAAACGTATTGTTTGCTACTTGTTTTGTACACACTGGTTAAATGAAAAACAAAAGTATTTTGTTTGTTTTGTAACGCAACTTTTGTTTATAATTTTCAATAACCTTAGTACTATTCTTTAATTGATTATACGAAGAATAATTTTTCTTCTTTCGAATATTATTTTCTATTTGAAATAATATTCTGAATCAATATTTTCAACAATTTGCAAACAACAAACAATTACCCTCACTGTAATATTAATTTTCTTTTATAATAGAAAATAATTATTATTTATTATACTGTCGTCCCAATTAATACAATACACTGTATGTATGTATGGTAGTATTTGAATAAATTAATAATTTGTACGCTTTTTGGGAATTTTATAAAAATTTTCCCTTTTTTCTGTTGTGTAAAAAAAGCACAATTAATGGTTTATTATGTATGTTTTCAAAATCCTTTCAACTTTTTGCCAAGTTTTTACGATAATAAACTCTTGCGCTTTTTTTGTTATTGCTTTTTAGTTTTATGCTACAAGTTTACAAGTTATTCCGTTGGGGTTCTGGAGATATAACACTGTATAGCCAATTTTTATATGTGATGTGTGTTGTAAATTAAATGACTTGGTAATTGGTTTTGATTTTGGTTTTTTTTTTTTTTTTTGCTAAAATAATGATTTTGGTTTTTCCTTTTATTTCTCTAATAACTTACAGGTCTGTGAGAAGGAATTTGGAGGAAAACATAAACAAAAATTAGTTTCAAATTGTTATAAATTATAGAAATAATATGAAATGAAAAAAAACAATAAGAAATAAAACATAATTGCATGTGTATGTGTGTGTGTGCATGTTATAAAAATAAATAAACTCTGGAATAAGGTGAATTAAAAAAAACTCAAAAAAAATTTTAAGTGGTAAGTAAAATAGAAAATATTTAAATTATAAAAAAAATTTTAAATGTGACAAGAAAAATTACAAAGTGAATAGACATTTTTAAGGTGTGTAGTTTTTTATACATACTATGTATGTATATTATATTATATGTATATTAAATATTAAAAATAAATATTTCAAAAAAAATAATAATAAAAATGTTATCAAAAAAATAAATTCTACTTTATTTATTATAGAAATGTTTATATTATGTGAGGCTAAATTTTTTTAAAGGGCTAAGAAAAATAAGCAAAATACGCCAAAACTTTTTTTCTAGAAAAACAATTCAAGGTGAAATGTTTAAATTGTGTCATTCAATCTATTCATTTATAATTTATAGGCTTTAAAAATAAATTGTTTTGAATATGAAAGTTTTATTTACGTATAGTAAAAAAAAGAAATAAAATTTCATAACAAAAATCTTCTTTCATCAAATACTTTTAATGGCTGTAAACAAACCTATACTTTATATATTTTATTAGGTTTATAAATTTCCTTCTCTAACTTTTGCTTAATCGTATGAAAATGTAATTTTTTAAAAGGCAGAAATAAAAGTGTATTTCTGAGTTATTTGATGGAAAAGATGTTTGCATATGCAGTCCATTTAGAAAATACAACATTAGTCTTTTTCTTTTGCAGCATATAACCCTATTGCATTACGTTATTTAATAGAAATAAAAACTTCATTTATAACATATTCTTATCGAATGTTTTCTATTTTCTTAATTTATCAGAATCTAAATTAATGCTCTCTTGATATAAAAATGAAACTGGCAAATGTTTCTAAATTAAGAAGGGCCACACAAGAACTTTGCTGTTACTAACTAGAGTTTTGCTTTGAAGAGCACAACAGAGAAAATAAACAAACGTTAACATGTGTAATAATTTCCCAACATGTCTCGATAATGCTGAAATAATATAATCATCAATGCCGAAATATAATGAATGGAAAATATAGAGAAAAGGAAGTACAAAATAAATTCGTAATAAAATAATAGAAAAATAATCTCATGTAGAGATAATATATAGTACATACATACAACAGAAAAACCTGTACTTTTCGTAATAAAATTTGTGCTTTAATTAAAAAAAAAATTAGAAATCCATTCGAAATGAATCGAAAAAAAGTCTGTACAAATTTGAATGCAAACATACACAGGCAATGGAGTGGTGTTGCCAATAAAATCAACAACAATTTTAATTTCAGAGTGTTTTGAATGAACAAAAATTATACGAGTTGCTTAGCACGTACGCATTATAATAACATCGAAAGGAGAAAATAATAAAAAAAATAAGGAAACAACAAACAGTATGCTATAGCAATACAATAGCATAAACAGAACTTAAAACAAAAAAAAATTATTACAACACTCCATATATTACACAAAATTTATTGTTTTATTTATAAAACAAAAACCAAGAGAATGAGCATGAGCATGAAAAGGAAAAACTAAACAAATAACTAAAAAAAAAGGAGGAAAGATTTGAAAACAAAAGCATAGAAATATTTCAATATAAAAATTGAATGCATGTTGTTTTGCTATACATAAATTGCATCTAAACAAATTGTAGGCACCCAACAAAAAGAAAAAAAAACTTCACTTGGCTATAAAAAAAAAGAAATAAAAAAAAACTTTAAATCGAAGCGTAAAATTAAAATCATTTTATACTTGAGCAAAACTTATTTTTCAATTTTATTTCGATTTTATTGTATTTTCTCAATGGAGAAAAGGAAATACAAACGAACATTTTCCGTTATTTTATGCTTTTCTATGCATTTTTTTATTTTCGAATGTGTAATAAGAGAGTCTGTTTGTTAACAAAAAAAAAAAAAAAAAGTGAAAAAGAAAAATGAAATTGAAAAACTTGCACTGGGTATAGGGTTTACAATTAAGCAAACAGGCAGGCAGGCAGGCATATGTATGGTATATGATGTCTCTGTATAATTGTTTGTTTCTTTGTTAATATCATTTCATTGAAGTATATACAAAAAAGTATAAATACAATAAAATCAACTATAAAATGAAGAGCGTATATAATTTAGGTCGCCACAATGCCATACAATAAAATTTATTTCCATTTATTTATGGGAAAAAATTTTATTAAAAAAGAATACGAAAAAGAAAACAAAAAACTAAAACAGACTTTTGCAGAAAAAAGCAAGCAAACATTGATACATATTTAAAACTAAAATATGTATTAAAAGAAAATTGTTTTGAAAGTTTAAAAAGAATATGTCTTGTCCTTTTACTTTTTTTGAATTCATTTATAAAATAGAAACCATTTACATACGTTTGTTGTATTGGTTTTGGGGGGCATTAAACCGACAATCTAATTATTTAATTTTAATTAAATTTAAAGTATAATTCTTTTGTCAATTAATGAAAGAATAAAAATAACTTCCTTGCTGTGTTATATTGCCTTCTAAAAAATTGGCTAAAAAATGAAGGTTGAAAAAAAGCGGCTGAAATTAAATTCAGCAAACGTAATAATTTGGTAATTGAATTGAACAATGAACAATAAAAGCAAATCAAAAAAAAAAATAAAGTTCATTAACAAAATATGTACATACTACTCTATATATTATATACAAAACGTTACTGAAGGAGAAAACAAACCAGATAATCAATGTTAACGACTTTTTAAAAGTTTAATGCATTTAATAAAACATTATAAATAAATGTTTACTTTTTTGTCTCTTTTTTATATTTGATAAATACACAGGTAAAATACAAAATATGTACACATTTTAATTATAATACAAAATAAAGGTTCAAAAACCTTTAGTAAGGTTAAACGGAGATTAAAAATGATTAAAATAGTTAATTTGGAAAAACAAATTATTCTTCTAAATAAATAGAACCTCACCAGATAACCAAAAGTTACTTTAAAAGCTGAGTAATACAACATTTTTAGTATTATGTTATGTTACGTTTCTGATTAAGTTAAATCATATTTCTTTTTAATTTCCGTTTTAGTCATTTAGTTTTTATATTTAAAAGAAAATCATAATTATAAAATTATTTTTGTATACTTTTGTATACTTTGCAAAAGGAAGCTTGCTGACGCACCCACAAAAAAAAACTAGTTTTAGTTTTAAATCTTAATTTCTCATTATGTTCTATTTTACTTTTATTATACCATAAAAAATAATACTAAGGTTTGGGTAGAAAACATCTGAAAAGAAGTTTCAAAAACAAATTTCAAACAAATTTTTTTAAATCTGTTTCATCAAAACGGTAATATTTGATGGTGATTCCAACATGAATGAATGAATTTATTTTATACAAGTTAAAAAAGATTAAACATAAAGAAATTTGAAAATGAAATTTTGTTTGCTACGAAACCTACTACAAAAAAAATATGTTCATAACAAAAAAAAAAAAAAAAAACAAAAATTAGTCACAGACAGGTAAGATTCAAAGAAAAATATAAAATATAAAAATTTAACATTTTGTTTGTGATATTCTTCCTAACAAAGTTTGTAAAATAATATCTTGGTAAATTTCCCACAATTTTATTTGGTTTCAAAAACTAGTCGTATTATATTTATTGTATATTTAATGTACCCTTATTTTTTTACGAATAAAAAAACGCTTTAATGCCCAGAAATATTAAATAAATAACGGCCTAGAAAAACAAAAAAACAAAGTTAAACAACAAAAATAAGAGGAATATGAACGTTCAAAGTATAACTGAAACTTAAAAAAACAAACATTCAACCAAACACATACATAGACTCTGGATTTTATTTATGATACTGAGCATAAAGATAACAATGAGTACTCAGTAGAATAAAGCTTCATACAAAACGACTACTAAAACCAATCTATACCTTATAAAATGAATATGCTAACACCTCTCATACTCCCTTCCTATAGGTACATAAATATGTATGTATGGAGTACTTGTTTATGTATTTATTAGGGAATTTAGTGATAACATTCGAAATAAATAAAATACGTTATAAACAATCTAAACAAAGAAATACAAAACTGTTTAGAAAAAATATTAAATTCTACACCAATACACATATGTACATACAATTTGTATATAATTTGTGATATTCTGTTTGATAATAAACAGGCCATTTTGTTTCGAGCTTTTACAAACAAGTCAGGTTTGAAATAAAATTGAAAAAATAAATAAAAGTCCCTCATAAGAACTTATTTACGCAATAACTATGGTGAAATAATTTAATTTCATTTTGGAGGAGTATGGAAAATTAAGAAATTTTATAAAAAAAATATATAAAATTCTTCTCCTTTGGAACTTTTGTTGTTGTTCTGTTTAGGGGGTTAGACTGTACAACAAAATAGTATTAGTTTGTCTATGTTGTATTTAAAATTATATTATTGGGGTATTCACACGGTGTGCTATCTAGTCTTATTGTCATAAAATACTAAAGTTTTATGATAGTTTTAAAAAATTGTTGTTGTTCTTCAAAGAAAAAAGTCATAAAATAATAACACCTTTTGTGATGTGTTTATTGTTTTGTCATAACTAAACAGTGTAAATCTAAGTCAAAAGGGAAAAGCTCGTCATCGAGCCGGCGATAATATTTAGAAGTTGCCGCCATTGAATATTCGCAACATGTACGTAAAACATGCTATTAATTTCTTCATAGTTCTATAACTTCGAGATTAATTACATTTTAATAATTTATTTATAAAAGTTATTAACTTTCATAAAGTTAAATAAAAAAATTTGAAATTGATACACATAAAATATAAATGAAAATTTTGTTTGTATACTTTAACTGATTGGCAGCACCGAACGTATTTAAAATAAGCGCCGTCAGAAATTATTACCGGCTTAGTAATAAACAACAGCTGTTTATGTTTATGTTTTTAAAAATCTTGTTTTGTGCCAAGAGATTTAATAATATTTAATAATTTTGATTTATTTAAATGTAAACATGTAATTATTTTTTTCCTATTTACTTGAATCAGCCATAATAATGTCCAATACGTATTTTACGCATAAACCGGTTATTATTTCAGTTTTTTGACTTGTTTTTGGCATTTTTAATTAAAAATATTTGTAATTTTTTATTATTGTATTTTTCTTTTATCAGCTGACTCAAATTTGAAATAGCACACTAACTTATGAGGGTTGCTCACAGCAGTCATATTTTTTCGTGTTATTATTTTATGATATATGACTTTATGACGACCGTGTGAATACCCTAAATATATTATTTTGTTTTTATTTTTTTTGGTTGTCTTGTTTTTTATTTATAGTGCTTAATTAAAATGACTAGACAAAAAAATCGTATTTGCGTACAACATTAACGTATGTATGTAGTTGTTGTTATTGTATAATTTTTATACGCTTTTAGATTAATTCAGTTTCGAATACATTATTTATTTAAATGGCAGTCATAAAAACATCTCGTGTTTAGAAAAAAAAAAAAAAAAACAAACATGAGACGTCAAAAAGAGGAATAACAATAAACAGAAAATCATTTAAAAATAACTATGTTACATTTTATTCGGTTATTTTTAAAGGAACAAAGAAATAGATAAAAGTCAAAGAGAATAGTAGAAAAAGCAAGATTAATTATACGACTATTTTCCTTCCTTTAGCCTTTTATTCCACAAAATTTTCCATTTCATATGTAATGAGGAAATAAAATCTTAATAATTCGAAAAATTTCAATATTTATTGATTGTATATTGTATATACATATATTTATGTGTGCCATTTAACACACACAACACAACCAATAAAATATAATAACAAATGAAGAGTTTCTCTTTTTTAGCCATAATTGTAAAACAAATAACAACAAGCAAAAAAAACAGAAACAGCAAAGACAACATATTTATTACGCAAATTTTTGTCAAACAATTCAGTGCCAGAGACAACGTTTTGTTAGGCGTTGTTGTAAATATTTTAAAAATATTTTTGAAAAGTATGTACATACTTTATTTAAACACATTTTACATCATAAAATGATTGCAAATCATGATGAAATCTCCATATTATAATAAAAAAAATTAAGGTTAGATAAAGATGAATTATTTTTAAGCAAAAGTTGAGAGAAATTTTTATAAAATCTGCTTTTGTTTCGTTTATAAGCAATGAAAGTTTAATTTTTTTTTTTTCGAAAACAAAATTAAAAAACGAAAGTGTTCTCTTTCTTCCAGTTTAATTTTCTTTTAATTTTGGAAAACAAAGTTAATTTTTTTTAATTCGTATTTATATTGCTATACAGAGTTTATTAACGTGTTAATTGAAGTATGGAACATTTACGAAAACGGCAATAATGAATTTTGAACGCAATTCGACATGCTCTTAAAAGAAAAATAAACCGCCCATTGAAAAGTAGATAATGGCCTGTAGTAGGAACAGGCAAATGAAAACTGGAAAGCATTTTCATTTTATAAAAAAATTTCTGTAATTAGGGGAAATGTAGAAAAAAAATCCCGAAATTGAAACAGCGCTGTAATTATTTAAATAGAAATTAAGTAATTAAAGCTTTATTCATGGTGAAAAAGACATGCTGTTGTTGGCTGATATGCTGCTGATTTTTTCAGCAAGTTTCTGTAACAAGTGACTGCATATAAACTTAAATGGAATTGTGGTCAAAATATAATTGTTTTAACGCATATACATACATATGTATATTTCACTATAATTGTTTTTTTTTTATAAATTTATACTTGAAATTGTGCTTTTTTTAATTATAAATGCACTTGAGTGAAAAACAGACCATAAAATTAATAATAAAACATTAAAAGCACAGAGACGTGAATGTCAAGATAATTAATCATCGTTGTGGCTGATTAAGACTTAACAAACCATCCTACAGAGTCTTATGTATTTAAAACGAATTTTGACCAAAAACTCTTATTATTATGAGGCAAAACTTTCAATTTCATTGAATTTGTTTCATCAGATTCTTACTGTTTAGCTTATGGTATAATCTAGAAAATAAGGTATTAAATCTATCAACATATGGATAATGAAGATGAATTTGTTTCGCTATTGAGAAAGACATTCTTTTTTTAACATCTCTTGTAAACATTTGAAGGTCAAACAGCACCAGAACCAACAATTTTATCTGCTTTATCGTAATTGAAAAGAAAATACTGCATAAGACTTAAACAAACAATGGAAATGCACTTTAAAAAGGGAGGGCAGCAACAATAAAGAAGACAAGAATAGTAATAATTGAAAATGTCATTAAAAAATCAATAACAAAAAAATATCTTATCAGTGACTGATAAACTATTACGTCATGAGTTGTTATATTAAAAAAGAAAAAAAAAATGAAAAAAAAAAACATTAAATGACGTGAGTCATATGATTAAGGCTAAAAAAAAAGAAACCATTGATATTATTAATACTGTTTAAAAATATGTATGATGAAAATAAAAAAACCCCACAAAAAGATATGTTTGCCAACGGCAATGAATAGAAAACAAGTTAAAAACAAGTGACTTCAATCATTAACTTCTATAAATTAAATTAATAAGCCACTGTAAACTCTATGGATTCTTAAAACGAGTTCAGAAGCATAACATGAACTGGAGTATTGTTTTAAAGACACCCATCCTTTCTAAAACACAGGATATATTTGCATCCGTATGTACATATGTAAATATGTTGTAAGCCACTAAGGCATGGGTAAGAAACACGTCAAAAAATTAATATTTAGCAATAAAACCTGCCAGGCAGCTGTTTAAAGGTGACAATTTTAAAGTAAAAGAGTGCCAGGATATTTAGAAAAGTAACATAAGCACATGTCAAAAATCAAAAATTTAAATGAAAAAAAAAAATCCAATATTTTTGTAAAATAAGATATACAAGACTAGTAAAACAAAATATTGGAATCTCTGCGGGAGGTTAAATATTTAATCTGAAGTCAAATAGACTTCTGGTGCGAGTTAATCTACAATTAAATCGTTGTAATAGATAAGCAACAAAACTAAATTGCGTAAACAGCAATAGGTTTGCGAAGCAGGCCCATTAGAACATGTAAATATTTTTCCAATTTGTTTTATGAATCAATATGAAAGACTTAATAAGAAATTAATTATACTTTTAGTGCAACATGTAGTTAAAAGAAAAATGCAAAGTAAGTAAATTTTATTTTCTATTTAACAAGTTCAATGACTTTTTGTAATTGTAATTGTTAGAAAAACAAATCAAACTTTTGTGTAAATTTAAAACTGCCTGTATGTGCAGTAACAAATTAATAAATAAAAAAGAACACAATACGTTATCACAAGTACATACTAAAAAAAAATAAACATTAATAGCAAATATAATATGACTGTGCAAAAATATACAAAAGCTAATGAAAGATAGATTGTAGATACTTAGACATTTAAATTTCAATTAAAAATGCTGCGCTATAATTAATATTATAATCAGCTAAAAATAAATCATGTGAATATAATTTAAAGTTGATAATAGTTTTAAAATTACTATAAAAACAAAACAACATCATGAACTGACCATTGGACTGTAAGAAATTTAAACAAAGAAACTAATTCTTATACTCATCGTAGTACACATGATACGATAAGTTTTATATGGCCCAAGAACAAAGTATTAAAAAGCCAATGACATTTTGTGTTAAATACTAAACTTTAAAAGTATTCTTATTCACATTAAAAGTTATTAGAACATTGTAGTAGACAGTTTAGGTGTCAAATTACTTAAAATTTAAAGGCATTTTGTTTACCAGTGGTTTAAAAAAATAAAATAAGTCATCAGTTAATTACTGGCCAGTTAACTAACAGTAACAGCCGTTCGCCAGCTGTTGTAAACGTTATATGAAACTTTATTTATAAGGCATCTCTCTTAAACCAAAGCTGCCATTTTATGCACCTGGTTCAAAAAAGAAACTTTTTTTTTAAAGTTTATGCATTTTCCATTTTTTTTAAGTTGTAACCACCAACTGTGTTTTATTGGCACGAGCGTAATTTTTCCATTCTTATTATATGGTAAATAGCATAGAAAATAAATAAATTTCAGATTCAATTATTTACATACATATGTATATTTTTATTTCGTTTCTAATATATGTATGTATGTATACAGTGCCATATACATAGTTATTAACATATTAACTGGTTTACGTTCGTTGAGGCTGGCTGGGTTGACTGGCATTGATTTAAAATAATAACCCCAGTACTGTCATTGTATAAGAGAATAACCAAAAGAACGCTAACAATATACAATAAAAGAACAAAATAGGGTTGAAAAGCTTTTGTTAAGCTTATCATATGTAAATGTCACTCTTTATAAAAGGACGTTGAATAACCATGCCATGCATAACATTTGCAATAAATTTGCAAAGTTTTAAATATTCAAATCTGAAATAAAGGGTTGTTTTCACTCTTATTATTATTATTATTATTGTAATCATTTTGTGATCGAAAGGTGCTCTTCAAATGACTTTTTGTTTTAACAAGAGGGCGGAAGCACAGTCGAAGAAATGCACTGTGTTTTGAGGAAATATAGATGAGTTCTTAAAATCGAAAGGAATAATATTTTGTTGCTTTAAATTGATTACAAGTGAGATCGAAGTGGAGTAAAACACAAAAATACTCCAATTTTCAAATCTGACTGTTCCCCCTCCCTCTTATCTATTTTTATAAAGAGAAAAATTCTTTATCATGAATGGATGACATAAATTGGGGTCTGCATGCCTGATTTCTAAGTTTTTTTTTTTTTTCAATAATGTACTATCGTTTTAATCGCTTGTCAATCGAAAACAGGCAATAAAACTGAAATAAACTTGGGCCCTTGAGCGAGATAATTTCAAAATGTTTTAACAGACGAAAATAGAAAATACATAAGCAAGAAAAATTATAAAAAAAAAATCTTTGAAAAAAAGTTCAATAAACTTTAAGAGGAAATTTCAAAATCTACAACTTGCTAAACAATACAGAATAAAACGAACAGCAAAAAAGTATGACATGATAAAACAAAATATAAAATAAAGTAAGTAAAAAAATAACTAAAGGAGACAACAGGCAAGACAATAAAAAAAAATTAAAATTTGCTCAAAAGGTAATGCTCAAACCGTGATAATAGAAATAAAATTTAAAGAAATTCAAAAATTGAATAGAAAAGATAGATAAGGAAATCTTTTAATTTTAAAATGTTAGTCAATGGTTTTGTAAAACAATAAAATGCAAACAACAACAACTATTGTACAAATAAAGTAAGTAAATTTCTAATGCAACATTTTTAAATTTCAGATAAGAGAAAAAACGCGCCATTACAATTTTACTATATATATACACACATACATATACTAACCCATACAAGCAACACCTGTATTCGATACGTTCATATGCACTATATGTCTGTACTACATAGAAATAGCTTTGTATGTTAATAAGCAACATCTCTAATAATAAATGTATGTAAGTACGTACATATTTAATGTAAACAATAAATCCAAGTGGAAATTTGGTGAAATTCATTTAAAACAACAAAATTACTTTAGATTTGAATTGAGTAGTAAAAAAAAATAGAGAAAAAGGTAGGTTGGTTTCTCTTTGCAAAGCGAAGCAAAATGGAAAGCAAACAAGAAAGAACATAAAGGCAAATAGAAACTATGAAAAATAACGGTTTATGTTAAATCAATTCAAAGCAGTAACCTCAGCAGCATAAACAAAACATGTTGGTTGATGTGTTTTCGTAGCCGTAGATGTTTATCGTAGACATTATAATTGAACATAAAAAAATACCAAATAATTATGGTAAACCCACACAACCAATAAAACTCTTTAAAAATGCAAACAAGTTGGGGAAAAAAACTAACAATTTTAAGGTTATCAACGAAGGTTATTACAGAGCAATAAATACCTTTATATAGGCCATTATAAATTAACATACGGAAGTTTTACTTGAAATATATTATTAGTGTATTAAATGACCTCGAAAAAATTTAATATTAAAAATCTTTTGAATTACATAATTCTAGAAAAATAGGTATAAGAAAATTTTGTTTTCATAAAATATTTACTAAAAAAAACAAATCTCGATAAAGAAATAATAAACAAGCAAACAAGTCTACAACTATATATGTATATACACAGAAGAAAAAATAAATTGTCTGACGCAATTCTAGAAAACCTGTAGTAAAAATTGTTATGGTATTGGTTTGGTGTCACTGTTTGTTAATAATAAAAAATAAGAGAGGTAAAATCAACTGTAAATAGAATTATTAATTTAAAGCTTAGCAAATTTTCTATATTTATACGTTAAAAGAAATCTTTTGTAATAAATTGTAATAAAGATTTAATAAATTAAATTATATACTGTATTATATACCACAGAAGAAAAAAATCTCCAAAGCGTTTCTCTTTTATTTTTAAATAAACAAGTATTTGTGTACAAAATAAAATTGACATTTGCTATGTAGAGGTGTATTGGAACAATATGGTTAAAGAAACACAAACAAAGAAAACGTCTGGTTGGTATTGGTAGTAGATTTAGATGTGAGGTTGCCATACACAACTAAAATAATGTTATGTTTCGAGAAAAAAAAAACACTATTTAGAAATATGGATTGAAATGAATTTCAATTATAGAAGGAATATCAAAAAAGAAAGTTACTTAATATTTTTGCAAAAATTAAGAATTGTATGAAATGATGAAATTCGTCGTTCACATACTTGTACAGTTTTCCATTAAATTAGAAAAAAATATTAGTTGGTAACACTACAAATCTAATACACTTTTCTTATTTTTAATGGCTTTGAAAATTAATTGGGAAAAATCTTATTAGATAAACCTATTGTAAATAGGTCAAATGAATTTAGCCAATATAAAAATAAGTATGAAATACAAATATCAATTAATTAATTATCAATCGACTTAAATGTTTAAAAATCTTTGAAACACTTTGGAATTGAATCTTGATAAAAAAAAATATTTTTTTTGCACAACCACACTAACACCCCTTTTGCAAATACATAGTCTTTCTTTGTTGGATTTTTTCCACTTTTTTTTGTGTTTAATAAAATTATTCAGGCTTAGAAAACTTTTTTTCAGATTAGAAATACTATATTAAAAAAAATTGTATAAAATTCTTACATTTTGACAGCCATTTTGTATACGCAGGAATGTTTTACTTTTTATTGTTGGGTGTTATATTATATTATTGCACTATTGTTGTTTGTGTTGAAAAGTTTTCTTGTTTTTGATTATTAAACAATCAAAAACTCTGACATTTGGTGTTTACGGATGAGTTTTATGTGAGATTTTTTAGTGTTTATGAGTACAAAGTGTCTTATTTAGTCTAAATGATTTTCTTTTAACTAATTTGTACTTTTTATCTTTAAAACGATATTTTTTTTTGTAAAAAAAATTAATTTAATTTTAAAATTATTTATTTAATAATTATTATCACAAAAAGTTACGAAAATGCAACGATTTAATTCTTATTTTTTTAATATTATTCTTGTTATGTAAATTATGCACAGTTTTTCAATAAATCATTAGTTGAGCTTGAAACAAAATTTTTTTGAAAAAAATTTGTTTCAATTATTCATGATTTTGATTTTTATGTTCCTCCTGGCAAAGTAAAATCGATTTTTAGGCTTTGATTAATTAAAACATTTGTCAAATGTTTTGGTGTCCTTCTTGAGGGGAAATATGTAAAAAGTACAAATAATTTTTTCACAGCGTTTTTTTTTAACAAAAAATCATTTAAAATCACACATATAAACGACGTTAAACATTAAATGTAGAATAACAAAAATTTTGTTCTGTAACTGTATTTCTTTTAATAATGCTAATTGAATATAAATATTCTTCCTCAAGATTCGCGTTGTCTTCTCTATTGTTGTTAAACAGTAACTAAACTGTAGTTCCAGTTCTGCGTACAAAGTGTATGTTGTGCTCTATTCAACGTATTTTTATTTCAATTTTGTTTTGTGCTGTGTTTCGCCTTCAACTACATTGATTTGACCATGAAGGCAAGGAATGAAATGGTATTAAGTGAAACGTACAAAACTACACCAGACCAGCTGTAGTATGGTGCGTATGTGTTTATTTAAGTGTGAGTATGTAACAAAAAGTGAAAATCTTTTTAGAAAAACACAAAAAAAAACATTAATGTATACAAAATGGCAAAGAAACAAATATGGCTTCCCGTTATTTTTATTACCTTAATATGTTTCGTTAATAAAGTATTCCTGTATATTTTGGTTCGTTTAGTACACAAAACATTAATATGTCAAAACACTTCGTTGAGAAGAGAGAAATTTTATAATTAGGAATACTATGTTAGTTGCTATTGTGTGACATTACAGCATCCCAGTAAACAATTTTTTTACATTTTTATGGTATGCATATTTCTGTTAGTCAAAAGAAAAAACGGATTACTAGAAAATAATTATTTCCAATATTAAATAACTTACGGTCATAATTACGTAAATATTAATTGGCTTGTTTTTATAACATTTTTTAGAAAAAACAAAGAAAGACCTTTAATAAAAAAATTTTAAGGGAGAGTTTATTAGAGAAACATGACTAAGGATAAAAAGGTTTATTCACCTTATCTGTTGAAAAATAGGAATGTTTCATTCTTATTTTTTTTAATCAAATGACCTTCAAAATTTTTGTATGACCTGACTAATAAAACAATTTTTAGCCTTTTCATAACTTTGGAAAATTTCAAATAATCTGACTCATGAAATATTAACAAGAAAAAGATTGTAGACGAAGAATGTTAAACAATTTGAGTTGAAATTAACTGAAATCCGAAATACTTTGCTATTCCATTTAATTTTAATTTAAGATTTCAAATACCTCTTATATGAGACTACTTCTGCCACCAGAAATTAAATTAACTTTAAATTTTAATTTATTTGACACTTGATAATAAAAGCCTTAATTTAAATTCCAAACGTTAACTATTTTTGTTCAATGTTTTTAAAGATAATATTAAAAATATGCAAATATGCATTGTGTATTACATAGATATACAGAGATGTTTAATAACAAAGTGCTGTTTCTAGAATCGAATGTTTTAACATTTTTATATAACCTTGAAATAGAAAAGAAAAACAAACACATCAACGGAAGTCAAGGAATTATATTCAAACTACCAAGTTCAAGTTTATTTAAGAAAATTGAAAAAAAGCTAAATAAATCTATAAGCCATTAAGGCGTAAGCTACCGTCATCATAGTGGTTATTATTGCAAAATAACGTAATAATTAAATTTGTTTATACTTATTTATAAATATGCTGTACATACAAGTATTTAGCAAGTATACAGAAGTATACAAAAATAGAAATATTTAGCATTATTTAGCTAAAAAATAATAAACAACATCCAAAGATAATACATAAGCAAAACAAAGAAATTTAAAAACAAAAATATCAACAAAATACAAATCAAGTTAAGAATTCTAGACATACTACATGGTACATACATACATACGTAAAACAAAAAGATAAGAATACATTCACCATAGATATTAAATATTAAAAAAAAAACAATTATGGTTATATGCAATGACCTTCAGTAACCAGCAACTATACCAACTATACATACGTACATTTTAAATAGTAAAATTAAACGAAACTTGAAGTAATTATTAATTAATTTTATATGCATCACAAAGAAGACGAAAGAAAAATAATTAAATAAGCCAAACAAAAATTGTTAATAATTTTATAGCTGAAATCAGCTGAAAGAAACGTTAGTATGTGTTGTTATTACTGTTCCCTTTTCTTATTATCTTCTAAATGCAAAATACGAACGAGCCATAGATCACGTAAAAAAGAAACAGGCAAAATAAAACCGTTCCAATAAGAAAAAATAATTGCATAAGAAAAATGACAACAAAATAAACTAAACAAAACAGCTGTTTCAATTAAAAAATTTAACGCCACTGATAGGAAAGAAAAGTATATAAAAAAATATATATATATTATGTTGTAGTTTCTTCTATCATATCAATGATTATTGATGTATCCCATTAAACATTAATAAATTATAGCCAATTTGTAATTCAATTAACCTTTGAACAAATCGCATACGTATCTTACCATGTAAATGAAGTGGAGTGATGTAACGTGTATTGTAATTTTAAATATGGCCGTTAATTCAACCTTTGTAACTGGTAATAGTGCAAAAGATTAAATTATTTACATAATAAATTGTATTTTCTTATATAAAAATAAGAAGTTTTTATTTACTAAAACTATCAATTGACATGCTACATGCAACTATTGCAATAATTCTTCTTTAGAGAGTAATGTTCGTTCGAACAATTGCAATTCAAATAATTTAATTATAATTGCGTTAACAATAAAATTCCTTCTGCTTTATTAAGAAGTTTGTAAATCAAATTACGTTAAAAAGCATAATAGTCAATTAATCGATTTATTTGATTTTTAACAGGAAGATGGACGCTAGTTAGACATTATGTCTACAGAGTGCTTGAACAAACTTCGAAGAGTTTTGTTATAAAAATTCCCTACTAATACTACTAACATTTAATTTTTACTGCTATTGAGTCTTTCGGTGTTAACTCTATTAGTATAAAAATGGATTGTGACAAGTTGCAATGCAAGATATTGCTTACTAAGATCTACCATTTCACCATGAATACAATTGATTAACAAAGGAATAAAAGTTTTAATAATTAATATAATTTGTGTTGCTTGAGAAAGATATTTCTATCTAACAAGATCTATCTTCAGCGAGAAAATAAAATTTGGTTCAGTGGGTACGTCAACAGACAGAATTGGTGAATTTGGCCAGAAGAATAGCCAAAAGCAGTTCAAGAGCTATCAATGCATACTGAAACTGGCACTCTTTGGTACAATTTGTGGGCCAGTAGCATCATTGAATGTCACAACGTTACAGTGGACCAAAGTACGCGATGATTGCTCACACTTTTTGACTAGCATGACAGACAAGTGGCAACAACAGGACGGTGTCCTAGTCACGAAACAATCTATTGGCTACTAAGATAACGCAACTTGACGTAACTAGGCACATTCTTGTGGGGAAACAAAGTTTCTGGTGTACCCGAACAAGCCAGACACAATTCCACACCTGGAAGACAGTATTATAATTGGCATTGGTGAGATACGTCGTAGCAGCGGGCATCCTTTAAATGAAATAATCACTAAAAAGTAAATGAATAAGCCAATAAATACGCTTTGCCACATGAGTTTAGGAACACGGCGTCTTTCTTACTACCACTTGAACACTTGTTACATTTGAAGTTAGCTGTCTGAATAAAAAATAAATAAAAAAAAAAACAATTTGTGACACTGAACGGCAATATAAATCCGATTTGTTTGTTGCAAACGCGATAGTCCGAAATCCGTTAAACGGGTTGTTATGGCCAATTAAGTAAGTAAACGCGATAGTAAATAATTTCCATGATAGCCGCAATTATCGGTCTAACATATCTCTTCGGGAAGGTTACTAAATCTTAAAATAATTTCATAAACTCGCGACAGATCAGTAGGAATGTATGTATATACTATATTATTTTAAATAAACACTGGAGTGATACAATTTATAAGAGATATTTTTACGGAATTCCGCCTTAATTGAAAAGAAATGCTTATCATCCATTCTTATGTAGCATTTCTATTCAGAGATAATGGGTTAACGAAGAGTAGAAATTTAAGACAATGCCATAATTTTTCAAACAATTGTTAAATTGGTCGCATTTCTGCAACTCCAACTAGCTTTAGACTTCTTAAACTCAAATTCACAGGGTCACTAAGATTTTAATCAATTAATATTTTTCATGCTCTAGTGCCACATTTATGCGTATTACGCATTTAATAATTTTTAAAAGAAACAACATTCTTGTCATTACTGAGGCTTATTTAATAACAAAAAATATAAATTTTTCAATCCTAGCAACACTAAACATAATATGTACTACTAATATTATCAACCCTATACAAGAGGTGAAAATACCAAAAGTACGCAATTACTTCATGGTGAAATTATATATCATACCTACATACGTACACACATATATGGCTGTGCACACATATATGTATCTATATATATATAAATACCTGCGTAATTTGTCTGATCAGAAATTTCTGGAATACAAAATTACTTGACATTCAATCACTAGCTCCCATTGAAATACATCACCCCAAGAAATTACTGCTTAAAAATTGTCCCTCTCAGAATCATTCAATTAACATTTCCATACGTCATTGTTGAATAAATATGAATGACGTTTTAATAAATGCGCATGCTGTTCAATTTCACCACCTCCGCTGGCTATATTGCTCACTATCTTTCGCCCATATTTAGCCTCACATTTTTATAATTTTTATGGATTTGTCTAGGATTTATTATAGATTAGTTAAAGTGAATAATTAAGAAAACTTACCCGGATGCTTCTGCAATTAGAATCAGTTTTTTTGGTTTTTTAATTTGAACGGGGACAAAAGAAAAGTTCTCAACACAAATTCAACAAGAATTGTGACATGGAAATTTTTTCGACTTTGACAGTTTCAATTGCATGGCATCCATGTTGGTAGCCCTGATTTTGATTTTATTTTATGTTCAATGATGCCATATGGAATATTTCATATTTAAAGTACGATTTAATAACGGTCATATTTATTTCAGTTTTTTGTTCAATGTTTAGATGTGTAGATTTTTCTGCTTTTGGTTATTCTTTTTGTTGTTAAAAATGTAATTTAATTAATTATTGTAAACTATAAACAAACATAATAATTTGATTTTGAAAAATATAAAAAAACTATGAATTTAAAAATATTTGATTATTGGTCCGGTATGGTGACTTTACAGGGTAGTAATTTTTTGCAAAAAATGGTGAATTTGTACGGTGTGGTAAATAAAATTGAAATTCACCAAAGTGCCGTTATTCGGAATAGCTACTGTATTACCATTTTTTATTCAAATTTAAAAATAAAATAGGAATTAATAACAACAAACCAATATAATAATATTACTGCCCTTCTTTCACATATGCATTTGCCTGTAAATGCTTGGAAAAATCTGCAAATTAGAATTCCTTTATCGAAATAATTTATATTTTTTGTGCTTTGTTCGAAAGGTAAATCTGACCTAAATTTAAGACTAGGAAAAAATATTAAAAGAAACAATGAACTAAATAAATTGGTTATTATTTTCCCTATTTTTTAAAAATTGGTTACAAAACTTTTTATTCCTGGCAACATTGTTTGACAGTTCCAATCCCGCTGCACGCGGATTGGTATTTCTGATTTTTATATTTTTATTTTAATATATAATTTATTATATATTATTTCTTTCCTGTCATAGTAGTGGAAATTGATTAATTGCATTAAAAATTAATTCGATTTAATATGGAGGTCAAAAATTTAATATAATTTCAACAGGAAATTTTTATAACGTGAAATAATTAAGCTTCAAATTGAATTTGGCTGCTGCTGAGCTGAAATATATATTTTTTTTGCAAATATCTTTTTGCAAACATGTCCACAAACGTCTGGCATCTCTAAGTCAAAAACCAGATACCCGATAAGCTGGTACTAAAAAACACGGCAAATTAGCAAAAATAAACGTACCAAACAAAAGAAAATTATTGTTATAATAAATATTTGCAAAATTTAATTCTTTTAGTGATAAAATAATAATCATAATTAATCTCAAATTATAATTACGAACAACAACAACGAATCGCAACAATACCAAATCGAAAATAATTTGCAATTTAAAAACTGCCTAAAAATTTATGTAAAGACGGAAAGGAAAATAAAAAAGAAAGAAAACAAATAAAAACCTGAAAGAAATGAGTTTCACATCAAATGGGGCTATACCAAAAGAAAATAAGAACAACGTTAATAGCAATGGTGGTAGTGTAGGCAGTGGAGCAAGCGGCAGTAGCGGTATGGCTAATATGGGAGCTGCAGCATTTAATAGACATGCACCAGGAGAGCGTATTACGTTATTGGTAGACAATGTACGGTTTATGATTGAAAAAGACTTAATGACTGCCCATCCCAACACAATGTTGGGAACTATGTTTAGCACTGGTTTTCAATTTGTGCATCCCAATGATAGGGGAGAATATGAGGTAGCCGAGGGTATATCACATAATTTGTTTCGCGCGATACTCGACTATTATAAGACCGGTATTATAAAATGTCCACCAACAATTTCAGTGCCGGAACTCAAAGAGGCCTGTGATTATCTCTTGATACCTTTTGATGCAACCACTGTGCGATGCCAGAATCTAAGAGGGCTGTTGCATGAGTTGAGCAACGAGGGCGCACGTCAGCAATTCGAAATCTTTTTGGAGGAATTCATTTTGCCTGTCATGGTGACTGCTGCTCAAAAAGGCGATAGGGAATGTCATGTTGTTGTTCTGCTTGATGATGATGTGGTCGATTGGGATGAAGAGTTTCCACCACAAATGGGTGAAGAATACTGCCAAACCATACACAGTACAACCATGCATCGTTTCTTTAAGTATATAGAAAATCGTGATGTGGCTAAGCAAGTAATGAAAGACCGTGGCCTTAAGAAAATACGCTGTGGCATTGAAGGTTATCCCACACATAAAGAGAAAATAAGAAGACGACCAGGTGGTCGTGCCGAAGTCATTTACAGTTACGTTCAAAGACCATTTATACACATGTCATGGGAGAAAGAAGAAGCCAAAAGTCGCCATGTCGATTTCCAGTGTGTAAAATCAAAATCGGTAACTAATTTGGCTGAAGCGACAGCAGATCCACCCTTGGAGTTAGATGCAAGTGGTAATCCTATACCACCGCCTGTAGATATGAGAGCTGATAATAATCGAGCTGATGTGGATGCTAATGCTGGCGATTTGGCTGAGGGTAATAATGGGCCAAATGGTATTGGCGGTGGTGGTGTGGTAGCAGCCGCCGCTGTCGTTGGCGTTGATGAAGCTGCCGATGGTGTAATTATGCTAAACGAATTGGAACAAGCTGCAGGCGGTGCTAACGATGAGAATGCATAAAATATTTTTAAAATTGTTAATGCATTTATATACACTTAGAGTATAAGAGTGAATTACTTTGATATCCGTATATAAAACAGAAGACAGGCAAAAATAAATGTAAAAATGTTTGATATTATAATGCTATTCCATACGATTCCCTTTTCTCTTATCTCATTAATTTTATAATTGATATAAATGGAGTACCAATCATTTACCAGTATTTAAATAATCATCACTTTATGATGCAATAATTGCTTTAAAATATTTCATACATATTTAATAAAAAGAAAATCAAAATTAAAAATTTATATTCTTTTTTTTTTCAATATTCACACACATAGTAATTACTGGAAATGTGTTTTATATTTCTCTCATTCCATGTTTTTTTTTTGTTCTTGTTACAATAGGTGTTTTGATTGACTGCAAATTATGCATAGTATCGGTGGAGTTCATACTTGCAAAAAAAAATTGTTAAAACTGTGAGTGCACTGAACAATTTACACTGCCAAGAGTGCGAGGAAATAATTGATTAATCATTTTTATTTGAACATAAAACACACCCAAATCCCTGTAAAGATTTTTAATTGTTAGGAAGCAGATTTCTTTTAAAATAGTATTTTGCTCAATATTGATCTTTGCAGAAACGTAGTTGTTTTTAGCAAAGTCTGCATTCTAGAAAAGTAAAAAATGTTTCGAATACAGAAATTCGGACCAGACTCTATTCATGATGATTCATTTTCTGACGTATACTGAATCTGTGCCAGAGAATTATGAAATAAAATCTGCTGTCGGACATGAGATTCTACCTTAATATCGGGCTATCTAATCTAAGTGTAGCTTCTCCGAAACCTAGTAATCTCGAAAACTTGTTAAGTATTTGTATTTTATGGTATTATTTATAACAATTTTCTGTGGAAAAGTGACCGTAACAAATTTGGCTATTACCATCCAACTGGAGACTATGTTGGAGTTGGTATGTACAAGAAGAAATATTGATGAATGGCTAAAGTCAGTATTCTGCATAAACTCTACTTATGGTTTTAAGCTAACGCCTGCAATTTTAATATAAAACGTATATATGTATGTACATACATACTTCAAGGAAAAAATTTAGTTCAGTCGTCTAGCAGATGAATTGCTAAATGCGTACACGGACAACGGTGACGATTTTAAAAACAAAGTCCTTTTTTTTAAGCATTCCTTCTTAGATGTAAAACCCCTGTACATACTAATAATATTTGAAATCAGAAAATCGTTTTAGTTCTTGAAAAAAAAACCGGCGTTTTGGACGTGATTCTGGTATTTTTGACCAAGAAGTTCGATGTCGTGATATAAAAGTCTTGAATTACTTTTCAATAACCTTGATATCTGAACGTGGTTCGAAAAATTTGCATTTTGTTTAAATTTTTTTTTCGTAACCAAAACTCAGGTTATGGCTTCTATTTATAGTGTTTTGTTTTGGAATACCGGAAAAATAGCTATAGGAGAAAGAAAAAATTGACACATTTTTTAAATGACTTTCGGTTCTCGAGAATTAGTTAGCAATAACTCCCCCTTTCTTTTTTCTATGGAGATTAATCATTTATAATGCCAGGCAAAGGAGCAGAAAAATGATGGGAATCAAACAGACGACCTCAGCACTTGAAGTTTAGCACACTACCAACTAGACGATCGTGGTAAGATCAGCTATCGGATATGATTATTTGAGCAAAATAGAATCAATAGGGTAATGGCAATATGTACAATTTAAAAGCAAACTTCATAGGCGTTTGGAACATGCCCAAAGATTTCCAAAGTGTTGATAATAATTTTCTTCATCAATTGATTTAGAATATACTTAAAGTACACCATTGTCATAAAGTAATGCATTCTAAATTTGTTAAAATTAAGAAATTAAGTTGACATTGACTTTTCTGATGGCGTTGGCCTTGAAAGGTAGTTTTCAAAATAGACTTGACTCATCTGCATTGTACAGCTGATCACTTTATATATCGAGTTCAACTACACTATCTTTCTTCGTAGGTTAAATTTAAAAGCATTTGCTTTCCTTTGCTAACGTTTAATAGATGAACTTCATTCATATTTAAATTGCAGAATCGTCTTCCATCTAAAATATTATTATTGTGGTAATATCTTAAAATTGCGGAGAACTAGTTTCGAATGCTATTATACATTAAAACTTCATTGCTTTCCATAAACTCAATTTTATTAAAAAAAAAGAAAGAAACTTAAAATATCTTTATTTATTCGATAAAGTAATACAAATTTTAAAATTGTTTTTTTTACAAAATTCTACGTTTTGTTTTGAAAATGCAAATTTTATTTCAAGCATGTTTTGAATTTGTTTTTTATTTTTAATGGAATTAGTTCCATTGTTTAGGAAGGGATAATGAAATCAATATTAAGAGAAAAAAATAAAAATACTTGCAAGTGAACTACATAAAAACAAAGAATAAAACCATATAATATAAATGGGCAGAAGAGGGGGCAAAGCAAACGAACAATATAAATAAAAAAATAATAATGTAAATAAATTTACAAGTAAAAACAAATATTAATTTAAAAACTATACATGAGCCTTTCATTCATTTAACTTATTTTGTTTTGTTTTTTAGTATTTCTTATTTCAACGAGGATTCCTTTGGTGGATGATAACTATAACAGTAATAATGGTGATGATGGTACATCTATTCTATGGCACACCTATATCTCCAACAGAATTTTTAGCCTTTAACCGAAACATTGTTTTTCGATGGATCGCTATTTGTACCTGTCATTTGACCTGTAGATGTAGATTCTCCTAAATCGGTACGGGGACGCCTAAATAATATTACATGAGGCTCGGGGGCATGCATCATATAGTGTACCCAGCCCGGACTTTGTTGTACACCCAAATTGCGCCACTCCGTTTCAGTCATTAGATGGCATTTTGGCACCAGTTTGGTCAAGTCAGGAGGTAGTATAACATGCCTGTAATGTAAACAGTAGAGAAGAGAACATTTTTGCACAAACAATTGAGGTCACTTGTTGCTTTGTTACTTACCTGTACTCGTAAACCGCATCGAAGTATTTTTCCGAATATTGAATTTGATCGGCCGGCATTTTTAATAAGTAAATGAACAATGAATATAAGTATTGTTCACAAAATAGTTCCTTTTTAAAAATTAATTTAAAATCGTCTAGTTTTTTTTTCTTTTGTTTATTGTGTTGCTTTATTTACAAACAAATTAGCCTTGTCCGCACATTTGCTTCTTAATTTTTTCTTATTTTTTCGCAATCACTGGGCATTGATATCACGGTGTGTTAAATATTGCGTTGTGAAGCCATTAGAAAGAAGAGTTGCCAGACTAGTTCTATAACGAAAAAAAAACAAATTAAAACGCTAAAACAACAAATAATTTAAATGGTAATAATATTTATTATGTTTATATGATAATAAATAAGGAAATAAAACTTAACATTGAAGATTTGATTTGTTTTTTGAAAATTTTTAATTTGCCATCACATAACCAATTCTAATCGAATGATCATATCAGTAATTGTTGGTGATAGGACAACTTGCTTAATAAAAATTCTATGTGGCGCATTAATATTTTCTATATCTTTTTATATTTTCGATTTATACTTGGCAGTTTTCAGTAAAAATATAATCATTAATGGTATGCTAGTAACTCCACGTTACTGATATAACCTTTCCGTTAAATTAGTGGCAGCAGGTTGATCAAGTTATTTTTTCAATTCGATTTAAGTCTTAATGTTGTCTTATGCTGGAATAAACTATTATTAGTAATCGTTAAACATACTTATGTTTTTTGAAACAAATATTCATACATATTTTGTTGCTTTATGGAGTTTATGAAAGAAAAGACTTCTCTTTAGCTACTTGAAAGTGTACGTCAGATATCAATGAAATTATTTATTCATTTGAGAGACCTATTGATGCCATTATGTGAGGAATATAAAATCGTTCAAATGTCCGCCACGGCTTTTCTGTATGGAGCGCATTCGAAACGTTTTAAATTTCCATGACTCTGACGCATAAATCAGGCTGAATTTGATCGACAACATGTTGGTTTTGAGGACCGTTATGATTAATTGGTTATTCGCATATACTTGTGACTTAAGGACACTCAGGAGATGACCTCTATTCATGCAGTGCATTGTATTGGAATACAGGAAAGATAGTTTATAGGACAAAGGAAAGAGGATGTGGTATGCGGCAATTTTTGTTTCTTTCGAGAATTATTTTTAGTAATAACTCTCACTATTATGGGTAATCGTAAATAATGTCATACACATTATCACAAACAACCAGAGTCTCTGGTGGGAATCGAACACACGGCCTCGACACTTAAAATGTAGCACACTATCAACTAACTGTCAACCTGTGCCATCGGAGCTTATCATTGGTGAGCACATAGGTGTATGGTGTATGCCGATAAGACATGAAATGATCCGTTTGGATTGGTTTCCTTACTTTAATCTGACTACCTACCTGACAAGAGTTCAAATATATCATAACCTAATCCTATGGTGGTTATAGGAGTTTCTCTATCAATATTGACATGACAGCTGTCCATGAGACTCCCTATACCTTGATGAAAACGAAATTCCGAATAATGTTGTGTTCACATCCCTAGGAGTCAGGAATTGACCAGTTCCTGAAGGTTGACAATACAGTGCAAATTATATTGTTAATCAGACGCGATCGTCAAAGATTATTTCTTATGAGGACGAATACCCTTAACAGAGATATTGGAAATTCAGGAAGTGAAGAGGAATACTTTCCTTGCGCTCCCAAAAGTAGTCTCAATTGTTGGCTATGGAATGATTGCATAGGAAATATTTGACATTTTTTAGAATAAATATTAAAGAATATTAAGGAAAGTTTTAGAATAACCAACACACGATGTGATGGTTAAAAGTTTGCCTACAATTTTCTATTCTGTTTACTTAAGATAGTGTGGGAAATAATAAAACACTTTTTTCTTTTTCAATTCCGAAAATATTTCTTATTTTATTTCTTCTTTCTATTTTTAACAGGAAATAAAACTGTTTTATTGTATGGTAAAAAGCAACATTATTTATGTCTGAAGGAAAATAATAAATATTTATATTATCCTAGGAGCCATAACGCTATGGCAACCAAATTAACATCGTTTACTTTACATGGGCCTTGATTTATGCCTAACAGACTTTTAGTGAGTCAGTCAGTCAGTTAGTCATTTAGGCAGTCAATAGGTTTGTCGTTAAGCATTAAAGACTGATTGTTATAAAAAAATTTTTTATCAAAACTCAATTGAAAATAATTGACTCAATTATTTGCCTGCAAACGTGTTGTTGTTGGTGTTTGTCAGCTATTGACAGAGACTGTCAGTTTCCACACAGTTGCCGTCCCCATTTCTTGCATGGGTCTTGAGTGCATGAGAAAGGAGGAGAATACTGAAGCTATAGTGCAAATAATTTTGATTTGTTGCAAATAATCATGAACAAATTAAATTCTGGCGTTTCATATAATAATGGCACGTCCTCGGAGACAAGTGAAACCCAGAGTGTTGAAGAGAATCAACAAAGCGATAGTGTTACGGCAAGTGGTACGAATACACCAAGTAGCAGGTATTAGCACTATTTCAAGTTATTTCGTTTTGTAAATATTTTATTTAATTTTCTTCAAAGAATACCTAAAAGTTGGAAGCGCATGAAAGACTCTGGTAATGAGAAAGATGCCGAATCAAAGCGGCCACCTTGGCGGGCTGTTAGCATATCAACATTACCGAAACCGGATAAGAATGCCTTGCTAAGGGCAAAATTATTGGATGCGTCAAGGTATGGTTAAAAAATGTAATAAAACAAATTAAAAAAAAAATTAAACACAAAGAATACGAGAACAGAAAAGCGAGAGTTTGATGTGATGTGAGCTTGTTATCTGTGCACGATTTTCAAAATTTTTGGCCTCAAGTTTTGTCTTCAGTGATTAAGCAGATTTACTAAATGGCATCCTGAAGACAAACGTAATTTTTAACAACCAAAGAGAACAGCCACGTAACTTTTTATCGTTAAATCTGGAAAGAGAGCGGAGTATGCGATATATTCTCCCTCAAAGACCAAAGAAAGCACTCTGTACATCAGGGTCAGGGTCAGAAACAAATAATAAAATAAAAATAAAGGACTTTTTAGAAACCTGCTTCTAAGTTTAAAGTACTTGATTCACTGCTCTCTCTTAACATCATTCTGCCCACTCTTACATATGCATGCACATACCTTACTGCAGGTTCGGTAAAACCCCTACCTTTATTGAAATTACTTCTACAGGTTTGCCCTCTACAGAAGTGTAAAAGGATGTTCGTAAGATCGCAAATATTATCATTTAGGAGACTGAGAAAGTTGGTTAAAGTCACAGTTCTAAGACTACGTTGATATAACAGGGGCATTAAGAACCTATTCTACAGCGGCGCTGGAACCTTTGTTGGATTTAAGTCCGCTGCAGATAGTAGTGTAGACCAGAGCTTTGGAGACTATAGTCGGGATAATGGGAGACAAGTGTAACATTAATGTTGCGACCTATAGAACCGAGTACGTGGCAGCTTTCTTCTTAACTGTCTCCTGGACGGAATCTGTAGGCTCTAGGATTTTGGGAAATGTTTAGCAACCTGATTAAGTAACAAATAGGAATAGAGTAACGGCATACTCTTTTAGAGTAACGACATACTATTTTGTGGTATACAGATAGATCAAGGATAGATCTTGGAACAGGAGTGGGAGTTTTTGAGTCCATAATAAAATATTTCATGCCCATAGGGAATCTTTTGGGTATCTTCCAAGTGGAAATCTATGCCACCGAAAGATCTGCTCAAATCAACTTGGATAGTAGGTAAAAAGGAGTGGGGCGTAGCAATAATATCTGTCAGTTAGACCACTATTCTAAAACTCGTCTCTTTTGTCGTTAAACCGAACATAGAATGCACCGACTGGGGAGCTGAATAGGCTAAGTATGGATAATTGGATTATTATCCGCTGGTTCTCAGAGAACGTGGGAGTTTTCGATAATGAGCAAACAGATGAACTTGCGTGAAGACGAGATTATTTGGGAAATTACAGATCTGATCCATGCATCACACTACCCAGAAATAACTAGAGATTGGCAACTGGTTTTAACAGGGCACTCAGGGGTTGTTTGAAAATAAAAATGTAGATTTTGTGATGATAAGAATGAATTATCAGAGCGCAATCTTGGAAGCTGTGAGACATTACTGCATCTCAGAAGGGAACATTGATAGATTCCTTGCAGGGCGCTGTATAAAGCAGTTTGTCAGAGCAATAGGTTTGGAGATAATATTATTGGGATACCCTATAAAGTTTGAGGGGAGTACTATGGCACCTCTTCACGACAATAAAACGCATGAAGCTGGTCCTAGGTCACATTGAGAGCTACTTTAAACATTCCACAAAATCTGACACAATTTTAATTGCTTAAAAATATAACAAAGTCCATATCTTAACCGCTTTGTTAATTAAAAATTATATGCAGACGTTTAAGGGCCACAAAAACAGCTGTGGGCGTACAAACTGATAATGTGCCCACAAAATTAATGAAGGAAGTTAGTTTGGGAGCTCAAACAGATCTGATATTATTCAAAGAGGTCGGTATGTTAACAGATGGTTCGTATGCAAAACGACGAGATGGTACGGAGGAATGTAAGTTTTTTTTTCAAAATTTTAATTCATTTAATTTCATTCCGTAAATATCTTTCGTAGACATTTTAACCTATTCAGTACCATTAATGACCGACACTATCGAAACGGCTACGGCAGCAACTCAAACTTTAATACCCCGATTGCCGGGTATGGCATTTCTAGAGGCATGTACAAAAGGAACGGATTTTTACGATTCAAAGCTATTGCAACAGTGTACGGGTTCGGAGAGGAAAATATTGAAACAATTATCCAAAATACGTAAAACAATAGTACCATTAACAGCAAAATTCGAAGAAAATTTTGAAGTACAGGATCATTTGGATTACGATTCAAATACGGATACAGATACCGATACGACTTCTGATACTATTAAAACTATAGGCTCAAAAACATCGACTAATGGAAAGGATTCATTAGCTTTTACCACATACCGCTCTGGCCTTCTTAAGCCCACTGAACTTTCCTGGTATTTCGAGTATGATAGCGAATTAACATGTGAAAATAAATTTCATCCTTATACCATAACAGCTAACAAGCCTTGGCATAGCTTTACACCTTTAGCAGCAGAATCCTCCTTATTCCACTATCCAAACAACGATTTAAATCTGCTTTTAAATGCCATCGATGATTTGATACTGGTATCAAATCGTTTAGCTGATCAAATTGAGGAATTGACAAGAAAACGTTCGCAAAGACAGCATAGACATTTATTTGGTGGTATTCAGCATGTAAAGGAGTTTGTGCCCATCGATTATACACCACCTTCGGAGTATTGGTTACCTATAATTGAAGAACAAGAAAAAGTTTTGACTGAAATGAAAAGTTTCAAAGGAACTGACATTAAGAAATACGAGGAGTACATCGAGAAATTAGAATAAGTTCTTTGCGGATTAGAGAATAGTTTTTTAAACGAGAAAGTTTTAAATAAATTGAAAAAGAATTTCTCACTGTCCAAAGATATAACCGAGGAATCGTCTTTTCGTAGAAGGCCGGGGGTTTCAGTCACTGAAGAAAGATTCGACTTTATAGGAGTATCACGTGGTTCGAGTAAATTGTTGACGTAATAGATTGTCTAACTTTTGAAATTCTCCCCGTTATGGAATTTCCTCTTTTTGGGTGGCACGGTATCACTACATTCTGACCGTCTAATCTAATCTGTCAACACTTTACTCTGCTTCAATCTGCATCAGTTAGTGTAAAAGTAAATATAATTTGATGCCTATCTGAAGTGGATTAGCTGTCTTATCAAAAATATATGAATCTCTGAATTGATGAGTTCAATAGCTTCGGTAGATAAACGTATGCAATGTTTCCAAGCATTTGTATCCCCTTTTAGCCATTCATTCCATGATAAGGTACTTTTCAAATTTTCCATGGGATAGAATAGATATAATATAATAAAGGTGGCTGGTCTAAAATTTCATTTCCCAAAATTTCAGGCTAGTTATTATCGATTAAAATGACCTGGCAAATCTTTCTGATAGTCAAACCTGGATTTGACCCCATTTAAATCTTCTGGAAGTTGCCGTAAGTAATCTAATTTATATTATCATTCACTATCCGCTTTAGAAATGAATCCATTTTGTTTTGATGCACTAGTGATTTACAGTTATATAGGTTAATTCAATAAGTACTTCCACACTTTGACGCTATATCTATGTCTGTCAAGATAGTTGTCATTTATTCAATCTGTTTCGCCAATTTACCGTGGACGATCATTGACAAAGACGTGTGATAACTGAATGAGCTCTTAAGAAGTTGGCAACTGATTTTAATTTTCATCGCAAAATCATCTTCAGCGATTAGGGATCATTTCTGGATGAATGAGTTGAATTGAATTGTCTAATTCAAGACTGACCAATGCATACCAAAAAAGTGACTGTTTCGTATGGATGTAGTCCATATTTTTTTACAACAATGTTGGCCAGGTCATCACTATAGGTCTATGATTATCAACTTTTTGTGCCTAAATTGGATGATCTGGACAAAAACGACACGCTGTTTCGTCAGGATAGTGATACATGCCACACAGCTCATGTCATATTTGATATACTGCATGATCAATTGGGCATGGTCATCTCACATGGATATGATGAAAACTGGCCATCGAACCCAACATAACTCATGCTATCGTTCAAATTCAGACCCTTGGAAAATTGGACATTACAGACGCGCTTCACCCAGAGATCCTGTGGCGCACATACGATACGATGCTATATTTCACGCATAATGATATTTTAACAACTTAATTATACTGTCAATCGAAACAGCGCTTATATGACAGTCTGAAGGCATTTTCTAAAATTTTCTAAAATCTGGAAAGAGCTTGGTGTGTATTTGATATTAAAATTATTTTTTATTGGTGTTCAAGCAATCTCGACATTCTTAAAGACAGTAAGCCCGCTTCGGATTCGGAATCTTACATGATCTTCGTTGACAGTCAGGCTGCCCTAAGGGCCGTTGCGTCGGTCTGTTGCAAATCACGGCTCGTTCACGAGTGCAAGGAGTCGTTAAGGACTTTTGACCGCATTCGTCTATGCTGGGTTCCGGGTCATAGCGGAATACTTGGTAATGAGACGGCTTTCGCTGGGTAAGGTTTGCTTTCTGAGAGCGATTTAATAGTTGGTCCTGATCCCACAATCTGCCACCTCTACGGCCTCATAAATGGATGTGTCAGGGGGAAGAGCAGAGGCGTTGGGGAAATGGATCGGGTTGTTATGTTTCTAGGTGTCTATGGACTGTTATAGACAGTGTAAGAACAGGTTGGCTGCTGGGTTTGGATAAGGCCAGCTTAAGGTTAGTTATTGGGTTTATTACGGGGCTCTGCGAGATTACGTCGCTGACAAGGTTCTGAAGCAGATCCAGCCGGACTATAGGTTAGGTTAGGTTAGAAGACGTGTACTTGTCAATTAAGACAAGTACAGTACCCGGAGGTCGAATTGACCCATTGTACAACATCCTAGTTTCTCACACCACTTATGTTGTGTGTGTTAATTTTATACATGAGTGGTGGGACCTACTGTTTAAAGTCGACTCTGAACGACAGATTTTTATTTATTGAGAAACTTTTCATGGCAATTTTTATTTACTCTCAGAGTTTTTGCCAGAAGTCTACTGAGAGAAAGTCGCCGAAAAATACTTTTTGTATTTTGTCTTTGATGCCTGGCCTGGGGCTCGAACCAAGGCTTTTGCGTCTAATAAGCCAACACACTACCTACTAGACTACGGCGACTCCCAGCCGGACTATAGTAGGATATGTTGCGATGAAGAGGAATTGGGGACTATCGAGCACCTCCTCTATAACTGGCCAGCCCTTCGTAGGTTGAGGTTAAAGGCCCTTGGCAGGGGTTTCTTTGAGGGTTTGAATTCTGTGTCGAAAGCCGACATCAAGGCTCTCCATAGATTCATTATTAGCTTGAGCTGGTTGAGGAGTGCTAGGGCTTCATTAGTGTAGTCGCGCTCTCCCTTGTGTGTTTGTTCGTCTGTGTAATTCCTCCGCTCCCTGCTCTCCCTTTTCTACTTCCTCTTCTTTTTCCTATACCCTCTATTATGCTGTCATCTTAAGGATGTTTCCTACAATGGGTCAACTTGACTTCCGGGTACTGTACTTGTCTCATTTGCCAAGTATACGTCCTCTAACCTAAACCTAAAGACATTTCTTTGGTACACACTGCTCCAGTTGCACTTTTACAATGTAAGAGCCAATAAGAAATATTTTTGTTTGTTGGTAAACCGTTTGGAATAATTTATCGATTCTAAAGTACTCAATTGGTAGCTCTGATAGACTAGTGGGTAATACGTTAGTCTATTTGATTTCCTTCAGAGACTCGGGTCTGTTTCAGTACACCGAACATATGGTCTTTTGTCACTCTCACTTTTATTGTAATTAATAAAGAAATAAATGTCTCAGTTAGGAAATGAAACAATTTTCTTCGTTTGAATAACTTATTTGTACCCACTGTATTTTAGGGATACCATGACATTTCTATCTTTCCAATAGTACCTCAAATGAATCATGACACAATTTTTCGAATCTGTCAAATTGAAATGAACTGTAGTACTGACAGTCTTCGCCATCATCGCTAGCGGATGCGCATTGATATGTGCTCATAAATGTGGAAGGAAAAAAATCAGAACACATGTAACTGGAAAAAAAAGAGAAACACAGGGAAATGTCAAAATGAAAATAAAGCAACTAAAAAAGCTATTAGGTGGGGGAGGGTCATACAAACATATGTACATATGTATGCACATACCAAAGAGAAATAGAACAATTGAAAATGAAAGAAAAACTAAAGGCACTCAGGTGGAAGAATAAAAAAAGAGGGTAAATTTTAGGGGCAAAATACAAGAATTTAAAGAAAGCAAATGAACTTTGGTTAGGTGTGTGTGTGTGTTTTTGTTTTGTTTCTTTTCTTCTATGTTGTGTTGAAATCAACAACACAACAATACATAACAATAACGATGGTCTAGGGTCATAAGTATGTAATATGTATGTATGTAAGTCTTGTCTTTTTAAACAATAACGACAAGGAATGGAGAGAACGGAGGATCTTTAGGAATACAAACAATATACAAATGTCAACGAGCGTTTGTTTTGAATTGAAATAAGAGCATGAATCTAAGAAGAAGAAAAAACAGTTATTCTGTATGTTTTGTATGAACGAAAGAAGGCAAATTGACAAGTTTTATTTCGATGAAGATATATCGGTATTACATTGACATAAAATCAAATTACCGTTATTAATTAACTTATTAAAGAAACATAGATAACCAATTACAAAAAAATGCTTAGATACATGCATACAAACTTATTTACACACTTCCATACATATGAATACGTATCCATGAAAAGAATCGAATATGTTTGTGCTAGTGAATGGAAATTCAATTTTTAAAAACAAAAAAACAACAAATTCAGTATTATAGTGTTTATTTTCTTTTCTAGTGGTCAGTGTTGCCGTTTTGTTGAATTGGTTGCTTTCTTTTGTAGCATAGTTCTAATATAAAAAGTTTAATAATAAATTAAAACTGGATTGAAAAAAATTTCAGTTTTGAAACTTTAATATTATACAGAAGAAAAACAGGAAACAGCTTCTCTTTATGGCTCTATCTTTTCATATAACTGCAGTATTTTAAAATAACTCAATATTATTTAGAATGTTTTTAAGATTAAAGTTAAATTTATAATCTTCAAATAAAATTGCTAAAATAAATAAATTCGCAGTATTTCAGTTCTACCAGTTCCAGAACAAAATGCCTACCTAGCCATTTCTGCCGAAATACCTTCAGACAATATGACACACCATTTCTTTTGCCTCTTCACATAACCTATATATATCCTTGTTTCATCTGCTGATTCTGTATCGGAAGGCGCCCTGACACGTTAAGTCTTCTATAACAGCTTTCACCGCATTCCTACTCATGCATAGGAATAGTTTCGTACCTGTAATATTGAACGTTTTTATGAGGCTTTTTCAACCCTACATCTCCATGTACAATTGGTAAGTTATTCGAACTTTTTCTCAGTATATGTTTCTTGACTACTATGCCCTTTAGCATATTGAACATGTCCGGGAAAATAGTCCAGCCATTAAAGCGTTTATCCGAACCTATCACTCTTGGAGTATCACAGAAGTGTTCATATAATCTTTCATTTCCAACGGTCGTAATCACTGACTGCTACAACTTAGCTTTTTAGCATTGCCGAGTGGTTTACCCTACAGGAACTCACTTATCTAGTTTTCACCTTCTTCACATTTTGCTCAGTTGGCAGTAAGTGTAGAATGAAATTCAAAGCCGCCTGAGGCACATCTCTGCACATTAGACAGAATATTCCACTTGCGGTTTGTTTTCACTGCATTCCACAATTCTGTGTGATCGATGTGTAAATAGCTTTGATTTCTAATAATGGAAATTATTTTGTCAAACTTTCTTCAGAAGCTTTTTCAATTTCAGAAAAAAACTGCATATGCTTTAAATAAAAGGTATTTTTAAACACCTCGGGCAACTCTGGTCATATTGTGTTCTTTTCAAGTGATGTTTTTATTTTGGAGAAAATTTTTTAACGGTTTTTTTTTCACTATTTTGTATGAGAATTTTGTTTTGCTGGATGACAGCACGAATGTAAGTGTGTTTGTTTTGATTTTTTCTATGGACAGAGAGAGAGCGAAAGAAAGAAAGAAATGAATTTTGGAATTGATTAACGAAACAGACAAAAACACAAATAAAAAGGAAAACAAAATGAAAATTGGAAAAAAGTGAAAACGAAATGGAAAATAAGTCCGTATATTTACGAGGTAACATCAAAACAACAAAAACAACAACGAAAGCTCAATAAATATACAATACAGTAGAGTGTAGTTATTTTTGTACTAAACAAGAACACGAAAAAAACACTAAAAACATAAAACAAAAGAAAATCATTCTCTTTTTTTGTCATGAAAATAAAAGCGAACAGAATTTAATCCTTAAGAAAAATCATTATAGCTTTAAAACAAAGTGAAAATAATAACAAATAGTAAGTGGCAATTGATAACTAAACAATTAATTAATGACAGCAGTTCACAATAACAATAACAACAGAAATTAACCAATTTGCCAACAATCATTAAAGAAAAGATTTCAGTGTCCAAAAAAAAAAAAAAAAGAAAAAGTGAAACAAATGAGAAAAACGAAATGGAATCTTCAAAATTTATTTGGAAAAATTAATCACATGTTTATATTTAAACTTATATCGTGAATTTCGGCCAAAGAAATTATTAAAAAAAAACAGCAAAACGCCAGAAAATAATAAATGAAATAAAACGATAATTATGAAATAACTAAACAACAAATAAAAAACAAAAAATGCGAAAATATGAATGAATATATGGGTGAAAAAATAAGAAATCGAAATAAAATAGGAAAACACCACACTCTCGAGTGAGTGAGTGAGTTGGTGAGTGAATGGTGCGTATCAATCAAGTGAAATAATGCAAAAAAAAAGGAAAAATATTTCCAACAGTGAAAAATGTGTTCCGAATTCTAAAATCTATTAAAAAATTGTTATCGATAAATACGAGTATTTTAAAGATTTCAATTCAACGAAACAAAAAACATTACTTTCTTTAAATTGAAATAAAACCATTACTTAATATTAAAGAAATAATGTGATAATATTACGATTCCCTAGGCAACCTATTGTCAAAAGCATACAACACACTCACACACACACATACGAACAGACTGACGGTTGCTTGTACATATAGACAATAACACACCTTACCCTTGCCTTTGTCAAAAAAAAAAAAAGAAAACAAACAAATACACTTCCATATATACATACATACATGCATACAGTGGGTGTCAAAATAATAGTATAAACGGTTTAATAGATTTCATGTTAGATTAACTTCCTACAGGTGTGCCTCAAGGTGTTTAAAATGTTGTTTTCTTTTTATGGCCAAATGCAACAGGTACTCCAATGACTTAGTAATATAATTATGCTTGTATGTGTAATATCATATTTGAATGCATAATTAATGGTGGTCATAATGACTTCTTTCACAATTTTCATGTCAAAGTGTCCTGGATTGGCAAATAATTTCAGAACCTGGGGACATAGAAACCTTCTCTCTCTCTTATGATTCATATTTCGTAGGAATACATATACATATATTAGAAAACTTTAATTTCTTGATATAACTAAAGTTTGTTAACGAATTTTACTTGGAAATCTTTAATAGCTACCACGAACAGCGCTTCAAATTGCTTGAATCCATTACTGACTATTTCCCAAATGGGACAAATCTAGTGTTATTGGTTCCAAAAACAAAAAAGTCGAAATCAAATATAAATTTGTTCACAAGTTTTGCTGCTATATGGCATTGATTATATCGTAGTCTTAATTTGATACGCTTAGTACTTGCATTACTTTTTTACCCATATCGGCAAACTTAGAGATAATATGGTTACTGCTTTATGGTGTTTCTTTTAAGTCTCGGTTAACTTTTGAAACATATCTGAATTCTTCGATATTCAAAATTTTTTATATTAATTCAGGACAGTCTATTGTATGGTGGGGCGCATTAAGCATGTCCTGCTTTAGATGTCTCTGTTTAGAAGTCGGATTAAAAGCTTAATAAGCTGGAATCTCAATTATCAGCATCTTCGAAGTGTGCTCCACTGACGGAACTGCGATTTTAACTTCACAGATTAATATTTATGGCGGCATTTGCCTTTTAGAAGAACTTGTAGAGTGGATCCTAAGTTTAAGAGAATAACGATGGTGTTTTATTAGTAATTGTGATTCACCGAGATGCCTGAATTTGATGCCAAAATATCAAAGTGTTAGTTTCAATTTGGTAAGCGTGGTTTCTCTCAATTTTTTGTTTAGAAGATCTATTTATGCAATCATATGTGGAATCTAACATCATTCAAATAACGATACGGCTTCTCTGGGTGCGGCGCATCTGAAATGACCAATTTTCCAGGACTTTGGCGGATAAATCAGTCTTAATTATATCAATGGCGTGAATTATATTGGCTTTGAAGACTGCTTTGGGTTAAATCGTACGATCTCGATGGCCAATTCGGATCACCTCTATGTGTGATGACATTGCCCTCACATCTCTCGCGCAGTGTAGTGGAATGAATGGGGCATGACATGTGTGGCAAGTAGCACTGTCGTGTTGAAACCACGTATCGTTGATGTCCAGAACGTGCAATTTAGGCTAAAAGAACTATATTGCTCTCTGTTTACAGTGCTGGTCAACGTCGCTCCAAAGAAATATTGACTGATGACAGAATCTAGAAAAGGCCTCATCGCTGAAGATGATTTTCAACAACGCCAACTCAGCGAACACATGTTTTCGTCTATGGCCGTCCATGGTGATTTTATAAAACATTCTGAATAAATGACAACTAATTTGACAGATGTAGTTTGAACGAGGTGACTGTTATAAACTTTCAAAATTCTGAAACTCCTGTTGGTAGACTTATTGAAAGAAATTCCTGCAATGGCTTTTAGAAAAGTTATAACGACAAATCAAATTAAGGAATAGAGGAATACTTTTTATTTGGCAACTAGAATCTGGTGAAAGACAGCATTTTTTAGAGGTTATACGTTCTTGTAGGTTTACTGAAAAATATTTTATGGACTATCTGAGCAGTTTTCTGGTAAAAGCTCTGGATGTTAATAGAAATTGCCAAGAAAAACTTCTTAAATCTGTAGTAGAGAGTCGACGTTAAACTGTAGGTCATGCCACCATAGTCTTAATGATGGCTTTATTTCTGTATGGATTTTTTAAGCTCTTTGTTGTTGTGTGTAAAGAGGTTCTGTATGTAGAATACTAGATTAAAGTGCATGAAGCTGTTTTATAAATTTTATGTAGAATAGATGGCCAGAGAAGAATAATTTATTAGAAGAGATAGTTTTCTTAGGATTGCCATAGTCTATAGAGAAGATCGTTGACTTGTTAGATGATAGCTCAGAGTTAAATTCTTAGCTCCCATATCTTAAAAAAAAGAAGTATACAAAGCAAATTTTCCTTCGATCAACCACTGCCAGCAGTATTCTGGCAAAAGCATATATAATTGGTCATTACAACTCTTCAGACAGGATTACGACCTAGCTTCTCACACCACTTATGTTGTGTGTGTTAATTTTATACATGAGTGGCGGGCCCTACAGTTTAAAGTCGACTCCGAACGACAGATTTTTTGAAAAACTTTTCATGGCAATTTTATTTACTCTCAGAATTTTTGCAAGAAGAAATATTTTTTCATATTTTCGTTTTGACCTGGGGTTTGAACACTGGCTTTACGTCTAATAAGCCAACACACTACCTACTAGACTACGACGGCTTTCTGGCAAAAGCTCTGAGAGTAACTAATTGTTGTAAAAAAAGCTTCTTAAATCTGTCATTCTGGCACTACGCTATAGTTTGGCCCGACAGACATGGTTGTAATGGCCAATAATGCTTGTTGGTATGTATCAGGTTGAACATTAATTGTGGCACCATAATAAATCTAAGTGGGACCTTGTCCATAAAGAAGGATCCGCCACATAACGTAACCAATGAATGTGTGCAGTAAGATTTCTAATCAGAATATTTACTTTCTATATTTGAGGAAAACCTGTTTAAATAATTAATATAATCATGACATGATATAGTGATGCTATTCTTTTGGCTAACACTGTAAATGCATATGTATTTACGTATGGATCAAATGTAATGTAAACCCAATACATTCATAAAAAAGAGAAATGTGTGTTAAAATGTTTAGACATACAGCTACACACGATATACAAGTCATAATAAAAATTTATTAAATAATATTGTATATTAAAAAAAACAACAACAATTAAAATGTATACAAAAATATAAATTGTTGTTTAATATTCACAAATAGAGATAGTCGCAGTATTTGAAGCATTATTAGTAAATGTCCAGTGGCAACATTTATTATTGAAAATAACTAAACGATGACAGGATAAATCAACTAGTCAACCAACCCAACTACTACATACATACATATGTATGCATATAACAATTAACATTTTAACAAAATTATACAAATGCTCCAGTAAAATAATGATTAAAACAAAACAAAAACAAAAAATGAACGACGTAATCCATTATTATTAACGTTTTGTTTTTCTATTCGCCAGAAACAACAAGTAAAAATTGACCGTTAAAACATTAAAACAAAACAATAAAACCTTAAATAATAGCAGCGTTACAATTTTAAGCGCCATTTTTGTTGTATTGCCACCCACTGTTACTGAAATTGCGGTATGTACACTTCACGCCTAAACATTAAATAGCCTTGTATGGGCGCCAAAACTCCCTAAGGATATTTTAACAACGTAATTTTATTTTGTAACAATATCAGAGACCTATACTTACTACTCTCTTTCTCTCTTCCCCCCTCTGTCACTCTCTCTCTTTCTCTTTCTGAAACATATCCAGACAGAGACACACACTCGCAGAACAGGAACACACACTCATTAATTTTTAAAAGGCAAAAACTGAGAAGAGCAGCGACGTGCGACAGCGTGCAGTAATTACGCCAACGACAGCGGTATAGTAACGGCAAACGGCAAGCAACAGCGTCAACACAATAGAAGTGAGAACTTTTAAACTATTGTCTATGGATCCTTCTTCATTTTTTTTGTAAATAAAACAAAAAAAAAAACGTTTCTATAGAGTATTAGAGCAATAGAGCGCACCAATAGCAATAGCAATAGTGATAGTGGCAGTGGTAGTGCTAGTGGCAGTGTATACAACCTAAATTCTTTAAGCACTCCTTTTATAAAATTCAATTGCATTATAGCTAAAGCAACTTTTACCCAAAGGACCTTTTGTATATTCAGAAACGTACACATCCACACAAACACACACACAAAATAATTGAAAAATATAAAAGGAGAACAGCAACAACAACAACAAACAACAAAAGACTATATACAAACATTTTCCAAACAGTACCGTTATTGAAACTATTTGAAAAACGCAGCAAAAATACGATCTTTAAAACGGTGACAATATTTGATTGCCGCTTTTGCCTTTGCCGCCACCCTTGCCCCGCCCGCAACCGTCCTATTGTGTATTAATGTGTAAAGTGAAGTGAGGACGAGAAATAATAATAAGTAGAAGAAGACTTTAAAATATGAATGCCAGTCTTATGTATGAGATTCTCATGTATTTAAATTCATTCTACTTCGGCCTGTATGCCGCCTTCAAAATCTGCATCAGTGTGTTGAAGCCCATCTATTTGCAATATGCAGAGAATGTTTTGACACGTGAAGCGAGTATTTTATTGGCCATGTGCATTTTGGAAACGATACGCATAGTATTGGGTCGACGAAGTAGTTTAAGTGATCGTGGTAAGTAAATTTTGTATGAATATTTCTTTTATTTTTTTTTAATTATTTCGAATTTAAATATGATGGTAGTAGTTTATCGGTATATAAAAGTTATCGATATACTCCTTAAAGGTTTACAATTTAAAATAACACACGGAATTTTTTTTATTATTATTAAACAAACTTAGAAAGTAATATGATTTTGGCAAATCTACATAAAGTTCATTTATCGTTCGCTTTCAACAGGAAATTCTTTCTGTTATAATTTTGAAAAGAGCTCTTAAGTACAGTAAAAGATTGTAAACGTGTCTCGCGAAAAGAATTGTGAAAAATTGCAATTTTAAACGCTTTGGCAGGATTGCGACTTAGCTTCTCATACCACCCATTTTGCATTTTATTTTTTGAACCCGTCTTATGTTAGTTAATCTTCATTGATGTATAATTCATTTTTACTCAGTATTTTTATTTTTTATTGTAGGCCATAAGGTTAAAAGTTAGTTTTTCTCCTGTAACTTCAAACTAGTGGTGGACGATACACATCAATGTTTCAAAAAAATTCGATGAAATTTATCGATACATTGAAACAACTTGATGTTTTTTTTATTAATCAACATTGATAAAGTATCGATGCCTTTTATTCGATGCATCGAAGTTAAGTAAGTGCATTTTTAAAAACAACTGAAGTGGAGTTGTATAAGCTATAGAGACAGGCAGGCGTTGGTATAACCGAGGCAATGACGCCTGTTTAAGCCCGTTGCATAGGTAGTGGGGACCAGAGCCATGGAGACAATGACACGAACTTAATCAGCAGGGCATTGTGACTTGACAAATCGAAACTGTCAAATATTCGATTTGTTAGGTCACATCCTTAACTGTCTCCTAGACAGTAACAGTAAACAATCTAAACTTTTGTTAGGTAATTACAATGAGAAGTGGATTGAATTATACATCAGACGACATTTTGTTGGATTTAGTGAAATCGAATTAGAATAGGGATCGATTTAAACCCAATATGCAGACTCTGTGATGAGAAGGACGAATCATCGAATAAATACTTGGAACCTATGCGGCTTAAATGCATCTCAGAGGGAAGCACCTGCGTGCTTATCAAATAATAGAGAGGGAGTTACTATATATTACTATTGCTATTGCTCCACTACCTGCGCACAATAATAAGTACATTCTGTGTTTGTACTTTTATTTTCTTGCAAAAATTAATCGATGTACAGAAAACTTCGATGAATTTTGTGGAAAATCTATGCTCGATGCTTTTTTTGTTTTTTGTCCATCAGTAGGCAGGGTTTAGGAGGTATCCTAGAGCCATTTTTTTAAAAGGTACTGAACACACTCTATAAATTCGAAAATTATGAAGGAAAATTGACTGCCTTCTGCGGTGTTTGGACTTAGATGATAAAGTAAACCAATTATACCGAACATAATTTTATTTTTGCTATTTCTAGTTCTCGAAGTCTTTGTTCTAAATTGAGCAACTTTTTTGATAAGGAAACCTCATTTTGCGTATTTGATAGAATAAGTTGCAGTAATAATTGTTGAGGCCATAAGCTCCATCTAATAAATTAAATGTTGAAAATGTCTCTTTTTTATATTTATTTTACTAGTATAATGTCAACTAATCAATCAAATTTAAATCAATTTATTACTAATTAAAGTTTTCCTTTGTTTCAGCTTGGCAAGCGGTAGCATCTGTAATTTTAACACTGCCCAGTCTTGCTATTGTTATTTATTTATGTTGTTTTCAAACCTATGTTCTTAAACTTGAAATTATTATGAGTGCCTTAATGATAGCCCTACAAGGTGCTGAACTAGTGTTTGCCTGTATATTCATTTGTACGATGTGTCGTCCGGTAACATATACCTAGCAGTTGATAATATCAACATCATCAATGCCATTATCATCATTGGAATCATTCATTCCAATATCATCGCAAACGATAACAACATTATCAACGGAAACTGTGTCATCATTATCATACAATACGTTCTCCTCTTCGTCCTCGGCCTACAACTTTTTCAGACTGTTATCGATACCAATAATAATGTTATATTTCATCATGGTTCACTACGGTTATTATTGCTACAACAACAATAACTATTTATTGGAACAACAATCGAAATTGCATTCTAAACAACTGCAACAACAAGAACAACAGCAACAATATAATCATAATGAATACTATCACAACTATAACATGAACAGCAAAATTTTTAATATTTATAATATAAAATCTAGAAACAATAATAATTTTAATAATAACAACAACAACAACTATAACTATAACAACAGCAACAACAATAACAATCCTTTTAAATATGATAAAAATATTAAAATTAAAAACAACACCAAAAACAATAACAACAACACAAACAACTGCAATAATAATTATTATAAAGAATGCAACAAGAACAAACACAATCACAACTATAACTGCAACTACATCAACAACTACAGCCGGTGTAATTATAATCGAAACTTAAAACCAAAAAGTTGAAATTCTTTTGCTATCAAGAGAAAGTGAATTACAAAACAAATGAATTCGAATTTTAAACAACTAAAAACCGTTTTAATTGAAACTAAGCACAACAAAAAAGTGAAAAAAAAACAAAAAAAATATAATTATCGATAAATTTCTTTTAAGAAAACGATAAAAAAAGTCTATACCCTCTGAGAAGATCATTGTTCATACATACTGTTTCTATTACATACAATATATACTTCAATGTAAATATGTATGCAGTAATCTATGTATGGATGTATTTTATACAAGTGTATATGTGCGCGTTATATAATTATAATAAGAATAATAATTATAATTAAAAAATACAAAAACAAAAATATGTTTAAGACAACATGTTGTAAATTTTTTCTCTCTCTCGCATATATTGAAAATATGGATAAAATGTTAATTTCTTATTAAAATATAAGGTAAGATTGTTTTCAATATATATGCAATATATGTATAATATTTATAAGAATATATTTAAAAACAAAATTATTAAATATGTATGCATATGACTAACTTAGTGTATAATAGAATCACAGACTCAATGTGAAATCCAAAATATTAGCGAATTTCTTTTTTTTTTTGTAGATTATTTAGTCTCGATCAATACCATGAATAAATTTATCGTTAATACATACATACATATACATACATAATTGGCCATTACAACCCTTCAGTCAGGATTACGACTTAGCTTCTCACACCACTCATGTTATGTGTGTTAATGTTATACATTAAAGTCGACTCCGAACGACAGATTTTTAAGAAACTTTTCATGGCAAATTAATTTACTCAAAGTTTTTGCCAGAAATCTGTTGAGAGGAAGTCTGTTGAGTCTGACCTGTGGTTTGAACCGTGGCCTCACGTCTAATAAGCTAACACACTACCTACTAGACTATGGCGACTTATCGTTAATATGTGATACTAAGGGCCGTTATTATAACTTGTCGTTAAACTTGGGGTTAGTTAAAGATACCTTTAACTTATTTTCGTTATTACAACTTACAGATAAAATTTTTCAAAAATATGGCAGTGCCGAAGCAATGTCGATAAAACTGCTCAATTATACAAGTTTTTTTTTTAACGCAGTGGAAACCGCGGGCTTCGGTTTTTTGTTGTATATGCTCATTTTGTTTAAATTTGAAGTTGCCATAATGAAAATAATATACAATATGGCAAGTTCAAACATAAAGTGACCTTTAAATGTTAAAGGTAGGATGATCCTCTCTTTAGCTTAACGATCACTTCTACCATATTGTCCACTTATAATAACGAAAAACAATTTTGTCTGCCCGTTAAAATCCTCCCTTTAGTTAACGGCAAGTTGTAATAATGGCCCCAAATATGTATATGTGAGCGATCTGAATGAAATCTGAATGTACAGTGGCTCACAGCCTATTTCAACCAGCATCCTTAATTAAAAAAATGTAATATGAGTTTATGGAATGTGTTTAAAAATTAACTAAATTTTTTTCTTTTTTTTTTTTAATTTTAGACCATGTTCTATAAATTCGAATTAATTTTTTTAAATCTCAATTTGTTACGAAATTATATGAGATATATTCTTTTTATTAAGATGCTGGTTTATATAAGCTGTGAGCTACCGTATTCCTAGTATTTATGTAAAAAAAATTTCAATCTCTGTTATCATATTTGCATCGCCAATAGTTTTCTGAATTTGCGAAATATAAATATAGTGATAAATAAGGACACCAACGTAACACATAGAGCTTTGATGAGAAAGTATGTAAAATGAGAAAATTTCTGATCAGTAACTGCATTTATTATTAGTTTATATACAGTCAGGGACAAAACTCTACATACCCGCAAGATTTCTTCTAAGTATCGCAATCCAAACATTTTTTAATGAAGATTTTTATTCAATTCATTTTTATTAACAAAAAACATTAAAAAAATCCAGTGAGATAGTGTATAGTGTACATACAGTGGTGGCCTTATAATTAGAAACGATGTTTTTGGAACAGAGCTCTCTGGAGTGACGAATCTAAGTTTAATTTGTACCAATCTGATGTAAGACGTCCTCCAAACAAAGCCTTTGATCCCTGGTACACAGTGAAAACTGTAAAACAACATACATGTTGCTAAGTCGTTTCTAATTATAAGGCCACCATACATATTAAAAACATAACAAGCAGTTTCTTTATTGGTCTTCCGCTACGGAAACCGTTTTCTTTTTATGATCTTCGTACTGTTCGAAGATGCCAAATATTACTGATCTTTCAGCAATGGCTTTATCTAACTTTAAGCTAGGTGTTCTTGGGTTTTCCCGTACTTCACTAAAAGCTTCCTTTAACAATTCTTACTTAACAATTTGTAATATAACAACGAAATTTCTAACGTCAGAAAATATTACTTTTCTTGAATCCATTATCAATAATATTCTCCCATTTTTTTTACTTAGAATTTTAACTGATACTTTATGTTAAATAATTAATGTGTTAAGTTCTTGATCGGATTTGGAACTGAAGACAGTGCGGGCCACTATATTACATTGATATTGTTATTTTCAAACTATTTCTTAGGGCAAATTGCAGTACATTTATAGTCATTACCCTGATGAATCGAAGTGGTATATTTTTATTTGACATAATGTAGCTTGAAATTTCGAAGGAATACTTTCTAAACGCTTTGTATACGATATTGTGACCAAACATTAATAACAGCATTACCTCCTACCAACAATATTACTGCGCTGAGCCAGTTTCCCATAACTAAACACTATATTGGCTTTATGTAGTCGCCGTATTCTAGTAGCTGGAGTGTTGGCTTATTAGACGTGACGCCACGGTTTAAAACCCAGGTCAGACATTTCGAACATAATGAAAAATGAACAAATTTTTCTCCGGCAACTTCTGGAAAAAACTCTGAGAGTAAATGAAATTGCTATGAAAATTTTCTCAAACCCTGTCTTTCGCAGTCGAGTTTAAACTGTAGGTCCCGCCACTTATGGATAAAATTAACACACACACCATAAGTGGTGTGAGAAGGTAGATCATAATCCTGACTGAATGGTTGTAATGGCCAGTTATTTACATATGTATGTATATTGGCTTTATAAGAGAATTATATTGTAAGAATTTGTAGCTTAATCCCATATTCTAGTTTCTTTCAGGTTCATTTGAGTTAATTTTGCTTTTATGTGGAATTAATTAGTCGGACGTATGTTAAGCTGTATGCCTAGAAAATTTTGGTTCGATTTCTAAGCCAAACTGTTTAATTATACATTCGAACTGGTGTGCAGTTTTATGTTATGTAAACTCATTTCTATTCATTTGCCTTTGTTCTCCATAGATTTAAACACTTTTTCCGATTTGTGAGACACATTATCAACTACACCACGTCCTTTATTAAGTTGGCGTTAGTCTACTTCTTTTAATACTTAAAAAAGTCTTGTTTAACGTTTATAAAACAATTATTTATTAACGATTAAGTAAAATTTGATAGTTTTAATGTATTGTCTGTTTCAATTTAAATATTAAACGTTAATTAAAGCGAAGACTTAAAATAGAATACAAGTATGAATCTTCATGTGCACTCTAAATAGCCCAGAGCTTTCATTCAGAAATTTATAATCCTATGATTAAATGAACTTGCCAACTTTGCGTATAATTGTTGTAAGTAATTAAATATTACTGATACGCTATCAGATTTTCTCTATAGTATAATATAAACAGTGCCGGAAAAAAGAATTTGGCATCATCTATTCACTATGATTGAATAAAAGTTACCATTATTTTGCTTTTGGCAATCATCTTCTATCTGACTGATGAAATACGTACAAATTTAAATTTTAATTACAAATTCAGTTCATTTTCAATGGATATCGAACAATCATTTTAAATTTCTAATAAAAACCAGCTTAGAAGAAAATAGCCAAGCTTGTAGGTATTGTTGTATCCTACAAATCATTTCACTGGTTATAAAAAAAATATATTAAGGGCCATTATTACAACTTCAAGTTAATGTTGGGTTTAGTTAAAGGTAACTTTAGCTAAGGTGAACTTTAAAGTCACCTTTAACTTCTTTACGTTATTATAACCTACAGATAAAATAAAGTTAACTTTTTCAAAAATGTGGCAGTGGCGGAGCAATGTCGATAACATAAACGCAGTGGCAACGATGGGCTTCTTTTTTTATTGTATTTACCCATTTTGTTTATATTGAAAATAATATATAATATGGCAAGTTCAGACATAAACTTAAATTTAAAAATTACCAGTAGGATGATCCTCCCTTTAGCTTAACGCTCACTTTTATCCTATTGGGTACTCATAATAATGGAAAACAATTTATTTGCCCTTTAAAATCCTCCCTTTAGTTAACGGCAAGTTGTAATAATGGCCCTAAGGGTTTAGTTAAAGGTACCTTTAGCTAAAGGGAACTGTAAAGTTACCTTTAACTTATTTTCGTTATTACAACTTACAGATAAAATTTTTCAAAAAGTTTTTTCTTAACGCAGTGGCAACCGCAGGCTTTGTTTTTTGTTGTATATGCTCATTTTGTTTTAATTTGAAGTTGTCATAATAAAAATAATATATAATATGGCAAGTTCAAACATAAAGTGACCTTTAAATGTTAAAGGTAGCATGATCCTCCCTTTAGCTTAACGATCACTTCTATCTTATTGAGTACTCATAATAACGAAAAATAATTTATCTGCTCGTTAAAATCCTACGTTTAGTTAACGGCAAGTTGTAATAATGGCCCTAAGGGTAGTAGAATGATTTCAAATTACAAAATAATTCAGGATAATCTAACATCTCTGAAAGAAAAGTGTACCATCAGTTTAAAGGCAAACTGGTCTATAAAACGTCTTACATTTTGTGTTCAAAAAGTGTATGAAAATTTCTTTAAAAGTGCTGTTTCATGGTTGATTTTTCACAGCTTTCTAGACATTATGACATTACATTATATTTAAAGGGAATTATGGAGAAAATATCGTAAACAATTTTTAATACGGTAACCATATATAGTAAATGAACTCGTTTTTCACTGATGGTTATGGCATGGTATTGAATTCAGAAATGAAAGCTCTGTATTAAAACCTGAAGACGGGCATGAGTGGTTTTCAATTTGAGTAAATTCTAGAGTGCATGGTTCTAGACTTGATTTTTAAGCATTTAGGAGAAACTGACATCGCCGACGATATGTTTACTTGCTTATACCTTTATATCGATATAATTGCTGAATCAGGAGGTAGCAGGAGAATGTAAATTAATATTAGAAAGACTAAAGTTTTGCGTATTAATACCGCTAATCCTTCTCAGTTCAAAGTTAACAACGTGAAACTCTGAATTGTTCAGGGATTTTGCTTTCTGGGGAGCATCATATAGGTAAACGACGCTTCAGGTGAAGTTGACAACGTGAAACTCTGAAATGTTCAGAGATTTTGCTTTCTGGGGAGCATTATATAGGTAATTGGCGGGTCAGGTGAGGGTATTGCGTATTATATTAAATATGCCAATCAGTAATTTGGAGCTCTATAGAGTGTATGACAAGCACCAAAACAACACCTGCCTGCTATTCTCATAAATGAAATTTGCCTTACAGAACGATTGTTAATTCTGTATACGAGATATAATCTTTAATGGTTTTAAATAATAGTTGTTTGCGCAAACTATTACAATTATTCCTAATAGAGATCTCTCGCAGAAAGCAAGGATAACACCAATTTGCCGTCAAATTGCAGAATCGAAATTAATCTGCTATGTTTTTAGAAGATCACATCATTATAATGCGATGAATGCTGTGAGAAGTCGCCATAGTCTAGTAGGTAGTGTGTTGGCTTATTAGACGTAAAGCCAGGGTTCGAGCAGCAGGCCAGGCATCAAGACAAATACAAAGAGTATTTCTTTGGCGACTTCCTCTCAGCAGATTTCTGGCAAAAACTCTGAGGAAATAAAATTGCCATGAAAAGTTTCTCAAAAATCTGTCGTTCGGAGTCGACTTTAAACTGTAAGTCCCACCACTCATGTATAAAATTAACACACACAACATAAGTGGTGTGAGAAACTAGGATGTTGTACAATGGGTCAATTCGACCTCCGGGTACTGTACTTGTCTTAATTGGCAAGTACACGTCCTCTAACCTAACCTAACCCAATTTTGATGTCGAAGATGTACCACGTTTAGGAAGGCCGGTTGAAAGCTAATAAAGACGCAAAAAGGCATTAGTTGATGCGAACCGGCGAATAACAATATGTGAGATCGGATAGAGGTTAAATTTATCAAATTTAACAGTTTATGACCACTTTATTGATATTATACGAAAAATGTCTTTCATTTCCACAAAAAAAAAACCAAATTACTTTCCGAACAAGCCAATATAAATTTGGGATTGAAGCTTTAAACTCGTTTAAGAGTTTTAATTTTTAAAAATAAGGATTTTTATTCGAAATAAATTTGTTGATTTAATTGCATAATATCCTCTGAATTCCTTGGCTCTGAAAGTAGATTTTTAGTCAATTCGCTTTGTGTAGTACAGGATCACATCTCAGCTTTATGAAAATTTGATTATATCTAGCCTTCCAAAAAATATTAGGCTATTATGGTAATTTAAACAGAAACTATTTGAATAGCATCCTCACTCGAGACTCTAATCGGCAACCGATTTTTAAGTATTTGTGAGTGTGAATGTATTTTAATGGATCAGTAGTTAAAAATATTTCGAGATCAAATCCGGATGTAAAAATTATATTTTCTAATAAATTACTATCGAAATTTATTTACCTCTACACCTAGTAGTTGTATGAATTTCAGTGATTTCAAATTGAATTGCATTTTTCTTCTTTTTTTTCTTGGCCTTTAACCATAATAACTTGACTTTTTTCACAACGATATCCCACTGTGTCGCAGTTCGCTAATTTATCACATTATTTTCGAATTCAAATTTATTTGTTTTTGTTTTTTTTTTCTCTTTTGTCACCGTTTGATATTTTTTTCATTTTGTATGCGAATTCGAACGACATGTTTTTATATCAAAAACACAATGTAGACTGAAATTTTACTGTAAATATAAAAGATTTTCAATACTATTTTCGACATACAAATGCAAGATGCAAATGATTTAATGAAGAAGAAAGAATGCAGAAAAAAGAAGAAGAAATCAAATAAAATTATTTTGAATTTAAATCAGCAACATTTTGCTTTTGTTTAACATCATCTACATCAGCATTATTAACATAATAAAAGTACATACTGCGCATAATAAAAATACTGAGGAGTGTTTATAGTGCATTATACTATAGAGTACTAAGAAGTATATTGCAAATGGTATTAGGCGTTGCAGTTGCCATCATTATCATCAGCGGTTTTCGTCTTTTTCATGCCATTAGTTGTTTCATTTAAAAATAGCAATTCTTAAATTAACATCTCAAGAATATTTCAATATTTCATATATGTACGTTTCTGAAGGTACACAAGAAAAAAAAACCGAAGACGAAGAAGGTGTAATAGACACACTTAATTAAATTTGAAAATACATGCAATTGGTATAGTTGACGGCTATCGAGAATTTAGAAGGTACACTATATGGCTTATTAAAAAATAATTCCCGAATTTCTTTTTTAAAAATAAAAAACAGCCTATAGAATCCAGCTTATTTTGTGTAAGGAAAATTGCAGGTAGGCAAAAAAGGTAGCTTGATTTTTAATCCCTACAGTTGTACACACAAACATGCATACATAATTGGTTACTTCAAGCCAGTTTGCAAAACTGAAATTTTGAAATGGTACTGAACTATAACTGAAAAGGTACTTTTTTGCATTAAATGGTAGATACTTTTGTAAAAAAATACATACGTACATATTGGCCATTACAACTCTTCAATCAGGATTATGAACTAACTTCTCAAACCAATGATTTTGTGTGCGATAATTTCATTCATGAGTGGCGTGACCTACTCTTTAAAGTCGACTCCGAACCACAGATTTTTGAAAAACTTTATCATGACAATTTTATTTGCTCTCAGAGCTTTTCCCCGAAGGAAGTCGCCGGAGAAATATTTTTCCATATTTCGTTTTGATGGAAATGTCTGACATGGGGTTTGAACCGTGGGCTCGCGTCTAGTAAGCCCGCACACTACCCACTAGACTATTTATTTATTATATTTAATACACATACGGCACGGAACAGAAAAACTAACGACTTATTCGAGTTCCTCACATACAAGACAAAAACAGTTGATTCGGAACGTAACAAAACGTAGAAGCCTCTTTTAGTCAAATGTCGATGGAACGTAATGTAACATACTTTCGTTTTTAGCATATAAAGAGCAATGCAAATGCTTACCGAAATTGCATTACGGTTCCGCAAGCATTTTCATTGCTGTTCGTTTTCTAAAAACGAATGTACGTTCCGTCGACGTTTGGCTAAGCGGGGCTAAAGCCTAATTCTACTTTTAGTATTACGTTGAACATGCTGCTAATGCATTAATAGCTGAAAAGCGCAAGACATAAAATATGTAATAATTAAAAAAAGTACTGAAAGCGTCGCGGGGGTACTGCGGTATTTTTGGAATGAAAAAGTACTGAAAAAAGTACTAAAATACTGAATTTTTCAACACTGCTACAAGCCTTCAGTCAGGATTACGACCTATCTTAGCACACTACTTATGTTGTGTGTGCCAATTTTATACATGAGAGGTGTCGTCGGTTCCGAACGACAGATTTTTGAGAAACTATTCATGGCAATTTTATTTATTCACAGTGTTTTGCCAGAAATCTGCTGAGAGGAAGTCGCCGAAGAAATATTTTTTCGTATTTCATTTTGCTGGAAATATTGACCGGGGGTTTGAACCATTGCCTCACGTCTATCTAGTCTACGGTGACTACAGTTCAACATTTTATAAAAATAATAAAAACTTTTCTAATTTTGTTATCGAAATGAAAAAAACGTTTAAAGATTACAAAAAAAAATTAATTGTGTTTTAATTATAATAAGCTTTGTTCTTAACTTACTTTTTACAACCACTTTATTGTATCACGTGTAAATATTAAGTATTTAGCTAACAATAACGTGTTTCATCTAAATTGCATGTTTCAATTAAAATATTTTCACACGATGAAAAAATATATTCATTTTGGGCTAACACGAAACAATAAAAAACATGTTTGTAGTATCACAGTATTCGTAAAAACTAGAGTATTCCGCATCACTAAAGCTGGATTCACCCATTGTTTCGGAACAAAAATTTTGTTCCGAAACAATTTTTTTTATATGTAGTTTGACGTTTCTCTTTTTGAGAGAGAGAGCGAAAGAGAGTAAGATTGCTTCGGAACAATTTCAGCTCGAATTGGTTTAATTTTAATTTTTGTTCTGAAACAATCGTACTGTGCTGCCAGATATTTTAATTTTTGAAGTAAAGTTGAACTGAGCTGCCACATCATATTATATGTATATTTGTATGTATGTATTGTATAATAAAATACAGAGCGGTTGTTTAATACTGTTTGTTTATATTGTTTATTTAATTATAAAAAACAAATAACTGTTGAATGTTACTAAAAAAACTAAATAATTAAGCCAAGAAAACAAACGAATTGCAGTCATCGGCTACTGTGCTGCCTAATTGTAAAACTAACAAGCATCGTTTACAAGAATATTTCATATGGTAGCCCTGTTTTTACGGAACAATTGTTCGAAGTGGGTGAATCGTTTCGGAACAAACTCTCAAAAAACTGAATTTGTTCCGGAACAAGAATTTTGTTCCGAAACAATGGGTGAATCCAGCTTAAGTTTCACTAAACGTCAACTGTAAATATCTCCGCAAAGTTTTCTGTTGCTTCTAACAAAACCAGTTCGGTTTAAATGAAACTAAATTTTCACTCAATGAAAAAATACTCTACAGTATTTAACGAAAAGGAGCATAAAGCTGGAAACTCTCTTTTTGCAAACCAATTACCTTCAAAAGCTGTTGTCCTATTCTTAAAAATGTATCTTGAAAATGACGAATGCAACACGGGCAACCACTTCACCCAAATCCAATGCAATTTCAGAAAAATTTCTGACCGGTTATAGACGGTAGCCCATACTAGAACCTGAGGAGACCAATCATCAGCTTAGCTTGATTAATGGCACTCGAAGGCGATTTTTAGTTGCAGCAATATCCAATAAATTTCAATTTAATTTGCGTCAATATAAAAGGGACGTCTATCAAAATATATTCAAAAATATTTCACGAGTTATTGTGGCGGCAGTAATTAGTTTCTCGTAGTTATTCGAATGGGAGAGCATGTTATCTCTTGTATTCATTTATTTTTACTTTCCAACAACGCTTTGTGGAGATTCTTACGTTTACAGAGATACAAGTGTGAATGTGACTAATTATTGTCATGTCCTTAGTACAGCTTGCTTTACTTAATTGATTACAACCACACCAACCGTATTGCGTGTGTTAATTTTATCTGTAAATGGCGTGACCTACAGTTTAAAGTCGACTCCGAACAACAGATTTTTGAAAAACTTTTCAGTGCAATTTTATTTACTCTTTTATAGAGTTTCTGCCAGTAGATTGCTGAGAGAAGGTCACCGAAAGGTCTCGACTGTTAAGCCAACACACTTATAGACCACGTATAAATTTTGCTCCCTGCAAGGCAGGGATATTTCTCCGTCATCGGCTCCTTTATAGGTTCTACTCAAAGTAAGTTATCCTTTGTGTTCTGTAAAGACTGACAATATTTGTGTTCGACGGATGTCGTGGACGTGACTGTCGATATTGTCATTCTTGGATGAGATATGAAGAATATTGTCGGCATAGTTGAGTTTTTCGAAATTTTGATTGGTTCTTTAGTTTCTTTTTTTTTTTTCGGTTACCACTCTTGGGAGCAAATGGTTTTCGCAAAGCATTTCCAGCTTATTCGGTTGACTGGTGTTTTTGCCATAAATTCCGGTTGGTTGTTATTCTGCCTTGTTTCTGTTTCGTTAATCTTTTGTTGTTCCAGCTAAGCAGGTGATAGGCCTGATATATAATGGTTGCCTAGGCACAACGCCCTTAGAGTATGTGCTGTAGTGGTGTGGGACCTAACTAATCATTGATTTCTACCTTTACCTCCCGTTACGTGACAGCACAGCCTGTTCTTCCAGTGAAGTTATTTTTTTCGCATTTCCAGCGTGTGAGAGGGCTTTTTAGATGGACTGTTTTGGGGTGGTGTGACGCCACTTATTTTTTTGAAATGCGAAAACCATGATGAAATTTTATTTTTTTCCCAACACCATTGGTATTCGAACTTGGGCTTCTCGACTCGTAGACAAGCTGTTTGACTACTACGCCACGCCGCCACTGTTTCTTAAGTTTACACCTCTGTTAATGCCAATTATTTTGCCAAATAGTATTTCTTGTGCGATACCGAATGATTTGGTCGATAACATGTATGCTTGTCTAACTTCGGCACGATATGAACAACTTATCCGTTGCATTGCATTATATTTTATAATACTTCTTTACTTTTCTGCGCCTACACTTAGGTTTTATGGTCTATCGCATCGAACGCTTTCTTAAAATGGACAAATGCTAGGAATAATGGTGAATAGTGTCAATGTCATTGGCCTGTAATCAATCTAAACTTTATGACATGGTTAATTAAAAAACTTTTTGAGTGGTGGGACCTACAGTTTAAAGTCGATTCCGAATGACAGATTTGTTAAAAACTTTTTCATGGCAATTTAATTTACTTACATATGTTGTGTGTTAATTTTATCCACAAGTGGTGGAACCTACAGTTTAAACTCGACTCCGAACGACAGGCTTTGAGAAAATGTTCATGGCAATTTTATTTACTCTCAGAGTTTTTGCCAGAAATCTGCTGAGAGGAAGTTGCCGAAGAAATATTTTTTCATATTTCGTTTTGTTGGAGATGTCTGAGTTGGGACTTAAACGCGGCCCCACGTCTAGTAAGCAAACACACTATCTACTAGACTATGGCGACTTAATTCTAAATACATTGTCTAAACAGGTGTTTAACTATTATTATACTATAGATCGCATTATATTATTTTTCCTTGGTTACTGCGTCTATAGTATATCCCCTGAATTCTGCTATTATTCCAAATGATAGAATTTAAAATACAAATTCATTTCGACCGTTTTACCTATTTTCCACGTTTTTATTGGGCGTGAAATGACTATAAACAACTGTTCAAAATTAATAATTTACAACTGCAGCCAATAAATGGTATTTATAAATTTGTCTTTATGATCTGGGCGATGGTGAACGCATAATTAAAGATATAAAAAAAAAACATTTTTATAATTAAAATTTATTTACCCTCTAACTTCAAAATTCATACTTAGTTAGTTAATATTAGCTGTGTGTGTGTGTGTGTAATTTACTTACACAATAAAATATTAAATTAGTTTCACAATTTAATGTTAACGTTGTTGGCCAGACATCATAAGACGTAAATTTAATCATTCGCAGTTAATAAATTTCAGAAGTGTTGTAAAGAATATACGTACGATTCTTTTGTTTATACGCAATATATAGTAGAACTATTAAATTTAAGAACATCTACATAATTAAATTCCAACAGTGCAGTACAGTAGAGTGCATATAAAACGGGATATGCATACATTTTTAAAGAAAATTGTGTAACTCATTTACGGGTGTGGTGGTCGCCTTGGTCTAGTGGGTAGTGTGTTGGCTTATTAGACGTGAGGCGTTGGTTCAAACCCCAGGTCAGTTATCTCCAACTAAACGAAATATGAAAAAATATTTCTTCGGCGACTTCCTCTCAGCAGATTTCTGGTAAAAACTCTGAGAATAAATAAAATTGCCTTGGAAAGTTTCTCAAAAATCTGTCGTTCGGAGTGAACTTTAAATTGCAGGATCCGCCACTCATGTAAAAAACTAACGCACACAACATAAGTGGTGTGAGAAACTAGGTCGTAATCCTGATTAAAGAGTTGTAATGACCAATTATGCATGTATGTATGCATTTACAGGGTGTCTAGGATATTTAGATGTCTGGGGTTCGATTTTTACTGGAATCCGAACATTATATGTAGTTCTTTAGTTTTGGATGTCATAAAGGAAAAATAAAAATCAATTTGTGTTTCAAAATTTGTTCGTTGAAAATTTAATAGATATGTTGAATGTAATTTTTCTACAATATCGTATACTAAGTATTTAGAAGGTATGAGATTATGTTATAATCCTTCAAAATTTGAAACGGGTTCGAAGATAACAAAATCAATATATTAGACTTGCCTGCACTGTATTCATCGAGAACTTTTGTTTTGTTTGGTTTTGTTAGAAAACTACTTTAATGAAAACTTTTTCGCATCTCAAAAAAATTGGGAAAAAGGGAAAACTTGGCAAATGGCAACGCTGGTTGCCATTGATCATATGCTTATAGAGATGAGCGGTCCAGTGATTTTTGAAGAACGTTGTTCTCAGTGAACATGGTTTGTTAATCACTGTTCTTTAAAACAGTGATTGTGATCACAGTATTCCCAAAGAAAACAATAATGACAATAACGTATTTTATTAAGTCGTACGAAAGAGACAACTAGATACATACTACGAAAAGACTACTAAACAACAAGTAGTAATGTAATTTTGTTTTTATATGAAGTTTGACAATTAAGTTTCACAGAAAGTTCATGTATAAAAGACAAAAGTAAATAATCAGCATCATCTAATAGTAATTCTGCCTCGCTCAAAATAAAATGAAATAAATTTGAGTATGTAACAATTTTGAAAGAACGACATTATTAGTAACTGTTATTTGGCAATTGCAATCACTGTAGTTATCAGTGAATTATCAATCACAGTTTTGAAAATATCGCTCATCTCTATATGCTTAGACTATATCTAACAGTATTGAAAAAACACCAGTGTCTCTACAAAATTTTAACCACTCTGGAACAATATTAGAAGTTAGAAGAATATAAATTGCAATAGTTTTATAATAATCAAAAGATTTAAATTCATTATAACTAAACTCTTCTGTTAGTGATTACCTATTTGAATGCATATCAATAAATTGCGCTATTTGGGTGCATATACATACATATATTTGTTCAATGAAATCAATAATACATCTGTTCCAAATTACGATGTTTCTGTGAAATATCGATAAATAAAATTCACCATAACTTTTTCTGTAAGTTTACATTGAAAAAATTAGGACTTGATTTAGGTGATTTCCTCTCAGCAGTTTTTTTTTTTGGCAAAAACTCTGAGAGTAAATAAAATTGCCATGAAAAAGTTTCTCAGAAAAATCTGTCGTTCGGAATCGGCTTTAAACTGTAGGTCCACTATATGAAATTAAAGCACTAATATATATATAGCAATATAAGTGGCGTGAGAAGCTAGGTGTAATACTGACTGAAAGATTGTAATGACCAATTATGTATATATGTATTTACGTATTTCTCGAAAAACTAAAATGATTCGGATTTGGCACACCAAAAACATTTAGAAAAGTATGGTTTGGTTCCTTTATTCTTTTTTTTTTAATTTTGCCGACCTGTTTTATTATTATAAAATTAAGTAAAATACATTAGTTCTCTGCTACGGATTTTTATTATTGTAATATTAAGTAAAGTACAATACTTATCTCCTACGGATTTGGCACTCCAAAAACCTTTTGAAAAGTATGGTTTGGTTCCTAGGTTAAATTTTTTTTAATTTTGCCGACCTGTGTAATTATTCTAAAATTAAGTAAAGTGTCCCCAAATGTTTTTACTTCTGTAATGTAAGGCCTTTCGAAAGGCCACATTGACATTTTTCCTGACTGACTGAGTTTTAAAAACAATCTTACTGACTCGTGAAAGTATTACCAAATCTTTGTCAACACAATTTTTGCCATATTTTATGATAATTTTATGCCTTTTTCGAATTACCCTTTTACACATAAAAATATTTTGCTTTCATCTTTTAGCAATTCACACGGAATACATAGATGCTCGTAACAAAAGAGATCCTCTCTAAACTGCATAGACAAATTTTAAGTACCTTCTTGATCAGTCTAAAAATATTTATTCGACCGACAAGTCGCAAAATTTCATTTACACGTAAAATTGCTTTGAAATTTCTTTTGCACTGCCAGCCTACTACTTACTCACAGTCTGCGTTATCGCATTAGAGTGCTATTTTTAAAATAAATGTAGAAAATATAATTAAAAATTTACAAAAGAAAACACAAAATAAAAAATGACAAAATGTGCTTTAATTAAATAAAAATGAAGAAAAACATGTAACAAATAAATACGAAATAAAAAGAAGGAAGCCCTTAAAAAATCGATCGATGACAAACGGATTAGCGTGATTTGAATAGAAGAAAATGCCACCAAAGCGTGTACCACCACAGGTACCGAAAAGACCAAATCCTAGTCTCACCTATGAGGTGTTAATTTATTTGAATTCCTTTTATTTTGGCATGTTCGCTGGCTGTGAACTTGCAATGAGTCTCCTAAAGGCAATTAATCTGACGTATCCAATGGATATATTGATTAGAGACATGTGCATCATACTTGGATTTTGTTTGTTGGAAACGATACGCATTATATTGGGACGCAAGGGCACGTTAGCCAATCGAGGTAAAGTTCGTTGTTAAAATTAGAAAGTAAAGCATGTTCTTAATAGAATTACAATTGAAATACACGTACGTACGTATTTAAATTTATTTGAAATAGTGAAGCAATAAAATATTTTGTTTCTTAAATACGATTTAAATGTAATTTTCTGAAATGAAAATACGAGTCACATACAGGTTATACCTTTTAAGCCTTTTTGTTCATCTTTTTTTTATTAAAAAAAACATTTTTTATTCTTTTTTACTGATGGTTCGTGTATGTTGACCTACAGACAATTTATTTCGGGTTTTAAGAACATTTTAACCGACTAAACGTAATTAATTTTTTTTTAACTGCAAAACTGTTTGAACCGTAACCATTTATACCACTATAACACACTTCATACCAAAACACAATACTTTACGATAAAGGGCGTTGTTTATAGGCAACAACAGTTGAGCTTTGTGGAACGTAACGAACGAAAATAGAACATAATGAACGAAAATGGAAGTCAGCACGATTTCTACTGATACCTTTTATTCAAGTTGTCAGACTTTTCAAGTCGTACGAACTGTCAAGTTGTACAAACAGTTATGTCGTACGAACAGTTAAATCGTCAAATCGTGTGACCAGTCAATTCGTTAACCAATTGAAGCAGGTGTACCACAAGGTTGAAGTCGCCGTAGTCTAGTAGGCAGTGTGTTGACTTATTAGACGTGAGGACCACGGTTCAAAACCCAGGTCGGACATCTCCAAGAAAACGAAACTTTAATATTTCTTCGTCGGCTTTTTCTCAGCAGATTTTCGGCAAAAATTCTGAGAGTAAATAAATTTGCCATGAAAAGTTTCTCAGCAGATTTTTGGCAAAAATTCTGAGAGTAAATAAAAGTTTCTCAAACATCTGTCGTTCTTAGTCGACTTAAACTGTAGGTCCCGCCACTCATATATAAAATTAACACAAGCAACATAAGTGGTGCGAGAAGCTAGGTCGTAATACTGACTGAAGGATTGTAATGATCAATTATGTATGTATGTATACCAGAAGGTAGCATACTTGCTCCATTACTACGTTTACTTTACATACCAGCCTTGCCAGTACCCAAATTGTGCATAACATGCATCTTAGTTATGTAATAGCACAGCATAAATGGTTCCATTAGAAAAATGGATGAACTTGTTACGTGGAGAGAAAAGTAGAATATAAGACTTAACATGTAGATTTTACTAACAGGAAAATAAATAACTTACCAGTAAAGATATCTTCCGTAATTATCCCATACAGCAATAGTGTTGAATACATGATTATAATCTTGGAGGCAAGGCTGAAATTAAAGGAAAACATTAATACAAAAAGAATTGAACTTAACTTAAAATTACAAAAATTCAGACAAATTCATTCAGTTTAGGCTGTCAATTCAAATCAATCAATGCAAAATTTACAATTAAGTGCTAAAATCAACGCAATTATACAGCGTTTACAGAATATAGCACTACGAAAGATGGCTAGAGTTTCCTGTTTTCTAAAGGGATAAAGATCTAAGGGTGCAAAAGGTTGCTGTTGTAGGCAGTATTTACGCCAAGTAGCATGCAGATAGATTGTATCCACACGTATATCCAGAACCTTCGTTATTGTTATGAAAAGTATTTATAACGTAGATATCTTTGGTAAAATTATGCTTATTTTATTTGTATTACCGCAATTCCATATCCAAAAAAACCTTTTAAGAGAATTAAACCTAAGCACAGACATATTGATGTTGAAATCTTCATATCGGAGATCATCTGATACAAGCCTGAAAATAAACAAATTGCCATGGGAAAAACTTTTCAAATCTATCGTTCGGTTTCGACGTTAAACTGTAGATCTCGCTATTCATAGATTAAATTACTGATTTTGTGCTTGACTTTATATTTCTATACTTCCCTTAGGAGGCTTTTACAATATCTATCGAAATGTAGAACTTTTTAACTAGCGAGTCTTTTGTTAAGCGTTACACATCTTTAAATGTAAATAAAACAAAGTGTGTGTGGGATATCATCGACATTTTTAATTCGTTTGAAACACCGATTGGTGTCATTATGTATGGAATACAATATCTTTTAAATTTTCGCCCCCGGCTTCTCAGGGAAGAGTTCATCCGAAATGTCTAATTTTATATAACTCTGGCGCATAAATCAGACTGAATTTGAACGATTCAATTGCTATATTGGCTTTGAGGCTCGCCGTGGTTTATGGGTCATTCGCATACATCTAAGACTTAAGAAACCTGGGTGAAATTATGCGATATAGATGGCCAGTTAACATCCCCTCAGTCCGTGTCATCAAATTTCTCATGCAAAATATATAATATCGCATGAGCTGTGTGGCTCGTAGCATCGTTTTGTTGAAACCACATGTCGTTGGTGTCCATCTCATTCAATTCAGGTAAAAAGAAGTTGACAGTGATGGTCAAATCAACGTCGTTCTCAAAGAAATATGGACCGATGGTGACACACCAAACAGTAGCTTTTTCAGGATACATTGGAGGTTTTTCTACCTCATCTGGATTTGCAAAATTTGTTTGAGAACGTACCCATTTGTCAAGAAATTGGTCTTAATTTTTCGATGACAGAACAACCATTTTAATAAAACAATTTTATTATATGCGTGAATTGTTGAATGCTATATTGTTCCATGTTGATGTGGCAAAACGTACTGAATAAATTACAATTAATTTGACTAATATAGTTTCAACAAGATGGTGCCTATTTCTTGGACCTATTTTAATGGCACCTTGTTTAAGTTCAAAATATGAAAGATTAGAAAAGCTAGAAAATTTCGATCATTCAGATTAAGGGCCATTATTACAACTTGCCGTTAACTAAAGGGAGGATTTTAACGGGCATATAAATTGTTTTTCGTTCTTATTAGTACCCAATAAGATAGAAGTGATCGTTAAGCTAAAGGGAGGATCATCCTACCTTTAGCATTTAAAGGTCACTTTATGTTTGAACTTGCCATATTATACATTATTTTTATTATGACAACTTCAAATTTAAATAAAATGAGCATATACAACAAAAAAACGAAACCCGCGGTTGCCACTGCGTTAAAAAAAAACTTGAATAATTGAGCAGTTTTATCGACATTGCTCCGGCACTGCCATATTTTTGAAAAATTTTATCTGTAAGTTGTATTAACGAAAATAAGTTAAAGGTAACTTTACAGTTCGCTTTAGCTAAAGGTACCTTTAACTAAACCGAAGTTTAACGGCAAGTTGTAATAATGGCCCTAACAGAATGAAATTTTATTTAGTTAAACTTTCTCTATTAAACAATACTACCTATAAATGATTTTCCTTATGTATTTTTTAAATAATATTTTCTCTTTCTTCAATTACAGGTTGGCCTGCAATAATGTCAGTTTTCCTAACTGTACCGTGCTTTCTTGGTGTAACCTATATATTACTTTTACAAAAATATAAAATACGTTTAGAATATGTACTCTGTACTTTACAATTGGGTCTATATCTCACCGAAATTTGGTATGCCATATACTTCGTTTTTTCACTATGTCGTCCAGTAACTTATGATTAGGACTAAAACAAAATAATAATAATAAAAATTAAAAAATAAACCAAAAATGAAAACAAACAATATATACTCGTTATTAAAAAATACACACATACATACATATATATACTAAATATAAATGTAACTTTATATTGAATAAAAATGAATAAATGAAATCGTAAACATAATACAGAAAAACTAAATCTTAAATTAAGTGTAAAAGGACCCCTTCTGTTATATATAAACGTTTAGAAAAATTGTAGTAAATTTACAAATAAAAAAAAAATTAATAAAAAAAACTGTTATACAAAAAAAAAATTTAAAAAAAAAATAAATAAAAAAGATTTAATAAATTTATAAATAAATGTAAATTTTCTTCTAAAACAAAAATAAATTTATGAAAAACTAATTATTAAATAATAAACAAAATAAGAACAGATAAAGAAAATGAATAATGTTAACAATACAAAATCAATTGGAACCAATATAAGACAACAAATAAATATTTATATAAAAAACTATAATTATATTACTATTATTATTATTTTTAATTTGTTAATAAAAAAAAACAAAAAATAAAGAACTTTAAATCAACAATTCACCAAGACAATTAAATTTTTCTGTAAAATTGTGTTGTTTTTAATATAAATCAGAAAGAAAAAAATTACATATAAACTTCACAAAAAGAAAAACAACAAATAAAATAAAATAAAATAAAATTTAAATAACAAAACAAAAGAACTGCATATTTTGGATTTGTTTATTTTTAAAAATAGAAATTTATTAAAAACAAAAAGAAAAACAAAACGGATATTTTAAATTTTAAGAATTTGTAATTATACAAGAAAAAAAATAAATTAAAAATAAAAACACAGTGTCTTTAAAACCTTAAAAAATTTATACTTAAAAAATGTATTTTAATTTTTTAAGTTAATTTGTTTTTTTTCTATATAAAAAAATGGAAAATAAAATACTTGTATTGAAGTATTTATAAAAAAATTTAATTTTTCGTTTAAAACCGAACAAAACAAGAGAAACAGGCTCATTCTAAACAAAAAAAAAACAATTTATAATAGTTATATAGTAATATTAATAAAAAAAAGCAAAAACAAAAAAGAAAATCCCTATTCTTAAAATGAAGTAGAATGGAAATCCTTAAAATAAAAATCAGAAATTACATTGAATAACTTATAAAGTGCATAGAATAAAACTAAAAATTCAATTTCTCTGTACGTGTAATGTAAATTTTTGTATTTAAAATAATTATGGCCTTAAACTGTTAATATTATTGAAAAGAAAACTTTTTTTATTTATTTATTTATTTGTACCTTGTTTGGTTATTACGCACAGAATAACTAGGACTCGTGGTAGTAAAGCAAATAAGATCTAAAGAATAATAAGCATACCCACTATAAACTGAAGTTATGTTAAATAAAAAGGAACATTAAAGAGCATAGCTCACATTGTTCCTGTAATATCGCTCATACCTATTCCGCCTATATTTCCTAAAGCCTACTTTACACGGTCCCACAAGTAATATGATCTGTCAAAATTTTGTGTAGAAGAGTACGGATGTGATCGTCTAAACGTACTATGTAATGAAACCATCACACATTGAGAGGAAATACGGATGAAAAATTTGACAGTCGTGTGGCTCTCTTCATTTTTTGAAATGATTCAAAAAACAAGCAAGTCGCATTAGATCAGGGATGTATTTTTATATTATTATTTCTGTATTATTATTTCTAGGCTTTCCTTCCTCTTCTTTGCAAATGCATAACGTTTGTATGTGATCATTTGTATTCCTATTAATCTGAAGCGATAATGTCAACTTACTCTAGTAGGTAGTGTGTTGGAGCTTATTAGACGTAAAGCGAGGGTTCGATCCCCAGGCCAGACATCAAAACGAAATACAAAAAGATATTCTTCGGCGACTTCCTCTCAGCAGATTTCTGGCATAAACTCTGAGAGTAAATAAAATTGCCATGAAAAGTTTCTCAAAAATCTGTCGTTCGGAGTCAACTTTAAACTGTAGGTCCCACCACTCATGTATAAAATTAATACGCACAACAAAAGTGGTGTCAGAAACTAGGTCGTAATCCTGACTGAAGGGTTGTAATGACCAATTATGTATGTATGTATGTATCTGGTACTTTCAACCCATACGAGGGTAAGCGTTAATATCTCCTCCGGAGATAACCTTAAATGTGATGTACATATTCTTTAGCAATAAAGTGGCCGCTTTAGTTTCTGTAAATATGGTATATTGGCTATTATAACAATCTGAATTATAGTTCATAACAGAATACTCTAAGGAATATTGGAATACTAGAGTGAACCTTTAACATTTGTCAATTTATAGTTTAGTAACTCTGCTCTTGTTGAGCCAAACAGAAGCGGTTAATTTAGTCCTGTAAGTGTTCTGTTACAAGTTTGTTTCCATGTGGAATAGCAGTAGCTTTACATTTATTCTTGAGATTTATCGTGGTCTTGACAGCTTTCACTAGATTATAATTAAAGCGTTGAACGTTTTAAGTCATCATGTCAATAAATTTTACCGTATACACTTTAAACTTTCTGTCACTTAGAGGAGAAATTCTGGAAGGACAACGTCGAAAACGGTTCAACATTATTTGGAACATGTTACACGAATGGAAATAAGACGACCACAATAAACCTGGCGGATGTACTAGACTACAAAGGCTGAGCTAAGAAATTGTGCTATATAGGTTTAGCGGAGTGGAATGAAAATAGTATTTTAGAGTGACTTACGTGAGTAAGCTAACGTCAGTGAATAAAGACAGTAGAGAACGAAGAAATAATTGATTATAATCGATTAATTTCAAATGATATAAAGAAGGAATAGATATCGCAAAATGATTGCCTATTTAAAAAATATTCCCACTACAAACAAAGTACATCCCACTTAAACGCCAAGTATTTTGGAATCATAATGGATAGCAATCTAAAACAGAATATGAATACACAATACAAAATCAGTAAAGCGATAACTGCTATTTATTGCTGCAAGAAAACAATAGGAGTATCAAACGTGAAACGTATACTGGCTGTATGACATTGTAATCAGGGCAACTCTGTTTGGGGGAATTCATTGCGTGTTCTGGAGTAAAGAAATCATTAAAGTAGTATGGAGAGCTTTATGGGGAGGTGATCATGATGACAGTTGCCCGTAGATCTATAACATTCAAAGCATTATGCACTATATTTAAATGGCTACCGCCAGGCATGTTGACGAAATTAGCATCTGTAGTGAGACATATAATTAATTTTCATCTCCCTGTCTCTCACATCTCTTGACTTCCCCTTCGATCATTGGTTTATGATGAAAATACCGGAGAACTTAGTTCATTAAAGTAGAAGTCGCCGTAGTCTAGTAGGTAGTGTGTTGGCTTATTACACGCAAAAGCCTGGGTTCCAGCCCCAGGCCAGGCATCAAAGACAAAATACGAAAGTATTTTTTCGGCGACTTCCTCTCAGTAGATTTCTGGCAAAAACTCTGAGAGTAAATAAAAATTGCCATGAAAAGTTTCTCAATAAATAAAAATCTGTCGTTCGGAGTCGACTTTAAACTGTAGGTCCCACCACTCATGTATAAAATTAACACACACAACATAAGTGGTGTGAGAAACTAGGACGTTGTACAATGGGTCAATTCGACCTCCGGGTACTGTACTTGTCTTAATTGACAAGTACACGTCCTCTAACCTAACCTAACCTAGTTCATTAATGAAAGCATGTCCATTATCTTTAAGTTACTTTACTTTGAATGGTAATTTAATCACGCGATGAACTTTTAAATATATTTGTCATGCAACAGTTATCTGGTTTTGAAAGTGATTGGAGATGAAGGGGATACATTATTTTGAAATATGATAACTCTGTGAATTAGAAATTTTATGTTTACAGCTCAGTTACAAAAAAATTTCTGAGGGCAAAATTGATTTGAAATTTGTAGTTAAACGTCGCATAATTGAACCAAAACATGGAATGTTAAATCCGAACTATTCTTCTGAAAAACGTTTAATTTTCTAATTTTTTTTTTAACTTCCTTTTCTTTACTTTAATATTGACAGTCTGAAAATCATTTAGAAAACTTAAATACTTTCTCAATAAACCTACCGACTAGAAGATAAATAAGAAAACAAAACAAAAATTAAATTCTGATAAATAAAAATCATTAATTGTATACAAATTTCAAATAAAATCCCATTTAAAAACAGAATCAATAAGAATGAAAATGTTCATTAAATACAATACAATTAACAATTAATTAATTTAGAAAAGAGAAAAACAAATCACAAAAGAAAATATAATTTTTTTTAAAGGTTTCAGGTGATAAAACAGATTTAAAGCTACAAATCAACATTTTTCTTTTAATATAAATTTTTAAATTTTATTTTTTATAATTAATTTGAATCATTAATCAATTAATTGATAAATCATAATCCAATTAAAAACCAAAGAATGTTTATAATATGTTTTTAACGACTTGTTTAGTTATTAACTAGAGACAGTATCGTTTAGAATAAGACAAAATTTTTACTTTCATCAGATTAAAGACTTGTTGTCTATTTTTATTTCAAATCAGTTTATTAAAAAGCTTCATAATCTGATCGACTTTTAAGCGTATGAGATAGTGGAGAACACTAAGTTACGAAAAAAAATCGATTGGAATCCTTAAGATTAACGATGTGCTTACATGGAGAAGTCTTTAATTGAAACAAACTAATGGCTGACGAAGGGATTATTTGGAAACATTTTTTATGGCCGTATGTTCCTTATGGAAATTTGAAGTCTCTATCTGCCGAATACAGGAAAAACACAAAGACTGTTCTCTGAACTCTTTCACAATCGGCAGACTTTGACCTCAAAGTGTTCAATTTTCTATAAGCTCTGGCTGGTCGAAAAGCCCACCATCAAAATACCGAAGTGTGTTCTATCTACATAGCAAAAACTAGAAATTCCTCTGTTAGAGATTAGAAACTTTGTAACGGAACAATGGCAATGGCTTAGGGCCATTTAGTTTTGCCAAATAGACACCTATCTCACTAACCCCGTAACTTTCATGTTCTGAAACATAGCTAATGTAACGGCGTTAAAATTCTATCATTTTCAATGCGATCATGGTCGATTGATTGAAGTCACCGTGGTCTAGTAGGTTGTGTTGGCTTATTAGACGTAAGGCCACGGTTCAAGCCCCAGGTCAGACATCTCTAACAAACTGAAATATTATGGGAAAAACCCTGAAAGTAAATAAAATTGCCACGAAAAGTTTCTCAAAAATCTGTCGTTCGGAGTCAACTTTAAACTGTAAGTCCCACCACTCATGTATAAAATTAACACACACAACATAAATAGTGTGAAAAGCTAGGTCATTATGCTCAATGAAGGGTTGTAGTGACCAATTGTGTATGTATGTATGTATGTATTATTTATTAAATTCAAAAATTCCCTTTAATCTCCGGCGACAAGAAAACGTTTCCTTAGCAAATATGATAGAAAGCGATGGGGTACCTGGAAACATTGCTATTGCAAGAGTCAAAACAAGAATTCCAACACATAGAATTCAATAAAATTTTAACGTATTTATACACATCCATACTCACATGACTATGTATTCAAGAATAATTTCTATCGTGCTTAGTAATCATTTTAAATGTGTGTAAAAGTGGACATACTTATGGAAGACGTCTCTATATGTGTATAGATTTAAATAGATAAAGATTCCAAAGCGATTATACTACAGATAATAACATTACATTTCATAGGCTACTTATGAATGGTAAATATTCGTTCATAATGCTTCACAAATTTTATCTGCTATAACGAGTTTGCAACTTCCACTTAATTCTTCTTTTATAGCAGCGTTTACAATCATTAAGAGCTGGCCGAATATAGTTTCAATTTGCATTCAGTTCTTTTCGAGTTATAAGATTTTGGAAACAAAGTTAACTCAAGAACAATTCGTTGTTATTGTGATCTTGTGAATATCTTAGTTAATTTTATAACTAAAATGTTTTGTCTTCTAGATTTCAATAAAATAAAAAATAAAAAAAATTTAATTTTAATTTTATTTTAAAATCAAAAAAGCTTAAATCTGTTTTTGTTATTAAACTAAAAAAAGATCGTTTTTTGTAAAAATATAACAATTTTTTTTTTTATTTTTATAAAAAGAGAAAACACTGTAAATTTTATAATAATATTTAATATTTAAAAAGATAAAGAAAAAATAAATTGAATTAAAATTAATTAAATAAATATTTAAAAAGAAACACTAAATAATAAATAACACATACACCCATTTTAGTTTTTAGTAAACAAATATTTTAATGTTTTTTTTTTATTTGTTATTTGTATATTTAAATTGTTAAAAATGAATTTTAATTTTAATTATACAAAATAAAAAAATTATAATAAAATTAAAAGTATAATAATAGAAAATTTATATATATACAAACAAACATGTTAATAATAAGAACAATATGATATAAAATTAATAAAAAGAAATATAATAAAATTTAGTAAATAATTAATACTTCTGTTTTTTAAATTTATTAAAAAAATCTGCATAAAACAAAAAAAAAATAAATAAAATAAATAAAAATTAAGAAAATGTTAAAAATTATTTAAATTAAGTTATTAAAACTAAAGCATAAGAAACTGAAATAAAATGATGATCTAATCCTTGTAATAATGAATCCCAAAATGGCATGTGTTTTAATTATTCGGTCTCAGCAATGTTATATCTTATGTTATGACATTTGCAAAACATTTGACAAAGTGTGGCGTGAAAGGCTTCTATAGAAACTTATTACTTTTGGTATCGGTATTCACTTTTGTCGATTTCGATATCAAATTTCCTCAGTTTCCTCTTCTATTATCTCCATATCTATTGTTTATTGTTCCTAATAGTTTACTCTTGTTAATTTCCAATCCTCTCCACTCTCTCCACAGATCGTAGTATTTTTTTTTTATTTTTTATTTACTCTCAGATTTTTTGCCAGAAATCTGCTGAGAGGAAGTCGCCGAGGAAATATTTCTTCATATTTCGTTTATTTGGAGATGCCTGACCTGGGGTTTGAACCCAGTCCCCACGCCCAATAAGCCAACACACTACCTGCTAGACTACGTCTACTATTAATTACCAATTCACAACATCAATATTATGTTATCCGAAACTATGGCTGTAAATATAAGGTAGTCAGAAACTCTTGATGTCCTGGGCATGAAAATTCAATACAATTTTAGGTAGAAACAGCGTTTTGTAAGTGCTAAAACATACAGTCAAGTGCCTTGGTTGTTAAAAAGATCTAAGAAATACTTCTCTCTTTCGGATCCACATTCTGTTTACACCCGTTATATACGCTTCAAAATGGAATAAAGGCCGGTGCCTTGAAATATATTTTCAGGCTTTTTAACTGCAAACAACAAAATGCACTGAGTGAAAAAGAGCCGTATAGATATACAAAGTGAATTCCTTACATAGCTTCGTATACCGAATTTTTATTGAGTAAAACCAACTTCATACTGAGAACTACGTGGTAGTACTTCAATGGATGGTATTGTGAACTTCTGCTCTTATATTTTTGTTTCGTTACCAGATACGAGGCAGGATATTAAGTTCACGACATTTTGTGTTAAAGACGGGCTTTTGGATAAAGGAAAAATAGAATTTTTGATCCAGCGTGCCTCCTCGAAATAAAATTAGTGGCACTGTTTGTGAGATGATTTAAAATCAGAAATAGTCGAACGTGGCTAAATCCGGAGAACAGAGGGATAAGGGAATAATTCTTAGTCCAATTCAGGGATTTATGCATTGGAAACTGTAGGTGCGTGCACGCTTTCATTACCCTGGTACAAAAGAACATTTTTCTTGTTGTTTGTTTTCACAAATCCTTGTTAAATTAACCCAGTAAGTTGGTATAACATTCATTCTTTGAAGATAGTCAATGTGGATTACACTGTGTGCACTTAGAAAAACGGTTGCATTGTCTTCATTGCTGACAAGCCTTCCTCAATTATCAGATTATCGCATCTGCTATAAGTGACTGTCAAATACAAATTAAATTCAGTTAAGAGGTCGGAATTATTGACTCGCTGTCATATAACAAGTCTTTTGACGTCCCAATTTTTGCCCAACAGCAACATCAGTTGCATTGGATTTTTTACTCTTAGAACCATTCAAAGAAATTTAACTTTTTCAGTGTAGAGTTGTAGTAACATTGGAAAGATTTCCTATAAACAAATGCGATCTCTCTGAGAGCTCGATTAATCAATCACTATATCAGTACATTGACCTTAAGGTATATTTTTCATTTTCGTACTGTATTTTCGTCAGTGCACGCACATACATACATATTTCACTCTAAAATGATAAGGTTTTTTCATAAGCAATTGGAGTAGCTGCAAAATAAAAGCTAGCTTCCCATACCACCCATTTTAAGCGTGTGGCGGCACTTACAGTTTAATGTCGAATATTATTGACAGATTTTAGAAACTTTTCATGGCATTTACTTAAGCCACCTATTGGGATTATTTATTTGTACTTTATCCCAATATTTGTTATCTTGTTCATGTGATATCTCCAGCCTTTACTATCTATTACTATTTTTATTTTAAACACTGTCGATTTTTCGACCATATATCTACGTACGTATATTTCGAAGTTCAATTTAAGTGAACAGGGATTTAAATTTTTGTCAATTTGAAATAAAATAAAAATTAAAAGAAATTTAAATCTTAACGGAAAATATTCAAATATTTCTGGCTTCATTTCAATTTCGGTTAATTTCAGTTTCTCAAAATTTTATTGTACCAATGGATTCGCCTAGTGATGCAGCAGATGGTGGTATGTCCTTATTGTCAAGATTTTTAAAACTATTACAGGATATTTGCAAAAAAATTCTTTTAGCTCTACAGCATGCTTGGGAATTGCCACGAATTTGCCCAAAAGTAAGCAGACCGGCAGAGAAGAAATCAAAACAAACCGGTGCTTCAAGTCATAAACGTAAAAATAGGAAACTGCGTCCATGGAAACAGTGGCTGGCCCAAACGGCCCGCATAAAGTATTCAATGCCGCCATCAGATCCAGAAGAAAGCTCGTTCCACTTGCAAAATCTCTTTACAATTTCAAGTGATGCACTGAATCCAATTGCGTCTGGAAGCAAAAGTCAACAAAGCATTCAGGTGAACATTTTCAATATGCCACCAGCACAGAAGGCGAAAATTGAGGAAAAATTAAAAACCGAAATTTCTAGCACTATTAAAGTGGAAATTGTCAATGTGGCGGAGCAACAACAAATTGAAAAGAAGGAATCTATTCGGCCACAAGGGGCAAAGTGTTATATAACGCCTCAAACCGACATAATAGACATCAGTGATGAAGAAAGTGAAAAGGTGGATTCAGATACTGATAAGGGATTTAATCAGAAGACAAGTACTTCGCTGTTAGAAACCGATGAACCAAAATCTTCGATTGATTCGGGTAAACAAAATTCGAAAATGGAAATTTTCAATATGCCACCAGTGCAGAAAGCAAAAACGGAAGAGTATGTTAAAAGTCAACCAATAAGCAGTGTTAAAGCCGAAGTTGTCAATCCAATACCCAAGCAAACAGCTATAATCAAGGATCTTCATAAAGATTCAAAGGCAGAACTTACGGCTAACGTTGCTGGTACTTTTGAAATGGCTTCAAAACCTTTAACTTCCAACAACCATGAAACAATTTCCGCTGCAGGTAGTCATCAAAATATCATGGTAAAAATATACAACCCACCTAAAATGGAAAACGCCAATGAAACTCCTCGTATATGTGGGCAGGGATCTAGTCTTATTCAATTTGAAATAATTAATATGCCCCTTACGCCCGCCGTTGGGGAAGAAGAAACAAAATCCACTACCAAATTACAAATTCAAATACCCACGCCATCTGATGCAAAGGTTGCTAACTCTACAGTTAATAAAAGTTCCGATACGGATTTAGTTAAACCCATTCCAATAGCAACTACGGAGCAATCATCCACTTATAAATCGCCACAGCCTATAAAGCTAGTCCGCAACTCTAAAACCAATACAACTTCCACGCTGTCGCAAATACCCTCTGCTACATCGAAATCATCGTCGAAATCCAGTTTTCCCACTTTACGTATGCGTCAAATGGAGCTACATCGCTTAAGGGTACAAGTCGAACATAAGCGTTTAGAATTGTTGAACTTAAAGTTGGCTAGAGAATGGCATGAAATGGAGCGATTAAAGATTACGTCCGACAAGACTTCAAAAACCAAATACTTTGACGGCATAACCCTGGACGATGTAATTGATATTTAAAATCATTGCACATAACTATTAGGAACTCATCCATCCATCAATAATATTTTAAATAGAGAAATGGCAATACAATCCAATTGATGTTCAATATAAAAATTAATTTAAAAATAAAAATTACTATAGTATTTCATGTCACAACAAAAAAAATATGTTTTTTCAAACTAACTTTGTTTATAAGAACCGTGAGACAGGATATTTGCGAATAAATTATGTGACTACGTTTTTATTTTTTTTATAAATACCTACTATGTGCTGTTCTAGAAATGAATTGGATGCTTTTTGTGCAATTACAAAGTAATCACGAAGTTTCCCTAACTGATTTTGTCCTACGCCAAATGTCGTATTTGTGACTCAAATAGACCTTTGCTCAGCTGTTTGGTCTTTACTGATCTACGACAGATCAGAGTCTTCCAACAGGGACTTCCGAACTTTGGCAGTTGATAACGGTCACCTTGTTGAAGCTACATCTGTCAACTTAATTTGTCTATAATACAGTCTGTTTTTCCACATCACCATGGACGACCATACACAATGACGTGTATTAACTGAGCAGGTTATGAAGCGGTTGACAACTGGCTCTAATTTTCATCGAAAAATTATCTTCAGCGTTGATTCAGACTATTTGTGGATGAATTAATATGTGAACAAACCAAATCGTTGAATTTGGGACAAAACCAATCCACTTGAGATCCAAAAGCGTCCAATGCAAAAATCGCTGTTCTCTTTGAGAACGACGTTGGCCAGGTCATCACTGTCAACGGAGAGGACTATAGCTCTCTAGCTCTCTATAGCGAAAGCTGTATCAACCAACTTCTGTTGGCCTGGGTTAGATTATCCGGCGCTCACTGCTACATATGTATGCAACATTTGCGATTTGAGATCATGATCGTATCACGTATAGGTCATGAAATTTACCATTTTTCTTAAGTTGCAAGTGTATGCGAATAAGCTCCAAACCGCAGTGATTCAAAGCAAACGATATCTCACACACACTTCCTTTTTTTTTAAATTTGATGATAGGAAGCGTTTAATAAAAGATGAATTAGAATTAAATGTAGTAGAATAATTGAGGAGCTGGCGCACAAAACTAGACATGTCCACAGTATATGATTTCTTTTTTATTTTATTTTTGGGATCTCCAACAACACATCTTTGAAGCCACCAAATATTTTCATTTAAAACCAGTTCAATCGAAAACTAACTCCTCGAATAAAACCGTTTGTTCCTAACAGGATAAAAATCAAACAAGTCCATTTAAAAAAATAAGTAGCCGATGTTTAAAAAAAAGAAAACTAGTCGTATGTCCCAACAGAAAAATACCAACAATGGCGCTCGAATCGTACGGAATCTAAAGACGTTTATACCGTGGAAAGTTTTTTTTTACTTTGTTTTATTCGGTACTATTACTCATTCATAAGCTGGTGATGAAATCTTGAAAGGAAGAAGTGTTTTTCTGACGTAATATTTTCATCAAATGTGGCCATGTACTATGTAAAGTCTATAAACAAAATTCAAATTCATTTTTCATACCTGTATAATTTTTTTCCAAAGGTGATCAAAAATAATTCCCAAGTATCCAAGCGATTGTATTGATATTATTGATGCACAACTGAGAACAATTTCGTTTGTATTATACTTAACATATAGTACACTACATTATCACATTCATCATTTATTTATTAATAATATACGATATTTTAAACACAATGTACAATTTTAAATAATTTGTCTAGATTAAATAAGAAACAAATTACTTTACACCACAATATATAGAAATATTTCAAACTTTGACATTTAAAAACGATCAATTACTGCCCTGTGTATATGAAAACAGCTGACTTGGTTTCAATTCGATTTCATTCCTATGCTAATAACACAAAAACAGAGTTGTTATATATTGTTTTACAATTGTTTTGTTATGAGTTTCCCGCCAATCCTACACAAAAGAGCAAATTTATACTTATTGGTACGCACGGCCAATTTTTATTGAAATTTTTTAAAAAACACTCAATTAAATTACCACAAAATTATTTTAAACTATGGCAGACTCGCCTGGTAAGTGGTTAACCTAAGTAATATAAAGAAAAAACGTTGTTTTAATAATATTTTACATTATTATAGGTGAGCCACGATCCAAACGCCAAAGAGTGGATAAGGCTGGACGCTTTGCAGCCTTAGAGAAGCTTAAACAACTGAAAGGCAGTAAACATAAATACGAGGTTACCGAAAAAGTTGACAGTGTATATGAAATAGTAGATGAAAGAGAATATGCCAAAAAGGCTAAACAACTATATGGAGATGATTGGATAGAAGATGGTAAGTTTTTAAAGCACTAATTAATCAGGTGTTGTCTATTGATTTATATTCTAATTTAGATGGCACCGGTTATGCCGAAGATGGCCGCGATTTCTTCGAGGATGAAGATGATTATTCAGATGACGATACCGGAAAATCGTCTAATAGGAATCAAAAAAAGGGAACCAAAAAGAGACCACGTGACAGTGATAAGCCTATAAAAGGCAAAGGTTCCATACGTAACCTTTTCAGCAATGCAGTACCTAAGAAAACTACAGCTGCCTCCATTAAAGATGATGATATATTAGCCGATATTTTAGGGGAGCTACAGGGTCAACCCAATGAAGCCTCTACTTCAGGTGGCCCAAGTACCAGCAGTGCTGGCGATAAGCATTCTAAAGTTATAGCACCAGCAAAAATAGTTAGCAACGCTTCAAGAAAATCGGACGCTACTTTGGCCAAGGAATACATGAATAATTTTATGAATAATCTTAAAACGAAAGAGCCAGCCAAAAAATCTGCAGATAAAGGAAACAGTGATGATGAGCTATTGGATAGCATACTAAAAGCGAAACCAAATGAAAGCTCTAAAACAGTATCAATAGCGCCTGTAGTAGCTAATAAAGTTTTAAAGGAAGTCTTAAAGAAAAAAGAACCTAAAGAAGATTCAGTTGATTCAGCTTCAAACGCAGTCGCTTCGACTGAAAAACATTCAATACCAGATGATGATATGGATTTCAGTTGTTTACAGGACGATGAAAATCAATTTGAATTGGAAAAAACTATGTCCACAAATTCGGCCAAAACCAAAGAAAAATCACCAGTGAAACCTGTAGTAAACTCCGCGCCAACCGCAGCGAAAAAATCACCTGTTAATCAGGAAGAAGACATACAAAACCTGCTTAGCAATTGGGAAAATATCTGTCAAATGGATAGTTTTGAAGAAGAGCTTACAGCATCTACAACAAATTCATCTGAGACTGTAGAAGAGACAACAGAAAATTTACGTTTTTGGTATTGGGAAGCCTGGGAAGATGCAATACGTCGTCCCGGAGAAGTTTTCTTATTTGGACGGACGGAAGATGGTAAATCGATTTGTGTAAGAATCGAAAAAATTGATCGTGTTGTTTATTTGCTGCCAAGGGAATATGTAAGTAGATAAACTTAAAAAATGTTGTGAAAGTGTTTTGTAAGGCTCAAATCAAGATTTATTAGGATTGTGTTAGACTTCTTTAAGTAAGATATTTCTTGTTCAAAACGTACTTTAAAATCCTTTACATGGATTTAATTGTGGCATTAAAAAGTGCTATTTATGACTGACTCTTAAATAGGAGTATATTTTTACCAAAATTTCAATATTAAAATTACAAGTGATGATAAATGGATCACGCATGACATAAACGTACGAAATAAGGTATGGATGAAGCACAATGAAGCCTCGCACACGGTGCCAATGCCCGATTTGACCGCAAAAAAGTAATGATGTGTGTATGCATTGCGGAATTGGAAAGGGATTGTTTATTATAAGCTTCAACAACTTGGTCAAATAAATGTTCTAATCTCGACTGTTAACAATTAAAGAGATTAAAGCAAGCAGTTCAATTATGCCAGTAAATAATAAAGGCAACTCCTAATCGCATATACCTTTGATAACCCTGCAGAAACTGAAGAAGGTTGGCTGGTCAATTTTGTTTCATCCGCCACTTAGCCCAGACATTGCACTTTCGGAAAATTAGCAAAATTCGCTTAATGGTGTATATTAAAGTATAATGTTTCTTTAAACTAGCATGCCTTCTTCCGAAGTGAGCTTCAATGACCAGCGATGGTATTTGAGTTTGTAAACCTATTCGGCAATATAGTTTTAGGTATATTAAGTAAATAGATACGTTTCATATTTTGTTTGTTACTTTCGGAAATGATTTAGTTTGCTTGGATAGCTTTAAAATGATTATCTCTTGGCTTCTATTGTATCCTTTTAAGACTGTTTTTCTCCTAGATGGTTCCTTCAACAATAATTATCTAGACTGAGTTATTTATTAAAGGATTTTATTGGCATTTTTTCGTATTTTATGTGTTACCGCATTAAAGTCATATTAAAAGTTGGGCTTGAGCATAACTTTTCTATCATGTTATAGCGGACAAACCAGAGCTTCTAAAATAAAGTATTCTACCTACATATCCATATAAATTGCTAAATTAAAGAAAATATATGAAATTAATTAATTAATTTACTTATCAATTACAACAGCTCTTGGATCCCATATCCAAAGAACCCACTAAACAAAAAGTGACATTGGCTGATCTTTACAAGGAATTCAATGACACGATTTCAGTTGATTTAAAACTAAGTGAGTTTCGTTCACGTAAAGTGACTAAAAACTTTGCTTATCATTCGATTGGCATAGATGTACCACAGCAATGTGATTATATGGAAGTGCATTATGATGGCAAGAAACCTCCACCGAATACTAAGCAAAAATACAATTCAATAGCCCATATCTTTGGCGCAAATACTACATCCTTGGAACGCTTTTTATTGGATCGTAAAATAAAGGGACCTTGTTGGTTAAATCTTAAACAATTTAAAGTTAATCCAGCGCCAATGAGTTGGTGTAAAACTGATGTTACCGTAAGTGAGCCAAAGTATTTAACATTGGCGGAATATCAAAAACCAAAACCACCACCTTGTCTCACTCTATTGGCTTTGAATGTACGCACATCATTAAATCCGAAAACATTGAAAAATGAAATCTGTATGATATCCATGTTGACACACAATAGGTTTTTTATTGATAGACCTGCACCGCAACCGGCCTTTAATAAGCACATGTGCGGTCTCACAAGGCCGGCTATGTGCTCCTGGCCATTTGATTTGAATGCCAAGCTAAGTAAATATACAGCCACAAAGGTGTTTAAGCATGACACGGAAAGATCTCTGCTTTTATGGTTTTTAAGTCAATATCAAGTGATAGATGCAGATTTAATTGTTACCCATGATGCCATGGATTGCCAACTGGACGTATTGGCCGATCGTATTGTCACATTAAAAATACCGCAATGGTCACGTTTGGGTCGTTTACGTATGAGTCAGGCTTTTGGTAAGAAAATGTTAGATTTCTTCATTGGACGCATGATTTGTGATGTTAAACGATCGGCCGAAGAGTGTATTAAATCCAGATCATATGATTTGCAGACATTATGTCAGAATGTCCTGAAGATTAAAGAAAATGAACGCATGGATGTAAACGAGGAAAATTTAAAGGAAATGTATGAAACAGCCAATGGTATTCTAAACTTATGCACCCTCACCATGCAAGATGCTTCGTTTGTATTGCGTTTAATGTGCGACTTAAATATTATGCCCTTGGCATTACAAATCACTAACATCTGCGGTAACATTATGACACGTACTCTACAAAGTGGCCGTTCTGAACGTAATGAGTATTTGTTATTACACGCTTTCACGGAAAAGAATTATATTGTACCCGATAAAAAGAAGAGAGAATACGGTGGCTCATCAGCTGCAGCTGATGCAGGAGATGGCCATGATCTCGAAGGCACAACAAATATAACGGCGCCTGCTGCTGGCGGTGGACGTAAAAAGGCTGCCTACTCTGGTGGCTTGGTTTTAGATCCCATACGAGGTCTTTATGACAAATATATTTTACTTATGGACTTCAACTCTCTATATCCTAGTATTATACAGGAGTACAATATTTGTTTTACCACTGTGCAACAACCCTATAATTTAGATGATTTACCCACATTACCAGACTCGAGTATAGAACAGGGTATCCTACCACAACAACTTCGTCGTTTGGTCGATTCAAGACGTGAAGTTAAAAAATTAATGGCTGTTCCGGATTTGTCACCCGAATTACAAATGCAATATCACATACGTCAAATGGCCTTAAAGTTAACAGCCAATTCCATGTATGGCTGTTTGGGTTTTGCCCATTCTCGTTTCTATGCTCAACATTTGGCCGCATTGGTAACACATAAAGGTCGTGAAATTTTAATGAATACCAAGTCATTGGTACAAAAAATGAATTATGAAGTGGTGTACGGTGATACCGACTCCATTATGGTAAATACGAATATTACCGATTATGATCAGGTTTTCAAAATTGGCAGTTCCATCAAGCAAAGCGTGAATAAACTATATAAACAACTGGAATTGGATATAGATGGTGTATTTAGCTGTCTGCTGCTGCTAAAGAAAAAGAAATATGCTGCTGTTAAGGTCAGCAAAACTGCTAAAGGTATAAAGCATTATTTTTTGTTTTATAAAATATTAAAATCATAAATAATTTTTACCTTCTTTGCTTTTAGGCGAATTGAAGAAAGAGCAAGAACATAAAGGTCTTGATATAGTTCGCCGTGATTGGTCCCAGATTGCCATAATGGTGGGTAAAATTGTTTTGGATGAAATTCTTTCAGATAAACAACTCGATGACAAACTAGATGCTGTCCACTCCCATTTAGAAAAAGTTAAAGATCAAATTATAAACAGTGAGGTTCCATTGCCAATGTTTTTGATTACCAAACAATTATCCAAAGCTCCAGCGGATTTTAATAACACCTCTACGCAATCTCATGTACAAGTTGCCTTGCGTATGAATAAAACTCGCAATAGACGTTTCAAAAAAGGTGACATGGTTGACTATGTCATATGCCAGGATGGCACCACCAATCCAGCCACTCAAAGAGCTTACCATTTGGATGAGTTAAAGGGTAGTGAAACTTTAAAACTAGACAATGATTATTATTTGGCCCATCAAATACATCCAGTGGTAACGCGTATGGTTGAGGTTTTGGATGGCACAGATGCCAGTAGGATTGCTGAATGTCTGGGTTTAGATCCAACCAAGTTTAGAGCCCAAGTTCAAAAGTGAGTTCAGCATACTAATTATCTTATTTAACAGTAATTGCATTAATAATTATCTTAAATATAGAGTTTACGAAGAACGTGCCGAAGATTCTACAGGAGAATCGTTAATCAAATCTGCCTTGCAAAAATATCGCCAATGCGAAAAATTCGTTTTTATTTGTGTAAAATGTAAAACGGAAAATATTGTAGCCTCCGCCTTTAAGCCATCAGCGAATAATACACATGAAGCCGTTTTAGAGAAATGCACAAATCCTGAATGCACAATGAATCCACATCAATATGTCATTGCCATACGTAATCAATTGATTCTCGCCATGCGTGTGTTTATTAAACGTTTCTATCAAAATTGGTTGGTGTGTGATGATCCGGCCTGCAATCATAATACACGTAATTATTGTCATGTAACCAGTGGCGGTAGACCAGTGTGTATGCGCTGTAAAAATGGTACTTTAGTGCGCCAATATAGTGAAAGAGATTTGTACAATCAATTGTGTTATTTCCAATATATGTTTGATTTAAGCAAACACCATCATAAAAGTAAGTTTTAAATTGGCAGCTATTGTTGTTGTGTGTTCATATTTTACAATTCCTGTTTTATTTTATTTTGATTTTGATTTTATTTGTTTCTTTATTAAGATGTTACACTATCGCCCGAACTGATAGCTGCTTATCAAGTCTTGCAAGAAACTGTTGATCAACAATTACAAAAATCTGCTTATTGCACTATTTCTCTATCGAAATTATTTGCCAATTTAAAACCATTGTCGCAAAGTGATGAAATTTCCCATCAAAGAATTGATATACCCGCAGTGCAAGTGGCCGCTAGTATAGATGATATTTAAATTAAGATTTAAGGTAATTCATTTAATATCTATCGTATCTCTTTCGTAATACTATGGCAAAGTGTATAAAGGTTTTAAATTTCATTTTTATTGTAGATTTTAATCATATTTAAAAATGTTATTCTATTATCGTTATGGTAATATTTTATACATTTACCTGCATACACATATATGTGAGAATAATAAATAGTTTAATAAATTAGTTTTATTATAAGTTTCGCAAGAATGAAATTAAATATATATATACATACACTTCTTTTTATCATTTACATATCCTACACATAGTTTTTTTTATTATTTGCTGTGCTAAGAAGAGAAAGCATAAATAATTATAAATCCTTGGACTTAACTTGCTAGCGAAGTTGCCACTTAAATGATCGTTCATAGTAGCATGGTTAAGTAGCTAGTGTGAGCGGTCTATACGATTCCGTATTTGATTCCATATTTGGTCGTCAAGACCAAGTACTCAAGTCTGTTATTATTAAATGATCGTTCATGGTAGCATAGTTAAGTAACAAGTGTGAGCGGTGTACGCGATTCCATATTTTTTCACTATCAGATGAGAGTATGAAAATAAGTCTGGTCGTAAAGTACTCAAGTCTGTTATTAATATTTATTTAGTTGACGAGTGCTTTTCAATGTACGATCCGAGAGGAGTTTCTGGAGTAACAATAAAAGAAAATAATTACATGGACTAAACAGTAAGACAAAAATACAAATTTGTGCATTACAAATTGAGTTAAAGACATAGAAAACAAATAAAATTTGGAGGAAAATATTGCGAAATCTCTTCATCTATTTCCATTCTACGCCATTTAACGGATTTGTGTCCATGTAAGCCATCGTTGTTCTTCACCAAGTTGCTTTTTGGTGCCTAACATTGATTCTCCTTTGAATATTCTATTCCAAACAGACCTTTGCTATATTTCTGAAGGTCTATTTTAATGTCAAGCTGGATTCTTTCTAAGTAATGGATCTGTTGCGTATTGTTACGTTTTTACCTTTTAAAAAAGTTTAAAATATGAGCTCGTAAATTACAAACAAAATAAAAATCAATTTGTGTTTAGTTTTAATTAAAATTCTTTATTATTCGCACAATCTTGAGTGTCACTGTTCACAACCTGATGTAAATAACAACAATTGCTTTGTTTGTTATTCCTCTGTTTATACCCTTTGCATAAACAATAACGATCACTAAACAATTATTCGACAGATCTTTGTAACGGAAATCTTGAAACCACGCGTACTCTCTTTAAACGCACCGCGTCTTCACACAAGACTGACTGAACTTCACTCACACACTCGCCTGCTTTGTACCTCCCTTTTATATCGCAGGGTAAACAGTGTGATGAATATTCTTGAAGGCGAACGTTCATGACTTCGCCTTCTCGAAATCTCTATAAATGTAAACATCGTTGTTTATGTTTATTATTGTAGTGCTGTTGGTATATTTTTGTTTGCTTGTTTATCATTTTTTTATGCTGGTGTTTGTTGTTATATTAAGCAGTACGATAATTTGTAAACAGACCATTTGCAACAACGGATTTCTTGAGCAAAGGGTATTGAGGTGCTTGTGATAAAAGGTTAGCGTTTGACCGCAATAGTACGGTTGGACCATAATAGTAGAAGTATGGTATTGACGATATGAACGTTTTGACGTTTCACATTCGTAAAGAGGAATTTAAGCCTGCATTCGAATTGAAGATGTTAACTTTATAATGCTTAGATATCTGTAAAGATATGGAGGCTTGACATAAGTGTCTTATGCATGGTTTATCCTGTTCATTTCATCTCCATCAGTCTTGACGTCTTTACTTTTGGTACTTTTAAGAAAGTTGAATCACGATATCGATTATCCCAGCTATACTAAATAATTTAGATCTATTACTTACATACATACATACATATATACATACATACATACATACATACATACATACATACATACATACATACATACATACATACATACATACCCAGCTAGCATTTGGAAGATTGTTTTTTGAAAAATCACCTTGCTGAGTCTTTTTAGAGTACTTTTGGCGATCAAAAACTTATTAGTCAGTTACACGATTAAAAAAGGACTCATAAATGATTCGCGCCAATAAGTAAAATAAGTTTGATTTCGAAAATCGAAAATTAATCATCCAGATGTTTAAAATTTGACTATTATTTACATTATTTATTATTATATTCTACTTATACTGTAGATTGAAAAACGATTAATCAAAAACACATCATGGAGGTGTTTGAAAAGTGATTGTAATTACGTATTTATGATCATATTTTGAACAGATGGATGATTAAACAATGCTTTTTTTCACCCTCTCTATATAAATTTTCATTAATGTAAAAAGATGGCTATGAAATGAAGTACAATTTGTTTTTAAATATAAATATAATATTCTTTCTTTGGTAGTCGCCAACTTCCTTTCAGTTTAGTTTCTCAAAAATCTGTCGTTCGGAGTCGACGTTAAACTGTAGGTCCCGCCACTCACGTATAAAATTAACGAACATTGCATGAGTGGTATGAGAAGCTAGGTCGTAATCCTGACTGAGGGGTTGTAATGGCCAATTATGTATGTCCGTATGTATGAAGCCCCAAGCTCTTATTAGCCTGGGGCTAGGCTAAAGTCGGATTTTAACTTTCGTTGTATGCCTTTAAAGATGGCCTATGCATTTTCATTTTTTGCCACCTTGATTAGTCGTTGGGGTCGCCTAAAAACACATTTTGAAATACGACTAATAAATGACTCAAATTATAATCATAAATGACGCAAAAAGGAGTCCAGATTAATACAAACATGACTGATAAATGACAATAAAAGGACTCCTAAACATACTGATAAATTACTCATAAAAGACTCACTTGCGATTAAACAATGACTGAAAGACGACTCGAAAAAGAAGCATAAACGATGTTAAATACGACTAATAAATGGTCAGAAAGCGATTCAAAAATGATCACAAAACTATTCGAAAACGCATCGAAAATTACTCGAAATTAATATAGAAAATGACTCATAAATGATTTTTTGAGAAGAGTCGCCCGTAGTAACACTTTTCTCCCGACAAATGAGTCTTTTATGATCAGAAAATGAGCGCATATTCTTACTTTTTAATCGCGCAGAAGAGTCAAAAAAGACTCGAATTTGATTAAAATTTTCAAAAAATGCTGGCTGGGTACATACATACATACATACATACATACATACATACATAATTGGTCGTTACAACCCTTTAGTCAGGACTACGACCTAGCTTCTCACACCATTTATGTTGTGCGCGTTAATTTTATACATGAGTGGTGTCGACTATACAGTTTAAAGTCGACTCCGAACGATAGATTTTTGAGAAGATCTTCATGGCAATTTTATTTACTCTCAGATTTTTTTGCTACAAATCTGCTGAGAGGCATTCGCCGAAGAAATATTTTTTTCCTATTTTCGTTTTGATGTCTGACCTGGTCTAAGTCTATTACTTACTTACTTAATTTGGTTATTAAAACCCTTTAGTGAGAATAACGACCTGGCTTCTCACACCACACATGTTGTGTCTTAATTTTACTCATGATTGGGGCACCTACAGTTTAAAGTCGATTCCGATCGACAGATTTTGTCGAAGCTTTTAGTGGCAATTTTATTTGTTGTCAGAGTTTTTGTCAGAAGACTGCAAACGGAAGTCACCGAAAGAAATATTTTTCATATTTCGTTTTGTTCGAAATGTCTAAGCTAGGGCTTGAATCACGGGTTCTCGTCTGTTAAACCAACACACTAATTACAAGACTACGGCGACTTTTTATTTTTATTTGAATTGCTTGCTTAAATCTCACGAATTGTGGAGGTACCCGTCCTCCAAGAGAAATCCTTAGGGAGTTTTCAGTGTTGCAGATAAGTCAAACCAAACAATAAAGACCGGAAAAGCAAAACATTAGAGAAACAGAAGAAAACAATTGAAAGTGTTGGTGATGACTTCCACAGGGGACAACTTAAATGTTATTAGCTGTTAAAGATTTTGTGTAGGTAAGTAGCGGTTGACATTAGCATCACGGCAGTTCCTGGGAATTGAGTAAAAACAATTGAATTCAAAGATCAGTTGATCAGTTCAAGATATTTAAAATCTATACAGTTTCGAATGTTCATTTTTTAAACTTCAATTTCAGTTCGTGTTTTTTATTCGTAATTAATAATACAAGCATTCGACTGTTTACATTTCTTATTCTATTATTGTTCAGTGAGTATTTGTTTTATTAAAAAAAAATAAAGAAATTAAATATAAGCCACTATATTATCTTATTAACTAATAATAACAGTCGTTTAAAAAACAGGCAACAATTATGACTTGAATAGCAACTTAAAAGTCTATAAATGATACAAAACTAAATGTTATGTATTATCATCTTAGAAAGCGATCGAAAGGAAAGTATCTAAACGATTCATTGAAAATATCAGTAAAAGCCGTACTAATAAGATCATTTATTATAGGCTTTATAAATGGCAAACCAATAGGCCACATGCTGTTAATAACACCATCCGAAACATTATCCAGACGTGCACGGCCTGGAGCCAAAGCATCGGAGACGTGCATCTTCAAGCCGCCAATACGATCGATTTCTATGTGGACTTTCAAAAGAGAACCGGGCTCACCCAAACGTCTAACACTGGTAGTTTGGCTGTAAGTATGAAATGAAATTAAAAAGTTTATGAATTACAAGTACATCGAAATTTCCATGGGGCTTACCTATAGTCATATAAAGTCATATTCCAGAAACCTTTTCTCTTAATGGGTGTACCTAAAACATTTCCCGAAAATTCATACCAACCAACTAGACTCTTTTCGGGAAAGTATTGTGAATAAATGATACGTTTCTGGTCATGATCCGTATGATATTTGGTAACCTCTGATCGTGTCCAGCCATATTCGGTAACATTGCGTAAAGTTAACTTAAAGCCGGCCAAACCTTTTTGATCGCCGCGCCTTATCTCTACAAACGAAGCCTGATGGGGATCAAAAGGTTTTATATGATAATCGGGTACACCTGTTAAGGCAAAAAAAAAACAATAAACACAATATGAATATGTTTTTAAATACATATTAAAATTATTATTATACGATGGCGTACCAGTTGGAAAATATGCTCTCAAATCATTAAACACATCTTTCATGCATGTATCAAAATCATCATCGTTTACACCACATTTTCCCAACAGTCTTGAGAAATCTTCATCTACAGACAGTTGACCTTGTGCTGTTGTGGTGATTATTTTATTGTTCAATAAAACAATTGCCATAATAATGGCTAATGTAACTGTAGTTGTTGCTTTTGATGACGCCATGAATGGCTTGTAATCAGTTGTGTTAAATTTTATAATTTTTTTTACAGTTATCGCTTAATTTCCGTTTATTTTGGTCTATTGGAAATAAGAAAAATAGTTTAATTCGCTATTAAAGGGTTTATAACGATGTATATTTAGATAAATAGTACTTTAAATACCTTTAATTATAACAATTACTATTCTTATTACATTTACATTACATTTTATAATTTTTCGTGGTTTAAACTTAATTACAGCGCAATTTATAGTTGGCCTTTACTTTTAATTTTATCTTTAACAACCGCTTTAAAAAATTAGTGGCCATATTTAAGCATGTATTATAAATAAAATAACGAATTTTATTAGTTTCCTTTTACTGGCATATCTCATGAGTTTTTCATTAAAGACAACAATTAAAATGCCGAGCTTTATACAGTTTTTATATCGTATTTCGTATTGAAATTTTTCTAACTTAAAGATTTCTCTTGATTTTTGCTTTGAAGGCATTAACTAGTCAGTTCGAAGATGTTTTCAGTCTGCAAGAAGACCCTCACAAGACTTTTGGAAAGGTAAAATGTACTACGGTTGGAGGAAATTGAATTGATGAACTCTGACGAAAGAAAGTACCAGAGCAAGTTTATCAATTGAAGAGGTCTGTCAAGGTTTCTTTGTGACACCTTTTCAGATACCACTTTTTCAGATGAATAGTCGGACTATTATTGACCAGGCTCGACCGTTCTGGTATGAAATGGGCAGGACCTTGTTAGGTTTTCTGATTGGGCATTGTGGCAGATTGTGAGGTATGGGCACCCCTGCCTTTTTGTAGGTGTGCGAAAAAATGGTGGTATTTGTGACTAATGATAGTCGCCGTAGTCTAGTAGGTAGTACATACATAACATAATTGGTCATTACAACCCTTTAGGCAGGATTAGGACCTAGTTTCTCACACCACTTATGTTGTGTGCGTTAATTTTTACACATGAGTGGCGGCACCTACAGTTTAAAGTCGAATCCTAACGACAGATTTTTGAAAAACTTTTCATGGCAATATTATTTACTCTCAGAGTTTTTACCAGAAATCTACTGAGAGGAAGTCGCCGAAGAAATATTTTTCATATTTTGTTCAGTTGGAGATGCCTGACCTGGGGTTTGAACCGAGGCCTCACGTCTAATAAGCCAACACACTACCTACTAGTCCACGGCGAATACTCAGATTATTATTGACCAGGCTCAACCGTTCTAGTATGAAATGGGTAAGACCTTGTTAGGTCTTCTGATTGGGCGTTGTGGCAGATTGTGAGATATGGATATCTCTTCCTTTTTGTAGGGTGTGCGAAAAAATTGTGGTATTTGTGACTATCGAAAACAATCTGTGCCTCTAATCTAGTAATATACAAAGGCAAAAATATTGGGCAATGTTACCTAGGAGAGTTAGTATCCTATTAGGAACAATCAGCCTCAGTTTTTCAATTGTTTTTTTTTTTTTCAAATAATTTTTTATTTTGTTTGGTGTATTTGCAACACTAAAGATATACGCTAGGGACCTAACCTAGCCTAGGTATTGTTAGAAAGATATTAGGGGTTTTCACTCTTGGTAGTAAAGTACCCTTGTAGGTTTGGTAAGTATGGTAGATATAGTATAAATACTACATTTACATCAACGCAACAACAAAATGCATTCATTTCAAATCTACAACGCTCTGTTAAATTTACCATGAAAAAAGGTCTAGTAAATAAGCTTGGTAAATATAAAACTAAACAGCTGATCGTCTATCCGCCAAAATAATAACAAAAAATATCAATAATCAGCTGTTTAAATAAGTTTACCATGGTATATTTCTTATACCATGTGAGTTTACAATAGATGAAAAAAAGATGCTCGCGCTTTGTTGTCGAAAGTACGAGTAAATATACTAGAGTATTAAATATGCAACAAAGAGTGAAAACCGCTATTGATGTTTTAACTAAGAGAACTTCTTTAACAGTTGTGTAATTGTTTTCTCAATAGTGAGTCATTCTCTAGGCATTCCAGGCCTCCTGACCTCACCTACTGAAAGGAAGTAGAATTTGGATTTAATCAATTCCATCCAGTAATGTGCGCAACATAGTGAAGCTTCACAGACGAAGCATGGACACCAAGAAAGAAGTACTCTATATCTAGTGGAATTCGAAAGAAAGTATTCATTATGAGTCCAGAACCTAATCAAATAATTGATTTCGGCCGCTACTGTCAACAATTGGTGATATTTTAGCAAACAATTAATTTAAATGGTTAGGATTGATCAACAGAAAAGGTGCGGTATTATATCAAGACAATGTACCACCGCATACAACTTTGATGAAACAATAGAAACTGAGTGCTTGACTTGGAAGTTTTGATGTGTCCATCATGCGGTACGAAATATACATCTTCAGATTAGCATTTGTTTTCTAGGGTACAAACTCCTTAAGATTGAAGATTTTATTAACCCAAGCAAGCATTCGTTTTCGTCAACACATGTGTTGGAATTAGGAGAGAAGATTGTAGGCGGCGTTATTCATACTTAGGGATGAAGTGGCGAATTGAGTTTAGGATTTAAGTTTTTCGGACAAAATAAAGTGCGGTTTGAAATATTTTTTGTTTTTTGATTAAAGCATATGTTTATTGCTTTCAAATGTTTATGAATTATAGTTTCATTTTTAATTCGGTTACTATTTTATCTAATAGAGAACTTTATATTGAATTCTTTCTTTATATTTTCTATTTATAATAGAAACTATATCGCACATAAGGAATTTCAAGTGACAAAATAAAGTAACATTTCTCTAGAAAATATTATAAGAAGTAAATAACTTCAAAATTTTGTACGAAGTTGCTCCTCCTTTGTTATTTATGACTTCTCTTAATCTTTTCGGTATACTTAGCGCAAGGTTCTTCAAAGTACTTGTAGGAGTTGCTCTCCATTCGCTTTGCATTTTTTTCCAAAATGTTTGAATATTTGTTCTGAACTCCATCGGGCTTTTGTCATCTGAGATAGCCCAAAGATGCTCTATGGGGTTTAAATCTGGGCTTTGAGCAGGCCATTCAAATTTTTCAACATTATTTTCTTCAAAATATTTTTTAGCGATCTTAATCGTGTGCTTGGGGTCGTTGTCTTGTTGAAAGATAAACTCCCCCAAGCCCATTTCCTCCACGCTGCTCTAAAGATTTTCTCCCAAAATATTTACATAGTGCTCTCCAGTCATTTTGGAATCAATTTTAATGAGTCTACCTACTCCTGAAGAGGAAAAACATCCCCACACCAGCCTCCACCATAAATATTTACATAAATAAATATTTACATAAATATGCCTGAATCATTTTGGAACAAAATTGTTTGAACTAAAAAATTGCAAAAATCGGAAAAGAGTGTGGTGTGAACCAACACAAAGGTTTAAATCGAAAAACCTTATCCATACTGTAAAACATGGCTCACACTACTTATGTTGTTAATTCTATACATGAGTGGTAGGAACTACAGTTTGAAGTCAATTTCGAACGACAGATTTTTAAGAAACTTTTCCTGACCAATTTATTTACTCCAGAGTTTTTCCCAGGAATCTTCTGAGAGGAAGTTACCGAAGATATATTTTTCATATTTCAGTTTGTTGGAGATGTCTGACCTGGGGTTTGAACCAGGGCTTTACGTCCAATAAGACAACACACTACCAACCACGGTAGGCGACTTCAGCGTTATGCCTTCTAAATTGTTTGTTTTGATGAATCTACCATCTTACACTAATGGGTCGATTATGTATGGCAACCGAAATCCAGTTGAGTTGTCAAAAGTAGGATAATTGGATGTTGCCGTTTGCAACTGACAACCAACATCAAAAAAAATTTTTTTTAGTCAACTACAAATATATCGTAGCAGGATGACAACGCAACTGAAGTTCAGTTGCTGTCCTTGAACGACCTAAAAGTGTAATATAACAAACATGGAGTTTGTAGTACACCATCCACTAGACCACCGAAGAGGGGGCATTCAATTTTTTAATATTTATTAGGTACACATTTTTAATATCATTTGGCTTTCATGTGTTCATTGAAATCGTTGGACAGCTTTATGTTCTAAATGAATAATTACATTACAATTCATACATGTAAGAAGTATTTTTAGAGATTTATTATAAACATTCAAAGATTTGAAGTCTTCTAATAGTAATATTCCTTACTTATTAAAAGCCAGTTTGGTTGGTAAAATAAATTTAGGCGATTGGATTTAATTTATTTATTCAAATCGAAGCCATTCACTTTATGTTTTGTTTTCAATAAGTTAAATTACTTTAATTTCATTTATTATATTGCACAATTATTGCTTTTAGTTTATTTATAAAATGTGCAAATAATAACTAATATTGGTTTATTTATTATTATTTTTGCAGACACACATATCTTGCTTTGTGAACCTATCGATGATAAAATATTGAAACAATTGAAGCGTAACAACATTCACATCTGAAAACGAAAGACTTAAGACACAAGCATCATTTACTTTCAATCCATTACTGTCTGTCTATACCATAGTCTGCTGTAACAATATTCCACAGCCAACATTTTTGTTTCAGTAAGTAAAACAAAATAAACAATAATATTTCAAAACCAACAACAACAAAAAAGTTTAAAAGCCATAATAAAGTAAAAAAAGGCCAAAAGTTAAAAACTTGTTTTCAGTTAAACTTGAAAATTAAAAAAGTTCCAAAATATGTATGCAGTTTTAAACTGACACAAGAAGTGACACAGTGTTTATTGGTTAAATATCCTTTGCAATTTTATAAAGAAATAATTTTAAAAATTGTGCAATTGTATGTTATTTTTTTTTTGTGATGCAACACCAGCATTGCACATCATGCACTCATTGTTTTCTGGATTCCATTTATACAATTTAAAACAAAAAAAAAAAAAAAAACCAAACATTGCAAAATTTTAAATTACTGATAATTTACTGTGTAGTTTGTTTTAAATAAAAAAATAAACGCCGATTATTAATGCTGATTGCATGCTATGCTGCTGTCAGTAATAATTTTAACACATATTTTGTAATATTACAAATACGTTATAAAAACATTAACATTTTGTTTATAATTTAGTTGTTTGTATTGTCTTATTTATTTTTATTATTTCTGAACAATTCTTATGTTGACTTTTCTATTTATCTCCTTTTTTTTTACACTTAATTTTAATATTTATTTTATTTACTTCCGCGTTAATGCGAATATTTTAAAAATTTTGTTTTAAACGAAATTAAAATTGTTATTAAAAACACACGTCTATACGAGCTAAAGACCCGCTGTAAACTGTTGGGTAGTCTACTATGTGTATGACTGACTCAAGATATAACGTACTTTAAATCTTTCTTTCTTTTTTTTTTTTAATAAACACTTCAATTGCTTAAAGCAATATTAACCATAAAATGTATATATTAAGGGGGCATATAGTATTGTGTAAATTTTTTTTATTCAAATATTGGAATTGTATAGTTAAGTGGATTAAATTTTTTTTTAATTTAATACTTTGTGAGCCCTGATAGAATACTAAGCAGTGTGTTAAACTATTATTGTGTGGCACGTAGCGCTGTCCTATGTAATTGATGATCAGATCTTTCCTTTCGGGCAAAACGAAGTTGGTAATCATGCTCGTCGTTGACAGTGATGGCCTGCTCAATGTCGTTCCTAAAGAAATGTGGACAAGCTCAGAATCCACACCAAAAAGTGACTTGTTCAAGATACTTTGGACGCTCTTCAATCTTATGTGGATTGATATCGTTCCAAATTCTACAAATTTTCTTTGTTCACCGCTGAAAATAACTTTTCAAAAGGGTCGTTATCAACTGACAAAGTTCGAACCCCTGTCGGAAGACACAATAGCATTTATCTCAATGTATAGTACTGCCATGTGGGACGCACTGTCAAGTAAACATATCCCAAATAAAATTGTAAATTAAATAAAAGCGCAGTATAGCAATGCTAAAGCAAGAGTATTGCATAGTGATATCGAGAGTCAAGTATAGGAGCTTGCTGTCACTTTTTCTTTCTATGGCGATGCGAGATGTAACAGGAAGTAACTGTGAGCCAGATGGGGATATCTTACTTATTTACTTACTTAATTGGCCATAACAACCCGTTTAACGGATTTCGGCCTGCCGTAACACATCGTTCCAGGCGCCCATGCTCCGGGTGCGCCTACGCTAGTTGGTCACAGCAATCGATGACAGGGCTTCCTCGATTTGGCCCTTCCAACGGATGCAAAGTCGTCATCTTCGCCGACTTCCGCAGATTCTCGCATCCAATACCCGTCTCATCGGAGCATCCTCCTCCATTCGAATGACATGGCCGAGCCAGCGCAGCCGCTGGATATTAATACGCTGTACAACGTCTATGTCGTTGAGGAGCTCATACAGCTCACTGTTGTATCGGATACGGAAATCATCGCCAGCTCGCACTACACCGAAGATCTTGCGTAGTACTTTTCTCTCGAACACTCTCAAGGCCGCTGCATCTGTATTTAATAGGCGCCATAAAGAAGCACGGGTAGGATGAGCACGAGTATGATAGTGAGATGGCGGGTTAATGAAAGCCTGTAAAACATCGAATATGTAGATGATATGGTCCTAATGACAGCTAAAACGGCACATAATTAAGAGACACTAGATAGACTTGAGTCAATAGTTGGAAGAAATGGACAACAACACATGTATGTATATAAGACAACAACATGCGTTATTAAAGGCAATCAAATTCTTTCTTCCACAGCAATTGAAACATGAAAAAAAATGTGCTACTTGAAGAGCACAATTACCGTTGATGGAGACGACGATAGCAATACATCGAGTATTAAAACAGAACTTCCGAATTTTAACAGTTGATAGCGGCCATCATGTTGAAGCTACATCTGTCACTATGGATGGATAATCGATTGACAAACATCCGTACATCGACGAAATGCAGGATATGTAAGCTTCGAGACGTTAGATTTCATATCGATCACAAGAACTCGTCCCTTCGCAGATCACAATTTTGGGCTAGCGGGGCTATCTGTCCACATTTCCTTAAGGACGACGTCACTGTCAATGTCAAGCACTATAGTTCGATGATTATCATCTCCTTTAGGCTCGAATTGGAAAATCTAGACACCAACGACATGTAATTCCAACAGTACGATGCTACGTACCATAGTGTTCATGTCACATTGGATATTCTGTAAGAGCAAGAGGCAATGTGAACTGCACACCGAGATTGTGCGATTTAACACCGTTAGACGTTTTCATGTGGCGTTTTCTTAAGCTCCAAGTGAATGCGAATTTAGCCAAAAACAACAGCGATTCCTAAAACCAATATAACATTAGAGCTTGGAGAAGGACATTACTGAACGAAACTGGCATATCTTTTAACGAATTGCGATATCTAGTGTCAGATAGGCGACAGTGGAGACTTTATGCAGATAGTATATGTTTTTTATGGAAATCGATGTACAATTCGTTATTATTTTTCTAATATCAGCCGTTAATATCTATTCGTAACAAATATAACGGCTTATAATAAATTTTGAGTCTCAAACAATTATCGAATTTAGTTCAGATTTAAATACGTACCGCCCTATTAAAAAAGTTACTTACCAAAGTAGTTTGGTTACTTGCTGCTATTGCGCGTATGCACAAAGTGTTGTAAAAGTGTGTCTCTTTAGGAAGCGAATATGATTGTAAAAAATTTATATTTTCCAGAAGACAAAAAATTTATTGAAAATGTAATTCGAGAAAAATAAAAATAAAATACAAATCAATGATATTCTAGATATTACTGTAACATACATACAATATTATTGTAACATACAATATTTTCTTAAGAAGTAAATTTAGAATTTCGTTTGTTTTTGAATTGTATTTAAAAATATTTGTTACTATGAACTTGAAGTACATGATGTGCATAAGCAATTTGCACAATTGTTTAAAGTTTTATTTCATTTCTAGTTAAACTGTTTTTTTTTTTGTTTTTTTTTTTTTGTTTTTTGATTTATGAATGCGTTTCAGGGTCTTTGAACGCTATGACAACAAACCAATGAAACACACAAACTAAATCAAACATTATTTTACATTTATTTGGTTGACTTCTTTTTATTTTGTATTTTTCTTCTTTTGGCCATTTACTTAAGCAGGCAACAATGACAACCAATTATTTATTTGATGGTTCATTCAATTGTTTTTTTATTATTACTTTTTTACAGTCTTATTTTCAAATACAGTCTATGACTGCTACATTATGCCCATAATAAGGGTCTATCAAGTTCATTATATGAATTGGAATTATATTTATGTGCACATGTATGTATGTGTGTGGGATATTAAATTAAGTATTTTAAATGTAATTAAGCATGTAATTTCATTAAAAGTAATAAAAAGAAGATGGCATTAGAACGATAAGAGTAATGAATAAGGTTTGTTTCTTAAGTCTTTTGTTTTTAATCATTGAAATTCAATGATTTCTATTACATTAAAATTTATCAAGATTTTTTTTGTTAAATAAAAGCATTTAGCAATATACATACACGCATACATAATTGGTCATTACAACCCTTTTAGTAGTAGATTACGACGTAGCTTTTCACGCCACTTATGTTGTCTGTGTTTATTTTATACATGAGTGGCGGAACCTACAGTTACGACGGATTTTTAGAAACTTTTAATGGCAAATTTATTTACTCACAGAGTTCTTACCAAAAATCTGCTGAGATGAAGTCGCTGAAGAAATATTTTTTTATATTTCGTTTTGCGTTTTTACAATTGGTCAACTTGACCTTCGGGTCACTGCACTTGTCAAATATACGGCCTCTAATTTAAACCTAAACCCAAATCTAAAATTTCCATGAAAACTGTCTCAAAAATCGGTCGTTCTGAGTCGACTTTAAACTGTAGGTCCAGCCACTCACGAATACACTTTACACACATAACATGGGTGGAGAAATCGTGAGTAAAGCGGATAGCTGACCAAACCGCATTTGAGTTTTCATCTTGACAGTGAAGAACTTCGCTTATTGAGTACCAATCTTTCACAAAAGATGGGGGTGCTTGAAATTCCTGAAGACAGCTACATACATACATAATTGGTCATTACAACCCTTCAGTCAGGATTACGACCTAGTTTCTCACACCACTTATGTTGTGTGCGTTAATTTTATACATGAGTGCGTGACCTACAGTTTAAAGACGACTTCAAACGACGGATTTTTGAGATTTTTATTTACTGCAAGAGTTTTTGCCAGAAACCAATTGAGAGGAAGTCGCCGAAGAAATATTTTTTCTAAACTAAAAACATTGTAAACCTTTGTACTGTCTTAAAGAGATGAAAAATAAAGATACTATTTAAGGAGTATTTAAAAGAAAATTGTGCCTCATTTCTTTCCTTTATGTACCGGCAACAAAAATTAAAAACAGTTGTTTCCTTATCTTATTTGTATTATGGATGATTCATTATTTTCGTAAGAGCTTTATAATTACCTTAAACCTTGTGCTAATAAAGAAGATTGGGGATCTCAAGTTGCTTTTTCCTCCAGAAAGTTAGGAGATACTTCTGTCCTAGTTCAAAAATATTGTCTTTCAAATATATGTAAAAGAGGATAAATCGCCCTCTAATTACGTTTAGTAAACGACACAACGTCTTTCATGTTTAACTGATAACCTCACCTGTACGTGGTATACTACGCCGATAACTAATGATTTTCTACGAGCGGTTGTGACCGGTATAAGTTGTGAAGCCGCCATAGTCTAGTAGTTAGTGTGTTGGCTTATTAAACGTGAAGTAACAGTTCAAACCCCAGTTCAGACTGAAATATGAAAAAATATTTCTTCGGCAACTTCCTTTCAGAAGATTTCTGGCAAAAACTCTGAGAGTAAATAAAATTGCCATGAAACGTTTCTCAAAAAAAAATTTGTCGTTCGGGGTCGACTTTAACTGTAGGTTTCACTGTGCATGTATAAAAAAACTAACACACACAGCGTAAGTGGTGTGAGAAATTAGGTCGTAATCCTGACTGAAGGGTTGTAACGACCAATTATGTATGTACATATGTATGTGAAAATTAGGGATCTCAAGTTTCCTTTTTCTCTAGAAAGTTGGGAGATACCTCAGTATTGCTTTTCAAATATAAAAGAGGATTTAAACGAAGAGCAACATTTTCTCCCTCTTATTACGTTTACAAACGACAGAATGTCTTTCATATTTAACTGGTAACCTTACCTATACGTGGTACACTCCGCCGATACCCAATGATCTCTGGTGGTCGGTTGTGGTCGGTATAAATTAGAAAGTAAAATATAAGTTGTAAAGAAAATGTCCATCTCAGACTGCCTTTATGGAGGTGTTTTGGTAGCCCCAGATTCAGGATCGTGTAGAGAAGCTTAATCAACTACCCAAATTGAACTAAATGATGACCTAAATAATTAAGAATTAACCAATGCAATGACGATTTTCATCCTCTAAAGAGGATATGTATGGATTTTTGAATATACGATTGGTTTTCAACCAGCCAAGTTGGGTCATATTTAATAAACTTCTTTTTATGGACATTGGACGACATTACATATCCCCTGTAATACAGAAATAACATATTGTGGCATACAAAAGGCCAGAATATTAAATTTATTTGGGGACAAGCTTGCTTTTTTATTTTTTTTAAAGATAGCATAAGTGAACCATATTCAATTTTAATAATTAAAATTTATTTTGAGAAAATAAAAATAACAACAAATATGTATATACCATACAAGTGGGTGTTTGATCCGTTAACCACAAACAGGTCTTTTGGTTTATAATTGTTTAATTACACAAAAAAAAAAATGAATAACTTCATATGAACATACATGCTTATAAATATAGTTCAAGTTCACCTTGCATTATCTGTATATGACGCTGCAAAAAAAAACGTCTTAATGAGTCTTAAAATTTTTTTAAAAATTGAATACGACATGAGGAGTTTTGTGGACCAAATGTTATAACTTTTTTACAATTTAATTAACCGTTGAAATACTTTATTTAACATTTTTCATACTTTATCGTTAACAAAAATCTTTCGGTCAAGGTCAAGATTACATCTGTATGTATATAGTATGTACAATACATTTGTCTATTTATGTAATAATCTCTTGTGTAACTAATTATTCATTTTAACCTTTATTAACCTTTGTTTTGGAATTTCTAGAAAAAAAAACTATAAAACATCAGGCTTGGAAGATGTCAATTATTTATACCCTGGGTAATTTAAAATACAAAATATAGTTAAAGAGATTACTTATCTTTGTCACTCCTCGCATCTCCCTTTCCAGATGGTGGCTAAGAGGACACTCAGCAGTTGTAATCGATACCGCAGAAATAAAATGTATGAGACGAACAAAAATAAAAAGAAAAAAATAGAGTTCGAATAATTGGTAATCAACCAACGGCTGATTTAAACAATTTGCTAGTAGAGTCAGGTGCTCAGTTGTCCACAGAATACGAAAGCCCGAAATGAGACTTGTTCGGTTTCGACGAACTTTAATGGCATGGTCATGGAACAATGGGTGATGCTATAAACGGAACATTACTTTAACCAGAAATACCATATGATAATAATCTCCACATACAACTAATCAAAATTTACGTATCAGAAATTAATTGATGTCCTTCAATCCTGCATAAATTGTGAACATTTTTACATTCAACCTTCAACCCTCTTTCCTCTGTCTCTGTAAAAATTGTGAAAATTATAAAATTTTCATTAATTCCTTGGGGATCATAGAGCCATTACAAATTCTCTCCCCCTTTGCCTGTGCAAAGTCAAAACTTAAATAAGACTCTAAAACATCCCTTAGAAAGCAGCTTATTCCTGCACCTGTCATCCTCAAGTATTAGTGTGGTGGATTCCGATGTTTCCCCTTCCCAGTGGGTCCGATTATATGCTTTTATTCATTAAGAGATTTTCTTAGGATTTATTTCTTATAATTTATTTTATATGAGCACTTGTAGTGATCTTTGACATAAGGAAAGCTGGGAAATTGTTTCGTGCAACAATATTCGTATACGGCAAAAACTCCCACTCTATGTAAAACCATGTTCCTATAAAGAAACATGGCTGAATGCTATCTAGCACGTCCATAGATTTAGAAAGGTGGCATCAGCGTTATTAAGAGGAAAGTTCCTAACAAATCATGAATACTACATTTGCTTGAAGTGTCGAGGTGGGTACTCAACGCATTCAAATAACTAATATCCATAGAAATGAAATGTTAACATGCTTTGTGCGGCTGCAGCACACTGCCTGGAATCCCTTCTGGCAACCTCAGTAGTGTAGCCTAATTAGCTGCCCAGCTTTAAGTCGAAAATTATTCAAACCATAAAATTAAAGCCAAACACTTCCACGCAAAAGCATCGTTAATACAGGCTGTAGCAAAAATTATTAAAAATGCAAATGTTCCCAGGCGACATAGTGCCATACTTTCCGATAGCCAGACGGTTATCAAAATTCCAACGTAATGAACTCTAAGATGGTGTATATCAGTCGCAGGTAGTTCAATGAGGCGGTGGAACGATATGATGGCACAATGAGTATCTGTAGATCAGATAATCTGGCCTAGTATGGTACATAAGACGAACATAACACAACATAATTGGCCATTACAACCATTCAGTCAGGATTACGGCCTAGCTTCTCACACCACTCATGTTATGTGTGTTAATTTTATACATGAGTGGCGGGACCTACAGTTTAAAGTCGATTCCGAACGAGAGATTTTTGTGAAACTTTTCATGGCAATTTAATTTGCTCTCCGAGTTTTTGCCAGAAATCTGCTGAGAGGAAGTCGCCGGAGAAATATTTTTTCATATTTCGTTTTGATGTCTGACCTGGGGTTTCAACCGTGGAATTACGTCTAGTAAGCCAACACACCTACCTACATATCCTGTAACTTGTAAGCTTATAGTTGGCAATACAGTCATGGATTCCATCAGTACCGGATGGTTGGCTTAGGATGTAGGGATGAGAAAGAAGAGAAGACCATTTTTTGTCTATGTTAGAGGAGAAAAGGGCGCAGATAAGTTAAGTATAAGTATAGATAGGTACATATAGTATACATAAGCTTACCGTTGAGAATAATCATCATACACGTTGAATGATCACTTTTTAACCATACTATTCTTGGATTGCAGTGCACTTCCATCTCGGTTCCATTGAAAACTATGATTAATTGCATGAAAGTCTTGTTTACAATTTTGCAGTTACATTTGTTTTTTTTTTTTCTTAGATTTTTATAAATATTTTAGAGTTATTTATTAATTTTTTTTCTTTTCTTTCAATGCATAATATAATAATAATAAATCTAAACAACATTCTATAATTTAATTTTTAAATTTAAAATTGAATTTGTACCCACTTCCGTTTAAATCTATTACATTTTTGCGAATGCTTTCGCCTTTTGTCTATTATAAACTCAAATGACTTCGAAACACATGTTCACCAGAGTACAACAGCTGTTTAGTTTTGACATTTAAGTTCGAAAAAAAATGATACAAAAACAATGAAAGCATGCGAAATATAAACAAAACCGGTGACACATTGCAAGGCACAAACACACAAAATAAAATTTAAGCATCTGGCTAAAAAGATAATTAAATTTAGTCATTTATTCTTGTAAATAATTCCCATATACACAACACACACAAAATGGAAGTGGAATTTAGCAAAGAAGATTTTATGTTATCTGAAATCAAATACGAATGTGAGTATTATTAATGGAATTTCCCTTGTAGAAGAATTTCATAATATTCATAAAATCTTTCATATTTATTTCATCACAAATTTATAGATTTGGATCATACGGCTGATGTCCAGTAAGTTTTTTATGATTTCAATCAATTAATCAATGACTAACAATAAAATTATTTTTATAGACTTCATGCCTGGGGCGATTCTCTTAAGGAGGCCTTTGAACAATGCGGCATGGCTATGTTTGGTTATATGACAGAATTGGATTATGTTACCGTTGAGACCTGCTACCAAATCGAAGCTAAAGGTGATGATGTTGAAGGTTTACTTTTCCATTTCCTGGATGAATTGCTGTTTCTTTTTTCCGCGGAACCTTATTTAATTTGCAAACGCTTGGAAATCACAAAATTCGATATGGAAACGTTAGAAATTGAATGCCGTTGCTACGGTGAACCATTCGATTTGGAAAAACATCCCCAAGGCACTGAGGTAAAGGCTATTACCTATTCTGCTATGCAAGTTATTCAAGAACCCGAAAGAAATCATTACGAAGTGTTCGTAATTATTGATATTTAGTGTTGCGTTTTACCCGAATTTTTTTATTAAGAGTACATTTTGTGACTTTGTTCTTTTTTTTAAAGTTTATTTTAATTTTTAGATTAATTTATTAAAGTTTTTTAAGAACGGAAAGTAAAATACTAGTTATTCTTTAATTGTGTAGCCCATAAAATATGATCGCAGAACATTGACCTTTTCACAATTCGAGAAAAATGTAATTTCCATTAATTCAATTTATTGGAACGGTTTTGTATTATGGAAATTGTTCTCTAGTTGCTTTGCCATTTCTCAACTGAAAAATTTAAGTTGCAAAAAATAAAATTACAAACGTAATTTCAAAATGATTTTTGTGTGTATTGATGTGTAATATATTCTCGGGAAACTGCCAACTTGTCTGAAGGTCTCTTCCCATCCCTAATCGAACCACAAAAATTTTATTTTTCAATTTTAGTTTTTTTAAGAAATGTTTTAAAAATCTAAAAGGGGTTTGCTGGAGACTATTATAGACCTCTTAAGCTTTGTCAACGAACTTAATTTGCTTTGGAATTTGAAACAAAAAGTGTTACAGGAGCTAAAATAAAATCCATTATTTATATACCAATCCTCTGTTTCGAGGGTTTGTGGTTTCTGAGCTCCGTGTAATATAAATCCGTTTTACTAAAAATAACTTCAATGCAAATATACGGCATAATTTACAGTTTCCCTTCAGTAGACGAAAACACAAGCAATCAGAATTTTTGTTTTACCATTCCTATGTGGTCATAAGACACACTACGTTAAAAATCGCCGTTTGTTGACAATGTCTATAAAGTATATCGTATGTTTCGAATTCAATTTAGAAAATCACAACTGAATCGCATCAAAACGCAGTCATTTCTTAAGCAAAAATAAAAAAGAATTCAAAATGGAATTTGCAGTCAGAAAACTTTTGCGGTAGATGGCAGATATTGTATTCTTTTAGTACATCTCTGGACTACATTCATGAATGGTGAGTTAAATGGAGAATAAAGTCTTTGTTGTTTTTTTATATTTAATATATATTATATTATTATGTATTATTTAATATATATATATATATATATATATGAAGCATTACAATCAAAATTAGTTACATTATTAGTAACTATATAATATATAATATAATTAAGAGACTTAAATAGAATTTTATGTTTTAACGAAAAGAAAATTTATTTGCCATCCTTACCATCACTTAAGAGTAAAACATGACATTGAATTTTACTGAAATATTGAAACAAAAGAAACTCAGAAGTAATCGTATCGAGGGAAGATATGAAGGCATTCAACTGTAAACCCATACATTTTTAATTAATGACTTATTGCATAATTTTTTGTGGATAATTAAAGATGTTATCTTCATTCTTAAAATCTTTTGTAAGAAATTGTTCATTTTTTGTACAGAAAAATTGTTTATTGTTTCTTGAAATTAGACCATTATTAGGTACTAGCTGCCGTAGTCTACTAGGTAGTGTATTGGCTTATTAGGCGTGAGGCCACGGTTCCAATCCCAGGCCAGACATCACGAACTAAACGAACAAAAAAAATATTTCTTCGGCGACTTCCTCCCAGCAGATTTCTGACAAAAACTCGGAGAATAAATAAAATTGCCATGAAAAGTTTCTCAAAAATATGTCGTTCAGTGCCAACTTTAAACTGTAGGACCCACCACTCATGTATAAAATTAACACACACAACTTAAGTGGTGTGAGAAACTAGGTCGTAATCCTGACTGAAGGATTGTAATGGCCAAATTATTATGTACATAATATTATGTAGGTACTTATTTCAAAAACTTAAAAATATAAATTTCTACATCGCATATACATATGTATGTCCATACCTAGTGGCCAGAGTGACTTTTGTTCCATAGTTTCACATCACAGGAGCAATTAAAACGGTCATTTCCTTAATAAAAATTAAAATTTTAGTTTTTTAATATAAAAAGAATTGGTAGTAAATTACGAATTTCGACATTGAGTAATTCTTTGCAAATTATTTTTATTTGGTATTGTAGTATTTTAACTCGGTTCATTATTTGTTATTAAATTTTGTATGGTTTTCTGAAGCTATAACTTGCTCTTTTACGAAACCAATAATTAAGTAGCAATGGGAGGCGGCATACATATGTATGCCGAATACATTTAATTGGGTCATGGCGTCAGCCTTGCCATTTTGTTCTTCAAACGGAATGAAAAGAGACCATGAAGAACTTATTCGCTATTTAGTTACCTATCGAAACTAACCTATTTTAACAGAAGAAGAAAAGAATCTCGGAGACCTAACCACTTTTATCTAGATGAAGGGCGGAGCTGTAAATTTTGTAACTGTTTAAATGTTGAGCTTGACATTTACAATTTTTGGTACATTTATGTATAAAGGAACTGTGGTTCAACGTCTCGAAAGATAGAATTAAAAAAACTTTAAAGAAGGTGATGTTAATTTTGAATTCTTAAGAAAGACATGAGTCTTATGCATACATTTTAATTTTATCCGAGTAGATGGACCTACTGTTTAATGTCGACTCCGTACGATTTGTGAAACTTTTCATTGCAATTTAATTTTACTAACAGAGTTTTTGCCGGATAGCTGCTGAAAGGAAATAGCCGAAGAAATATTTCGTTTCCATCAAGATGACCAAGGCAAGGGTTGAACCACGGGCTCTCGTCTAATAAACCAACACACAACCGAGAAGAGCCTTTCTTTCCAAGCTTCCACCACTAATGGTAGCACACTATACAGCCAATACACTTTTATTTTCTTTATAGAAACAGAATCTAATTGTTGTATACTTACAAAAACAATTTAAATTTTATACAAATTTGTAATAGATTAAGGAAAAATATATTATTGGAGAAGGTATCCCATTAATTAGTTTTATAGTATTTTAATTAATTATAAGTCATAAAATATTGATAAGTACGTTTATATAGAAATTGTAAAAATGAATAAATATAGTACAAGTATCATGTGTACGAAATGTTGATGGAAAATAAGGAAAGGAACCGCTGTGAAAGACTAGGGCCATTAAGGAAGTACATATATTATATAATTAGATCACTAACTATTGAGCGAAAAGAAACTGTAAAGCTTAGAAATTTAGTGGGAGTTGTGAAAAGAAGTCGCCTTGGTCTAGTAGGTAGTGTGTTGGCTTATTAGACGAAAAGCCAGGGTTCGAGCCCCAGGCCAGACATCAAAATAAAATACAAAAAGTATTTCTTCCGCGACTTCCTCTCAGCAGATTTCTGGCAAAAACTTTGAGAGTAAATAAAGTTGCCATGAAAAAGTTTCTCAAAAATCTGTCGTTCGGCGTCGACTTTAAACTGTAGGTCCCGCCACTCATGTATAAAATTAACACACACAACATAAGTGGTGTGAGAAACTGGGTCGTAATCCTGACTGAAGGGTTGTAATGACCAATTACGTACGTTACGTACGTGTGAAAAGACTATTTTAAATTAACTTTCTTTAAAAGCCAATAGTTGTCTCCCGATGCAAGTCGTTTGTGTAATATTTTCACTTTGAAACACATTGAGAGCGGTACACTCAGGGGTCTAATAAGCCTTTCGAATTATTACAGAATATTTAAATTCAATGCCAGGAGTACTTGATACTGCTGTTGCATGTGAAAATTCTCAACGTGTCTGTTTATAATTTTTCAAAGTTTATATATAAAGTTACACTGTAGTTTATAATTCACAAAGTTGAATTAAAATATGATTTCATTACAAGAATAATTAGAAAATAGGCTAGTATTTAGCCGTACAAGTTCATTTAATATTTTTAAATTCCCAGAACGGTATCCACATAAATAAAATAAAATCTAGAATTTCAAATTACCTTGTGGCTAAATACGATTTCGATTATATGAATGAATAATTTATAATATGAGCGTTGCAAGAAAAAAATACATGCTCAGTTATAAACATTATTTATTTGCTAAAGCCAGCTGATTGCAAAATTCGAATTTGTTATAAAAAAAAATCAAAATCAATGCATAATTCATAAATTTTTTTCGCCTATTCAATGAAATTCATAATTGCCAAATATAATACTACACATACAATAAAATACATAAATTATGTGGCATATAAATACATATAATAATAACGAATCGATTTCGAAATGAAAGGTAAACCATTCTTTATTTGAAATCATGATCCCTCTTTTTTTGTTGTTAAATAATTATGAACAACGCCTCAGATTATACGATAACAATGAAAGTGCAATGATCTCCAAAATAATTCACAGTGTCTACATTTCTTGTATTTTAATTTTAATTATTTTCAATCGTTATTTCATTTCTTTTCCTTAACTCTAGATTTTTTTTGTGGGAAATGCACAGGATGTGTTCTCTCAAGCTGTTGTTAAATAAATTAAAAATGCATTCTTTATTGTTATTCAATGTGTTTTTTTTTTGGCAATTCTTAAGGATGCGAAAATCCTTTTGTATGCATTCATTCATGTACAATTTTACCGTTTTCTCGCCATTGATCGTATACAATTGTAAATGCATTGTGCAAGATGTTTTGGAATTATGTATACCCACCCCTTTTTTGTGCATTTTTTTCATTTTTCTTATTGTTAAGAATGCCAAAAGTGATTTGCAAAATCATTTCTAGATACAGGATCTTTTATTATTTCTCAATTTTTGGCAAATTTTTGTGGTTCCTTTAATAAATTCAAGGGTTTTCGCATATTTTCTTTCTTTTTTATTTTTGTTTTTGGTAATATGACAAGTTTTGATAACTGTTATTTGAATGTTTGTAAAGAATAATTTATATTTAAAAAAATTTTATTTCTTTTGTTATGAGTGTTGAAAAGAGTGTGATCCTTTAGATTTATTATATGCAAATACATGAGTATACGAGTATATACTCCGTATAATATATAATATAATAAAGTATATACAATAACTACCTTATCTGGATACATAATTGTATGTGTCCAAATGTTTTAGTATGGTTGAAGCCATATGTTATTGGGTCGTTGAACTGTCTTTTACTGGAGCCCCTGATTGGACATAGTTCAAATGTCTAACGGGTTTTCTATAAACAATTATCAATATTGTCGCCCGTACTCTGAAGATTACAGTATTAGGTGATGTTCCTTACTTCGTATGTGCGTATCACAATTCGCTCCTGGGAAGACGTAGTGATATCAACACTTTCCGTCTTTAATATATTAATCCTCAGGCCTGAAATCCGAGAAACTATCTGCCAAAAGACAGACCCTGGACCCTGGAAAACCCCGTTATCCTTTTGCCAATTTTAAGATTTTTTCCGAGAATCGTAGCCAGAACTCTGGTAATAGAATTAGTGACATAACACAACCATGGAGTCGCTGGAGTTTAGTAGATAGCGTGTTAATTTGTTTGACGAGAGCCGCTTGCTCAGACATCTCTAACAAACCGAGGGTACAAATAAAATTGCCATGAAAAGTTTCTCAAATTCGTCATTCAGAGACCATATTAAACGATTATTAACGATTAAAAAATAAATAGATCCAGCCAATCATGGACAAAATGAACACACACAACATAAGTGGTGTGAGAAGCTAGGTTGTAATCTTGACTAAAGGCTTATAATGGCCAATTAAGTAAGACAGAATACCGTTTCACTATGTTTAATATTGTGTAGACTTTCAATAAGGAAATATTATTTCCTTACAACAATTTACTCATAAAAAAATTAAGATGATTTTGGTTTGTCATACTGCTATTAAATATTCAGAAACTAAAATGCGATTAATAGTTTTTTTTTGCAATACACGCCGATATGAGTGGGAATTAGAAGTAATTTGTATTAAATTATCTTAACAATAAGAAATTCGAAAATAAAAACATTAATATATAGATATATATTCATAAATAGATTATAAGTGTGTTTCTAAGGAACCAATTTATAAAATTTATAAAAATTTAATAAAATATTGCAAGTCCACATTCGTTGTAAGAGTTACATTCCCCTCAATATAGACAAAACATGGTTGCATTGTATTAAAAATTATAGATGTAATAGATGTTTACTTAACAGTTTTACATCAAATTTAGTATAAATTTACAAAATACTTTCAATTAACAATCTTTAATTTACATAAAAAGCATTTAGAAAATAATATTTTTATAATTTTTCATTTTTGTAAACATAAAAATACACCACTGCACTTAACCGGAAATAATGAAATTTACAACTCTGTTCTGCTAGTACAATAACAGAGTTGCTTACATTAAATATTCTCTTACATTTCGAATATCAAAACAAAAACAGCTGTTTAAACTATGACAGCTGTTTGGAAAACAATAACAAAATATACGCATTGATTAATCAGCTGTGTTTTGTTGTTATTGTGGGGTCGGTTTGGCGAGGTGGTTGGTTACAGTGTTGTTGTTGTCATCATATGTTTAGCGTAGCCGAACGTATTTGAAAAAAGCCGGTGATATGCCTTCTGTATATTTTCTCTCTTGTTTTAACACATGCATTTTAAATGGCACCATCTATCGGTAAACTTATATATGGAGCTCACTTTAATCAGCCGTTGGAGGGGAAGTACAAAAAAGTTTGTTTATGTTTATACAAATGTATGCGAGCGTTTGTTTTTGTTTACATTTTTACTCGTACGAATTTGTAAACAAACCAAAAGGCGCCTTTTTAAGGTTTTCTAACTGAATGAAAAACAGCATATAATTCTGTTAATTTATATTATTTATTAAAAAAGGAAATTATTTAAATTTAATATTATTTTTTTGTGGGAATTTCAAGTGGTTACTAAAATTTTGCAGTTGGTGTCAGTATTGAAGGTATGTTTTTGCATTTTGTTGGTGTTTCAGTTATTGCTTTTGTTTTTGCTATTCGAACTTTTTGCTATGTTTTTGTAATAGATTAAAGAAATACTTGCCAGTTGTCAGAACTGTAGTAAATTGTAGTGTAGTGGTACTACTTTTTTCCTCTTTTTTAATATACCAATAACAACAACTCCAAAAACCACTGTGCATGACATGGTCGTCGACCAAATCTTCCTCTTCTTTTTCAGCAACCATTATTGTCGCTGTCATTGTTCTAATGAGGGCTGCCCCCATGTGTCAGTCAGTGTATGTTAATCCGAAAAATAAACTGAAAAGAAAACAAAATAGAAATAAAACTTTTCGCTTCTACGCCATACTTGCGGTACGTAATTCGTAGGGTATTATGGCTATTTTAGCACCGATTTCTTTTGCACGATTCATTATTATATTATTCCTATAAAAAAAGAAGAAACGCCAACACATGTACAACAAATACGGCCAAGTGTAAAAAGAAAAAAAGTTCAGCAAAGAAAATATCAAATAAATCAGAGGGAGAGAGAAAGAGTTTGAAAAAAATAGTGCAAAATTTCTTATGCCGCATAAATTTCTGGAATTTTAGGAAAGTTTTAAATATTTGCAAAGAGATTCAATGAAATTTTCATAAAATTAAGTAAAAAATTCTCAAGATTAAAGAAAAGAATCTGAAAAGCAAATGAAATAAAGTCAAGAAAAAAAAACGTTGCAAAAAATAAAATTGAAAGAATCTGTGGTGAGTGAGTGAATGTGTGTGAAAAGAAATACGGAAAGAAACAAAAAATAAATTAAAATTTTCTATTTGGAATGGTGGAAAAAATTTTTCAAAAGAAACTTGCCATAATTCTTCAACTAATAAGAAACAGAAAATAATGTAAGTTTTACTACATTTATAATGATTTTGCTTATCGTAATTAATAAATACTGTGATTACTATTGACATTTCTTTAGCGTCTGCCCCTGCCCATACCACCTTCTTCGCCAACAAATACTTGCGCCTTTTATGGTATGTAAGCATTTCGGTTATCGCGGAAAGTTGTAGCAATTGGAATAGCCAACGCAACCATGGTGTGTAATCGTTTAATGCTTGCACTAATGGTGGTCTGTCTCTTTGATTGTTGGCCACTTGGGGTTAGTTGGTGCGCATTTATGTGCGTATGGGTTGGGGCAAGAGGAAAAGGGTGGCATTAATTATAGTGATTCCTGTTTTAAATTTCCTATAACTCATGGCGTTAGCAACTGAGGAAATTGGATGTCCCCTACCAAAATCTAAGAAAATTGCACATTTTTTCATATTGTCATAAAAAATTCGTTGCTTAATAGGGTTGCCAAGTATTACATTTAAATTTTTGGTGTTGTAAATTGGGAATAGTTATCAAGTTAGAAAAAAAAAAAACAAATCGAAAACTATTTCACACATTCTGTAATAATACAGTGACCGTCAGTAGTCAAATGAATGGTGTGCTGGTTTACCAAGCAAAACCTGGAGGATTCAAATCTAAGCTCTCTAACATCTTACAAGAGAGATATGAGGAAATATAGGATTTTAACCTCCCCAGCAGTTTTCTAGCAAAAACTTCGAGAGGAAACTAATTGTAAATAATCCTGATAAAAGGGTAAAGTAGGCCAATAAACAGTGTCCAATTGATTCTATGGTGGTTCTAGGCTACTGAAGCTATATGTAACGTATCTTTTTTTGCATATAATTCACTAAAATTAGAGTCAGAAGATATAACAAAGTTAGTTTCTTACATACATACATAATTGGTCGTTACAAAACTTAAGTCAGTATTACGACCTAGCTTCTCACACCACTTATGTTGTGTGTGTTAACTTTATACATGAGTGGTGGGTCCTACAGTATAACGACTACAGACTGAACGACAGATTTTTGAGAAACTTTTCATGGCAATTTTGTTTACTCTCAGAGATTTTGCTAGAAATCTGCTGATAGGAAGCCGCTGAAGAAATATTTTTTCGTTTTGTTCGAGATGTTTGAACTGTGGCCTCAAATTTAATAATCCACCACACTATCTACGGCGACTTAAGCTAGATTCTTAAACTCTTAATTATTGTTATATCTCTTAATCAGCCACTCAGCAGCTATAAATTTGCTATAAATTGCTGTATCCTTTTTGTTATAATGTTTGATCCAATCGATCAATTTAATCCGAATTTTTAACTGGGTTAATTAGAACATAAATCCTGTATCGAAGATCAATAATTGAACATTATACGGCTCACTCACTAAACTTGTACAATAAACATAATTTTATGATTTTATTACATTTGTTATAACATTGTAAATTTCAGTACTTCTTCTAAACTTTTTCAAATGCCGAAAATTTAAATACTTTATACACAATAAGAAAGCAGCTGCGCTCCGTAGTTGTCTTTAGTAGTAGAAAACATAAATTGTACTCCGAATAATTCAAATTGTGAAACTTTCATACCTAACAATTCATTTTTACATACCAATCTGCAGTATTGTGCAATTTAGAGAGTTAATTCTATAAGCCGTAGTCTAGTAGGTGGTGTGTTGGCTTATTAGACGTGAGGCCACGATTAGAACCATCATTATCTAGTTCTGTTTTTGCGTGTTCGAGATGATAGTAAGAATAAGGGAAATAGGGTGTCAAAACATTCAATAATAAAAATATATGTACATTGTTTTATACATTTGAAGAATCAATATTTTTTTTTATATTGTTAAAATTGTTTATGTTTTTAAACAGTTTTAATTCCTAAAATATATTGTTCTATAAACAGCTGCTAGGTTGGTTAGGTTGGAGTGGTAGCTCCACTCACTTGAGCGCGCATAGCGGCCCGTTGTGATGCCACTGGTGAACACAGTCCCTGTACTGACCAAGTTCAACCAAACTAGGGAAGAAGAAGTCGGTCAGGGCAAGGGCCCCACATTAAAACAGCTGCTGAATTTAATTAAATTTGTATCAATAAAAAAAATAGATTTGCGTCTAAAATTGTATGTACATATATGTATATATTAAATTTTATAATGAGTAATCGATCAGTAAAGTATTAAAATAATTATTTTGAAGTTCTGCTGATTTAAATCATCATATTATTTAATATTGTTAAAAAATAATAGTTTTTTTTTATAAAAACATACAAATGTTTGTGGTTTTAATTGAATTTCTTTTAAGCTTATGGAGTATTATTTGTGATTAGCCAATATTGTTTTCATAGAAATGATAAGATTCACATAGGATTTATTACGTCATTAAAATGAAATTGATTTTTTTTTCTATTTTTAATATTCACACATATTCATAGAATGTAAACATATTGTTGGTGTATTAATAAGTCGATATACATATTTAAAGAATCTTTAGTGAGTGTAAAACTATATTGTTGAAGTAAATGTAAACGATTAGAAAAGATAGAAAAGGACTACTAAATAATATTTGAATTTGTATATAAATTTTACATAATTTGTTCCACATAGACAAGAGCAGTTGTAATCTCTTGTTATACATATGCTGGAGGCATAAGACTCTACAACCAAGCTTCCGAAATGCCAGTCGAATGCCTAGCAATGTGTATGTATTGTCATTATACAGATTTCCACTTTTATCTCCGATTGATCAAAGCACTTAATCCATTCATGGATAAAATTAACACTCAAATCATAAGTTGTGTGAAAAGCTAGGATTGTAGTGGCTATTTAGTAAAGTAACTGCAAACACGTGCGTAAATGTCAAAACCAATTAAAAAAGACAAAATAGTTTGCATGTTAAAAAGAAATCTTATTCAGTGCTGTTAATAATTTTTACAACGGCAACTCTGTTTTACCCAACAAACAAATCAAACGTGTTCGTTCACAGTTTCTTTACATTTTCGGTGTGTATCGACGATGTTGTTGCTGAATTCTTGTATTTTCTAATCGGATGCGAAATACAATAAAAATTGAAAAAAATAAAGAGGGCAGGCAGGCAGGCAACAAGCCCAACAAAACCAACATCATCATCATCATCTTCACATCAAAATCGAATACCGATTTTCTTGTCTTCTCTTTCCGTTTCGTTTAGTTTTTTCAATTATATTTCGTGTTTAAACAAACATTTTGATTTGTTTGTAGTACAACTTTCTACATTAAAATAATTAAATTTTGATTTGATTTTTATTTTGCAAATAAAAACAATAACAACAGCAATAGCAATAGCAATAGCAACAAATATAACTAACTGTCTCTTCCGACGTTCCGTTTAAATTTTATTGCTTTTTTGTTGTTGTTTTTTTTTGGTTTGGTTTTCTGGGTTTTAGTGTCGTTTTACACGATTCATGTTTTTTTGGGTGGCTGTTGGGCATACGATTGTACAGCTTCGTGTTATACCGATTATAGGTGCTTTAACGAAGTTGTTGCTTTTATTTGTTTTTATAGCAAAAAATATTCTCGTGTTTTATAATATTTTTTTTTATTATTTTTTTTTATCTGTTTAGTAAAACAAAATAAAAAAAAAGTAGAAAATATTATTTTTTCATTTGTTGTTCGTATAAAACCAATGCAGACGATTGTGATGGTGGTGGCTGGCATAGTGTAGCGTCCTCCTCTTTTAATCTTTGTAGTCACATTTTGTTAAACATTTCATATGTACATGTTTCTTGTTGTTGGTAATTTTGTTATGAATTATAAAATACAAGCAGAAGCAATTTGTTTAAATATTATATTTATAGTATATTTATTGTATATTGTTTGTTGTATTTTCGAAAAAAAAAAACAATAAAGAAGGTAGGAAAAAAGTGTTACGAGTCGATTATAGTTGCCAACCAGCAATGTATACACATACATACATACATGCGGAACTTGCATATGAATATATATTTGTATTGGATTTTATTTAAAGGAAAGCCATTTATTTTCTACGTATATTTCTATGTCTATTTCTATTTATTTTTATTTGAATTGTATTTGTTTTATTTTTTGTTTATTTCTGTTAATGGAATGGGTGGGAGAAGTGCTTGTTTCTGCATACAAAAACATATAAACTCAGCCAGCCATCTTTTTTATTGAATAATTCAATTTAAGATTCTCTTTTTGTTTCGTTTTGATGTGTATCCGGTTTCTTCGTGCGTCTGCACTGGTGACTGTATGGTCGTCTTTCGAAGTTGGTTTCCAGGATACAAATCTGAAAATGTTTAATTTATTTTTATAATTTTGTTTTACAATTTGTTTATAAACATTAAATATTTTTTTTAAGGTCGATACGAAGGTATTATTATCAATGAAGGTCATAGTTTTTTTACCATTGCCATTTAGGGTTACTTTATTCCGCTTGAAACATGAGAGTCACTCTTTGCGGTTGATGGAACCTCTTCATGCTGCCTATTAATTAATGTCAATCTCATATTTTAAGCAATACCTTAAACTGATCATTCTATATTGGGTTTACCAAACTGAGATTCACTTTTCATTCAGCTTTTAAAATCTCTAGATAATCTCTAGAAATTCGAATTTTTCGCCAACTAATGATTACGTAAATATTGTATATGTTGTTACATTTAAGTCTAAAATGAAATTAATTAGGGGATTTCGGTACCTAAGGAATCGATTAGAGGACAGCGCTTTCCTTTTTAACCACCCCTTGAACAGAAACAGTCGACTCTATGTCTGAAGAGTTTTCTCGAAGACTTTGTAACAAAAATTAATGGAGCAATCTGGAAGCTGCATACTCTCTTAAAAGAGGAAGTAATTTGTGGTATGCGGTTGTGCCAAGAATAGATCTTAGAACCGTAGCAGGAGTTTTTTCTCCCAGAATGAAACATTCCAAGCTTACGGTGAAACGCGCTAGTATCTTCCAAGCGCAAGTCCTTTGATACGTTAAGATTGAAAATTAGCCCAAATAAGTTCAGTAGTTAGTGTGTTGGCTTATTGTAGAGCTCGTGAGTGTATTTGTCAGCTCTGACATCTCGATTTTTCCCTCTTAGTGTTCACCCCAGAGTATCTTTGTAATCCTTCCTACTGTGTGATTCTTCCCACTTTTTCAGCGTGGTCCTCAATGCACTGAAAGGCATTGATTTATTCACAATACTCTATTAGCCATAAAATTCGCTTTCTCATTACTGATCACTTACTGATGACTAGATACCGACATAATACGTAAAGTTCCATGCCTAGAGTAGTTGTTATTTACCTTTTACCTTCCAGGATGGTTCTTTATCCGTCTCCTATGCCTAAAAGTTTTTGCCCTGATTGTCATTTGGTTATCAGTGAAGATATTTGAAACCTTATGTGCCAACTTTACCAATTTACCATTAGCTTAGATCATACTTTGCGTGATCGCATGTAACTACGCTTGTGGTAGGGTCCGGTGGTCGAAGTCTGGTTCTGTCCTATCTCCATGTACCCATGGGCGTCTGTGCCATTGATCCATTTGATCAAGAAAATCTATCTGGCATCAAGGTGATGTAATTGTCCACAAGTAATACGTTAAGCATCCTATCGAATAATTCCGCGTTAAGCGAGTGCCCGTCCAGTATTACAATTCTACTCTGGTGATGCGATTTATGGCTCTGGTTAATTCATTCCCCCATAGCCTGACGATGATACACCGCAAGTGCCGCTTCGTAATGAACTCGTATTTCAATCTGGTGGATAACAAGTATAGATGCCTATGCGCTTGCATTGCACTATTTATCCCTAAAGGCTCTTATTAAATAAGGAGTTCACGCGATACTATACGCTCTCTTCTACACAAAAGCTTGGTATGTCATACGACTTGTGTGATCGTCTAGCAGCGTCTTTAACAACACATTCAATGAAACCTTTAAATTATTCTAATGTAGCATTTCTTTTTCATCATTTCATTTTACAACATGGATCTAATTAAAATTCTAAAGAGCCAGTGTGTAATACTTGGAGTGAGGCTTTCCTACATATTGATCAGAATCTGTGGGATTTTTCTGTCTTGTGTTCCAGATGGTAGCTCCATGTCAATTTTCTATCCAAATGATATCCAAATCTTTCGCATGGCTGTGTATTCTAATCTCCTTGACAAGAAAGTGAGGATATTCTAATAATATCTAATATAATAAATTCTAATAATAATATAATAATAATAGCGATATTTGTCTTTCTGGTAAATAAACATGTTACGGTCTTATTAGGAGGTAGAGATTCAGACTCCTTGGCTGTGTCCAATTGTATGTTAATGTTTAGAGCGCGTTTTGCTCTCCGGCATAGGTATTTGCATTGACACAACTAAGTATAAACTAAGTTTTAATTATTGCTGTGATATAATGGATTGGTGTTAACCTATATTTGGAAAACCATGGAGTAACATTGTTGTTCTGATTTAAATTTATGTTCTATAAATAATTATAATAATAAGTAGTTTAAAGCTTACATATGCCAGTTTTGTGCGATTTTCTTCTTCTCCTTCTGTTGCCTCTTGAATACAAGCACTAAGAAATGAAAAAAGAAATGAATACCACTAATTAATTCTAATTAAAAGTTGTATGACAACATTCCACAATTATTTTAATGAACTACGTATACGATTTGTATTTAAAAGAAACGACAAAAGAAGAAGTAACAGGGAATATTATTAGGCTGTAAATATCTAAGCTAGTCTTTTTCGATTTGTTGTAAAGGATTAGGAAGTCATAGTGAGTCCATAGGTACATATATATATTTGTATTGAATATGTACATACATACATACATAATTGGCCATTACAACCCTTCAGTCAGGATTATGGCCTAGCTTTTCACACCACTAGAGATGGATTATCGATCACACTTTTCTAAAATAGCACGAATATAATTGCAGAGCAGCGCTCGTATGGAATTCTTAGGGTAGCCGTTGTCCGAAGAGACGATATATTACTTATAAGCACACCTTTTAGTCAGGATTACGACCTAGATTCTCGTACCACTTACGTTGTGTATGTCAATTTTATACATGAGTGGCGGGACCTATAGTTTAAAGTCAATTCCGAACTACAGATTTTTTGAATAACTTTTCTTGGCAATTTTATTTACTCTCGAATTTTTGCCAGAATTCTGCTGAAAGGAAATCGCCGAAGAAATATTTTTTCATATTTCGTTTTGATGTCTGCTCTGGAGTTTGAACCTCGGCCTTACGGCTAATAAGCCGGCAACTTGAATACATATTCAATTAATCAATGAATCTGTCTTTTGGCCTAAAAAGTTCACAACGGTAAACAAAATATCTTCAAATACCATAATTTAAATAGAACGCAAAAATTTTTGCAATAACTGTGAAATGAAATGCCAGCATTTGAAAAAAACGTCGAAGCATTTAAATCAAATTGCTCTCAAAGAATCTTGTTTTTTTTTCGATTTCTGTCAGAGAGTTGTTAATAGAAAATTGACCTACAAGTAGTACATCATTATGAGAATCTTTTTTTTTATCTTCTTTATTAATGTTTTTCTACTTCTTTTTCTTTCTATTGTCTATAATATTCCTTTATTACTTGTCATAATAGTTGTTCAATTTAAATATTTTTATTTCTGTTTGTTTTGTTTTGTTTTTTGCGTCATTTTCTTTTATATTTGTACTTGCTGTTGTCATTTTATTCATAATTAAGCGCTTTAAACAACTTCTTCTTAAACTACATTCTGGAGAGTAGTTCTTTCATTCTTTCATGTTTTTTTTTCTGTATTATTCTTACTATTATTATGATTATTTTGTTTGTTACGTTGTCTTTTCTCTTTGTTGTTGCTATTGTTTAATACTATAAAACATATAACAACCAACAACGTTTACTATGTCTACAACTACGACGTCATAGTTTGATGACCCCATACCAGCACAAACCACTCGATCGACCATCTTCTCTTCATGTGTACTAAAAAAAAAAATAAGAATAAGAATAAAAAAGTTTAAAAAAAAGTATTAAAATATAAATTTTAACATTTAAACCATTCATGCCATTGAACATTAGCAAAAAAAAAAAAAAAAAAAAAAATCCATAGAGAAGACCATATAAAAATAGCTGTAGTAGTCATAGTTGTCGTTGTGCTTATAATAGTACATATACACTGAGGGAATTTAATTTAAATGCAGTGCATAAGCTAAGAATCAATATTAAATATTCTTCTTTTATTGGATAAAAATGTTTCTACTTTAGCTTTTGAAATAAATTACAACACATACTGGCCAAGAACTGAGCTAAAGATGATTAATCGACTTTGTGTAATATTCTTGCACATCTAACACTATGTTCAGATATGCACTTTTATTGAGTAAATATTCGTTTTATTGAGTACAATATTTTAAGTGTTCAGACATAATAATATACGCAGTTCAGCTGCTTATTCAATATTCATTTGACAGCTGGTAAACAGAACAGCTGGTTGTTTCAACAACATTGTTTTTATTTTGTTGTTTTTTTCTTGTTTGTCGTTGTTGACATTTGAGTTGTCAAATATCAACAGAAAGTGTTCGGATAATTGTAATATGCGCACTGAACATACATATGACAGTGCTGCATTTTAAATTTTACTCAATATTATAACAATTTACGTATTTATTGCGCAATAATTAATTGAAACTTTATATGAAATATTAAGCTCAATAATGGCGTTTATTGTGATTTACGCAGTAAAGTTGCATATCTCAACACCGTATAAAGGTTCTTGTATTGAGTTTATAAGCGATTCGAATATAAGCGAGCGAAATCGAATTCTTTTTCCCCCTGCCTATTATTCACTCGAAAGGAAAGGGTTCAACAAAACTTTTCCAACAAACTTTATTCAATGCTTGCAGTTTAACTGTTGGAAACGTACAGTTGGTTAGTTTCAGATCATGTAGTCTGGTGTCGCCGTAGTGTAGTAGGTAGTGTTTTGGCTTATTTGACGTAATACCATGGTTCAAACCTTAAGTCAGACATCTGCAACAACACGAAATATGAGAAAATATTTTTTTGGGCCAATTCAAAAACTCAAAAAGAAACTGCAAAAAAATCTAAGACCAAATAAAATTGCCATGAAAAGTTTCTCAAAAGATCTGTCGTTCGGAGTCAACTTTGAACTGTAGTTCCCGTCACTCATGTATAAAATTGACACACACAACATAAGTGGCATGCCTTTCATACCATATCGGTGATATTATAAAAGATGAGACACATTCGTTCACACAATGTAAGCCGTCGTGATGTGTATCATGGCTTCAAAATAAAGGGTGTTTTTTTATAGATGTATAGAACTTTAAGTTGCAATAAAACAACGATGGATTATTCGATTGATATGAATTTTATTTATCCGAAAGATAATCTTGTGGCATTACATTTTAAATATTATTTCTGGCATATGACCGCCACGGCTGGCGCGGACGTCCAATTTTCGATGACTTTTTCCAACATTTGTGGCCGTATATCGGCAATAATACGGCGAATGTTGTCTTCCAAATGGTCAAGCGTTTGTGGCTTTACCGCATAGACCAATGACTTTACATAGCCCCACAGAAAGTAGTCTCGCGGTGTTAAATCACAAGATCTTGGAGGCCAATTCACAGGTCCAAAACGTGAAATTAGGCGGTCACCAAGCGTGTCTTTCAATAAATCTCTTGTGGCACGAGCCGTGTGACATGTTGCGCCGTCTTGTTGAAACCACATCTCCTGGACATCATGGTTATTCAATTCAGGAATGAAAAAGTTAGTAATCATGGCTCTATACCGATCACCATTAACTGTAACGTTCTGGCCACCATCGTTTTTGAAAAAGTACGGACCAATGATTCCACCAGACCATAAAGCGCACCAAACAGTCAGTTTTTCTGGATGTAACGGTGTTTCCACATACTCTTGAGGATTACCTTCACTCCAAATGCGGCAGTTTTGTTTGTTGACGTAGCCATTCAACCAGAAGTGCGCTTCATCGCTAAACAAAATTCGCTTATGAAAATCGGGAACAACGGTAATCTTGTTTTGGGCCCATTCGACGAATCTACGCCTTACTTGATGATCGTTTGGCTTCAATTCTTGCACGAGTTGGATTTTGTAAGCACGCAAACCAAGATCCTTCCGCAAAATCTTCCATAAAGTGGACGGACACAGATCCAATTCCTGTGCTCGATGGCGGATGGACTCATTCGGGTCTTCCTCAATGCTACGCTCTACAGCTTCTTCTGTACGCACCGTACAGCGTCTCTGGGGATGCGAGTTATCAATAAGAGTAAACGTGGTACGAAAACGATCCATGATTAATCGAATTAACTGCTCTGATGGACGATTTTGTCGACGATAAAATGGACGTAGTGCGCGATACTTTTTCCGCACGCGTTGTTCAGGCGTGAGTCTATTCATGATGAATTGCCAAACCAAACTGAGAATAAATCACTTGACAGCTGTTAAATCGGTCGCCGTCTTGAAAAGTAATGCCAACTTAAAGTTCTATACCTCTATAAAAAACACCCTTTATATCTCTTTTATGAGAGGTTACTTCGTTTGGTATTCCATCAAAGATAGGATAACCCTGTTTCTCGATAGAAGTAATTATGGAATTAAGAACCAACATTAATAACCGAGCGGCAACGATGTCTTTTGCGAAAACATACATGCCTTGTTCTGCTGAATTTGCTTGAATCTTCGCTCATTTATGTAGTCATAAAGACAAGGAGGCAATCGATAGTACAAATTTACTAATTTACTGCACGGCAACGGAATATCTGCAGAAGTAGTGCGTTCAATTAAAACCGCGCAATTAACCAACCAATTATCGTGGTTACTAAACTTTTTTATAAGATTTTCTTAGGCTTGCCATCGCGAAAGTGTCAAATTTTATTCAAATAATGATCAGGAGGTTGTCAATATCCCACTTTACTTTTTAGATGTCAAAACCAAACCCAGCTGTAGAGAAATATTAATAGAGTGCCAGAAAGTTTTGTTACCCATACTCGTTCTACACTGTAACTTCGGTTACATTCAGCTATTTACGTCCATTGCACGCAAAACTCATCATACCGGTAAAGGTTAATAACACCTTGGTAGCCACTAATCTACATTTGCAGTCATATTTAGCGGGGAGCAATGTAAGGTTCTCTAAGGTATGGTTACAACTTGTTATGAAATATTAATTTCGTATTTTCAACATCGAATACAGAACGTGCTTGAATAGTAAAAAATTCATTCTTAACCTAACTTTTACAATTTTTTATACTTAATTTGAAGTATAAGAAATCAAAGAACAAAATAACATCTCATACGAAAATGCGAACTTTCCCTTTCCTCTCTTCCATTGCTGGCAAAAATATCTCGAATGTCCTTATGAATATCGATGCAGAAAAATGCATTGATGAAATTTCTTAAGTACTACTTTAGTTAAAACAGATTTTGTGCACCGAAAATATGTGATTCCGTATTAAAAGTCTCTAACTTTTAAACCTCATTTTTAAAAGGTGTAAGAGATATTTCTTTGATTGATCCTCTGGTCGTGATTACGATCTAGAGTTTAAAGTCGACTCCGAACGACAGATTTTTTGAAAAACTATTCATGGCCATATTATTTACTCTCTTAGTTTTTGCCAGAAATCTGCAGAGAGGAAGTCGCCGAAAAAAATTTTTTCATATTTCGTTTTGTTCGAGATGTCTGACCTGGGATTTGAACCGTGGTCTCACGTCTAATAAGCCAACACACTACCTACTAGACTACGACATAATATGTTCATTTAATTTATAAAACTTATCCGCCTTAGAGTGCAATCTATTCAAATTTTCTTGTTTTCCTTTGAAATCCTATACAATATTCTCAAATAATAATTGACTTGCGATATTAAGTTTAGAACAGTCGTACAATTATCAATTCAAACCAAACCCCTTTTTACTCCAATAGAAAATCTCAGAAATCTAAGACCGCAAAAAGCACACAAAGTTCGAATAATGGCTATGTATTCTTCGATTAGGTTTGCTAAAAGCATGATAAGTTCGATTATTCACAAGGTTTTATCCTAAGGTTACATGATCGTTAAGGAATGTTATAAAATGTTAAAAAATATGCAAAAGATAATGAAATACTTATTGGTGTGGCGGTAAATTAATGCCTGCCATTCACTATTTCAATATCATTTCACGTAAACGTTACCCCAGATGGTACGTGATCCGTAATTTTAACATACTTTTTCAAACAAGTCGGAGTCTCAACAGTGGTAGGGTGAATACTATATTCCGCTGCCTATTGTGACTGTACAAGAAGATCTTCTTGTATCCTCCTAAAAAACAATCTAATGGGGCTATATGACATTGTCTTTGGCAGTGTATGGTCTGCTCTAAATCGTGAAATTAAACTCGTCTCTCAATACATTTGTTGCATCGCGTCCAGTCAAATTTCCAAATCCAATTTATGAATTTAATTTAAAAATATTGTACGAGTAGATAATCATCGCTCGATACATTGCTTTTATTTTCCTTCAAGACCTCTGACCCTTAATTAGGATAATATCAACATAGGATTTTATGCAGTCCGACCTCTTCCGAAAGCGTAGGACTCACTGAACAAAACTTTTTACCACTACACCCACTATAACAACCCAATAGATTTTCATAAATTTCGTTGTTTCTAGGCAACGATTTTGGCAACCCTGTCTTTCTAGAAATTCCTAAACTTGCTAACCTGGCAAAATTTAATAAAACTGAAATAAAGCAAAGCAATAATAAGAATCGATAGGAAACAAAAAAGTTTTCTAAGACATTTTTCAAAATAGGTAATGAAGGCAGAAAAATCTTTTTGATATAAAATTAAGGGAGGAATAAAGGAGGTTAACTAAAGGGAGGATTTTAACCGACAGAAAACTTGTTTTCCATTATTATAAATGGACAATATGGTAGAAGTGAGCGTTAAACTAAATGGGGGATCATCCTACCGGTAACTTTTAAAGTTAAGTTTATGTTTGAACTTGCCATATTATATATTATTTTCAATATGGCAACTTCGAATATATACAACATGAACAAATACAACAAAAAAAAGCAGCCAGTCGTTGTCACAGCGTTTAAAAAAACTTGTTTAAGTCAGCAGTTTTATCGACATTGCTCCGACACTGTCATATTTTTAAAAAAGTTAACTTTGTTTTATCTGTAGGTTGTAATAACGAGAAGAAGTTAAGGCTGACTTTAAAGTTCACTTTAGTTAAAGTTACCTCAACTTTACCGGCAAATTTTTATAATGGCCCTTAAAGAGTTAAAAAAATTTTCCACCAAAAAGACGGTGCAATCATGCTTAAGCCCATCAGATTCATTAATGGACAGATCTGTTTAACGATTGAAAACGTAAAATGTACACAGAAATAATGAAAAATTAATTCAGATGGTTGGTTTCAAAACCAGCATCAAACTTCAAATTATAATCGATTCACTTCAATTTCTTTCGGTATAGACATACAGTAGTTTAGTGACATGAAATATTGTTTGTAGTGGTTACAGTTTTGTCTCTTTGTCTCTAATCGTCTGTCGTCTTTCATCAATATTTACTATCTCTATCCATTGTCTACTTTAGTGCCAAAGTATTGTAAATGGCTGGTAGCATAAATATGATTATCTTGCTGCTGCTGTTGCTGCGTCTCAGTATTCTATTTCAAAAGCAATACTTATGTTGCTGTCGCTGCTTTTGCTGTTCTTTTTTGCACGATCCACTTAACTTTTTTCAATATTTCAATGCCCTTTTATTTAGACGCTCTTCCAATGCATATTTTTTAATTTCGTTAATAAGCCAAGTTGAAACGCGTAAATTTATTTCGTATTTCTGATTTTATGTTTCACTTTTAATGTGCCAATTCCATAATTTAAACTATTTATTGATTTCCCCCATACTCATGTTGGTTTTGCCTTCGGCTTCTTGTATAACCTGTAGTTGTCATTTATTGTATCTAAAATTAAATTGTTAACATTTTGTTTTCTGTTGTTTTTCAATATTCATTTGACAACATTCTTAAGTTTTCTGGGATTTAAAGAAAAAACAAAAAATAATAAAAAAAATCAACGTGATTCGTTTGGTGTAAATATTATGATTGCTGGTCATTTATTATTGATAACATGTGATACAGTGGGCAGATGGGTGATGAAAATAGGTAATATACATAGGTTTGTGTGTAATAAAGAAAATTTTTTTTGTTTTCTCCCCAATTGCTCGGGTTTGTTGTCAATCAATTTAGTGTCAAATTTGTGGTTAGATTAGGTTAGGTTTGAGGACGTGTACTTGTCAGTGGGACAAGTACAATACCTAGAGGTCAAAATTGCCCATTGTAAATTCTTAGAAGATAGAAAGAGGACAGTGAAGGAGATAGAGAAATTGGATAAGGAGAAGAAATTAATTTTTGTGATTGTGTTGTTTTGTTAGTTTGAAGAATATCAAAATAATTTTGATGCTCCTTATCTGTCAGACCTGTCAGACCTCTCTTCTTCTTCAAAACAAATACAAAATGTGACAAACAAAAGCAAAAATATTGATAACACATTCGCATAATTGATTAGTTAATTTCATGTGCACAGTGTGGCTACTGTGCTTAGCTGTTTGTCGCTGCCAAAGAAGAGTGCATTTGGTGAAAGTTTTTTGGCTTTTTATACTGATTTTATTGCATTCCACTCTTTCCTCACGGGTAGTTTTGCCTGAAACTAATGCAAGCTTCTTAACTTGAAAAATTCGAAAAAGCATGATGTATGATCGTTTATTTGTATCTGAACCTGGAATGCTAAAATTCTCAGTAAACTTTTATTAATACTGTATTGCGTCAAAACTTATCTTATTCTCACTATGATTTTTTAATCGGATCGGATTTAATGGCGAAAAAGTGCACTAAAAATGGCCAATAAATGCTTAGTATTCTACTGGCCACTTTAAGCAAATTTTAATCTATTCATAGTGGGTTTATGCAATAACTTATTTCATTTATAGCGCCATGTGTAGTCCTAAGCCCCGGTTAGCTAAACGTCTACGGAACGACCATTCGTTTTTAGCACATAAAGGGCAATGTAAATGCTTACCGAAATCCCATTACGATTCGGTAATCTCGCTCATTGCTTTTCGTGTTCTAAAAACGAACATAGGTTCCGTTACTTTCTGTGAACGTTTGGCTAACCAGGGCTTTACTCACAGTGTAACGTGCAAGGTTTTGTTATTAATTTACTTCGCTGGGATTTCTCTGTCAAATTTGATAGTAACAGCGAAATAAAACTGCGCTACTTCATCCGTTGGTTTAAATAATCAGTAGAGGGGGAGGGTTTACATTGTGCTTTGAACTGAAATATAAGATGCAGTGAAGAGATATCTACTAACTTTTCAATTGCTGAACTAAGCAATCTTCAAGTTTTGTCACCAAAAGCTAATAAAAAATTAAAATCGTGGCTATTATGTGATCATTGTTTCCATTGCCCAAAAATATCACTTGAAAAAACGTCATGAAGCAAATGGTTGACCGTTGATTAAATATGGCTCACTTTATGAGAATGTACCTTAACCAAGCTCTATTGACATTTAGGACAGTTTTAACTTTGAAATAATACTCACGTACTTACTGACAGCCTCTTTTTGGTAACAGCATCGAAATCGTAATTTTCATAATCGTTGAAAACAGTAAAAAGCAATAAACAGGTGTACTAACGCCTATTTTCTAATACTTCTCACAAACTGAATAAAACCTACGAGTAAATGGTTACGTAGTGACCATACATCTTTTCAATAAGAACTCTTCATGCAAAAACATTGAAATTTGTTCGAACTTGGCATTCTTTTTTCGTTGTTGACTTTCTTGATCTTCTATTCCATTCAAGTAATCGAGGAACATAAGTCGCCGTAGTCTAGTAGATAGTGTGTTAGCTTATTAGACGTGAGGTCATGATTTAAACCCCCGGTCAGATACGAAAACGAAATATGAAAAAATATTTCTTCACTGACATCCTCTCAGCAGATTTCTGGCAAAAAAAACTGTCAGTAAATAAAATTTCAATGAACATTTTCTCAAAAAATCTGTCATTCGGAGTCGACTTTAAACTATAGGTCGTGCAACTCATGTATAAAATTAACACACCCAACATAAGTGGTGTGAGAAACTAGGTTCATAATCCTGACGGAAGGATTGTAATGACCAATTATGTATGCACTCATCTCATGCCTGCACTCATCTCATTATCCAGCCAAATACGTGTGTTTATCCCTTTAATGTCTGTGTGTAATTGAAAAATACACACAAACTCAAAATTAGATTCAGTTTTGCAACTGATTTTGTCAACAGTGTCTGTGATCTCTCTCTGTTCGCCTTTGGAGTGCCTCTTGGCTTTCACATTTTTCTCTTTCTCAGCCCACAGTGCGTGTTATTCTTAACTTTCTGTGTGTGTATTATTTACGTTTATGATACGTATTCGCTTTATTTTTTTTTTTTCTTTTTTTTTTTTGATTTTTTTTATATAATCTCTATAACTTATTTGGATTTTTGTTTTGCGATACATTGTTGCTAGAAATTCTAACTCGAAAAAGACAAAAAAAAATTTCAAAGAAAAACAACATTAACAACAAATACTTCCAATTCTTTTTTTACAATTTATTTTTCACTTTTTCTTTCTGGTTTTGTTTGTCTCCAACGAGTTCGGGTATGTGTGCCATATGATGTGTGATGTGATGTGATGTGTGTGATGTGTCGCATAAACTAGTTAAAAACGATTTAAATTTAATATTTTATTCGAGTAATGTTTTGTTGTTGCAATTATTGTTTTTGCAGCTATTTTTAACGCATTTAATAATATTTCAGAAGTTTTTTTTATTTTCGTTATTGTTGTTGTTGTAATGAAATTAAATATAGAAAATATGCAACAAAAGTATGCATGAAATGAAATGAAATGAAATGAAATGAAATGAAAAGGAATTACAAACACACAAACACCATATAACCACGAAGAATGCTAAACGAAAAGTGAATGAATAATAAAACAAAAACCAACAAAAATTACAAACACATTTAAGAAATACAGAAAAAAAAAATAAAAGAAAAATATCAATGTTTATAATGAAAGCAAAAAACGAAAAAAAAAGGTTGACGATGACGATAATCGTTGTGATAAAGCAGAGATGACGCATAAGAAATATGCTCCAAATATGCGGCATTTAATAATTTTTATTTTTTGTTTAAATTAAACAACATCAGTAAAATAGTAAAATCAAACCGAAATAAAAGGGAAACATTTGACACTGTATGCGGTACAGTGTGATCTTTAAATACCCTATATTTGTGTAACCTTAACTCAAGGTATACTTATGTACATATGTATGACCGCAATAGCATAGCTGATAGTGTTTCATCTTGTCAAAATTGTATTGTTTATTAAGTAATTTGTTTTACTAAGCAACTTCGTATGCTATATTTGAGTTTTAATTTTATTTATTTTATTATTATTTATTTCTTTAAAGACACAAAGAATCTCAACTTCTCATCTTTGTTACTTGTTTGCTCCGTTTCTGGTTGCATCAAAATTTCTCAGTTAAACTCTCTGTTTCTGGCGACTCATCGAAGATGTGTATGACCTTTCTTTGTCATTATAAAATACAACAGTTTTTCTGTTGATTTAGTCTCATTAACTTTTAATAGTAGAGCCAAGCTAAGAAACTCATAATGAAAAATATCCGTTCAATCCCGCCACTCCTGGCAATATGCCGCCTTCTACAAGGTTTCTCTTCGCTTCGTCAATGATCTTGTCGTTGGTTGTACACTTTTCTTCGCCCAGAATTATACATAATCATTGTAGCCTAGTGCCCTAGTCTATAATGTGTGTTCGATTCTTTGATCTGCCAAAACTTTCTAAAACAGATTATACATATAACAGGCTAGGGTAGGTCCCTCTGTCCCTTCTCCTGTAACTCACTATTCGGTAGAAAACCGCACAAGAAAAAGGCCAACAGGGCAGGACGCTAATCGGACGATATCGGTGGCCATCCCAGATCACCTCCACATAAGATAACTAAGCCGTCAAATTAAATTCAATGTGGTATGGGCTACATGGCAGTTCTTGTTAAACGCATACGTCGGTGATGCCCAAATGATATCCACTTCAGGCCAAAAGGCTTTGGGAATTATCAACGCATAGCGTTAGTCGTTGATGGCTTTTTCCTGGCCAATGTCCTTGCCAAAGAAATATGGAAGCTGTCAGTTTAAAATCCATATCACGGGATGTGTTTGGACGCTCTTTGATCTCACATGAATTCGTATCGTCCCGAATTCGAATTTTGTTTGTTCAAATATCCATTCGTCGAGAAATTCGCTGAATCATCGCTAAAGAAAAACTGGGATCAGAGCCCATTTAGCGAATTCACATCGTTGCCGCCTATAGTGGTTTGGCACAACAGGCTGAATAAATGACAATTTATTTGATTGATGTGGCATCAACAAGATGGATTTTTAAATGATGTACCAACTGGAGAAGAGGAACTACTATGGAACTAATGTTTAATAACGGCTTTATTTTCTAGCGTTACGAATGTCTGCTTAAATCTTTACGTGCCTGTATAGCGCATTAAAATAAAAGGGAAGTTGAAATTAATTTTGAATCTGGAATTTAAAATGCGTTGAGTATGTGTAGGGCAGAGTATTAAAATTGTGTTGTTATCGTAATTGTTGTCGTTGTAAAATTTTGTAAACATTGTTGCACCCCAAAAGAGCTTCCATTGTCATTTTATGTTCATATGGCAACAGTGTATGTGTGAGATAGGGAAAGAGAATAAGAGATGAGAATATATTCTCCCTGTATATGTATTGCATGTGTGTGAGTAATGATATTAAGACCTATGTTGCTGTTAATGGCAAAATGATACCACCGATGTTGATGATGATGATGATGACAATGACGTTTATAAAATTGTGTTTTTGTTATTGTTGTATGTATATCTTTGGTTTTTTTTTTTCATTTTGTTATCTTCGCATGGGGCATAAACGTAAAATAATCATAAAACCAACATTTATTTGTTGTTTTTTTTATTTTTCTTTTATAGTCGGCGATTTAAACTCTCAATAATTGATTATTTTTACATAAAAGTTGTAAGAAAAAAAAAAAGAAAAAATGTGACGTTGACAAAACGAAATCATGTGGTTTATGCCTGCTTAACTATGCGAAGTTTGCTTTATTTTGGCATTTTCTAAGGATAGGAAAACGGAATAAATCTTACTCTTTGGCAAAAAATTATGATGATCCGATAGCGTCAAATGTCGTGTTTAGAATAGAAACAACACTGGAATTTCGGTTTATACAGTGGACAGCAAAAGTCTTAGTACTCCAATATATTTTGACAAAAAAGTCCCCACAGGCTTTATACTCTTGCACTAAGCCCCATATGATATAAGAGAGTATTTAGGAGATCATTTGAAAGAACGGTTACGTAATCGCTAAACCTGAAACAAAAGTCATCCGAAAAAATTGCTCATAGTGCCACCAGAGAACACTAAACAAAACTTGTACATTCAGTCTCAAATGGGTTAAATGGAGTGCTTAACCTTAAGGGATATTCTACTAAATACAAGGGATAACATTTTCATATATTAAGCCTTTGAATTTTAAATTTACTCAGGGTTCTAATTGGGGGTACCTAAGGAGTCATCTAAAACTTTTCCTTATTTTTCTCTTGTTTTACGAAAAACATTAAAAAATTGTTTGTTTTATAATAAAACAGAAATAAAGTAATAAAATAAATACATATATAAACTATAAATTTGTATACAAACTTTTGGCTAAAATTCATGAAATAGCTACAAAATATTGCCGAACTAAGACTTTTGCTGTCCACTGTGTATCAGAATAATTTAACCGGTAACTGCTTTAAAAAGCAATATCCTGAAGCTGAAGCAATGATACTCCTCTTCGGTACTGTCAATTTGAACGTATGTACATACCTGTTTAGTAAACAGAATTCGTAACAAAAACTTGTTAGATTCAATGGTTTGCATCTACAATAGAACATCATCGAAGTAATCAGTAAGTTCCCCTAAACTACCCGATTATTGTTTCTTATTTAATTCAAATTATACTTTGATCTGCCTAACCATAATATAATTTCTTTAAGGAATTGTGTATGCTTTGAGGGACTCGAATGGATATTAATAGTTTTCCTAAAGATGAATATCTATTACAGCAGTTACATCCAAGGGCAAAATTACATGAAACGGTGCGTATTTCTTGGTTACCTATCCTACAGATAGTCTTTAGATATAAAAGAGACGAAAGAAAATCTAAAACCCTTTCGGGCACTGAAAACTAAGCTGCACTCAAGGACTAAAATGTCGCATAGAACCTCTCTTAGAACGACCTATCTGCCAACCAGATTATTGTAGTCTTATTTAAGCAGAAAAAACGATGTATTTAGTATTATGATATATTGACTAAGTATGTACAGAGACTGGCTCTTTATGGATATATGAAGGACACGGAGACACGTCAAATCTATCCAGAATCCATCTTAGGAAGCTCATAGCGGTCACAACGAGACTCCAAACAGCAACATTTATAGAAACTGTAATGATGAAGAAGAAAAAGATAGTACTGAGCATTATCATTGCCATCTGTTTGGCACTTGAGAACCTAACTTATATGGTTTTTGGGCAACAAGAATTTATCGACAGTGGGTTCAATAAAACGAATACTTTCATAAATAGATTCGAATGACTAAGAGGCAGCAAATAAGAGATATAGTTATACGGTAAAATAGAAACGATTGTTTAAATATTTGGATCTTTTTAAGAAACCTAATGGACCTTGCTTAAGGCAACTGTCAATTTAACCTAATTTAACCTTGCAACATCAAAGACGAACAATCATTTTTTTGGTTCTTTGGTTTTGAATTGAATATGTGCCCAACCAATTGACAATATCTTTATAAAGGGTGTTTTTTATAGAGGTATAGAACTTTAAGTTGCAATAAAACAACGATGGATTATTCGATTGACATGAATTTTATTTATCCGAAAGATAATCTTGTGGCATTACATTTTAAATATGATTTCTGGCATATGACCGCCACGGCTGGCGCGGATGTAGTCCAATCTGGACGTCCAATTTTCGATGACTTTTTCCAACATTTGTGGCCGTATATCGGCAATAATACGGCGTATGTTGTCTTCCAAATGGTCAAGCGTTTGTGGCTTTACCGCATAGACCAATGACTTTACATAGCCCACAGAAAGTAGTCTAGCGGTGTTAAATCACAAGATCTTGGAGGCCAATTCACAGGTCCAAAACGTGAAATTAGGCGGTCACCAAACGTGTCTTTCAACAAACCTATTGTGGCACGAGCTGTGTGACATGTTGCGCCGTCTTGTTGAAACCACATCTCCTGGACATCATGGTTATTCAATTCAGGAATGAAAAAGTTAGTAATCATGGCTCTATACCGATCACCATTGACTGTAACGTTCTGGCCACCATTGTTTTTGAAAAAGTACGGACCAATGATTCCACCAGCCCATAAAGCGCACCAAACAGTCAGTTTTTCTGGATGTAACGGTGTTTCCAAATGCGGCAGTTTTGTTTGTTGACGTAGCCATTCAACCAGAAGTGCGCTTCATCGCTAAACAAAATTCGCTTATGAAAATCGGGAACAACGGTAATCTCGTTTTGGGCCCGTTCGACGAATCTACGCCTTACTTGATGATCGTTTAGCTTCAAATCTCGCACGAGTTGGATTTTGTAAGCACGCAAACCAAGATCCTTCCGCAAAATCTTCCATAAAGTGGATGGAAACAGATCCAATTCCTGTGCTCGATGGCGGATGGACTCATTCGAGTCTACGCTCTACAGCAGCAATAGCTTCTTCTGTACGCACCGTACAGCGTCTCTGGCGATGCGAGTTATCAATAAGAGTAAACGTGGTGCGAAAACGTTCCATGGTTAATCGAATTAACTGCTCTGATGGACGATTTTGTCGACGATAAAATGGACGTAGTGCGCGATACGTTTTCCGCACAGAACCATTATTTTCGAAATAAAATTGCACTATTTGCAAGCGTTGTTCAGGCGTGAGTCTATTCATGATGAATTGCCAAACCAAACTGAGAATAAATCACTTGACAGCTGTTAAATCGATCGCCATCTTGAAAAGTAATGCCAACTTAAAGTTCTATACCTCTATAAAAAACACCCTTTAGAAAACAAATATTCGTGACATGCATTTCCCTTGCTACCGTCTAAATCCCTGTGAAACAACAACGCACTGCTCTAATGCCAGCTAAACAATCTTTCATTAACAACATTTCATTTAACCGCATACGGATAGGGAGCAATGACAAGGTGTAGATAGTTTGCTGGACAGTCACGCTATCTTTACAATTAACTTGAAAATGGAGACTGGCACCGATTGAAAGAATAGTACGAAACCGTCAAAGGCGGTTTCAATTTGTGGTAAGGCACACACAAAACTCTTGGACAGTTTATGTACTAGATATACGGTGATACTTTAAAAGAACAGAGAATGCAACTGTCATGAACCTGCTATATAATCAGACTTGATCGTCCTAGGACGTAATGGGTACTGCACATCGATAAGGAATCTATTACCGTTTTGATAGTTTTATTGTGAACTAACGGAGTTGTGATTTGTAGACATGCTCTTTCTGCCTCTTTCTCTTCGGGGTGAGTCTGCGACTGTCGAACACAATTTATGTCTCTACTTCTGTTAAGATTTCTAACTTTTAAGAGCTTCATCCCAAGCAATTGTTGGCTGGTGAGAGTACTCTGTATTAATTCCCAACTCTATCATCTCTTTTCTTTTACTATTGTCCCTCTGGTCTGCAACGGCTTGATCGCTACAAAGCTATTCACAGTTTTCATTTCCTGATTATACATCAGATTCACTATAAAACTCTAAGACTTCATTAAAAATAATCTTTTTTTTTTTTGTGAATTTTTTACACTTTTTACAAAATAGTAACGAAAAGTACTCGTAAAAGCGAAAAAAAAGAAAGAAATTCTGTTTTCTAACCTAGATTTTTTTGTGTGGTTCTATGCACCATTTATTATTGATTGAAGTTGTTAGCCAGTGTTGTTAGCAGCAGTGGATTGAATTCTGTGCTCCAATTTAAAAATAGACTTTTTATTTACAATTCATAATACATACAATAATCAGCGGATGTTTAAAATTATTTTTGCAATAATTATTGTTTTTTTTTAATTCATTTTTCTTGTTTCGTTTGCAATTTGATTTAATTTTTGTTTGTTTTTCTTGCATTTCGAACTGCTGCGGCTGCTGCTGCTGTTTGGGCGATTGTTTGTTAGGATTGCGTGTATAAAATAAACTAAAAAATTATTGAAAATACTTTGTAGCTGTTGTTATTATTTCTCTTTTTTATTTCTTCTTTAATTTTTCTTAATATGATCTTAATTTATTTATTTAATTCTTTTTTTTTTTAACTATTTGCACTCATGTTTGTGGTTAATGTGGTTGATTTTTAGCCTCGCCAGTAAGAAAGAACAATGGATTCAAAATAATAAGTTTCCTGTTAACCAATCAATCCATTTAGTAATCAGAATCGTTTATTTTTTTTTTGTTTACTATGTAGTTGAGAGAGATTTTGGATTTTGGACGTCTTAAGTGTAACAAAATTTTTATTTTTTTTTTTTTAGAAAAATGCACACGAAGTGTTCAACCAACAAATTATACTTGCGTGAGCATGTTGTATTTGCATTATGAAGATGTTTGATTGACAAATACTTATTATTCGTAGAGTCTAAAGTGGTTTTCAAATTAATCTTAACAGATCTGTCAATTGAGGTATACAAATGCCATGTTTGTTTAGGTAAAATTGTCACACATTGAATGGCGCTCACTGTATTTTTGTTTTACGTCTTATATGGCATATGGTGTAAATAGCTATTGCTGGGGTAATTTAGAGTAACGCTGTAAATTCTTTCTTTTCAAAAGTCGATAAATCTAAATGAAAAATTCAGTTTGTTTTCGTACATGTAATGTTAGGGTTAAAAAGTATGATTAAGATGAGTAAGAGCTATTATTGACATAAACAAGTCCGTTTATTATATTGAATCGCATTATGAAAGGTAATATTTGCTTGTTGGTTTTTCAGTGTCAGAAAAAGACATTCGTGGCTTGCGAAATGCTTAGTAAGTTTGTGAATCATTGAATACATGTTCTATAATAATTGATTTTCTCAAACCAAAAAAGTATTCCATTTATCGTACTACCACGATTAGAAAGAGATTCCTCTGAACTACCATTTACAGTCGTTTAGTCGGATAGATGTACTATGTACCATATGTTCAAAAATGGTCACTATCTTGTAGAGAATTTTCATGTTTTTGACCAAAAATCGATTTTTCCAAAATTAATTTTATCAAATCCCAAAATTATTCCATTTATCCTATGAGTACCATTTGCATATAGTCGGATAGGTGTATGTCCCATATGTTCAAAAAAATGGATATTTTCAGAGCGAATTTTCTCAATACCATATTACTTTATATGTGACTATATTGCTGATTATATTAAGAGGCCTCGAAGCCTTCCTTTGAATATGATGTCGTACTTATAGACCTAGTAAAGGGTCCGCCAAATAACTTTGCCTCGGCTGGCCATGCAGTAGCCTACTCGATCGGTCCAATTTTAAGGCACATTATCGATTGTGTGCAGCTGTATTTTACCAATGGCTTCACGAATATTGTCCTTTAAAGCGTCAATTGTCTCTGGCTTGTCGGCGTAACACTTATCTTTGACGGCACCCCACAAATAATAGTCCAACGGTGTCAAATCGCAGTTCCGAGGTGGCCAAACGACATCAGCTCTGCGGCCGATAATGTGATCTTCAAAAACAGGGCGCAAAACATCGAGTGTAGCTTCGGCTGTGTGGCACGTAGCGCCGTCCTGTTGAAACCAAATGTTGCCAATATCCTCCTCTTCAATTTTTGTAAATAAAAATTCGTTCAACATGGTTCGATAACGATCGCCATTGACTGTAACAGTTCCTTGCTCATTTTCGAAGAAAAATGGCCCAATTATGCCTCTGCACAAAAGTCCACACCAAACAGTGACCCGTTTTGGGTGCATCGGCTTTCAATGTATGCGTGCGGGTTTTCTATGCACCAAATGCGACAATTTTTCTTGTTTACATACCCGCCAAGATCAAAATGAGCTTCATCTGAAAAGATGAAAAAATTTTTGGATTGCGCCTTGGATTTTCAAATTTGAATTTATCTTCACACACAAAAATTCGTGCTGTGTAAGAAATGGTTTCTTAACGACAAAATTGTCCTTAATCTCTATTATGACTCAACTGGAACGTCAGCAAATGAAATTGCCAGTGCTATCTGAAAGATACACTGTTTGGCGTGGTTTGTGAGCTGGCCATACTTCTTTAAGAACAAAAAAATTGCAACTTTTCGGTCAATAGAGCAAGTTACGCAACACACATACTGAACGCTATACCATTAAATTAATGAACAATGAGTTTGGAATGTAATTTAAACCAGTCCTTTGGCTGCCATGATCACAGAATTTACCCTACTAACACAGAACCTAATATCTATCATTGGTGACATTACCGGCAGAATCGGCCGGTATCGGGCAACCATTTATTGAAATGAAATAATCTTTCGATTAATTTATCGCCCCCTAATAAATATTTTATTAAGTTTTTCTGTGTGGTGTGTTGGCTCTTTTTGGATCGAATTTTTACATAATGTTGGTTTCTACTACAGTAAATAGTTATAAATGGCATCAAACTTGCAGCAGTCTGGTTGGTAGCGTATTGATTTATTAAACCAGAACACATGGTTCGAATCCCAGCTAAGACATCCCGAACAAAACTAACATATAAAACAATATTCCTTCGGTGACTTTCGCTCAGCAGTCTTGTGATTAAATCTCTGAGTGTAATTAAAATTACAATGGATGCCCTGGTAATCCAGGGGGTAGTGTGCTAGATAATATTATTATTTGGATTGTGGGTTCGATTCCCACTAGATACTCTGATCTGTTACATTACACTGAGCATAAGGTCAAAATTACTCAATTGTAAATAATGTAATTATAAAAAATCTGTCGTTCCGATTCGACGTTATACAATTGGTCCCGCCATCCATGGATAAAATTAACATGCATAATATGGTTGGTGTATGAAATTAGGTTCTAATCCTTACTAAAGAGTTGTAACGATCTATTAAGTAAAGCAAATGGCGTCTAAATCTTTGAATGGACTCTTTTTTAATGCAGGGTAGGACTTCAAAGAGTAGGACTTCAAAAAAAATTTTAAGATTTTAAATGTTTAGACAATCTCTTTACAAAATTATTGTTCATGAATAAATGCTTACGCTTTTGACGAAAAGTGCAAGAAATCGTTTACAATATTAGAGTTGATTAAATGTGTGGAAATCTACAGGGAATTTTAAAACCTTCTTCTTCCTTAATCGAAGTGGTAGCTCACTTGAGCGCGCATAGCGGCCCGTTGTTTCTTAATCAGTCATGCGGTCTTTGCGTAACAAGGAAATTAATCATGCGGTTGCAACATTGAAAATAAATTCTTCAAGTCTACGTCACACAGCATTTAAAAAGCAATAAAATAGCTATCAAAACCTTATAGAAAACATTTAGGAAATACAGAAATAAGAGAATAAAATATACACAATCAGACTATTAATATGAAACGCAATTCAAAATTGAATTCCTTTAACACACATGCTTAAAGAGGAATTACATGCAACTTGAAAACGTATGGATGCCAAAAGCGTTAAGCCTTCTAAACATTTGCAGCCCATATGCTCAAGTAGAAAAAGATTGTAAAAAAAATTGTTTTCGTTTTTTTAATTGAATCAAAGTCATGTCGAATCAAGTCAGAGGTAAAACTTGAAACATTTCAAATGACGCATGTCGGGCCATTATGATTTACGATTTCCTTTCTTATTGAATAAACCAGTCACTGAAAAATAAAACCAACGAATGGCTTAAGGCATAATGAGTCACACAAACAGACGATTGGCATGCAAACCAAATTCTATTACAATATTTCAGAATTTCTAATAACTGGCCTAAGATCACCTGTTGTTTAATACAGAAATTATTTAAAATTTTAATTCTCATAAAAAAAAAAAAAAAAAAATTAAATTTAAAAACAATAAAATAAGAATGACTTGGCTACGTAAACAACAGCAGTAACTTTAATTTCTAAGTCAAATAAACAGCAGATGTTCTAAGATTGCAAGAAACCTTTATAGATACATATATAGCCATGTAGGGTCTGCTTTATGTAACCAAGGTAAAAAATTGGTTTCTTCTCAAATCATAGGCATACATAGACAATATCCTGTGGAAAACACACAGCCAGAAAGGCTGCAGGTGTTGTTGTAGTCCTATGTTAAGCACACGCTAGCTGTCTGTCTTCGTTTCTTAACTCTATGTAATCTAATTTACCCCATGAGCTTGAAAAGAAGACAAGAAACCAACAGATGTCCTTTGAAAATTGTAAAGACAATATATGCAGCAGTCAACATTAATGAAAACAACTGTACACAGGACAAACGATCGTAAGAGAAATGTAAATACGATCAAAGACATTAAAATTGTTTTTATTTGCAAATGAAAAACGAAACGAAAATCTTAATAAAACTGTGACTAAATACCGTAGTATAGAGTGTTTTAAAAGTACTTCAATACATTTGTTTAAACCATTCAGGATGCTTTAAATTGTAATGTGCACCATATTTTGAGATCCTGAGTCACGAAGAATTAAAATTCATTTCAATTTTAAATTCTACTCACTTTATTCACGACTTAATCCAAAGTTTCTCCGATTTAGCTTTTGCTGAGCTCTTCAAAATAAGAATCTGTTTGTCAAATAATTTCATTGTTGCCGTCAAATCTCTTTACGCTGAGCCATTTTTTCAGGTGTGGAAGCAGAATGTAATTACGTGTGATTAAATTCGAAAAATAGCGCGAATTTGAAAGGAATTCGTACCATAATTCATGCATTTTAGCCACTCTTACACTTTCGTCCATTTACCATCAATGGTTGTCAAGCATAAACCCAATGCAGCAAATTTTATCAAAATTAGACTCAACTGATAGAGAGTCTAACTGCTGCTGGCTGGCAGTTAAGCTGGAGGTCCACACCACGCGTTCTACGCGTTTTCGCATTCTACGCGGCTGTCAAAAAAGTAGAATTAATGTATTTATTTGGTGCAAGTTACACGCACAAAAGCGTAGGATGCCATGACGCATAGAACGCGAAAAGTAAATCTACTTTCCACTTTTGTAAGCATCACAAGCGGCGCGCGTACCAAACAGCTGATTTTGACAGGTTGTTTTCTTTTAATTTGTGTAAACCAAAACAAACATTGGCGCGTAAAAAGCGTTGCATGTAACTTGAAGCGTAGAATGCGAAGAAGGTATGAAATGTACGCAACGCTTTGACGCGAAAACGTGTGGTGTGGACCTCCAGCTTTATGTAGCGAAAAATTATGAAAGTTATGTCTTTATTTATCTACCCTCGCGTATAGTCGTCAAAATATTTCAATCTATCTACTCCTAAAGTTGAGAAGTCTCATTAAAGGTTCTATAATTCCTACAGAGTTCGTTGAGGCATCAAGCTGATAATCCAGTACCCAGTGTCAATGTGACGTAAATTCTCCTCATTTACCATATCACATACACTCAGCCACAAAAGTATACATACGGTTAAAAAATTTCAGTAATTTTTTTAACCAATCCGTTTTCGTTGAAAATCTTTATAATTGTCTGACATCTTTCTTCGATTTTAAGACGGTTTAAGATTTGTGAAATTTGTTAATCGGATGTATACTTTTGTGGGCGTGTGCAGGGCCACAATTCAGTTCAATTTTAGAAATTGTTTAACCAATGCAAAAGTCCGTCTTAAAATCGAGGAAACTATAAAGATTTTCAACGAAAACGGATTGGTTAAAAAATTTCTAAAATTTGTTAATCCTATGTATACTTCAGTAACTGTGTGTACATAACATTACGACCTAGTTTGCTAGTGTTAATTTGATCCATAAGTGGAGTGACCTACAGTTTAAAGTCGACTCCAAACAACAGATTTTTTTTTTTTTTTTTTTTTTTTTTTTTTTTTTTTTTTTTTTTTTTTTTTTTTGGGAAACTTCTCATAGCAATTTTTATTTACTCTCAGAGTTTTTGCCAGAAATATTCTAAGAGGAAGTCGCCGAAGAAATATTTTTCATATTTCGACTTGATCGGGATGTCTTACCTGGGGTTTGTACCTTGGCCTCACGTCTAACAAGCCAACACAGTACCTACTAGACTACGGCGACATATTTACCATATCCTTCGTATGATGTTTCATATAAAATGTACTCCATAGTAAATTGATGTGTGAACCGAATGTTTTAGAATCTCCCTCTCAATGTTCTTCTTAATCACTTAATGTCAGGACCACATGTTTTAGAATCTCCCAACCGAGTTCTAGGAGATCTCCTTATGCAAAGCAATAGTTTTAGAATTATTGTTTCTCGATCGGTAAATTGTCAAGAGGGTTTTCGGTGATGTGATTTAAAGGGAGAGAGTGATTGAGAGAGGCTGAGGGTCAGAGAAAATGGGGTGGTGAAGATAAGCAGAGAGAGGGAGAGGAAGAGAAGGAAAGCCTTTAAAGCCTGTTTACGTTCTCTGTGGATGGCAGACAAATATTATAAATATTAGCTGCGAGCTTAGTTGCATACAACACTTAAATATACTTTGGTGCTCACCCGGGTAGACACAACGTTGCGTTGCCTTTGTTGACCGCATCATAATACACTGGCTTAGTAGCAACTTAGTATCAGCAGATAACAACATGTATATTGATAATCTACTGACGATTGGAAGAATAGTGACTAGGTAGGCTTACGAGTAGTTTGCTAATCTATGTGTCTGGTGTGTTATAAAGGGTGTTTTCTATAGAGGTATAGAACTTTAAGTTGCAATAAAACAACGATGGATTATTCGATTGACATGAATTTTATTTATCCGAAAGATAATCTTGTGGCATTACATTTTAAATATGATTTCTGGCATATGACCGCCATGGCTGGTGCGGATGTAGTCCAATCTGGACGTCCAATTTTCGATGACTTTTTCCAACATTTGTGGCCGTATATCGGCAAAAATACGGCGAATGTTGTCTTCCAAATAGTCAAGCGTTTGTGGCTTTACCGCATAGACCAATGACTTTACATAGCCCCACAGAAAGTAGTCTAGCGGTGTTAAATCACAAGATCTTGGAGGCCAATTCACAGGTCCAAAACGTGAAATTAGGCGGTCACCAAACGTGTCTTTCAATAAATCTATTGTGGCACGAGCTGTGTGACATGTTGCTCCGTCTTGTTGAAACCACATCTCCTGGACATCATGGTTATTCAATTCAGGAATGAAAAAGTTAGTAATCATGGCTCTATACCGATCACCATTGACTGTAACGTTCTGGCCACCATCGTTTTTGAAAAAGTACGGACCAATGATTCCACCAGCCCATAAAGCGCACCAAACAGTCAGTTTTTCTGGATGTAACGGTGTTTCCACATACACTTGAGGATTACCTTCACTCCAAATGCGGCAGTTTTGTTTGTTGACGTAGCCATTCAACCAGAAGTGCGCTTCATCGGTAAACAAAATTCGCTTATGAAAATCGGGAACAACGGTAATCTCGTTTTGGGCCCATTCGACGAATTTACGCCTTACTTGATGATCGTTTGGCTTCAATTCTTGCTCGAGTTGGATTTTGTAAGCACGCAAACCAAGATCCTTCCGCAAAATCTTCCATAAAGTGGATGCACACAGATCCAATTCCTGTTCTCGATGGCGGATGGACTCATTCGGGTCTTCCTCAATGCTACGCTCTACAGCAGCAGTAGCTTCTTCTGTACGCACCGTACAGCGACGATAAAATGGACGTAGTGCGCGATACGTTTTCCGCACAGAACCATTATTTTCGAAATAGAATTGCACTATTTGCAAGCGTTGTTCAGGCGTGAGTCTATTCATGATGAATTGCCAAACCAAACTGAGAATAAATCACTTGACAGCTGTTAAATCGGTCGCCATCTTGAAAAGTAATGCCAACTTAAAGTTCTATACCTCTATAAAAAACACCCTTTACTTTGTTAAGCACACTACTTACTCTAGCGCTATACACTTACGGTTGAATTCAGAAAGAAAAAAGAAATCAGCAAGGATTTGAATTTTGGTGAGGGTACCGAGTTAAAGGCAACAAAATGGGGAGTTAAAGGCAATGAAATGTATTACGAATAGGCGTTGCCATAGGCAAAACAACTAAAAGTCTGTGTTGTTCTCAGGGTGGGGATAAAACATTTAACATGTTACTTAAAAACAGACTGTAGATTATTAAGTTGAAGTACGGCAAATAGATTTACGTTAAAGTGAATTGTACAGCTTATTCCCGAAGTTAGTATTGCTGTAGAATTAAAAGACATTCCAAGGGACTTAAGGGGGAAAAATTCGTGAAACTACGAATTTTTTAAGAAAACTTATCTAGGCGTACTTACTTACTTAAATGGTCATTACAACCTTTTTAGTAAGGACTACGATTTAATGTGTAATGTACAGTTTAATATTGACACTGAATTTTATTTACACTCAGAGTTTTTTTGCCAGAAGACTGCTGAGATGAAATCGCCACAATACATGTTTTTTCATGTTTCGTTTTGTTTGAGATATCTGTTCTGGGGCTTGAACCATGGGTTACCTACTAGACTACGGCAACTTCAAAGTTCGACTCAATTATATTGAATCGTATCCATATCATGCTTGATTTGAACAGCAGTTAGCAGCCTAGTCAAGCTATAATTCACGAACATCAAACGATTTAACAAAAAATTTTTGTCTTTTAAAAAGTTGTTTTAAATTGCAAAATGAAGACATTCTTTTCAAGGCATCATAACTTTAATAATTTATAAGAGATTTGCAACAGTTATACCTCTATTTGGTAGCAGACGCATCACAATCGTTTGAAATCCCATGCAAAAGATTGAAATTATCTTAAATCATTGCCATTAAAAGCTGATCAAATACAAAAACCTCGTTTCCTTTATTGCAATGCAGGAGAAACATTTCCAATCTTAATACCACAAGGCAGCATTTGATTAGCAGCAGCTTGGCTATGGCTTTGTCTATGGCTATGGCTATGGCTATGGCTATGACTTTAGCTGTGTGGCTGCTGTTACGGATTGGGGTGATTAAATAAAATAATACTTGACAAGATGTAGACATTTTAACCTAAATTTTCTTTTATTCGTTCACCAAGTCTACAACGTCTCCAACTTAAACAATTTAAACAGTGTCCGTATGCTTGTGAGTGCGTGCGTGCGTTTATGTTCGTGTTGTGCAACATTGTTGCAACATATAAAGATTACGACTGCAATGAATGACTGCCACAAACGTACGTACGTACATTGTAAATGATTACACTTTGGGTTCTTTAAATTGCAAACCCATAATGAATTAGCACTTATTGCCTCAACGCCTTCGTTGTTAATCTCGGCAAGTAAAACACACAAAATACAACAACAACAATAACAACAACAAGACTCTGGAATAGAGAATAACACAGAAACATTAAAAAAGAATAGATTTTAAGTCATGGAAACAAAAACAAGAAAGAAAACTACAACAACGTTCAAACATAACGAAACAAAAAAGGGTTAAAAACATACACACTCTTCGTTTGTACCGAACTAACATTCGTCTCTATGTGCTAGACATCGATTTTTTTTATTTTTTTTTTTTGCTAGTTTACTACAGGCAGCAGCATCATCATCATCACAATCAGTGGCTGCAGAGCAATGGCATAAGTTTCTAGCGCGAAAACCAACTCAATTTTATTAGTTTATCTATGGAATATGCACACATTTTCAAAACACCGTTTCCATTGGAATTATTCAGGAATTTGTTCAATTTGTGACTTTAGAACTGAGCCTTGTTTAGTTCCATGGAAAAGTGTTAATGTTTACCTACTTTTCTTTGTCAACTTTTTAATGGAAATATTGTGTAACGAAAGTCATAAGATCGGGCATAGCACGCTTTAAAAAAAGTTGGTTTCAATGAGCAAAATTCTTTACCCCACTACACCTAGCACAATAACCATATGTAAACATTTTTACACAATGGCGTTGTTTCTAGGCAACGGCAAATGGCAACCCTATCATTCTAATGGGTGATTTTTTAAGAGCTATAGGAGAATTTTTCAAAAAAGGAAACACATTAAATTCAGAAAAATGCATGAAATCTTTATTTGAATCGATTGTACGATCCATATAATTTAATGTTTGAAGATTATTTCATGCAAATGTTGACCGCGACTGCACCTCAAATGGTCCATCCGCTTAGTCCAATTTTGGCATACTCTTTCCAAAATTTCGGCCGGTATCTCACGAATAAATGCTTCAATGTTGTCTTCCAATGCGTCAATTAAAGCGGGCTTCTCTGTATAGACATGAGCTTTAACATAGCCACACAAAAATAGTCTAAAGGCGTTAAATCGCAAGATCTAGGCGGCCAATTGACCGGTCCCGAACGTGAAATAAAATGTTCACCGAACTCGCCTCTCAATAAGTCCATTATTACGCGTGCTGTGTGGAATGTGGCACCGTCTTGTTGAAACCACATGTCATGCAAGTCAAGCTCTTGCATTTTGAGCAAAAAAAAAAGTTGGATATCATCGCACGGTAGCGCTCACCATTCAAAGTTACATTACGATTCGCAGCATCTTTGAAGAAGTACGGCCCAATGATGCCACCAGCCCATAAACCACACTAAACTGTGACTTTTTCTGGATGCATTGGTGGCTTTTGCAATGCTTCTGGCTGATCTTCACTGCAAAATCGACAATTCTGCTTATTTACGTATCCATTGAGCCAAAAATGGGCTTCGTCGCTGAACACTATTTTTCGATAAAGAAGTGGATCTTCGGCCAATATTCCAAGAGCCCATTCACCAAAAATCTGCGTTGCTGTAGGCCGTTCGGCTTCAATTCTTGCACCAGCTGTATTTTGAAAGGCTTCACAACTAAATCCTTCCGCAAAATTTTCTACGTTGTTGAGTAACAGAGGCCCAATTGCTGCGAACGGCGACGAATCGATAATTGATGGTCATCATTAACACTGGCCAGCCGATACAGCTGCGATATTTTCTTCAGTTCGCACTCTACGTAAGCGTGTTGGTGGTTTAATGTCCAACAATGTAAATTTGGTGCGAAACTTAGTCACAATAGCCCGAATAACCGCTTCAGTGGGTCGATTAAACTGACCATAAAATGGAAGAAGCGCGCGATGAACTTTCTTAACAGAGCACACATTTTGATATTAAAATTCAATGATTTGCAAGCGTTGTTCGTTTGTAAGACGATTCATGGTTAAATTATAGACACAACTGAAGATGTTTGACAGTGAAACAAAACACGAAACTTGCGTTAGCTGTTTAAACCAGTGTTGCCAAAAAGATAATAGCTAAAAAATCACCCATTTTATCATGACTGTATTTCAATTTTTAGACGCCAGTATCGAAGTGAAGTTGCCGTAGCCTAGTAGGTAGTGTGTTGGCTTATTAGACATGAGGCCACGGTTCAAACTCCAGATTAGACATCAAAACGAAATATAAAAAAAAACATTTCTTCAGCAACTTCCTCTTGAACACTCGAAGAGAAACTATTTCTCTCCCCTGGTGTAAATTAATTACAAAACTTTCACAGGAATTAGTTTTCTATACAAACTTATGTTTTCAACCTACCATAGGGAAACTTGGATTTAATTTTACTACATCTTTAAGAATTTATTTTAAAATTGACATAGAAATTTAGAATTACTAACGATAATGGTGTTGGCTAACAATGTCGTCATCTCTTGTAGTTTTTATTCACAAAAGAGTATCTGTGTTACAAAAAAAAAAACAAAAAAAAAATCGTCAGACCAACCATACCAACCCATAACGACCGTCTTCAGATGCTTTTCCATTATATTGCATTGGTAAGGAGACAAAGAACCATGAGATACTATGTTTGCTTATAAGCTTAGACTGTGCAACATACATATAACTTATCAACTGTATTGGTTTGTCTGCATGTGTAGCATAGTGTGGTTGCAAGTTGCAAAAGTAAACAAAATTTGCAACAAATATTTTTCAATTCGTGAAGATAGTTTTTTTTTTCTTTCTTTTCTTCGATTTTAGCTGTTGCCTTTCTTCGAGATACAGCGCATATCCAGTTTTTATGCTTTTTTCGTTTCCTTGTCGTCGTACTCTATTATTTATTTTTTTTTTTTGTTTGATTCATCATTTTCTGTTTTTTTTTATTGTAAAATGCATCGTCTGCTGGTGCTGCTTTTGAGGAATTACAAAATATTTTGCTCGTGCCTTTGCTTTTTGCGCGTTTCAGTTTTTTTTTTGTTTTTCATTCCAGACAGCACCAGCAATTTGAAGTAGAGACGACAATGAAATGAAGTCAAATAAATAGTTTCTAGGCATGGGAAGATGAATTATTTTTGAAAGAGACAAATTATAGAATATAATGTTTAAATAAAGCTTTCCCAGGGGATATTCTGCTCTAAAAGCTTAAATTTAATCGTAAAATTTTTATTTCTACCATCTTTCCAATGCTTCCTGGCTTTACTTTCATGGTTCTACACCATAGACAACGAATTGTGTTCGCTGAATGGGGTCTGGAGTAGTTGGTAACTGACCTTAATTTACATCGACAAATCATCTTCAGCGTTGAGGCCCATTTTTGGATTTATAGGTACGTGAGCAAAAAAAAAATGACGAATTTGGGACAAGAGACCCAAAAGCGTTCAATTTATCCCGAAATAATTCATTATTTGGCGTAGATTTTAGGCTGGCGACATCGTCTGTCCATATGCCTTTAAGTACAACGTTGGCCAATCCATCATTGTCAATGGCGAGCACTACAGATCGATGATTACCAGCTTGTTTTGCATGAATTGGATGATCTGGACACCAACGACGTTTAGTTTCTACAATAGGCCGCTGAGTGCCACACTCCCCTTGCCACATTAGATATTCTGCAAGAGCGATTTGAGGTTATGGTCATCTTACGTGGAGGTTACGTGAACTGGTCATCTAAATCGTACAATTTTACTGAGTCAGACTTTTTCTTAAGTCGAAGCTGTATGTGAAGAAGCTACAAACCATAGTGGTCCTTATAACCTATGCATACATACATAATTGGTCATTACAACCCTTCAGTCAGGATTACGACCTAGTTTCTCACACCACTTATGTTGTGCGTGTTAATTTTATACATGAGTGGCGGGACCTACAGTTTAAAGTCGACTCCGAACGACAGATTTTTGAGAAACTTTTCATGGCAATTTTATTTACTCTCAGAGTTTTTGCCAGAAATCTATTGAGAGGAAGTCGCCGAAGAAATACTTTTTGTATTTTATTTTGATGTCTGGCCTGGGGCTCGATCCCTGGCTTTTCGTCTAATAAGCCAACACACTACCTACTAGACCACGGCGACTTCCCTTATAACCTATGCCTACGGTCAAAAACAGATTTATTTATGTCAGGGTTTGGAAGCACTCCACCCAGAGAAGCCGTGACTTACATTTGATCGATTTTTGTTATCGGAAACCCATTTGTGGTGTATTTAATATGACAGCGGGTCACTAAGTACGTGAATTTCATGTAATTTCAAAAAATGACGGCAAATTTCCACGACGAAAAATGTCGTCATACCCCTTTCAGAAGTACTTCGTGTATGACGAAATAGTTCGTCATACTCAGTTAACAGGTTAACTGTAAGAGTAACACAGCTTTTGTCCACAGGCATATGTTGATTGATTTCTCTCTAACTTTTAAGAAGCTGCGGCATTTAGTTTGTGTTTAATAGCTATCGATAGAAGGCTATGTGAATACAGGGAATACTCTTTAACAAACAATACTCATCTATTGAGAACGAATTGAAAGAAATGAGGAAAAAGATTTCCTATACACTTACCTTAATTACTGAGTACATAACAGACCAATGGGATGATGGCTTAGGTGTCTACCTTTTTAATGTTTTATGTTCCCCTCCCTTCAACCTACCTACATGCCTGTTTTGAAATAGTTTTTCTTTGCATATCCTCTTTTGCTCCTTTAAGATTTGTAGTTTTGTAATTTTTCTATGTAAACATTATCGTTAAAAAAAATAAATAAAACGAAACAGAATGAGAACCGCTGATGATGCTGAACATCATAAAGTTGTTTCCCAACTAATTTTGTTGCAATTAAAAAAACGAAAAAGCAATTCCATAACTATTCTCATACAACTTTATATGAAATTGACCTGACCCCACTCTTTCAAAACTTTTTTGTTTCCAATGCCGGCCTCAAAGTCATTACACTTGTGTAGTGATGTGTGTATTTTCTGTTCCTTTTTGTCTATTTCCTAGTTCTATCGCCATTGCCATTAGTATATAAGTATATTCATACACACATACTTACAGAATATGCGCGTATAAACGAGTGTGTTTATAAAATTGCCAACAACAATACTAAGTGACAAGTGTAGACATTACGGAATTGTTATTGTTGGTTTTGTTTTTGTTGTGACGATGCCGACAATTCGAATTGTTTTTCTTTCAAAGACAACATTCCTCTTCGTCCCTTGAATTGCTGTTGTTTTGATTGTTGTGTCCTTCCATTCGTATTCTACGTACACAGGCAGTCACACTCGCATGCAAGTGGCCAGATTAAAATCATCGTAAACACAAAAACACTCCCAATATTTTGGTTGCAACTTGCTAGTGGGACGCCGCGACGCTTGTGCGCGATTAACAAAAGGCCTAAGCGTATCTTTGCCATGAACAGTTGTGGGCAAATACTATACTAAAGAGTAGTATTTGAATAAGTGATGATATTCAACACATTGACTGGTGAATACATCAGAACTTCCCAGAACAGCTCTCTTATCTTTTGTCGGGTATTCAAAAGTGTGTGGTCTGGTGTTATTTAGATAGAAAACAGCAATTTTTCTGCCATCCACTTTAATTGAATCAGGCGTTTGACCAGAATCACACGTTTGTCGGAGTTATATCGGTTCTTTCATTAAGCGCTTTCAATTTTTAAATCTGAATAAAACAAAGTGTGTGAGATGTTATTGAAATTTTTTATTCCTTTGAAATATTTATTGATGCGCTTAAGTGTAGAATATAACATCGTTCGATTGCACGGTTTCTTTGAGTGGAGCGCATCCGAAATGTTCAAATTTTACATGAATCTGGTGCATAAAACAAGCTGAATTTGACTGATGATATGGATTATGTTCGCTTTGAGCACCATTTATTGGCATACCCCTGCGGCTTAAGAAAATCCCGCAAGCAACGAATCAAGAAATTTGCACGATTTCGGTGGCAACTTTACATCATCTCTGCGTGGATATCCAACATGGCCTAAACTATTTGGCACATAGCGCCATCCTGGTAATACCATATATCGTTGGTGTCCAGATCAGGGTTTAATTTTGCTTCACTGTGTTTTGTTTTTTCTTATTTGAAAAATAAAACAGCAAAGGAAACAGCAGTCAAAAAAAAAAAAAAAACAATAATAAACTCATTAGCTGTAGTGGTACAGTGAAATGTTTTCTGCTAACGCAGGCAGTCACAGCTGTTAATTTCAAAACGATCACTATTACAGCGTTTCAGCTCTTGTGGTTTCTCTTGTGCTTTTCTGTACTTATTTGCTGCGCTCCTTTACTTTGTAAAGAGTATTTTATTGTTGAATGCTATTCCGTGATTAACGAAAACAGACTGAGAATTAATTTGTCAGACGTAGCTTCAACAAGATAGCTGTCATCAAGTGTCAAACTTGGGAGGTCCCTGTTGGCAGAATTGTTTAGTTGTGCAAATCAAAAATTTGTTACAAATCATGTTATAAGATCCATAAGCAAGCTTGTTGCTTGTTTTGAAGTCACCGTAGTCTAGTAGGTAGTGTGTTGGCTTATTAGACGTAAAGCCAGGGTTCGAGCCCCAGGCCAGACATCAAGACAAAATACAAAAAGAATTTCTTCGGCGACTTCCTCTCAGCAGATTGCTGGCAAAATCTCTGAGAGTAAATAAAGTTGCCATGAAAAAGTTTCTCAAAAAATTTGTCGTTCGGAGTCGACTTTAAACTGTAGGTCCCACCACTCATGTATAAAATTAACACACACAACATAAGTGGTGTGAGAAACTAGGACGTTGTACAATGGGCCAATTTGACCTCCGGGTACTGCACTTGTCTTAATTGACAAGTACACGTCCTCTAACCTGACCTAACCTAAGCTTGTTGCAAGTGTATAAGCTTAGCAGACTTAAAGTATGTGCGAAGGTAACCAGATTTCGGTATCGATACAAACCTTGACAACATTCCTCTTTTCCTACTGATTGAATTCCATAAAAACCAAAATAAAACCTACTTATACATTCGCACATGTCAACTCCACATCCAATTCAATTCTTCCAAGAGACTGCAGCCTCTGCTAATTTTTCGTTCACCATTAATTAGTGGCTCTTGTTGTTGGTTGTTTAAGAGTTGGATACGATGTGTACGTCGTGTACGTTTTGTGTGGATATGGTTGGTTCAAGTTAAAAAGATGGTACAATCACATCACGTTTATTTCTTTCTGCATTTGTATGTATGTGTTGTAGTTCACAACAAACTGTCTATAGCCTTAGTTTGATGTTGTTTTCATTCTCAACGATGCTTCTGCACACACACATTCTTTCTGCAAACCAGCTCAGTCATCCATTCAAACAACCTCTAATACGTAGTAAAGGAGTAAAATGAGTGTTGGTAGAGGGAGGTGTGTAAGAACTAAGGGGAGGGAAATTTAAATGAAAATAAAATTTACAAAATTCCATTCATGGATTTATTTTTATTCGCGTTGTTTGTTGTTGTTGTTGTCGTGTTTGCTGCTGCTGCTGCTCTTTAAGTTTACGTTTGCCATTCCTAGTTCTGTTTTTTTCTTTTTTTTTTTTGCAATTGTACGAGTAAATTTTCTTTTTTAGTTTTGTTGTTGTTTGTATATATTTTATTTGAGTTATTTTGCACTTGATATTATTACAACACTCGGTATCGTTTCGTTTCGTATTGTCTCGTATTGTCTCGTATTATACTCTTGCTCTTCTCCCTCTCTTTTTATCCTTTTTCTTTTCCGTGTTGTTGAAGAAAGATTTGCCATGGATTTTTGTGTGTCTTTCGCGAGTTGTTTTTTTCGCATTTCCTCTCATTTGTTGATTTGTCTGGCTCGTTAGGCAGCAAAGAGAGGGAGATGGTGAGAGTTTTTAGGATGGAGGGTCACGTTTTATATTAAAGTTTTGTTTTGTTTTGTTTTCCCTCTGTTCCTGTTGCTGTTGCTTATGTTTTGTCGTCATTTACATTTAAACGATTTCGTTCTATTCCTCTTGTTGCATGTTGAAATGCGTGGGGGGCCATGAGAATTGTTGCAATTGTAGAGTATTTCCTTAAATTTCTTTCTTGTCCTCTCTCTCTTTTTATTACCACTGCTCGCACTTTGGCACTGTTTTAGCTTTAATCGAAGCTTAGTCGTCTACTCACATACAATTTTTATTCTGTTTGTTTGTATTCGTTTTCACGACAAGAATAGATTTTTTTTTGTTTTTTTCTGTAATTTTCTTTAATCCGAACGGAAGTTGTGTCAAAGTTATAAATATTTCTTTAATGTGTAGGGGGGAAATTCAATAACCCTCCTGTATGTACATACATGCTTCTGGTTTTGTCTTTAAGTTTTATTGATTTTAATTTATTCACTTAATCTTCTAAGCAATTGCTTAAAGTTGCACGGCATAAAACCAAGAAAACTTATTTGTTGTTATAAATAATACAGGCTGACATTTTATATGCAGCACGAGGTGCATGACGTTTTCAGATATTTTTATAGGAAAACTATAAAATTTATTCACCTATAGAGCCATTGCTTGGGAAGACTTAACAAAAACAGGGTAAGTGACATTGGTCAAGACACAGAGATTGGTATGCTTTGGTACAACTGGAGACAATGTGAATCTGTCCTGGAGCGACACTACATGTTCTGTTAAGTTTAAGTTTAGTGCATATGACAGTGAATACTATAGCCATAGAGGCTAACGTTAGGATAATGGGTGACGGATTTAATACAATATTCCTTAGTGGGTATTGTGACAAATCGAACGAAATTAATAAGAAGACTTATACCATTATACCTTAAAGGAATAAAAAACATGTCCATTTGGAAAAGTGAAGATAGAATCTCTTAAATAAATTGGAAAAATAGGCAACCAAAAAGCAAAAAAAAAGTGCTCTGTATAAAAACTGCATGTCATCGACCAAAAATACAAGTCATCGATCAATAATCATCGACAAAAAAAACGTAATTTTTTTTTAATTCGATGGTGGTTTATCTTCGTCTTACATATATCATAATTTAGCCACTATATTCATCAAATTTTAACTGCTTTAATACATGAAAGGACGAAGCCTAAATTGCTAAAAGATCTTAAGGGCTATAGTAAAACGTAAAAATTTAGCACAAGTATGCGACATCTGAGGCCATTACATAACATAACCTACATAATTGCTCATTACAACTCTTCAATCAGGATTACGACCTAGCCTAGTAGGTAGTGTATTGGCTTATTAGACGTAAGGCTACAGTTCAAACCCCAGGTTAGACATCAAAATGAAAATGTGAAAAAAATATCTCTTCGGCGACTTCCTCTCAGCAGATTTCTGGCAAAAACTGTGAGAGCAAATAAAATTGCCATGAAAAGTTTCTCACAAATCTGTCGTTCGGAGTTGACTTTAAACTGTAGGTCCCGCCACCCATGTATAAAATTAACACACACAACATGAGTGGAGTGAGAAACTAAGTCCATAATCCTGACTGAAGGATTGTAATGACCAATTATGTATGAATGTTTTGGGGGTATCTGTACGAGGTAGAGGACAACAGAAACCTTGTGGAGTGAATGCATAGACCATTAGTTAATGGAAATGAAAAAAAATCGATATTAAAAGTTGGCTTAGATTTAAGTTACAAAGACTTAAATCATAATTTAACATTATTCTGGGACAAGTTTCGAAATATATCGAATAGAAATATAATCATGGACATAATGTGAAAATAGTGCTGTGTTTTATTGTTCTTAGTTAACAACGCCTTGTGAATAGCACTCTTTCATGGAAATTATGACTGAATGGCTAACGTACAAGGATTACTATTCGCAGTTGATATCAAAATACTCGAAATATGTACAACTGATAAAAAGAAACTCTTCATCGTAATACGATGAACTGAGAAACATGATTTGTTGTCAATACTATCAAGGTTTTATGTGGCCACTGTAACACTGAATTTATAAGATATTGTTGCATGAAACTGAAAAAACAACAAAATCTCTGCATAATAATGTTGTCGTGGTTAAACAAAACAAAACTTGAAAGAAAACTGAAGAATTTTTAAAGAAAGAAAGAAGGGAGAACCAAAATATAAAAAGGAAGCCAATGAAACGACGAAACCAGAGAAATGTATTAAAGAGCGCATGAACCTCAACTCCTCTTACCTTTTCAATTTAAAGCAGAGGACTCGTGCTATAGGACTGCATGCCAATGTAGTTTCTGTTGCATTTGTTGACATACGTGGCAACAATACAAGTATAATGAAATGATAATGAACGTAAAATAATAACAATTATAAGCAAAAAGAAAAAAATATGTTGTTTCTGTTGTTGTTGTTGTCTAATCAGTAATCATACAGTTTGCGTATACCGTTGTTGGATGGTTTAGTACTCTCTGCCTTTGTCGTACTTTCAAAATTAAGAATTTCTGTTTTTGGTTTTCTTTCTTTCTCTTCCTTTGCGTTTGTTTTTTTCCTTTTGTTTTCTTTTACTATCCTTTGGCATTCTCTGCATTTATTTCGTTTTTTTAGCATGGCTTTGTTTAGACAAAATGTTGCAAATGTTCAATGATGTTGCCACATGATATTATAAATCAACATTACTTGTGTCTTCTGTTCTTCTTTTTGTTTACATTCCAAATAATTGGCTGCCTATTGCTGTTGTAGTTTGTCCGTGAATGTTGATGAGATGTTGTGGTTTCGGGTGAAAAGATACAAACAAAACAAAAATTTTCTAATTTTAACTGTAGCTGACAGACTGTTTGTCACTATCTGACTGTGGTCTACATTATTACGTTATTATTAAATTGATTTTTACTTTGTTCAGAAAGCTGCTGTGAGAAGGTGATTGGAAAAATTTTTAATTTTTCATTTATTTTTTTTTTTTTTTTTGCAAGTGTAAGGCGTACCCAAAAGGGAAGTTTTTGTTTCGAATGCATTTGTGAATAACAGTGTCTGCATTTATTTTAAGTGATTCGCCGTCCGAATGAATGATTGAATGAATGAATATATACGGAAGCCCCCTGAAAAACAGATTGGGAAGAGCATACTCCACAATTCCTTTTGTCATACCGATCAGCAATGTACGACTTAACATTATGAACGTCAGCCAAGATTGTATTCGACAGTCTTAATCTTGGTGTGAAACTTTTCCAAGAAATACCGGTATAATCATTCCAAAAAGCAATAAGGCCTTAGCGGACTACCTAACTTTGAACACTAGTGGATCAGTCATTAAATTATAGATTCCTAGTGACGGACTCTACAAAATATTCAAAAGCATAACAGTTCGAAATCCAAAGTGAAAGGCGTACATTTGGAAAGATTGACAATGATTATGACAAACATGCCTATTTGGGACGAACAAGCTTAAGTGGTAGGTTGTGTTGCGAAGACCGAATATAGTCTGTATGTTTATTCTAAAAAAAGAACATGAAAAGAAAACAATAATGATATTAAGAGAATAAGGATAAACGATAATTAAATTACAATAACAAGACTACACAGTCTTTCTGAAGACTATGTTAGATTCTAGAAGTTGCCGCAATGAAAATGATTGCCGTATAAAAAGAACGAAAGATAATGTTTCCAGTCAGTTGCAGTGAAAAGGGCGACATGTAGAGTTTAGTACTGTGATCAAATCGAATGCGGAATAAAGAATTGTTTGCCATCGGTAATGAACTAAAAGGAATTGTAATGCTTCAGCTTGCATTTAATTGAATTCGAAATTGTTTTTTCGAATTGAAAAAGTTAAAAAGCTTCACATTCCCTGATGTAAATGCCCTGATCACCACAAACCTCCTAGAAAGGCTTTACATGGTTAGCTCTTGGAATAGAACAAATGAAGTGAAACAAGCTAACGAAACAAAAAACCGAAAGCTTTCCAATAGCCCCTATGTTTCTTAAGAATTCATCAATAGTTTTCTGTGGTATTGAGAAATTGTGGAAAAATGTTTCATTCCACTTTTTTGACATAGGGTTATAGTTAGTTAGTTAGTTATAGAAATCCCTCATCAAAAAGTGCTTAGCTGAAGTGCTTTGAAGTTTAGAAGAAGCGTTTTCCAAAGTGCATTATAACTGAGGGAATTTTTAGAATTTGACAGAAAAGACTATTCAATTTGAAGACTCCATAGTCGAGTTGATAGTGTGTTGGCTTATTGGACGAGAGCCTTTGGTTCAAACCTCATTTTACGGTGACTTTCTCTTAGCAGTCTTATGGCAAAAACTGTGTGAGTAAACAAAAATGCCATGGAAAGCTTTTTAAATCTGTCGTTTGGAGTCGAAACAGTAGGTCCCGCCACTTATGGATAAAATTAACACAGACAACATGGGTGATGTGAGCAGCTAGTTTGTAATCCTGACCTGGCTGTAACGAACAATTAAGTAAAATTAAATAATTCAATTTGTAGTCGAGAAGGTAGTGTGTTGGCTTATTAGGCGTGAGGTGACGGCTCAAACCCTAAGCCAGACATCGCTTACACAACGAAATAGGAAAAAATATTTCATCGGTGGCTTCCTCTAAGCAGATTTCTGGCAAAAACTTTGAGAGTAAATAAAATTGCCATGAAAAGTTTCTCAAAAATCTGTCGTTTGGAGACGACTTTAAAATGTAGAACCCGCCACTCATATATAAAACATAAGTGGTGTCAGAAATAAGATCGTAATCCTGACAGTCGGAGCAGTAAGGTTTTGAGGTGATATAATTTATGGACGATGTTGAGTGGGCCACTTCAAACAGGCTGGACGCAAATGTCTTGGAGGACAAATTGATATTGTTTCCACGTACTCAAACGCCGCTAATTATTAAAATAGATATGTGTTGTGAGAGTACCTTACATTTTTATATCTGCTCAGTCTTTAATTTAAACCAGCTTTATAATTTGGCAATTTGAAAATGTACTCTACTAAGTGATGTCATTGAGATGAAGTCTATTAACTAGAAAAAGTTCATAAATTTAATACAAAAGTTAAAAGTTTTTTAGAAAAATCTTAATTAAAGGAATTTTTCAATTCAACATTTGCCACAATCATCCGTAGCTAGAAAATTCAACGCCTATTTCTATGCTTCTTCTTCTTCTTTTTTATATATTTTCTTCACAAAAAAAAAAAACAAGAAAGAAATAAAAAAACAGGAGATAACAGACAATCTAAAACAAGAAAAATAAATCATTTTTAATACTTGTAAAGAAGAAGAAAACTAAAACTAAACTTAAGTGAACTGAACTGAAAAAAAAAGACGAAAACAAACGAATACATTCAATTTCAGGTTTATTTAATGCATTTCAAGAATTTCAATTTCAAAGGCCATTATCCTGTAGAAGTTTTTCAAACGACTAACTGACTGCTGGCTGTCCTTCCCACTGCTGTTGTCTACCAGCCAGTTTACCAGTCTGCACAAAATGTGTCGTTCTTTTGCTCTTCTCTGTGTTTTGCAAAATGCTACAATGAGTTGTGAGTTACATTAAAAAAAACTGCAACAATAACAACAACAATTGTGAAAATCAAAAACACAAAAACAAATCCAAAGACAAAACCCATAAATGTGCAAAAATTTAAAGAATGAACTTAAACTCCTCTATACGAACTTAAATACAAAAAAAAAAAATAACGAAAAAACAAGAAAATTAAAAAACAAATTCAGAAAAATCAATTTCTATTTAAACTGTTCAAGCAAATATAATAAATACGAGTGAGTACTCCAGAAATGAACGAATCCCACTAAGGCAAAAAAACAACAATCCATAGACAACAATCGACACAATCGACTATCGACTATGAACATAGACTGACTATGTGCGAATGTCTCTGGGAATATGGATGGTATTGAAGGCTGAAATTCGAAAATCTAAATGAAAGCGTATTTTGAACCACGGGCATAACAATGCCAGGCAATAAAACACAAAATTAAACTTCAAAATAAAAGTAAAAATAAAAAGACAAAGCCAAAGACAAAGAGAAAACAAATCAATAAAAAACAACAGTAATAATAACCTGTTAAAAGCATTAAAAGAGTGTCAGTTGTTCAAATTGAACTATCCTATCGAACAACAACAGCTTTTCCAGAATGATTGAGCCGGTCTAAGGATTTAGCGCGCAATGAAAGGCAGAAATTTTTCAATTGTTTGTTTGCTTGTCCTCTAGCAAAACTGCTCAAAACAGTGCCATTAAAGTATCAGTTCTTTGGTTACGCGTTATTTATTTTACAAAGAGAAGGCACTGTTGTGCAAGCATTCGCTAACATAAATCATATTCACACTTTTATTCCTCGGCCACAGTTAGCAGTTAAGTTGGAGTGTTAGCTTTGATACCAAAAGCTCACTTGAGTACGCATAGCGGTCCGTTATGGCGCCACAGATGAACGCAGTGCCTGTACTGACCACGTTCTACCAAACTAGGGAAGAAGAAGTTGGTCAGAGCAAGGAAAACCAGCCCGAAAGTTTGACAAACGAAGCTATATCCTTGACATCAATAGATGATAGCTCCGTCAAGCTGACAAGAATTGGAGAGCCAAATAACCTATATATGTGCACCTCGCAAGAGATGGGCATTGTCAAAGACAGTTGATAACAGTCTCCTCTTCCTCAGCGGATCTGCACCCACGGCAGAAGTCGTTAAATGGGAGCTGCATCCATTCCGCGTGTCTGCAAGCATGGCCACAATGATTGAGATGATGATGCTACGACCAAGTCCGAGTAACTGGTTGATGCGCCTTCTATCCATCAAGGGCCAAGTGAGTCTAGGATGGAGCAGGACTTCTCATTGACCCAGAATAGGTTGGCGTCCCGAAAAAATTTCCGTGCAAAACCAAATTGCCCGAGATAAGTGGCATACCTAAGTCGATTTAAGAGGATTCCAGAAGGAGTGCACCAGCCCTGGCAAACTAGTCGGCCCTGCAGTTTCCCGGAATGTTAGCAGTACATACGTCGGAACTGCCATAGCAAATTACTTCGCAAGGTGTTGAGTCAGCCTGCTACCTAGCTATTCATTCCGTAGTAGATATTGCTCACGTGGATTGCCTTACCATTATAACTACTGTTACTTGCAATATTACTGCCTTAAGAAACTTCTCAGTTCTTTTCGGACTTGTGCAACACACCCACAACATCTTTTACTGTGAGCACCTGACCGATTACGAATACCATTTCTATTGGACGTTCTTCAAATCTCGAGCTTTTGTACTTTTTCAACAGTTTCGTTATAAGTTCTTGCCATACAGTATTAGCATCCGTATTACTTTGTCTACGGTACGAATCTAACCGATCGCCCATGTATTTGGTGAACTTTTAGAAGTTATATCGGATTTATAAAAAAAAAACCCTGTTCGATTAGGTGTCCAGATAAAATAATAACCTGTGCACTCTATTCCGCCTAGTGAAACTCATTTACAATAAATACCCAAGTTAAAAATGGTCCAATAAAGGTAATGTCAGGATACTATTACCCCCCGTTGGCGTTTCTAGACATATTTATGCCGTATTGTATTATTTGAATCGCCAATATTCCTTTATTCAATATTCACTACATTTATGTCGTGATTACAGCTTAGCTTCTCACACTACTATTGTTGTGTGCTAATTTTATCCAGTAGTGGCAGGATTACGAACAAGGTGAGAAGCTTTTTTACAGCAATTAGTTACCTTCAGAACTTATGACAGAAGACTGTGGAGGGAGGAAAAAGAAAGCCTAAAGAAATATTTTTTTATATTCTTTGTTTTCGTGATTTTAAACTCTGTGCATTCTAGTTATAAGCCTCGTGTAATCAGCCAAAACAATGGCCTATAACGACCACATCATAGCGGTTGCATAAAATTCCCTTCCAGACCACAATGGCTTTGTTGTCATTATAGTTTCTGTTTCTTGTAAATAATATATCCTCTTTCAGACATCTGGTAGTTTCAAATATAATCTTTAGGACTCCCTTTCAATCTAAAGCATACAATATAAGTGAACAACGTTGTTTCCTAGTAAAGACAAAAATTCTGTGTATTTCATGTAATCTAATCAAGTCGTTGTGTTGGTAGTTTCTAAAGTAGGCCGGAGCACTTGGATTGAATATGAAAACAATGAAAGAGAAATTAATAACCATTCCTTACACGTTAGTACAAAATTCGAATAGTGAAGCGTGTATTGACGTCATTCTGAAATCCAATAACTTTACAAGTTGAACGCTATTCTGTTCTACCTTTTTTATGCGTGTCAATGTCTTGAAAAATGTGTTATGTTTTGAAACATCTTTCTATTTAAAGCAGGGTTCGTCAAAAAATTTTTGGTTATGTGTTAGTGAGTAAGAGAGAGAAAATAAGTTGAGAGAATTTATTTATTTACAGCCATAGAAAAGTGTTAGTAATATACGCTATATTTATTTTCATTTCATCAGCATACATATGTAAAGCTATATAACTTTGGCTTAATAATTTTAGATAAATAAAAATAAAATAAAAAATCCATTTTTTATTAAAAGAACATAAAGCTAGCCATCTTTGGCTTAAAAATTATGCCATGTTTTTTAGATAAATAAAAATAAAAAGAATAAAAAACTCATTTTTTATTAAAAGACAAAAAGCGATCATTCCAAAGCATTTAAAAAAATTATACTATGCTACAAAATAAAAAAAAAATGAAATACGCCTGGCTAATAACATAAAACATTTTTAACATAAAATATTTTTTGAGTGTTATGCTGAAATAAAATGATAAAGCATCCGTCGCACATGTGTTCTTGTCGCAGTCTGATCGACAACTAAATGAAAAAACACAAGAATGCGTGTGAGTTCTCTTTGCACAACTGTGCTATGAAATGGTAAACTATGATTTAAAGGCATTTTGTTTTATATACTGTCATGCACAATCCCACAAATTTTCATTTTTTCATACTCAAATTTATTCGTCGCAGACAGAAGCAAGCGCAATCGCTTATTGTCAGGTCAGTAACTTAAGCGGTAATCATAAATATTTCCACACAGATCACACAAAGAATCTGACGAGTCACTAATATGTTTGCGTTGTCCCATCGAAATGTAATTCCCGTTGATACGTATCACGAGATGTTTTAATTGCTGACAATACAGTCCCGAACTAATACTATGTTCAGATATGCACTTTTATTGAGTCAATATTCGGTTTATTGAGTACAATATTTTAAGTGTTCAGACATAATGATATACGCAGTTCAGCTGCTTATTCAATATTCATTTGACAGCTGGTAAACAAAACAGCTGGTTGTTTCAACAACATTGTTTTTTTTTTGTTTGTAGTTGTTGACATTTGAGTTGAGTTGTCAAATATCAACAGAAAGTGTTCGGATAATTGTAATATGCGCACTGAACATACTTATGACTGTGATGCATTTTAAGTTTTACTCAATATTATAACAATTTGCGTATTTATTGCGCAATAATTAATTGCAATTTTATATGAAATATTGAGCTCAATAATGGCGTTTATTGCGATTTACGCAATAAAGATACATATCTGAACACCGCATAAGATTTTGTGCGGATCCAGACAATTAGAGGCATCCACTATTATCGATTTCTTCTCTTATTCTCTTTTAGATCTTCAGTTATGCGTATGATCTGGGCACTGTAGTATCAGTTTCGGATCTTCACATCCTTTGCTTTAAATGCAATCAGTCCTTCAAAATTTAAACCAAAATGGTACTCGTCATGTTATCGAACATCCATCTTGGAAAACGAATCTGAAGTTTTTCGTCGCACGTTACGAGGTACCTACATACGTTATTTTAGTACGCTCCAAGAAAGAGAACGTTATAGAGAGGGAAAAGGATCGATCATAGACCTTTGCACCTTGAATATCACATTGGACAAGATTTGGCTATGTCGAGCAGCAGTATTTTGGCCTGCCATGTGCCAGGTGGCAAACTTTCAGTGTCATTGCAGACTGATAGGCAGGTTGCATAGGCATTTAGCTGTCATAATCACCAGAGCTCACTCTCCACTCCAACTAAAGACCTTATCTCACGTGCTCAATTAGAATCTTTAATTGCAGTTAAAGCCTTTGGAAATGTTGCAATCGTGGGAATTTACTGGCTCACCTTAACATTACTTATAACTTTCTTGATAGGAGATTTGACCTTGTGGTTCAAACTAAAGCTTTGTGGTCTGAAAATCTGTATCTTCCTGTTAAGGCCATTGAAGTCTATAACAACGTCTCCAAAATGATGAATAGCATAGAATGTACGGCATGTATTAAGAAATTCGGCATCAGAACTTTCTTTGATCAGCCTAATCGCTGCAGTGCATTTTAGGCTGAGGTCATGGTCATACGGAAAGTTACGCAATGTCTCTTGGTTCATAAAATTTTCCCAGAAAATCTTTTGACTGATGTAGCTCGAATGGATAGGTTGCGATCATACCCCTTGCGAAAGTTGTATAGACGACCGCCGTTGTCTACAAATGCTGGGTATTTCTGAAACAATGATATTTCAAAAACAATTCTTATATGACTTCAAGAATGCGTACGAAACTCGCAATTACCGAATTGTTGGCGGGATTTCTTCAATTAAACTGTGTTTCATAGAACACAATCGTATTCGATGGTATGCCGATGGAGCACAAGAATGTCATTCAACTCATATGACAATGCCTAGCTCTTTTTCGAGCACAGATTATTCTGTCATTTTTGATTGAACGAAAAGAAAATTTTCTTAAATTTCTGAGCCTAAATGATGTCCTAAGTGAGACTTTAATCTTCAAGGAGGGTCCGCCACTTTATTCTACATTACATACCACCACAAAGATGGCAGTGATTTGGTAATTTTTTCGTTTACATTGATAAGAGTGTGGTGGTGGGTTCTGTTGATGACCACCCTAGGTTTTAATATTCTATGGAAATATGGGGTAAATTTACAATGTTGCTCTTGTGTTAATTTATTGTCTATGTTTGTCTATGTTATCTTTCGCTTGGTATCCTTATTTATGATTAACACATGATTGCATTCCTTAAAGGTCCTTAACATTTTAGTGTTCACGGGCATTTAAGAAGAGTTGGTATGCGTTTGAATGTCTGTTTGTCTACATGCCATGCCACATGTTGTATGTTTATATGATTTTTAGCTTCTTTTTTTCTGTTCTTGTTTTTGTTGCTGTTGAAAATGGTGAGAACGATTTTAATTAGCGATCACAGGAACTAGAAAAAAAAACGGATTTTTTTTTATTTTGTTTTCTCTGAAACTAAAAAAGACCAATGCAGAGTTAAACCATGTCAAGTCCTATAGTTGTGAGTACTTTTGAAAGAAGAAGAAAAAAAATCATATGAATAGCAAAACTACTATGGCTGACTGATAGCAGGAACATACAGACACTGTGACGGACAGACGCACTCCGTTGCAAACAAAGAAAATGAAAAGGTTTTCTTCGTTCTTCAATTCTTAAAGCGCCATATAGTGACAATTTGTAAATTATTTATGTAAACATTTTACTTCTTTATGGAAATTATATGTTCTGCTCTTTCTTATTTCTTTTTTTCTATTCTTTAAATCACAAAAAAAAAGAAATTGTTTTACTTATGTTTTCATTTGGATTTCTTCAATTTTTTCACACCATTCACACCATTGAAGCATATGAGCATAGAGACAAAATAAAGACAGACTGCTGGCAGACAATCATTTTCGATGCAGTCTCTCTATTGCAATTGATGATGTTTATTCATGCTTTTAAGTCGATTTTCAAAATTATTTAGAATTTAAAAAAAAATTTTTTTTTATTAAAAACACATTCTTTTTGATTCTCTATTGATTTATTGTTTGTTTGTTTTGTTTTTATTTTCATTCCAGATTCAACTTAAATGCTGAATTAAAAATGTAAGTATAAATGCATGAGAAAATTAAAAAAAAAAATAATTTCAGTTTACAGTAGGGGAGAAAAGTATTGTAATGTCATAGAAAAATAGAGAACAATATCTTATAAGATATAGTGAGAAGAAATCCAATATTTATATAAAAAATTTAAACACTATTTAACATCACTGTAATCATTCCACACTCATTTCAAGTGAACATTTTAATTGTGATTCCATTATGCCTCTTTCATGAATTTTAAAAACCTTTGTTGTCAGAAAAGAAAGTATAAATGCATTGATATCGATTTCTAGTAGTGTGTTGGCTTATTAGACGTGAGACCACAGTTCAAACCCTAAGTCAGACATCTCCAACAAATTTGGCAGTTTTCTGGTAAACAATAAAATGGCCATGAAAAGTTTCTCAAAAATTTGTCGTTCGGAGTCGACTTTTAATTGCAGGTCCCGCCACTCATGTGTAAAATTAACACACACCAACATAAGTGCTGTGAGAAACTAGGTCGTAATCCTGACTGTAGATTTGTAATGACCAACTATGTATTTAGGTATGTAGTTTCACTGCGGTCTTAAGACCAATTCTCTCCTAAGGCACTCTGGTCATATCACACTATGCCAGCATCCTTGTGCTGTACAATATGTTCATGATTATACGAGTTTGTCTTGGTGGTTAAAAGGGAACTGACTGGGTGTGCGTCATGATAGCCATCATTCTAATGAAGAACAGCCTGGAAATAATGCTGGACCTACCACCACAGAATATCTTTATCAAACGAGTAGCTGTTAAGTTAGTGCGGGGTTTTTGATGCACTATTAGACTTATCACGACAGCTAAAATTAGGAGGACCAATCTTGTGGTGTCATGGTAAAATACATATATTAGGGTTAAATTCTCAACTACTCAATCATTATTGATGGCACGGCGGTCTATTTTGTCAAGCTTACATACGTATCTAGACGTTTCAGTTTAGGGATTTTTGCGAGCAAATGGCCAAGCTACCTATGACCAATACTTTGAATAATTTTATGAGTATATTGTATCAATGCATCCATTGAAAAGATGTCCTGATCTCCTCTTTTTCCTGGTAATTGCAGCTACTGCAGAAGTCTGTTATTGCGTAGTATTTTGAGCTTCCTGACATGTGTACCGAAGCCTCAGTGCGCACTTATACTTAAGGTTCCTAAGATGGGTTCTGGTTAATATTGATGCAGATTTTGTTCTGTTTATAGCTGGTCAACTTTGCCTGATCTTTCATCTTTCCATGAGAGAGGAATGCCAAACTCACGAATTCTTGGTAGGCGCGTTAAATTTATTGTTGCCTTTAATGTCTCCTTGTCCAAGACCAATCGTATGTCTGGCTATTTCCTCCACAGCATCCGGCATTCTTGGATTATTTCAGAAGCGGTGTACACACTCTCGAAGTCGCCGTAGTCTAGTAGGTAGTGTGTTGGCTTATTGGGCTTAAGGCCACGGTTCGAATCCCAGGTCAGACATCTCTAACAAAACGAAATATGAAAAAATATTTCTTCAGCGACTTGCTCTCAGCGGATGTATGGCAAAAACTCCAAGAGTAAATAAAATTGACATGAAAAGTTTCTCAAATATCTGTCTTAAAAATCTATCGTAAAAAGTAGGCATGTCACTCATGCGTAAAATTAACTCACACAACACAAGTGGTGTGATAAGCTGGTCGAAAAACTGACTGATCGAATCTGTATGTATGTATATATGTATATATGTATAATTAAGCTACACAATTAGCAGAATTTTGCCAATGTTCCTAATTGTGTTTGATTTATTCTTTAAAATTATGTGAAGTCGAACAATGCTGTAGTCTTAGACAAGATTTTCAGGGTGTTGGTTCCATTCCAACTCCTCACTCCATTGTCCTTCGCTTCTTAGAATCTAGATATATCAAGATTCAATCCAGTATGACTGTGAAGAGGTGAGGGTACAACTGACGTCCTCGTTTAACCCTGCTTTGTATTGGAAAAGAGTCTATGATTTTCAGAGAGCACAATTCTCACCTCGTATTGAATTCGTCGGAATTGAAATACAGTATAATCTCGATGATCCGGGCAATTAAAAACCATGTGGTGTCCGAATTTCCGAAACAAAAGAAAAAAATTTAGAAAATACATGCTAACTTACATTTATTTACAAGATTTTCACTTTAAATTGAAATGTTTACATTCCAATTAATATACCAGTAGATTAAAATCATTTTTATAAAATATTTTCTTTATTTGCTGCACAAATAGTCAGACATTTTCATCTGACAAAGTTTAGTTTCATTTTGCTTTTTGTACGTAATATCTCTGAGGCTTAAAAGTTTTAAAATATCCCCTGCAGGAAGTTCCTATCCTTCGCAATATTTTATACAAATATTAAGGGCAGATATGGCTTGAGAATGCTGTATTTTAGGAACATTTTGCAACATTCTTCATTAAATAATTCAACCTCATCATTTTCATCAGTCTCGTCGTCAGTGGTTTCAATTTCATCATTCAACCATTCGGTAATCTCATTAGAATTATAAATAGCAGGTGCTAAGTTGACAAGCAAATCAACCAGTTCGGTGGAATCGCTGCGTCTTAGCCTTGACACAGGTATTTCATCATCTGAGTCCCATTCTTCATCATACAAAATTTTATTAAAACATTTTTTAAGGATATTTGCATCAAATCTATCTCAAGCATTGGCAATTAAAAAGGCGACGTTTTTTTTTTTTTTTTTTTTTTTTTTCAATGAAAAAGTTTTACGATAAAATAGCGACCAAAAAAACTTTTACGAGAGTTTAGTTTTAAAATTCGAATGGCATTTTGATCCATTGGCTGGCATATTTCGTTATTTAAATCTACTAATGACTTTGGATGACATGTTGCGTTATCTACAAGTAAAAGCGCTCTATTCGATAAATTATTTTCTTTGAGATATCTTTTTACTTGCTTTTGTTTTTGTGCAAAAGCAATAGGGATAACAACTGTTCGAATTATTGAGGTAGAAAAAATTGATAGTGTCCGGATTATAGAGTCTACTGTTGTAATAAAATAAGTGTCCGAATTACCGCGTTGTCCGGATTTGCAAGTGTCCGGAATATCGAAATTATACTGTATTTCCTTCTTTTTATTGACTAGCAGGAGCTGAGAACTGTTTTGCTCATTGCACTGTTATTTGATCAATCACAGGCTGTATATGTATATGTAGCCGCTTGGGTTAAAATTAACACGTTATTTTCTTAGTTTTACAATGAACGAGAAAACTTAAAACAATACACTCTGGAATGATACTTTTGCCATAACAAATTTAATTGATTAAGCATTTTTTCGATAATTATTTATTTACAAGGTTTTCTAAACCGCAGTAGCAAAGTCAACTGCGTATAACCCAATGGAATTAAAAAAATGTTTCAGTATTTTTATTACAAAGCATTGTACATCGACATATTTATCACTGTTTACTGCACTATTCTCACAATTCAGAGAGAGAAGTAACAGGAACTGCAATTGCAGACTGTAAAATTTGCAGAATATATTTGCAACAGAAGAAGATAAAAATGGAATAAATAATTTAAAAATATTCTACAGAATAGTAATTTAAAAACTATGAGGATAGGTAATGGTAATTTTTTATAAAAGCATTCTATTCTGTTCTTCATTGTTAGTTAAGGTAATAAACCTTTAATTACCAGCGTGAGATAAAAATCAGAGTACGCACCACCTTTTGCTGACATAGCTTAACCCTGTCTGCACATAACATTGCTTTTTTTAAACACGAATTCTGTAATATTTTTTTTCACCATCAGCAATGAATCGTTTTTTTCGCTACTCATAAGCACTCATGTAATTTTGAATATACATAAGTGAGTCAACAATATTGAAATTTAACTATTCTGATTCATTCGTACTCACCACAATGTTGATTTATAAGTACAGGTTGCAATGAGTATGTGTACAACGTTGACATCAAACTCATACCAATCGAAATATGTTTGATTCATAAGCCTACTCTTTTAGATTCGAGTTGTTGTTGCATTTACAAAAAAGAAAAAGGCACAAGCAAAAAAGACTGAGCAGCAAGCAGACCATTTACCACGCAACAACCATTTAGTGAGTGAGTATTTTAGTGTTCGTACACGATTCATATTTACTTCGTGATTCCTGTAAATGTTGAGTTATGGAGAGTTGAAATCAACAACAACATACGTGTTGTTAAGTATGAAAATGATGAGTACTTCAAACTTTGAATATGAGTTAGAGGTTCCTTGATATTAAAATAAGTGTGAATGCGTAGAAGTATCAGAAATTACGAGTATGATTCGATTCTAATCATCTTTTTGAATACTCATTGCTGATCTCTGATTTAAACGTACTCTTCCAATCGGAAATCCCTTTATTTCCTTACTGTTTAGCTTGACAAGCTATAAGGGTTGTTGTATTCCTTCAAAAACATTAAATATTTTTACATTTTATTATATATACATAAGGATTAAAAATAATGCGTGAATTAACTGAAATGTTTTGTAAGAGGGTAAAACATATTTCGTTTTTTAATTTCCGGCTTGTAAAACCTTCATTTGTTAACAATCATTTGAGCAAAATTTCCAAAAAGATTGAACAAAATTCAAATCCCTTAAATCCGTTTTAATTGTTGAGAATTGTAAAAAGTGTTGTCAAACTCGTTACAACTTGTGCAATATGTATTTACAAATATTGTTAAGAAATTAATTTCAATACTTGGGACATTTAAGAATTTAAAACTTTTAAAGGACAACATTGCTCAATTATTTAGAGTTTTTAAATGTAATTTGAGATCTTTTAAGCATTTGGATTTTTAACTTTGAAAAACCACAGCAAATTAATTGTTGAAGTATTTATTTGAAGCTATAAATGAATGCCGTAGTCTAGGAATTAGTGTGTAGTGTTGGGCTATTAGACGTGAGGCCACGGTTCAAATTCCAGGCCAGATATTTTCAACAAACCAAAATATGAAAGAATATTTCTTCGGCTACTGCCTCCTAAAAAATTGCCTTGAAGAGTTTCTGAAAAAAAAATCTTTCACTCCAAGTCGACTTTAAACTGTAGGTTCCGCCACTCATGTACAAGAATATCACACACAACATAAGTAGTGTGAGAAGCTAAGTCGGAATCCAATTACGCATGTACAGTAAGACCCCGCTTAACGCTTGGGATACGTTCCAATAAGTTCCAGCGCTAAACGAAACATCGTTAAACGAGGCAACTAATAAATCAACTGTGAGGCAGGAAAGATGCGTTCGTACTGTGATAGCGAAAATAGATTTGGAATCTTTATTCTATACAGACTAACAAAAGAATGTTGAAAAAGATACCCAGTATACACCGTCGCTATACAGTGCACCGCTTTTTTTTGCACACATAAACAACAAGTAATAAATAATACAGTGTGCAATTTAGGGGAATCCCAATACTATCGCGCAATACTGAAACAGCATTAAGCGGAGCAGCATTAAGTGGGAGCAGCGTTGAGCGGGGTCTTACTGTATATGTAGATGAATGCCTATACACCAAAAGCTTCATGAATATCCATAAAAAACAGTCTGGCAGTATCAAATTGCATTGTCTTGGCTGTCAACAGACTGCTGCGAAATATGCGATTAATTTCTCATCAAATAGGTTAATGAAATGGCATGCCGGGTGGCCTGTGGCCAATCAAGTACAATTCCTTCATTTTGAGCAAAAAGAAAACTTAAGAACACTCCACAAGAAAACGTTTTACGGCGTCACACATTACCTCCACGTGCTATAATAACGTCAGAATATCCAATATGGCATGAACTGTGTGGCACGTCGTCCAGATCATGCAATTCGGCACAACAGAAGTTGGCATAGTGGTTTCCGTTGCCAGTGGTGGCCTGGCCAGCTAAAAATTCACATCCAACAATGACTTTTTCGGGACGCATTGGACACTGTTGTATCGCATGTGAATTGGTAACGTCCCACAATTAAACAATTTCGTTTGTTCACGTATTTATTCATCCAGAAATGGGGCACATCGCTGATGATGGTTTTTCGATTAAAAATTAGGTCAAACGGGTGTTCTGTTCTGACAAAACTCTTGTATTATTTGCACGTATTGTTGAATGCTATATCAGTTTATGGTGCGAAATATGTGGCAACTACTTTGACAGATGCTGCAACAAGATGCATACCCTTTATTCAGGATTAGGACCTAGCTTCTCACACCACTTACATTGTGTGCGTTAATTTTTATGCATGAGTGGCGGGACCTACAGTTTAAAGTCAACTCCGAACGACAGATTTTTTGAGAAACTTTTTCATGGCAATTTTTTTTTTTACTCTCAGAGTTTTTGTCAGAAATCTGCCGAAAAAAATATTTTTTCATATTTCGTGTTTGAGACATCTGTCCTGGGGTTTGAACCGTGGCCTCACGTGTAATAAGCTAGCACACTACCTACTAGACCACTGCGACAACAAGGTGGCCGTTATAAGAAATCAAACTTCGGAAGTCCATGTTGGAAGACACGATTTGAAATGTCGATTTGTGTCCAATGCCAGTAGCTTCACAAAGCTGCTGATCGATCTTACAAGTTAATACAATATTTTTATTATTAAATCTGGTTCAGTTATAATTTCCTGTTATGAAAACGTCTTATTTAAAAAAAATTATCAATTTATCAATTTTATACATAAAATGGCTGCTACACTCTTTAAATGTTTTTAATATTTGTAAACTTTAAAAATGAGAAAATTGTCTCACATGGATTATATTGCGTTTCTTTACGAATTCATAAGGTTGTATGAGTTATTCCTTAGAACTCTGTTAATAAGAAACAAAAATTCAACGAATGATACAAAAAACAAAACAAAACAAAAAGAAATCTAAACAGATGTCCCATTTCAAAATGTTGAATTCAAGAAATTTCTAACTGTTGTCAAGTTTAATTGAATCTATTTCACAATCTTTCCAACGTCTCTAGCTCTCTGTCACTTTTTGTATTCAATAAATAAATGAACAGCTGGGTGTCCTATTTTTTTCTTTTTTTTGTGTTGGATTTACGTCAAGATACATACGTATTGTATTTGAAAAAAAGCACCCATTGATAGCCTTAGAAAGGTCATAACAAAAAGGGAGAGAGTATGATGAAATACAGAGAAATAATACGAGTTATGAATATGGAATATTCGTTTCATGCAAAAACAACGTCAGCATTAAAAGCAATGCCATCTAGAACTTGTAACGCTTTCATTAGCTGCTGACTTCAATTCCTCATTTTCTTTTTCTTCGATGGCTGGTTAAAGGAATGTCTGTAGAGTTGTATTGTACTTGAAAATGTCAAAATTTCCGGAAATTTTGTTACACAAGCCACGAGTTTATTTAGCAAAATAGTTTGCCATAATGTTGCCAATTGTAGTTGTAATTGAAAAATAACGATAACAACAATGTATCCTTGATTGACATGTGCCATGCTATACATGTTGGAAAAGGAAACGAATGGCGTGTGTTCTGTTACAAAAAAAAAAAAGTTAAAATATTAACCCCTTTTCAATTTGACGCACATAAAATGTACAGAATTATTATACAATTCCTGTGGTACTACTATGAAACTCGTAATGCTGGTTAATCGTTTTATTTGTAACGGATTCATATTCTCTAACGTTTAAGTGTCTAGAATTCAGTTGGCATACATAACACAATTGGTCATTACAACCCTTCTGTTAGGATTACGACCTACTAATGTTGTGTGCGTTAATTTTTATACATGATTGGTGGGACCTACAGTTTAAAGTCGATTCCGAACGACAGATTTTTTGAGAAACTTTTCATCGCAATCTTATTTACTCTCAGAGTTTTTGCCAGATCTCTGCTAAGAGGAAGTCGCCGATGAAATATTTTTTGAACAGAGATCAGCAATGAGTATTCAAAAAGATGAGTAGAATCGCATCATACTCCTAATTTCTGATACTTATACGCATTCATACTTATTTTAATATCATGGAACCTCTAACTCATATTCAAAGTTTGAAGTACTCATCATTTTCATACTTAACAACACTTCTGATGTTGTTGATTTCAACTCTCCATAACTCAACATTTACAGGAATCACGAAGTAAATATGAATCGTGTACGAACACTAAAATACTCACTCACTAAATGGTTGTCGTGTGGTAAATGGGCTGATTGCTGCTCAGTCTTTTTTGCTTATGTGTCTTTTTCTTTTTTGTAAATGCAACAACAACTCGAATCTAAAAGAGTAGGCTTATGAATCAAACATATTTCGATTGGTATGAGTTTGATGTCAACGTTGTACACATACTCATTGCAACCTGTACTTATAAATTAACGTTGTAGTGAATATGAGTGAATCAGAGTGGTTAAATTTCAATATTGTTGACTCATTTATATTCAAAATTTCATGAGTGCTTTTGAGTAGCAAAGAAATCTCAGATTTGAACCGAGGCCGATACACTACCTTATTATTAATTTGTCATAAAATCTTAAATACAATATTCCTCGGATGTTAGCACTTTCAAAAATGCTAGCAGGACAGTGTTTATAAGTGGGGAATTCTTATATCGAAATCCTGCACCTGCACCTGCACCTGCACCAGGACAAATAGCTGCTTGTCATTCAAGCAAAAATCAAGATTGCTTATGTTTCAGTGCTACTACGCGGGGAATTATTATATCCGAGGTGTTTATATCCGGGGAATGTTATATTAACAGAAAAATTCTTAGAATTTATGATTACTTGGAGCAAAACTTAAGCATTAAAAGTATGTACTCACCATGTACTCTTGGACTCTGATTCCACATAGTCATAGTCATTCAAGTTAATTTCTTAATGTGTAGCATGGAACAGGACCACTAAGTTAATTCCGAGCTAAAAGTTCATCACAAAGTTTCAAACTTTCTTCCTTTAGTCTCTGTAGTGGATTGTGTTAAATACACCACTTTTGAAGCAGTTTGCGATCCCAGTTTTAAGTTTTTTCAGCATCATTTTACTATTAGGATAGGGCCGTGGGGCAGCAAATAAATATCCATATCCCTTTCTAGACTGTCATCAGATGCATCATGGCATCGTTCTCTTAAAAAGTTAAAGTCCTTACATGTACAAAAAATTAGTGGATTATTTCGGAACTAAAAGCACAACTATTTTCTGGCCATCATCGATCTGCAGATGACAAGCTTGCCAACTTTCTACGAATACAGTTGAACATACGAAATCGCTTGATTTCCAATAAAATACATCCAATGCAGTTTGTATCAGCCGATAGCTATGGAAGAGCGCACTTCTTACTGCGGTAGATTGCGAGCTAACTGCGCTATAATGTGGAAGATTTTCTACATCTTTGGCTTTGACAAGAGTTCATAGTCGCGGCCTGCGCAATGTTATTGAGATGATTACTGTTCACTGCTTTTACGGCAATAATGTGAGAAGATTAGGATTAAGAGTTTTGTAGAAGCTAAAGGAGAATTAGTATAGCGTCTGTTTTTATCAGCGTGACATTGCTCGTTCATTCCAATTATGTTTGTCATTAGCGTCTGAATAGGGGATAAGTTCTCTCTGTATGATGTCCATGGGGAACAATCTCGGAAAATATCGAAAGATACCACGTACCCCTATTACATATGTACATACATACATACATACATACATACATACATATGTACATACATACATACATACATACATAATTCCGATTGAGACCCAAGTAGAGTTGGGGATTTATTTATATTCCTTTCGAATGCGTCCTACTTAACCTAACTTCCGAACTCATGATTTCTATTCATAGCTGCCTTCCACTTCGCTTATGCGAAACATTTGTTTTTATTTTAGAATCGCTTAGTCCTCAATTTGCAACAGTTTCTACCATAATTGAACTCAACACAGAAGCAACGCATAATAATTGTCAAGTTAGACCAATAATTACGCGACAACCCTTAACAGACCTTTTAAAACTGTAGCCAGAAAGGTAGACAAACCCTTAACGATGAAAAATTTAATAAAATTACAATACATTGACATCGATAACAGCAACATCAATAACAACAACAACAACAGCAGCAAAAAAATATTTAAAAATATTGACAAAAAAAATTGCTTTTGAGGGCAACAAACGAACAAAATAAGCGAATATCGGTCGCCTTAAAATTGGCATATGCAAGCGAATGAAATGAAACATGAAACGACTCAATTCGTTACTGACTTTGTCTTCTTTTATTTTTATTTTTATTTTAATTTTTTATATTTTATTTTTACAAAAAAAAAATAAAAAAACGCAATTATTTCTAGAAAAGCGAAAGCAAAACAAAAAACTATAAAATAACCTTCAAGGTAATGGTAATTCTTCTTTAAATATCATTGCAGTTAAACTGACTGGAGTGTCATTAAGTGCATTACCATGCATGTTCGGGTTAGTTTTCTTTAATGGCACTGTGGTTCTAAAAGAATCCATTAAATTCTAGACAGAATGGCGTTACTTTTATTATAACTTTCAATGCCTTCTTTAGGATTAGCCTTCAATCTGTTCTTTATTTTTACGTGCACATAAGACATTTCGGAAATTGCAATTCAATTAAAATTTTTTATCAAAATTACTTACAGGAATGTTTGTGTCTCATCTGTAAGGAACCCGTGATACTTTGCGAACAATTACAATAAATTTTCGACAGCTAAACTGGACAAAAAAAAAACTAAATAAAGAAATTAGTCCTCGTAGTCTAGTAGGTAGTGTGTTGACTTATTTGACGTAGGCCCCCTGTCGTTCGAAGCCGACTTTAAACTGTAGGTCCTGCCACTCATGTATAAAATTAACACACACAACAGAAGTGGTATGAGAAGCTAGGGCGTAACCCTGACTGAACGGTTGCAATGACCAATGTAAGTGTAATGAAATGTGTAACGGGGTTAGGTAGCCTATCCTCCTTGAAGGACAATGTTCCGCTTAGATCACCTTTTTAGGCTCTTTGTGATACCACAATTAACATCAAAACCCGGAAATCAAACTTTCCTTAAAGAAAACCAACCTCACACCAAAATCTTACTATTGCAGCAGTATGTACATTGTGATACCACAATTAATATCAACACCCGGGAGTCAAACTTTCCGTAAAGAAAACCAGGATAAATCTTACTAGAGGTAGAGGTTAAAAGTCTCCACCTCTTCATGGCAGGAGTGGTACATGGGATGAAGTGTAGTTCTTTCCTCCTCATCAGGCACACAACTCCTGCAAAACTCATTCGATGGAATTGCAGGTTTATAGGGATGATGTGATAATCGTAATTTTGCGATGAATAACCCTGGGATTTAAACACAGAAGAACTCTGCAACCTTATTGTCCAAACAAATCAAACAACCTCTTGTACGTACCTTCCAGCTGCCAACGAAGTTGAGACTCCCTGTAAGATGTCGGAGATTGTGCACTCTGTACCCAGCATGTCCAGTTCATCAGTAATCACAATTTCCTATGACATCCCTATGTCTTGAGATACATATAAGAGTTACTTTCAGGTCACTCCATCCTTGTCTTCACGTCCATCCTTGTCTATGAACGCCGAGGGTATAGGCTTTCATAGACAAGGATGGACGTGAAGCAAACATTTCGTCAGTGATTTAATCGCAGTAACACTTTCAACATGTTGAGGCCGCATTTCAATAAACTCAAACGTCCTTTTAAGAAGAGACGCTAAAATGGAACTAAAAATTTCCGAAATAAGGAAACAAGTTGTTGCAGTAACCAAGACGCCTAATGACAGCCTGTGAAATCCCTCTTTTACAGGAAAGCGTTTTAAAAAATTGTATGTCCATACCTAAGCTTCATCACTCAATACATGTGTATGCCAATACGTTTCATAGTTCGTGATTCGTGTCAGGCTTATAATGGTTGATGCCTGTCAAAATTTGAAAATTTTGAGTAATTTAGTTTGAGTTTGATGGCAGACTACCACTTATTTTTAGAAGAAAAGTAAATTTCATGTGAAAAATCCCATGGTTTTGGGATAGGAATTGTTCTCCCATCCATTATATTCTCTAAATTTAGCTCCAAAAGTCCATTTTTTTTTGTCTTCAACAGTGAAAAATGGATGCAACTTTGATGACCAGGACGAATATGATTCCTTATTTTATTCAAAAGAGCACGTACTTACCCTCGCTATTAAAAGTAAATCAAACCACTGTTCTTCTAGTGTGCCAGTGTAGTTTTATGTAAACTTAAGCAACAACTTCACTAGAGGGTCCTGAGTGTACTGTAATCTACAATTACATTTGCCAACAGTAACACTAACAACAATAATAACAGCAAAAAACAACAGCAAAAAAACTATTTCACTACTTTAGGGGGAAAAACTAAAAACACAATAAAAACAGCAGCAGCCGATTATTATTTTCTTTTCACGCTGCAATATAATATAAATTGCATGTGTATATATATGTGTGTGTGTATGTTTGTAAATAGCTAATCACATGCGGAATATATTGTTGTAGTTTGTTAGTGTAGATGCGCATGCGCAAACGGCAGATGTCGCTTGAATGCCGAAATAATTTCAAGCAAAAACACTCATACAAGGGAGGTATTCGCTGTCTTTGTCTGGCTTGATATTTTTTTATTTTTATTTTCATTTTGTTTTGTCATTGCAAAATTAAAATGTCTGTCACTTTTGCCAGGGATTAAATGACATTCGCGTTCATAATGATTGTATCGTCCTTTGCCTGCAATAAAGGCGTCAGTAGTCAAATGGCAATCTTACAAGAATATTCTTAAAACTTAGAAAATAATACGAGTTTCTCAATGAGAAAACAATTTTATTTTATTATTTCACTTCACTGATTGAAAAATTTGTTGTTTTTCTACCTGCAACGTGTAACGTGCGCGTATTGTTAAATGGCAGCCTGGACATGGCACGTGTCATTGACTTTTATTTGGCAAAAAAAAAAAAGCAAAATCTTCTACATTTTGTTTATTGTTCTACTCTTGTTTATTGTTAAAATACCTGCCTTCTCTATTTGCTTAGCTTTTTCTTATAGTCCTAGCTGCGTAATCTCATCAACTTGATTAACAAAAGCAAAAATATAAATAAACATGACAATTTGTTCCATCTTCTGCATCTTCTCTTTAAAGACATTCAAGTACGATCTCTCATGCAGAACCTTTCATCCTTCCCTTGAACTGTGAATGCAAATTTAAAAATAAAAATTTAATACATGGCCATTAGTGATGGTTTTTTAGTATCATTTGAAGTTTTTTTTTTTATAAATATTTTTCACTTCATTTTGGGACAATAGTACATTCTATTTCTTCTTTTCCGTTTACGATCTTTCAAGAAACATATGATTGTCATACTACATCTCTCTGTTATTATTTCTTTTCCTTTATTTCTTTCCCTGGTTTTATAGGATTGCCAGTTGTCTGTATCGGCTGTAGAAGTGTGTAACTTTGCTCATTGCGCATATTCCTATAATAATAGCTGTTGACCTTATCTTCTCTACATGGGACGAATTTGTGTTATGGTTTGGGACTGCACTCGTGCAGTATCCGACTGACCTAGGAACTAAAGTTATACGACCACAGATAACGATATGGAACACTGGTAACTGCCCGCTATTTTCATTGAAAAATTATCTTCAGGGATGAGGCCCATTTCTGGATAAACGGGTGCGTGAACAAAGAAAATTGTTGAATTTGAAACGATACCTACATAAGATCCAAGAGCCTTCAATGCATCGCGAAATAATTGCTCTTTGATGTGTATTTAAAGCTGGAGGCGTCATCGATTTACTTTTCTTTTACAACGACCGCCAACCATTGGTGTCAGCGACGTTCACCATAGGTCGATGATTACCAACTTCTTTTGGCCTTAATAGGTTTATCTGTGCTACAACAGCTAGTGGTTTCAAAAGGTCGACACTGCGTGCCATACAACTCATGCCGCATTGAGTATTTTGCAGTAGCGATGTGCAAACATAATCATTTCACGTGAAGGTTATGTGCACGATCGAGCAATTTGACCGCGTTAGACTTTCTCTTGTGTTGCTTTCCTCAAAGCCAATATAAGCCATGCCATCGGTCAAATTCAGTGTGATTTATACGCCAGAGTAATCGAAAATTGAACATTTCGGATGCACTCTACCCAGAGAAGCAGTAACGGTTATTTGAACGTGATTTAAACGCCAGAGTAATGGAAAATTGAACATTTCGGATGCACTCTACCCAGAGAAGCAGTAACGGTTATTTGAACGGTGTTATATTGCACACATAATGGCATCAACAGAACATTCAAACGAATAAAAATTTCGATGTTATCTCATCCACATTTCTTTAATTTTAGGAAGCGCTTAATGAAAGAACTGATACTTCAAAGAATTTCGTTTGGAAACAAACAACAGTTTCTCAAAAGCCGGTCAATGACAGAGAATATGTTCTGGTCTCCTTATCTTCCTAGTCATTGCAGCTACTGCAGCAGTCCGTTATTGCGTTATTGCGTGGTATTTCGAGCTTGCGGGCGTATGTACCGAAGGGTCAGTGTGCACTTATACTAAAGGTTATTAAGAGGGATTCTGGTTAATATCGATGCAGATTTTGTTCTCTTTATAGAGAGGTTCAGATTTGTCTGATCTTTCATCTTTCACACGGCAGACGAATGCCAAACTCACTTACGATTTCTTTGCCAATGCGTTATTGTTGCCTTTAATGTTCCCTTGTCCAAGACCAATTTAATGTCTGACTATTTCGTCCAGAGCACCCGGAGTTCTTGGAAGCGGTGTACACACTCTCGAAGTCGCCGTAGCCTAGTACATAGTTTGTTGGCTTATTAGGCGTAAGGCCACGGTTCAGACACCAGGTCAGACATCTCCAACAAAACGAAATATGAAAACATATTTCTTCGGCGACTTCCTCTCAGCAGTTTTATGGCAAAAACTCTGAGAGTAAATAAAATTGCCATGAAAATTTTCTCAAAAATCTGTCGTTCGAAATTGACTTCAAACTATAGGTGCCGCCACTCATAGATAAAATTAACACACACAACATAAGTGGTGTGAGAAACTAGGCCGTAATCCTGACTAAACGGTTGTAATCACCAGTTATGTATGTATGTATATACAAACTCTCTAGGGATCTAATGATCTACTTCTTACTGTCAGTAAACATGAGTTGATCTCTACTCGAAAGACTCTAATACTGAAGGAATTTAATAGAAGTTTATGAAAATCCATAGTCCTAGTTTTTCACCATTAAGCAAAATGTTATCTTAGAGATAAGCATATGCCTTAAGAAGGTATCGAACAACATATTCCATATTTTATTTGAAGAAACGGAGCGAGCATCCTAACTACCATAAAGTTTGGAATTTCATGCCAGAGTATAATAACAAAAGAGAGATGATGTAAGAAGCAGAGAAGTACGTTTTATTTGAGAAGAATAATGAAATCTGCCATCCCTACTTGCTGCCATTTAAAACAGACAGCATCAGATCATGTAAAATAAAATCAAATTATCGATTTTAAACGGTTATTACATTTACAACAACAATAAATGAAGAGAATCAATTGAATTGATTTTAATACAACCGTAATCATCATTAAAATGCAACAGCAGCTGTCAATTTAACCTTCACTTTTTCATTCATAAATCGGCTTTTTTTTTCTTTTGTGCAAATGAAACACAAACGCTTGCGCAATATAAAGCAGCAGCCAGAATAAATCTTTAAAAATACCCATCTCCTCATCTCGTATATGTATGTACATACGTATGTACATATGTATGTTTTCCCATAGGCATACATCCAAAGAGGAATATTATCGTTTCAAAACTTTAACCCAATTTAAAAATTATTTCATCTCTTCATCTTTCATTGTCTTCTTTTCTGTTATTTTTTTTTGTTATGTTATGTTCATACCTTTCAAAATCAATACTTTTTTTTGGTTGGTTTTTTTTTTTGTTTTCTTCTTCATAATTTGCGAATGAACCGATAATGTTGTTGATGACCGTAAAAGCAACAACAACAACAATAATAATAACAACAACAACTGTATAAAGTGAAATAAATATATTTATTTTTTTACGAAACCAAAAAGAAAATTTTTTCAATTTTTAAAAAATATTTACACGCTCTCTTTACACCCATGTTTCGTAATAAATCGTTTCGGTGGTATATTTGGCTATTGGCTTGCTTGGTTGATTGGTCGCTTATTTGGCCGTTTCCATCTTTTTGCTTACCTGTATTTATATTGTTAGTGTTTTAGTTGTTGTTTTGTTGTTTTTTTATAGAATACAGAAGACCAGTTTTCTAAATTTGGGACAACAGCTACAAAACGCCCAAAATACTCTCTCAGCTATAAACGGCTGGCGTTATCCAAATTTACTTTTATAATCTGGTTTCAAAAAAAAATCCTATTCTCTTCTATACAACAGTGTAAAGAGTAACTATTTTTTGTGCCACAACTTTTTTTCACACTGTAAACTACATTCTATTTCCCCATGTGCGCCAGTATGAGAATTTAAATTTGTTGAACTTATGTACGTCTTAGGAACGGAATAAGAAAAATGAAAACAAATGAATGTTTTTTCTTCTTATTTTCTTGTTACTTAGATCGCTAAGAACATATTAAAGTTCAAAATATCTGAGCGAAAGCGATATACTGAAAGAAATTTCGTAATTAAATGTCTTCAACATAAAATTTATGAGTTTATGAAATGATCTGAGGATCAAAGTTTAATATTTTGTGAATGGAAATAACAATATATACAGTCTTACCAAAAATAATAATAACACGCCTAATTTTCTTAAATATTTATTTATCATTCCATTAATAAAATCAAGAGGGGTGTCCTGCTATTCTAGTGGGTAGTGTGCTAAACTATTAGCATGAAAGTCGTGGGTTCGATTTCCACCAGAGATTAGCAATGAATCGTTTTTTCGTTACCCATATGTAGCACTCATGAAATTTTGAATATAGGGTCCACCAAATAACTTCTTTTTTTTGAAAATGCTTTAAAAAAAAAACTACTGAATATTTTCTCAAATTTCTTTTTTTGTTTGAAAGTACAATCCTTCCGGTTAAAATAATTTCATTCAAATAGCTGCCTCGGATGGCCATGCAGTAGCCTACACGATCAGTCCAATTTTTAAGCACATTATCGATTGTGTGCAGCTGTATTTCACGAATATTGTCCTTTAAAGCGTCAATTGTCTCTGGCTTGTCGGCGTAACACTTATCTTTGACGGAACCACACAAATAATAGTCTAACGGTGTCAAATCGCAGCTCCGATGTGGCCAAACGACATCAGCTCTGCGGCTGATAATGCGATCTTCAAAAACAGGGTGCAAAACATCGAGTGTAGCTTCGGCTGTGTGGCACGTAGCACCGTTCTGTTGAAACCAAATGTTGCCAATATCCTCCTCTTCAATTTTTGTGAACAAAAATTCGTTCAACATGGCCCCTGTAACGGCCACTCCTTGCTCATTTTCGAAGAAAAATGGCCCAATTATGCCTCTGGACCAAAATCCGCACCAAACAGTGACTCGTTTTGGGTGCGTCGGCTTTTCAATGTATGCGTGCGGGTTTTCTGTGCCCCACATGCGACAATTTTGCTTGTTTACATACCCGCCAAGATCAAAATGAGCTTCATCTGAAAAGATGATTTTTTTTGCCAAAATCGGCATCTTCTGGTGTAGACTACTGCTTGGCCAGCCGAGGCAGCCATTTGAATGAAATTATTTTCCATTATTAACCGGAAGGATTGTACTTTCAAATAAAAAAAAGAAATTTGAGAAAATATTCGGTAGTTTTTTTTAAGCATTTTCAAACAAAAAAGAGTTATTTGGCTTACCCTTTATATTTAAGTGAGTCAACAATATTGAAATTTAACTGCTCTGATTTATTCGTACTCACTACAACGTTGATTTCTAAGTACATGTTGAAACGAGTATGCGTACAACGTTGATATCAAACTAATTGTTCGAAATATGTTTGATTCATAACCCTACTCATTTAGATTCATAATTTTAGAGAAATACTTATAAATGGTTCGAGTGACTCGAGTGACAATTTAGTTGTTGTTGCATTTACAAAAAAAAGAAAAAGACTCATAAGCAAAGCAGACAGAGCAGCAATCAGAGCAAACACACAACCATTTAGTGAGTATTTAGTGTTCGTACGCGAATCATACTCATTTAGTGATTCTTGTATATGTTGAGTCATGGAGAGTCGAAATCAACAACATCATAAGTGTTGTTAAGTATGAATATGATAAGTACTTCAAACTTTGAATATGAGTAAGAAATTATGAGTATGATTCGAATCTACTCATCTTTTTGAATACTCATTGCTGATCTCTGATTCTCACCAGAGACTCTTGTCTGTTTCACTACACCGAGCATATGGCCGAATTAAATATAATTTATAATTGTATTCTAATAAATAAATAAATTAAATAGAAATGAAACGAAACGAAGAAGATACGAATTTTTGTAATAGCACACCCTAGAGTTGCTCGATGTAGTCGCCGTAGTCTATTAGGTAGTGTGTTGGCTTATTAGACAAGAACCCATGGCTCACAAATCACAGCTCAGACATCTCGAACAAAATCAATCAAAAAATGTTTCTTTCGATAACTTCCTCTCAGCAATCTTCTGGCAAAAACTCTGTTCATATGCTGAAATTTAATCTTTTAGTGGATGCCTCCCGACATAGTGTGTTATTGCTGAAAATCTGGCTTTGTCCAAGAATTAAGAAGTGAATATTTCTGAGAGATAGAAGGAAGAATCCCAGTTGGTGTTACACGATTCAATCTACTTCCTTCCCAAAGCCATAAACGCAAATTGCAGATGTAGGGCTCGTTAGGTAAGGCTAGGTTAGAGGACGTGTACTTGTCAATTAAGACAAGTACAGTACCCGGATTCGAATTCCTAGTTTCTCACACAACTTATGTTGTGTGTTAATTTTACACATGAGTGGTGGGACCTACAGTTTAAAGTCGACTCCGAACGACAGATTTTTGAGAAACTTTTTCATGGCAATTTTATTTACTTTCACAGTTTTTGCCAGAAATCTATTGAAAGGAAGTCGCCGAAGAAATACTTTTTATATTTTATTTTGATGTCTGGCCTGGGGCTCGAACCCTGGCTTCTGCTGAGAGGAAGTCGCCGAAGAAATACTTTTTGTATTTTGTCTTGATGTCTGGCCTGGAGCTTACGTCTAATAAGCCAACACACTACCTACTAGACTACGGCGACTTCAATGAGAAACAGAGACAGTTCCCTATAGTTGAATGGGGAAATTTATTATTGGTGTCAATCCTTGTTTTGCTATCGTCTTTGAAGCCTCACCTTGCTTCGTTCATCATCCGGTTCGCACATTAATATCGTACTTGAAACATTTTTCTACTCCCGTAATTACCAACACCACTTATGTTGTGTGTGTTAATTTTATACATGAGTGGCGGGAGGAACCTACAGTTTAAAATTGACTCGAAACGACAGATTTTTTTTTTTACTCTAAAGAGGAGGCCGCAGTTGTCTAAGATTCAACGGAATAAAAACCGTCTTTAAGCTTAAAATATTTCCCCTTACTTTTCTTTGAGTGTAACTTTGCTATTAACCTTGGTCTCCTTTCGTGCATATTTGTCTGTGTTTATAAATTTTGTTATTCTTTACCTTTGAATGAATGTTTTTAGAAAAACAAGGCGGCTTTTGTTTGAAAATTCCAGGAATTACCTTAAGCAAGTTATTGGTCCCGCAAAAGGACAACCAACACATACACATATTATGCACACATACATATATATATATGTACACACAATGCTCTTCATCAGCAACATCAACAACAAACATTATCATCATCTTCACAAAATTATCAAAAGTTCAGTGCTGCTGGCAACAACACCAGAAGAAGAGGATTTTGCCAAATTCATGAGAGTATTTTGTTTTTGTTTTTTATTTTATTTCTGCATCATCAGAACAGTGTCAGCAAATGATCATTTTATTTCGGTTTTGTTAAGAGAGTCTCATCCTTCCGAACTCTTGTCTTTATTTTATTCTTTTAGGTTTTTAATTCAGTTTTTCTTATTTTCTGTTGTGTGTTCTTGTTCGTATACCGTCTTGTCTTGCGCGAGATAACAAAAGGAACCATTTTTCAAAATAATAACCTTAAGAACGCAGCCTCTTTCTTCTTGCACAAGTTTTGGGTTCCGTAATAATGGGGTTTGGAAAAAGTTTCATTAAAAGAGAGTAAAAAAATAAATGAAAAAGGATTTGAAAAGTTGTAAACTTGAAAAGACTAGAATCTCACACAATAAAATTATAAGTGAGTAACAAAAGTCTACACCAGCATCGCTTTGTGTGCGGAATTATGTTTTTATAGGGTGGGTGATTTAAAAGTTTAAATTTAAAAAATGCCATAAAACAAAAACGTCTTGAAATTTTCGCAAATTTTTTTTTTTTTTGTTGTGAAGTACAATTGTTCCCGATAGAAATGGAATTTCATTGCATTCATATGGCTGCCGCGGCTGGCCTCACAGTACCTCATTCGATCGGACTAATTTCCGTACACTTTTTCGAGTATATGAGGCCGTATCTCAGCAATGGCATCACGAATGTTGACCTTCAAATGCTCAATTGTATGTGGTTTGTCGTAATAACACTTTTCTTTAACGACGCCCCACAGAAAATAGTCCAACGGTGTCCAATCGCAGCTTCTTGGCGGCCAATTTACATCACCATTTCGGCTAATTAAACGGCTATCAAACGTTTGACGCAATAAATCGATTGCGACAAGAGATGTTTGGCAAGTTGTACCATCTTGTTGAAACCAAATGTCGTACATATCAATACCATGAAGAACGGGTACAAAAAAATCGGTTACCATGATGCGATAGGTTTCTCTATTATGCGCCGTCCTTATTTTTAAATAAATATGGGCCAATGATGTCTTTGCTCCGCAAGCCGCATCAAACAGTAATCGCACCACTCGTAATTGTTTCAAAGAAATATGGGCCAATGATGCCTCCGCTCCAGAGGCCGCACCAAGCAGTAATCGCACCACTCGTAATTGGTGCATTGGCTTCTGTAAGACCACGTGTGTTTGTTCTGAGCCCCAAATACGACAATTTTGCTTATTAACGTACCCACCAAGATGAAAATCAGCTTCAAATGAAAACATGATTTTTTTTTGGCAAAATCGACATCATCGTGCAGTTTCTTGTTGGCCCATCTAGCGAAGCGTAAATCATTTCATTATATTCAGTGGAGATAATGTAATAAATTTTGTGATAGAATAGAATGACATAAGTATTGTCAGATTCGAAATAACCGACGGTTTAAATGTAAACTTATAGATGGCCCACCATATATTTCTCTGTTAACAATACAGTGGATTTGTTTGGCAATTTTGTAACTGTCAGTTTACAGCCAAAGCAGAGATTTAGAAACAAATACTTTAGAAAGGGAAAATGTGAGAAATTGAAGTAGAAACGAAATAAAAATTTTATCCAAAATTCCTTTTAAAAACCCCATCAAATTAACAACTAAATCATGTTTAGTGAAGAGATTAAACTGCGGGTTACCTTAAGCTAAGCTTTTTGAAAGGGATTTCAATCTGTCTGAATGATTTTTGATTTGTTGTTAAGTTAGAAAGCATCCTTAAGTACTTTTCATATTTTATTTACCACAGGACTTCCCTTCATTATGCCAGATTATCACAACTATTTGAAGTATTTTAAAGAGAGCAACAGCACAAATTATGAAGAGCACACATCATTAGCAATTAAAAGACCAAAAAAAAAAAATGAGAAAAACACGAAATTTTAATGAACTGAGCAACAACAAAAAAAAAACGAAAGAAAGAAAGAAAATCTCTTAAGATATCCTGTTTGTTGTTTGCTTTGGATGGAGATGACAGGAAGATGTTGATCGTTTCATGGTTCTCATGATCTGTCTGTTTGTGAAAGTATCTTCACAACTACAAACCTATTATGAGAAGCAATACTAAATGAGAAGAAGAAGAATACAATTAACGAGTTGTTGTTGCACAGTGGTTGGCCATTGGTTTATTCTTAAAAAACAAAATTATCACAGCTAATTAGCCTTGGAAAAAATTTTCAAAATTCCTTTAAAAATATAAAATCGTCATTGTGGTGTGAATAAAGGATTTTTGTTGGAATTATCCTTTAATTTAGGATTTGTAAGCGTGTGGTATTTTAAATGTCTTGTCAGCAAATACAAATACTTACTTGCTTAATAGGTCGTTACAACCCTTCAGTCAGGATTATCCCCTAAGTTCTGACACCAGCCATGTTGTGTGAGCTTGTAATCCATCATGACAATGCCGGGTCGCGCATATCTCTGATAATCCGCCAAAAAATTATTGCTCATGATTTTGAAGTTTTAAAGCACTTGCCGTAAGACATCTGGGACTAATTTGCCAGAGGACATCATCCAAAAGTTCACGAATGAATTAAAATAGTAGATGTGGAATCAATTTGATCAATTGGGTCTTAAGATTACGTCTTAAACTATCCAATTATTGTAGAATTATTCAGGTATAGATAATGGCTTTAACCTATAAAATGGAGCACAAGGTGTTTTATGCATTCGTTGCTTTCAAAACGTGTAAGGGTTCTTCTAAAAGGAACTACCGATCTTTGACAGTTTATAATGGCCATCTTGCTAAAGCTACTTCTGTCAAATTAGTTGTCATTTATTCCGTCTGTTTTGTCATCAATCGATGGTGAATTTTGCACCGTTATTTTTGTCTTTACCCGTACAAAATTCAACAACGAAAACGACGTGTGTTCGCTAAATAGGCTCTGGAGCACTTTGCAACTGGCCCTCAAATTCATTAAAAAAGTATCTTACGCGATAAGGTCTTCTTCTGGATACGTGAACAAACAAAATTGTCGAATTCGGGGCGATATCAATCCACATGTGATCCAAAAACTTCTAATGCAACTCGAAAAAGTCACTATTTGGTGTGGATTTTGGCCTGGCGGTGCACATTTCTTTGAGGACGACGTTGTTCAGGTCATCACTGTCAACGGCAAGCACTGTGGGTCAATGATTCCCAACTTCTTTTGATCTGACTTGGATGATCGTGACACCAACGACATGTAGTTTGAGAATTGACCATAATTAACCATTACAACCCTTCAGTCTGGATTACGGCCTAGCTTCTCACACCACTCATGTTGTGTGTGTTAATTTTATACATGAGTGGCGGGACCTACAGTTTAAAGTCGAATCCGAACGACAGATTTTTGTGAAACTTTTCATGGCAATTTAATTTGCTCTCAGAGTTTTTGCGAGAAATCTGCTGAGAGAAAGACGCCGAATAAATATTTTTTCATATTTCGTTTTGATGTCTGACCTGGGGTTTGAACTGAGGCATCACGTCTAAAAAGCCAACACACTATCTACTAGACTATGGCGACTCTCTCCATACATTAAATATTCTGCATGGAGGATTATAAGTCTCACCTGGGGGTGATGTGAACTGGCCACTGCGGTCCTGCAATTTGAATTTAGACTGTTTCTTGTCACAGCCATTTCAACCATTTCCATGGTCAAATTCAGCTTGAAATACAAATGAAAAATCGATCCATTAACTTTTTCTTTGTTAACTCATGTGGTTTCTAAACATCGAGCTTTCTTCAAATGATTAAAAACTGTTTGATGATGAATGCCTATTTCCTTAGAGACATCCACGTTGGTTACGTTCTCATCGATCTTCATTTTTTCCATCATTTCGTTGACTTTTTTTAGCGATCTGTCGACTAGGGCGATGTACATCTCTAACATTCAAATTATCAAATTGAAACGAGTAAACCATTACGCTGCTGTTTTTCTAGTTACAAAATCGTCACTGTAAACTTCATAAAATGTTTCAGTATACTGCGACTCAGTCTTTCCTTTTCTATAATAGAAAAGCAATATATGACTGTAATATTCTGAATTTTTACTAATTTTTGAAATATTTTACAACAAAATGAAACTTAAAATGTCACTAATTAAGCAGGCTAAGCAGTTTTGCCTGATGCAATTAATATTACCCGTCTAACAGCAAATTTGTGACCGAACGTTTTCGAACACTTAATATTTTTAATGAAGGATAAATAAATAGGTTTTCTAAATTGCTTTAAATATGCTTTTTTTATTGTTCGAATACATTTTGTAGAAAATTTTCATTTGATTGGATAAAAAAAAGTACTTATTCAATGGTACTTTTCAAAAATGTGTCCCAAATATGCCAAAAACAAATATTTTTGTATCATAAAATATGCTGCTTCGATCCAATACAATTCAATTTCAAATCATTAAATCGCCTTATTTTTGTTTTTGCGTATTAAATTGGCTAAAACTATAAGACAACTAACAAACTCTTTGTCTTTTGGCTGAATTTGTTATCTCTGTCTGTCCGTATGTATACTCATGTAGGCAGAGGAACCGTGACTTTTATTCATTTTTTTATTTTTAGAAATTCCAAACAGGCGAAACTGAAAAAAAAAAGAATCGTGATTTTGATTTTATTGTTTCTCTAAAAATATCATTCATCTTCTCTCTCTCTCTCTCTCTTTTAAAACTAAATAGCAACAGAAAAGAAAAAAATTTATGGTGGAAAAAAAATTAAAATTAAAACGGAGGCAAAACTTATTCAAAAATAATGACGAATTTGTAAAAGAAAAAAATTAAAATGAAAAACATTGAAAAAAAATGACAACATAAGAGTGACGAATTTCTAAAAGCACTTTTAATTTCGTTTTTTTGCCTTTTGTTTCTTCATATTCTTCACTATATTCATGGGGAAAAACAGGACTCTCTCTTTCTGCTTTAAAGCTTTTGAAGGGCTAAAGAAGTATTGTGAAAAAAACAGGGTTGTTTCTACGCAATAATACGGTTATCAGTGGGTAGCAGGGTGATTGACTGATTGTCGCGACAGCCTTATAGACGCCATAGATACACAATTTGTTGCTGTTTAAGCATACCCTCGGGCAATAATACTTTCTGTAGTGAAGGTTCATTTTGAAATATTTTCGTGTATTTGATTTGGCTGATGGGTGCTTGTCAATAATTGAAATAAAAGGCATGTTTTTCCTTTGGTACGTACAGTAATGAAAGAAAACAGTTAAACTTTTAAAATGGTGGTTGAAAAACACGTACACTTAAAGAAAAGTGTAGTTTTTTTTGAATTTAAGTTTATTTTTTATTTGTTATTTAAAGATAATTTGCTGGAATAGAGAATTGGTCGTAAACGAACGTAATGTTGGTTTTTAGTATGTAGTTTGTCACTGTAAATTTATTTGGTAAAAAGGTTCACCTTTTCGAACATTATTATCGTACGTGATACACAAAAGTGGTTCGATTTCGTTTCGCTAGAAAAATGAATTGCGAATGGAAATTCCGCCCATTTTTTTTAACACTTTTCATTCAAGTAACACTGAAACATAAAACTTCTTTGTGTATCCAGCTTTCTTCATATGTTGATAACCTAGTTATGCCTAGTTCCCTAGCATTATACACACTCTCTTGCTTGAAACAAAACTTGTAATTTCGAAATCATGAGCTATTAGTGGAGTAGCGTGATTTTTATTTTATTTTTACAAAATATTCACGAGAATTTGAAATTGTTGAAAACTACGGGATCCAGGAATTCCCGATCCTAGTGGCAATACTAAAAATACTAATCATGGTTTGCCCTTTCACCATTAATAGACTAATAAAGGAACAACTCTTGCAATTTTTTGAATTTTATTATCAAAATTCGTGCTGTGTGAGAAATATGTTTCTATCGAAAACTAATGTTCAGCGACGAAGGTAATTTTTTGAGTCAATGGGTACGTTACCAAACAGAATTAAAGAGCAGCTTTACATCTGAGTTTACAAACTAATCGACATTTTGTCCGAACTTGGCAAGATGTTTGAAGTATTACGATGAAGGTGATGTGTGGCAAAATTTAATTTTCTGCTTTTTTTCATTTGCTAAGTAGATTTTTTTCTCTTTATTTTATATTTTTATTTATTTTAAAGAAGAAAGAGCTATCACAAATGTGCTCCTTCCTCTTATTATTTTTTGTTTTATTTCAGTTTTATGAAACAAGTTTTTTCAGCTAGGCAAATTAGTCTATTGTAAACGGCCCTAGGATTATAATTTTGCTCATTGCTGCTGCCTGAGGACAGCTACTTATAATAAACTCCAAATAAGTGGAGCTTCCTAAAATACATTCTTTAAGGAGCGACTTGAAACCAAAGCATTGAATTCATTTTTTTTAGTCTATTAGATGACCTAAGGAATTAATCTTTGAGGCTCGAATTAAAAATTTATCAAAACGATCATTCAGTACCCACTGTTTTCTTTAAGTTGATCGGATTAAATACTTTACTTTTAAAGCGCTTTCTGTTTCTAGCAATTTTCCTTATAGAGTAGCTCATTACTTTTAATTAAAAAGATCGTATTTTTTAGCACCCGTAATAGGAACACAGCGACTTATTTTTAGATTTTGATAAGATCACTTTGCTAAAAAAAATTATCAGAAATAGCCGCTTTTACAGTCTTCTTAACGGTAGTGTGTTTAGAAAACGATTGAGTATGTTGGAAAGACGCCATAGTCTAGTAGGTAGTGTGATGGCTTACTAGACATGAGACCACGGTGTAAACCCCAGGTCAGACATCTCCAAAAAAAAAAAAAAGTATTAAAAAATATTTCTTCGGCGACTTCCTCCCAGCAGATTTCTCGCAAAAACTCTAAGAGTAAATAAAATTGCTATAATTTGCCAAGCATAAATTGCCAAGTGTCTCAAAGATCTGTCTTTCGAAGTCGACATTAAACTGTAGGTCCCGCCATTCATGCTCAAAATTAACACACACAACATAAGTGGTGTTAGAAACTAGGTCGTAATTCGGACTGAAGCATTGTAAAGGGTGTTTTTTATAGAGGTATAGAACTTTAAGTTGCAATAAAACAACGATGGATTATTCGATTGACATGAATTTTATTCATCCGAAAGATAATCTTGTGGCATTACATTTTAAATATGATTTCTGGCATATGACCGCCACGGCTGGCGCGGATGTAGTCCAATCTGGACGTCCAATTTTCGATGACTTTTTCCAACATTTGTGGCCGTATATCGGCAATAATACGGCGAATGTTGTCTTCCAAATGGTCAAGCGTTTGTGGCTTTACCGCATAGACCAATGACTTTACATAGCCCCACAGAAAGTAGTCTAGCGGTGTTAAATCACAAGATCTTGGAGGCCAATTCACAGGTCCAAAACGTGAAATTAGGCGGTCACCAAACGTGTCTTTCAATAAATCTCTTGTGGCACGAGCTGTGTGACATGTTGCGCCGTCTTGTTGAAACCACATCTCCTGGACATCATGGTTATTCAATTCAGGAATGAAAAAGTTAGTAATCATGGCTCTATACCGATCACCATTGACTGTAACGTTCTGGCCACCATCGTTTTTGAAAAAGTACGGACCAATGATTCCACCAGCCCATAAAGCGCACCAAACAGTCAGTTTTTCTGGATGTAACGGTGTTTCCACATACACTTGAGGATTACCTTCACTCCAAATGCGGCAGTTTTGTTTGTTGACGTAGCCATTCAACCAGAAGTTCGCTTCATCGCTAAACAAAATTCGCTTATGAAAATCGGGAACAACGGTAATCTCGTTTTGGGCCCATTCGACGAATCTACGCCTTACTTGATGATCGTTTGACTTCAAATCTTGCACGAGGTGGATTTTGTAAGCGCGCAAACCAAGATCCTTCCGCAAAATCTGCCATAAAGTGGATGGACACAGATCCAATTCCTGTGCTCGATGGCGGATGGACTCATTCGGGTCTTCCTCAATGCTACGCTCTACAGCAGCAATAGCTTCTTCTGTACGCACCGTACAGCGTCTCTGGGGATGCAAGTTATCAATAAGAGTAAACGTGGTGCGAAAACGTTCCATGGTTAATCGAATTAACTGCTCTGATGGACGATTTTGTCGACGATAAAATGGACGTAGTGCGCGATACGTTTTCCGCACAGAACCATTATTTTCGAAATAAAATTGCACTATTTGAAAGCGTTGTTCAGACGTGAGTCTATTCATGATGAATTGCCAAACCAAACTGAGAATAAATCACTTGACAGCTGTTAAATCGGTCGCCATCTTGAAAAGTAATGCCAACTTAAAGTTCTATACCTCTATAAAAAACACCCTTTAGTAACCAATTATGTATGTAAATATGGACACAGGGTAATTATTTTTAAAACATTATACACATGAATAAATGAGAAATATAAGTTGGGTGACACAAATACAGTGAAAATGTTAAATTTTTAAATTATTTATTTATTATGTTTCCATCATGTTTCTTTTTATTTATTTATTTATTTTTCTTTTTGTTTTTTTCTTACTTTTTCAGTAATTTTTCTTAATAATTGGGTAAGTCTTACAATAAGAGAAAAATAAAAAAAAATGTTTTTTTTTTTTCGTTCAGTGTATTTCGATGACATATTTTTTGCCACTGGCTGTATCAAACAATTAATTGAATTCGTTAAAAGACAACTACTTTTCTTCTTTCATACTGAACATACCTTGCAATATTCCTCAAACAAATCTTGATTAGTATTGTATGGTGATTTTAGTTTGCTTCTTCAGTGTTCTTCAAATATTTGCAAACCAAACAAAGCAACCAAAAAGGATCCAATGTTTGTCTGTGTCCGTTTTCATCGAATGAAAAAAAAAAACGTAACCGTGACAATAGTGATATGAAAAGGGTATACCCTTTCCACCAATTGTGGCATTGAACTGCACAAAATTTAAAGGACAATTATGGTCACACACACACACACACATACATATATATGACAGCAGGAGCACTTTTACAGTTGTATACAGTAAAACCGAGAAATTAGACGAATATTAGTTGTCTCGGAAAGGTCATTTACTTACCACTGCGAGAAAGACAGCTCTTGTGTGCCACTTTTAAGTATGAAAGGAGATCTCAAACTATAAGACATTCAATCAAAAAAAGAGAAAAGAAAAAACAACAACAAAGAAAACGGAAAGAGAAAAGTGAAAACAAATAACAGAATAAATTGATTGTCCTAATGACAGGCTAGACAGGCAAACAGTTAAAAAGCTCAACGAATGAATAAAAACACACCAACAATACAATCTCATGGAAGAGTATCTCTTATATTGTAATTGATGAACTACCAACCATCCCTCTTCTGAGGAAGACAAAATATCGATTAATGCTGTTCAAGTACAATATTATTCCAAATTCTTTAAAATATTGCTTATCCTGTTACTCTGTTTTTTTAACCACTTTTTTCTTCCTCCAAATCCAATTACCCCCTGAACGCAAGAGGGATATGAAAAATTTTGCCATAATCATTTATAGTTTCAATAAGAGGAAGAGTTTGATTCTTCTTCAAATGTAACATAGTATAGGCTATTGTATAGCCCTTATTCCATGTTAGGTTGTATTGAAAAACGAGCTATATTACATCTCCGAATAAATTTTAAATCCTTATCGAAAGTACACTGTGTTGAGTTGATATAGAAAAGTGTTGACATTTAAGTCCACAAACGAATTCAGTGCAAATAATTAGGATCAACCAGTTTGCATAGTTCTGGCTGTATGAAGAACAGACCTGATCCCAGAATTTCTAACTGGTTCCAGGCAGTCAAGCCGTTTTATAATGCTAAGTGTATACCATAACATCGAAAGAGTTAAGAGTTCAAGAATGCTGAAGAATGCAGCTTCAGACACTATCTGTGTAGCATTGCCAATGAATTTCTCAATAAAATCGTTTGTCGTTTGCTTTGTGATAGACCTCCCAGACAAGATGTGGCCTAAAAACGTGTCCTAACAAAATTTGGCCTAATATTAGATTATAACTCTTGATATATTCGTGACAGGGACCAGCAATGAATCGTTTTTTAGATACTCATAAGCACTCCTGAAATTTAGAATATAAGTGAGTCAACATATTGGAATTCAACTCCTTCGATTCATTCGTACTCACTACAACGTTGATTTATATGTAAGTACAGGTTGCAATGAGTATGTCTACAACGTTGACATCAAACTCATACCATTAGAAATATGTTTGTTTTATAAGCCTACTCATTTAGATTCATAACTTTAGAGAAATACTCATAAATGGTCCGAGTGACTCGAGGGACAATTTAGTTGTTGTTGCATTTACAAAAAAAAAAAAAAAAAAAAGCCACATAAGCAAAAAAAAAATGAGCAGCAAGCAAAGCAAACACGCGATCTTATAGTGAGTTTTTTAGTGTTCGTACGCGAATCGTACTTACTTCGTGATTCGTGTATATGTTGAGTTATGGAGAGTCGAAATCAACAACAACATACGTGTTGTTGAGTATGAATATGATGAATACTTCAAAGTTTGAATATGAGTAGAGGTTCCATTAAAATATTAAAATAAGTATGAATGCGTATAAGTATCAGAAATTATGAGTATGTTTCGATTCTATTCATCTTTTTGAATACTCATTGCTGATCTGTGATTCGTGATATGTTTCCTGACTAGATTGTCAGGATCTTTAACAACCTTCAGAACCACCGCCCAAAAAACACTACATTGCGTTAGAAGCCTATATGAATGTCTGATGTTATAGTGAGGGATTTAAAAAGCCAATTAATTTCTAAAACTCGAACATTTTTTAGATTTCTCCCAGTTTCAAATCCGTATTTCTAAACGTGATGAAGTCGCCGTAGTCTAGTAGATAGTGTGGTGGCTTATTAGACGTAAAAGCCAGGGTTCGAGCCCCAGGCCAGACAACAAAACAAAATACAAAAATTATTTCTTCGGCGACTTCCTTTCAGCAAATTTCTGGCAAAAAGTCTGAGAGTAAATAAAAATTGCCATTAAAAGTTTCTCGAAAATCTGTCGGTCGGTGTCGAGTTTAAACTGTAGGTCCCGCCACTCATGCATTAAATTAACACACACAACATAAGTGGTGTGAGAAACTAGGTCGTAATCTTGACTGTGACTGACTGCGTTGTAATGACCAATTATGTATGTATGTGTTTCTAATCGTGACTGTACTTACTTTAAGCACCACACCACACCAATTGTCAACCCATTTATATCCACTTTACCCAGGATATAGATAAATAGGTTGAAGGGGAGGAGACCAGCCAAAGGATTTAACATCTCATGCTTTTCTGCATATATATGAGCCATTAAGTAGGCTTGTTGTTCACCAAGAGATACTTTCTATAGATCCTTCCAATCTACTCCTCTCAGATGAGTTTTGACTGGCTTACGAAAGTTGAACAATGAGAAGGGCAAGAGTATTTAACGTGGATATATATATTCCTTAAGCAAGTACTTATATTGTGTCTTCGGAACTTATTCAAGTAGTCACCACAGTCCTTCAATTTATTCCGATTCCCATTATTAGAAATCAAGTGAGATCCCCATTTACAGTGGTGGCCTTATAATTAGAAACGATGTTTCTGGAACAGAGTTCTCTGGAGTGACGCATCTAAGTTTAATTTGTCCCAATCTGATGGAAAAACGTATGTAAGACGTCCTCCAAACAAAGCCTTTGATCCCTGGTACACAGTGAAACCTGTAAAACAAATTAACAAACATACATGTTGCTAAGTCGTTTCTAATTATAAGTCCACCACTGTATGTGGGTCAAGTCTAAAATGTGTTCACAGGTAGCTGACTTTAACTGGTTTTAAGAATTTGGAAATAAAAATTTGAAAATTTTGAGGCACTTAATCGTGGTTCACAAATTACACAAATGTAATCGGATAAATTAGCAAAAATTTTATGAGTTTTTGAAACCAAGTCTATCGCCATTCATTTGCATAAATTATTTCTGTTATAATCAAAGAGGCCGCTGGAAATCTGTTCAACGAGCCGTGCAAATTAGTTGCAAACTTGAAAGGAAATTAAAACACAGACAATTAAGGAACGAACGCACTTTAAAATTCAGTCTTTTGGAATTTTTATAAAACAATTACACGAAAAGCAAACAAAAAAAAAGGAAAAATTATTTCAAATGAAATTCCAATACTGCTCTCACTGGGTTCTTATCACAATTTTTTCCTTACAATAATTATTTGAATTTCGAGCATTTGGCGGTTAAGTGAGTGAATGAGTTAAACGCGAGTGAGGGCAGTGGTGAGAGCACAAAAAACGAAATGTGATAATTACTATGGTACGTGCTATTTTTTTTTTCTTCTTCTTCTTCGTATGTGTTTCTTTTCATTTTTCCTGTTGAAAAATTTTGTTTCATTTGCTTTAGATGGTTGGTTTAGAAGTTCTTTCTTCTTAACATTCTACTTCTGCCAATTGAGTCCATTGTTGAGCAGTATATGGTGGCAAACAACTAAGCAACCACCACCACCACCACAATCAACCATCAACACTCGGCTATACTGCCGCCACCCTTGCTGGACGTTGTATAATGTTCGTCTTGGAGAAGTCAAAAGAAACTAAACAAAGTCTTGTAAATCCATTGTTTCTGTTTCCCTCTATCGGTATGAGACCTTCAAAGACGACGATCGATCGAACAACCGACCTACCAACTGACAGCTGCAACACAATTTTTCTGTTTTCTTAAATTTTTTTCTTGTTTTTCTTAAAGTTTTACGGTAAAGTAACCCAATTCTTTAGAACTCTTACGAGTCTCGATTACAATGCTGCTGCACTCGTTTATAATTGGAATTGTTGGAATGAAATAATGAAAGAAAACAACAAAAACAACTTTAAGCAAATAACCAGAGGTGCACGAGTAGAAAGAAGCCTTATTACAAATTTTTAAGCTTTTTTTTTTTTTGTTTTTTTTTTCGTTCTTCGTTTTATTCATCGTATACAATTTAAGGGGATATTTTAGTGTCTCGAGTTGTTTTTGTTGAACTGCGCAAATGTACTGGCAATCGGTCGTAGAAATTGTTTGCAAACGTGTTGATTTCAAATTTCAATGTATTTTGTTTGTTAAGCTTGCAATGGAAATTCTGCAGGACAAGCAGAACAAGTGAAGATACCAGCAAATAAACACCAATAATATCGGCCAATATATCAAGAGACTAATCAGAAACCTCTCTCTAAATTCTGGGCAACGCAACACAAAGGCAGAGTGAGTTATAAACTCATCTCGATTGATTCACAATGCGATAATCCGCTGATATATAGCGATTGGTTCCTTCAATCTTTCTGGCCATGCAAAACAACTCTTACATATCAGGAATATGAAGCAGGTTCCATAGCCCATTTAAAGCAAAGCTAGTGGGGACCAAACACGTACACAACGTTCGAAAGAGGCAATGTGATGCCTATTATCCCATTTAGATGGCGTTTTCCTAGACTGACTTATGTATATACCGCTCATCTTACTTTCTTAATTGGTGACTACAAATCTTTTGACAGGATGATCCAGCCTCTATCAGCACCCACTCATGTTGTGTGTTTTAATTTTATCCATGATTGGCGGAACCTACAGTTTAATGTTGACTCCGAACAACAGCTTCTTGGGAAACTTTTCATTGGCAGTTTTAATTGTTGTCAGAGTTTTTTCCAGAAAATTGCTGAGAAGTAGTCGCCGAAGAAATATTTTCCCATATTTCGTTTAGTTTAAGATGTCTGACTCTCGTCTAATAAGCAAACACACTACCTACTAGACTGCGGAGACTTCACAATGTCCACTTAATTGAACTTCAGGCTAAAATAGGGTTCCCCGTGCTCTCGTATGCCATCGCGCGATTGCTGAACAGCGACACATTAAGAAACAATCTGTCTCTTCTTCCTTCCGCAAGTCCCAACTTCTGTGGAAATCACGCTATAGGATGTCTAGCCGACATACTTCTTAGATAGTGTCCCTTAACAGCTGAGTTCACATAATAAAATGTCAGCTGAAAGAGGCAAATGAGTTGTTGCGTCCTCCTTGGGTTAAGATTTTTATATAACGATCGCGCTTGGAAGCTATGGAATGGAATTTATTTCAAGGGAACTCCTATGTATATAGCACTTAATGATTGTGCAGTCTGGTACCACTTTTGGACCTTTTTCCATTTCCCGGAAAAGAATTCAACACTCATGGACAAGCTTGGATGTAATTTTCGGAAGGAATTTTATGGCAGCTTGTCTTTATATTGTCGGATAATACACTGCTACTGAACAGCCATTTCATCGTCGTGACTTTCGCCTGCATGGCGGGGCGTTCGTAAAATTTAATTTTCTCATCCAACATCGAACGATTGATGTATATTTTCAGAGTATTTGGAGTAGCCTCTAGTTACAGGGGACCATCAATCAATCTTTGATTACGTGTATATTATGGCTTGGAGTGCTTTCCTTATTATGGAAAACCCCGCCTTAAAAAAAAACCATTTGGAAGCATATGCCTTCAAGTTGGTGCTTTCTGCACCTTTTATGATTATTATCTCAAACACCCTAGCATCTTCAGGGAGCTGCTTTAACATGCAGTTTGCCTATTTCTATATGATTGTCCCTGTTCCATAAGAAGTTCATTAGGAAGCCAATTAGGCATGGCGTAAACTGCCTTCGTTAGTTCTTCCTGAGGACAATAGTAACAAGAATGGCAGTTTTCCTCCTCATGCTGTTTTGATTCTACCAGAATCGTGGACACAGATAACAGTGCAACTATCATTTGTCTTCAATTTCTGTAATGTAAAGTGAGAACTATTCTGGGACACATTATGTTATCGTGTTGGCTTATTAGACAACATCAAAACGAAATGTAAAACAATATTTCTGCGGCGACTTCCTCAAAGCAGACTTCTGGCAAAATCTCTGAGAGAAAAATAAAATTGCCATGAAAAGCTTTTCAGAAATCTGTCGTTCGGATTCGGCTTGAAACTGTAGGTCCCGCCACTTATGAGTAAAATTACAACACACGCAACATACATAATTGGTGTGAGAAGCTATGTCGTGATCCTGACTGAAGGGTTGTAATGACCAAATATTGCTGTACTAAGACTTTTGGTGTCCACTGTATGTATGAATAGTACTGCATACATTCGCTGATATCTGTATAGTCTTCAGAATTACCTTTTAATCTCAGGGCACTAGAAAGAGCTCTCGATCATAATTGAAAGCAGTGCGGCATGCTTATTCTCTCACTGTTATTTATCCAAAACGCGCATAGCTTTATGTCTTAAAATTGTATTTCATTTGATATTAAAAACCCTGACACTTACCTTTCCTTTTCTCCGTCATTAAAACTCTCTTTATGGCTTTCGAAATACCGTAATTGACTTACCGGTTTTCCTCTTTTTGGACACATAAATCATATGCTTTCCTCTTGCATTTGAAATATACCGTCTCTAATATTTTTGTTTAAACTTTTTGTTGCAGAAATGCGCGATAAAAAAATTGCATCGTTTTATATTTTATCTTTCTCTCAGTCTCTCCCTCTCTCTGTCTCTCACTCTGTACTGAATGAAGTAATTTTAAATGTCTGACTTTAATCCTTTAATAAATTTACGTGAATGATTGCATGAATAAAGAAAAGAAATGATGAGGGAGAAGGGATGCTATACATTTGAAAGGGTATACAATTTGGGCATAGAATGTACTACCATATAGGCTGACTTCCAAAATGTTAGTTGCTTTGTGTTTGAACAAAGTATAGTGTTTCATAAAGCCGCTATACAAAATGTTTACCTTGTAACCTATTGCAAATCGTCATCAATGTGTATGTTTAACGCAGTCAAAAAGCAATCAGGCATCGGATTTATAGTTGATGCATTGTTTGGTGACTTTGCATATCTACATAATTTATATATCGTGGTAGAACTGCATACAAACTTTGTATTGATACATTTTGGAAGGCAGTCATATAGTGTTGCATTGGCTAGTTTGTTTTTTTTTTTTTGTTTTTTGAAAATTTCTTTGGCATAAAACCAATCCAAAAAGGTTTAAAAAAAATCAACAAAAGCATACAAATTATTTCACTTTTTTTCCTGCAGCCGCTCTGTGTGTTCCGTATACAGTTGTACAATATAATTTTACCTCCCATGATTTTTTTTCTTTTTGTTGGAATGAGATGCGCTCGCTAATGTTGTAGCCATAGCACCAGCAGCAGATGCAGCCAACATCACTAGCAATGTAGAGCAGTTGTGGTAGCCAAAAATCAACCATCGTCATCATCATCATCACCATCGAAATCGTTGTTTGCAAAGAAGGGAATAAAATAAGAGTAATGCAAAACAGTGTTGCCATTGTTTGTACATATTTTATTTAATTCAAATTTCATAAATTTTTCTATCTATGTATAGATATTATCGATTTTGCTACTGAAAAATTAAAGCTATTAAGGTTTGTTTTACAACTTTTCTTTCTATAAAAGAACAAAGAGGAACAGCAACTTGAAAATTGTTATTTTGATCAAACTCAAGAACTTTTCAAATTCATTTTTCACTGTTACGATCACCTTAATGCAATATTAATATAGTTCTGCAGTAATCAAACCAAATGATTATATAAAAACGCAGGATCCAAGCTTTCTAAAAAAAATTTGCCGCAGTGATGTTGATTGACGTCATGATTGAACACTACATCTGACCGTTTCAATTCAATCTTTTGCTTTAATCTCGTATTTTTAACAGTAGAGATCACAATAAATTATTTGATCAAATAAAGTCGATGCCATCTTTAAATTTTTATAAAATAAAATGTGTGTGAAATAATATTTATATTTTTTATTTATTTAAAAGACCTTTTGATGTTATTATGTGTGAAATATAAGAACGTTCAAATATTCGCTATGGCGTCTCTGGGCGAATTGCATTTGTAATGTCCAATTTTCCCTGATTCCCTTGCTTATTTGATCACACTTGCGACTTAAGCAAACCCCACAAGAAAAAGTCTAACGGAGTCAAACTGCCGGATCTCGGTGGATAGTTCATATCATATCAACTCTTCGTGGAATGAGTATGCCCTAAATCAGAATGTCCAATGTAGCATGAGCTGGGTAGTGTACAAGCCATTAGTTTCCAAATCATGCAATTCTGACCAAAGTTATTCACTATGAATTATGGAACCATGATACTGCCAAAACTCTGAGAGTAAATAAAAATTGCCATGAAAAAGTTTCTCAAAAATCTGTCGTTCGGAATCGACTTTAAACTGTAGGTCCCGCCACTCATCTATAAAAATTAACACACACAACATAAGTGGTGTGAGAAACTAGGTCGTAATCCTGACTGAAGGGTTATAATAACCAATTATGTATGTATGTACATATGTATGATACTGGCAGACCGAAATCCACACCAAACAGTGACTTCCTTCAATCTCATGTGAATTGGTATCATAGCAAATTCAACAACTTTGTTCACGTACACATGCATTCATAAATGGGCCTCAGCCATTAAGATAATTTTTTGATGAAAATTAGGATGAGAAAAATGTTAAACCAGCGGAATAAAATTAACAATTGAAAGAATTTCGGATAAATCTGTCGTAAATAAATTATATTCTAAACTATTCATATGACTGGGCCTAGAACGCTAATGACATATTTTACGTACTTTACTTTATGCTCACTTCAAGAATTTTATAAAATCCTTAGCATTATGGCAACACCGGTGGCAAGTTACCAGCCTTTTCAGTCTGCCTGCCAGCAATCTAACCAGCCAGCCAGCCAACCATTCATGCATCCGTCCATCTATCCATCCAGACAGTATTGTTTCAAAGTGGTAGTTTATGAAGTTTAACCTTGTTTGACGATTTCAGTGTTGTATTTCCCTGAAAGTAAAATTTTGTGTTTAATTTGTCTTTATGGTTTGTGCAGAACCAACAGCATCCATTCAGCATCCCTTAAATTTAAATAATAATGCTCTCGTTCTCCTAACAGTAGATTTTTTTTTTTTTAATTTTTATTCTTTTCTTTGTGTTCTGTGTTGCTTGCATTGTAGTGATGAACATGGTTATGAAACGTTGATAGAGATTTCGTTTGCGTAGAACGGTTCCCGTTGCATCACATTATTATCGTTGATGATTTCAATAAAATTTGGGGTGACTTTTTCATGTCATGTTTTTTTGTTTGTCTTTTGTTTTTCTTCTTTTAGTTCTTTTTTTTTTTTTTTTTTTTTTGATATTATTTGCTAATTTTCTTTGGCTTTACAAACATTTTTTATAGTTCTTGACCAGTTTTTGGTTTATTTTTTTTTGATTGCTTTTTAGTTGTAGTTGTTGTTGGAAAAAATAATGCATTATTTTCCAACCATTGCAAGATCATCAGCAGTAACAGCAACTAGACACAACAACACTGTTGTTCTGCTATCTCTCATCTCATATTGTTGTTAAAGGTTTTTATATTAACGGCGGCATACCTGAATAACAAAACAACAACAGCCACAATAAATAAAAACCTTAAAAGAAAACAACAAAAACAAAATATGTGTTTATAATGAAGGTAAATGCACTTTAAACAAACATGTTTACAAAAGAAATAAAAGAGAGAATAAGAAGAGAGGGAGAGTGAGAGTGAGAGTGAGAGCCAGTCCATAACAACGAGTGATAAAAACAGTTTACAAATTTTTTTTTCAAATTTAAGTGAAAATATCTCTTCATACGCCTAATAAGAGAGAATAAACGAACGTAAACAACCAGTGTAAATAGTTTTTTTTTTCTCATCTGAGTAATTTATAAAAATTCCTTGAGCAGTGTCGCTAATGTTATGCAGTAAACCAAAACAGCTCAAATTGTTTGTCATTAAAGTATCGATTAGCGTCAATCAGGATTCGAAAAGTTACAGTGAGGATTCATGTGCATTTGTTATATACAGTGTAAGACAAAAATATGTAATTTGCGCCTATAATATTAGGATTCACAATAATGACACTCCTTTCTACATTTATGTTATCCCAATCGAAGAATTCGACTCAAAAGGCATGGTCAGGAATTAAATAGGAAACAGAGAACAGTTAACATAATAAAAACTCTTATATATTGTCTTTTTTAAGCGTTTTCTATTTTTAAATTTAAACTAGAGGAAGTGTGCTTGAAATATCATCGAAATTTGTATTCGAATATCATTATGTGTGGAATATAGCAACGTTCAAACGTCCGGCACAGCTTCTATGGGTGCATAGCGTCTAAAATGTCTAATTTTCCATGACTCTGGCTAATAAATAAGACTGAGTTTGACAGATGACATGGGTTATATTGGATTTGAGGACGGCTGTGGTTTGTGTCTTACTCACCTACACCTGTGACGTAAGAAACCCCCTCAAGAATTTGTCTAACTGGGTGAAATACCACGATTTCGGTGGCCAGTTTACTTCACCTCCATGTGAGATGTCCATTCACTCAAACCGTTCGTGGAGAATATCCAATCTAGCATGAGCTGTGTAGCACATACCGCCGTAGAGTTGAAAGCACATGTTATTGGTGTCCAAATCATCCAATTTAGGCAAAAGAAAGTGGTAATCATAGACCTATTGTGTTCAATATTGACAGTTATGGCCGGGTCAATGTTATCCTCGAAGGAATCCAAAATCCACACCTAACAGTGAATTTTTAGGGATGCATAGGACGCTCTTGGATTTCATGAGAGTTCCAAATTCACCACTTTTGTTTGTTCATCTACCCATTCATGCAGTCATGGATCTCTTCGCTAAAGATGTCTTTTCGATGAAAATTAGAGCCAATTGCCAACTGCTATAGAGCCCGTACAGCAAATCCAGGTCGTAATCTATGCTCTTCAATGGTAATTTGGAGAAAGAGAATGATAATAGATGTAGCTTCAAAAAGATGACCATTATCAACCGTCAAACTTTGAAAATTCCTGTTGGAAGTCTCTATAGATTGATTGAATTGGAATTTCTACAATATTTTCCATAATTTGATTAAAAGTTTAAATATTTTTAGCATTAAGTTTACTTTTTATAAAGAGAAATGTATTGACAAATTTTTTCGTGCTCACTCCAGTGCTTATTTATTGGTTGCCTAAAAGAAGACACAACTATCCACTCGTATTATAATGCATCAAAGATTACTTAGCAAAAAAAATTTGTGCCGTTTCAAGGATGTTTAAAAAAAAATATTGACATCACTGCTTATGATCCTATCAAGTAGGTGACAAATAAACCTCCCCTAATTATTTAAAAACAAAAAACTGCTCTACTTCAAATAGATCTCTTTATCTCTCTCGATAGATGTACACACCACTATACGAGTGGTACTGCATTAAAGAGAATAACTGGTTTTATTGTAATACAATTTAAGAGTTTAAAGTAATGCAAACAAGAGAGAGAGCGCACAAATTGTTTATGCATTTTCAATGCACTCTCACACCACTGAACACAAAGCAAAACTAATAACTGCACCACCACCAAAAATGTACACTGTACTTACCCATAAGTGAGTGTACGTAATATTTATGGAGGGCATTAACAGTGTATGTATCGTTGTTGTGTGAGAGCAACAAGAACAAACATTAGAGAGTTTGTGTATGTTTGGTGTCTCATTTTTAAGGGATTTTTATGATACTCAAAGGTTGCCTTTAAACATACGCAACATTTGCTAAACGTACGCTGCAGGAAGTAGTGCTACACAAATACATAATAAGAAAATAAATAAAAACAAATTTAATTTGTTGTATTTAAACATAATGGAAATTTAAAAAAGAAAATAAAATATGTTTTTATAAAGAAAAGTTTTATTATATTTGAAATTAAATTGCAAATAATTGTTTTTAAATGGAAAAATCACAGTCTAACGCCATCGAAAGGAATTAAAACACCGTCTTCATTGGATTACCAGCGCTCTTTAACAAAATGCAACAATTACGTGGTTTTATAAATTGATAACAAAAAAAAAATATTAAAAGAAGGAAAACACAACAACATCTTCCCACCAAAAAAAGAAAATGTTTCGTTTAAAGAAAAGAAAACTTCAAAATTGTTAAATTTTTAAATTGGAAACGAAAATGCCGAGTTTTTGATATTTTTTTATGGAAAAGAAAATTTTTGGTTTTTCAAAGTTTTTTTTTTTTTTGTTTGTTTTTCACTTTAAATTGTTCTAAATTTTGTTTAAATTAAATTTTTTTTAAATTTGTTATTGGAAATTTTGATAAATTTTTATATCAAGAGCGATAAATGCCATATTTTTTTATTGTAATTTGTTAAAATATATTATTTGTTTTATAAAAAAAAATTAAATTGCTTTTGCTAAAAAAGAGTAAGAATACCACCAAAAAGCCAAAAGTTATTACGCTTATTTTTTAATTAATTAAATTAAATATAATTAAATTATCATTAAGTAAAAAAAATAAATAAAATACTATCAAATCTATAACACTAACAAATACAACAACTAATACTCATCAAAACCCACCACTGAAAACGCCACCAGGAAATCAACCAGACTACAAGCCAAGCAAAACAAAACAATTTATAGAAAGAAATAAAATATTTTGTTAAAAATTTAAATAAAATGTAAGTAAATTTCAATATGCATTTTAAGAAAGATAAGAAAAATAAAAATTCAACACCACAGACAAATAAATAAAATTGCAGCCGACTTACTATACTTATTTGCTTTGCTAATACTGTGTAGTTTGTAAATGTCCCGTAATGCCCCCTTTTTTAAATGCATTTTATATACAACACTTCGGTTTTTTATTGTTATTATTTACAATATTCATACAAACATACGTGTGTGTGTGTGTATGGGCCTCTGGCTCCCTTTTTTTCTCTACTTCTGTCTTTCTCTCTCTGTCTGTCTTAGCATATTTTTGTTAAGTTGCCCTTTTTTCTCATATACTTTTATACTCACTTTTATTTCGTGGTTAGTTTTCTTCTATCAACTCTGTTAATACGTTTTTTTTCTTTTCTTTACATAATGTTTTATTTCCCTCACACACACTTCCATAGAAGTGTTGTTGTTGTTGGCGTTTTATCGTTTATTATTTCTTAATGTCTGTTACTTACACTTTGTTTTTGTTATTCTTTTAGTAATTCTCTTTAAAAAGTGTTTGTTTATATTGTTTATTTCAGTGTCAATGCTTAAACAGAGTTGCCATTACATATCAAAATAAAAAGTGGATGCTAATGATAACACAGTGTTTGTTAGCAATGTTTTAAATTGAAAAATATTAAAAGTATTACATGAACATCCGCATTCAAAGTATTTTACAACAGTTTCTCAAAACTTTATTAAGAAAAATGTATTAAAACTGCAATAAAATTCGATTATAAGCTTGGTGAAGATTAAAGCTACGCTTACCTTCGCTTAAAATAATAATAAATTGCGTTATTATTTATTTCCTATTCGTTTTTAAACTTATTTTCAATAAATTCAAATTAAATAAAATATATCAGTGATAAATAATTACAATTTTTTAGTGACAATAATTTATGAGTCCATGAACGGACTGGTGAAAAATATTCTTTGTAATGTATTACTAGTACTCAAAATTAAATTGTCTAGGATGTTAAATGGAAAAGTTCGTTTACAGATTATCTGTAGATTGCTGTAAAATTCAAAATCAAATATTTAAAATCACTTTACCGTCATATTTTGCTTTTCTATCATGGATAAAGACTGCTCTCGTCGTTTAATTACTAAAAAGTCGACGTAGTCATGGAAAAAAAAATTGAGAAAGAGTGGCAGTGTTATAAAGCCCTTAAAGATTGCTGGATACTTAAAGAAGTTTCATGAACAAAACGTAAACGAAACATTTCTTAAGTGAAAATTAAAGGCAATGAAAAATATATCACTTATAATCATAATGTGCGGATGTAAGGTGATGGACGAGAAGAGAAGCAATGCTATGTGTCTGATAGGATTGAAAGGTCAAATTGATTCTGATCTCGACTGTTATGTTCCGTCGGCATAACACCTGACCTCAGAGTTCTTCGATGATTCGGCAGAAACTAAGTAAACTTGGTTGAGAAATTTGGATGCTTCTACGATATAATCCGGACCTTGAGCTTTTCATATTAAGATATCTTTTTGGATATTTGCAGAATTTAAGTTCTCTAGCGGTCTGTTTAAGGGAATTGAATCAGTTTTAGCTCAGAATGGCGAAATCGATTATTTCGGGTGCTTCGATATAATCTGGACCTTGAGCTTTCAGATTAAGATTTCTTTTTGGATATTTACAGAATTTATTTTCTCTAGCAGCCTGTTTAAGTGAATTGAATAAGTTTTTTGCTCAGAAATAGTAAAATCGACACATATTTGGTTTAATAAAATTCGTTTCAGATATTAGAAAAATATGTTTCGTTGTTATTAAACAAAAATTCTTATTAAATTCTTTGAAGTTGAAATCAACAGCTGTGTACATTTTACCTTCAATAAGGATTTTTTATTAAATACAGCTGTAAAAGTGTTAAGTATTGATTTTAACTGATAATAAACAATTATTTTTGTATCTACACAAAGGTATTTTTGCTTTTCAAGTGGGTTATTTGAACAAAATTGATTCTAACAATTCGACGAACATTTCTGGCAATTTGTACAATTTGGGCATTTATGGTTTTACTGACGGACTTGTGGAAAAACTAAAACTGTATAATTTTATAGAATGTTTCTCATTATTTTTCTGTAGTTCGAGAGAATTTTTCTGCTTTAAAAAGTTAAGTTTTGTTATCGTCAAAACATTGAGACGTTAGGCAGACATTGTCTGCATAACCATTATCATTTAACCAACTGTTTAGGTTCCACTGTATACCCCCTGGAGTTTAGCTATTCGTTCTGTGCATTGCATGGTGTATTATTAGGAGGAATAAAGCCAAAGAAAGAGTGTAGCCTTAGTTTTCATAGAAACTTACTTAACTGTTATCAAAAAAATTTTAATTTTAACTAAAAATAACTGATGGTGTTTGAACTTTATGCCTGTCCTGCTAAATGCAGCTTTTACAATTGCGGTAATGTTAGATTTATAAAAAAAAATTAAATTCGTTTTAATTTATGCCACGAAAGAGGAAAAAATGTTGAAAAACCAAAACCAGTTTACAAACTACTAAATACCTGATTAGAATATTTAAATTTTTCAATATTGCACTTACTGGCTAGCACTACGGTCGTTTACCTATTTGAATATAATTTTTCATTTACTTTCTTTTTTCTATTACACAAAATAATACTTTTTATTCATTGCCTGTAAATTTATTTGATAATAAACAAAATAGTTTTTTCTGTTATTTTAATTTCAAACATTTTATTCCTTTTTAAAAAATGTATTTGATTTAATTACAATATAAAATAAAAATATTGTAATTATTTAATTCAGTTCACTATTTTAATTAATAATTTAATGCAATTTAATTACTGATATGGAAATTATTTGTTAAAAAAAATACTCTTTTAATAAGCAGTTTCAAATATTCAAAACTTGAACCAATTTTTACCCTCTAATTATCAGAGAATAAAAAAAGAAATTTAATAGAAATATTTAAAATTCGAATTTTAATTGCACAACCGAAACCTAATAATTATACCTTAAATGCATATTTATAATGAATAAATTAAACCAAAAAACAAAATTGAATTAAGAAGCCCTCAAGGCAATTAGTAAAATTTTAATTTGTTTCCATTTTCCAATTTCCAGAAAAAGAAGACAAATTTGACAGCTAAATAATAAGCTGTATTTTTACTTAAAGCAATCATATAATTGCAACGACAGTATGTGAAATTTAGGAAAAGCAACAATTTGATTTTTATTTTTTTTTTTTTTTTTTTTTTGGCATCAAATCAGCCCTCTGATCACCCCTTTTTTTGAATGACAGACAGCGTGAGTAAATTTTTTTTAATCACCTTAATATGTTACTGATACTGTTTTGATTTAATTTTTTTTGTTTTTTTTCTAAAACTTTTATTTGTCAAACTTTTCTGAGGGGTTAAAAAAGAATTTTTTACCCTCAGATTTTTTTTTTAAGTTTTGGGAAACGAAAAAACTTCTCACGTTTTCTTTTTTCATGCAATTGAAAAAAGGTTTTTTAAATTTTAATGCATATATGTACATACGATATTGAGTTTATATCGTTTTAGTTGAAGAGAACTTTTACTGGAAATACATTTTTTGTGGACGTGAAAATTGTATATAATTTTAGAATGTAATTTTAACTGTATTTAACTGTAAAACGTTATTTATTGCCCCTTCTTTGAAATTTACTGGTGTTCGGACAGTGCGTTCATATTTTCAGTTTACATCATAAACAATGTTTGTTTCTTTACTAAGGAGACATGTTTTTTAAATTTGTTAACCATCGATCTTTTATTAAAAGGTAAAATTATCTTCAGTTCTGTTTTGTATAATTTCGTAGTACAAATGTATGTAATGTTGTAATCTATTAAATGCATTTTCAGTAATTATTTGCGGATCTTTACAATAATTTTTTGAAATCCCAATAAATATTCAAACCTTAAATCTAAGGAAATCTCCTTATATCCTCCTGATCAATGCCAGTTTTGTTAGTATTTATATATTTTAAAATAGTATGTATATTTTTAGGGGCTAAGAGATGCGGTTTAGGCAGGGTTTTCGGGTAGAATAGGAGCTTCTTCATGTATTCCTCTGAATGTTTTTACTATTACCGCATTGAGATCCTTATGTGTGATTAAATTATTTAGCGTACCACGGTACATAAGATCTTTTGATGTTTCTAATTTTTTTGCTATATAAGAAACAGAGACAGTTGAATAAATTTCGAATTTGTTTCGGCTAATTTTGGTTCAAAATAAAATTTCCAATTAAAACGTCATTTACTAACAGAAATTAAATTTATTTGCGTATAAAACTCTATAAAATTAAAACTTGTTAATGGGTGCCCTCCTGGTAGGCTAATAGGTAGTGTGCTACACAATTAAGGGTCAGAAACTTTTATTTGCTACACCGAGCATAAGGTCTAAGAAACTCAGCTCGTAATGATTGGTTGTAATTTGTAATTGTATTGCAATTAATAATATAATAATATATATAAAATAAGTACTGTATCTTGTTATTAATAATTTTCTTTTTGGATAATTCCCTTATTTTAAGGCATATTTTTACAAATAAAAGCTTGGCAACCCTGCGCATATGTTTAAAGTTTGATTAACTTGTCAAAATGTTGCTGCTGTTGTTGTTTTGTGTACAAAGCATTTCTTTTTATTGTACTCTATTTTGCAAATTCTACAGTTATCCACATACATACACATACCCACTCAAATACAAAATTTAAGCAGACATAAATGCATATACATCAGTTGGTTTATGTTAAAGCATAACATTAAATAACACCCTAAGGCACATACTGTTAATAGAAGCTACTCAAATACACAGTGAACAAAAACTTTAACAACAAATACAAAATACAAGCAAACATCACTTCCGTTTTTACATGTCAAAATGAACATGTTACTGTTCACAACACCATTTACCACCACTATACCACTGTAAAACATTAAATTATTCACTCTTTCTTTCGCTCTCTCGCTCTCTCTTTTTTCTTTAAAGCTTATGTTTTTATTTATATTTTCCCTTTGTCTACATTTTTATTTAAGCTCTTTAACAAACACTAACACATTAACATTATGAAAATGTCTGCAATCCACAAGCCGGCAAAGCACTTGTGTGTTCTGTAATACATTCCAGATTCTCTTTTAAGAGAGTATTGTTTTTACAGTTTCTTTTTTGTTGTTGTTGTTTGATTAAGTTTTTTTTCTGTTATTTTTTTGGAAATTGGGTTTCCTGTTTTTGCGCAAAGGAAAAGCAAATTGTGTTTTTGCAAACACATTCAAGGCAAGCTCAAGTAAATTGTATTTGTTCGCTTTAAAATTCTTTGCTTTGTTTTTTTTTTTGTTTGTTTGTTTAAAAAACAGAAACATTTTTTTCAATTGCAAATAAATTTTGCTGTCGCTGAGTGTATGTATGTGATGTGCTGATATTTACCCAGTTCTTTGAGAAAAACTTGTTTATAATATGTGCGGAATAATTCGTTGATATTTTTTTGAAGGTTTTTTTCTTTGCCGTTTATAACTAAAAATGTAAATGAAAAACAGAATTGTACAAAGAAAAAAATACTATTAAAAAAGAAAAACATTTAAAATTCTTACAAATTACTTATAATTTCAATTGTTTTTCCATGCACACATATTCTGTGTACAAAGTTTTGATATGAAAACAACAAAAATGGCGCCAGTGGTTATTTGTGATTAAAATTATTATTTTTTTTTACGTTTTTGCTTAAAAGCAAAACAAAAAATTAAAAAAAACCCATGTACAATATTTAATTACTTTTTTGTGTGTAAAATAAAACCACAGCTGAGTTGATATAAAATTTGTGATAGAGAATATGGCTGGTTTCACCACTTTTTCTTTATTTTTTTTTAATCAAACAACATGTTTAAAAATAAAAATATAACAAAAAAGAAATACTTTAATTAATAAATTATTTAATGAACTATGAATTGCCAATGAACTCGTTGAGTTTACATAAATAAGTTTATTTGCATGAGGCATTCTTGTTTTTTTCGCTGTGTTTTTCATTTTTTTTTTCCTCTCTCGATTGTTACTTAAGCAAACCACGTGTGCGTGTGAGTAATATTATATCTCTCAATGATTATTTTTCTTGATTAATTTTGTTATTGTAATTTCATATAACAATTAAAAAAAGAGATTGTGAGTGCCATGAGATCATTTATTCTATAAGAATAACACAGAGAAGAGTGATTTTAAAGAGAGAGAAAAAACCTAAATATCCTGTTATTTAATACACAATTTAAAGCATGTTTTAACTTAAAGCTGCCAGATTTTTAATAAAGACTAAACAAATAATTTTCTTATTAGAAAAAGGAAATTTCGATTTTTCCTTTAGAAATCAAGAAAATAAAGTGAATATTACACTTTAATTTCATAAATTAAATAAAATGTTATTTTTCCAATAAACTGGTTTATGATAGACATTAAAAGAATACAATTTAAAACATAAATCATAATGAATTTAATTCCGAAACTACAATATTTTAAATATGGATGATTGATATTTTTCAAACAAATTATTTACATGTTCTTCTGCATTTTGTCATTGGACACCACAGCAAATTATATATAAAATCAATATCAAATAGAAACATTAATTCAGTATTCTAACTATGGTAAAATATTGGCTTTAAAATATTCATCCCAGTTATTGCTAGCAAATAATGAAAGTGTATAACTATTAATGGCAGCATTTGTTATTTACCTTCAATTTATATTGAAATGTTAAACACCAAAAAATATCACTGGTACGTAAACCACATTTTCTTGCGTTGTCACATGGTAACACAGTGTTTGCTAAATTATTTATTATTTATTTATTGTAATGCAATTTAAAAAAACAATATTATTATTATTATGAGCTGAGTAACTAGACCTTATGCTCGGTTTAATGAAACAGACCAAAGCATCTGATGAGAATCAAACACACGACCCTCCCATTAATAGTCTAGCAGACTACCCACGAGACTACCAGGGCACCCGTGTTTGTTAAATTAATCATCATGTTTTGATTTCAAATGAATTAAAGATTATCTTTTGATCATTGAAATATATTTTTATTCCTTAATTTTGATTCCATAAATTTAGTTTCGAAACTTAAGGTAATCTTATGACAAAAATCTCCATTTCATGTTTGGAACTGATTTTTAAATTACAAAATATAATGCAATTTTCGATATGAATAACGAATTCAAATGAAACAATTATTAGATCAAGTTAGATAGGCTTATACTATAGACTATTTCTACGATCGCAAGAATTGGGCCCATGAATGTTGGCTATACTGTAAATTAAACAATTAAAATGATTAGATTTTACTTAAATTTTTTTTTTATTATTATTATTCCTCAACTTTTTTTTTATTTTTAAAGTACTTCCTCTTAATTTCTTCGGTGTAACTAATTTGCATGATTATTAAACATCAGCAAATCCCCGTGTTCTTTTAAAAACTATATGGGATCGATGACTTAGTCGGGCAAGCACCGTATAAATAAAAAGCATCGAATTAAAAAATTAAAAAAAAAATTTTATTTGTTTTCATAACCTCAAAATTTAAAAGTAATGCCATCACAAAAGACTTTCTAGAGCACTCAATACACAAAACTTCATTATTTATTCTCAATGGGTTAAGCTTTATATGTATAACGATAAAGCGTTGATATTCGAGGCTTAGATTATACATTACAAATGTCTTGGACATAGCCAATTAATCTCACATCATATTTCATAAGTATCTCAACTATAATTGAAATATTTAACTTTTAAGTTTTCATCATTTTGTACTAAAATAATCCAGAGGATAACTGTTTAACTTATAATTCCATAATTAGTCTACCTTTTATCGTTGCTTTTTTATTATTTCCACAATTTGTTTTAAACAAATCCCTACATTTGTATAATTTTAATTATAATAATTAATATTACAGCCAAATAATTGTCAACTTCACGTGATTTCTAAAAATAAAAAATTTCAAGTAGCCAGACATTAAATTATTTCACCTTAAAATTTCCCCACTCACAGATTTAAAGACTTTAGAAAATATGCTCTCTTTCTGTAAAATCTATTGAGTTAAATCAAATTGTAAGAGTTCTTATTACATTTTAAATAAATCTGTGAACTTCATTAAGGTCATTTGTTTTACTTTGGTTTAGTGGGGGTAAAGTCAACCATCATATTCGCGTACACTAACTCTCAAAGCAATACGTACGTACTCATACACATATGTACGCACTTATACAAAATTTCACAAAATCCACTCACTGGTTAGTTGTTGTTTTAGTTTTTTTTTTTTTCTTGCTATTATATTGTGTATCTAAGAGCCCTCAGAAGAAGAAAAAAAACCGAAAATAATACGTCATCATTTATAAGAACAAAAACAACTAAACGCTTTTCAATTATATGAAGTGACGTCCTTAGTTAGAATTTGCTCTCCTCTGCTAACTGCTGTGTGTGTCTGCTCCAAATTAAAATAGAATGTATAAAAAAATGTGCTTTTTTTTCTCTTCTTAATGGAGATGAAACGTGCAAATTAGCATGACTTTTTAGCTAATTTGGTGGCAGATAAGCCAATAGTCAAGAATAAAATTTTATTAAGTTTATTTTACAAAATCTTTATTAAAAAATTATAAATAAGTTAATTAAGCTAAAAGTGGTCATTATATTAAATAAAACTCAAGTAATTTAGTAATCATTTACACGCGTTTACTCAGTAATGCCAACATGGCGCTTTTCGAGTTGTATTTGCTTCTAATAAGATGATTTCTTTTTTTTTTACAAAACAAAATTCCATGGCCACCAGATCCAGGCATGTTATAAGACCTTTATTAATTAAGTATAGAAAAATAAATCAATCAAATCAAAACAAGATAGAATTTGTATTCGAAAAACATAAAGTGTATGTCCAATAAAAGATAACGGAACATAGATAACAAGCAGACCAAACTCGCAGAAAGGACACATCTCCACTTACTGATCGCTAAAGGCACATATTGGAAAAGTATATTTTGTTTGAAGTATTTCCAATTTCAATTTTACAAATTTTTGGCGTTTTTTTAAAAAGCTTACCCACGTTTTGTGTCTCAAGAGTTGACATCACTAAATTTACTCTCTCTTTGTTGAACTCATTTACTGTTATGATAACAATTAGTTTCTGTTAAGATTTTACTCTCGCTCTTTCTCTGGCTGGGTATCAATTTTTCTGTTTTTTTTATCACCACTGTTATTTCATTGTTGTTTTTCTGACGATTTTTTTTAACTTGTTGGCGTTTTTCTATAGAGCCAAGCATTTAGTGCTTCGTTTGCTACACTCATTGATGGTTGTGTGTGTTTTCTTTTAATTTTTTTTTTCTTGTATAGTAGTATATAATAAAATTCAATTTTTTTTGTTGGCTTAATTTTTCTTCTCCTCTTTTTTTCACTACATTGGTGGAATAAAACCTTTTACTTGATTATATTTGATAGTATTTAAAATAAAAGTTGTATAACTAATAATTAAACGGTCAATTAAATACGACGTAAGGCGTTAAATTGAAGACACAAATTGAGAAAATAAAATAAGATATAGAAAATGGTTTTACAAATTAAAGTAAAAGGTTCTCAAGTGTTAACAGAAAAGTAATTAAAACGAATTATAAATTAAATAATAAAATACAATAAAGAAAATCTGTATTATACCTAATAATCCTTCGTTTGAAGTCGTTATAAATCGGATTTTTTAACCCAAAAAACAAAAAAAAATAAGAAAGAAAACGCAAAAACCGGCCTTAAATAGTATCTAGATACGAAAAAAAATACAAAAACAAAATATTTTTGTTGTTGTTGTTTTTTCACTGTTGAACATCATATTTTGTACGTGTGTACATTCGGTCGGTTGGTTCGTAAACGAAGCAAAAGAAGAAATAAGACAAAAAAATTCTTTGCCGGTCGTAGACGTCGTTGTGTATTTCTTTCTGCCGCCACTGTCATCAAAAAAAAAAAAAATTCAAACAAAACAAAAAAACACGTCGCCAACGTAATGTATTCGTAAGAAAAAGTGAAAAAAATCAAAGATTTCAAACGCATAACTTAACGCATTCCTTTTACTACTGTTCCTATTCAATACTACACTCGCAGTCGTCTTAAAGGTTTTCGTTATTCTCTCTTCTAGTTAAAGTAGTGCGACGCGTAAAAAGAATTGATGCAAATAAAGAAAATCTGTGATTTCATTCATAATTAATGCTATTCCTCTGCTCCCCACTACCCATACGCCTTACTCTTCTCCTAGTTTTTGCTTATTAAATATCTTTTAATTAAAATAATTAAATAATAAGTGAAGTGGATGATGATGTTGTTTTAAGTCTGCGTGGTGTTTCGTTTTGTAATTCTTTATCTATGTGTTCTTTTCCATATTGTTTTTTTTTTCCATTGGCCACACTAATTTTCTTTCAATATTTTGTTTAACGTAAACAACAATAATAAATAAAATTAAACAACAACAAATGTTGTATTTATCATTTTAATAGTAATCATTGAAATTGCGTTTAAAAGAAAAGCAAAAAGAAATAAATAAAAGGGAAAAAAGAATTGAGAAAACCAAACAGTTAAAGAAGAAATAAATAAGAGAAAAAACACCTTCTCAAAAAAGAAAAAATAATAATAATAAAAACAACAAAATAACATTACATTTTTAAATATATACAAAAACCAAGAGAGCAACCAAGAGCAAAAGAGAGAGAGAGAGAGAAAAACTAATTGAAGAAAGCAAACCACAAAAAACATGCAACTAACAGTATAATGTGTCAAAATAACATAATTGATAACACACAACTGTTAACACGCTCAACAGCTATCATCACTACCACTACTGCAACACTATCCAAAACAACAACAGCAAATGTAACCGTTTCAAAGAGCTAATGTTAAATAAATGCATAGATGATGATGATGAGGATGCTGTTATCGACTACATAAAGACTGGGCTCCACACTTACAACAACAACAATCTAAAAAGAAAAAATTAAATAAGAATTTACTCCTAAAGAGCTTTTCCAGCAGAATAAGGAAACAAAGAATGCAACATTAAAGAGAGAGAGAGAGAGAGTTAAGCAAGCAGCTAAAGGAAAATCTCATTTCAAGTTGTAAAAATAATGCAAAAAACGAAAACAAAACCCTTAGAAAATTATCTGTGATATATCTTCCAATTAACTGATAAAAAAAAAAGGAAACAACAACAACAATTACACACTTACATACATTATCATCATTATCCTACGCTCTACCACCGACTTTATTTTATTTAACTGTACATGTATGAAGAAATCATTGGTATTTCTGTTTTATTGCCTTCTGACTATTTACTCAATAACTACGGTAAACAAAATTGCTCATTTAGAAGCTGACGCATCATCAACCTTAAGCACTCACATACTGTGACACACACACACAGATCAGGCGTGTTAATAAAAATGTAAAAGAAATTGGGGGAATTAATAATGTTTTGTTAACATTAAACGCTGTTAACTAACTCTATGCGCTTACACACGTACACGTCCACTCAAGAAAAAGTGTTATCCACTCTTTACTCAACAACAAAATTAACTGTTACTGCTGCTGCTACTACTGCTACCACTACTATTGGAGACGCAGCCAACCAGTATAAAACACAATCAGGCGCTTTGGAACTTAACGACGTGCTGTAGAATAATTCTAAAAACTGGAAAACTGTCTCGCTGGCTGTTCTGAAATGAATTAATGACGGCATAGAAATTTTCCGAAATTTTCTACAACAAAACTTCACAGTAACAAAAAAAGGTGGGCTTCCTTACGTATGTATGTTTAATTATTATTTTTATTTTAATTGTCTTTTTTTCTGACTTTTAACTGGCAACGTAGTTGATTAGGGAATAAACTTTCAAAAGAAAATGGCAAAAATCGCATGTGCATGTGTATATATGTGTGTGTATGTATATATACTCCCACTTAAATTTATTGAAATGTCTTCAAATCTAATGTTTTACCCAAATTTCAAATGCGTTTATTTGTTTTATTTAAAAGAAATCAAAAGAGAGACAAATAGAGAGAAAGAGTGAAGCCCGTTTAAAATATTTTTTTTTGTTCTTTCTGTGTTTCTCTCATAGAATAAAAGCATGTCAAGTCACTCAATATGTAAACGAAAAAAAGAAATTGTTTTGACTGATAATTTCAGATCTACGAGTAAAAGAAGCAATGAAAACTATAAAAAAACACATACATACGTACATACCTATGTACATATTGATTGTATGTTCATATAAATAAAGGGAAAATTAAATTAATTTTTTTGTTTTTTTTTAATTAAGGGGATATTTAGTGGGAATATTTAAAAATACAAAAAGTATTTCTTCGGCGACTTCCTCTCAACAGATTTCCGGCAAAAACTCTGAGAGTAAATAAAATTGCCATGAAAAAAGTTTCTCAAAAATCTGTCGTTCGGAGTCGACTTTAAACTGTAGATCCCACCACTCATATATAAAAATTAACACACACAACATAACTGGTGTGAGAAACAAAGGACGTTGTACTGTACAATGGGTCAATTCGACCTCCGGGTACTGTATTTGTACACGTCCTCTAACCTAACCTACATAAAACGAATGATGTTTATATTATTTGGATTTGTCAGTGAAAAATTTCTTCAGTATAAAATAAGATTCGTTACGTGGCAACGTTCAATGTGAACGTCATCAAATATAATTGCCGAATAGGGTGAAAGAGCAGCCATAAGACAGTTTAAGGCCTATCAAAGCATTCTGAAAATGCACTATTTTTGATCCTGTGCTATTTCTGAGAACTGAGACGTTACAGTGAACTTGGAAATGTACAGTGCGATGAAAAACGTCGGGAAAAAAATCTACATACAAAAGTGTATGTAGACTTGTTTCTTTGACTGTATGAAATTTATAAAAAACGCTGATCCATAAGTTTTGTAAAAGCAAATGTGTGGTTTGTGGTGAAAATAAATTCAATTCAATTTAATTTAATTTTCAATTTAAATTTGATCCTCTTTGATCGGTATCCTTTTGGCACTTTGGAGGTAATTTTATTCTGTCTCTCTAATAGAAATCCTCTGGAACTGTAGATTTATACAAGCTTCTGTTTATATTGTTTGTCACCCACAAGATCAATAGTTGTCGTTGTGACAACTAAGCTGATTTCGGCGTTATTTCAAGTTAAAAGGGAGAACGACAAAAAATAATAATTATTAGTACCGTTACTACATAGTTAATATCAATAAAGTGCTGTTGTTGTGTGAATGTTGTTGGAAGTAGCAGAAAGTGTGCTGTCTCGATCGGTCTTGTTCAGGTTGTTATGTCTCTCTGGACAATTGAATAGCTGCGCCGTATCGTGCAGTTCTTGTCGTCATACTGGTCGTTGGTCTGTAGAGCTCGGTATAATCCTTCCCCTATGTGTGTTTAGCTTTCCGATCAAAGTTCAAAGAGGGTCAGTTTGGCATTTTTTTTTCTTCTGTTGTTTAATTTTTAATGACAAAATCCACAGCTATGCAGTTGGTGTTGTGCCTTACCAATTGTAATGTTTTTTTAATTAATTTTTATTTGAAATATTTTAAAAATGTTACTGATTTTTAAATTATTTTCCAATAATTAAATTTTTACCGGTTATTTTAATTTATAAATTCTCCAAAATTCCATTTCTTTTTTTTTATTAATTTTTTATCTTTAAATCTGAATTAAATTAATTGCGATTTTAAACACACATACATACATACATACATATCCAAAATAAATTGAATAAATTGCCAAAATTTTAACAACAAAATAATAATTTTTATTGACATTTGCAATTTTCAAGTCCATTATTAAGTGTATGATAATGATAATGCAATTGATAAGTCAAAGTCATATGGCCATTAGTGTTTAAATTATTTCGGAAAAAACGTGTATTTCATAATGAAGTCTTTAAATGTGCTGTAAAGGATTTGCAGGTTTTGCCAAGTCAAGTTTAGTGTCATCAGTTTATTATTAAACAATAAATTAAAAAAAAAATAAAACACCGTCAATAATGGTTTTTTTTTATTATTACAAGTGTTTCTTCATTTGATTTCTTTTATTATTTTTTCTCTACATTTTCTATAGAATTCGCAATTAATTTTTTAATTCTCTCCTTCATTTTATGCCTGTTAAATGAATTCAATAATAAAACGTTCAATGACACTCTGCGCTTATTGTGTGTTGATGTCTGTGCTTTTGTGAACAAAATAAAGTCATTAATTTTTACTATTCAACACGATAAGAAGAAGAGAAAGAATAAAAAGTATTGAAAGGAAATTAAAACAATCTCATTAAATTCATGATAAAATCCTAATCAAAAAAAAAAAAAAAATTCAATTGGACTGACCAGTTCAATCGATTTTGCTTAGCTGCGTAAAAAACCCCAATACAGCAAATAACACCACTCACATAACCTTCAAGAGACACGTCAATAATACAATACATTTAGCAATTTCTTGGTAGTGTGTTGGCTTATTAGACGTGAGGCCTTGTTTCTAACCTCAGGACAGGCATCAACTGAACGAAATATGGAAAAATATTCCTTCGGCGACTTCCTCTCAGCAGATTTCTGGCAAAAACTCTGAGAGTAAATAAAATTTCCATGCAATGTTTCTCAAAAATCTGTCGTTCGGAGTCGACTTTAAACTGTAGGTCCCGCCACTAATGTATAAAAAATAACGCACACAAAATAAGTGATGTGAGAAACTAGGTCGTAATCCTGACTAAAGGGTTGTAGTAACCAATTATGTAGGTGCATATGTAAGTATGTGATGTTTTAATCGATAACTCTTTTGGCATTATTTTGTCAACTTTTTGATTTTCAATGCGTAAAACTGAATCGATTATGTTTTATAAGCCTCGTACTTAATTTGTCAATTACAGCCCTTTAGTCAGTATTACGACCGAGCTTCTCACACCAGCCCCGTGTTATGTGTGTTAATTTTATTCATGAGTGGCAGGACCTACAGTTAAAAGTCTACTCTAAACAACAGATTTTTGAGGAAGTTTTAATGGTAATTTTATTAATTCTCAGAGTTTTTGTAAGGAGATTGCTGTTGCCGAATAAATATTTATTCATATTCCGTTTTCTTCGAGATATCTAGGCTTTACGTTCTCACGGCGACTTGCACGCCTCTACGGAATATAAATTTACACCATTAAGAGAGTTCTGCAGAGAACGAAACATATGATAATCTGATGGCGCAAGGTGCTCTATGGTGTATGCATAGAAATTTCAAAGGCAATCTTGGTTAGGTTTTTTCAGGTTGTTAAAAGGGTTTGTGGTCTGGCATTTTCACGATGGATCGCAACATTTTAATTGAATTTCTTGCATTTATCGCATTATTTATTGACATAAGAGATCAACATTAATCGTCTGCCTAGGTTGTTCTTTTCTAATGCCACCAGAAATACAATTTTATGTTACTTGGTGTCAATCTTGGCTTTGCCAACGTTGAAGAATTATCACCAGGTTTCGTCCATGAACTTTTTCAAACAATATTGTCGTTAACTTGAAGTGAAGCTTCAAGGCACCTTTTAGAACAAGCTATAGTGTTGCCTAATGCATTTAATATTACTAGAGGTACTTTATTTTAAAGCCAACGATAGAACTTCGTATACACAATATATAGAATTTCGCACTCATTAATATTAATTTGGTTTTCTGCTTTAATTTCCTTGCACTTTTTATTTAAATTTGTCAACTTCACGTGATAATAGTTTAACTATTGCTTTATTTACAGTTATGCATACTTATGTGACATACATACGTGTGCAAGCGATGCATTTTATTGGAAGTAAGAAAAATTGTTTCTGAAGACAGAAAATCGGGAGTAGTATCGACGATATGTGCATATATACATAAACTACTGCTCAATCGACTACAAACGAATTTACTTCACGAAAATGACAAATACTACCCAAAAACCATTGCCGCGATTGTCTACTGTAGTAACAGATTTTGATTGTGCAGCCATTGAAACCTACATGAGTGTTATTCTTCACTTTGGAACGACCCAAAAGCACGACCAAAGGTTGCCAGCTTAACAGAAGCTGCAACTAATATACTTTAAGTCTGAATTCAGCCAATGCTGTTACATAATTCAACAACGCCTGGATGGTTGTATTCCAATCGATTACCAAAAACTTCTGATATCTCAATATTCCTAAGATTATGGGTCGTCAATAAGTTCGGGGCTATTTGAATCATTTCTCTCTCAATACTACTACAACGCTGCTGATATTATCAACAAGCAGCTGTAGTATCCTCCTAATAAAATTTTAACAAGCTACGTTGTTTAATTTATATTTGACAGCCATTGATAGCGAAAAAAGGTGAATTTATTGCACTGATCACGCATAATTTTTGGCGGAATAAACTTACCTTCTGCACTATCAATTTTAATAATAAAGTTGTGATTTAATGAAGTTCGTTGAGATCATCTCTACACTCGAAACAATTGTATCTCACGTGATTCATTGATGAATTTAGTGCACTCATTTCATACAATTTTTTGCGGAAAGAACTTGTGCACTGCACTATCACTATCAGTGATAAAAGTTGAGATATCTACACCCAAAACAATTAAAAACTGTTTCTGTAAGTCGAATTGTATCAGACGAACACGTCTGTTTGTATGGAAAACGCAGACAAAATTGAGTGGCGATCTTCTAAAACAAATCGGATTACAGAAACGGGGCTTTCAAACTGGCAACTGTTTTCTCTACTGCTTGGAAGAAAGGTGAACACATTTCAAGTATTAAATCTATAGAAATTTTGTGTTAACATATGTATGTATGTACATACGTATGTGAACCTAAAGTGCTATTGAATAATTTACTTCATTACTATTTTACCGTTATAGACACCGTTGCACATATGTACATATGCTCTAATAATTAGTGTTCTTCTGTTAACATCATTAATTGGTGGAAAAACATGAATTCGTAGTTTTTTTTTATTTTCTTCAGCCAAAAATAAACTCAGGGTCAAGTTTAAAACGTAATAGGCATGTATTTTCGTTAGTTTCGATCACACCTCTTTTTTTTCAATTTTTATGATGTTTTCCTTAGTTTTTTTTTTGTTTGCCTTTTAAGAAATAATTACATGCTTAATGAAGTGTCTAAAGAAATTGAATTTAATTTAATTAAAAAAAAAATAATTTTCCCGACCCTATTTCTCTTCTCCTCTTTAAAAAAAAAACGGCATTTTGGTATTGTGTTGGCATGCCATGGTTGGTTAAATACTCATGTTGAGTTTATTACCCGTTGTACCCTTTTTTACAGCTTTTATTCATACATATTTGTTGGTAATTTTTAACATAAATTTTGTAGTTGTTGTAAGACGCCGGTTGCTATTATACCGGTGTCTGCAACTTTTACAAGAAAATAATAAAAAAAAAAACGAAAAAACCATTACCAACAGCAGCAATAACAATAAACCATAACTATTATTTAAAAAAAAAGAAAAGAAACAAAAATGAATACTAGCAGATTTTTTTATTCCTCTTCCCTTGCGACTACTACTTAAATATTGTTTTTGTTGCAATTGTTGCTGTTGCTGTTCAAACGTGTAGCACTTACACTCAACGAAAACAACAAATATTCGTACAGAACAGCCAATATAAACTGTAAAAAAAAACAACAAAAAACAAAAAATAATGAATGAGTTCTGCTCATTTTATTTGCACATAAAATGATTGTGCTCATGCAATCGCATATTCAATAAACAGTGTTGCCAATTAAATTCTTCTCGCTCAAGATGTAACAATTTTTATTTGTATAACAAATACAACAAATTACGTTTCTTTTAAAAAAAAAATTAAATCCGTGGCCTAACACGGATGTCTAAAATATCAATCTCGACCAAATGCATGACTCTGATACCTGATCGATTTTCTTGGTCAAATTATAAGTTGATAAACTTGAGGTATGTATATGAATACTGTCCTAAAATGTAAGCGGGTGAATAACAATTACTTCAGGCCCCGCTTTATACGGATACCTAGTCATGAAGGGGTGTGGTCGAAAGAGGAAGGCAATAACATATTCTGGCCACAAACATGGACAGAAAAATCGCATTGGCTGTTATGGAATAATGGCACAGTAGGAAGAATTGCAAAGATACTCTGAGGCGATTCTGATGTCAGGAAAACCATTAACTACGTGGTGGCAATGGAACGCTTTTTATGTCACTACCTAGCTTTCGTAAACTTTATATCTCAACATTTTCGGGAAGATATTGTATCAGACATAATTGATCTCAGAGGAGTGGGCTGGGAGAAGGAAGGAAATAAGCTTAATGCGAGTTAGGAAAATTCTAATGGCTGTTTAACAGTTTAGGGAATAATTTAGTTCGCTTTACATTTCATTTAGAAGTCGCCGTAGTCTAGTAGGTAGTGTGTTGGCTTATTAGACGTAAGGCCACGGTTCAAACCCCAGGTCAGGCATTAAAACGAAATATGAAAAATATTTCTTCGGCGACTTCTTCTAAGCAGATTTCTGGCAAAAACTCTGAGAGTAAATGAAATTGCCATGAAAAAAGTTTCTCAAAATTTGTCTTTCGGAGTCGACTTTAAACTGTAGGTCCCGCCACTCATGTATAAAATTTACGCACACAACATAAATGGCGTGAGATGCTAGGTGGTAATCCAGAGTGAAGGATTGTAATGACCAATTATGTACGTGTGTTACATTTTACATTACCGTTAACTATCGTTTATTGTGCGATACCATTTCGTTTATTTTTTTAATTTTTTAAACTGACAATGCTGCTTTTAGAGTTTATAAGAATTTTATTTTATCACTTCACTGTTTTAATATTGTATATGAATTTCGAATCGAATTTATATACAATAATAACGTATTATACGAATGAGTAATGTAAAGCCAGAGGAACACTTTGTACTGCTGCTGCTTATTATTTTGTTTTCTTGTTCTCTCTGACGGCAGTCTCTTTAACTGTTAGTTTTGCGCAATGCATGAGTAAACAATAAATGATGTTTTTGCGCCTTTTTTGTGTTTTTCTTTTCTTCGTTTATTTTCTTAAGTTTGTTGTTATTTCTTTATTTTTTTTTTTGTTTTTATTTACTTGTTATTCCCCCTAGTATTGTAATCGGTAATTGCCTGTAATATATGCTTACACACACAATACTATTGTATTACTACTGCCCGCATTCCCGCTCTTTGTAATTTCGTATTGATTAAACCCGTTCTCAGTCGCTCTTTCGCTCTCTCTCTCGCTATCTCTGTTTTTGTCTTTAAATTTGTGTTTTTTTTGTTTTTTTTTTCTCCCAACCATTAAAGAAAATTAGGTTTTTTAACTTTCTTGTTGATGCTATTGTTGTTGTTGCTGTTTTTGTGCGTAGTAAACAATGTAATTAAAAACAATTACTGACCTTTGCTAGGAAATTTAAATCTTCTTTAATGTTTGCATAAATTATTTGGCCATTGTTTTGCTTTTCTAGTTTTACTTTTTACGCATTTAGTAGGCTATTTTCGTATGTATGTAAACATGTACTACATACACATGTAAATTATAATTAATTCGTTTTTATTTTTAAATATTTTAAAATAGCAAACAAAATTGCTTATCATAAATAGGTCTGTAATATGTACATACGTATGTATGTAGGTTTGTATGGGCTTTAATACTCTTATAGTTTATTGTACTCTGAGAATTGTTTTGTGTGTAGGAGATGATAGAGTTACCTACTGTTAGTTTTAAATGTAAACAATTTGTTTGAGGGAACAATTTTCTTTCCTATTTTTAATGTCCGTCATTGCTTACTACACTAGTTTTAATTGTTTTTTCAATTATTATTTATTATTAAAGTAATAAGTTTTTTGTTAATATTTTAAACCGCAAACACAGCACATTTTGTGTTTCATTACACATGGAATTTTTCTTTTTCGGGAAGCATTTGCATAGTTTTCTTACGCTAGAAGAACGTGAATGTTCGATTAATTCTACGTTTATGCTTTTATATCCAAATCTTACTAGTATCATGCTGTTTTCGTTTCTAGTAAATCAATCGTAGATAATATTTATGCATCCAAAGAAAATAATTTTTTAGAAATAAGAACCCATGTTTGGCAGAACGCTTCAAGCTTTCTTTTAATCCATATATTGTGGAGGTTATTGTCCCACTTTTTGTCAGAAATATAACCTTCTTGGACAAAATGTTTTATTTCCTAACTTACCATCTGTACAGCTAACGGGTTCTCATTTTATTTATCGATAAAATAAGCTTTTCAAGGTTATCTAAATAGATTTGTTTGAGAGTTGATTTCTGTCCGACAAGGTTCAGGTTTAGCAACAGCAACAGGTTTGAAAGAGCAATTCGTAGCCTCATTCATGCTTTTTTTGTACATTATTGTACGAAATTCACTGTTTTTTCCATTTCCTCGTGAAATTGCGAAGCCAATATGTTGAGAGATCGTATTTCAAACTCTAGCTCTAATATCTCGAACAAAACAACAAAAACCCTGAGAGTAAATGAAATTGCCATGAAAAGTTTCTCAAATCTGGTGTTCGGAGTCTATGTACGTTAAAACGCAAAACATAGATGATGTGAGAGTTCCTACTAAATGATTGTAATGGCCAATTAAGTAAGTAAGCGTAAAATTGTAAATTAGCTTTGTTTTCTTCTGGAATTCGATAATGAGACTGGTGGCTGATATGGAAAGAGTTTGTAGAAGAATGTTAAATACTCTGGAAGATGGTTTCTTTGAAAGCTTGAACGTTACGCCAAGAGCCAATATTCAGGCTCTTCAGACGTTTATTATGGATTTAAACTTACCGACGTGTGAGCGTTCATTTTCGCGTTGTTGATCGCTCTCTTTGTTTTTATTTCTGTTTTTTTACTTTCACTAGCCCTATTAAAATTCTTTTACTTCAATTTCGTTTTCTAGGGTGCAAACCTAACTATCCTACATACTTTTCTATTTTCTTTAACTAATGAGAGTTTCTTAGCTTATCTTTTGGAGATATGCCACAACATGTTCTGTAAATCGAATTCGGGAGAAATTCTGAAACATAGTCATTTCCGGCAATAACATGTTTTTGATTTGTTTCCTTCATGATATGCTGCTTATCTCCACTTCTTCAAATATTAAAACTTTAATTATTATTTTCTTATTGTTTTATGTTCTATTAAAGTTGTAAAATTCGCAACATTCTTCGTTATTCTCGGAAGAATAAAAATTTCTTTTGATGGATGTTATTGCTTTCTTTTACGCCATCTGGGTAACTCTGTTTTTTTACGCTTTTCTTTTGTTTTTTCTATCATCATTCTGTACCATTACATCGTATTATTATGGAATAATGATTTTGTAACTTTTGTTTCCATTCCAGTTTTCTATTACATCACTTGGTTTGGGCCACTCTGTCTACTTTCTGGTTGACTGTCTGGTCTGCTTGCTACTCATGTTAAATGCTCTTTAAAATAAAGGGAGGATTACTTCATTTGTTTTTAGTATTAATAAACACGTGAATAATATTTTTTCCATTAGTTTATTTTGTATATACATATGTACATACATATATGTATATACTGTGTGTGTATATAAAAAGAATGTTTTTTTATTTTTGTTGAAAAAATATTTTACACACCTTTAAAGTAGTATAGCTCTTTAAAGACGCGTGTTCTCTCTCGCTCTCTTTTGGGAAATTTTTTTCTTCTTTTATTTTCTTGTTAGAATGAATGGCAGCGTTGTCAACATATTAATTTAATACGAACACTCAAATTGTTAATACAAAGAAGCGTAATTTAAAAAAAGAAGGAATTTCTCTCCTTTGTTTCAAAATTAAAAAAATGTATCGTTCATACAACTTTTTGTTTTGTGCCAATCCCTTACTTCTTTTCAATTTTTCTCGCTGCTGCTCATTTCGACTATTCCCCTAGGGATTTCAGTCTACAGCAATTATAGTAATATCATTTGACTAACATCTAAGGGTATAGCCAATCCATCAGAACTAGCGTATCTTATTTCACTCGAAACCGATTGTTACCCTGCCCTTTGCCAGCATACGGTTGATAAAGGTCTCGGTCAAAATATTCGAAAAATTTTGTGGAAGACAACGGGTCAGGGTTTAACAGCCAGAAGGGTATTTCGCATGCAAAGGTAATAGTTCGAATTCCAAATGGATCTACATAAGGCGACCAAGCCTTATCAATAAACTTTCTGTGTCCATATCCATAGCTCTGAGGCGATTCTGATGTCAGGAAAGCCATCAATCGGATGGTGGCATGTGGTATGGATATCGAAACAATGAAACGCTTTTTATGTCCCTACCTAGCTATCGTAAACTCTATATCTCAACATTTTAAGAAAGATATTGTATCAGACATAATCGATCTCAGAGGAGTGGGCTGGGAGAAGGAAGAAAGGAAGCTTAAATCGAGTTTGGAAAATTCTAATGACTGTTTAAAAGTTTAGGGGATACTTTAATTCGCTTTATATTTCATTAGAAGTCGCCGTAGTCTAAAAGGTAGTGTGTTGGCTTATTAGACCTAAGGCCACGGTTCAAACCCTAGGTCAGATATCAAAACGAAATATGAAAAAAAAAATATTTCTTCGACGACTTCCTCTCAGCAGATTTCTGGCAAAAACTCTGAGAGTGAATAAAATTGCCATGAAAAGCGACCAAGCCTTATCAATAAACTTTCTGTATCCATAGCTTACATAAATTCAATGCAAGATCTTGGTAACTGTAAGCAAAAAAGAAATATCGTCTGCGAAGTTAAGGTGGTTAAGGTGACCTGTCATTCGCCAGTTTATTCATTCGTTGTTATAAAGAGCGCTCTTAGAACTTGTATTGTAAACAATATAAAACAATAGTGGTGCCTCTGTCAAACGCAAGTTGTAAGCCAACCAACCGCTCTGCCTAACAACTTGCCATGATTAATTACGCAGGATGCAGTGAGTTATATTTTCCTACACGTCAGAATGCTCCAAATCGCATTGTAATTCAATTTTTCGAATGATTTCTCTAAGTCTAGGAAACGTAACTGCTTCACAATTACAAATATGTAAGCTGTTTATGTATTAAATTGTGGACACAGTGGAGATTGGCGGAATTGAATTTGTTCCTCCCTTAGAATCTTGAACAAAAAGTAAACTACAACTCTAACCTGTAAGTCTGTAAGAAACAAACCAGAAAGCATGTGTACACAATTATCGCTAAATTGACCTTATATTTATTTTAATCTTGCAAAAAACTTGACTTTTCGAATTTAACACGTTTACGCCGGCTTTGTAATTGATGCTCCTAGCCATTTGATAGTGTGCCTAGTGTGTTACTTCTGTGTCATAACATAACATATCTCTTATTAATTCATTTATAAATATTGAAAACTTTTAACCTTGATTTTACAAAATTTTAATAATAAATTATATTCTATAGTAATAAACTAATACAGTGTTATCAGATTTTACAAAAAAAAGAAAAAAAAATCGTCAAAATATCAATAAATCGGCAAATCTGGTAGCCGTGTCTCTGACACGTTTCTTTGCAAATACCTCATTTGTTTGTACAAAAATAAAGAGATAAAGAGTAAAATATATAAAAAAAACGAAAAAAAACAAAAACAATAAGAAATAAAACGACCTCGATTATACATAATGAGAGTACATATTTTTTGTTCATTTCATTTCATTATATTTTATTTAAATTTGTTTTTTTTTCTAACGATTTCATTGTTGTTTGTACTTCTTCCGCGAAACTAACAACTTGTGCAGTAATAACACAGAGAGTAGTCGTCTTCTAAAGAAATATTTGCATATAAAAAAATTTCGACCGAAAAAGAAAGGAAAAATATGTCGTCACATATATATGTGCATACATACATAGAGAAATACCTACAAACATTTTTGGTACATACACATATTTTTGCTTTCTTAAAAGAAAGCGAAGTTTTATTATAAATATTTAAATACTTACATACGAAAAATACTGAAATTGATAAAAAAAATTTAAAAAAAATTAATTTTTAGGTCATACAGTGGTTGTTAATTCTATTGTATGTCAATATAACAAAATTTCTAATTGTTGGTTTTTTTTTTCTTTTTTTTTAATGTCTCTACTTTGGTTTGGTTGTTACCTACATACATACCTATGTACATATGTATGTACATACATACCTATGTACATATGTATGTACATACATACCTATGTACATATGTATGTACATACATACGTGTACTTGCCCTCGTAACAACAATCAATTAACAGCAGTTTAACAGTTTATTTCTATTTTTCAATGAATTGTGTTTGTATGTATGAAGTTGTTATAATGACTGGTTCATTATTTTAAACAATTTTATTATCTGACTAAAACATGTTGGTTGGCAAGTTTTATTATTTCATTTAATTTTATTTCGTCTAGCTCTCGTTCAGTTAATTCTTTGCTCTTCTACTTTAATTTCATTTTAAAATTGTTTAATTACAGAAGAAATACAAATGTACCGTTGCAAAGAAGATTTTAATCTTTTACTTTAATTTTTACCACAAAAAAAAAGAAACTCAACCATATGCTTGGCTGTCATGCCGCCCGTCTTTCTGTTATATGTATGTATAAAGGTGTGTTTAGAAATTAATTTATATACAAAAACACACACACACACACACATACACACATGCATACTACATACATTTCTCTCAAGTTTACGTGTTACTTTTGTTCATGTAGTACAACAAACCAAAAACAAACAAAAAATTGAGTGAGAGAGAGTGAGAGAGAATTACTCAAATGTTATTTTAACACTCTTGAAAAATTGCTGTTAAACATTTAATTTATTTATAACTTTTATTAGTTATTAAAACGCAACATTTTATTTTAATATAGTACATAATTTATATACTTATACATACAAACATATATCAGACATATTTCCATATACACTGTGTATTACTTGCTATTTTATTACTCAATGTCATTTCGTTTTTATTTTTTAAAGAGAAATTCCAAAATATTTACACCACATTGAATATGTTATTGTTGCATTCTGTTTGATGTTGCTAATTTGTATGGTTTTAATGCTGATTTATTGCAAATCAAACGAATGCTGTCAACAGCATTGTTTATGTTATAAAAAGGAAATAAAATAATAAATTAAAGAAGTTATAATAAAAACTTATATTACATATTATTACATATTACTGCTTTCGTTCAGTCCATGGCATACTATATAACTTCTTTTTCAATCAAATTTACTTATAAATTGTTATTATAGCATTGTATAGATCAAAAAATTTTCCATTCAAACTGACGACCAACTAGCCATTCACCAGAACAATAGTTAGTACAAAATAATAAAGTTTTATAGCCTGTAGCAAAAGTGTAGGGTCCGCATTAAATCTGACAATCTACTTCTCCCAGAATTTCATCTTTTGCTTGGCCACAATTTTGTGGTAGCCATATAAAAATTAGAGGGTTTGGATATTAGAAACTGTATTTTAAAGGAAATCTAAGGCCATTACGAAATTATGTATACGAGACTGACAGCGTCCTTGATATGATATTTGCCGAAGTAAATAAGGTGCTTTGATTGGCAACACAGGTTTTTTCTTTTGTTATTTCCTTTACTAGTTGTTTTTTAATGTTTTATTTTTATTTTATTGTTTTTCCTGTTTTCCTTTTATTGTCTTCTACCTATCTTTTTTAATTATATTTTATTATTTTTATTTTTATTGAGCTCTCTTTGTTTTATTTTTATTATTGTTTTACTTCTTTTATGTGTTAAACTTTTGCGTTTAACATAAACATATGTTAGATAAGGAAATGTTAGATTAACATTGTTATGTTAAAAACAATGTTACTCTTTTCTCTCTTTCTACTAGTGCTCTCGTTTTCATTTGTTTATCATACCGTAAAAGGCACTTGATTTCAATAAATGCTTATAGTTCTTCAGTATTTGAAACACAATCACAACTTCTAGCGTTAAAGCGATTTTTATTAAAAATAAAATAAAACTACCTTTTTAAATAACAATAAATTAAAGAACGATTTAACGATTAAAGTTTCGTTTTTTTTATTATTTTTTTTTTGTTTACTTTGTTAATGGGTTTAACCATATTGTAGTGAAGGTGTTTTGCAAAAACTTGCTGTGATTAAAGAATAAATGAATTGGTTTTAAAGAATACTTTACTAAATTATTTGAATAAAGCAAAAACCCAAATAACTTTATATACGAAAGTAAGTTTATTGTTAAAAATTCTTAAAAAAGAAAAAAAAAAACTAAAATCTTTAATTTTTCCATGTGCTTCAGAATGTAATTTTAAACCAAATTTGTAATTTTATACTTTTTACAGCTACTTTTTAAATTGTTGTGAGCCAAAAATGAAATTAAAGAATAATGTTTTCCAATAACGTTGTCACTCGTCAATGTTATAAACCTACCTGAAGGATGGTTTGTCTTCTCTTCTCTTCTTTTCTTTTTTTATTTTTCAACTAATAATCCCTTATTATTTTTCAATCTTTGCGAAAATTTCCACTTAATCAAGCAAACTTTTTATAAAATTTTGTTTCTTTTCTTCTCTTTTATTATTTTTTCGAAGGAATTCAAATTATCAACACAATAAATAATTTCATTGTAGTCTTCTAAGATTTCCATGTTTGCAACTCGGATTACATCAATAAAAGTAGAGGAGTTTTTATCATAAAACAACAACAATATCGCATATACTATATGTATACATACATGAAAACTGATATACAATAACGACACAAAAAAAGTCCCAAAAAAGAAATTTGGTGATGGAAAGACCAGTAGAAAAGTAAAAGATCAAGAGGAAATATTGTACAAGAAAAAAATAATAAAATATTGAAGAGAAAGAGAGTTAAGCGTGTGTATGTGTGTGTGTGTGTGTAGATTTTTATGTAAGATCAGCAGCTTTTTTTCGGACAAATTCTCTTAATTATTTTTTTTTTTGTTTTATTTCCAAATTTATTTTCAATATTTTGGCTCTTCTTTTCAAGTTTTCGTAATTGGGGGAGTTTTAAATTGCTTTGCGTTTCGCAGTTGTGATCTTGAGTTTTAGAAGTATTTTTTAAGTCATTCAATTCACTTAAAGAAATTGAAAAAGAGCATTCAAAAACAGTTTTATTCATAAAAAAAAACTTAAAATTAAAAATAATTGTTAAATACATTAAAGAAATGATTAAATTTATCAGTTTGTGTTTATCAGCTTCGGTATAATTTATCTTGGCTGACTAATCTTTTTGAACTGCAGTGTAATTATAAATGCAACATACATACCCTTAGGAAAGTATAAAAATTATGTATTTTTAAAAAATTGCTAATCTCAATTCGTTTTTTTTTTTTCAAAAAAAAAAAATGTTTTCCATACGATTTATAATCTTAAAAAATTATCAAAGTTAACAATTTAATCAAGGACTCTAAAAACAACTGCAAATAATTATTAAAATATTGTGATTGTGATATTATTATTATTATTGAAAAATATTAAGAGAAACTAGGTCGTAATCCTGACTGAAGGGTTGTAATGACCAATTATGTTATGTATGTATGAAAAATATTAAGTATAATACTTACTAAAAAATATCGTAACGATAATTTTTTTTTTTTTAATTAAAATTTTCTAACGTTCCATACATTCATTGCACAATATATTAATGAAAGAAAAAAAGGCATAAATTTTAAACTAATTTAAATTCGTTAAGATATCCTAATTAAAATACCATAATTTAAACAACAAGTTGTTGCTCAATCCTTGTAATAATTTATTACAGCAAATAAAGCTACAAATGTTCGCCTAAATGCCAGTGTGCTGCCTGCTAAACTTAGCAGATTAATTGATTCATTTATTAAAAAATTCAAATTCAATTTTTTTCCTAAGTTTTATGTGGAGTTTTTAGGAAAAAAAAGGGAAAGAAAAACTAATTTGACAGTTTAATTTATTTAACATTTCATTATTCACTTAAGAAACAAATAAATATCGCTTAAGCTTATTTAAATATGATCCAAGAAAATTGGTAATAATTACAGACACCACTGTAGTGCTAATTGTCATGGATGGTGGTTGCTCAATCGCTGTAAAAATGTGTGCAAGACAATAACAAACGGATGACAAATGTTTGCTTCAACATAAGTGTTGTGTAATACAGCGGCTTAAAAATGTAATCTTTTAAGTTCAATTTAAATAAATTTCTATGGTTGCCAAAAATTGTAGTTACTGATGACTATAATAATATACAATAAGCGAGCATTTGTCTTCATCAATTCATTTCTGTGCTGACTTCGTCTTAAAAATGTTGCTTGATTCTTTTCTCGATTACTTGTGCGTGATTAGCTATAGTTTTTGCATATTGCGAGGGGTAGTGTCCTATATTTCAAAGATTATAATTTTCATACAAACAGACTGAGCAATAGAAGCGTTTCAAATGGGTTTTAGGGGTAACAGCAGGTTAGGTTAGCGGGTAGCTTACCGTTCAGAGGCAAGTTCACTCGGTGGCCCCTATGGCCCATTTTGTAACTTAGTGTGAGGTAAGCCCTCTTGTCATGATCCGTTATTGGTCGTTTTGAACCACTCCGACCACCGAATGAGTTCCTTAGTTACACGTTCGCCACCATGCCTAAGACTTTAAGTCTGTGCTGAAGTGCAAAGGACTCGCATTAAAGGTATTGTATTGATTCTGTTTTCTCCACATCATGGCAGCTTCTGCAGTAATCCTGGTGCAGCAGACCGAGCTTGTCAGGATAACCAGCAATAGTGTAGTATCCCGTTAGCATTCCTGTTACAATGCGAACCTTCCTCTTGTCAAACTCAAGAGGTTTCCTGGTTCTCCACTGTTGAACACCGCAGGTATGATAGATCATCCAAGGTTTGTTGAATTCCGCGCTACTTTTTCCAATTTGGAGAAGTATTCTTGTAGAGACGCATATATCCCATTTATCGTTTCCATGAAGCGTTAAACATTTTAAAGTATGAAATTGACCAGATAAGAAATCCTAATTGAAGCTAACTATCCAAGACCATTTAAGAAACACCGACAAAATGTCTTGAGTCTACATTTCCATTCCCACAAACACTTCATAAAGAACAGCATTAATTCCGACATGAATTATTTTTCAAGGAAATTTGCGTTACCAAAGTTTTTACATCTTTGTACAAAAGTATACAGGAATTCAAAGGAAATACATTCCACTTAAGGGCGAAATATCTGCAAAAAGAAATTGTTAACATATCATGATATCGACTCACGGTAAGAGTCAAAGTCCAGGGACACTACCAAACAAAAGTTTCCTCTATGCAGTAACATGAAAGTAATATTAAAGCTTCTATCGGGCGTCAATGGATGGGTGTATCGACAGGAATGTAAAGGTTTCTCTACATTTTTTTTCCAACAAAATTATCTGTTCGATTAATCAATGAAATTAATGATGACTTCAATTCATGGTTTAATTTGAGGAGTTTATACAAGAATCCAATTTGTTTCGAGAATGTTTTCCTAACAATATTTTCAGTTGAACAACTGATTCGAGAATTCACAATAATTTTCAAATAAAATGCTACACTTTGTACAATTTGTGTAATTATAACCTAAAAAAATACAATACAAATAATCAAGGCAATGTTTGACGGTGTCTTTTCATCACGACAAATAAAAATACCCGGTGGTCGAACTGATCCATTATGTTCGTCCTAAAAATAAATAAGAAAAACGATAGAAGGAGGGAGAAAGAAGACAAGAAGCAGGAAAACAATGAAGACAGGAATCGGAGAAAGCTACCACACATAATAACGGTACCTAAAAAAAGTACCAAAAGTATTTATTTTATCTTCGTTAATAATATGATAATCTAAACTATTAACACTTGAATTTAAAAGATTTTTATTATGTGTCTGCAATTTTTATTTACTGATTTTAAAAGCTCTCCAGAGATTTCAAAATTCAAAATCTTTATTCTCTAATAAATTGACTGATTCTTCACAACACACTGCACAGTTTTCACGCTTGTCTTAACATATTTCAAACGTTAGAAATAAAAAATCTAAATAAATTGATAACCATTGAAAATTGTTAGTGTAGAGCTGCTAGTATTATTGGCCATGTGTTGTGAAGGGGCAAAACCAGATACAACAATAGAAGTGATGTTCATGTTTTCTTTTTTTTTTCTTTTATTTACTACCCGGTATTATAACGGGTAATTTTTTAGCTCACGCACGTTTCGTGTTTTGTTTCACTGTCAAACATCTTCAGTTTGGTCCATAATTTAACCATGAATCGTCTTACAAACGAATTCAAAATCATTGAATTTTATTATCAAAATGCGTCAAAATGTTAAGAAAGTTCATCGCACGCTTCTTCCATTTTATGGTCAGTTTAATCGACCCGCTGAAGCGGCTATTCGGGCTATTGTGACTAAATTTCGCACCAAATTTACATTGTTGGACATTAAACCACCAACACGCTTACGTAGAGTGCGAACTGAAGAAAATATCGCAGCTGTAGCGGCCAGTGTTAATGATGACCATCAATTATCGATTGGTCGCCGTTCGCAGCAATTGGGCCTCTGTTACTCAACAACGTGGAAAATTTTGCGGAAGGATTTAGGTGTGAAGCCTTTCAAAATACAGCTGGTGCAAGAATTGAAGCCGAACGACCTACCGCAACGCAGAATTTTTGGTGAATGGCCTCTTGGAAAGTAGACCGAAGATCCACTTCATTATCGAAAAATAGTGTTCAGCGACGAAGCCCATTTTTGGCTCAATGGATACGTAAATAAGCAGAATTGTCGATTTTGCAGTGAAGATCAGCCAGAAGCATTACAAAAGCTACCAATGCATCCAGAAAAAGTCACAGTTTAGTGTGGTTTATGGGCTGGTGGCATCATTGAACCGTACTTCTTCAAAAATGCTGCGAATCGTAACGTAACTGTGAATGGTGAGCGCTACCGTGAGATGATATTCAACTTTTTTTTGCCCAAAATGCAAGAGCTTGACTTGCATGACATGTGGTTCCACACAGCACGCGTAACAATGGACTTATTGAGAGGCGAGTTCGGTAAACATTTTATTTCACGTTCGGGACCGGTCAATTGGCCGCCTAGATCGTGCAATTTAACGCCTTTAGACTATATTTTGTGGGGTTATGTTAAAGCTCATGTCTATACAGACAAGCCCGCTTCAATTGACGCATTGGAAGACAACATTGAAGCATTTATTCGTCAGATACCGGCCGAAATGTTGGAAAGAGTATGCCAAAATTGGACTAAGCGGATGGACCATTTGAGGCGCAGTCGCGGTCAACATTTGCATGAAATAATCTTCAAACATTAAATTATATTGACCGTACTATCGATTCAAATAAAGATTTCATGCATTTTTCTGAATTTTATGTGTTTTTTTGAAAAAAATTCCTATAGCTCTTAAAAAATCACCCATTATTTAGAAAAAAAAAAAACGACAGTGTTTAAAAAAACTCACTCTCTTCTCAAAAAGAAAAAAAATTGTTTTTATTTTATTTCCTTCATTTTAAGCAGCATAAACGCCATAAAAACTTCAACTAATTTTTTAATTGTTGCTTTCAAAGTTTATTGACATTTATAATTTTTTTTTTTTTTTTTTTTTTTTTTTTGTTAGGAATTTAAAATAGATTAACCGATTTTTCATTAATTGTTGTTTGCAAAATTTCATACATTTATTAAAAATCGCCACTCTTTTATACTTATGGTCCCCTGGTAGTCTAGTGGTTAGTGTGCTAGACTATTAGCGTGAGGCTCGTGGTTTCGATTCCCACCAGAGACTCTGGTCTGTGACAATACACCGAGCATATGGTGAAAGTAGCGTCTATAAAATTCTCTTTCTTGAATGGATTTATGATTGGCTTGTCCCTGTAGAGAGAGAGAGAGAGAGAGACTTCACGTATCCCCCGTATATAAAAAAACTCGCCTCTGAATGGGTTCATAGTATAATGTGCCGTGTGCCACGTAGCAGCGACACCTCATATCAACCAAGTACAATTCTTCCATTTTAGCCAAAAATGAATTCAGTAATCATCGCACAATATCTTGCTTGTTGATTAGAATGGTTGGATTTTTATCGTTCTTGACGTAGTGCATTTCAATGATGACATGCTTTGGCAGGTCTTATACTCTTCCCAAATACGATAATCCTCTGTTTCTTGACGTATGCCCATTGCATCAATTTCTCTCACGGCATGAATTGCCATAATAGACTTCAACGATTTGCACGTATTGCTCGTTTTATTAATCTATTCATGGTAAAGTAGAAAACCTTGCGAAGCATTTACAAAGTAAACAAAATCACCCGTTATAATATAAAAATAAATTTGAAAAATATTAATTTTTTATGTTTTTCTTCCTATTGGCCAATATTAGCCATACAAATTGTCATTCAATCTGTTGTTTTCTGTTTCTCATATAAACCCTATGGCACTTATTATAATTAATGGTCTCACTCAAGTATTTCATTTTCTTTTCTTTTCATTTACCTTAATTTTTTTTCTATCTCATCATAATTAATGGCTCAACTTTTAATATTTTTATCGTATTTCATTGATTTTTAGTAACTATCTTCTATACTATTACCCATAATAATTTTATATTAGTGTCATTTATTTATAACCGTTAAAACTAATACGTTATTTCCTGTTTAAATTGTTTTATTTTTATTTCCAAATTTTATTGTGTATTTTTTTTTTAAATAAAATAGTTTTTCTCAATTTAAATGTACAATAATAGAAAGAAGAAAAAAAAAAGAATTCTATTAAATAGAAATTAGAAAGCTTGTAATGCAAATCCCTTCACTTTATTTTATAAATATTCATAAAAAAACACAAAGATTATTAAACATTTTATATAATTTTAATCAAAGATTTTCTCACAACATGAATACAACAAAGTGCTCATAAATTAAATTAAATTTCAAAATTATGCCATTAACCAAAACTGTAAGGTGAAAACAGTTTTTGATATTAAAATAATGAAATGGAATTCAAATTTAGCATAAACAAAACAAGAACTCGCCAAAGGTCATATTAAACAATAGAATTATAAAATTTGTAATAAAAAAATATTCAATTTTTTTTAAATGAAATTTAACATCTTATTGAATACGATTAGACTATGTTAAGATATCCACTTTTATTGAGTCAATATTCGTTTAATTGAGTTACAATATTTTAAGTGTTCAGGCATAATAATAAATTCAATTCAATATTTATTTGACATTTTTTGTGTTTGTCTTTGTTGACATTTGAGTTGTCAAATATCAACAGAAAGTGTTGAGTTAATTGTAATATGCTCACTAAACATATTTTCATATTTATTGCGCAATTATTAATTGAAATATTCTATAAAATATTGAGCTCAATAATGGCGTTAATTGCGATTTACTCAATAAAGGTGAATATCTGAACACCGTATTAGAATGATCATATATACAAAGTTTTCATTGGTTATGTGTTGCTATTTTCAATTTCACTATGCCTTTCTCTCTCTCTCTCTCTCTCTCTCATAGAAACTCTACTGATAAATAACCGAGGCAATCAATCTTTAAGGGCCGTTTTTTGAATGCAACTTTAAACTCGAGATTAAGTTAATCTCCGGTTAAAGTTAATCTCCAGTTAACTCAGTTTTCATTTTTTCAATGCGAATTTAACTGGAGATTAACTTTGTAGAGCTGCCGTACTTATAAGCAAAAATGGCAACATTTTCTTCGTTTATATTGTTGTTTTTACTACTTTTTGCAAACTATTTCACAACAATTAGCTTTTGTATATAACAAAAACAAACAAACAAAAGCTGAATACTATTGATCTTTATGTAAAAAAATCATTTTCTTAAAATAATAAATAAATTAAGACTGTCTGTTGTCAATTTGTGTGTTATATAATTCATAGTTACTTAAATATTTGTCTTATTCGGCTTCCCCTCACTTAAAAGCTTTTTTTAAAAAAAAAATTTGTCAACTACTTGTCATAGTTAATCTCGAGTTTAAACCACCAACGTTGCTGGTTTAAACTCGAGATTAACTACTTAACCGTAAGTTTAAACTCGAGATTAAGTGAATTCAAAAACTGAAAACGGAGTTTAACTGGAGATTAACTTAATCTCGAGTTTAAACTTGCATTCAAAAAACGGCCCTAAAAGAGATTAATTTGTTTACCACAATAAAAAAAATTGATAATTATTTTGTGTTATATCTGGAACATAAGGTTCATAAAGTATGCATAAGAACCTTCCAACCAAAATCGCCTTGCTTTGGACTAGTCAATATCCATGTATGTCACCAGAATATTTGCAATTCACAATTTTTATCTTCTAGACGGACAATGCAAGATGGACAATGCCATGGTTACATGGCGGCCAGCTCTAATTAAAATTATTTTGCTTTTAAACTGGACTGCATTATTGAAATCATAGCTGTTGACGACAATTCTTCTTACAGTATTGGGATCATTAACATCTTTTCTTATTTGCAATCACTTGACTTATTATAGCATAGAGGAATATATGCTTTTGTCTCTTTACACATATAACACGAGATATAGATTACTAAAGAGATCTTTTTATTACACCTTCTAAATCTTATTCTTATTATGAAGGCGAGCAGCACATCTTAAAAACACTTATGCGCTTAGGAAGTATCCTTACGTGTTATAGTAAAAACAGTGACCGATACTACTCTTTTTAATAGGTGCTTTTTTTACAGGACCATTGCTTTATTTGGCAAACGATTTAATAGCTAATAGTTACCTTTTGTTTAGTTTGGACATTTCTTTATGAATAAATAGACTTACTACAGAGTAGCGCTTGAAAATTTTTGAAATTTCTTTTTATCAAAATAATGGTTCTGTTCATCAAACTAAGTCGCCGTAGTCTAGTAGGAAGTGTGTTGGCTTATAAGATGTAAAGCCAGACACAATAACAAAATACAAAAAGTATTTCTTCGGCGACTTCCTCTCAGCAGATTTCTGGCAAAAACCCTGAGAGTAAATAAAATTGCCATGAAAAGTTTCTCAAAAATCTGTCGTTCGAAGTCGACTTTAGACTGTAGGTCCCGCCACTCATCTATAAAATTAACACACAACATAAGTGGTGTGAGAAACTAGGACGTTGTACAATGGGTCAATTCGATCTCCGGGTACTGTACTTGTCTTAATTGACAAGTACACGTCCTCTAACCTAACCAAACCTAACCTAATTTTGATGTCGAAGATGTACCACGTTTAGGAAGGCCGGTTGAAGCTAATAAAGACGCAAAAAGGCATTAGTTGATGCGAACCGGCGAATAACAACACGTGAGATCGGATTGAGGTTATGTATGTTTATCAAACTTAACGTGTATTTCGTCCATTTTATGGCGTACATAATTGTCCTTCAGAACGGCTAGTTCGTATAACAACGGATCGTTTTCGCACCGCGTTTACCCTTACTAAGCATAAGCATCCCTTGAGACGCCGAACAGTGCGCAATGAAGTAGCTGTAGCCGCTGTAGTACATTGAAGCATTGATGAGCAGTATAACGACTTGATTAGAATTTTTTTCAAACATGATACAGCGTGCACGCTGTAACTAATAAATTAATTTTACGGAATGGTCCAATCAATTGACCACCAAAATCGTATGATTTAACATCATTGGATTATTTGCTTCTTGCATCTTGTCTACATCAGCGTTCGGATAGAATGTGCAAAATACGGCAGCATATGCTACTATCCAACAATAGTTTTGAACATCATTCTTCATTTGCCCTATCGGTCATCTTCATGCAATACGTTTGTATTTTGTAATTCGGTAAATCAAAGGTAAATTGACTAAAACCGTCTACGTTAAGTAGTTAATATTGAAGCGTCGTTTTCTAGTTTACCTGAAACGCTGTTTTAAACGATGACATTCACTATTTTTTTATTATCTAAGGTCAAACTATCTGTCACTTGTTTTTTTTTTATAATTCTTTGTACATATTTTTATTAAAATTGTATTTGAAAGTTTAATTAATTTTTATTTATTTTTTATTCTCATGTTTCTTTGCAGATGTAATGGAATCCTTAGGTGCTAATTTTAGAAATTAGGAAACATTAAAACAATTCTATATTATAAATAAATTAAAAAATAAAACGAAAATATTTAACAAAGTACAACAAATGCAACATTAAAGCACATCCAAAAACAAAAACAAAAATAAATGAAATCAAAAGGAATTTGAAAAAAAATTTTCTTTCCTTAACAAATCACCTACAGAATGCGTTGAAAGTATTTTGCTACGTAAAGTCAGTCATACTTCCTGGGAAATGCTAGAAAAGAAAAAGTTGAGCTGAATGTGGACACAACTAAAGTCCCCAGTTTTTAACCTGTTACTTTTTATAACTACACAAGGAAAAAGCAAAACAAAACAAAAATCACTCCAATTTTATTAGTTCAATAAAATAAAACAAAAGAATATTTTTTAAGTAAAACCTAATGGAAAATAGTTTCAAAAACTAAAAAAAAAACAAGTAAAATAATTTAATTTTAATACAAAAAAACGAAAGAAAACAATAAAAAACAAAAAAAAAAAACTTTAGTATTCTAAGAAGTCAGCAAAAATCATTAAGAAAGAAAGCAAAACAAAAGAGAAGCGTAGTAAAAAAAAACGAGCCTATTAAGCACAAAGTTAAAGAAAAAAACATAATTTTTAATAAATTAAAACAACAAAGAAACATAAATTGAAATTGTTTTAAACTTAAAGGCCAAAATCACAGAGAGAGAGAGAGAGAGAGAGAACGTTAAAGACAAACGAAGAAAGAGAAGAAAAAAAGCAAACGTTTATAACGTTTACTGGTACAATGTCAAAGTATTTCGTAAATGCAACAAATGCTAATGCTGCAGGAAATGTTTACCAAATTAATCAACAGAATGTCTCAACTGCAGCCTCAACAGGCTCAGCCACATCGTCCACATCAAGTGCGATTAGAAAGTTATTTACGGAGAATACGGCTGGCACAAGATCAGCCACAATATTGCCGAATACAAGAGGAGTTAGTGGCAGAACAACAAAAGTCTTTATGACGACTACCAATAGCCAACAGCAATCCAACACAACTATGGCTACACATTTGCTAGATCACGGCTATGGTGTTAGTCTAACACCTCCCGCGGTAACAACGAATGTGGTAGGGGGTCAACAAACAGCTTCGACAGCAGCTGCAAACTCCACACCCACTACAAGCACAACTGCTGCCAATATTGTAACGTCTAATACAACACCTGCCTCGCAACAACAACAACAACAACATCAACAAAAATTCAAGCCTACCGATATGACACAATATTACAAGGTCAGTTGAAACAAAACAATCGAAAATAATTTTTCTTTTTAAGAAATAAATAATGTTTTAAGCAGTTTGAGAAGGGGCTAGGTGTTAGATTCTACTCTAGTCTTGAAGTTTGGGATAAAAATAGACGTAAGACACGATTGTTTTTCAACTTTTTTTTTTTTGTTAAACAAAACAAATATTTGTTAAGCTGGTAGAGTATAAAAGGTAGTTTATTGGCTTATTAGGCACGAGCTATGGGTTAAAATTTTAGTTCTAAAATTAAAAAAAAATCTGTACCATCCATACCTTGCTCTTTGAAATATTTTTAATTTTAAAATATGAATTGCTTAGGTCCTTTTTTTATCAGAGACAAACACAGCAGCTAGTATAATGCCATTATCCAATATATAACGTAAAATTTAATTATTTTTTTATTCTCTTCTTTGTCTGGCACATTATCTGTTACTCTTTATTAAAGGAATTTAAGTTGAATAAACCGTACAACTAATTAGATTTTACTTTTACGAACAACAGGTTAAACGGCGTATTCCTATGAATGATAGTCATCCCAAAAAACAAGCCAAACAAAGTCTGCAACATCAAACCCCGTACCAACAGCATCATCAGCAGCAGTCGCAACAACAACAACAGCCACAACAACATCTTGTGATACGCTCCAACTATGTCAAACAGGAAACACAACAACAGATACATCATCATAATCAGCATCATCATACACAACAAAACAATCAACAACAACAAGTTTCATTGAATTTCCCCACCCCATCACCACAGCCACCCAGACCACCGTCATCTGCCTCGTCGACATCATCGTCATCCGCTTTAATAGCTCCAAATTTTCTATATAAAATCGGCTCAGCTTCAAATAACAATCACGGCAGCCAAAATACGGGCGCTTCAGCCAAACGTACCCCCGAAGGTAATCGTGCTGATACCTCATTGGGTATCTTAACGAAAAAATTTGTGGATCTTTTACAAGAATCCCCTGACGGTGTAGTCGATTTAAATGATGCTTCTGCTAAATTGGCCGTACAAAAGCGACGTATCTATGATATCACCAATGTTTTAGAAGGCATTGGCATATTGGAGAAAAAATCAAAAAATAATATACAATGGAAATGTGGCAATTCGTTGTTGACGTCAGAACGCTCGAATGATCTGAAGTTGGAGAACGAACGTCTCGAACAGAAGGAGAACGAATTGAATATGCTAATCGATGAGATACGCAATGAATTGCATGGCGAGATATCACGCAACGATAAGCTGGCATATGTGACGCACAGTGATCTATTGAATGTTGATCTGTTTCAGGATCAAATTATTATAGTTATTAAAGCACCACCAGAAGCAAAACTAGTGGTAAGTATAAATACATTTTCGCTTTATGCATGGGGTTCAATTGTTTTCTTTTTTTTTTGATACTTCTACTTGATATACTATGAAACGTTCACCATTCTATAATTCGAATGTGCTTACCTTTTTCCATACGCTTTCGCAAATTAATACTTAAAATAGAGACGACAATTTATGTGGAGGTAGATTATAAAATACTTTTCCTAACATTTAATTTAAACGACAAGGAACATTAGCAAAAATAAATTAAATTCATAAATATTTAATACAAAGATTTATTTGCAATAATTCGTCTAAATGCGAATGTGAATGAAGAAAAAGTATTTTTATAAACTTGACATAAGACTTCTTTCTTTCTTTCATTTCTTAACGACTGTGGGGTTTGTGTATATACAACAATACAAACAATAGTGATTTCTTTCAATAAAATACAACATTTTCTAAAAATAAGAAGTACGATATCAAAAAGTGTATAAAAGAAAAATTTCATGTTGGTTGAGATAGAGAGGGACTAGCGTGTAGAACACTGTGGCAAACGACAAATATATAGAAGAACATTATTAAAACATACATACATATATATGTACATATATTCCCAGACAGTATAGTTGTTGTGTTTCCAACACAAAAAAAAAACAAAAACAAAAACATGTATACCACATAAAATGGAAAATCATTTATTGTTGTTGTGATCTTTAAATTCGCATAAAAACGCAAATCGAATGAACAAAATTTTTAAATTCTAATTATTTCATTACTACTTGTCGACAGAGCAACATTTCATTTCAAGAATAGAAAATAAATTTTGTGTTGTATTTAATGTGTGTGTGTGTGTGTGTTAAATTTTTTTTTTAGTTACCTGATTCTCTTAATCCTCGTGAGATACATGTTAAAGCCGAAAATAATGGCGAAATCAATGTTTTCCTATGTCATGACAACTCACCGGAAAATTCACCAAATTTTGGTTCCTCATCTGTGGCTCAACGACAACAGCGTCCTCATGATCCCTTGATAAATGACATGGAAAATGAAAAGAGGCATAGATTAGGTAAGTACTCCTATTAAATATTTTAAAAATTTTCAACAATTTGAATTCGATTAATTTTTTTTATATTTTGTTTTAAGGTTTAACAACAGCTGCGTCAGCACAACAACCATTAGCATCTACATATCGAACACCAAATTCGAATTTGGTACAACGTTCGGCTCAACGTAATCTTAGCAAATCAATAGAAGCTGCTGCCCAACAAGATGCAGCTCTGCTAGACGTTGGCTTTAACACTCAGGATCAACAACAACAACATCATTTACAACAACAACAACAGCAGCAGCAGCAGCATCAGCAGCAGCAAACAACTGCTTCAACTTCTATATTAAATGAAGATGATTTTAATATGTTCCCATCTATAACTCGACCGGTTATATCACATGTTCTAACCGAACATCAACATCAGCAACAGCAAAGGGGGCAGGAGCAAAAGTTACAAGAAAATGAAGATGTTTTAGTTTCTTATCAAAGTTTAGTGGTTCAATCTAATCAGCAACAGCAGCAACAACAACAGCAGCAACAACAACAACAGCAGGCTCAACAGCAGCGTCGTCATACCGGCGATAGCAATCTGGATAGCAGTGATTCTAATCAAACTCTTACGCTTAATTCGAGTTGTAATACAACAACGAATACATCGGCATTATTGTCGAAAAAATCTGGTCTACGAAATGATGTCACCATGGTGAATTGTGCAATGGAACAGCAGCAACAAAAACATTCTCAACATACTGGCCTAATAACGGGCAGTACAACGTCCTCATCATCGTCGACGCCATTGTCATTGTCAGTGGCTTCATCAGCAAACCCTTCAAATAATACGTCATCAGCATCAAGTCCTCAACATCAACAGGATTTGAATTATGAAACGGTTACACAAAATGATCAACACTTACAAACGACATCAACAGCAACCAACTCAGGCGGTCAACTTCAGCAAGATCTGCAAGAACAAATCACTAATGAAATCGTTAACGATGATTTGTCTTCACATGTTATGCACCACGCTTCACAATCGAATTGTAGTACAGGCATACGAAATGCTTTAATTTCGAATAGTGTCCCACTAAGTCCTACAAACTATAACTGTAAGTATTTTTTTAATCATACCTTTTCTTTTTTCTATTCCTCTCTCTGTCTCTCTTTCTAAAAAGTGCGTGTGTGTGTGTGTGTGTGAGTACTCTCTCATTATTCATTAAAACACTGAAATCATGATGAGAACGAGGAAAGTCAAAGTATCGAGATAAAAAACAAACAATGAATCATTCTTGTCGGGAACTCTCTCTGTGATTTGCGTTTTTTCTATACTTTGATTTGATTTGAACGGAAACCGAACAGAAAACATCCTCAAAAAAGTAAAAATAACAGAAAAATGGTTACATTTACTCACTGTCATTATGAGACACATAAATTGCACAGTCAGTCGAACGTCCATTTATTTGCTATTTCGAAAGGGAAAGCTAAACCAAAGACTCAAAATCATAACTCATATTCGCATCACAGTCTGAGTTCTTGCTGAGCGTGCATTCAAAACTTCTCAAATAAAAAAAAAAGAAGAACAAGAAGAACAAGTGAAGCAAGAATATCAAACAAATCGTTCGTTAAAATACGTAAAAAAATACAAACAAAAAAGTATTTATTTTTAGAAATGCCGGCAAAAGTGTTTAAAAATAATTTTTTTTCTTTAAATTCTGTTTTTGTTTACTTTATTTAAGTCATTATAATTTTGATTGCCTTGTTTAAGTAATTTCATTTATTTGTACAACCTGTATACGAGCTTTCAGTCCAAATTTGAATTTTTGTTTTTTTTATGCCATTTTTTTTTTAATTTTTTAATATTATATTTATAAAATGATTAGTTTTATTATTATTATATGTTTCTAATAATCACCTAATTTAAATAAATTTTTATAAGATGTGATAAATAACGTTTGAAGCAGTTAGAATTCAGATTAAAAACAAAGTACATTCATTCCTATTCTAGGTAGGTAGGTTGAAGTGATAGCTTTGATTACCAAAGCTCATTTGAGCACACATAGCGGCCCTTTGTGACGCCACAGATAAGCGCCAGTCCCTGTACTAACCGAATTCCCACACAAATCAATCGAAGAATTTCCTCAGCGTAGGAGCTGCACATTAAAGCAACTCTACTCTATAGTGGAAACCAGCCTGAAAGCTATATCCTTGATATCAATGGACGATAACTCCGTTAAGTTGACAAAGAATGGAGAGCAAAATAAGCTAAATCTGCACTTCACAAGAGATGGGCATTAACAAAGAAATTGGATACCAGTTTCCGCCTCTTCAACAGTCCAACACCCATGGTAGCCTTTTCGCTTGTCTTCCCATAACGCTATGACCTGTAAGCATGACCACTGTGATCGAGATGACATTGCGATCAAGTTTGAGTACTTGGTTGGTATGCCTTCCACAAATATGGCAGTAGAGCAAGATTCCTCATTAACCCAGGATGGTTTGGTGTCCCGGAAGAATTGTCGCCTAATTGGAAAAAAGAAGAATCGGAAAAGTGTATCCGCTTGGGCGAGCTTATCGGTTGCCTGGAAAGCCCCTTTGCCCAGAAACGAAGACAAGTGAGACACTGAAGCGCCTTGAGAGAACGTCGAGACACTGATGACATTCTCTAACGAGTTTAAAGTTAAGTGGCCCGGTAAATGGCCATCACCTTCGTCCTATTCTAGGAAAACTGATTAATTTTTTAAAGGAAATACTATTTTATTAATGATTTTCTCTCGCAATGCCGAATTATTTTCAATGATAATATTTGTTCTTTAAGCTTTTGCTACTTGATAGCTTTTGCCTGAGCATAGTGCTCTGAGAGCAAGGTCCAAAATATAAGCAGCTCCTTTCTTTCTAAAGCGGTTTGTTGAAGATATGGGAGAGCCGAAACTGTCGATCGCATTTAGTGTTTCTTTCCTGGCATGCAATGGCGAAGGTTCAGAATACTTGGCCCGGAAATCTTCAACTGCTTTGAGGCATTAGGATTTCTATACTAGACAGTTTCATATCGTCTTTAGATGACTGGTGACTGAGCTCTGTACTTCTTTCTCATATTTTTTGTTTTGCAAATGAGTGAAGTTTATTGGAAGCCATTAACTTGCTCTTCTGTAAAGGAATGCTTATCGCATGAATGAATTCAATTGAATTTACAATGTTCTCGTTTCCAAGAACTCATGTGAGGGTAACAGTTTCGCTATCTCCTCTATAAACACCCGCTGTTTTTAAATGACCTGACAGCTGTTGTATACATTCTCTATTGGCCTCTCTACAAACAGTAAATATGACGGATTGCCACACAGAAGCAATCTTTATAGCCATTATTTTAGTCTGAATATTTCATTTTCACAAAACAAAAACTTCCATAATGGATAATATTTGCAACAAATCTAGCGATTTATGCGATACAATAATCATTTTTGATCGATAACGTTTTACTATTTTTGGGGTAAAGCTATTATTTTTTCTGAGCAAAAACTAATTGGATCAGTTTTCCAAAAAGGTATATTACAAATCAAATCGCGATTACAAAAAAAAAAGAACAATCTTAATTAACGTAGAAAAAAGTAGAAACCTTAGTAGCATTTTAGATTATAGCGTTTTTTTTTTTAACAATTATCCAATAAATGTATTGTTGTTATAATTATTATTGCAGTAGAAGCTTTTTAGAATTTAACTTTTCTTTTTCATTATCAGTTGATTTATTATTTAATTTAATTTCTGTAGAACAATATTTTCATTTCTATTTAAAGTGTTTAACATTGAAAACAAGAATAATTAAATTTAATCAACTTATAGTGTCATTAAATCGTCTCACAAATCATTTATACAAATTTATAAAAAATGCTAACGTTAAGATGTATTAAAAAGGAAAACATAAATTCATTTTGGAACTGAACTCTCGTGGGTCTGCATGGCACATACCACCAAAAACAATTAAATGTTCTTGTTGCGTATAACATTTTGTATTTGAAAATTTGTAGCACCATGAGATTCAGCTCTGGCATGAATTTCAAAGCACAAAATCAAATAAAATCTCAAAATCAATACAATGCAAATAAAATATAATATTATTAATAAAATGACAAATAATAAAACTAAATATTGCCGATATGTTTTAATATTTTTTTTCTTTTTGTTTTTTTTTTCCTTTTAATTTCTTTAAAATTATTTCTAGATTTTGAAGACTTGCCGCCATTGTTGCCCATAGAACCGCCATTGGATGGTTTATACAATTTCTCGTTGGATCAGTCGGAGGGTCTTAATGATCTATTTCATGATTTTGTTTAAACATTTCAATTTATGTATTTATTTTCACCGTTGTTTTGTTACACACTATTCTCTGCATATTTACAAACCAACAAACTAACAAAAATACTACAAAATTATACTTTCTGTTCGTTCATAGTTTTTAAATTATAATTTTAAATTATAAATCAAATTGCAAAATTCTAAAAAATAAAACAAACACAACAAAAACTAGTGAAAAATAGTTTAAAAAAAATCCAATAAATTATAGTCTGATAGAAAAGAGAGAAATTTAATAAAAAAAAAGAAACAAAAGCAAAAATATAGAAAACAAAAAAGTAATTTAAAAAAAGGAAAAATTTAATTTATAGTGATTTAATAAAAAATATTTGTAAATTCTAAAATCAGGTTTTCAATTTATATAACATAAAGTTTAAAAATAATAATAAATAAATACTTTGTAACATATTTATTAAAACACTCAAACACACTTTCTTATAAAGTAAATATCAGTGTAAATTACTACATTAAAAATAGTAAAATAATGAAAAAAGAGGAAAAAATTAAATTAAAAAAATGGCATGTTTTTAAAACACTTATTAAAAAAAAAAGATAAATTCTCTAAAAATTTAAATTAAATGTAATTGAATAATTTTTACATATTTGTAAATTAATCAAAATTATTATATAAATTGCATAGTTTTTCAAAAAAAAAATAATTTTTAAATATTGTATATTTAATATTTTTTAATGTTATAACAAATATTTTTTTGGTTTATGAAATTTTAATTTTTGGATTTCATTTCGTTGTAAATTAATAGTTTTTTTTGTTAATTTTTTTTCTTAAAGCAATAGTTATATACACAGTAAATTTAATAAAAAAAATTCAAAAATAATAATTCGCAACGTTTTTATTAATTTTTTATATTATTTTTATTAAAATAATTAAAAAAAAATTTAAACGGAAATTAAATGAAAATGTTAATAGTGAAGCAGCAGCAGCAGAGCAAACAAACCTAAGATAGCTAAACAACAAACTTATTTTAATGCTAAACGCTTATATTTTTATACATTTAAAACACATACTAATTAATATATAAAAAACCTTTTGTTATTGTTAACAAATAGTAAAAAAAAATATAAAAAACTTAGAAAAAAAAACAAATGTATAGCAAACACAACAATACCAATTATTAAAAAGAAAAAACAAAATATAATTTTTAATACTTGTATTTTTTTTCTACCTTCTCTTTCCCTCTCACCTCCAAACTCCTGTTACTTATTTGTACTCGTAATTTTATATATTTTAAGTTAAAAGAAAAGCAAAAACAAAACAAAACAAAACAAAAAAACCAACCTCGTACACAAATGTTATGAAAAGACACTTTTCCTTTTGCCTTCTTTTGTTCTGTTAATTATATTATATTTTATATATATTTTGAAAGCTCAATAAATAGTTTTTAAAAATAAAATAACAATAAAAACTTTATAATGTTTACTAAAGTAAATAATCTATTAAAAAAAAAAAAAAAAACGAAACAAACAAAAGCATTTGAATTTTTTATTTTAATTTTTCTAATACTGGCGTACATTTAGTTCTCAACGTGAAAACATCTTTTCGGCCCATAGTTTTGTTAATGCACATTCATTTAAAATGCAAATTTATTTTTATATATAGATTTTGTTTAAAAAAATTTTTAATGGAAATTCACAAACAATGGGCTTTTAGGTTATTGAAGTTTCTTTTTCAATATTTCTTTTCGAATAAAATTGCAAATTAAATTTGAAAACCTTTTATGTTATGAAAATATACGCAATAATTTTTTTTTACAAAAAAATATTTAAAAGTTTGATTTTTTTATCGAACGTTTTCAGATCGTTAACAGAGTGTTAAAATTGGAAATTTTTAATTGCTTACAATAAGGAATTCTTAAACAGACAGTATATTTTACAAAAATAAATATATTATATTGAAACTGATTCTATAAAAGGTAATTCTAACAATTTTAAATACGGCAATTTAAAGTAAATATTTTACTTCTTGAGAATGTTTCATTTAAAAGATAGTAATAACAGGATATATTCCGTGAGAGTATTCACTTACGATAGGGGGGAAAAATATCATTTAATTATTTTAATAAAGGCCCGAAAATAAAATGAATGAGTTTTCAAAAAAAAAAAAAAAAAAATTTGCTTCAATTCTTCTCTTATCAGCAATTTTAAACATAAAAGCCGTTTGATTTTTAAAAATATTTAAACAAAATTATAATCAGGAATTAAAAGTGACCATATTTTAAGTTTGGAAATTTTATTTCATTGCAAGATGAATTTGTGTTGTAAACAAACAACTTCAAATTCTTTTTTATTTAATTTCATCAAACTGTTTCAAAATGAAATTCGAAAGTAGATTACAAAAAAAAAAATGAAATTTGCTTAACACGGAACAGTTAAATTATTCGAAAAAGAACTTCACCAGCAAAATATGAACACTTTTTTTCAAAAACATGTTCAATTTTAATACCGAATGTGATTTTAAATTCAAACTTAAACTCTTTTATAAAAATTCAAATGTTTATTTGTTTATTTTTTAATCACAACAGCTATAGATTTATGTACTTTGTGTTTCTAAAACGACAATTATAAAAATCTAATACAATATTATTATTATTTTCCACGTTATCCTGTATCCTTATAGTATAAGAATTTAGTTTTCCCTCTTTTATTTGTTTAATTTTCCTTAAGAAAAATAAAGTACGATAAAAACAAAAAACCAACAAAACAACAACAACATTTAAACAAATATTTAAACAAAAATTCTTTTTAATAATAACAAAAAATAAAAAAATTAATGAAAAGAAATTCTTTATTCTTAAAAACTTTAAACCACAAAATATATCGAATAGTTGAAACATATTCAAAATAAATATTGCATTAAAAACAAAAGATAATAAAAGAAAAACCGAAATTAATAGTAAAACAAACAATTCTTTATCATTATTTTTATAAATTCTATTAAAACAAAATCATACATTTCTTAAAATAACAAACATTTTGTTATTATTTTATTATTATTATTACTATTATTAAATATAATAAATATTATTTTTTAAATTAATTAAAAAAAGGATTTATATATATAAATATTATTTTGTAATATACAAAAAAAAATTAATAAATGTAATTAATAATAATTAATAAAAAAAACAAACAAAAAAATATGTAAACATCAATTGTTACGAACTTTTTATTTTTCATTCTTTAATATTAAACAAATAAAACAACAAAAAAGAAACAAACAAACAAAAAAAAAACAAATAAAGAAATGTTAAGTTTAACCCAAAAAAGTAATCACAAAAAAAAATATTTAAAAGCTTTGTTTTATTTTTCATGAACGATCAAGTACTATTGATGACATTGAAAGCATCAATAATAATTTTGGTTCTAATGTATATTATATTTCATAATAAGATTTCAATTGCAATAAATATTTTTGTGTCAATACATTGATTTATTTTTTGTTTCACCTTAAAATTAAATTAATAGATTGATTACACATGCAAAACCGAGTGTTATCTTTATGGACCTTAAAATGAATGAACATAAACTTTCGACATAGGAATAGTGTGACTGAAGAACGAGTTCTCTTTTATAATGCATTATGCAAAGTAAATGCACTTGTTATTAATAAGACTCAAAACGACTTCAAGGTATCGACACTTACCGAAATCTTGTGGAATATCTGAATTTATTGATTGATGAATTGATCTCCAGAACAAATTTTTCAAATTACGACCTCGATACGTAAATGCCGAGATAAGGCGATAATAGATAAATAGATAAGGAGAAAAATAACTTTGGAGACTATAAATCAACTATGTTTTAATAATGTGTCAACTTACATACATATGGACATATATTGGCTATTACAAGCCTTCCGACAGGATTACGGTATGATTTCTCTCACCAACCATGTTGCGTGCGTTAATTTTATCCATAGCTGCATTAAGCTTAGATGGATATAATCCACGTTGTGTTCGAGGACTAACAAATTACGTTACGAATAATTGTGAATTGTATTTACTAAGTTAAATGGGATACAAGTTTGGGTTTACGAAATAATTAATGTTTAAAATTGTTGGACAATAATAGGAAAGTATTTTCCAACTCTTCGACGTTTGGAAAATCTCTTCGCAGCATTCAACCTATAAATAGGAAAGCGCACAGTAATGCATGGTTACAAAGTTATGTTGAATTGATAACAGTATTTATCGGCAACAAAATTTTTAGACAGCTCTTTAAAGATGTTAATCGATCTTAGGAATATACCGGATAAAAAAACAAGATCTTTCTTTACTATTAAGAGAATAGGAGATTGAGTGTGAAATAGGCATTTGTAAAAGTAATTTCAGGTATGATATCATTGAATTTTGTTGACAATCAGTCTTAGCAATTGTCCCAAATATCCTTTGAAGTCGCCGTAGTCTAGTAGGTATCATGCTGGCTTACTAGGCGTGAGGCCACGGTTCTAAACCCAGGTCACACATCTCCGACAAGACGAAATATGAAAAAAAAATATTTTTTCGACGACTTCCTCTCAGCAGATTTCTGACAAAAACTCTGAGAGTAAATAAAATTGCAATGAAAAAGTTTCTCAAATATCTGTCGTTCGGAGTAGGCTTTAAACAGTATGTCCCGCCACTCATGTATAAAATTAACACACAACATATGTGGTGTGAGAAGCTAGGTCGCAATCTGAATGAAGGGTTGTAATGCCAATTACAAATGTATGTACCAAATATCCTTTTGCAGAACTTCAACAAAATTGTTCAAATCGTTGTGATTGCAAAAGGATTCCCAATTGACCCAGAATTTAAGTAAAATTTTTGGCTCACCATACTCGCGCACTTTAAACCAATTATAATAACTTTACTTGATATGACATGATGTGATTTAATACCAACAAAATTATGGCGATTGTTTTTCCCTATTCAAGTCAGAATTCAGAACAGCGACACTGACTAATCGGTACACTACCTAGCAACCTCTTGGATTAGTTAGCATACAATTGTGTTCTGTTTTTGTATAATTTCTTTCAGTGTTCAATATTCTTTCAGTATGGCAACACTTTACGAAAATCTTCGTTTGCCAGCTGATTTTGTTTACATTTTGAATTTACTGCTTTGAAAAGTTTTAATTCCTACAAAAAATGAATATTTTACCAAAGAAAAGGTAATTAAATATATTATTTGTTGAAATAACAGACTTAAATTTATATTTAAACAATAGATGGCATGTGAGAACCAAAGACAATATTGCCAGAGTGAGAAAGGATGAGGCAGCGGCACGTGAGGAGGAACGTAAAAAGCAGGAAAAATTGGAATTTGCTGTGGGTTTATGATCATGTACAATACAAGCAAATAAAGTATTACAAATTCAATTTATATGATTTATAGGAAAGTGAAGCACGTTTAAACTTCTTGCGCAAACGTTCCGGCCTGCCAGAGAAACATAACACACAGGAGATTTCCGGTGACTTACCACCAACCAATGATGAAAAAGAAGATCCTTGTACATCTCAGCATGTAAATTTATTTGCTGACTTCAAAAGTCATGTAAAGACCACAAATAAGGAATTAGAAAAGGAAAAAAAAGAAGAACAAGAGAAATATGAAAAACAAATTGGTTATTTGACTTATTTGGGCCAGGATACAAATGAAGCCTTGAGACTTAAAAGTTGGTACGAGGTAGCACCGAAACGTTTAGCTATCGGCTCAGAAAGAGGGGAACTTAATGAAAAGGACTTGAAAAACAAACATAATCATGATCCGTTAACTTTAATTAATGCACTTCTGCCGCCAGAACCAAAACCGGCATTAAAATCAACATTAGAAAAACGCAAACGAAGTCCCACTCCTGAAGTCATTAACGACAAAACTAAATATGAGAAACATACAAAAAAACATAAAAAAGAACTTAAGAAACATAAAAAGGAAAAACATAAAAGGCATTCCAAGGAACACAAACATAAAAAAGATAAAAGGAGCCAATCCAGAGAGGAAAATATCGAAACGGAAAGACAACAGAAGCGTTTAAAAATTGAACAACTAAGAAAGGAACGTTTACGCCGTGAGGCGACAGAACGGACCAGGCAGGAAGCTTTATTGGCACCGAAAGAAACTAATAAGCCACAGGAAACAAAAGTTATTGTAACACCTAGAGTAGTACAAAAGTATAATAGCCAATTTAATCCTGAACTAGCAAAACAAAATATGAATTAAGAAAAGCATGAATGGAATCGACAATTTAAAGTTTAAATTAAATATTAATATTATATTAATTATATTAATCTCATCATAATAATAGAATTTTGTGCAAAGTATATTCGAAATCACTGACCGACCACCAATTTCATTAAAAAAATAATAAGCCTTAGTGAAAGCATTTGAAATAAAATCGTTTTTAATACATTAACAAAAAACTGAAATCGCTTTCAAATTATTTATTAAGGGATAATAATGGACTAATAAACGAATTAAATTGATAATATCTAAATCAGAACAAAGGAGTGAAAAAAGGACTTACAGTAAGAGGTGAATATTTTTTAACTCCGAAAAATTCAAATAATGTCAATTTATTTCAAAATTTTTTTTTGCGAAACTAGGAATTGAATCATTTATACTAAGCATTTTTTAAAGACAAAATTAAATCATAAGTTTAAAACGAACTGTAATATTTAAAATTCCACTAAGTTAACATAAAATTATGAAATTTTTAAAGGATATGAATTTTTGATTTTTTAAGATAAAAAGATTTTATTTTTGAGTCAGGTTTTCTTGCTGTTAATAATTTAAAATCTTACAGATAATTAGAATTAAGTTCATAATAATTAAGTTTCGCCTGTTTCTCAAATACTTTTGAGCAATTATCATCGTTAATCATATTTTTAATAAATAATTAAGGAGGCTTTGTAGTCTTTATGAATTATGTATTAAATCCTTTAAGTTAACCGCAATTAATGTATTATGTTAAAAGTATCAGTGACATTCTAAAACAAAGGCCTTTACTGCCCAAATAAATTCCGATAATTAATATGCTTCTCCATGCGCGTTTGCGGCCCAAAGAATAAAGTGTAGTAAAAACAAATAATATAATATTTTCAATGGATTTAGTAATCTGAAGTCCTTGCAAGGACCATCGAATACAAAGTCACATTTGGTATTCACCGAACGTTTCGTATTTTTAGGATAATATTCACAACACGGCAATGAACTTTATACCAACAGAGAGGATACCTTATATAAGATCAAATTATTTATCTGAGGTTGAGTGCGACATCATGATGAAAAGCTGTCGCCATAATAAATTGTTTGTTAATATTTAAAAATGTGTACTCAGCTCCAAAAAAATTATGGTCAAATATTACCGACCAAAAACGAGATTTGCTTTAAGTTAAGGCTTCGATGGATTTGCCACCGAACCACTTGGCTACTATTGCTTCGATTAAGGACCCACCGCAAGTGTAAGAGAGAATAATAAATGCGTTAACTGATTGTACAAAAAATATATAAAAAGAACTCCAAAGGATTTATATATTTTAATCTCCAATTTCAATGCAGACTTTAAAATGTCTGCTCACTACGCCTTAAGAACGATAAAAGTTCAGTAACAACAGAGGTCTGTTATCCTTAAATTGTCTTTGCGAAACTCCATCGGTGGTTGGGCAAGAAGTGATGCTGAACAAATTTGAGTGATAACGTGATCTCTCTCTCTCCTGCGATTCAGATAACTATTGCTCAACTCAATTCACAGCTCTTGGAACAACAAGATGGTTATAGAGATATCTCGTACAGCTCATGAGGATTCTTCAACGCAATTTTACAATTTTAATATTACCCACAAGTGTGGAAGGTTACTCTAGTTAAATATCTAAAACTTTATTACTCACAACTTCCTTGAGGCTATAAGCATGTCAGCAAAGACTGGAGATACTGATCTTTGAATCGTCAACGTTTATATTCCCTCCGTTGTTACCATGGGAATCGGCTATCACCTCAATATTTCCCATCTATACTATACTTGGCACTCCCTCCTTTTCTCAATAACACAGGCGGTATCGGCATAGCGGATCAGATTATGCTACCAATAACGAATGTTTCTCAAGGAAAGTCACAGCAAGATGCTCTAGTTCACGGCATTTTTCCATAGTATGTCACTTCTTATTGGCCCACACCACCTTGTCGTTATCAACATTGAAAGAAGTAGTGGTTTCATCGAGCCAGATAAGTACAAATACATGAAGTACAAAAGCTTATAAAATGTACCTATATTTTCGTAATTAGATGAATAGGTAGTCAGCAAGACACCTAGTGTTTAATTAGCCTAAACACCACGGTGATAAAAAGAACAAATACATTAAGCATTTTGTCTTAAATTCTGCGATTAACAGCCTTCCCAAAAGGTGTCCACGAAACTAACGCAGAGTCAATGGTAGAATACGAGGTTGAGCTTAAAAATTGATTCTATTACTATTCTACATGTATAGACAGCACTAGAAGACTTAGGCATTAGGTTCAAATGCCAATTTGGAATACAGAATATAACGAAAATATTTGGCCTTATCAACCATGTTAAGCTGGTCGGAAAATTATAAATAAAAAGAATAAAGAGCAGTTCAACGGGTTTAGGAAATATATTTAACAAAATGTATTTAATTTACAATACTAAAGTTACATATGTATATGTATGTATGTATATTGCGTAATTAGTCCCCAATAATTTTCTGATTTCATCAAAAATTATCATAAAAGCTCTAATAATAAATTAAGTAATTAAATAATTAATATAACTACTTACTTTCACACACACCATCTCAATTTACACCACCATTTTCATAAAAAAATATATCTTCATGTTTAGCAAAATATAGGAATTATATACAGTTGTCTTTTTGAATCATTCCAAATCCTTGACACATCTAAAACCTAAATTGCCAGCTGAACTGTCAGCAGTATTTTGTGAACGTGCTGCACAACGATAACGATAGCAATAGGTTTTATGGCATAAATATGAACCACCCTTTTTCACACGATTTGGATTAGAACTTTTGTCATCGTTTGACCACAAGTCTTGTGTCCATTCCCAAACATTGCCCACTATGTTGTGGAGATTATAAACATTTTGGGGGAATTTGTCAACTGGACAAGTGGTTTCATAGCCATCTTTCTTAGTGTTATTGTCAGGAAATTCACCTTGCCAAATGTTAAGCCTGTAATAGTTACAATACACATAAAATTTTTTATTTTATTACGTTAAAGTATTTAAAAACATTTTACCAATGCTTGTCCTTGGGCATTAATTTATTACCCCAAGGAAAAAGTTTTCTTTTCTTGCCACCTCGACAGGCCACTTCCCATTCGGCTTCAGTGGGTAATCTTTTGTTGGCCCATTTGCAGTAGGCCACTGCATCATTCCAAGAGACATGAACTACCGGATGGTTTTCTAAACCTCCCAAAGTGCTTTTCGGGCCATTGGGCTTTTGCCAGCTAACTCCTTTAACTTTAAACCACCATGGAGCGCTTGCTACTCTGTAGTCCTGTAGTTCTTCTTGGCTTTTAGAGCTTAACAGTGATTTGAATATAAAACTGTCACCGAATTTCTCCGTTTCTGTAATATATTTTGTAGCCTCAACAAATTCCCTAAACTTTGCATTGGAAACTTCAAATTTATCCATATAAAAGTCCTTTATATCCACTAAACGTTCAGGACCTTCATGATCCTCTTTAAAATGGGGTTCATCTGTGCCAATTAAATATTTTCCACCCGGTATAAGCGACATGCTATCGTAATTTGGCTCTGGATAATAATCCCTATAATGCTTATTATTATTTCTGGCTTGTCGTTGGCAAACTTTTAAAGAATCAACGCCGTCTTCTTTTTCACCTAAAACGGTGTCGGTTAGAACATTGTGGAAGTGGGCCTTTTCCTTATTTTTTGGCTCAGAAATTTCCCTGTCCAATTTATTGCAACCACAATCCAGAAGTGCTGGTCCCACCAACAAACTTAGTATAATAAAAATATTAAATATCATTATTTACTTTTCTTATCACAAAAATTATTTATTCTACGGCTGAAATAACGGTAAAGAATGCACACGAAACTGAATTATCTGATTTATGAAAGATCGGTTGTAAAATAAGAAAACAAATAGCTAGAGATACCAGATGTGTGAAATTAGTGTAGAATGCCATACTCATTAAACTTTTTCAAACATACTGTCAAAATTAATTTTTTTTTTAAATAAGATTATAGGCACTATTTCGAACAAGTTGGATCATATAAAAAAATTAATAACATTTTGTTTCAAAAATTTATTTTCAAGCACTAGAAGTTTTATTCTAAAAACTTAGTCCAAATTCCATAACAATTACGTTTTGTATTTTGGAAACCAATAAATGTTTGGCTGCTGACGTTGTCTGATATACTAACCTATTTAACCAGTTGAAAACTACTCGAAGGAAATCCAAATAAATCAGAGTTTGTACTTCACTAGGTTAGGTTTGATTGAATTGGCAATAGTTTTGTGTTTTGATATGTTTAAGACTTGAATTCTTAGGAATATCACTAAAATGGGCCACTGAAACAGATTGTCGGTTTGCATTGCCTTGTAAAATACGAAATTACTCGACAAAGAAAACCCCTCTAATACCATCCCCTTTCTTAAAAAAGCAACACTGTTGTACTAAAGAGAAGCAAAATCCAAACATTTGCCGGCCGTTATCAGTTGTTTCTCATTATCCCGTTTATACACACAATGAGCCAATTCACACCAGAAGAATGGTGCTGGCAGCAAATGATAGTTTGTCGTCAAGAGGGGTGAAGAGAATGGTTTTTCGGTGGCGTAAAGTTTCCACCAGCTACAACCCCTCATCACCAGCACAAAACTAATGCATACACATTTTTAAAAATCAGGGTTGTCAATTTTTTTTCAACAGAGTTGATTTAGTTGTTTGTTGCATTTGATACTATGAACATGATCACAAAGAAAGTTGCATGGCCGCATAAAATCATTTCCCTTTTAGATTTTTTTCTTTATTCTGAAACCATTACACGCCTTTGTTGTTTTTCCATTTACAGATTCCTCTTTCTTATTGCCTTTGCTATACATTGTGCTATCATTTAGTAATTCTAATAAAATATTTGTGAATGAACAAAAAGATTTTTGTAAATAATTAGTTTAAATAATTTGCACGTAATTTATAAGCAAAATTGTAAAACAAAAATAAATGAATTGAAAGCAATTATTAGTCGAAAAATTGTGAAATTCCGCATAGAATAATTTTAAAATTATTCGTTTATTTGTGTACACCTAAAAAGCCAAACATCAAATGAATGCAAAAACACTAATACATACAAAGCTCTGTATACGTATGCATTTGTTGCCAAATGAATATTCTTCCCGTGTAAATTGAAAAGAACAAAAATTGTGCGACTAAAAAATGTGCTAATGTGAATTGGCTCAATTCATTGAAGAACATTAACAGTACTAAACAGCATTCGCCATCGCAAAAGACAACAAACGACAAAAATAAGAGCGCGGTATAAGTTTTAAAAGGAAAGCGACGCCATGCAGAATCACCCAAGCCAACGCCATTTTTAATTAATTTATGTTCTTTTATTAGTGCAAACAGAATAAATGGGCCACTAAAACAGATTGTCGGTTTGCATCGCCTTGCAAAATACGAAATTTCTCGACAAAGAAAATCCCTCTATTACCATCCCCTTTCTAAAAAAAGCAACACTGTTGTACTAAAGAGAAGCAAAATCCAAAAATTTGCCGGCCGTTATCAGTTGTTTCGCATTATCCCGTTTATGCACACATTTCATTGAAGAACATTAACAGTACTAAACAGCATTCGCCATCGCAAAAGAGAACAAAAGACAAAAAAAGCACGGTATAAGTATCAAAAGGAAAGCGACGCCATACAGAATCACCCAAGCCAACGCCAATTTTAATTCATTTATGTTCTTTTATTAGTGCAAAACAGAAGTGTGTAAAACAATAAATTAAATAAAATAATTTGTTCACAGAGGCAGTAATTTTTAAATTACCTTTATACAAAAACAATTACTTCATTATAAATCTATTTAGCAGCGATTTTCTTCTAAAATAAAGGAGAAAATTCTTCGCAAGGAAAAAAATTCTGTATAAAGCGAAGAAGTGGGAAAACGACATCAAAGCGCGTAAAACATTATAACAATAAAGAAAGAGAATCGACTACGTGCTACAACCACCAATATAATACAAGAAAACTTAATTGTTAATTAAAATAAAATTTAAATTAAAAAATCTTTTTTAATTAAATAAAAATAAATAAATTTTAATAAAATGGATGTGGTCGACAAGGTTGAAGAAGTTATGGCAGTGAGCGACGATGGTGGTGATGCTGCTGATGATGGTACAGTTTCGCCATCCCCTGCAACGGTGCCGAAAAAGCGCGGTCGTCCTTCAAACCCCGACAAACAACCAAAGAAACCCGTTAGCGGTCGGGGACGAGGACGGCCCTCTAAAAGCGAAGCGGAGGCAACCAATAAAAAGCCTGGCAAAGCGGCTGCCACTGCCGATGGCAGTGATGAAGAAGGTACAGCCAGTGATGGTGGCAGTCCTTTGCCAAATGGTGATCCTTCATCTGGCGGTCGAGGTCGTCCACCGAAAGCTAAACGTAAGCTGGCGCACACGATCGAAGCTACGGGTAGAGGACGTGGTCGTCCAAAGAAATCAGCGAAGGCAGATACCGGCGAGGATGACGACGAAGCAGCGGACGATAATGACGATGCCGAATCCGGTGAAAGGAAAAAGGCTACAGCTGCCTCCGCTAAAACGGCAAAAAAAGGACGCGGACGTCCTAAAAAAGTACAGAACAGTGATGATGAGAGTAAGTAGAAGGTTTGGAAGTAAATTACTAAGATATATATATATATATACCAGAGTAATAAAAGAAAGCTATAAAAAATTCCTTTCTTTGGATTTTTTATTGCAGTCAAGTATTACTGGATATTACAATATAACAATAATTACTTAGTTTAACTAGGCTGATACCTAATTTATCTTAGCATAAACATACATACAAACTTATTTGTAAATAAATACTAACCTTAACTGTGACGAAGATATTACGAAGATTTTTGCGTTATGTTTATTCTTCCAAAAAAAATTTTAAGATTACATTTTTGAACTTGGCGTGGATTTGAAACATCATTTCTCTTCTTCGGACATTTTGTAATTTTTATATATGTATATGTATGTATGTATGTATATATTTTTTCTTTTTTAATTGATACAGCACACAATTTTCTTAAAGTATAGTATACCGTGCCACTAGTCGATTTTTTTTTTGTTTTTCACGAATGTCCTTTGAATAATTAGGAAGAAAAAGTAACGCAATTAAGGTAAACCGGTTTCTATGTACAGTTTTCGATTTGTCAATCAATATCTTTTTTGAACTGTTAGTATGGATTTCAATACAAATCCAAATATTTTACTGGAATTTTTTTTTTGTTTTCGAGTCAACCAATTTTATTTAAAATAACAACAATTTCATTGGATTAATATGTATGTACAATGACAAAGAGTTTAGGCTTAAGTTATCCCGTGCTGCTTAAATATTAACGAAGCTTTTAATACATTTGATTAGAATGAAGTATAAAAAAAAAATGGTTTGAAGGAAAATTTTCAAAAAACCTTTCAGAATGATTATTTAAATTTTAATTATTTGATATAAATTCGCCATCTCAGTTTTCTTTCTGACTGATCTCTGCTTTATAATTTGTAGTATGATTTGAATTTAATTTATAATACCAAACCTCTATGTAAGTAAGGTAAGTAAATAATTTCTTTCATAAACATATAATATAATTCAATCGGCTTTCCTCTTCCTATTATTATCTTTCCTTAAGTACCTTAAAGATTTATTTGATTATATTTATATGATTGTATAGTCAATATAAGTTCATCCCTTATATAAATGTAAAGATTAAATGTAAAGATTTTAATATTATGGTAACCTCAGATTATTTTTATAATCAATAAATAAAAAATATAAAATTTAAAACAAACTTCTGGATTTGTCTAGAAACGAATGTGCTAAATAAATGTCAATCTTTTATGAAAAAAAAATTGTTTAAAAATCATGATTATATTTGCAATGTTAATATGTACTTTTTGTCCCTTTATTTAATATTTCAATTGCAATTACTCGTTCTAGGCTCTGATGACAAAATGGATGATGAAGAAGAAAGACGGCCGCTTGGTCGTCCCCCATCTAGTGGTGTAAATTTGAATATACTTGCTACAGGCCGAGGTCTAGGTCGTCCAAAAAAAGGAGTTACTCCTCCAAAGCGAGTAGCTAAAGCGGAAAATGGCAGTGGAGACGCAACACCTAAAAAACGCGGTAGACCAGCTACAACTGGTAAAGGACCCTACCAACCTTCAGGAAAACCACGTGGTCGCCCAAAGGTCGCCTCACCTCAAGGCAAAGGCTCCCAGGATGATGAAAAAGATGATGATGAAAAAGACGATGATGAAAACGATGCTGAGGAAAAAGAAAAACCCTCAGACGTTGCAAACAATTCAGGCGAAGACGATGATGTTAAAATGAACAGTGACAGTGAGGACGGTCTTTAAATTTAGATCTGTAAGTAACAAATATCCACACATTCATTTACTCTCAATATTAATGTTATTAATGAAGTAAATGAAAATATAAATTAATTAAAATTTTGATAAATATTATGAAAAATACTACATACATCATCCTGTATTGATCAAATTGCCCGTATGATTTCTCTTAAGGTAGAGCACCTTTTATTGGTAAAATATATATATGTATACATTTTTGTTTAATACATGTTAAAAACTGTCACACCTTTTCGTAAGTAAGTATTTATGTAAGTGCTATACAAAGCATAAAAATAATGTATTTAATTTTATTATTAAGTTCTTTAATAGTTTTTATTTGACTCGATTGTAAGTCTATTTAATTATTTTAACTTTAAATACACGAGTATGCATAAATGCAATATTAATTTTGATCATTACTAAACATAAACTCCATTATAGATTACATATAAAAAAAAGATGTAAAACAAATTAAATAAATTTCTTTAAATTCTCAAATATCAATTCATCTAGTTCATACAACTTACATCACATAATTTTCACAACAAAAAGTAGAAAATAAACTGAACCTATAAATACAATAAAAAATCTTTGAATTTGATTATAAATAAATTCAATATACTCCAACTGGAAAGAAAATTTAATTTTATATCATTTACGTGGTTTTGTTGGTTTAGAGTATGTATCTTCATTTCTATAAGTTTTCAGGCAAATTGCTTGATTGACAATGGTGCCATTGGACTAAAGAATCACAATTTCAATACGATCGTAAAATATCTTCAATAAAAAATGATCTAGTTTTAGAATACTTATCAGTAAATAAGAGAATGTGGATTTTATATTATACAGTTGATGTTGGATTGGCATGTGACAGAACTCGACAAGTGGAGTATTGAGTGAATGCTTGTAAGCAGGCCATGGAACAACAGGATGGTGTATATTATTGATGTTATTCATTAATGTATGCATAAATACCATCAGCACGTTGTATTGCATAAATGATGGTAAATTTCTCACCCACCGAATTATTCACTATAGACACTAATACATCACTTGGTGCCAGGTCATGGCTGCAAGGAGCAACATGAATATTTTGCCAAGCTGCCGGGGTTTCACATTGCTCAAGTTGGTAGTTTGTGTACTACAGATTAATTCACACACTTCTATTGTTGATAGTTTAGGGCCAAATACTGATTTTAGATGCAGAAGAGCAGCAATTCATAGACAATTTTTTGATCATCCTAACAAAACTAACAGCTAGGTGTCTGTGTCATCTATTACAATTCAGGATTTAATGGACATATTTAATTAATTGATTTGTTAACAGCTATTGGTTCATTCTCTATATCTAAATTGTTGATTGATACAGCATCAGTGTACAGTGACTTGCGTTTTCTGATTTATTAAAAGAAAAACTGCAAATCATGATGTATTTTCTATTTGCTGGTATCAAGCAAAGTAAAATTATCAAAGAGGATTTTATACTAAAAAATTTTACCTTTCGAACGACATCTTTAGTGACCCAATTGCAACCAAACAACGTGAATTAAAGGTTTTTAAACGTAGCAGTTGGAATAATTATGAACAGCGTTGAATATCAATAATTATTACAGTAAAAAGTAGACATAGAAGAAGTATATTTTTGCCTTTTTTTAAACTATCTCGTTATATCCACAAAACGTGCAATGTCCAGAGTAAGTAGCTTCAGTTCAGGATTCTGGCGGGATCTGTATACGTCTTCAATTTCAATTGGGTCTAAAATTTTACGTACCAGCAAATATATGGAATATACACGAATATACAGGGACTAATAAACAATTTTGATCAATTAGAGACAATAGCGGTGGATGAAAAACCTGAATTTATTATTCTTGCGGAAACCCATTTAACGTGTGAAATTGAGGAACGTGAAATAATGCTTGAAAATTATAATCATTACGCAACGATATCAAACTCAACAAGAACTGGAGGAGTAATAGTGTATTTTGAAAAAAGGTGGGAGGTTAAAAAATTGTCTGAGAAAATTATTGAATCAAAAATTTGGATAAGCGCCTACGAAGCAAGATACAAAAATTATGGATTTGTTGTAGCGGTAATATACATATCGCCAAGCAGTGCAGAATCTGAATTTATCGTAACATTTGAAGAAATTCTAGATGAGATAACTGAAAGAAACTGTGATATAGTTATAGCAGGTGACATTAATATAGACTGGGGAAGAAATGATTTTTACCAAGATAAGATAAAATGTGTTATAAATGATTATGGAATTGAGCAAATAATGACAGAATTCACCAGGATAACAAAAAATTCAAAGACGATAATTGATTACATAATTACTAATAATAGAAGTATTACAGCCGAAATCAATAACACGAATAAAATATCAGATCATGAAGCAATCCAGATAATAATCAGAAGCAATGGCACGACCATAAAGGCTGGCAAAGAAAAAAAGGAAATTGAATTATTTAAATACAATAAAACTCAGTTTAGTAGGAGAATATGTGGAATAACAGCGATTGACAAAAATAATAACCTGGACAACAATGTTATATTTTTCGATAATTATTTAGAAAATGCAGCTAGAAGCATGACTTTTAAAAAATATATAGTGGACACCAATTGTAATAGATGGTTTAATAATGAATTGAGAAGAATAAAAAGAGAAAAAATTAATATGTATCAAACAGCAATCTTAGAAAATAGCTACGTTGCGTGGACAAGATACAAGACCTTTAGAAATTATTATTAAGTTCGAATTCAAAATGAAGAGAAAAAGTTTATAATTAACAGAATTAATAAAGCAAAAGATCAAAAGGAGATGTGGAGAGAGATAAAGAATCTAATACTCAAGAGAGACCAAAGTGCAATCAAATCTGTGATATTTAACCAACTAGAATGTAAGGAAAATTTACAAATAGCGGATACATTTAATAAATTTTTTATTGAAAGTATTAGATCCATAAGAGACACGATACCAAATATACAATATTCCAACTACATACCTGTGATAAGCTCTGGATTTAAGTTTCGTGAAATAACACTAGATGAATAAAGGATAGTATGTAAGGATTTGAACAACAAGTCAGACTTTAAAAGAATATCGGGTAAGATTATACTTAATAGCTGGAACGTGATAGGAAGAAAATTGTTGGATATAGTAAATAAATCAATAATAACGGGAAGCTTTCCAGACAATTGGAAAGAGTCAATGATAACTCCAATTCAAAAGATCGCAACGACAAAACTATGTGAAGAATTTCGTCCAATAAATACACTGAAAACATGCGAGAGAATAATAGAGAAAGTGATAAAAAGCCAACTAGAAAAGTACATGGAATCAAACGCCTTGCCTTACTGCATAAATACCAATCTGAATTTAGAAAGAAATTTGCATGCGAGACAGCTGTCAATTACATTATCAACATATGGAAAAAATAGGAAAGTAATAGCAATCTTCTTGGATTTTAAAAGAGCGTTCGAAACGGTAAACAGAGGTATACTGCTACAGAAACTTTGTATTTACGGTATTCAGGGGATTGAATTAAAATGGTTTGAGTCATATCTAACAAATAGAAGACAAGTTACAAAGGTGAACAATGTTATATCACCAACAGCAAATATTGAATATGGCGTGCCGCAAGGTTCAATCTTAGGAGCTCTACTATTTATTATATATATCAACGATATGCCAAACGTATTAAATGATTGTGAGATAATATTATATGCGGATGATGCACTTAAATATATCGAAGCTGATACTGTAGAACAATGTTATGATAGACTTAAGAGAGATATTGATAATGTGAATACATACATGGCTGAAAATTAATAAACTAAAATTAAATGAAAATAAAACTGAAATTATGGAAGTGAAAACTAACAGCGATATAATTTTTAAAATTATTGACGAAGTAATTGAAAAAGTTAACCAGATTAAATACCTAGGGTTTATTATATAGACCACAACCTAAACTTAAAGAGTCACATCGATTTCATATGCAAAAAATTGGTTTTTTTAAGAGATTAAGAAAGAATGCAACTGCGCTGGCAGCAATAAATGTTTAAAACACAATGATTAAACCTTATTTTGAATTTGGGTCGACAATTATGTACTCATGTTGCACAAATCAACAAATTGAAAGACTGCAGAAGCTTCAAAATAAGGCAAGATACAATAGATACACCTCAATAGAATATATGCTTGAATCTCTAAAATGGCTTAATGTTAAACAGCGTCTAAAATTAAATACCCTAAACTTTATTAAAAAAAAAATGAAAAATGGAAATGTACCACAATATATAAAAGATCAAATAGCCTACGTCGGAGAAATGCAACCATATCATTTGAGAAATAACAACGATTTTCGTATTGAACGGGCAGATACGGTGGCGATGCAGCGTTCGCTTTTCTATAAGGGATTGTAACTATATAACCAACTGCCGGATTATGTGAAAAATGAACACAACAATAGTGTACTTAGAAAAAATGTTGTAATACTTGTTAAGAACAATGTAATATAAGGTTTGTTATTTACATTGTCTAATATATGAGACTGTAAATATATTATGTAAATTTTATAAAGTATTTTTTATTGATACTAATAAAGAAATCAATCAATCAATCAAATTTTCCTTAAAGATTAAAGTAGCTAATTTAAATCTGAAGTACATAATCCCTCCAGTACGATTGGACTTGTCTCATTCGCATTTAGTTTCAGATGGAAAAACTAGGATTTAGATTATATGCAGTATTGTATTGCTACTGTCGTATCTGCCTGTCAACTCAAATTGATACCCACCAATTTAAATACATTAACAGACGCATTCGTATTACAATGACAAGGCAGGTAGATTGAAGGAGAGGAGACCAATCAAGGGTCTCATGCCAATCGACATAGATCTAAACCGTCATGTAGGCTTGTGCGTCCACCATTAGGAATTCCACCGTTCTCTCCATAGAAAGTCTGTATTTGTGTATCTGTATCCTTAACTCCTTCCAGTCCACACCTTTAAGTTAAGTTATGTCTGGTATAGTGTTGTCTCCAAAATATTGCAATCTCGATCTTACAAAAGCTGGGCAATGACACAAAAAGTGTTCCATCGTTTCAATGTCTTCACCTCATGTCCTGTATTCATCATTTTACGATACGAATACGGTTCAGTTGTACATATCACTCCATGATGACTAAGAACCCATATAATGCGTGCCGTTTCATGCCTGGAGTATTTGTTATTCGTCTTTTTACACTCCAGGACGGCCTTTGACTGTTCATAGTTCTGAGCCACATGAGAGGAGTGTTCCCCTTTTCGCACTATCCCTTATTGTTATGTTATATGCACCGCATATGCTTTTATATCGGTTTGAACATTATTGAAGGCTCCCTCAGTGTCACTGCATATTGCAAGAGAGTATACTTTGTCAGCTAGAGACCTCTCTTTGTTGTGAGTGACTTCGTGTAGAGCAGTCTCCACTGATCTTCCTTTGATGTAGGCGTGTTGTTATGTAACCACAATGCGTTCCATGGTTTTGAGCACGAGGGAGGTTGGGCTAAACGGACGAGAAGCTTTTGCGTAGCAGAGCTGCCTCTGCCAGGAATACTACCCTTGCCTACTGTCACTTTTTAGGTGTACATGCATATAATAGGCAGGCATTGCAAATTCCAACAAGATGAGCTGATACGAAGTCCACTCCATTCTGTTGAATTGCCGGCAATATTCCATCCGGCCGTCTTAAAGGGAGAGAGTTTCGTTGTGCCCTTCGTATCATTTTATTGTACTCAGCGCTTCGAGTGGTACGCGTCCCAGCGAGCCAGGGAGTTTTTACGTTTTGCTCTATTAAAAAGTCTTCGGACTCCTTTTCCAGTTCTTCGAATCTCGCCGGTTGACCAGGGTTTTCTACTGAAAAGATTTTCTTTCTCGAAGTGGGCAACTTTCTTCGAAAGACTTAAATAGAGCATCGGTAATCTATGTCCTGTATTCTGGGATAATCAGAAATGAATTGCCCTAGATTCATTTCCACTAGTCTCCTGTGGCTTCAATGTGGGTGGTAATACCGAGGAGTCGAATGGCAAATAGGCTGACACATGGTACAAGTCGGCATCGGAATGTTTCAGCATTGTTGCATCTGCAACATAAGTTATTATGACATAAAATACAAGTTCTAGAGCGAGTCCCTGTATTTGCAAAAAATACAGGGACTCTGAGTCTGCGATTCGATGTGAACTTGTTGCTCTATCCTTTTACATTCAGTGGTGTTTTTACGAGGGTAGGGGTATATATCTTTATCACTAGTTCCAACTTAGCGACGTCCAATGGAGAAGATATCTCTTTAATGAGCTCTTTGAGCACACATCGCGATCGTCACCCCTCTTGATTATAGTTCATAATTTTTAGTACTATCGTCCCGACATTGCCTTCTGGCCACTTTTGCGTATGATGGTGGCTTTTCCCAAATTACTCACCTCTACCTTCCTCTTCCGCGTCAAAGATGTGGCTGAAGGGCACGCCTTGTCCGTATCCAGAGCAGAGCAGACTTACCTCCCTCCCACCAGGATTCTTACTGGAGCTTCCTGCGCGTGGGTTAGGGTTCAGCTTGGATAGTTTACGGTTTGGCGAGGTCTTTCCCTTCTTAAGTGTTTTCCCGGAGTTATTTTTCTCGGGAGATCGTACTCTCTTTCCCGCCTCGGATGAGGTATTTGGATATTTAAGCTTCTGGACTACACCTAACGTGTTTTGTCGGTGCTTGCACTACTTATTCTATTTATTACTGTGCCTCCGCTGTATCTTGGATTGTGGCGCTGTGCTTTTGGTCTACTTTAGACTATACAACACATAATCCGTAGCTATCCAGCTCTTAGCAGGATGGGGTTGAGGACCATGCTTAGGAATTTCTGTGGTGGTCTGAACTCTCCGTCGATTTTGCGAATGTTTTGATGTTTGGAAAGGAATTACGTTGACTGAGAGGTGTCCGCTGTTATTCTTTTCTATCTTAAGGACGATCACAATAGGTCCATTGGCCTCTGGCTTAATTAGTTTGCATGACAAATACCTACATGCCCACCAACCTGCCTTTGGTCTTTGTGTTATCAGTAATCGATTAGAATCTTTTAGATTAAATTTGGATTCAAGAGAGAAAAGCATAGTAGGGTCTTTTGCCTTCATTTTTTTCTCTTTAAATGGTTCTGGTTATAATATTTAAACGCAATTGAGAAGCTATAAATCATTCTTTTCTTTTAAACGAATAGTCAACCACTTCTAACTACAATACGCAAGGATCCCCAAATTTTAAAACGACGTGAAATAATACTATGGCGAGTGGCAACTTTGTTTCACTCTATGAGTAACTGATTTACCGTTAAAAGAATTATTAACCACTGTTTTTTTTTTTAATTTAAAAGAATCTGTTTAAAACAATTATTTTACTATAAAATTTTATGAAGTTAATTTCAATTTGTTTAGCGATAGCATTTAACAGTCATTTTTACTTTCTTTTATCATGGAAAAAGAAAGTTTGTAGCACTGTATATTATGGAAATTATCCCAAGGGATCATTGAAACAAGTCGATTTTATTTCAATTAATGACGGCGAATAAAAAATAGAAATTAGAAATGTACATATTGCAAATAAATAATTTAAAAAAAATTAAAATAATTGTCAATTATTAATGACGGCGTAGGCGTTCCATTCGGGCATTGAAGTTTTAGAAGATTATTCAACTCTAGATATTAATCTGTCAGCTGGCAGTATAAAAAATTTAAAAAAAAAACATAAGTAAAACATGTGTTAAAAAACTAGAGTTGCATTCTTTCTAGTCATACATTTTGATTATAAATATTATAAAATATTTATTACAAGAACTTAACAAAATGCACTTATTCTGTACTTCTTCTTTTAGTTAGAAGAATAAAAAAACAGCAAAAGGTAAGTACAGCTTAACATTGTTGTGAAATAAATCCATTAATATGGAGCGGCATTATTTTAGAGTAGTGTACTACACTAAATATACTGCTGTGATAAACATTTCAAACTTAAACTGACTGATAAAATAATTTCCTTTACAAATTTCAAAAAGCTCTCATTTATTATCGTTTTTATATAAAGATGCATTTAAGCGATTTTTGTAACGGTTGCCCGAGAAAAGAGTCAACTTTATATAGTAAAGCAACGGCGTCATGAAGCCGCTAAAATAAGTTGACTGACTTTGGTTACCTGCTTGCGATTTGCCGAGAAAAACTGCAGAGCAGCGGAAAAGTCTCTTGTAAATTTTGTGCAAAAAATTATATAGAAAATAAATTAAAAGTTTTGTATAAAAATTTTCTAGTGAAAATCAAATCAAGTATCTCTGTGAAATATTGGCAAATAAAGTGTATCATAAAGTAATAATCATTTAATAATGCATGCTTAAAGAGCTCCCTCCCAAGCGGAATCTTGTGTAAATTTTCTTGTAAGAATAATTCTCTCCAATTAGCATCTCCCGAATATAAAAAAGGTGTGTGTAAAAAAACAAAAAGCAAATAAAAAATACAAAAGAATACTCATAAAAAATATGTGAAAAAGTCGAATGCCATCATTTTATTACAGAAAGTTATAGTATTTAACAAAAAAAATTGAAGTTTTTAAGTGTTTCAAAAAAGTCTTTCAGCCAAAAAATATAAATTTTGTTCTTTTTCATTCAAGTTCTAATTGCCTCAATTCCATTAGGCCGCACATTTTTTTGTAGTTATTTACTCAAATTGCGGCAAAAGAAAAAGAAGCAAATCAAAAAAGAGAAAAAAATAAAAAACAGTGTACAATAAGAAAATCGGCAAATACAATATCAAAAAAAGAAGAAAACAAAAATTGTATGGTTTACAACACTAACACATTTATGCCCAAAGTAATACAACGGCATACGAATGCCGCAAACAAAAGAGAATAACAAACAAAAGAGCAAATTTATACTTCTAGACAACATTATTAAAGTTTAAAATTGCTTCCAACTATATTTTTTAAATGTAATGAAAATTAATACTTTTCCAAAGAAAATAATGGCTTCATAACTGCTTAAATTAAATATAAGAATCAGTGCATTTTTTTATTTGTTTTCCGTGAATCCTCCTTGTTGCAGCTGTCGATGCCGTTCATATATTTCTCTCTTTCTAATTCATAATTCTAAGTGTCATGGATAAAACAATGTGCATCTTGTAAAAGTTCCTTTTTATATTCTTTGTTTTTGTTTCTCTTTCGTCGATATGGATGGAACATAACCAGAGTTGTATTTGTATTTGCATTGTATTTGCTCTTGTGAGCAAAAAGTAGCCGGTTTATTTTTATATACAAAAATATTTTAATCGGTATGTATGAACAAATTATTTTTAGCATTGTATACTCTTTTGTTTCTTTCAACTGCTGTATGTATGGCGTTTGTGGTGAAATAATTATGTAAAGGAATTCATTGCAAGCATATATGTACGTACGTAAATGTTTCTCCAAAACATGTAAACTGTGTTTAAAGTTCTCATATATTTCAAATATAAGAAAAACTAAATATACTTTATAAGGTAATCGGCAGACACTCTTATTATAGTTTAAGATTTAAAGACCATAAATGTGCGAAGTTAACCCTTTTAAGCCACTTCTATCGAGTCGTATTCCTCGTTGATTTTTGTTTGGAAGATATTCCGAATAAAATTGTATTTGATACTTAGGTAAATATGTAAATGGTCGTCTTACTTTCCACTATTTTGATCCAGTAACTATTTTCAATATTCCTTTGTATAGCCGTATTTCAAATGCCTTCAACCTTATTTCGTCTTCAGTCCTAATTGTATGTATATGTATAATTGTATAAATGTAGTTGCCCATTAATCTAACGCAAAAGCCTTCCCGGATTGTTCGGATCCAGAGAAATAATGGAACCTCCACTTCATGAAGTTTGGGAAGAGGGAAGATAATAGGCCAAACAGGGTCACCTCAGAAGCCAGCTAAAGACAGAAATTAAACTATCAATAGTAAAAATTCTAGTTAAATTCTCCTAGGCTACTGAAGAAATCCCAGTCGAGATTCTTGGATCATCATCGCCATTGCACTCCAAATCTGAGACATTGAATATGCTTACCATACTTCAGCTTTCCCCAGTCACTTATCCTACAGCTTGGCCTCAAGGCGCAATGACTTCAATATAAATATATAATAATAATAATATATGTACATACATAATAAATATATTCTGATGTGTCTAAGGCAGTTATTTGGGTCCTATCCTATTCACTTTGTTCCTCAATGATCTTCCCTCAGTTGTTTTGCGTTCTAAGGTACTACTGTATGCTGATGACGTTAAAATATTTAATAAAGTTCAAACTATATTGGACCTTGATATACTGTTTGATCACAGACTTAACTTTCGTGGTAACATATCAATGATGGTAAATAAAGCTTATGGCATACATAGATGTTTGAGTCGCTGGTCTAAGGGATTTCTTGATTCTTATTTAACAAAATTGTTATTTATATCACTTGTTTGATCTATTCTGGAGCATGGTTCTATTATATGGATTATCCAATTTATATAAATGGCATTGAATCAGTACAAAGGCAATTATTAATTTCCTGACTTCGTGGTCTAGGTTGAAACTCTTAATACTTACTGTCGTATAATAGTAGACTTCTCTTGATTAAATTACCAACACTTAAAAGTCCCCGATCAATACTCAGTACACTATTTGTTCTGGGTTTAATACGAGGTAATGTTCATTCATCAATTGACGCTTTGCGTTATTATTTGATTATTTGATATTAAACATAGATCTAATGACGATAGGGAATTATTAGATATGCACTCAAACACAAAAATGTTTCGAAAATGTTGCGGGTTTCGTCATTTTAATTGATAATCGTTTTTTGCCTTAATGAAGTAAAACTTTTTACGCTTTTTTTGAAAAATCTATCTAATATTAGTAAATAATAGTAATTAATAATAAAATAAAAAAATGTTATCCTTCGAGCCGGATTTGAACCAGCGACCTATGGATTTCTATACTTGTAATTTCTAACGCACTACAGTCCACCGCTCTACCAACTGAGCTATCGAAGGTGTGTTTGCATTGTGCTCTAGTTTCCACAAAAACTGAAATTAAGTGGCAATCAACTACAAATTCAGTTACAACTTCAGAAAAAACAATATGTAAACTACATAAGCATAAATAAAACAGAGAAATTATTTTAATTGCATTTACAATATTACGAACAACTCTAAGAAAATCTTACAAGAGAAATTAACAAAAAAAAAAATAAAGAGTTACCTAATCGTGACAAATACTTCTTAAGAGGTGGTAACATTAGAACGAATGTGGCAAACTCTTGCTCTATTCTCTTTTTCTAACAAGCAAACAATAAAAAATGTGCGCACAAATTACTTCTTACTCACTCATTATTTTGAGTGTTTATTTTTTGCTTTTCTTTATAGTTTTGTTATTCATCCTAGGGCCCGTCTCAAACGCACAATAAAGCGGCAACAACAAACTAAAATGCAGAGAAGTAAAGTACGATGAGCAAATAAGTGCAAACCCCTAAATACTTGGGAGAACTTTCAATACGCAGAACGTATTAAGAAAACATAACAAATGTGTAATAGTGCTGCTAACTAAAAATAAACGTTGTATTACTGAATAAACAACGAACGTTTTTAGCATAATCTTATCGCGCTTAAAGACAATATTAATGCGATATTATTGTCAATATAAGCACAAATACATATAAATAAGCCTTCGATAGCTCAGTTGGTAGAGCGGTGGACTGTAGATGAAGCTTTAAATAGAAATCCATAGGTCGCTGGTTCAAATCCGGCTCGAAGGATAAATTTGTTTTTTTTTTTGTCAAACTGTTTCTCAAATATTTTTCTTTCTTCCATACAAATTTTCTTTCGTTTGATATTGCTTAAGACACTTCAATATTTACATTCTGATAAAAAAAATAGTTAAAATATATGCGGTGAGAAAAACTCGAAAGATTCTATTTAATTCGTTTAATTTTATTATTGTTGTGCTGTAATATAAAAGTCGCTTAATTCATTAAATTAAATTATACATTGCGGTTGTCAACATTGTATAAACACAAGAAAAATGTGCAGAACAAAAATAGAGAGTAATCGTAAACAATGGGAGAGAGTGAGAGATCAACAAAATAAATCCATAAGGGCAGAGCATAAATGAGACGAATAGAATGAATAAAAGAAATCAAAAGTTAAAGCATATTCACACAAACACACATGTAAAAACCGCAAATCCCGATGTCTCACAGGCAACGGCGGCGCAACTGAAAAACAGAACAGAAGCATTTTGTGTGTGTTCTCGCGACGAAGAGAATTTCTTCTTCAGCCGATAAATTATAAATTCTTTGTGTAAATAAATGTATAAAATATTTAAATCGTTAAGAAATCATTAAATTGTGACAAAATTCCAATAAAATATTTACAAAAGAAATAATTATAAAAAAATCCTTGAATTAAGCAAAAAATAATTTGACATGCAAGCAAATTAACTGTGGATACTTTTATTCTAACGAACGACCACCACCACGGCCAACCAAAGTACCACCTCAAGGAACATTTGCGATGAGACCATTTAAAATTTTTTCTTTTTATATATTTTGTCATCCATTTGTATATGTATAATTAAATTATTTTTCGTGTGTAAAGTGTACAAAGAAATCGAAAATTTCCTGCGTGTGGTGTATTATATTTAGTTTAGAATTTGTGTTAAAGAAAATTTGTGTAAAAAAAAGAATTAAAATTTTTATTTGTACAGAAATCAAAAAAAGAGAAAAAAATTGTTGAGTTCTTAAGTGCATACTACATAATGCGGCTAATTTTTTATTGTAATAATTTTTCGAAAATATCAATGGTGTAAATTTTGTTTTATATCTTCTGAAAAGAGAAAAGTTTTAAAGAAGGAAATAACCAACCTAATCAAACATCCGACAACGAAGACGTACATATATGCAATCAAACCAATTTGTTGTTGTACTCTTTGTCATTGCCATTTGTGCAGCACCGCGTCTGAAGATTACCAAGAACAAAAGATACAAATAAAGAGTAAAAAACGGTAAAAATCAATGAATTTACTAATTTTAATAATTAAAATTGTGTAACAAAGTTGTTATTCAAACGAATAATATTTCCAAGTGATAAATTCTTTTAATGCAAAAAGGAATTACTGGAAAAGAAAGTATTTTTTCATTTCCTAGAAATTATCTGTAGTGTTCCTTTTTATTCTCTATGTTCGTTCGTTCATCTTTCCTTTTGTAAGCTTTTATCCTTTTCTCTTATCATTTGTTTGTTTAATATTTCTAGTTTCTTTGGTAGCTCTCTCTCTTGACGGGTGTTTATAAAATTCCTGTCATTTACCACCGATTCTCTTTTGACGCCATGTTTGCCTAGTGTTTACAAGCAGTGTTGCCATTTTAGAAGTTTCTCTATAAAATACTGAAAGTGGATATAAACACACTTCTTTTATATTAAATTAAACCGAACAATTATTAAAATTTCGAATAATACGACATTATTTGAAATAGATATTAAAAAATAAATTTTAGTTAAGTGGTATATTCTTTTTTGCTATTTCTCACTTAAGAATAGAATTTTGTTTTTATGCAATTATGTTGCCTCAAAGAGAGCGATCTTAGATTTTGGTTACAAATTTTATGAAAATTGAAACACTTTTTTTTATATTTAATACTGACTTTATTAAGCCCATTATGTGCCATTTTAATCATTAATATTTTACCATTTCACCACAGTCAGCCTATGTGGGTAATATAACAAACACTTAGCCAAGCTCCCACAGTATCGGCCAGACCTTGAATGAAGCCAGACCTTCAATGAAGCCAGACGCTGTCATAATGAAACAAATCTAGAATGGAATACCTTTTCTGATGATCAATTCTGACCTTTTTAATTGAATTACTCAGGCAGTATTGAACAGAATAAGTCGTTTGATGGCGTCGCCATGATCCACTTATCATTACTACAGCAATGAATCGATTTTGTCTTTTTGCACCCAAACGTCCAGGCAATTCATGTCTAGGTATTTTTCAATTTTTTTCTGTGATCCCTCAGATTTATTTACTGATTAGTCTACCATATACCGACCATCATAAACCGAATATTAAAAATCATAAGCAATAGCTTTGCTATTTCAGCAGAAATCAATATAACAATTTGAACATTTTTTATTAAATTATCTAATAAATTCGCAAAAATTGATAACTGTTGTCCTTTAAGTGCAATGTATTCTCTGTTTAATTATTTAAAAAAATTTTAACTACTCAGGTTTCTATATAATTCTCTTTAAAACTTCAATAATGAAAAAGAGCGCGCTATGAGTATAATGTATGAGCGAGGCTGAAAGATGGAACGTGCTCCAAATTACTAGTTGCTTCTTTCTTATATCTTCGCTCAAAATATATTGGAGTGCCATCGAAACTTCAAAATGGTAAACCACAAAATGGGATTTGAACTTCTGGTTTCACGTTTTGAAGTTTTTACTTGAAAATTATTCCTAAAATCTGTTGTTAAGGCTCACAATTAAGGTTTGAAATGAACAACCATTCAAGCATAGATATGAGAATCATAATATCTTTCAGCTTGGCTTGAATATCAAGGTACATTTTGTTATCAGCCTAACATGGAACCCATCATATGATATACGTTGATATTTTGAACTAAGTGTAACGTAACAACGTTTCAGGTTGACATGATCACTACTTTGATGTATTTAAATTTTTAATAGCTGTCAAAGCACTCAACGAAAGTCTAAAGCTGCAGAATTTTCTAATTGAAATCAAAAATTACGGGGTCCAAATATTGTATCGCCCACAGAATTGCGATTGTTGTAGTATTTTTATTTTGAAAGACATTTTTTTCAAAATGGAGAAATAGGTTAAGAGGATTATGCCGGCAAATTTGTTTAAATAAATGGAGCGACACTAAAGTATCACTTTTGACCCTTTTTCACGCCAATGACACTTTTTATTAACCTTTTTTTAATTTATCCCATTGTACAATTTTAACGAAATATATGACACTTTTTTACCCTTTTTATTTATTTATTAATTACAATACAATTACGAATTATATTCTAATTATATAGGAGCGGAGTAACTTGACCATATGCCCGGTGTAATGTCACAGTCCAGAGCCTATGATGGGAATCGAACCCACGACCCTCAAGCTAATAGTCTAGCACACTATCCATTGGACTACCAGGGCACCTTTGACCCTTTTTAAAAATGAATAAAAGTTCCAAAATTCCCCACGAAAGTTCTCAGTACAATTGAAGAAGAAGTAAAAGATATTGATTTTGAAAATATTTTATATGCAAAAGACCCTTTTGATATACACATATAGGTCATGATGCAGAGACTGAAATATGTATTAATTTGTATCCAAGATTAACTAAGATTTTGAATTTTTATAAAAAATTGTGTCACGATAGATATCAAGAATAGATATGACAAATATAAGAATTAATATTTTAAGATATTTTGACCCAGTTTTTATAAATTCCAAACAAGATATAAATTATTTTTAAATTGTATCTGAGTGTTATCGAACCAGAAACTTTTGTCAATGAGTATAAGTTGCTAGAAAGTAATATAAACAGCAAAAAGGATGAAGATATACTTAAGATAATTAACGCAGAAAAGTTTTGGTTCTAGATTGGAAATTTCAAAAATAGATTTGATGAAAATATATATTCAAATTTATATGAATTCGTTACATACATATTTACTTTGCCTCATAGTAGTGCTTCCGCTGAAAGAATTTTTTCAAAACAACTATCACTAATCAAAAATAAACTTACTAACAAACTTAAAATAGAAACTTGTGTATCCATGCTTTCCTCTCAATTTGCTCGAATCGAAGCTGGAAGAATGGAATAAGTATTCCTAAAAAGTGATAAATATTGTCGAACGTTTTTGATAATGGGACTAATATTTGAATGTACCTGAGAATTAGTTTTATTTTAGTTTAATGTATCTAATGAACTGTTATAATTTTTTTTTTTTTTTTACTGATATAAATCTTATTTTTGTTCACAAAAAACTTGACCCTATTTTACTTTAAAATACTTTGTTTTGACTCTTTTTTTCATTAAATACCCTTTTTATGACACTTTTTCGAAATAAACAACGGTAACCCTGGCCTTGAGCGTTTGTGTTTTGTTTATGTCTTTCAAAAATTGCTCATCATCATTCTTCTTTTCTTTATGTTTTTCTTATTTCACTCTCTCGTTGTCATCGGTGTATATGTTCTTATTATGGTTGTTTCATGGTGAAATAATTTATAGAGGTGTGAGCAATCCTACAACAAACCAAAAACAACAGGCAAATTTGTTGTTGCTCTGGTTGGTTGAGACTGTCAAACTCATCTGGTTGAAAATTCACCATGAAAACAAATTTTTAAAAAATAAAAAATAAATAAAAACAAACAAATTGATTTTTAAACGATATATTCATTTTTATGAATTAAAAATGATGAAAACAATAATAAAACTGTGTATTTTGCAAGGAACTCGCACAAAACATTAGGAGACGGGCAAGTGATGTATAAAATATGGTGTGTATAGTGATGTATGAAATATAAAAGCGTTAAGATTGACTTCCTCCATTATAGCCAATTTTCGTACAGAGTTGAAATGCACAGAAAGGTCCGATAACAGCATCAGAGTCTTTGTAATTACATATGTGTTCTGAATAGCCGCAAGATTTCAAATCTGTTATGGTAGGAATATTACAATTGTATTGTACGATCGATTATGTGTGGATGTTTAAACTTAAATTTTACCATTAATAAAACTCAAGAGCATTTGTTCATTACTGGTGTCGAATTCTTCATTTAAAGGTACATAAAGATTAGTTTTTTTCGTCTGTTCGCTGATATTCATTTTATTAAATTTATATTAATTTAAATTTAAAAATTTAAACTGGTAAAATATAAACATAAACAAATAATAATTTGACAGTCTCTACCTCTATACAACAACATAATCAGCTGACGAGCTAACCACACCTGATAAGTAATTTCACCATGGGTTGTTTTCAGACGACATTGCTGTTGCCATTGTTGCTTTTTTTCTTATAATTTTTTTTTGTGTTTTGACTATCCTCTTGCCTGGTTACTGGCAGTTCCAGAAAAACGCTTTTTTCATTTAAACTTCCTTTTCAAGTTTTTTCAATTCCTGTTGACTAGAGTAGTAAGTTTTATTTAAACAGATCTCCAGATACATATTTACTAGACGGAAATTGTAAACAATTTAACAATTATTTTACATAAAAATTTTGAATACAAATTTTCAAGACAATAAAAAACATTTCTTGCTACTTTCTAAAGAAAATTCGAAGCACTACAAAAACGCTTTAAAAATAACAATGCGTTGACAATACTGCTGTTTACATATTGTGTATTCTTGTTGATTTTATTTCACTTTAATTATTTATATTTATTGGCTGAGACAATCACACATTTTGTTTTTCCCAAAACGATTTCATTTTATTGTTTTCCTTTTCTTATGCTCTTCCATTTATTTTTATTGTTTATGTCACATGCTCTCTCTTGTGTGAGATTTAATATACAATGCTACACATACATACATCCATCCATACACACTTATTTTGCTTTGGTGAGAATATTTTCATTCTTAAAGAGTGTTTTATTTTAGTTTACATTTATTTTTCTCTATTTTTATTGTTTATTAAATTACGTCAATTATTTACTTACTTTATTATGTCTATTAATGCTTTGAGCCTAAATTTGTATTGTTTTACTATAAACATGTGCTTTAATCACAATTGAATTGTTTATGATTTTTATAATTTGGCCATTAATAAAAGTGAAAATTTTAGTTAAATTTATTCAAAATACTGTCATCATTTTAACACATCAATGATGATACATTTAATGTACATAAGAGTGTGTGTCGTATAAAAAAACCATATATATTCCTTCGAGCCGGATTTGAACCAGCGACCTATGGATTTCTACTTTAGGTTATACATTTGTCTCTACAGTCCACCGCTCTACCAACTGAGCTATCGAAGGCTTACAGTGCACGGTAAACAATAAAGTAAATGTGTTCGTTAAAAATAAAGAAAAAATTAAATTAAATACAAAGTAAATAAATATTTTAGCTAACAATTTAGCAATTTTAATAACAACAATTTCAAGTTCACTTTTATTCGGTTTTGAAGGTCTTTTTTCAAATTTTTTCCGTTTTGATTCATAATTGAGTGCCTAAAAAATTATGTTTTCAAGAGTTCTGTTTCCCTGTTACAATTTAGAATAAAAATCGAAAATTTCTTAGAAATAAATATAATAATGTATTGTTGACATTTCTGACTCCAAATATTCCTTTAATTCTACACTATTTCATACCATTCCAAATTCGGAACATCTTATAATGCTGTTCTAAGCTGTTGGTTTTTATTTTGCTAAAATAGGTTATTAAAACAATTCGCAATCTTTTTGGTCATTAGATTTCTGTAGAAATTCTTTATATTTCCATTCAGGTCTAATACATACTTACATATGTAAATACCCTTCTTTAAATTGTTAAAATTTTTCAAGTAATATTTGTCCCATAGAAATCCTCAATCCATTTTGTATAAAGAACCTAGATCAACAAAAATGTTCGCTATCTCTCACTTGAGAATGCATTCTTATTCCAATAAAGACTATAGGCGAGTTTGTGCGTATGACCTAATGAAGGACTGCTAACTTTTTGGTTTCAAAACTAGTTAATAATAAAACATACAAAAAACTTTAACTTTGATGAAACTTTTGTTTCATTGTAATCCAATGTGAGGCGATTATTTATCCACGTATACACGGTATTTAATGTAGTCCGACAAAGAAGTCTTAACAGCTTGAAAGTGCATGATCTTGGTGGGCAGTTGGCATGCCCAATAAGCCACAATTTTAAATGTCGAATTAATAATGATTAACTGGCTTAACTGTTGCATGAGTTGGATTCTATATGGATCTAGCTACAAATCACAATTTGCTGTAATAAGCCGGAAGATAGGCCTAATTGCTGAGAACGCCGTGGAATAGACAAATTCAGCTTATCCTCACCTCTTTAACAGGCGTGAAGTTGTTGGCAGTGAGTACATTGCGGTGACGCACAGGCTAGAGTACATTTATAACGTTGTTAGTCTCTATAAATAATTGTTTATAATTCCGCTAATTCCATACACAGAAGCTCAGTTTTGACGACCTTAATCATCCCCTAACAAAAAATTAAAAAAACCAGACACTGCCGCCAACTAATCACCCAAACAGTCGGGTAAATGCCTGTGTCTCCCAAAGTAGTTAAACAAACTCTGCAAGTTCGACCCGCGTTTTAACTAAATACCCTTGCGTTCAAAATCCCCCGTTTCCCTTATTCCCCGTTAGAAATTTTTTTCATTTGTGTTTTAAAAACGGAAACATTTTTCTTCTGCCAAAGTGAATTGATGGCAAATGAATGAATGCCATCAACTTTTTTAAATCGTTTTATGTACATACATGTACAGGTATGGATCTCAGTCGGAATTCTGCAGGATATGTGGCATCGAAATGACTGAATTAAAATTATTAAATTCTATGATTTTCAGACAATGCTCGTTTGTCAGTGGTGAAATAGCATTTGGGCATTTTTGACTTTCTCACATGTAACGAATTGTTTTTTAATACTAAAAAAAAACACTTTTTTCTTTGTTAATAAATAAAAAATAAATAATATTTTATAAATTAAAAATATTTCTTTATTAAAAATTTGACGAATATTAATTTTTAATTCTTTTCTTTTTTCTCTTTTCAGTGTAAAAATTGTGTATAGCAAAATATTCAATAGTTCTTAATAAATTCATTAGTGTATTAACTGCGTTTTTGTATAAAAAAAAAGAAACGAAAAAAGGAAATATAAATTCATTTTATAATCTCATCGCTATTATTATTAGTATAGTGCTCTTGTAATCATCACTATATACTCGCATCAATACTACTTAAACTCTTAATGCTCTCAACATACACTCTCAACACTCACACTCTCTCTGTTATAAGCTGAGAAAATTTGTAAGAGAATTAAAAAAGAAATCAAAGCGAATTAAAGGAAAATTTCAACGGTTTCACACATCAATACCAACACGTGTGCATATGCGTTGTAATCAATCAACAGCAAATTGTGAGCAACAAAGCAAAGCAAATATAAATAAATAAAATCAGGATTAAGCAGAAAAATAAGTAGAAGAAGAAGGAAAAAAAGAGAAAGTGAAAAAGAAAAGCTAAATAAATAAAAGAATTTGTATGTCATTATTATTTAATGTTGTCCTTATTGTCGTCATTTGTCACACTCCAAATTGTAATTGTGTAATAATTTTTGTGTATAAAAAAAACAAACCAAAAACAAAATTCAATATATTTATAATCAATTAATTAATTAATTAAAACAATAAATTAATTTTAAGCAAAAAAAGAAAGCAAATTCAAATATAAATAATTGTGTAAAAATAATGCATGTAAAGTTATAAGTTGTTTAATGCAAACGTTGTTATTTCTATTGAAAAAGAAATTCGAAGAAAATCGAAAAACAAAGTGAAAATATTTATCGTGAGTAGTCGCGTCGCGTTCGGTTAATTTTAAAATCGTAATTCGTAACGTTTTTCAATTTCAAATCGTGTGTGAATAAAAGAAAATAACTTGTATAAATTAAAAAAAATTGTGAATTTAAAAAAAAAAATTACAAAATAATAACGCTGCCTGCCAACAACAAGAACAAAATTACACAATCACAAGATTTCTTTGTAAAAATACACTTTAAACACCCGCCCCATTGTGTAAATTAACGGCCTCAAAATAGAGCTGCTATCGACTACTGCAATATCCTTTGCCCCCATTGAGTCCACAGTGTCTTCACAGCCAGCACCACCACCACCACATTATCAACCAGCGATATCATCGTCATCACCATCGCCCTTTTATCATCATCAGACTCATCATCAGCAACAGCCGCACCATCAGCAACAACCGCAACACCAGCCTTTATCCACAGCCGCTGCTACTGACGTCGCTACAACGTATCAACAGCAGCAGCAGCAGCAGCAACAGCAACAACAATATCATCGTCAATCTCTACACAATTTCCTTTTAGCGCCTACATCTCTATCCAACTTGCCCTCGTCGGTACAGCAAACTTCGAATAATTGCAATTTATTAAACTCGTCGTCTATTGGCGGTTTAACAGCATCATCTGGACATTTTCAAACTTCATCTCAGTTACAGTTCAACCACCAACAACAACAGCAGCAACAGCAACAAGAACAACAGCATACGACAACAGCAACACACATGAAGTTATTGGGCAGTAACGATGATAGACAAGTGCGCGGCGGTGTTGATCAGTCTGTACCGCGCACCCAAGACGATGTTGCTGCAGCAGCTGCTGCCGCAGCAGCTGTGAGCTATGTATTTCCACGCCCTTCACCCGGTAGCGTTCAACAGGGTGTAGGCAATACGGGCGCCGGCGCAAGTATACACGATGTTGCAGCGGCTGAATACGCGGCACAATTTGCGCAAAAACAAGCCCGCTGGGCCTGTGGTGATGAGCATACCATAGATGTAAGTATTACTTTGATATTTGATTTATGCACATACTATATACGATTCCTATTCATGGAACTGCCGTCAGTTACCAGTTCATTGTGTTGAAGTAGAGGAGAGAGTAGTTTCTATGAACTTTATAATTAAATATGTTGCAATAGATTAAACACTTCTGTAGGAAGTATGATTAAGATTCATTCTATAACGTTCTAAGTACACTTAGAAAGTTTTTAATGCTCTTGCATTTTTAAATTCTACGTTCTCTAACTTAAATACTGTCACAATTTGGTTAAGATGCGCTGATCCGTTCCGAAGTTATAGGTAAAAATCTACTTAGAATACACACATAGTCGTATCTCGCGTGAAAACTTTCAGAGCTCATAACTCAAAATACACTTTTTTGACTTAGAATGTTATAGAACGGAGGCGTCGATATTGAAATCATCATTTTAATTTATTCGTTTTCAAAAGTATTTGGCAAATATCCAAGAAATTTGTTTTTGGAAACAAAATTATTTCTTCAGCTACTTGGGTACACGTTATATTGGCTATTGACTGACATAATTAAATGGACATTAAAATGCCACAACATTTCTGTTGCTTTTATGATATTTTTAATAAAAAAAAAAAAAAAAAAAACACAATCTTGGCTACAACTCTTAAAATATTTTATTAAAACATAGTTGCATTAATCGAATCCACCTTCTGGTGGAATGGCTGTCAATTATAAGATCTATTGCAATACAGATTATAAATACTTGCACACAATCCCTACAAAACCGTTTTTATAATGTTTAATTGGCTTTCACCTGTATTACTCGTCACACAACGTGCAGTACTCCTCTACGATCACGCTGGCACATTATTTCTTCTGAGCACTAGGATATCCCAGCAGTGAGTGAAACTGTACTTCAGTTGAACCTTATCTTAATAGCAAAATCAAACATGAATTCTATGCAGGGAAAACTGGTTATCTGACAAGGTCATCCCCGGGGATACGGTGAAAGCCTCGCAATGATAGCTTTGCTTCCCAGACTACTGTAATGTGTTTCAGGTAAAAGTAATGGTCCCTAATTAACGCACGGAATTAATACTGATTAAGGAATCTCCTACTTCAAGCATTTCTATCTTATTTGATAGCCAAGCTGCAATAGCATTCCTTTGGGCGGCTATGTTCGGTTCTTAATGTCCTTGGTCGACCCTTGCAGTCGTTTTCTGGCACTCACATATGGATTCCTGGTTACAGAGACATCTAGGGAAATCGTCTAACCGATGGACTTGTCTTTTTCGTCCAATGCAGTTATCTTTGCTTGATATTAAATCGATCATAACATTTATTCAACTCTTAGTCGGGTTTTCAGCTTGTAATGCGTAGTCCTAATGCTGATTATGGTTACGGTTGAATAAGGACCTTTCACTTAGCTCGTTTAGAAATCGTTTTATGAGTTCGGCTATCTGCTTACGAATGTGCTTTGATTTCTACAATAAGAAGTCACTTCCTTCTATCTTCCCCTATAATTCCAAGGAAAGTAACGATAGAAAGGGTTAGCTCCGACAAAATTTGTTTTGTCCTATATAATTTTGGAGTTTATACATAAAATGTCTGAATTACTACTGAAGTAATATGGCTCGTAAAGTTATTTTATGTGAAAACACTAATAGTCAGAAAATTTTATTGCAATAACAATTGCTCTTACTATTAAATCAAATATGTGCCATTTAAGAACGGGTTCTCTAGAAGAATGCACCGTTTGGTTATATATTCTCCGTTTACATTTTTTATCATTCCTCAACGGTAATACATACTTTCCTTGTGTTTAATACTAAATACAGCAGAGTTTATATTCATTAATTTCCAGATTGACAACTTCTAGAACTTCCCTGTTGATTTGTTACTGTTCTTTTGTTTCTCTTCTCTATCTTTCATAGTATTTCTATGTAGTTTTGTTATTGTAATTCGGTTCAATCTTATCTCTATGCCCTATATAAAGGTTATTCTGGGTGGTCGATTAAAAATACGGCAAATGCACAACTACCACATGTAGAATGTTGCTTTTGCTAAAGGATTCGTTTTGTGAGTTAAACTCACTGTAATTTGATTGAGAAACTAACAAACTTAATAAGATATCGTTTCAAGAAAACGAAACGTTTCGAAATGCCATCAGTAGCTCTATCAACAACAAATATTTTGTTTAAATAAATAAATTGAATACTTTTTAGAACATACTACGGCTGCCTTCCAAAATGTATCAATACAAAGTTTGTATACAATTCTACTACTGTATATAAACTATGTAGATATGCAAAGTAACCAAACAATGCATCAACTATAAATCCGATACCTGATTGCTTTTTGACTGCGTTAAAAATACACATTGACGACGTTTTGAAATAGAATACATTGTATATATTTTGTACAGCGGCATTATGAAACACGATACTTTGTTCAAACACAGAGCAACTAACATTTTGGAAGGCAGCCTACCGCAGCAAAAATTATGATTTGATTTCGAACTGGAATTGATTTCGAACAAGAATTCTGTACAAAATTATCTTTATGATGATCATTATATTCACTCATAATCTGTATTTAGCATGTTCTTCGTGCAATTTATGAAATTGATTTTTCTTTTACTTCTGACTGCATATTCCAAAACTCTATAAGGTTCAGGTTAGAATTTGTCATCTTTTTATGAAAAATTTAAAAATCATTTGATGAGGAAATTTTCTTTAATCTAATTTTATATTTATTCCGTTTTGTAGAATCCCGATAAATGGAAGTACAATCCACCAATGAATCCAGCTAATGCTGCGCCTGGTGCGCCACCTGGTAGTGGTCCCGGTACTATTGGCCCAATAGGTATGGGTGCTGGTATGGGTAGTATGGGTGCAAATGGTGGTTTGCATCCCTCAATGGGTGGTCCTAATCAAATGGGGAATTCAGCAGCTGCAGCTGCTGCCGCTGGTATGGCTGCCATGCAACAGGCTGCTGCCGTTGCAAAACATAATCAAATGATGTCACAAGTTGCTGCTGCAGCTGCTCAACATCAGCATCATCAACAGCAACAGCAACAACAACAGCAGCAGCAGCAACAACAGCAGCAACAACAACAGCAGCAGCAGCAACAACAACAGCAACAGCAGCCACCACATCCATCTCATCAGCAGCCACCACATCCTCAACATCAACAGCATGGTCCCCCACATCCATCACAAATGCAATCTCATCAATACAATTCGAATCTTCTCAATCATGCTATGAATAATCCAGCAGCAGCTGCTGCCGCTGCAGCAGCTATAGCCGCTGGTATGACTCATATGCAATTACCACCAGCTATGCAAGCAGCTACCGGTAATATTTACGATCATCCAGGCGTACATCCTGGTGTAGGCATGAATGGTGTGGGTGTACCTAAGCCACCACCACCAGGTCAGCCTGGTCCCGGTGAATTGGTTTATTTGGGAGGACAACCACATGCTGCCGCTGCTTTGGGTATGATGCAACAAAATCAATACATGAATAATCAAGCTGCAGCTGCCGCAGCCGCTTCACGTAATGCAGCAGCGGTAAGTACTCTTTTTTTTGAAATTTTTTATTTATTGTATTTTCATTACTTTTTTTCCTCCATTCTGTGGGAGAAGACACTAATTGAATTATTCTCTATTGTTAAAAGTTTTTTTTTTATACATAAAGACACTTTCGCATTGTGTCTATGCATTTAGTAGTTTGTCTTTTTTTTATCTATTTTAGTGGCTATAACGGCGATAACAGCTAATGATTAAGTCTTTCTCTTTATTGATGACATTGATTCAATTAAATTTGATTTTCGCGTACGATTATATCACTGTTTGTCAAATAATTGCATTAACTTTTGACAGCAACGACAATATATGATTGATAATCAAATTTCAAAGCGTTAGAAACAGTTCATCACTAGCCTAGTGCGAAGTGAGTGATAGTTTTCTATTGAAAAAAGGTGCCGTAGGAGAGGTGTGACTTTACGGCACTTTTTTTTTATAATTGTTGTTCATTATGTGTCAGGAATTTGAACAAATTCGATGTATGAGTTTTATTTGAAATTTTTAAACGAAAAGTAATCGTTTTCAACGTATCTTTGTCTCCTGAAAAGTCACAGCACTTTTGCAAAATCTTATTAACTTTTATAAAACTTGTGAGCGGTTCATTTACGGCCGTAGCAATGGAGGGTATCTATTTATTTTCGAGAGTTAAAAATATCTTTTCAAAAAATAAAGATAAGTTTATCAATAAGAAAAGCCATCTGTTGCCTCTGCAGAATTAATTTCTTTGAAATAATTTTAAATCACAATTAAATCTTTAATATTAGGGCCAATAACCTTTCTTTTAAAGCGTGTGAGCATGTCCACCAGTTGAAGCTATGAAATCTCTGAGCGCTCGAATTCTACCCGCGTCACAAGTAATTAATAAGCTATGGTCATCAGTTAAAATTAGTTCGAGTAGTGCCTTTCACGTTCCTTCTATCTAATCTTGCTCAGATTTCCTGTGTTATCTTGTCCTAATCCGACGCTGTTCACTTAATGTTCAAGAAATTTATTTTTGTATTGAAGTCCTGCAATCCTAACTTTGCAGTATCTCATTGGAGTTCCCAATATAGAAAACGCTACCAATTCATATGGTCTACTGTGTCTAAGTACCTATATGAAGTGAATGAAGAATGTACCACTCTACCACCGTGTTGAGAGCTAGAGCTTCGCACTGCCGAAGGTGATTGTGTGAAATCTGCAGAGCGAATTAGATTAAGAGAATAGAAAAGATTCTTGCCTTAGTTTTTCCCAGTGATTTACTATAACATGCTTGTGGCACTTGTAGATCTTGAGTAACGTTGTTGTGTTGGTGTTGACAATCAAGGTTAGCAATGTTAACGATGTGTGTATATTGTTGCATCCTATACGTTGATGCTTATTCCTTCTGCTCAAATAATAACCAAAATTCTTTTGATTAGTCACTGAAGAATTTTACAGAATGATCGAATTATAGCTCATTGAAACGCCGTTAGATAAGATCTCCGCATGTTAGGTCGTCAGATTATTTAGATTATTAGCCAGATCGAATCTCATACAGGGCAACTCTTTCTCACAGCATATAGTCTGTTGACCTTTGAGTTGGCTCTTGAGAATGGCGAATTATAGATAGTGTTACTCATCGGATTGTTACATGGACACAGTTTAGTAGATGTGTGGCACATATCAATTTTCTGCTGGTGCAACGCGACTAATTCCACTGAAACCATTTGTATTCACCCTTTTAGTATTTGCCACTAAATGGCAAATACACATACAACTAATACAACCGTAGAGAGTACAGAGGAAAACAATGCATGCAACATATGCTGTTGTTTGCTGTTGATATCATGCAAACATTACACAAAATCCACACTATATTTTATAATCGTGCAACACTTTGTGCAGTGTGCAGCACAATAAAAAATTTTAAACATTCATTTTCTTATTTGTTTAGCTGTTTTGCTTTCTGCTCGCAATTTTCGTATAATTTTTCAGGTATTTTGATGTGTTTTTCTTAAATGAATATGTGAAGATAGACTGGCGGACCCGATAGACAGACCGACATACTGTAGGTCTGAGTAGTACTCTGTGCAGTACATAGGAGTATAAGAAAAATTGCAATACAGAGAAAAGAAGATATTCCACTTGCAGTTGTCGACTTTGACTTCGTGTTAATGTTCTTTATTTTAAAGTTGAGTAGCAATTCTTTTTTTTTTTGTTCTTTTCATTTTTCTTATGAATTCTCGATTTTTTCCGCCATATAAGCAAGCAAGCGAGTAGTTGTTGCTATAGGTACTGTATTTTATTTCTGAATGTCTGCCATTCGTTGTTGTTGTTGTTATAGAATTTGAAATGTATTCCTTTTCACATACCACAGTTGCAGTTACAATTACATACACACATATGTATACACATACGATACTAAGCAATTTATAATGGGAATTTGTTCAATGAGGAACTTGTTTCTTCTTATTTTTTGCAGCCGTATTTATCCATCAACTGAATTTTGTTATTTTACTGTCTCCTCCTTGGGTCGATAGATTCTATTCTCCATCCATCTATCTACCCATCTCCGTTTCTTTCTTTATTTTCTAATTAGTAAAATGATTCCAAAGATACATGATATTTCTCGCATATTTGTATACTTACATACTTTAGTTTTTCTTTATTTTATCACCGTATTTATTTCATAATGAGCTCGAAGTATAATTTGAAGAATGAAATAATGCTTCAACAAATGGCAACCAAATGATTTGTTAATTGAGTTCATCATCTCTTATTATTTCTTTTTTTTATGGTCTATTTTGTTTAAACAAAAAATAACTCCATTTCATTGACTAGTATAATTATCCATTTTAAACGTTTAAGAAATATTTTCCAGAAGCGAAATGAGATGGGAAATGTTTTTGCATTGAATACAAAATTTGTGATATCGGTTGTTAATCTATTTTTAAATACAAACGATAACTGATAATTGCTGCATATCTTGCAAGCATTTCCTTGAAATATTCCGTTGTTAAGTTTAGATTTTGTCTCAAACTCATTACATGCTATGAATTTGAACAATAAAAATTACAGTTGTTAGATTCGGCTATTCTAGCGGTTAAATCCTGTTATTTTATTGTTTTTCTCGTTCATATCTGCATATTCCTATAGGCTGAAACGTCAGCAAACCTGGGAAAAACTATTCTCGATTCAAATAAAAACAAAAATTTGTTGTCAGACCCTATAGGTAACATACGAATGAGCGATAATAAAGGTTTATCCATTTTTCTGTTTTCAAAGTAAAGTTAAATAAAACATACCCATGATTTTATGAAACTTTTTTTTATTATATTATATATTCCCAAATGCAGCAGTCCATTCTATTGAAGTAGTTTTCAACCACAATTTCGTACATTTAGGGCTGTATCTCGGTGATACTTGGCGAATGTTAGTCTTTAAATGCTCAAACATTAGGGGATAAACTTCGTTGTTGCGGTTTCTGACGTAACCACACTAAAAAGTCTAACCCCAATGCCTTAATGGGAAATTGACGTCGCCAAAATATGAAATTGCTGGAAACGTCTCATACAATAAAATTAAAATCGATTGTTTTGTATTGCGTATGGTAACGCTTGGTAAAACTACATACATACTGGTCAGTTCATAATCGGTTTTCTTTAGTTGCAGCTTAAGAAAAGTCTACGGCCAAAGCGCTCTAAATTTATGGTGACGGTCCTTCCAGCGTCAGTATTGTAAAAATACAGCTCTGTGACACCTGAAAACAAAACTCATATTTTCTGGATGGAATAGTTTTACCTCAATCTTTTCTGGGTTCTACGAGTTTCACATTGTCACAATTTTGTTTGTTGATGTATGTATGTATGTAACTACCTAGTAAGATATTAACTTCATTGCTGATCTCAGCATTGAATGCTTGTTGCTCTAGCAACTAACTAGCATTTCTACGGTGTTGTGAATGCCAGTTGCAGGTGCAAGATGCAGATGATGATACTTGCAACGCTTCCAGTCTCTTAAAATTCTTTATAATCTTGCCAATTCCTCGAACAGTAGTTAGACCGTAATCACCCTGTAATGTAATGCTCGGAAAGTAATCGATTTTAAATTACAACTTTTGTAATCAGTTTTATTTATTTTTAATCGTATTTCGATTATTAAACGATCCATGTCAATGACATTTTAGACATTGGCCAACTAAAAACCTGGCCAGACTGACGGTTTTGAAACCATTAAATGGGCAATCTAATAGATTTCCTGCCCACTAGTTGAAGATTTTGTGTGCCACAGTATTCAGTACGACCACCCCTACAAGCAATAAAGTCGATTTCACTAATTCAGCTGATAAGTGAAAATCTTTTGGAATGGAAAGCCGTTCTTTCATGGTAAAAAGGAGATTCATAATTCTGTTACTCAGACCGAAAGTAGAATACAGCTCTTATGCTGCAGCTGCTCATGTTAACAGAAGTGATTGGCTGAATATCGATAAATCAACTCTATAAGCTTCTGCTTTTTCAGAGGATATTAGGAAAATATTTTGTATTTCGCATACTTTTTTTGTTCAAAATCAATTGTCGTATGAAAACGTGGGATAAATACCGAAATCTACATCAACAATTAATATAATAGAATAGGGGACCCCTACAAAGCCAATCCAAATTAAAACGTTAAATGCGTACGAAAATTTCCACAAAAAGACGGCCTACAATTAAAAAGAAAAAAATTAAATAGATGTCGTTTTAACTAGAAAATAAATTTCAAAAATAAAATAAATAATACGTTAACATAAATTAATCGTGAAATAGCAGTAACAAAAAACCAGGATAAGAACAGAAGCAAACGGAAAACAAAGATCGCAAACTAAAAAAAAACAAAACATTTACACTCTTTCTCTGCACTGAAGAGAAAATACTTGGGACTAGGCCACTAAAAAGCATCACGATGTACTATATCACTAAACATTACTCATACTCATTTAACAGCTAAAAAAAACTCTTCTCTTTTTCCTTTTGTAATATTTCTCAGCTCTTATAACAACAAAAACAAATATTAACAACTAGAAAGCGTAGTACATACATATATATATATAAAAATAAAACAGAGAAAGAAAAACGTGCAGAGTTTAATTTAACTCATACAGAATGACAAAAAGAAGAGACATATACAGTGTTGCCAACACTTAGAAAATTTTATTAAAATGCTGCAATTTATCTGACATTTTTATTGGTATCGCTAACAAACAAACAAACAATTTCTACAGCTGATTTGTACAATCAAGAAAATATATTTTTACACTACATTTCTGATTTGATATTTAATAAACGATTTAAATTGGCGCCACTGCTCTCTTGTAAAGATACAAAAACGCATGGTTGGTTCAGTATTATCGCGTATGTTGTTGCTTCTCTTTTTTGTTACTCCACAATGGGGTGGTGTTAAAAAAATTAAAAATAATTTAGAAACAGTGTTAAAAAAATCAACAAACGACAACAGCAAGAGTTACAAAAATAAAATGCAAGCGAAGTATTAAGAATTTTCCTTAGTGCAGAGTAATAAAGACAGAAACAAAACTAATAATTACAAATAAAATTGAGAGTGAGTAACTAAGGCTGTTTCTTTGGTTAAGAGTTGCTAACAGAGCATTTATGCTTACATACACACACATACGTATATTTGCAGGCAAACATATCCACAGAAAATTTTCTCTATTCTATTAGAAGTTATGGCTGATTTTCTCTCTATTTTTTTATTGTAGGTATGTAGTTTTCATTTTTTATTATTGTTTGCAGCAAACAAAAATGCCGGCTGTCATCTGTATTTAATCAGCAGCATGTTTGTCAAGTTTTTTCTTTCTCACTCAACTTTTTTTTCTTCTAGTATGTATGTATATATTATTGTTGATATTTTTGTTTTCTATCGTTCTTCAATTTTTTACTTAATTAATGACGCTCACAATTATTTAGTTTAGACAGGAGAACATCAAATCCTTCTGTTTAGTTTTTGTTGTTCAGAAACCCGATTATGCATAAAGAACTCGTTGTGCCGACAGCCATTACTGCAATTGACACATACCTCTCTCTTCCAAACTTTCCTAGAGGGATAACATAATGGCTTTACATCTCAAGAGAGCCTTGCCCAGAAAATCTTTTAATTTACTCGGACAAACCGGCTGAGCTGAAATCCGTGACGAATGTCCTAACGATATTCGTCCTCATACATAAATGCTGTGAATTTCTCAGGGAAATTTCCGATCATTCAGAGATAATTCTTATAGAAGTTCCATTACTGAGGAATAGGTCAAGGTACCACAGCTCGCAATCGTCAGCATGATGTTATAGGGCATAAATCTTCCAATTGCTTCAGTTAAGCTGAGCATTCTTTGGTTGTTTAAAGAGACTTAACTTCTCTGACAGCAGAAGAGTACATGCAATATTATTCCGCTGGACTGGATTGTTTTATTTCCTTAAATTGCATGACCTCTGCATTATTGATGTTCTATCAGGCCACTGAACCATTGACCGGTTAACATGGCATTTTGTTAAATTAAGGGGCTGTGGGTTTAAGTAAGAAGAGATTATTACCTACATTATTTGTCATTGTTCGGCATTTGCCTTGAAGAGGCGGAGGTTCTCGATTTCCCATTTGTGGTCGTCTTTCACAGAACTATACAAAATTAGAATTTATTTTGAAGTCGGGATGGTTTTTTTTTTAAATGTATTTAACCCTCGGTTTGTATATTCATTTGTGGTACCACAACGGGTCTAATCTTACCTCTAACCTTGTATATAATATATCGTTAAGGTATTTATTTTCTTTAGCTCTTAAAGTCAATCGTGTAATAAAAAGCCAGACCTACCAATTGGTAATAAATTATACATGAAATTAAAAAAAAGAAAAAAAAAACTAATCCATAATTGGAGATGCGGGGCATCGATCCCCGTACCTCTCACATGCTAAGCGAGCGCTCTACCATCTGAGCTACATCCCCATGTTGGTGATAAACTGTTACGGTTATTTCGAGTCATTTTTTTATACCGCAAACTAACAACAACAACTGCAATGTCCATTACCAAGAAAAGAAAAAACTATTTTTAAATCAGACAGACAGACAATGTTTTGATTTGTTTTTGTGTTTATTTTTGGTAGCAAAACTTTGTCCAATAATGCCCAGTGGTGGTAGCGAGCGTCTATTGGTGTGGGATTATTTTTAAACAAATTTTAACGTCAGTGAAGCATTATTATTTAAAAAAAAAGCAAAAAAAATGTAATTCAAATATATCTAGATATGTATGTATTGCATTTTTCTTGTTGTTTTTGTTCTATATGAAAAAAACTTAAAAATTAATGAATAAAAACTCACAGTTATACGAGGGCTAGTATTTATATTTTGGTGCCAAATTTAAGGAATCGAAATACAACTTTGACTAGGTTTGCCGTTATAAAGAGGATTTGAATTGACCGGCGAGGCAATACGTATATAAAGCAGTCTTATGCAGTTAATAGGTCTACGATATGATCGCTTTTTTTAAAAAATATCTTCTGTGTACATAAGAAGGACTTGGAGACGATAGAATATCTCCACTGCACTTGGTAGAAGGTTTCTTTAAAGCATGCATTTCTCTCTTTCAGCAACCGATATTTAAGATTTTCCGAAGTTTATTGTGGGATTACTTTATACATATCTGTGTCCATTCTTGCGTAACTAATTTTTCTGCATTTTTGTTACTCGTTTTTGCTTCTCAATTTTATTTACACAATGGATCGCTTGATCCCTGGGAGTTTTGTGTTGGCTGTTATTGATATACAAGTTCTTACATCTATCTACTTACCTACCTACCTAGAAACACGCAATTCTCATGCTACAAAATTTTCTTATATTGTCAAAATATCAATAGCTGACTTCGTATTTCGTTTGTATACTTCTAAGAATTTGTTTTCATTAAGGCATTCATGCAGAGAATTTATGGGGATTCTTTTTAAGTGCGTTTATAAGTAATGGTAATTAAAATTGAAATAATATTGTAATTAAAATATATTTCAAATAAAACAAATTTATTATTTTTATATTGGAATTATAATTTTGAATTTTATAAAGAAAGCACATCTAGCAATACCCCTATTAGCTGCTTTCATTAATATCGGCATAAATTATACCAAGTATGTATTGAATGCATGAAAAAAAGTAACCGTTTAATGCTTCGGATGACAATTATATGTGAGCCTCCAAAGAGAGGTCATCGTCTTCGTCATCATATGTATATCACTCTAATTATGTCATAATATGTAGCTCTATTTGCTTCTAAACGAAATTTTTCACATTTGTATATTGTTTGTGTACATGTGCTTGTAATGATTTCCTATTGTGCTTCCTCTTCTTTATTATCTAAATCTCTAATCTCTTTTCTCCCTATTTCTCTCTCATTCTAAACAAACTCGTTATAATCACGTTTGTTTTAAAAAGAGAGTTATGTTGGACGGCTAGATAGACCACCACTATATGAATTTCAAACAAGTTGTGCACGTTTTTTTTTCCTATCTCTGGTTTGTTTTCTCATTTTTCTGTAGCCATTTTTTAACAATTATTTAGTTTTATTTATTAATGTTATTGCTGCTATTGTTGTTATTTTGGCTTTTCTTTATATTTGTATGTTACTCATCAGATGTTTGGCTGACTATGTTTATTTTTGTTATTTTACTTTTCACTGTCTTTCGTTTTTATTGTTTTCTATTGTTTTGTGTTTTTTTTTTTACTTTTATTGTTGTGTGGCTCTCCCATATTTTATTAATATTATGCTGACGAGAGTGTGTGCTCTCTCTTTTACTCTGTTTGATTCATATGTTGGAAATTACAATGTTGCCTTTTGTCTAATTGAAGGGTAATTTAGACGATTTTTAATCGCTTATTTGGAAAATACAACAAATGTTTCTATATAGACGTCTTATGCGGCCCCCATACTATGTTCAGACACACTTATATTGAGTAAATCGCAATGAACGGCTTAATTGATCTCAATATTTCATATAATACTATGTTCAGACATGCACTTTTATTAAGTCAATATTCGGTTTATTGATTACCAATATTTTAAGTGTTTAGACATAACAATATACGTAGTTCAGTTCTTATTCAATATTCTTTTGACAGCTGGTAAACAAAACAGCTAGTTGTTTCAACAACATTGTTTTTGTTTTGTTCGTTGGTTTTTTCTCTTTTTTCTTTTCTTTGTCGTTGTTGATACTTGTGTTGTCAAATTTTATTCTTAATGAATGTTCAAATTAATTATTTTACAACATTTTCTTTACATTAGCAACACTGCCTGTGGATTTTACTCATGCCAGTAATTGTTTACTCCTTTTTTTTGCACAACAGTTTCTTGTTTGCTTGTTCAGCTTCTAATGAATAATAATGTGTACATCAATAATGCTGTAGTAGTAGTCGTCGTTGTTTTGTTGTTATTTTTATTAGTGCGGCTAAACGTGGAATTACATACAATTTTTTCGCCTTATTATGATTGCTGTTGTTGTTATTGTAAACATTTAGCCAGTCAGCAGTAGTAGCAATAACAATAAATCCCTGCCATACATTTTTCGCTTTTGTGTTTGAGAGTCACTGTGTGAGATGGTTTTTGTTTTGTTTCGTTGATTGGATTCTGTCTCAGTTGTCAACCATCGTTTGAATAAAAAACTCAACGTGTGGAACACGGTGCATTTACGGTGTGTAAAATAGCGATTTTAATCTGAAGAAAATTTAATTTTGTGAAATAAACTAAAAAAAATGTGCAATAAATTAAAAAAAAAAAAATAATATAAAACAGAAATAAATTGGGAAAATATATATATACAACAGTTAATTTAATTTTGTATAAATTAATTCCATGCATTATAAGCTATGGCCGTAACATATTGATTTAAGTAAACATAAAACAATTTAAATATTATTCTATAATATTTTTAAATATAAAAAGTGAAAAATAATATAATACAAAAAAAAACAAAATTAAATAAAATGGAATTTTATAGACCAAAAATTTTAAACAAGAAAGAAATGTTAAATGGAGTTATTAAAAACTCATCATAATTATATAAAACAATAATAATAAAACATAATATCATATTTAATTGTAGAAATATTATACATATGTATATGAAATTTAAATAAAATTATTTAAAGCACGTTAAAAATATATTAGAAATAAAAAATAAATAAAATAAAATTATATAAAACATAATACAATTAAAACAAAATTGAAATAATTAAAAAAAAAAGAAAAAAAATTATTAAAATTAAATTGCAAAAATCAAAAATATTAAAAAAGAATGCTAAAAATAAATTAAATTACGCTTTATTTGAAAATTGTAAATGATATGTTTATTGTCGTATCGATAAGCTTAGCCTTCTATCACTTTATTTGGGTCCTTTAAGATCCCATTGTTATACCAGTTGCATTTAATCTGTTCTCAACCATCCTAATAGTTTTATAAAGGTGCCGATTATATCCAAATCACCTTTGGCTAGACACGATCTGTCAGCAAATTCTGAGTCCCCAGGTGACGGGTTTAGCCTTCCTTGTCCTTAAAGTTTCTGGAGAACTCGTTGTGAGGAATTCATAGCTTTGGGCGTGCTTTTACCCAAAGGCCAATGTTTCGTTATCATTGTTACGAAGTAAGAAGGTGGATTCGGTGGATGCGGACTAGGTTTAATGCATATTTCGTATTATAAATAAGTATGTATGATAATGTACCGGAGGATCGGATTTATATGCGCACTTTATTACTTCTTTCATCTGCAAATGCCTGAAGTTTCTGGAAATTTCACGTATGAGATCTTCTGAATTTTCTATCGGCGTACCAGCCTTTCAAAGTGTTTCAGTTATGTTTTTACCAATATGTACACAGGAAATCATCTGTGGGCCACCGTCACCATCGAATAATTCGCTATCATATCCTTGGACAGTTTTAGATGTGAGGTACACACTCTCTAGGGATATTACCACTGAATATTCTTTGAAACTTTATTTGCATTACGGAATTCATTTTGGCCATTCTTTTAGGCAGCAGTAGTCTAAGGATTTTAGTGTCGGTCAACAAGAGCGAAGTACTTCTTTAACTGCAAAATTATTAAATCGTAAATGAGCCAATGATGACAATTACGTTACTTTTTCTACATTTAAAGCATTGTTAACCCAAACTTCACAAATTTTTTCCGCAAGGCATAATATGACTATAATTTTTTGAATTTGTGCCCACTTTTAAACTGAGATGATACATACTTACATATTTGGTCATTACAACCATTAGGTCAGGATTACGACCTAGCTCCTCACACCACTTATGTTGTGTGTGTGTTAATTTTATACTTGAGTGGAGGGATCTACAGTTTAAAGCCGACTCCGAACGACGGATTTTCTGAGAAACTTTTCATGACAATTTTTATTTACTCTCAGGGTTTTTGCCAGAAATCTGCTGAGAGGAAGTCGCCGAAGAAATACTTTTTGTATTTTGTTTTGATGTCTGGCCTGGGGCTCGAACCCTGGCTTTACGTCTAATAAGCCAACGCACTATCTACTAGACTACGGCGACTTCTAACTGAGATGATATTTGACACAATTATTTTAATAAAGTTTAAAATGTTACTCTTTAAACAAGCTGTAGAATTGTTTGATTTAGATAATACGTTGTGTTTGGGTACTTTTCGCGACAGAATTAACCCGGTCGCGGGGCATAAAAACACTCAAAGCATTCGACTTCGTTGTCATCTTACTATTTCTTTCTCTAAAAGCTATACAAAAAAAAAAGCATGCCATTACACTAACCCGTACTAGTACGTGTCCTGTGCTATCTATCGTTTTGCGCCCACAATGTTTAAATATTATCAGAGATATTACATTTTAGAGCCATCTACTTACTGATATCTTGTATACGAATTTTCTCGACAACCCTATATAATTTAACTCTTCTGATTATCTTGCAATTATGAAAAGTAACTCAGTGTTCTTATTGTTTTTGCTGTTCGGTTTCAACATACATACTTACATATTTGATCATTACAACCCTTCAGTCAGGATTACAACCTAGCTTCTCACACCACTTATGTTGTGTGTGTGTGTGTTAATTTTATATGGGTGGAGGGATCTATAGTTTAAAGCCGACTTAGAACGACGGATTTTCTGAGAAACTCTCATGACAATTTTTATTTACTCTCAAAGTTTTAGCCGGAAATCTGCTGAGAGGCAGTTGCTGAAGAAATATTTTTTTAATATTTTGTTGTTTTGCAGATGTTTTTCCTGGTGTCGACATCTCTACCAAATTTAAAGGATAAATATTTAACAAATTGTATACTGGGTTATTCAAATCCCTACCTCTCTCACTCTATATCTCTCATATAAATTATTAATTCAAATAGAAATGTTAATTCGACGGAATGCATTAAATAAGGAGGAATAATAAAGATGTTTGAAATTAATTTTTTTTAATTTTATTAATCTTATAAAGTGGATAAAAGTAGTAAAACTACAGCAAGTAGAACTTTCCTACTAACCACTCAATTTAAAATAATAATGCACTTTTTCTCTCTTTTTTTATATTTCCATTTAATACTAAGAGAGGAGAGTATGGAATTAAGCCTTGTGTCTTATATTAAATACACCCAATTACTCAAAACGAAACAAAACAACCTAAAATTAAATATTATTATTGTAGTAATTAATTATGAATTTAAATATTAACATTCGCGTAATTATTATACCTTCCTTCCTTTGTTACTTTTCAATGCCATTATTGTTGTTTTCGTAATTCTTGATTTTATTTCTGACACGTGTGTCATTAATTGATTCAAAAACAGTCTGTAAATTCCTATTTTTCATTTCAAAGAGAGTGGAAAACGAAGAAGAGAGAGAAAGAAACATGAAAACAATCCTTCCACCCATACCATATGTAAATACTTTCTGTTGTGCACTTTTGTTTCACCCAATTATCTATCCAATTATAACTGCTTTGGGTTTCTTACGCTACGCATAAGAGTAACATAGTAGTATGTGTAGGTGCTCACATTACTCTCTTCTTTCTAAGCCTTAAGTACTCAACTGTTTTTTCACACTTACAAAAACTTACGTGTGTAGTTGTTTCTCTTTCTTTTTTTTTCGAAAAAGATACTCTTTAATTGTTGCTTTTGTTGTTACTTAAAACTTAATCCAATTTGTTGTTTCTTTCTATTAATTTGTCTGTCCCCTGTAAACTTAAGCTCTTCACATAAAACATAATGAAAATGCCAGATTTAAATAGGAATGTTAAGCGTTAATGGGAGAAGAAATTCTTTTGAAAGTTTATTTGCATAAAATAAACATTTCTTAGGGAAATTTTATATCCTGCGTATACACGTACAATTTACAAGCAGTTCTAAAGAAATTTTAATGAGGGAATTAAAATTTTTGTTCTTGGCTAATTTGTATGATAAGGAGTAGCAGTATATATTTGTGAAACAGTATGGATTGGATATACAGGTAGTCCCCGACCTACGACTATTCGCATTTACTATATTTTTGTTTCCAATATTTTTCATAGAAAATACTTAAAGAAGACAGATATGTACTTGCGGGGAATCCCTAAAATATATGAGAAAATAAAAAAACAGTAAAAAAAATTCGATTTACATACATATTTCAGTACAAATATTACATTACATTAGCTAAGTCGGAATTTTTTTTAAGGGAATAATTTTATATCTTTCCAAAAATGGCTGGAACTGACCCTCAAAGTTGGTAGTACAGTATGTAATTTTTTTTCTTAATTTTTTTTTATATGAAATTCGACTTGCGACTTAATCGACTTACGACCGATGACCAGGAACCTATCGCGGTCGTAAGTCGGGGAATACCTGTAATCTAGTCATTTTTTTCAATTAGGATTTGATGATAAAGTGATATTCTTTAAACAACCTATAATTATGTATGTGTGTGAAGATAGATTTTAAAATGTGTTACCCTAGACGCAAACCAAGTGTTTTGTTTACCTAATTTTACCCATTAATTTTAATCCTTTTTCATGTTTTTCATTCCAAGCCTTAAATTAATTATTTAACATAGTTCTGTTACTAACAAATTATTAACAGAGCTCTGTTATGTTATTAACAGGACTTCCTCCTCCTCTTCTCTGCTTCCTAATCTATCAGAACAGACTTTGCTCATGTCATCATCCACCACGATGGTGAACAGCTGAGGTGATAGAGGGCATCCTTTACTGTGAGAAAAACAAAACCTGATGTATACTATGAAATCGATTAAAACTTTTAAACTAATTCTATGAATTAAAAATTAAAATTTAATAATTTATTAACAGAAAAAAAATAATACAATTAAAAAAAATTAAATCGTAATAAAATATATAAATCAATACCAAAAAAAAATTATAAACCAATAATAAAGAAAATTTAAAAAATAAAATAATAATAATAAAAAAATAACAAAATTATAATAAAATTATAAAACTGATTTAATAACTTAAAAAAATTAATTATAAAAAAAGAATTTAAAAAATTAAAAAGAAAAAATTAATTAAAAAAGTGGCCATACTTAGTGTTTATAATATTGTTTCTAGAGCATTTATGATATAAATAGTGAATTAAAAGAATAATAAATCCCCAAACCCCTTAAGTTATTATAATAATAACACATCGTAATATTTTCAGAAACCAACGAATTTAGTTTTTTCTTTGCGAAGGATAACATCAAATGTAAATAAATTCAAATCCCATGTAAAATAATTTTGTAAATATTGAAAAAAAAAGAAGAAAACATATCATTTAAATAACCTCACCTTTTCAAGTGACCTTGGTTCGCAAGTTTATATGCTTTTAAGTCACGTTGCATGTGAGTGAGTTTTGTCACGTTATTATTTTTAATCCTCTAAGAATCCTTAAAAGGATTTACAGTCGACAACTCATCGTTCACTTACTTGACACTTTTATCCGTTATTGCTGCTGCTGTTACCGTGTGTTCCTGTTTCTATTGTGAATTATCACAGGCTTTACTTGTTCCTCTTGTTTTTTATATCTTTGACGGAAAGTATTGCCTGCGTGTGTGTTTTGTGTGTAAAATTGTAAATAAAAAAGGAAATACATCTCTCTCTCTGTCTCACGCCTGCTCTTACACTCTCTACTCATGATGAAATTTCTCCATGAATTTATATTCGACGCACGTAATGCTGAGGATGTGGCAACATTAACCGCTCAAGAAATGGTAAATAAAACTTCATTTTTTTTTCTTTTCAAAAAATTAAAAATAAAAAATTTATTTATTTTAAGATCCCTTCTACTCGGTAGATGTTAGAATTTAATTTGAGGAATGGTTTAAAAATTGTAATTGAGGAATTTATCACTCATACACAAAGTTTTTGTTTTGAAAAAATACATGTATGCATGTACGACACATACTGTGGTCGGCAAAAGTAAGTCAATTAATATCGTAGCTTTGTAAAACGTTAAAAAAATTCTCTACTACCTATTAACTGCAATACACGAAAAGAGGCTACGCATTCTTCGGGTGCCAAACAATCCGTATTCCAGGTGAAAGAGATGTATTTACAATTGGCAATCTTGTCAGACAAGCGTTTTTGAAACTATATTATGCTTGTTTGTTTCTTTATCTGTTTTAATTTCTGCGGTACTTAGCACTCCGAAGATTATTATACTATGTTCAGATATGCACTTTTATTGAGTCAATATTCGGTTAATTGAGTACAATATTTTAAGTGTTCAGGCATAATAATATACGCAGTTTAGCTGCTTATTCAATATTCATTTGACAGCTGGTAAACAAAACAGCTGGTTGTTTCAATAACGGTTTTTTTTGTCGTTGTTGACATTTTAGTTGTCAAATATCAACAAAAAGTGTTCGGTTAATTGTAATATGCTAAACATAATTATGACAGTGCTTCCTTTTAAGTTTTACACAATATTATAACAATTTTCGTATTTATTGCGCAATTATTAATTGAAACTTTCTATTAAATATTGAGCTCAATAATGGCGTTTATTGCGATTTACGCAATAAAGGTGCATATCTGAGCACCGCTTTACGTGATCATTAGGTGAAGGTGCTGTTAACTATACACTTTCAACCAATCGCTGAGTTGTACTTTGGGTCGTTCTCAAAGGTATAAGGACACATTATAAAGGTCTGTCCTTTTTCTTACTTTTTTGACAAATAGGTCCAATACAAGAGTAGGAACAGCTGCCTCTCACCAACACTGAGCCTCCTTCATATTTTACAGCGTTTCTACAAAAATAAGGTTTAAGACGCATGTGGAATGCTTTTCTAACAGTAAAGATTTCCTTATCCGTTATATTTAGACTTATTGGAGAACAGAATTTTTTCCAATCGAAAATTTAATTTTAGCCACCACTGTATATCTGCCCCAATGGAATTTTTCTATTTTTTCTATTTTTCATCCGGAAATACTGCCAGAGCCGTTAAGCATTCTAAAAAATTACAAAAATTTAATGGATTTTAACACGGTTGCTCTTTCAATGATACTCGTTATGACAGCAAATCACTTTAAAATAATTTCCATTCCATTCTATGCTGAGGGTTGATTTAGTATGTATGTTAGGGTTCCAACGCCAACATCATCGAAAAAAAAACCAGTCAAGCCATCTCATATAAAATAAAAAAGCGATTCGTAGCGATTGTTTAAATTAAAATAAATATTTTTCCTGTTTCAATTATTGAACGACAGACAGACAGACAATCAAAATGTTAAAAACAAAATAAAGTGCATAAATTCCAGTGACAGATGGTCAAAAGAATTTTAAAAAAATTGCGTTTCAGTGAAAAGCATTGAAAAAAAATTTCTTTTTTCTGTTGTTTGAAAATTTCTGCTTCATTGGTTTTAAGTTTGATACTTAAAAAATTTAAATTACTAGCATAGCAGACATATTTTCTATTGTAAATTTTATGTCAGGTAACTACACAGAAAATTTAAGAAAAATCCCACTAACGACGTCAAACCAAACGATCTTTGTTGCAAGTTAATATCGCCTTCTCGTGAGGTGATTATGCTTTCAATTAGCTCGTGCCGAACATCAAAAATCGCATGAGTTGGCACATAACGCCGTTCTGTTGAACCACATGTCATTGGTAACCAGATTATAAATTGAGACCAACAGAAGCTTGACCTATAGTGATCGCCGTTCACAGTGCTGGCCTGGCTAACGTAGTTTTCAAGGAAATATGAATCGATGACGCCGCTGGCCCAAAAACCCAATCAAAACAGCGACTCTTCCGGGATGAATTAAAGGCTCTTGGATCGCATGCGGATTGGTATCACCTCAAATTAAACAATTTTGTTTGTTTACGTACCCATTCAATGAACTTCATCACTGAAGATAATTTATTATTAATAATTTCATTGATGAAAATATAGGGTCAGACAAGACATAACACCCATTTTGATAAAATAACTTTAGTATCTTTATGTATTTATTATTGTTGAATGCAATAGCCTTCCAAAACGAACTGAATAAATGATAACTATTTTGACAGATGTAGCTTTAACAAAATGGACGTTTTCAGCTGTCAAAGTTCCAAAGTCCTCCTGACAAACATTCTCAAACTTTCTGTGTTAAACCATGTACGGTGTTCTGACGTATTTTGTTATTGTTTTTATGTTTTTTTTTTTTGTATAATAAACAGTTCAAAGCAACACTCATCAATGAAATAAAATCAATATTTGCAAAATAACTCATAACATACATAGTTTCAATTTTTTTTTTAATTTCATTCATTCATTCATCATTTGGTTTTGGTTTCATTATTTTGTTTCTCATTCTCTTTTGCTGATTTACGACTCCTTGATTTTTACATTTCTTCCTTTTTTTCAAAACACAGACACTCTCTCGTTCTCTTTTCATTAATATTTTTTAAGTACTGTTGGTTACATTTCCTTTTTTCCTTCTTTTTACAGAGAGTTCTCTTTGCATAGGTTTGTCTGTGTATGAGACGTTCTCATTGTATAGTTGTTGCTCTATTTTTTTTTCTTCCCTTTACACAGTGATTATGAGAGACTGCCTGCCTGCCTGCCAACAAATCAACTGGGTTGACAAAAGCAAAACTCGAATATCTGACTATCTGGCCATCTGACTTGACGCGACGACGCTACTCGACTTATGTGTTGAGTGTGTATTATTGTTCATTTGTTCTCTTTTCTTGTTGTTTATGGTTTTTTTTCTCTTCTTCTTCAATTATTTTGTTTGCCTTTTACGGTTTCTTTTCATGAAACAACTGTGTGTGAGTGGCTCAGGGTGAAAAGAACATCAGAGTGTAGCAGTAGGTAGTGTGCATGTGTTTTGATAACCCCATACATATCATTACTATTACTGTTATTATTTTCTTCTTGTTCTTGTTGCTGTTGTTTTGCTTTAATTGTAAGTACTTACAAATCGTAAGTGTAAGTAGTTTTATTTCTACAGTGTTTTGTCTGTAAATACAGTTTTGTGCGATAAAATAGAACCACACTGCCTTGTCCAAAAATAAACTTCAAAACTTTCATGATGAAGGACTATTTGCATTGTTCTTCAGCATGAATTCAAGCCCATAGTAGGTCATATCAAAGTATTTCGTGATTTTGTGAGTGTAGTTTATTGCTGATTTAGTTGCTTAACAAACCGGGAAAATTTTGTTTAAATGAAGCTTCACTCTATCAATCGTATGTACTCTCAAGATCCTGTTTTCGCTGTTCAAATATCAGTTTTTTATTATTTCTCTTGCTTTTTTTAAGTTTCATTCTCTAGCAGTTTCTAGAATCACTGGGTTACCAATTATTTTTATTTAGAAATAACAATCTAAAGAACTTCGTTTATTAAGCAAGTTCTAGGATGATAGGGTTACCAACTATCAACAACGCTATTGGAAAATGTATGGGATTGCATTATTGTTTTGGGTGTAGAGGGGAACATTTTTTTTTATTTTTCTATTTAATTTCCCAAGCGGAGGCCTTACCGATCTTGCCCAAGCTCTTCATTGCTGTTGTTATCATTTCTACGTAGTAAGCAGCCGTCCTCCTATATCCGTTTTTGCTTGACACGGCTGCTACTGTACTATGTCTGTTTAAATTTTCAGCATCATATGCGTGCATTTTCACCATTAAGGAAGAAATACTCATACTCTTTCAGCAGTCGGAAGCTCTAAACGACTCAAACAATCGAAAATCATTTCAGAAGAGCAAACATCTTCACCCTATTTGTAAAGACAAAATTCATTAATATTCACAAGTTTTATAAAACAGTGACGTGTGTTGTCGCTTCTTTTTTAACTTTAATAGAGTAGAGTCACTGGTCTGTAATTTTCCAGCTTTAGCGCATTCATCTGTCCTTTTTTGTTTTCAGAAATTCTGGTGTACTTGTTGCCAATTGAAAATCGCTACAGATGTCAACAATAACTTTAGATGATCTTTTCTACAACTTTACCAGCCTCTTACTCTTATTCTCAAGTTACTTTCTCTGTCTTTAGTCTGACTATTGGCCACAGCATTTTGAATATTTGAACTGAACATTGAAAACAAGCACAATTGTGCTATATTTTCTATCTCTGCTGCATAGGTGGTGCTCCCTCATAATAGTTATTGAGTTAAATGTCGTCGCAAGTTCTAATTTTTATTTTGTCTTCTTTCTTGTTTTGTCGGCTTCTTCTCTTGAGGTCTTTGTACTTTAAACATAAAAATCTATAAAAATAAAAAATTAAAAGAAAAGAGAAACACGAACTAAAATTGTTTAAATATTCCCTCAAAATACTTGAGGGTTTCTTTTCTCTTGCGCGTTTCTCTTGCCTTTGCTTAGCTTACTTTTCATTCAATCAAAAAACACGAAAACTTTTGCTTAGAAAATCGATATTAAAAGAGGAAAAAAAAAACGAATTTCCACCGGTAATTTCTTGGCAAAGTACTGTTATTGTTGTGTTAAAAAACACATGTTTTTCACAAAAGAGAACAAATAGTACAAGAGGTTTAAGCGGTTGACAGAGTGTGTAGGCCGGCCAGATGGATTATGGTTCATAAGGTAAGCGGTCTACTTTAGCCGAACAACATTAGTTGACATTTTCCTCGTTTCCTTAGTGCCTTACGGAAGATACTAAAAGGAGAAGAATTACTTAATTTATATAGAATATATAAAAGCTTTGCTGAATTTATTGATCTTACTTAACACCTTGCAAGTTAGGAAAGTGCTTGCACCGATGCAGTGTTCTCCAAACATCGTACCCTGTCATACAGAAGAAGCTAAAAATCCGAGTGACAGTAGATATACTCGTGTATCAACATTGATTGCTTCAACACAAATGTATTCTATTGTGGCCTATTTTCCCTATCGTTCCAATCAAAATTAATGCTTTGAATCCTTGAACGAATCACGAAGTAAAGTGTACTTAAGTGAGGGCGTGCTACATCGATCAAAATATTTGTTGGTCGGTTAGTCACAGTCTGGTCTATAAGATAGAAGGATGAGACAATTATGGCTTCCTACGGATCACAACATGAACAAGAATTCTGGGCGGAATGGTATTCCACCAATGGTCCTGAAACAGTGTTCTCCAATGCTCGGTCGTCTATTAAATAAACTTTTCAGTGCCTCATATCGTGCCGGTATTTTACTTACTGGAAGGTTGATAATGTAACACCATTCCCCCAAACAGGGTAAGGCTAATAACACTGAGAACTACCGACCAATATCAATATGTTCCACACTTTCCAAAATTATAGGAAGTGTGATAAGTCACCGTCGTGTGGAATATCTAGAGTCCAACTAACTGATCAGTGACAAACAGTACGGTTTACATCGCACCCGTTCTGCTGGTGACCCGTTAGTGTTACTCCCAGAAAGGTGTCTCCAGTCTATACGGCAATTTGGTGAGAGCAAGCTTGTGGCTTTAAATATTTTAAAGGCATTTGGCGCCTCTATCGTGACACTTTTCTAATGGTGTTGGTAGCCATTTCTTTCGATTTATATAAATTTTTCTCGGGGATCGCACTGTACGGTTTGTTATAGATCTGATGGTATGCATCAGATGATTGGTATTGTTATACCTCCAATCCTATCTACTCTTTTAATGGAAGACCGAGCCTTTTCGGGATTGGAGCGAAAAGGATTAATATGAGTGACACACACACATCCGAGCTACACTTAATCTCCGAATGGGGTCGCATAAGTACAGTTGCAAAAGCAGCAAAATATTAGGAAGTCATAAGCTCTTGATGTTGGAGGCATGAACATTCAGTGTAATGTTCACTGGAACCAAAATATTTTTCAAGTGTCGCAAGTAGCATTTAATTGTCTCGCTATTTTACTACACCACCTGAGCTCCTTTACTATTCACACCATTTATATCCCACCGAAAATAGAATACAACTCTCATGTATGGACCGGTATCTGGAAATCTATTTTGAGGTTACAGATTCAGCGGACCAGCGTTCTAATGTTGCTTGTGTTTCACTATTCTATCGCTGCTTCAACGGAATGTGCTCGAGTGGAATAAAGCAACTTGTTTCCGAAAACTTGTTTCCGAAATTGTCTTTTTCTCAGAGCACATGAGATGGCTGTCCATTTGCCAGTGGATTGTACACTGCGAATTTGTTTTTTTTATCCATATTATCCGTATGTGAAATTCTCTTTCAGCAGAAGGTTTTTTTTCTGTCAATGCTAACATAAATAAATTCAAATCTAATGTCTACAAACACTACTCCCTCTTTCCCCCTTCCCCATAACTTATTTTCCTAGTTTCAACACATTGCATTGCATAAGTGGGTGGGGTTCATCACTTGAGTGTGTGTCACTGATTGAAGTCAGTGGAATATATTCAGCATATGCTTGGATGGGCCATCCATATGCTACAGTTGCATGAAATAAAGAAAAAAATTTCTTGCATTTTGAATGTCTTATTTATATTTAAAAGAGGGAATAAATATCAGATTCAAAATGCCTTTATATCACATCAAAATGTCATATAAATTGTTAAAAACATAAACCATGTGTCAAAAATATGTCAAATACAGTAGATTCTGCATTTTTATATAATAAATCCAATACAACGAATACGTAAAACTCACTCTTTATTTTTAACCCCACTTTTCGTATTATTTGGTCAATTCACACAAGCCGTTGTATCGTTGTATTCATTGTATTGTTGGAAGAACATACAACAGTGTATGATTGTTGTTGATATTTTTCATATAAAAATCCGATACACTTATACACATTTTTTCCATATGTTTTTAAAAGTTGTATTGGTTTCGTGCTATCAAATTGTTTGAATGCCATGAGATACACAATACAGCATAGCATTGAGCGTTCACAAACAAATAAATGTATTCAATACAACATACACGATACAAAGTCGTGTGAATTGCCCAATTGTTCTTCATCTAGAATAAATGAAATTATTGGAAATTTTCCCTGTCACGCGCTACACTTTGCTCTTAAAAAAATACAAAGAAATTGCCGTCATTTTCAACCACCTTCAATATTCGTTTTCCTTCGAACAGAGCCTATTTATCTCTTCCATATAAACTGGTCGAGAAGCAGTCTAATGTTGTGGTTTCACAGAAAGTCACCGTCAAATATGTTGGTGGAATAACGCTAGATGGCAAATTGAAATATACTCGTAGAGTGCATCTCTGGAAAGGTCAGACACGCCAAAAAAAATATACAAAAAATTCTTACGTATGCTATGAGAACCTGTCCCACAGATGAAGAGGGATTTTGTGACGATTGGCTGACAGCTCACTCCTTAACCGCCGTTGCCTTGACAAAACCACAATGCTCTATCATTTTGGGAAATGCTTTGCAACGAGACTTAGTAACAAACAAAAATGAATGGAGTAATCTGGTATATAGATAGGCATTTGCACCGATCTTGGGACAGGAGCGGGAATTTTTGTTTCTCAAATTAAATATTTAGAGTCTATGGGGAAACTAAGGGTATTTTCCAGACGGAAATCTATGCCAGCAAAAAATTTGCTCAATTCAACCTGGATAGAGGAGGTACAAAAGATAGGAAATGGAAATACTATCTGACTGTCAGGCTTACATTCAGCATTTGGCTCTTAGTAGGTTAACTGGAATAGAGTGCCTGGGTAGCTGAATCGGCCAGGTAGGAAAAATAAGATTACCCTGCGGGGTCTTACGACATGTAGGAATTCTTAGAAATGAGCAACACACGCCGTTGATTTATCCCTTCTCTGGCATGAAGGTGGTACAAAAGATAAGGACATGCAAAGTCACTTATCAATCTAAGTGGGTTTGAGACAATCAAAATTTTTGTTGGGAAATTACAATAAATTGAGATTTATCTAGGATTCACTTGAGGTTGTTAACCGATCTTTTGACAGGGAGTAGACTTATTCAGAATGAGGGTTGTTTCGAGTTCAACATGTAGATTCTGTGGCAGCGGTAATGAATACCGGAGCACATTTTGCGAAACATTAGGGCATTATTGCAGTTTGTAGGGCATTAATGAATACCAGAAGCAAACATCTGGTAGGAAATATCGGATTTAAGCAAAGAACTGTCATTGTTGACACCGAGCAGCATCTTGAAGTTTGTCAGACCAAAAGGCTTGGTAGAGGCATTATAGGTATACACTAAAAAGTTTGAGGGGAGTATAGATTCTATGGTCACAGTACTAGGGCATCTCTTCACGACAATAGGAGGTGCAGCTATGATGTGTGATTTTTTAGAGATTTCCGAATCAATAACCATTTTTCAAAACGAATTTTTGAATGATCTATGAAAGGCTGAAACTCTTTTTTGAGTTTGTAGGTCTATTTGTTATTGTCTTTCTTTTCATTTTACATATTGTAGTCGTATTTAGAAATTTCCATGAGGTTTTAAAAATTTGTCATCAAATCTTTGATTTTTTTTCCTCTTTTTTTTTTTTGTTAAAACGTTTCATTTATTTCAGGAGGCCTACTTTACGGAATAATAAATAAAATGTGGCCCGTTTTGTGCAAAAAAAAGAATAAAATATGTTGACATACTTTCACTTTTTACGCATAATATTTAGACTAAAATTTAAATTAAAGTTAAAAAGAGAAGGAAAAAAACTTACCAAGCGTTTATTAAAACCTAAACCTGACCGGCAGACCAACAAACACAAAAAACAGCTGTTGCTACGCATAGCAAGCAGCGTATTTGTATTTAAAAAAACGGCGTTTTTTTTGTCTTTCATTCAACTTTAAATGGTTAAAACGAATAACAAAAACAAACAAAGAATTTCTAAAAGACAAACAGCAAACAAAAGAGAACACTAAACAAAATTTTTATTCCATTTTAATGCGTGACTAAACCAAAAATTAAATTAAAAAACCAACATAAATTAAGAAAAAAAGGCCTAAAACAACCATTTTATACACACACATACACACCCCTACACAAACTTCAGAAATTATAAGAACGAACAATTTATGAAGAAAACAATAAAATGTACCGGGGTTACCATTGTGTTCTCTTTTCAACACACGTCCAAACAAAAAAAGATTCAACGAAAACGAAATATAAAAAACGATAAACAAAACAAAACGTGCGTAAAACGGTGTGTGTTCTCTGTCTTGTTATGTCGCTCTTTCCCTCTCATACCTGTGCTGTTGCCTTCAACACTGTGTGACAAACGAGTAAAAATGTTTACAACTTTACAAGAAAAAAAAAAATGAAAAATATCGCCGGCCGGCAGATATTCAATTCATTTTTTTTTTCTCAAAGCGAAATTTATTTAATTTTTATGGATATTTTTTAAATATATTCAGTGCAAGACAAACTTGTTCAACTTAAAAACTTTAAAAGGTCGGTCGTTGCTAAATAATTGTTGTCAAGGATATTTTACAACAAACTTAAAAAAAAAAATCTTCGAAAATGTTTGAATTTTTTTTGAAATTTTTTTAAAACTTTTTTTTATAATTTTTAAAAATTCTAAAGTCGCTGTTATTTTCGGATAAAGCCAATAAACCTATTATGCTGGATATCATTTATTCCTTTTTGGTAAAATAATAGTATGTAGGTAGGTTAGATGGCCTACGGACAGGGCCCACTTTGATACTGACAGGTTTCTGTCATCCGCAACTACTCAGAGCTTTAGATAAAGTGACTAAGATTGCCAATGCATGTGTGTGGCTTTTCTTCTAAATCGTCTGTAAAGTAGGTACCAATTCGCCTTTTTCTCCTCCAATATAGTGCCAGAGATGTACCCAGTAGGTGAAGAACTCTCCCTTTTCTTCCTTATCACTGCAGCTTTTGCAGAAATATGCGTGTCCTGCATACAAAGCCCTGTAATAATCCCGACAACCATACTGATCGTTCTTTTTTGGAGTTTAAGCAGACTTATTGTGCGACCAAGAAACCAACTAATTTTGATTAGATTTTCTTCGCCATTTTGCCCGTGTCTTAAGCCACACATTGTGTTACAGATTCTTAGAGGAATTCCTAAAGTTGACTAATCATCGAAAAGTTCGATGATTGTGCTACGCCTAGCCAGTTCATGCGCTCAGCAGTCACCTGCAGTGTAACTGTGTACTGGTACCCACATGATATGGTATTATAATGGACATCAGAGATAGTTTCTATCGACGAACCTAAGCCGAGACTTGGTACAATAGTCACACTATACTTGCCTGAAATTCTAATAGAATTTTAATAATTTCGAATTTCAGTCATACTTGCCATATTTTGTTTCAAATCGAAATTCTTACTTACAATTCTCATAGTCCGGCTTCTCAGACCACCCATTTTGTGTATGTTTATTTTTTCCATGAGTAAGGAGACGTATAGTTTAAGGTCGACTCTGGACAACAGATTTCATCAACTCATGGCAATTATTTACCCTCCGAGTTTTTTTTTTGCTAGAAGACTGACTGAGAAGAAGTCGATTAAAGAAATTCTTCAAATTTGGTTTTTGTTTGAGATGTTTCAGCTGGTGTTTGAACTACGGGCCCTTATCTAAAAGCCAACATGCTATCAACAAGACTACATACATACATACATAATTAGCCATTACAACCCTTTAGTCAGGATTACAACCTAACTTCGCACACCACTACTGTTGTTTGTGTTAATTTTAAACATGAGTGGCTGGACATACGATTTAAAGTCAATTTGCAACTTTTCTTGCCAATGTTATTTACCCTCAGAGTTTTTACCAGAAATCTGTTGAAAGGAAATCACCGAATTTTTTTTTTAAATTTCGCTTTTGTTTGAGATATTTAAGCTTGGGTTTGAACAACGGGCTCTCATCTACTAAGCCAGCACGCTAGCAACTAGACTACGGCGATTTTAAATTGCAAATCGGTCTTCGAAAAAGTTCGAATAAAAGTTTTCGGCAGATGGCTTTAACATCCTTAGTTACCAGATGAAATGCTGTTCTCTATTCTAGTAATAGTTGCTAGTACTGGCGCTTATCTGTGATTTCCTTTTGTTATTTCTTTAATCGCCATTTTCTCGACTTTTACAAGCAATTGTAGAATTTCATTCTTTCAAAATATGTGGGCAGAGAAAGCTATTCCCTTTCCAAACAAAAGCAACACTCTCCTTTCAACAATTCAATGGGAAATATTGTAGCAGTGATAATACTTTTATCACAATACGAGCAGCCACTACAATCACACACACACAGAGTATTTATAGAGATTAGCATACACATTGTGGATTAAAAAAGGAAGGAATTGCCATGGATTATGGTGATGATAATAAACGAGATAAATATTGCTGTGTTTCATACTAAGTGATATGTGCTGTGATGTAATGTGTTATCACACATAGTTACAACATCATGTGGATGAAATAAATCACACACACATACTACATACATACATATTATTACAATACTTATGTATGTATGTATGTTAAGATATTAAAGCCATTCAAATAAAATTTATTTGATTGTTTCCAAAAGAAAATAAAATTTTGTTTCTTTTTCTAGTGATATTTCATTTATCACTGTGATACATCAGTGAATGGGATGTTAATATTTGAATGGAATTAAAAGAAGTATAAGAACGTATGAATTTTTTTTTACTATCACAGTGATATATCACTCCGTTTATTTAATTAAATCACACAAATCTAAATACAACAGTTTCTGGGGAAACATATGATATAGACAACTAAAAATAGAATAAATTATTAGCTGATACGATTAAAATTAGCTTATTTGGCGCATTAATACGGCATTTGTTTGAGAAGAGTCGCTGAAATAAAGTTCTAAAATCACCGAAGTCTAGTAGGTAGTGATTTGGCTTATTAAACGAAAACCCGTGGTTCAACTCCAGGCTCAGACAATTCGAACAAAATGAAATATGAAGAATTATTTCCTTCGGCGACTTCCTCTTAGCAGTCTTCGGGCAAAAACTTTTTTCAAACCTGTTGTTGGGCGTTGACATTAAACAGTATGTCCGTAACACCCATTACAACGGTAGTGGCGTGAGACCTGTAATTGTCATGATCAAGCTCTGTCAGTTTCTGCCGGGTCAGAAAGAACACAACACCTTTCGCTTGCTTCAAACATATTAATTGTTGTCACTAGAGTTAAGAATCTCTCATTTGATTAGGTTGTAGAAGCTCATAATGAACAATTCCTTTTCAGTCACACCAATTCTGTGTCAATTCTGGCTTTATCACCGCTTGAAAAGCTTCAAATTGCTTTGTCAATAATGTCTTTAGCTTCAGAAATAACTCCATTTCGTTTCGTTTTCCTTAAATGGTTGATAATGTTGATAATGAGTGATAAGTTTATCGACTTAGGGCCATTATTACAACTTGTCGTTAAACTTGGGTTTAGTTAAAGCTGCCTTTAGCTAAAGTGAACTTTAAAGTTACCTTTAACTTATTTTCGTTGTTACAACTTAAAGTTAAATTTTTTAACAATAGGGCAGTGCCAGAGCAATGCCGATAACACTGCTCAAATTAAAGAAGTTTTATTTAAGCACAGTGGCAACTATGGACTTCTTTTTTTTTGGTGTATTTGCTCATTTTGTTTATATTTGAAGTTGCCATATTGAAAATAGTATATGTGTATGGCAACTTAATTTTAAAAGTTACCAGTAGGATGATCCTCCCTTTAACTTAACCCATTAGTGCCCAGCGGCAACTTAAGCTGCCGGCAGAGGTTGCCTTAGTTTTTATGCTCTGAGAGAGGAAATTGAGTGCAAAAAACAAAACGGTAACCATTAGAAAAAAAAGTTATTAGGGCATTAATGGGTTAACGCTTACTTCTACCTTATCGTCCCCTTATAATAATGAAAAACAATTTATCTGCCCGTTATAATCCCCCCTTTAGTTAAAAGCAATTTGTAATAATGGCCCTTAGTGATTTTTGTGATTGGTTGGCCAAGACAAAAAGGTCCTTTGTTTCTTCTGTTTTTCTAGATACAGGCTCGTCTTTTTGTAAACTTTACAATTTCTTTTCAGCAGCATTTTTACCCCTTCTTTAATGTAAAAGCAAAATATGACACGGTAAAGTTTAGAATAATGAGAAAATAGATTTCGGTAGAATATACTGATTTTAATACCTCCGAAGAAATTGAAGCTTAAGACGTTACCATTCAAACAAACTACAATGTTGACCGATGGAATTAATATTACCAGCGATATTACGTTGAAACAACAGATCAGACATCTTGATTAAAACGAAATATGAAAAATATTTTTTCGGCGACTTCCTCTCAAAAGATTTCTCACAAAAACTCTGAGAGTAAATAAAATTGCAATGAAAAGTTTCTCAAAAAACCTGTCGTTCGGAGGCGACTTTAAACTGTAGGTCATGCCACTCATGTATAACATTATCATACACAACATCAGTGGTGTGAGAAGCTAGTTTGTAATATAATGTATAATTATGTATGACTAATTAGGTATGTTATGTATATATGTTTGTATGTATTATATAACGTTTTAAAGCCCTCTCCCAATGCTTTTTGAACGAACCTTTTCGAACACTTAATACAACGACGTCTTCGCTATTTACTCATGTAGTTTCCGTTAGAATACGTTGGGCATCAGTCCTTTAAACTGTAACAGATTTCATGCCCTATCAAAATAGCAATAGTTTCTCTTCAAAATGAGAACATTTTTTTTGTTCAATTGTCAACAAAAACAGATGAAATTAACTCACATTTTTTGGCAATGTTCACAATAATTTTTTTCTGTTCAACTACCTATGTTATCAATTCATAGCTAAAGCCGATATCTTGTGAAGACTATAAGTTCCCTCGAATCTAGTGTCGAGGAATGCTTATGTTTTATTTTCAAAATAATAAAATGAAATCGTTAACAGAAAATAAAATTGAATTGAAACTAAGAATACACAATAAAATTATTTTTAAACAAATGTAATCTAAGCTTTCTAGTTTCTAGCTATGTTTGTTGTAATTGTAATTTTATTGTCAATTTGTTGTAGTCATGTTGTACGCAATTTTGTTTTTTTTATAATTTTTTTTTTTGGCGCTTTTCAAATAGAAAAACTGTGTCAAGATTAAAATACCATTTTTAGAGAGAGAGCGATTGCAAACAGTCAGTTGCCTTAACTTAACTCAACGGCTGCTACTTCGTTGTCGTCATATCATCATATATGGGCCGTTCAAAAATATACGAAAAACGGTGTGATTTATTACAATACAAATACAACAAATTTAGTTTATCTAGCCTTTTTAAAAACTGAACTGAACTTAGCTTAAAAAAAAAAAGAAAAACGCAAACATACGTTGAAAAGCAAAGAAAATAAACATAAGCTCTCGAGCAACAAGTGATCAGATCACTAGATCTATACGAGTGCTTAACACACTGTCTGTCCGTTCAATAGCCGGCATATTTTTTTTCTTTTTTTTTGTAAATTTTAAATAAAGTTGAAGTATTGGCCATAACAGTCAACTACCACTTGTGGCCAACAATAACAAACAAACATCAATTATAAGTCAATTACTAAATAAACGATAAACATCTTATTAAGGGTATTCACTTTAAGAGTGTCATACCAGAGTGGATAAACTTAGTATGAGGCAACACTGTTGTTAGTGTTGCCAACTCGTAAGATGACAAACTATCGCTTCGTGAAGTTGCAAATCAATTGGAAATTGATTTTCTTTTGTATTTAATTTGAAGTTTTTTAAGTGAATACCGCAATTATTTTAAGCCTCTTATACTCTATGGGGTATAATAACACAATAATTCATATTAGACAAGTTAACAAGCATAGTTTACTTACTTACTTGTTTTTTTGTTGTTGTTGTTGTCATTGTTATTGAATGTATTTACTTTTTATGAGAGCGATATTATCGCTATTTGAAAACGCCATATAAAAAAATGAAAACACATGCCATTCTATTATAATACTTTTTGCAATACCAACAACCAATACAAATGTCATTGGAACAATAAAATCTTGCATAGATTGTTGTTAAATGGGTTGTGGTCTTTGCTAAAATTAAGCTCCTTAGGTTGGAATATATTTTCGTGGATGCCTCACAACAACAACCATCTTTATAAGGAAACTACATGCATTTAAAAAAATAAGAATTGTTATGAATTTATTCTGAAAGCAATGGCTATTGGTTGTCGTTTAAGTTAGGTTAGGTTATATCGGCAGCTATCTTAAGCATACCTCACTTAAATCCTCTAAAAGCTGTCGTTATCTTTTAAATCTCTTTGGCATATAGGGTAATAACCTGCAAAGACTTGAGTCAAAATTAGAACGGGGAAATAAAGTTAGATCACAGAAGATTGTCCGACACTTGGGTAGGTCAAGCAAAAGGTTCTACGCTTCGCTTACTCACCTTTTTTCTGTCCTTCTGTGAATATCTATGCAAGTGTATCTGTTATACTATATTCAGATATGCACTTTTATTGCGTCAATATTCGGTTGAGTACAATATTTTAAGTGTTCAGGCATAATAATATACGCAGTTCAGCTGCTTATTCAATATTCATTTGACAGCTGGTAAACAAAACAGCTGGTTGTTTCAACAACATTGTTTTAATTTTTTATGTTTTTTTGTCGTTGTTAACATTTAAGTTGTCAAATATCAACGGAAAGTGTTCGGTTAATTGTAATATGCTCACTAAACACACTTATGACAGTGCTGCATTTTAAGTTTTACTCAATATTATAACAATTTACGTATTTATTGCGCAATAGTTAATTGAAACTTTATATGAAATATTTACGCAATACAGGTGCATATCTGAACATCGTACTATATTGATTTTTAAATTTTTAAAGGAGAATTTGCATCATAAATTGTGACAATATCGGAGGGATCTTGTAGTGAATGAAGCAGAGAGCAGATCACTTCGTTTTTAACTGAAAATTTACTGTCACTGAAAATCATCATACAAAGACGTACTCGTTTTCATAGTATGCCATGAACGATGCTAGATTTTTCAAAATATTGATACGGAACATTATGTCCATCCATGACCCTCCACAATGATGGATTTTCATGGAGAGTAGTCTCTTATCTACATTTTCATTCGCTAGCTACTCCTTTATGACTTGGTATCTCCAACAAAATAATTCTTCAAGTGGTCCTTGCCATTGTCAAACCAACTTTCACGTCTTGATGGAAGTTTGATGGAATATTAGACCTGTACCTTACGATGTGAATATATCGATTCGGGTTTGAAAACAAATTGAGAATGTTCCACTATCATTTATAAAGTGGCTTGCAGATCCTCTCCACCTTTTACAGAAGGTAAAATAAAGTTCTAAAGTCGCCGTAGTCTAGTAAGTAGTGAGTTTGCTTATTAGACTGGAGACAGTTGTTCAAATCCCATCTTAGAGATCTCGAACAAAACGAAATATGACTTCCTTTCAGCAGTTTTCTGGCAAAAACTCTCAGAGTAAATGAAACTCCCATGCAATTTTTTTTAAATCTGTCGTTGAAAGTCCCTGTTAAACTGCAGATCCTGCCACTCATGGCTAAACCAACACAACCAACATGGGTTGTGTGAGAATCTAGGTTGTAATCCTGACTAAAGGCTTGTAATGACCAATCCAACCAATGTAAGTAAGACAGGAATTTTTGCAATTTGATCGTAAAGTCGAACTCGGACAAGTATTGAGTATCCCGCCATATTTAATGAAGGTCATCGACATTTCGTACATAACTCATCGAAGAGGAAAATTCAACTTCCGAGCAACAATAGAGAGGAAGGACGCACTATCATTTTAGGGCTTGCTACAGTAGGAATATTTTGATTCAGGAAACTGAAACAAAGCCAAAGAAATAATAAGCAGCTAGGGTTGAATGATGCCATATGTCCTTTAAAAGGGAATAAATTCTTCGGCTATATTTTGAGGAGGTCTGGACTTAATGAGAGACAATTGCGGTGTGTTGTTTTCAGTTTTTTTTTTCATAAACTTTCATGAGAACTAAACGCATTTTACTTAAATTGTGCTATAAAATGTGGCTTTTCTTATCACATTTGATATTTTTTTGGTTTTTATAAAATAAATTAAAATTTTACCACATTGGAACCACATTTTTTTTACCACAAAAGGTTATAAATTTAACAAAAAAAAAGAAACAAAACAAAACAAAACTTGACAACAAAAAGTAACGCAATTATTTAGCGCAACAGCTCACGATGACTTTATTACGTTTGTGCCACTGAAGTTTGCAAAAAAAAGAAAGACAAAATTAAAAAAAAATCACAAATTCATACTCATACAGCAGCAGGTATTCCTCCCCGCCTGTGGCGTGTGTGTGTGTGTGTGCGTGTAGTCAGCGTCAAGTTAAAGTTTGGACGCTGGTGTGTTAGTCATTAATGTGGCGATAAAGAAGGAATTTTTTTTTGTATGCTTCAACTCTATTATTTCACAATTCCCTTCTTCATTCTCTTCTTCTTTTGTTTTAATGGTCTTTTAACATGTACATGTTGCTGCTTGCGAGTACGTTTTCTTTTGCGATTATTTTGAAATTGTCCTCAGCGCCTCATCATCGCCGTTCGTAATTGTGGCCATACGTCGTACACCATGATTTTTATTGCGAATTTCTTTTTTCATTATTTTTTGTGTTACACCTGAAATTTAATGAAATTAAAGGGGCGGAAAACTGGTGTAAATTAAGCATTTAAATGGAAAACAGAAAAAAAAAACAAAGAAAACGATCTTCAACAACCTGTTCAAAACGAAGGTGAACAAGAAGCCTACAGTGCTAAGCAAATGGTGTGTGAATATATTCCAACTTCGAATAGCCGATAACTATGGTAATTAGGAAACGTTATAAGATAAACAATTTTAACGTTAAAATAGGTCAATATGGCTTACAAACTGTCAATCCGAATTAAAACGAAATGCCCAGTCCGCTATAGGCCTTTCCGCTCAGACCTTTTTATAGCAAACGTAGGCTAAGTTCCTCGTATTGGGAGATTGTTAGCCCACATAGCTTTACATTTTAATGTTCAGATGTGCACTTTTATTGCGTAAAACGCAATTAACGCCATTATTGAGCTCAATATTTCATATAAAGTTTCAATTAATTATTGCGCAATAAATATGCAAATTGTTATAATATTGAGTAAAACTTAAAATGCAGCACTGTCATAAGTGTGTTTAGTGAGCATATTACAATTAAACGAACACTTTTATTTGGCAACTCAAATGTCAACAAAGACAACAAAAAAAACAAAAAAAAATAAAAACAATGTTGTTGAAACAACCAGCTGTTTTGACGCTGGTTAGTCAAATGAATATTTAATAAGCAGCTGAATTGCGTATATTATTATGCCTGAACACTTAAAATATTGTATTCAATTTATCGAATATTGACTCAATAAAAGTGCAGTATTAGACTGATCACTGCAACAGTAACAGTGTGATCTAAAATTATTCACTTTTTCGTATCGTATGCCTGCTAAAGGCAGCAGTAATCCTTTTGCTTGATTATAGTGACAAATTTTGATCGTAATAAGCTGTGATTACCCGTGTTCAAGTTTTGCTTCCATCTGGTATTACTTTATTTTTATTACCTCACCTGACCAGAAGTATTTGGTTTTTATTGCTATGTTGCGTACGTTGGTACGTTGAATGGAGTAGACCATCATCTAAACGGATTATTCCATGTGTTATCGTACACTTAAGCTGTTGCGTGAGTCTGTTGTATGCCCGCCGATGGAATTTACAAATCACTTAAAATTCCTAAAGGACTGGAATCGTTTGATGCCGATATCGTACACTTAGCTTCTCAGTGTTTTTTCAATCCGTACCTCTTAGATGCATAATGTCTGGTAATGTTCAAAAGCTGGTCAGTAAATAGTAAGTGTTGCAGCATTTTGCTTTCCTCTCCACATGTTATGTATTCGATGTTACCATAATTGTCCCACCTATGCAGCCCGATATATCCACATAGTTGAGTGCCTCGCAAGAATAGCCATCATCGTACAAAGATCATTCTTATTTCTTTTTTGTTCCAATTTCTAGGTCAGCCCGAAAAGTTCTAGTCCCAGTAGTTTTTCCTACTGTGTTCCATATGGTGCCATAAGAGCTGCCTTGTCTTACAGTTGTAAGAGTTGTAAGTTGATACGTGTAGCATTTTTATATTTACTGCATGTTTCTTTTCTTCGGTCCACCTTTAGGCTAGGCATGTACGTTTGGGCACACCATATAATCTTGATCGCCGTAATCTAGTAGGTAGTGAGTTGGCTTACTAGAAGTGAGGCCACGGTTCAAACCCCGGGTCAGACATCTCCAACTAAATGAAATATGAAAAAAATATATATATGCGGCGACTTCCTCTCAGCAGATTTCTCCCAAAATCTCTGGGAGTTAATAAATTTGTCATGAAAAGTTTCTCAGAAAATCTGTCGTTCGGAGTCGACTTTAAACTGTAGGTCCCGCCACTCATGTGTAAAATTAACACACACAACTTAAGTGGTGTAAGAAATTAGGTCGTAATCCTGACTAAAGGGTGGTAGTGATCAATCGTGGCAAAAACTAGTCACTAGGGCGGGGTTAGCCTATGACTATAGTAAGGTAGGTAGACAGGTAGAAGTAGATCTTAATCCAAAAGAATAGACGCATGTAGAACAGTGTGACACCCTTATCCCTAGAACCATCCGAAACTCTTAACAAAACCATTGAGTTTCCTAAAGTCTGTCTTCGATGAATCAGCAACTTTAACTGCATGATAGAGGCCTATGCGCTTCTTTCTCCTACGACATAAATACAAACATGTACTCAGTAGGTGAAGAAAGGTTATCTTCTTCTGCTGGCCTCGACAGCTTCTGCAAAACTTATTGACAGCACGACCAAAATCTAATATAAAGATTGTTGTCTAATTCAAGATGAACTTTCAAAATTATCGTGAGCCACTTGCCATGCTCTTTAATCCCTTTCCTTAGGGGAAAGCATGGTCCCCATATTTCGAATATCGCTAAAAATTTCCGGTGATTTTTCTAAAACAACGCAACGGTCATGTTAATTACTTTCTCTTTTTCGCAGAATTCCGTATTCGTGTGTAACCACCACACTCATATTGCCACCCTCACATTTTCCTGCAGCATCATATAGGGAATGCGAACCTACCGCGAGAGATCTTTTTACAGGCTACTTAGTATAACGGTTATGACGATAATGACTTCATCATAATTATGTTTGTGATTACGGTCAAATGATTACAATTTTAAATGTGATGATGACTGGTTGGTTGGTTGGTTAATTGGGTATTTATTTTTGAAATGATTTTGCCTTTTAGCGCTTGTTGTCGTTGTTGGGTGTAACATTTAAAAACTCAAATAAAAGCTTATAATTTATACGCACAATAAATAACTGGAATAAGGGAAGGACTGCCACGATATGAAAAGAAAAGTTTCCAACATTCATCACGTTCAGGTGCGAGTGAGTGAGTGTAAAAGCATGTCAAATAATCGTTGAAAGTCTATTTTTAGGTGAAATCCCAAAAATAACGGGAAATTCTGGTGGGTGACTGTGGTAAAGGTAGTGGGCGTTATTAAGGGGAAATGAAAACGGTTTTCTTTAATTTTGGTTTCCTTGGGAATTAATCAGCAAAAATTCTCATTAAGAGCACACAGTGTAGCTGTAAAAAGTGAAGTGTATAATAAGACGTTAAACATCAACCACACGATAGTTTTCAATCATTTTCACAGTACCAGCTACTTAGAGGAGCATGACATTTGAAAATCGCAAAATATAACACAAAAAGCTGCTGAAATTAAGGGCAGTGCCAAACTGGTTTAAATACGCCGTTAATTTTTTAGAAATGATTTCAAAACCTAGGAGATATAATAGGTTGAGAGAAGAAGACCTATTGTGTTGAATTACACAACTTTGGTGACCTGTGAAGAATTATTTGCAGTTTGCTGGGACGTTTTGATACGCCCTCTTGAGTCTCACATCGTCTGATCTGTGTTTCAGTGTATAAAAATTCTTCTGACAAACAACCTACGGTGGAACTAGAAAGACTCGCTTTAATATAGAAGTTAGGTTAAAAGATAGGCTTAGAGGGTTACTTATATTATCTCAAAAATTTGACCCTCAATGTAATCCCTAGGTTAGTTTAGCTTACGTTGTGATCAAACATTTCCTAAAGGAAGTCAACTTTTGAACATTCCTTATATTGGAGAATCGCCGTTGTCTAGTAGGTAGTATGTTGGCTTATTAGACCTTAAGTCGCGGTTCTCAGCAGATTTCTGGCAAAAACTCTGAGAGTAAATAAAATCGCCATGAAAAGTTTCTCAAAAATCTGTCGTTCGGAGTCGACTTTAAACTGTAGGTCCCGCCACTCATGTGTAAAATTAACACACACAACATAAGTGGTGTGAGAAACTAGGTCGTAATCCTGACTGAAGCGTTGTAATGACCAATTATGTATGTATGTCGCGGTTCAAACCCCAGGTCAGACATCTAACAAAACGGCTTCCTCTCAACAGATATCTGGCAAAAACTCTGAGAGTAAATAAAATTGCCATGAAAAAGTTTCTCAAAAAATCTGTTGTTCACTCAAGTAAAAAATTAGCACACACAACATAAGTGGTGTGAGAAGCTAGGTTTATGAGAGTTTAAGAATCTCCACATCTTCATATTAAGAGCATGGCACTAAGATACGAGATGAAAGATAATCTCTTCCTTTTACTCAGACTCACATTCGATCGATCAAATACCAAGTCTATATGCATGCCTTCCATGAAAACAGTGGCCCATGAGAATTTCACTTCCGCGGTGAATGGCTAGGCGGTTTAAGAATGGAAGCGAATTAGTTCTCTCTTCCTCCAATATAAATCGAACAAACCCTTAACAATATTGCACGCACTTTTGTACTATCAATGAAGTTGAGCTTTCTTTGTCAAGCGATCTGATAATACCTAGCCTATCTGAGGAAATCGGATTACCTATGACGCCGCCATATCCCTACGTCCTAGAGCTACTTTTGAATGATTCGAAATTGCCCTGAGAAATCCTCGGCATTTCTGGACGAGGTCAACCATAAAGGATGTTCGTTACAGACTAAATCGCAATCTAGCTGTCCGAGTTAAGACATTTTCAGGGAAAAATCGCTTTGTACTGTTTCCGTCTGAAAGACAAGAATTTAAATCCATTTTTTCCGGGTAGCAAATACGATGCCTTTAAAGAATTTTAGTTTCAAGAACGAGCGAATCAGTTTCAAAAGAGTGTGGAGGACATTATTGATGTGTTTCCTGTGGCTTCTTGGTAATCTTACTTAACTGTGCTGAATCCCTTTAACAAGACTCTCAAGGAGAGAGGAGAGACATCGTTTTGTTAAATATTACATCACTAGTAACCTCATCTCATTGCGTTTACACCTTACCTAGCTCGTCAAATTGGGTTATTTGGGTTTGCCGTCTCGGATTAATGTGTGTCTTGTCCTTGTTCTACGTAAATCAGCAACCGAAGAAACCATGGCGACCATTTAGAAGGGTTGGGTTACTACATAGAAAGTGTTTAACTGTCTGCTACTGTTTCGCATCTTAGCAGCTATATTTCCAATTTCCAAAAATGGTCGTCAAACGGCACGATCTCAACAGTATTAATTTACTTTAAATCAGTTAATGGTTGCTAATAAGCAGATCCAAATCTACCGACCTATTACAACAAACAGTTCCAAAGCTGTTGGTTGGCAAGTTATTTTTTTTTTCAGAGCTGGGACTTGTAGGTTTACCTAGAAGGATCGTAATACTATACGAATACGAGTATGGTCCATCGATCTTCTTGAAATGCCTGACATTGTTTAAATAATTCGCTGATAAGCAAAATTAAATGAGCAACTTTTTCTCACACAATAGTCCTGGTAACAAAAGCAATTTGTTCCTTTGATACAATTGTTTCACTCAAAAATCCTTTAAACTTGCAACCACCTTTGCCTTTACTGCTTTACAACTATAAAATGATAAACCGTTAAACACATCGTTATTGGGGGAGAGGGAGGTTAGTAATAATATGAAAAGCATCAGCCTCTTTTACTCAAGCCATTCAATACAATTTTTATGGCATCATTTGGTAACCCATATCTGTTGTGTGTGTGTGCGTTGCCAATGCAAAATTTATTTTATTATTGTCAACTGGGTCACAGAGCATAACAGTAAATTGTGAAAAATCAAATTATGGCATCAACACTTTATTTACCACACACACACAGCCAAAGTGTTTTAAGCATTAACACGCCTATACCGTATAATGGTTCCTGCTCGTACAAATGATAACTGAATGGTGAACAGTTTTTAAACATCAAAAGGAGCAAAACACCAGACCTCTTTATTTATAATTAATTTTTATTTTTTTGTCCTATTTGTTGTTGTTGTTGTTGTGATTTGTTATTAATTTTTTGTTTTTGTTGTTATTGTTTATTTCCAGATCACTACATCCACTGCCAAAAAATTATGGGAAAAATCCGATGGCAAAGGTTCAGCCTCGGCCGGTGTTAGCGGTGGTCCTTTAAATCCTTTACACATCGGTGATCCTCATGTGTGGAAAGATTCACCCTGGTCGACACAAAGTGAAACCATATTGGCCAGACCACGTACATTTCCACAAGCGCCCGATACATCGGCGAGTGGCAATGCTGGCATATTGAGGTAATAAAAGCAATCATCAAATCGAATCATTTTACAAACAAAGTCAAGTTGTATGTGTGTGTTATAATTTAAATATTTAATATTCTTCTTCTTGTTTCTCTTTATAGTCCACGTGACTCAACTAGTGGTTTGGGTGTCAAAATGGTTGAATATGTTTTGGGTGGTTCGCCCACAAATAAGGAAAGTCCTTTGTCTGGTTTGGAACCTCGTCTGAGGGCACTGAAGTTTGACGATAACGATAAGGTAAGTTGTTTACTTCCTTTGTTCAATTCTAACCTCACTTGTAATTGCCTTTCTTCGTAGTTCTACTTGTGAATTCTTTTCAGTAACTTACATTTGTGACGTCGTATTTTATTTTCTGTATTTAAGCCTAAGTTTCAAAAATATTAGGCTTAACCTACTAGTCGTGCACGTGTTTAAGTTGTTTTTGTTGTAACAGTTCGGCTGTTGTATCTGGAAGCTTCTCCCTGTATATAAAATATAAGATGGTTAGTTTTAGTTTCATGCATTTTGTTGGTTGTGTGCCATGTTATTCGGTGAGGATGGGTTGGAGATGGGATTCTTTGTTGCTGGTTGTGTGTGTATGTTGTCAGCGTCATGTGGTCGGTAGTCCTTGGAAGTCCGCTGTTGTCGTTGGGTTCAGCCGAGGTCTATGGGTCGCAGGGCTTTCGGTTTAGCTGGGCAGCTAAAGATATGCACCGTGTCGTGTGGTGCCTGTTTGCATAAGGGGCATCTATCCTGCGTTATCGGGATGATCCTTGCCCTGTAGCTATTCAGGAAGTTCGACCATCCTGATCTTAGATGGGCCAGAACGGTTCTCGTAACCCTTGGTAGCTGCCTTTCAGTATCGGATATAGGTGGTGGATGTCTATTAATGACCCTGTTGTGGCTCAGCTCGTCTCTGGCCGTCGTGACAGTCGTTTGATGTAGGACGCTTTGAGCCTCCCTTGCAGACTGTGGGTCCACTATTGAGGGTAAGAGGTGGTTGATGTTCGAGTTGTAAGCTGTGATGTTTAGTCTTATGCGGCGAGGAGGGGGATCGTTCATGACTATGTGGTGGTTTGGATGGGTTGGCAGGTAGCAGGCTATGAGTTATTTCTTAGTCAGTAGCTCATTGTGCTTCCTAACTGTCAGTATTTTGTCGTTGTCCACCACCAGCTGTTAGGGAAAGTATTGGAAAAGGTGCCGGTAATAGTTTCTTTTGAAGTCCAGATATTTAGCCGAGTCACAGTTACTGTTTTCAATATTTTTATTGCAGTTATTACAGCCTATGAAGAGGCCCCACAGAACAGAGTTGTATTTTTTTTTGGGTTATCAATCCAGAGATATTTGAATTTTAAAGTAACCAGTGCCTTCCCTCAGTTCGGGGTTTTCTGTTAAGGCTAAGCATCATAAAATGTGTTGGCGGTCGTTTTAACCCGATGCTCATGTGAATGATAAACCTGAGGATCATTGCAGGCAATGTAATTCTGTATAATAGAGCGAATTTAGGGACGTACATACATACTTGTAGCTTCATCTAAAGCTCACAAATTATTTTACTGGATGGCTTTAACAGCAATGAGAGAATATTCAATCACACATCGCTAACAGGAGTACGATACAATGTCCGAGTCTCTGAGTACTTAATTGAATGGGTGCTGTATTCTTAGTAAAATGGTTGAAAGTGAAGAAAGTCAATCACCAGCCTCTAACCCCCCATACTAAAGGAAATTTAAGGCGGGCATTAAAACAAGAGAAAGTTTTTTGATAGGGTACTATACAAATATCTGTAGGATATGTCTAGCAAAGAAAGATGACATCTATTTTATTCCTGCCATACACCACCCCCATGCATTACGTACTTATAGTCTTTGTGTCGAAAAAGTAGTGTCCATTTGGATTCTTCTCCAAGATTACTGTAATCTGTATGGACCACACGCTTATCTAATCTTAACCAATCTTGTAGTAGAATATATTCATAGCAAAGGGCTCCCACACAAGAAACAACGTTAGACGATCCTGAGTCATTTAATAGGAGGTAGATCGTCAATAGAATTGTCTTATAGAAATATATTCTCTTTGCAATCTTCTTCAATAAATTTGTCAACATTTTATTGGGCATTCCCTTTAAATTGGTTTCTTTCTCTTTTCCTCTCCCTCTCTATCACTCTTTGCTTCCGGTCAAATGTTGTTGCCATCAATTTGTATTTAATTTTTATTGCCATAATGCAATTTTTATTTTTGTTCCATTTCCTGTTCCTACCCTGTTCTCTATACGGTTCTCCCCTGGTCCCTGGGCATCTATTTCGCTTGTTCGAATGCATTCCATTGACTTTTGGTCCTTGATTTTTTGCTATCAGCAATTGCAGTACAATTTATTGTTTCTTTTTTTGTTTATTTTTTTTTATTCAAACATCCATTCAATGCTGCTTCTGTAATAATTGTTGTTGGCAAATCTTTATTTTGTATTTTTATATTGAACTCTACTTTTATTACAAATTTCTTATGGCCTTTCTTGGTTTTTTTTCTTTTCTTTTTTTTGCAGTCACACGATGATAAGGAGAAGGCAAATTCTCCATTCGATACGAATGGCTTAAAGAAGGATGACCAAGTGACCACAACAAATGGTGTCGTCAATGGCATCGATGATGACAAAGGATTCAAGTGAGTCTTTTTTCTTTTGTATTAAAAATGGGGATAAATTATTGAAACGTATTGCTGAGAGAGTGGGAGCATAAAGATAATTACCATAGAAAGTGTGTATTGCTTGGTATTTATTTTCATTTTTAGCTGTCATTGTTTATTCATGCAACAAATAGATCAAATTTTTTTGTAGCGGTTTCAGTAACCGATAGATTTAAATCGAATCGAACGACAAGCTGAAAGCTATTGCATTCGGACAGGCGTCAAGGAGTGGTTCATACCATGTTCTGGCGGTTATTTGTAATGCCTCTCTAGAAACCTGGTAATGTTACTGTATTTGGCCCCGCAGTTTCTAGGCTTAAGCCTGTCCACGCATAAATGCCTTCAATTCATATGAGCTGATGTGACTGGTCTAATGTTTGGTACGCGGTTGGGAAATAATGGCCATCTGCCCAATGCCTGATTCACACGTCTAGCCACTCATATTTTGTTTCTTTTTTTAAAAGGATGAGATGCGAGCAATAGAAATCAAAATTAATCGTTCGTTATGTCAGTGTCAGTTTCTCCAAAATGATCGATGGTGCCCCATATGATGATCCGTTTCACAAATATTTTGCTTTTCTAGCATTTCAGCAGCATATCCTCATTCAAAATTATTTGTTTTAATTCATGCGGCATCCATGTGAGCAGAAAGTCTTTTTTAATAATTCCAAACTGTCATGTGGTTGACTGCTCTTTCCACAGCCGGGTCGACCTTTGGCATCAAAATTTCCTGAACAAATCCATCCTTTACTCGGTGTTCACTTGAAATATTCTCACAGCATATTATACAATTTTTTTCGGCATGTTTTTGTAGCAAAATAGATGTAAGCTAATCTACGATATCTATTCAGATAGTTCACACATTTTCCAAACGCTTTACACATGCGAAGATTAAAAAGAACTGTCGTCCTCACTGTCTCTTAAAACGAGTTCGTTTGACGCAATCGTATCGTAGCAAGAAGAAAAAGATTTCTCGGGAAAAATTCTTCTTGGGTCCAAAATAAGTAATATCGCTCCCTAGCCCCTCAAAGAAGACGTACGTATGTACAAATGTCCTCAAAATACCCGGAAAATACAGTTAAACATGGCTATAATTACTTGACTTGGGTGTACTTCTATTCAACTAGCATTTTGCTTATCTTTGTCGAGAACGAAATGTAATTTAGATGGGAATTTATGCCGTTAGAATAGTAAACTCTTGATTTCAGGAAAATCAAGTAAGCGTATAAAGCGGTCTTGGTTATCGTTGAACCTAAACCTTATGCAGTACCTCTAAGGATTCGTCAAGAAATGTGGAACAAAATTTAGGAAACTTGGTATTTTCCATTACGGCGAAATTTCGTGTCAATCTTGTAAATTCAATAAACCGGCCAATTATTGAAATAATCGTAATTGACTTTAAAGTTAAAACTGAAGAAATAAATTATATGTCCCTATTTTAATTTATTTCCCACAAGAATTGGATATTTTTTATAATTTCTTATGCAGACAATTTCAAAATCTTTGAATTAAAATCAATTCACCACCTTTTCTTTAATTTTGGAATTGTTTAATAAGAATGTTGACATTTTTGTGTGTTCCTATTATTTCTTTCAACACTGTATACAGTTTTACATGACTTATATAATCTAAATACCTCAGGAATACGACGAAGTGGTCAATAAAGTGGGTGCTTAAACACTGATTTAACACCACGAACTGGTGCTTTAATGTAGGAGTATACAGCCCTAAGTCGACAACCAAGTGGGCGATTTAGGAGATTTATTTTTCAAGTTTCCACACATTACCCTGGAGATAATAAGTGCGCCAATACTGTATTTCTCTTTCTCTTTTACATGGCCATTATAGTTTTAATTTTCAATTGACATAGAGTGAACTACTTAAACAGTCACATACACACACACACACAATTTTAATGTTTTATTGATTTGTGTTTATTTTTACTAAAAATTCTCTCTCTCTGTATCTTCTTAATACAAGTAATTTTAAAGGAGAGAGGAATTACTACTCTTAACTCCTTAAACATGTTTTCATCTTATATTCGTATATTTTGTAATGTTATCTCATCATACACATAAGAGTATAAAGAGTTTTAACAAGACTCTCCCATTGTTGCTAATATTGATTGCTCTCTGTATAGTTTTGTTTTTTACTCGTTTATTTATTACATTTTTCTTTATGTAATTACTGTTGGTATTGTTTATTTATTACTGTTGCACATTTTCGTTTTTTTTTTGCTTTAGCTTTACAATAACAACAACTATTCACTTTATTTGTTCAATGGCATTGACATTAGAATAGTAAAACTGGTTTCTTCAAGGTTCTCTTGCATGTTGGCTGAGCTAGTAGTTGGTACGTTCGTTCGTTCGTACGTTGGTTGTCCGTTTGTGTTTGTTTTCTTTTTTCTGTTTTTCTCATTACGTTGTCGCGCTCATTGTGTACATGTTTTACATATGACGACAACACAACAGCGACGTCTACAATAATAACTAGTTGTGTAGACGATAAATTTTATCTGTCGTCGTGTCTGTGTGTGTGTCTCTGCCAGTCTGGGTCTAGCAACTACAACCTCAGCAACTATATAATAATGACGACCACAAGAAGAAGAAGTATTGCACAGAGTAGGAAACCATCATCCATATTGTCTGCTTCTTATTCTTCTTCAAGATCAATTTACCAACTAAACATGTTTTTAGTTTTCTTATTCTTACACTCGGCATGTGGTTTGCTGTGTTCGAGTATGTGTGTTTGCGTGTTTATGTGTAATGTTTGACGGCAAGCTGGAAGAGCAGCAGTCAACAACATCGCCAACAATAATAATGTTAATGAGGGTAATGGTTTGTTATTAAAATAATAACGAAATCATCTCGTGTAAACATACTCGTTTTTCCTCTCTCTCTTCTGTACTTTTTAATTTTTTTTGGGTAGTAATGTCTGCAGCTATTGCATAAAAATAATAAAAATAACAACAACAACAACAACCACAACAGTAATAGTGATAAAAATGAAGAGTTTCAAGTTTTTAGTTACACTTCTTGTTGTTATTGTCTGTCTGATTGCTGTCGTTTTGGTTGCTGCCCTGCCTGCCTGCCTGCCGGCTGCTAACTAATGTCACCGTAATTTATTGCTGTTGTTATTCTGTAACTTCCACTTGTTTCTCCCGGTTTCGAGTGTATAAAGTCTGTTGATACATTATATGTGCATGTCCATAAATGCATACATACATACATATGTGTTTGGGTGCAATACAGGTTATTATTACAGCATACAGGCACATCACTGCAGGCATGGAACATAAGAATTTCTAAAAATAATAATAAAAAAACGGTTTACAGTGAAGTCAATTAAAAAATTGCAGACTTATTCAGTCGTTTTAAAAAATTATATAAAAACAACAACAAATAATTAAATTATTTACAGATGTTTCCATCTGGCATTGTTTAATTCATTTCAATTGGATTGTATGTGCTTATGTGGTTTGGTTGCAGAATCGAAATCTCGAAATAAGATCAAAATTGAAAGAAGGTTAAAAATAATTGACAAAGAGAAAAGAAAGAAAGACAATGGAAGATATATAGTGTTAACTCACCAGTCGATATCGAATGAATTTTTCCAAGTCTAGAATTCTCAGTCGGTGCCACTGAATTACTTGGCGGACGGAAAGCATATGTTAGACTATCTTATGTTGCGCTGCTTTAGTACATACTCTCGCTCACAAGGGAGACTATAGGATAGCATTGGGTTACTAGCCACAACATTATCGCGACGGTGGTCGTGAAGATAGCATAGTCATCCAGCAACCTGGTGATTACCCTCAATATAAAATTTGGGGCATCTTAAAAAAGTTTTTTGCCCTATATCGTAGGACCTATCACTGTTTGCCAATCATCGCTCAACTGGGATAGGAAATGAAAAGGAATCGATTCATAAGAAGTTGGCTAAATTTGCACTCATTAACCATACTTGTTTTTTATTTTTGTGGCGAAGTTTAGCAATTTTAAGGTTATCTTCTTGTCTTATGTGTGCTCTAAGAACTTGAAGATTTTTTGTAAAATGTATGCGGTGGTGGCTAACCACCTTTATTGTCCTTGTCAGTTGGCTGGCTTTTTTTCAATTATATTCTGTGGTGTTGTTAGATGGATGCAACAATCACTACTTCATCCTGTTTGCTGTTACTGTTTGCTTGTTTCACTGCTTCGAACTATGTCAACGTATCATTATTTCCATCTCTGTTTATTGATTATTTACTTTCAGTTCATTTTTCCTTTGTAGCCTTAAAGGAAGAAAGAAATCAGTTTGTGTTTTAAACTTTACTCTCTTTCGAGTTACCAATTTCTCTCTCAATTGCCTTTGCTCTCTCTCGCTCTTCTTTAACACGCTGTCTATAGCACAGACAATATAACAGGATGGTGGTGGATTGACACCACCGGTACATTTCAGAAATAATTTTTTGACTTTTTGAGTCACTTGAAGTCACCTTTAGTCATTTTAAATAAATTATACAAGGATTACAATATGAAATCTCTCTTGTATGTTACAAGACAAAACCATTATTTGTTCTCTGAGAAGATTTAAAATTTTGCAGTGCAACTACTACAACAACTCAGAGTCTGGAGTACATAATAAATCCACCAAAAAATTTATAAAGAAATGCATGGTCACTTGACTTTTTATGTGTAGTTGTGTGTGTGTGTGTGTGTGTATACTTATGAGACAACATGTAAAAAGAGTAGGAGCAATACACAAGTGTTGCTGCATTGACTATGAATTTCCACTCTCTGGCACAACAAGTTAAAAAAGTCTTGAGTTGAGTTTCAGCTACGTTGTTAATCTCTTTTACTCCTCAAATGCTGTTGATGTTTTCTATTGAATTGTGTTTTATTTTTTGTGACTTTATTTCTTCTAATTTTTTCTTCTTGTATTTCGATATCAAATATCATCGCTATCGTCAGCGTTATCGTTTTCGTTTATCATCACTGTTGGGGTTATTTTTGTTGTTGTTGTTGCTTTTAACCCAATAACCGCAATTGTAAGTGAAGTGAGTCACTGAGTGAGTGTTTGAAGGAGGAGACAGACAACACCGCCGTAACCAAGTCATTGTGCTGCTACTTTATTGTATGCTTCGCTGGTATCTGAATTCATCAGCCGTTGTATGGATGTATTGTCGAGTTATACAAGTACTCTGGCCAAGATTTCTTTATCACTAGAGATGGAAAGACAAAAAAAAAATAAGAATATTATTTTGGGTCAATTACTTTCGTTTTTGTCGTTCTTTTTCTCATCTTATTCTTATTTTTTAAAATACAATTATTGTGGCACACCATAGGGGGTCCGTCCAGGCTAAATTAAAATAGAATTTCAATTTTTTAAGGGGGCACAACACAGTGTTTTTTCCAAATTGAAAGAAAATAAAAAAAATCACTGTATAGAAATAGAGCAGAAATATTTTGTGGGTAGTAAATTTATAAGTCGATTATTGATGGAAATCAAACCTCAGACCATATAAATCAGGTCATAGTACTCTAGTAGATTGACAGTGGAATACATCGCATTGAAAATTAGTTTTGAAAGCAGCTTTTATTAATAACTGTACTGATTAAATAATGGACTACTGAAAGGTGTCTGCAAAACGTTGAAGATTGCCTTTAAAAGCCGTAACTTCGTCTTAGAAAAAGATTGTTGAACGTCAAACGTTTGTTTTCCCTTAAGTATCTCGAGAATGGATTTCAGTCATCTAGAGTTTCGTATCAATAGTTCAGAGAAATTGATTTTAGGTTATGTTTACTTACTTAATTGGTCATTACAGCGCTTTAGTAAGGACTAAAACCTAGCTTCTCACATTACCCATGTTGTGTATGTTAATTTTATCCATGAATGCCAAGTCCTACAGTTTAACGCTGACTCTAAACGACAGTTTTGAGAAACTTTTCATGGTCATTTTATTTGCTTTCAGGGTTTTTACCATGTGAAATATTTTGGTGTCTGGGCGGGGTTTTGAACAACAGGTTCTCGTCTAATAAGTCACTGCCTCGTAGATTGCGGCAACTTGTGATTACATATTGTGATTGAAAGTAGAGCTGAAAGAGTGCTTATCGTTATTAGCTGTGACTCTTTCTCCTCCGGACATTTTCTAAGCTTTTTCCAGTGTGAGTGTTCTGCATTGATCGTAAAAAGAAGTAGTCAGGCAGAGCAAGGTCTATGATGTAGGGCGGGTAATACAAAATCTCCCAACTACTATTTTCTTAAAATGACTCCCCATATTTGTAACCGAATGTAACGTCTTCACCATACCTTCGCCTATATTTCATATTCCTTGTAGGAAATCCATCTCGCATACATATTTTTAGAGTTTTTTTTTCAAATCCACTGCCCTCGGATGTGTAATGTGTGGTAAAGTGTGGTAATGGAGGCTGCTGCAGCATGTGGTGTCCAAAGGTGATTTGGTTTTGGTTTGGAACTCGATCAGGGAGATATCTCTTAGCCTGTAAAATATTTTCAGGGCATTCATGCGAGTTCTGAAGGCTTTCTTAGATGCTGTTCTCTCTAGTGGCAGTAGACGACTCTTCAGCTAACAAAACACCACTCACTGCGGCAGAGGGAAAGGGCTGTCGCATTATTTGAATAGTACATATGCTTCTCAGAGGCGAAGAGGCATTGCCTCCTTCGAAGTGACTTTTGTTCGCTTTCGGAAGTGAAGCTGATTTGTAGTATAAATCATGCAAGGAGGACACATTACTTGTTTGTTTGTTTACATATTTGTTCTTAAGTTTTTCCATCGATAAAGTGAATTTATTAAATGAGAAGTGGGATACATCATCTCAGCTTTTCCGATAAGTAATGTCTGGCACTCGAAGTCGCCGTAGTGTAGCAGGCAGTGTGTTGGCTTCTTATTAGATGTGAGGCCTCAGTTCAAACCCCAGGTCAGAGATCTCGAACGAAACAAAATATGAGAATAAATAAAATTGCCATGAAAAGTTTTTCAAAAATCTGTTGTTTGGATACGACTTTAAACTCTTAGATCCCGCCACTCATATGTAAAAATTAACACACGTAGCACCAGTGGTGTGAGAAACTAGGAAACTAGGTCGTAATCGCGACTAAAGGGTTTTAATGCCCAATTATGTATGTATGTATGTATGTAATGGCTGGCACTGGGTTCGCTTTCCTTGCCTTCAAATCAGCAAATTCAACGCTTGTGCAGTCTTTCGGGTTTATGAAAGTCTGGTAAAGTGTCATCCATAAAATGTGGGAACCTTCAGTGTCCAAGATCAAGGCAATGATATAGAAACTGTTCCATAGTTAAGATAACTTGGAACTCAGTGCTTCGAAAGCACTCTCGCCCATGCTCTGATTGCACGTACTTCCGCTAGGAAAACAGTATTAAGGTTAGTTAGTCGGCAACATACATACTTTGGATACTGGTGCTTCCATAACGATGCCCAGTCTTGTCTATCCCCATGCTTAATGTCGACCCTGGCCATGATTGTGGTTCTAGTATTAGAGTAACGTATGATATCTCAACAGTATGCGCAACCCTTCTGGTCTGAAATACAACCTGGGCAAATGTATTCCCCTACCGCCTCGTATTGCACTCTCATCTTAATTGGTTGCATAAATATAATCATTTACAGCGACCGAGTTGATGTTGTATCAATTTTAAAAATATTTGTGATCAGTTAAACGCTTCTTTTGACCCACAAAGCACGTTTTATTTAGAAAGCGACGAAGATTTTTTTTGGAAATTTATAAACACGACTTGCTCTGTACCTGCCATAATTAATTCCAGTTACTCATTTCTTTCTGATAAAAAAGCGTTTGTTTACCTCAATTGTTTTTTTTTTCCATTTCGTTTTATCGTGTGTAGGCGTTTCAATCGGACAAATTTGTAACGCAATTAAACATGCAATACAACACCGTTACAGGCGGTCGTAAATGTGTCAGTGTTTGTCAGTTAAAACGTCACTATTAATCATTTCAATAATTTAAAGTTTTTTTTTCCATAATGAAAGAAAAAAAACCAATCAAATCCAAATCAGCGTAAATGTTGCTGTTGAAATGGAATTAAAATGAAAACAAAACAAAAGACTTAAGCGACAAACTTTTTCCTTAAGCACTTGGTATTGGGTGTGCGCTTAAGTTCTGTTACAAATTGTAGACGATAGATGGTAGACGACTCTAAAATGTAATATTTCTCGCAATATTAATTGCTGAAGCTTTGGTTTGTTAGAAGATTTCATCCACAACCACAATGTTCTGCGAAAAGTTACTTGAGTTTTAGAAATGAGTGAAAAAAGGCGACAATACTTACTTACTTAAATTGGCCATTAATAAACCTATTAACGGATTTCAGCCTGCCTTAACACAGTCTTCCAGGCGTCTCTACTTCTTGCGCACCTTCGCTACTGATTGGTCCCACTAAACAATGACAGGGCTTTCTTGATTTGCTCCTTTCAACGCAAACAAGGCCGTTCTCTTCGTCGACTTCCGCAAATCTCCGCATCAAATAATTGTACATTCGAACAACATGAACTAGCCAGCGCAGCCGCACAAAAGCGACACTTAATGCTGAAGCAGCAGTGAAAGAAAGACTGGTGGTGGATAAACAGCGTGAAGGTTGCTAAAGAACTAGGGATTGATTACCAACAAGTTATCAACCATTTGAGGAAAACTGGACACACAAAGATGCACGATGTTGTCTTGTTGTCGGACAATCTGATGTACTGTAATCGATCTCTATGATGGGGCATCCTTAAAATGTATCGCGCAATCCTTTTGCTATGAAAAACTGTTAGCAGGGACAACTTCTTGTGCAGTACTTAATTAGCTAGCTTTTAAATTTTTCCTTCTAAGTCAACAATAATGGCACACAGATTTCAAGTATAGGTTTTGAAGATTCATTCCCCTTCGTACAGAAAATACATATCGGATTTGATGGCATTGTTATTGTGTCTACAATGCCCCTGCCAGAAGGTCAGCTACTATCCTAAGTTAGCTTCTAGAATAGTCTGACGCAATGACTCACTGTAGTAGCTGAACAAGAGTTAAGGTTGTCTCAGACCATGTGGACCAAAAGAACCAAATTTGTATTTAGAATTCATTGGTTTAAAGTAGCCGTGGTCTAGTAGGTAAAATGCAGACTTATAAGACGTGAGTTGAATCCCAGCTCAGACATCTCGAACAAAATGAAATTTCAAGAAAAAGAAAATAGTTTTTAGGGCGAAGCAAAATTCGTATGCGGGAAAAACTCTGAGAGTGAATAAAATTTTTATAAAAGTTTCTCAAAAGCTATCATTCAGAGTCGACTTTAAACCACAGATACCTCCACTTATGGATAAAATTAACACACACAATATAGGTGGTGTGAGAAGCTAGGTTGTAGTCCAGACTAAAGGGTTATAATGATCAATTAGGTAAGTAAGATTTGGCATTAAGAAAAGTACAGCTATGTGTCTGCTGAGATTAAAAACTGAATTGTTGATTGTGAGCTTCTACAACCTGATCAAATGATTTGGTTCTGATCGCTGTTGTCAACAAATTACGACATTTCGAGCAAAGGAATTTACTTAAAACAGGCAGAATAAATCGGCCACAAAGATTTTGTGTTGCATCATGCTTTCATCAGACCACACACATTATTAATTATCCAACAGAAACTGGGAGATCTTGTCTGGGAAGTAAACGTTAATGTATCCACCATCTAACTCGGACGATTAACCTTTTAATCATCACTTCGTTCAATCTCTGCTGAACTCTTTTTAATCGTTTTTCCGTAAAAGCTTGGAGCTGTTTATCGGACATAGAAAACCAAGAACTTTAACTGTGATGAAATAATGGCTTTAGCCGAGAAATGTCAAAATATTCTTGAATCAAAACGCTTACATACATACATACACACACACATATACATACATAATTGGTCATTACAATCCTTCAGTCAGGATTACGACCCAGCTTCCCACACCACTTTTGGCGTGTGTGTGTGTGTTGTGGACCTACAGTTTAAAGTCGACTCCGAACGACAGATTTTTGAGAAACTTTTCATGGCAATTTTATTTATTCCCAGAGTTTTTGCCAGAAATCTGCTGAGAGTAAGTCTCTGAAGAAATATTTTTTCATATTTTCGTTTAATTGTCTGGCATGGGGTTTGAACCGAGTCCTCACGTTTATAAGCCACCACACTACCCTCTAGACTGCGACAACTACTGGTTCTGTTTATCGCACATATAAAACCCAGAATTTTCATTCTGATGGAATAATGGCTTTACCCCCCAAAAATGACAAAATGTTCTTGAATTAAAGCACTTACTTTTCGTTTAATGAAGCTCGCTTTAAATATCCGACAACAGACTTTTATTTCTGTTTTAATTTGTAAACGAATACTTAATATTCGCAACTTCCTGACGACAGACGATAAAAACGTTTTTTTCGCATACACGTGGTCACCGCTGCCACAAACATTATCTTATGTTCTCCTGTAACTATCTTTCCGGTATTCCGAAACAATGTACTTCTGAATCACTGAATCGAGACCAGAGATCAGCAATGAGTATTCAAAAAGATGACTAGATTCGAATCATACTCATAATTTCTGATACTTATACGCATTCATACTTACATATTTTAATATCATACTCATATTACTTATATTCAAAGTTTGAAGTACTCATCATCGTATTCATACTTAACAATACGCATGATGTTGTTTCGATTTCGCCTCTCCATTACTCAACATTTTCAAGAATCACAAAATAAGTATGATTCGCGCGCGAACACTACAATACTCACTAGAAGGTTGTGTGTTTGATTTGCTTGCTGTCTTTGTCTTTGTCTTTTCCTTTCTTATTTTTTTTGTAAATGCAACAACAACTAAGACTATACATTTTGATGAATAATTCGAATCACTCGAGTAGGCGTATGAATCAAACATATTTCGAATGGTATGAGTTTGATGTCAACATTGTACGCATACTCATTGCAACCTGTACTTATAAATCAATGTTGTAGTGAGTACGAATAAATCAGATTACATAGTTGAATTTAAATACTGTTGATTCACTCATACCAAAGAAAATAAAGTATAAAGAATGTGCATTTTAACATATTTTGGAATATTTTTCAAAAATATTTCATGACGCGGGGGGAAAGATAGAAGGGAAGCATACAGAAACCAAGAGCGTAACAATGCGTTGTTCTCATCGTGCGTTTTTGTTGTTTGACTACTTTTTTTTATTTATTTTTCTGAAATCACTTATTCTGGTGTTAAAAACAGACGTCGGCACCAATGTCCCTCAGGGGAAGAACATCTTCGGCTTTTTACACACATAGGACAAGAACATCAATAATGTTCATTAAAAAGAGCGTAAAAATGCATTCAGTTGCTTGTCAGCTTCTAAATAAGAATGTTCATGTCGCTTTTTTCAGACTTCAATTATACACCCAAAGAAATATCATAGTAGGATTCACTAGGTTAGGTTAGGTCGGAGTGGTAGCTCTGTTATCACAAAGCTCACTTGAGCACGCATAGCGGCCCGTTGTGATGCCACGGGTGAACGCAGTTCCCACCAAAATCAGGCAAAATGAAGAAGTTGGTCAGCGCAAGGGCTGCACAGGATTCACTAATATCAATAAGAAATGATTTCGATTTTTGCAAGAATAATTGCCAAGTTAAATACGGTGTCTTTAGGGATTTAGCGCAGTACAATTTGTCTATATTTTCCGCCCACATGTACATAATATTGGGTTAATAAGTAGACTTGAAAATATTATGAACAATTTTCCTCTAGGTTAACACATGCCTCTCACAAATACACTCACATTTTTATCATGTTCTCTTTGTGCCCACATTTCTGGATGCGGATCAAAAACAATGAGCGTAACAATGCGTGGCTCTAATTGTTCGTACTTCTGTATATTTGTCAATACCTTTAGATTTGAGAGCAACACATTGTTACGTTCTTTGTTTGTGCTTATTTTCCTTGTATCTTCCTCCCTCATCCAGAAATGATTTTTAAAAAATATTTTGGTGAGAGCGGGTCGTAATGTTACAACCCGCCATAAGAAATTTTACTTCTACATAATGCGTATTCTTTATATCCATATTCTTTGCAAAAAAACGATTCATTGCTGATCTCTGATCGAGACCAACACTTGAGTGTTAGCCTCAAGAGAAAAGTTCCTAAATTCGTACATAATGTGAGAGTCATAGGAATTAATTTGTTTGTTAGGCTTCTATGCTGTTCCTTAGTGATAAAAGGAATACATATGTACATACATATTTATAAGTCTGCACCACTCATGCTGCTGGCTATAGGATGTGCTATTCGTATCGGCAAATCTGTAATAAAAATCAAATAAAATGACAATACAGAGCCACGCTTTTCAATACCAATAATTAACAGTCGGAATAGCTTTCGTGCAGACAACTTATTCAAATAGGAAATAACAACAACAACGACAACAATATTAAACAAAAACAAAATGAATCACTACTGAAAAGAAAAAAAAAGAAAGAAAAAAATTATAAAAACTAATTGGCACTGAATGAACTGAAATGAATTTAATTAAAAGTGAATATTTATTTAAAAAAAAAAAAACAACAACAACAACAAAAAATCAACACAGAATATTAAATTGAAAAATTATTATAATTAAGCGCCATCATTATTTATTACCCTACTCTGCTACCTGCTACTGCTACAACTACTATAACTTGTTGTTGTTGTTGTTATTGTTTACTTTATTAATTTATAGTTGCATTAATTTTTATTATTAATTTTTTATTATTGTTGTTTGTTGTTGCTTTACATTTGCTTGTATTTAAAATAACATTTTTTTGCACGTATTTTTTGTCTCTTTTTTGTTTAAAGCCAGTCATTTGAGGTCATTAACATGAGCCATTAAATTAAAAAAAAAAAAATTAAAAAAAAACTGCAAAACATCACAATCAATTAATGAATGAACGAATGAATGAATGAATAACAGCAGAATGAATGAAAAATATTATTTAAAGCACCGCGTTATCTTCTTTTTTTTGTTCTATTTCTTCTGTCGTTCTTTGTTTATAATGGCTTTCTGTTTCGCCTTTTTCTTGTTGAGTTGCCAACGGAACGCAATTATCCCGAATGAATTAATTTGTGTGTTGGCAGTTTCAGATTCTGAGAAGTAAAGATGGCAACTAGTTTTCGAATGAATTACAATTCAAGTGAATATATTATTGCCATTCTACTAGGTTGGTGAGAATTTACGGGGCCGGGAGGTTGTGTGTTTTTTTTTTTAATAATAGTAATTCCATCATCACCTCTCTTTGAAGATTTTAAAGTCAATACAATCCTTTACAGTTAAAACTTCTTTGTACGTAACGCGGCATTAGTTAGTATACGCAATATTCTTCATTGGCAGTACAAGCCAAATTTTAAGCTTTAATTTTAAATCATAGTGGGGTTAAGTACCGAATATACAGTGGACAGCAAAAGTCTTAGTGCGGCAATATATTTTGACAGAAAAAGTCCTCACAGGCTTAATACTCTTGCACCAAGTCCCGATATGACTTCAAGAGAGTATTTGGGAGATCATTTGAAAGAACGGTTACGTAATCGCTAAACCTCAAACATAAAGTCAACCGAAAAACTTGCTCTAAACACAATATGTACATTCAATTCCAAATGATTTAAATGGAGTGCTTGATCTTAAGGTATACTCTACTAAATACAAGGGATAACATTTACATACTATATTAGGCCTTTGAATTTGAAATTTAATTTAAATTTAAATAGAAGCAAAACACAATACAAATTACTGCAAAAAAACCAAACAAATTCTTTTATTTTATATTCTTTGCATCATTTTAATAATTAGAATCTGTCAGTAGTGATTTGAACTTAATTATCGTCCCTATTAAGAATTGGTCTTATAATATTTATAAAATGAAAAAAATAAGTGTTGAAATTGAAAATAGAATTGTGTTTCCAACAGAAAAAGGTGGATCTGCAAGAAAAATAGGAAAAGCACTACAAATATCACACTATGTGGTTTTAAGTGTTCGAAAACGACGGAATGTGCAGCCAGTTTCTACAACTGGAGGTCGACCAAGCTTGCTCACCAATGGCGATGCTCGACTTATGGAACGTCTTATGAAAAATAAGGACACAAAAACACCAAAGCTAACTACCAAGGCCATAAATAAAAATGTCAACGAGTGGACAGCCCGAAGAGCACTTCGCAGAATCGGGTTGGTATCCGCCATTAAGCTATAAAAAAGCCGGCTGTATTGCATAAAAAAAGTCAAGGCTCGTCTAGAATTTTGCAAAACTTATGGTAAATGGACAGTTGACGAATAGAAATGCGTGATCTGGTCGGATGAAATAAAAATTAAGCGATTTCAATCAGATGGAAAATAGTATTATTGGCACCGGCCGCATGAAAAACTTCAAATGCATCTGGTAAAACAGAAAATCAAACATGGAGGTGGAAATTTGATGGTTTGGGGATGTTTTATTTGGTGGAGTGTTGGTCCATTAGTGAAAATAGAGAGGGTATAATGAGGATAATTATCTCAGTATCCTTCAAACAAAATTGCCAGAATTCATTCAAGAAAGTGCGTGCCCTGAAGAAGAACTGTTTTTCCAGCAGGATGTCGATCAGAAGCACACCGCCAAAATTGTCTAAAATTGTATGCCCCATCAACATTTTCAATTGATTAAATGGCCACCACAAAGCCCTGATTTAAATCCAATGGAAAATTATTGGGCAATTATTAAGAGAAGACTGGCAGCATATGAAAGAGCTTCAAGCAATTTAGACGAACTATTGACAAGGATACAGGATGTATGGAGAAAAATACAAAAGAAAAAAAAACCATAGAAAATGTAGTGGAAAGTTTACCCAAGCGCATTAAAAGCGTAAAAACATAAAGGACTATGGACAAAATATTAAAAATTAATAAATATTTAAAAATTCCGAATACGTGCAAAAGTGGAATAATCGAATTGTTTAAGGTTTTAGCAAATAAATGAAGTACATTCAATTTTTTTATATTTATTTTTATATCTTCAAAAAATATATCAGAAAATTTTAATATATATCTGAAGCTTTATTTAATTTGCTTATTTCTTTAGGGTTTTATAGTACGTATGTTTATTAAGAATGTGGCAGGATGCAACAATTTTTGCTCGCCACTGTATATTGCCGTACTAAGACTTTTGCTGTCCACTGTATATGACGGTCACTGAGTGCACCACAGCGGCCGACGTCATGTGAATACGTCAGTTACTTCTTGAGCCACATAACCTGATGTCGCACATTCACGGCAGTCTTTTATTTGTTCACTATCGTTTGCGCAATCAATGACGACAATTTATGGTTAGTCGTGCCGCCGACAAAACTTGCAAAGTGTGGTACAGGTGCATCACCGCGAAAGGTTTAAGGAGACCTCAAAAAATGTCTAGATGTCTACGTTTTTTGTTGAAGCAATCTTAGTTTGTCAAACGAATTGCTAGTTTCTTTAGCTAAAGATCAGCGTCTTATTGTTTGCATTCTAACTCGACATCATACATATATCAGGCGGATTCCAAGTCATAGCCGTCTAAGGCAGATGATCAATCTTAATGCTCTGCTGAAGCGTAATTCCCTCTATGTCCTCATTTAGTATCATCGCATTTCAAGAATATTTCGAAGTTAAGGGTTTGTGAAGTTCTACAGCTTAGCTTCCATTTCCGTGGCAACGTGATATATTTGCGAGCCGTATGGAAGCATAGGCTTCCTGCAGGCTTTAAGAGTTCATCTTTTGTATGCAATCTAGTTTTGTATGAACTTCACCATCAGATAAAGTTATTAAAACTGTTGCACATCGCAAGTTGTGAACCTTTGTCTGTGTTTTTGTCAACACGTAAGAATTCCGTGACTAAAAAACCTTTTTGTTTGAATGACAATTATGAATTCAGCCAAATTCGAATACCCTCTTCCAACATCAGTAGTTGGCTTATTACACGCGAGCCCGTGTTTCAAATCTCTGCTCAGACATCTCAAACAAAAACGAAATTAGAAAAAATATTTCTTTCAGCATCTGCCTCTAACCTATCTTCTGGCAAAAACTCAAAGTAAATAAAATTGCCATGAAATGTGTGTCAAAAATCTATCGTTCGGAATCGATGTTAGACTGCAGGTCCCGCCAATCATGTATTAAATTACCACATACAACTTGAGTGATGAGGAGAAGCTAGGTTGTAATATTGGCTAAATGGTTGCAAGGACGAATTAAGTAAGTAAGCCTTCCATTAGAATTTTGCATCGATTGCAACAAGTGGTAGTAACATGGGGTAAAATGGGGGGACCCTAAAAAGGCATGTAAAGCAAAACTTACTTTTTCATCGCTTTCGCCTTAATAATTTTAATTTTTAGTTTTTATTTTTGCAAAACCCCCTGTGTTTTCTCAATTTAGCGACTGAAAATAGAAAATCTCCAGCTTTGCCTTGTTATCATGGAAATTTGATTTTGGCTTTGGCGTTGACTAGGTCAATTCGATTTGCGATCTGCGGCTCGTCGTAATGGCTCTAGTATGTATTTTCCATTTGTTATCATGAGCAATGATTCGCTCTGACATTTAAGCACCATTTTTGGACAAATCATTCGATTTCAGCTATTGTGGTATGCAATAATTGGCTTCTTTTTAAATTAATTTTTTTTGCTTGAAAATATTCTCGTTGTGGCTTGAAAACAATTTTCTTGGTGCCAAGCCATCAATTCATGTAATTTCTATCTATTCGACCGATCTATTGATCAATAACTGATGCATTGAGAGATAAACAAATTAAGAAACGCTGAATATAAAGTGTATTGAGTTTGAAGGTTATGATGAAAAATATTTCTTTTTTATATTCAAAGATTTGAGATCGCTTCAATAGATTAAGGATCGCGGGTACTTTGCTCCAATTCTAAAAGTTTATCTTCAGATAAATTTTTTTTTTTTATAAATTTCGATTCCTCAAAAATATGATTTTTAAATCCTTGACGATATCCACAAGGTTATTTTTAACCCTCTAGTGGCTTAATTTCAATGTTCATTTATCCGCATCCTAAATTCTGTTTTACTTTCTTTTTTGATTTCGATTAATTCAGGGAAGTTTAAAAATTACACAGCCCTGCATGGGTTTTGCAAATAAGATTGCACCAGGTGTTTCCGAAGACATTTTGTGCGCTGAACACGAATCTGGTTTCAAAAATTTTCCATCACGTAAGGTTTTCGAGAAAAAGGGTGTTGAAACCCCTAAAAATAGCGTTTTTGGCCATTTTTGAAACATTGTAGATCTAAACACTGACGTGCTAGAACCATCGCTATTGTCAGAAATTGACAATTGATCTTTGCTCTTTAAAATGAGCCCAAAGCCAAATTGTTTGCATGTACCCTTTAAGTAGGGGGTGGGGTTTATGTCAAGGGGTGCAAAAGAAAAATAAATACATTACGGAGGTCCTTAAAATTTAATCTGATTTACTTGAAAATTGTTACTCAGGGGTTTTTGGAGTCGCTGACTACAGATCTTCATTCAGATTTAAAAAATTCAAAATGGCCAAGGCAGGCATTTGAATGAAATTATTTTCCATTATTAACCGGAAGGATTGTACTTTCAAATAAAAAAAGTTATTTGGCGGACCCTTTACATATAAAACACGATTTTACCAAAAAACCTATTTTTTTTAAATATCCTTTACTTTTGAAATCAAATCAAACCAAAAAATATAAAAAATCAGCTAAAAATCTCGTATAATCTAACCCTTACTGTACGAAAAGTAAAAAAAAAAGAATTATTTTGTTCCTCGTTACTTGTTTGGCTGCTGTTAAAGGCAAACGTTCCAAGATATGTTAATCAGTTTGAAAACCATTGCAATAACAGTGTCCCAAAAAATTTAGGTTTAAGTCTATGCTTAGCTGGATTATGGTTACTTGACTGTAAGTTTTCACCACAAAAAATTTCCTTTTTTCGGTTTGTGACTGTGATATCAAATACCCGATTTGTCTTGACTTCGAACAGCACAGCATTTCAAACTGTAAATTTACATTTATTTAACAGAAAATTTTAAAGAAGTTTTTATAATTTTCTTATGTTTTTTATTTACAGCCGCACACCCGGTTCTCGTCAACCCTCACCGGCCGAAGAAAACCTACCACGTCCACCAACTCTTTTGGATCCCAGCCAACATACTGGCTTTCCACCACATGCCTTCAATCATATGTTAGGCGCCGGCGGTATGGATCATCCGGGCAATAATTCAGGTACAGGCGGTCCTGGTGCTCCTGGCCAGCAAATGAATTCAACATATGCTCATCATCAAATGCCACAAATGAATCAATTACAACCGCCCGTCATGAATGGTGTTGGTGGCATGCAAATGGCACAGGTAAGCTACAAAAGTGAATATTTCTAGAAAGTTTTCGAATGGTTTTAAACAATTTTATTGTTTCGTTCTGTTTAGAGTCCCATGTTAAATCATCAGGGTCAAGGTCCCAATCAAATTGAATCTTCTGGAAATTTATTGCAGCAACAGCCTCCTAATTTTGATGTACAGGTAAGCAAAGATTCCACCATTTGTTTTTTAAACGAATTTTTGTCATAAGTTTTTAAAGAACCAAATAGATTTTGAATTTGTATAGAAGACCTGGGTCTTCAGTACAGTAGTAATGCGGTGATTCTCTAATCCACCAATATTCTAATACTTTGCCAGCTGTCGCTCGGATTATAATAGACTGTGTTATAATACACTCACAGAAAATAATAGTAAAACAAACTAGTTTTTTTGACTTGTTGTTGTAGTTGAAGACATTTCTTACAGTGTTTCTATGGTCATTATCAAAATATTATAGAGTGACGCTCTGTAGACACAAGTTCTCTATGGTCAGTGTTCTATCTGGATCTCTTAAAAAGTGGAGACGAATCCTTACCCTAAGTAGTGTAATTTAAGACGTTAAGTAAGCTTGGGAGGGTTTTTATTCATACGATATACTCGGTTATTTTAATACCAATGCTTGTTTGGAAACCCTAAGCTCTTAATTATTAAATTCCAATAGTCTGAGTGGGTGGTTTCATCTTAGCTTTGGTGCCGCCATTTCTTTGTATTCTAATTTAAAATAACTCAATTAATTGGTCATGACAATCCTTTAACCACGATTACATATCTACAGTTTAATGTCTAAAGTTTAAAAAAAGTTTGAGAAACTTTTCATGGAAATTTTATTTTATCTCATAAAATTTGCCAGAAGACTGCTACCGAGGTAGATATCGAAAGCGGAATTTGGCACTTTTCGTTTTGTTCGAAATTTCAGAGCAGAAGTTTAAACCACAGCCTTTCGTGTAATAAGCCAAAAAATATTATCGAATAGTGTTCTGGGAAAACTCAAAAAATTTTTCTCTCCATACCAGGCTTGTGATAATTTAAAGTGGAAGGTGTCCTACCTGAATGTTTGAAAGACAGATTCACTTTGCTCCGGCATACAAAGTTAATAAAGCTAGTTTGCAGATGCGTCTTCTGCAGCCAGGCAAATTCAATGTCCCTTTAATATAACATTCTGACGAACTATATTGATTTCTATCTATATTGGCTTGTTCGGAAAGTAATTTCGTTTTTTTTTTTTTTTTGTGGAAATGAAAGACAGTTTTCGTATAATATCACTCAAGTGGTCATAAACTGATCCGATCTCACGTGTTGTTATTCGTCGGTTCGCGTCTTTATCAGCTTCAACCGGCCTTCCCAAACGTGTTGCTGCATCTTCGACATCAAAATTGCCGGATCGAAGTTTAGCGAACCAGTTCTGGCACTGGCGTACTGTCAACAAACCTTCTCCATACACATCGGCCAATTTCTTTCTGGCTTGAACAGCATTGTTAGCCATTCTGTAGTAAAACATATCTTACTGTTGCTGGCTATCGCTCTCCATATTTAAAAGGGCACCAACCAAAAACTACTGCATAGAATTAATTAAAATTTTTCACACACACGCCTTGCTATATGAGCTCTCAAAGCATATATAAATTATACGGCTTAAGTGTGAAGTTGGGTGCAAAAAAAAAAAAAAAAAAAAAAAATAACTATTAAATCCTCTGTCGGAAAAAAACGAAATTACTTTCCGAACAACCCAATATGTTTCCTTACAACTAGACATTCGAGGAATACAGGAATGATTCCGTACATTTTTCTTTGAAAGATAGTGTCGCCATATTGAAAGCAGCTTTATTAATTAGAATATTAGTAACCAGCATACTTTTTTATTGTTTTCGTTCCCTTAAGGAACATCATTAAACATTTCCTCCGTTCAATACATTTTTAATTGGATAAGCTTCCATTGATTAATAGGATTGCAGGTCATACAATGAGAACAGACGCCAACTTGTCGTTCTCCAGATATAAAATCCTCTGTGAAATTGCAATGCTTTGTCGTATGAGTTGCAATAGTGGAGTCTTACTCTGCCATAAGAGGATGACACAGCCTAGGAAGGGCTGGGCAGTTACAGAGGAAGTGCTCGACAGGTGCTCCTTTTTTCCTATCCCCTCTTTTATCTTTCCTTCTTAAGGACGTTACGTACAATGGGTCAAATCGACATCCGGGTACTGTACTTGTCTAAATTGTCAAGTACACGTCATCTAACCTAACCTAAGAGTCTTATGACCTCTCCTTGAATATGTAACACTATCGCGCGTCGTTATAAATTGGATACGATTCTACCATTAATCTGCTTGATATTCATAGGCATCCTACGAAACGTATGCACGAATTCGTGAACCGTTCACGAGCATAAGGTGAACAAAATGCTAATTTGAATGGTGAAAGGCTCATGGTAGATTCATATTACTGTGGAAACGTTAAGCAGATGTGGACCTAAAGCTTAATTTCATGCCATCTTCTAGCGTGTTTTAGTTTATCTTATCTCATGATCATTCCTACTACTTGTCATTTGATCGGAGTTTAGATACACTGTTCACATATGATTCTTTCTTAATGTTACGTTCTTGTCTGAAGCGGTAGTCAGCTTCGAACGCATATTCTAGTAGTGGCTCAAATATCATTTAGGAATCATTTCAAAAGAGTTGCTACGCTCAGAGTTCCTTGGATTGTGTGACGCTGAAGAGGTGATATTCTAATAACGTTCACAGGAGTTATTACAAGAATATTCTTAGGCTAGAACTCACGCGGGCAAAGACGTTTTTTTTGTCTTGGGCCGGAGGTGGGAATCTTCGAAAGGCACTTTTGTTCCAACAAAAGAGTGCACGATTCACCATCACTGGTGCCTACGTACTAAACTCACCCCCTTTATTTTTCAACCACTCTCCCCCCTCGGGACTGTCGTAAGGTATTACTTCGCGGAGGACTGGTTAGCTTTAAAGCTTTATTACACTTAATCAAATTTTGCCTCCGTTCCTCCAGCCTTCGGAGTGCTAGCATAACTTCAGCCATTCGCTGGCTGTATTGGCTTCATAGAATACTAGAATTCAACACCTCTTCCATAAGCCGATTTGGTCCAAAACTCGTTTTCACGGGCCACCTGAAACTGGGGCAGCATATTAGAACATGCTCCGCATCTTCCTCTTCATCTACACAGTTTGGGCATATAGGGAAAGTATCGGCCAAAGCCGTATGCGAAATTACGTGTGCTATGCATAAGAAAACAATAGCTGGGTGTTGAATCGCTGGTGATAGGTTTGTAAAGGCTCTGCGTTCCTAATAGAAATTTCAGGAATAGATTTATATATGATCAGATGTCTATCCTAACATATCAAACTTGCCAATCATGCCTATTCTATGATGAGGCGAGGTATTTTAGGTTAGGTTAGGTTAGAGAACCTACATATACCGGAGGTCCATTGTACAACGTCCTAAAGGGAAGAGGATAGGGGAGATAGGGAAAAAGAAGAGGAAGTAGGAAAGGGAGAATAAGCATTTTAGTCGCTTCATTTTCTTGGGTGTATTTTTTTTTGTACACATTTTAACAAATAGTTGGAACAGACAGAAAGACGGACAGAAAGACAAGACAGTCTGTGGACAGACATGTAGACATTTTTATCTTTCACATGTTGTTTGCCAAATACATGTCGCATGTACACATTACACACAAATACTCTGTTGAATCGATGTTGTTGTCTGTCCTTTTTGTTTGTGTCTGTCTGCTGCTTTTTCTCTTTTATTTCTCTCTCCCCATTTAACCGTTTCAATTTAAATTCAAATCGTCATAGACATTGTCACATACGCTCACACTCACTCTCAACGATTTATAAGTTTAACTTCGCATGCACACATGCATACACATACTTTCTCAAACATGCAGGACGAATCCGTTGCATTTAAATGTTGAAATTCTGTTTCAATGCAAATCAAATGAAAAGAAAATAAAAGACAACAGCATACAACACACACATACCACGACACACTGATAATATATTTAAAATGGCTGCAACAGGATTCGTTTGGAGTTCTTTTTTTTTTTGATGTCCTTTACATTTTATTTAAAAAAGGATTTTGTTGCACTGTTTCTTACACTTTTATATGCCACACAGATTTAAAAACAAAAAGAAAAATCATAGACAAGTACAAGACATATGTACTCTTGCTTAAGTAGCTAACCAACATGGCTGATGTTTGTTCATTTGAAGACCGAGAAGAAGGCAAACGAATGGATGTATGGTGACAAATATTGGGTTTCCCATTATTTCGTTGACTTTATTTGCAATTATTATACCATCATGTGTGAGTATGTTTCGGATGGGGCATGTTCTCTCTCTCTCTTGTCTCTGGGGCTGGGGTTGATTTTCATTGGATGACTCAGTTAGTTTTTCTTCCTTTACAGCTCAATTTACCACAATAACTGTGGCTTATTTTCTACAGACATTGACCAAAATAAAAAAATTTTAAGTAAAATTTCCTGGCCTTTAAGGCACTAAACATCTGCTCCATCCAATTCGTTTCAGTTTCATTAGTCGAGATTTTTTCTAGGTTAGCAAGTGATTGGTCTACCAGGTCCCAGAATTACAGCGTTGCATTGTATTGTGAAGAATTTCACTTATTGAGACCAAGAGATGGCGCTGACTGCCATTTCTTTGATGTTCGTTGTTGATGTTATTCTCTGCGAGGAATAGAGGGTCAAAAAGCCAAGCCTCCTGACTGAATTATTTGGAAGGAAATTAATTCGCCATCTCCTGTCATCTTATTCACGTAACGATTTTACCTTATCCTGCATCCAGTTCTTCAAACATACATATTCACGGCAAACTATACAAACTTCTATAAAAACAATCTATAATAAGCGTTCCCCAAACGAATTCTACAACGGAGGCGTCTCCACTTTCACAATTTGCAAAAAAATTTAAGAATTCTATGCCCGAAAGCTTTTTTCGCACATAACATCTGTCAAATGTTTGCCATGGATTCTCTAGCTGGAGTGCAACCGAAATGCAGAATTTTCCATTACTTTGGCTCATATATTCGGTTGTATTTGAATAATAACAACTTGATCTTAAGGACCACTGTGGATTCTGGCTTATTCGCATACACTTGTGACTTAAGAAACTCCCACAAGAGAAATTTACCTCTATGTGAGGTGATCATGCCCTTAAATCGGTCGTGAAGAATATCGAATGTGGCGTGACACATGCTGCGGTCCTGTCTTTGGTATCCAGATTATCCAATACAGAGCAAAAGAAGTTGGTTATCATCGACCTACAGTGCTAGCTGTTGAAAGTGATGGTCTGGACAACGCCGTTTCAAAGTAATCTGAGCGGATGACGCCACCAGCCCAAAATCCACACAAACTGTTAAGTTGTTTGGGATGAATTGGACACTCTTGGTTATCATGTGTATTGGTATCGTCTCAAATTCCTAATTCCATTACCTGTTCATTCAGAAATGAGGCTCATTGCCGAGAAAGATTTTTCGATGCAATTGAAGTCATTTGTCAAGATGTCCATGGGGGGGAAGGATGACAGAACAAACTAAAGAAATGACAACCAACTTGACAGATGTAGCTTCACCAAGATGCCAGTCATCAGCTGTCAAAGTTCGAAAGTCACTGTTAACAGATCCTATATAAATTTTTCCATGGAATGCACTGATCAAGTAGACTTTCTTGTGCTATTTAAAAGCCCTGCATGACAGCGGCATAATTGAAGAGTTTTTATTCTAAAGTTCCAGTAAAATTGCAATTTGCTACAGATGATAGTCAATTTCAATAGGAATGCGATGGTTTGAATTATAACTAGAGAACTCAGTTTTATTTGAAAAAGCACCTCCAATGGTTTGTTGAAGCGAGGGTCATCCTTTGCTGTACTAAATACTTGAACACGAGTATAGTTAAATCACGCAATTAAAAGGTACTAAACTGACTGACGGATATCGTGGTTGGTGGGTTTATAGGGTCTGAATACTTATGTATCTAAAGTGTGTTTTTTATAGAGGTATAGAACTTTAAGTTGCAATAAAACAATGATGGATTATTCGATTGACATGAATTTTATTTATCCGAAAGATAATCTTGTGGCATTACATTTTAAATATGAATTCTGGTATATGACCGCCACGGCTGGCGCGGATGTAGTCCAATCTGGACGTCCAATTTTCAATGACTTTTTCCAACATTTGTGGCCGTATATCGGCAATAATACGGCGAATGTTGTCTTCCAAATGGTCAAGCGTTTGTGGCTTTACCGCATAGACCAATGACTTTACATAGCCCCACAGAAAGTAGTCTAGCGGTGTTAAATCACAAGATCTTGGAGGCCAATTCACAGGTCCAAAACGTGAAATTAGGCGGTCACCAAACGTGTATTTCAATAAATCTATTGTGGCACACGCTGTGTGACATGTTGCGCCGTATTGTTGAAACCACATCTCCTGGACATCATGGTTATTCAATTCAGGAATGAAAAAGTTAGTAATCGTGGCTCTATACCGATCACCATTGACTGTAACGTTCTGGCCGCCATCGTTTTTGAAAAAGTACGGACCAATGATTCCACCAGCCCATAAAGCGCACCAAACAGTCAGTTTTTCTGGATGTAACGGTGTTACCACATACACTTGAGGATTACCTTCACTCCAAATTCGCTTATGAAAAGCGGGAACAACGGTAATCTCGTTTTGGGCCCATTCGACGAATCTACGCCTTACTTGATGATCGTTTGGCTTCAAATCTTGCACGAGTTGGATTTTGTAAGCACGCAAACCAAGATCCTTCCGCAAAATCTTCCATAAAGTGGATGGACACAGATCCAATTCCTGTGCTCGATGGCGGATGGACTCATTTGGGTCTTCCTCAATGCTACGCTCTACAGCAGCAATAGCTTCTTCTGTACGCACCGTACAGCGTCTCTGGGGATGCGAGTTATCAATAAGAGTAAACGTGGTGCGAAAACGTTCCATGGTTAATCGACTGCTTTGATGGAAGATTTTGTCGACGATAAAATGGACGTAGTGCGCGATACGTTTTCCGCACAGAACCATTATTTTCGAAATAAAATTGCACTATTTGCAAGCGTTGTTCAGGCGTGAATAAATCACTTGACAGCTGTTAAATCGGTCGCCATCTTGAAAAGTAATGCCAACTTAAAGTTCTATACCTCTATAAAAACACCCTTTACAATAACAGTACTGCGTCCAATTGGAGCGGACCAAAGCATGGATGAGATGGCGATTAAATAAGCTCGGGCCTCTTTGTTTCTGTCCTCGAACTTTCATGAATGAGTATCATTTGTAGAGCAAAGTTGCCTGCAACGTTTCTGTGGCAAGATGGAGTATCGGAAAGAAATTTTGTGAGTTTCTACATTACTACGAGTTAGTAGTAGTTTGCGGGCGGAGTATGGTATGTAAATTTAGCATGGAAGAGATAGTATTGGTAACCGCCTTAAAAAGAGTTCACTTGCATCCCATTAAAGGTCTCGTTGTGGTAGTTTTGTCCAATTGTATCAAATCTCTCTGCGTTTATTTAATTGAATATTTGTTCACAACATTAGAAATCTTAGGGAGATACATTCCTTCGAGAGTCCAGCAGTTTTACTTTGAAATTCCCCTGATGACTTAACTCATTGGACGTATAACGGTTAGCTAGTTTTTGACCGCTTGAAGTAATTGTTTAAAGGATTTTAAAACCTTTTAAAATTGAATGGATATGGCCAGCAAAACTGGCCAACAAAACTGTCCAAAAACTTTGATGTAAATCACATGGAAACTATGCTCAAGCCTCCAAGCAGAAGAGAAGTTCACAACATGCTACACTGCAATACTATGTTCAGATATACACTTTTATTGAGTCAATATTCGGTTTATTGAATGCAATATTTTAAGTGTTCAGGCATAATAATATACGCAGTTCAGCTATTTATTCAATATTCATTTGACTTAACAGCTGTCAAAAACAAAACAGCTGGTTGTTTTGATTTTTTATGTTTTTTGTTGTTATTGACATTTAAGTTGTCAAATATCAGCAGAAAGTGTTCGGTTAATTGTAATATGATATATTTATTGCGCAATAATTAATTGAAACATATGAAATATTGAACTCAATAATGGCGTTTATTGTGATTTACGCAATAAAGGTGCATATCTGAACACTCGTGTTACTTCTGGAAATTTTTTTCAAGAATTTTCTACTGGAATTTATCTTGATTGCATAATCCTAGCTTAAAATCCCATTAAAGCGCTTAAAAAAGATCTGCAACAACAACCAAATGACGTTTAAATAAATTGAAAGAATTTTTCTGTTCTGTTTCCATACAAGTAAAGGCGCAAGAAATTCTGGCACTGAAATTCCATCACAGTCAACTTTCAACATTTTTATGTTGCAACTTGAGCCTTAACGACTATAACTGTTACGATGACATACAGATACAAGCAAAAAAAAAATCACCAAAGCCAACAACTACTATTGATTTTCAATTTGGAAACACCAGTAACAAGACTTATAACAAAAATACAGTAAAATTTTCCGGCATCTGTAAAAAAGAAAGGCAAAAAACCAAAAAACGGCCTAAAAGGAAGGAAAAATGTTGCTAAAGAGAATAAAATTTGCAATTGAAAAAAAAACGGCGTAAATTTTGATAGGGCTGGGAGAGGGGTATAAGGGAAACGAACGACACACAAAGGCATACCATATTGCAATTGCTACACTCTTTCATATCCTGTCTCTTACTCTCTCATTTCTTTTTTAACTGCAAGGAAGTTTCAAACATTGTAATACAATAAAAAAAAAAAAAAAAAAAAAAAACTGCAGCATACATTTAGGCTTACAAACAGTGTTTTTATATTTTTTTTTATTTTCTATAGGCAGCAAATTAAGCAGAAACTGACAGTTTTTATGCAATTCATTGCCTCAATTTTTTGCTGTTGCCTGTAATTTGCCTTCATTGGAAACCACTGTTTGGCGTTTTCTTTTTTTCCAATGTTGCAAGGCATTCTCCACATTCCCCAGCTTTTATTCTTTTGGTAATGCGAAGTTGTGTGCCTAGTTAAAGAGAAAGCAGCAAAAAAATTTTTGAAAGTCAGGAATACTTTTGGGGGATTTGTGCAACACATCAGGATCAAAGAAATTGGCCAGCTATACTGGTTGTCTGTGTGTCACTGCTGTGCATTTACTACAGCATTACTGCAGTATTTCATTTCCATTTTTGTTGGCAATTGTTTGTTCTCCTGCATTTGCTCCTCATTTTTTTTTTGTTTGCTTGTTTTTTTTGGTATACTTTTCTGCTTCTGTGGAGATCTCAGTTTGTTTATGTGTTTTATTTTCTTTTACTATTCCCAACAAGATTACCAGCCAAATGCATTTAAATGGCATTGAAAAGCAATTTTGCAGCTAATAAATCCGATTTTATTCTATTCACCTCTCCTACCGCTCTCTCTCGCTTTAAATTGTGCATTTGCAACATTGATCCCGACAACTGTTACTAGCTCCCATGGTGTGTATCTATTGTTATTGAGTTTTGCTATTGCAATTGCATCTGACGCCTCTCTCTGTACAACAGTTACTGTTGCAGCTGCAGTTTATTGTTCGGCTAAATGAACAAATGACTCGTTACAATTAAATGGGCCAATGACTCTTAACTTCACTCTTCTCGGAGGAATTCCATTAACGAGGGTCAGTTTTTCTGGAGCTCGTGTAAGTGTCTCAGATGTAACATTTGGAGTACCTCTGTTGATGTTCTCGAATTTTCATTAATGGGGGTCGTTTGCGGAACTGGGGCACAGGAAATTCAGAATGAAATTATGTGTGTACGTGTTCAGTGGCCTAATTTTAATATTTATTGATGGAATTACTGGTTCGGAGATGATGTTCTGCGGGTGCAGTATGGTTCTCCTCTCCATGCTTTGATTAATCATGAACAAGCATTTAAAAAGTAATACTTCGCAGACGAAAGCATTAACACTGAACTTCTAGTTTTGCCACGCTTACATCTGCTACTTTTGAATGGGTTAGGGTTTTGCAATGAAAGGCTTGTTAGAAACAATTGGCGCGTTCTTCCTCTTTATTTCCTTCCACTAGTCTTTACAAATTTTTTAAAGTAATTTTAGAGGAAATCAAGCGACCGTACGATCTCTATTGTACTCCCTTCAAACTTCATAAAACATTCCTATACTGTCTCCTGCAAACCTTTTGCCCTGACAAACATTAGAATGCTGCTCGGTGTGAATAGGGCAGTTAGTTGCCCAGCATGTAATATGAACTCAGGGTGTTTCCTTCTGGCATGCGTTAATGCTCCACACATTTCAAGAAAGTGTTCCGATAATTCATTCCTATCGTCACCGTATCTATGTGTATTGTTTGAAGCAATCCCCATTCTGCAAAAGTGTACTCGGCTTCTACAGTGCCCTGTCAAAAGACTGTTTACCATACATACATACATACATACATAATTGGTCATTACAACCCTTCAATCAGGATTACGACCAAGCTTTCTCACACCACTTATGTTGTGTGCGTTAATTTTATACATGATGGGGGGCGGGACCTACAGTTTAAAGTCGACTCCGAACGACAGATTTTTGAGAGACTTTTCATGGTAATTTTTATTTACTCTCAGAGTTTTTGCCAAAAATCTGTTGGGAGGAAGTCGCCGAAGAAAGAATTTTCATATTTAGATTTGATTTGACCTGGGGATTGAACCATGGCCTCACGTCTAATAAGCCAATACACAATACATAGTAGACCGCGGCGAGTGTTTACTAATCTTAGATTACCAACCTGGATAGCTTGATTTATGACTCAGATCTTCTCTTATTGTAGTTTCCCAACAAAAGTTTTGATTGCCACAAAGCTACTTAATTTGAGAAGAGTTTTTGCCTCTCTTTATCTTCCCTTTCGTTGAGCATACCATGCCAAACATTTTCTTTCATTCCATAGAAGCCTTCTGGCTTCGTCAACGGTATGGAAACTACCCTCTATGGTGTTGGGTTTGCCCTTGAAATATTGGGATTTACTTCGGAACAAAGAAACAGCGATTATTGGTTATTGTCACCACTTCCAGCTCTTTGGGAATTTGACTTTTTGCATCAAGCAGTGACGAATATTTGAGTTTGCTTGGCATCAGGAGACAGCAAATTTGGACATCGAGAATGTTATTTACTTCTTGAGGTAGATGATAGCATTTATGAAACCCCTCACATAGTTTTCTTTGCATTAAAATTGATGATTCGACCTACAGTTCTAATAAACAGCCTCTAATGTAACAAAAAATCGTAGAAAGAGTTTATTTTTTTGTATCTGTCATAAGCTTTTGTACTATGGGTCAATTCGACCTCCGGGTACTGTACTTGTCTTAATTCGCAAGTACACGTCCTCTAACCTAACCTAAGCTAAACTAACTAGGAGAGCAGCCCGGACCCTCTACTAATGATCTCACACTAAGGGCCATTATTAAAACTTGCCGTTAACTAAAGCGCGGATTTTAACGGATAGATAAATTGTTTTTCATTATTATAAAGGGAGGATCATCCTACCGGTAATTTTTAAAGTAAGGTTTATGCTTGAACTTGCCCTATTATATATTATTTTCAATATGGCAATTTCAAATATGAACAAAATAAGCAAATACAACAAAAAAGAAGCCCGTCGTTGCCACAGCGTTTAAAAAAACTTTTTTAATTGAGGTATTCGACATTGCTCCGACAGTGCCATATTTTTGTAAAAGTTAACTTTATTCTATCCGCAGGTTGTAATAACGAAAAGAAGTTAAATATGACTTTAAAGTTCACTTTAGCTAAAGTTACCTTTAACTAAACCCAACTTTAACGGCAAGTTGTAATAATGGCTCTAACAATGACTGTGAGTTAATACTGTAGCCACTGCATCTAGTTAGAGAGCGGGAGAACAGAAGATAGATTTCAATATTAAAAGATCCTCTATGAACACAGAAATTCTACAGAAATTTTCAATTAATTCTCACATTATTTTTTGAAATCTTTCGATATTTTTCTTGCTCCTTCAGATGCCATTGCTGGATGCTGGATAACATTTAAAAATTTAATATACTTTCGATAATTAGATTCGCTTCTTGCAATCAAAAGCAGTGTAAATTCATTATCAATCCCACCTCGTTTTGTTTTGTTGTGAAATCTCCTCTCCAGATATAAAATATTCATTGGACTGACTGTGTGTGTATGCATATCGTTATTTGTGTGAATATTTAATTCCAAAGGGGCTGTGTGAATAGGTTGGATTTCATTGTCGAGTGGGGGAAAAAAAAGAAGAAGAAATCGAAAATATTGCAAAAAGAGAACAAACACTTTGAAAATTTGCTACCTACCACACAGATAAAAGTGAATGAAATCGTTGCGATGGAGAAATAAAAATTCTTTTGCGGCATTCAAAAAAGAAAAAATTATCAGGAACAAAAAATATATTTCCACACACACACACAGGTATCCAGGTCATTAAATTTTCTCAATTCTCCATACCAAATTGGAGATTAAGTCCTAAAGAGTGAAACGTTTTTAAAAAGAATTTAAAACTTCTCATCGTTTAAAGGTATGCTGCGCATATAAATAACATTTTGGCATATTTGCAATTCGAGTGATTGCAAATCCTATTGATTGATGCAAATTTATGAATTTCAATTTATTTTTATTGTAAATCAATTTGAATGATCTTTGCCATGGTCTTTGCCATTTTCAGTGTAGCTCCATAATACAATCGTTGTAGAACTTATCGGGGCTGTAGGTCTTTCAATCAAAATTGAAAGAAACGCTGGTTCCCATGCAATTACTTAAATCAGGCTTTGTTGGCTATTTTTGACAGCTCTTACTTGATGGGGGTGCAATGAAACAGTTAGTATGGTCACAGTGTTCCTTAAAATTAATCATTTTGCGATATTGTTGCTGCTCATAATACGAAGTTTCCTTCCAACCTCAGTAAACAGTTAAAATAGTCGTTTGTATAGGTTCACCGGTCTTTGATTATGATTTTTCCCTTTAATAACATCAATTGAAACCCCTTTTTTGTTCATAATGATTGGCTTTAGTGACGACAGTTGGATTCATCAAGCATCAATCTTCTTTCCAAAGTGTCTTCTGATTAACGTTTATGCTCTCCGCTACCTGTTATCAGCTTGAGAGTCAATCTTGCTTTACCAATTGCTGTCATTTTTCTTCTTTCGGAGTAAAAAAGAGCATCACACTAATTGAATGATTGGCTGCTTGGTTGACAACTGCTTGATGTTTATAAACTTCTTCATTAACTACTGCCTGATTGATTAAAAGCTTGATGGCCGAAATTATGTATTCTAAACAGTATGGAGCTAAGCTAGATCAGTTACAACTTTTTAAAATGAAGAAAATCGAATACAAATTTAAGGTGTGATGTAAACTAGTTTTGATTGACAGACTTAGATTATTGATGGTTTAAGAACTGAGTAGCGAAAAATTTGATTGATGGCGAAATTAATATAAAGCTTGAGTGGTCGAATGATTGAGTGATGTATTGCTTGACATGTTGATTGAGTGATGTATTGATTGACGTGTTGATTGATTGATTTTAATATTGATTGATATACTGATTGATTAATGTTGTTATTAATAAAATGTTTGATATTTAGATGCACGGTTTCATTAATGTAGATATTATAGGCCGGTCTAATAATTTTGATTGACATACAAATTGATTGATCGAATGATTGTTTATTACGATAAATTAAATTTCTTGGTTGATTGACAATTGGAAGAAGTTTCTGTGACTGAAATTGATTTTTGAGACAGACGTGTATTTATTGCAATATATTGTGCTGGAACAAAATGCAGAAGATGGCCTCTTTTCATGCAGTCTGTTCTGGTGGAAATAGATATGTAGGCTGTGGGAGTAGTGCTTATGAAATTTAAATTATAATCTGGTTGCATTGCAAGCGATAGGAAAACTTCTGCATGAAAAAAAAAAACATTTTATTTGCGTGTAGTATGTGCCAAAAATGAATTCTCTTCGCGATACAGTGTGTGACTGGACCATGAATGTAAGTGTTCAACATTACGGTTCCATCAGATATCGCATTGAATTTTCATGCCCACAACAAGTTCGGTTTTTTCTTTTTTGGTTTTGTTTCAGTTTTATTAATCAAGTCTTCTCCATTTAAGCTGCCGATTAATAATTACTGCTAGATTCTAGAACGATGGCTTTGCCATCTATCATTGTCTGTGAACTTTTTTTTGAAGTGGCTCTCTACTAGATATTCTAACAATGTGGTTTATTTGTAGGGGGACTGAAGCCTCTTAATTTTTCGTCTTGTACAGATTTAAACTTTGTTGGTAAGCGTTTGTACTTCAGCTCAAAGGAATCTGAATGGCAAATATTTCTGTCGTTTGTTTTGGAAGTGATAGAGAGTTGACCAATAAGAAAAATAATAAATAGAGTTGGAGATGGAACAGAACGTTAATATATTTGAGTGTAGTCTGGATTCAACACTGTTCATAGCCGAAAAGAGATTACTGACAGCAAAAGCAATAAGTTTCGATAAAAGTTGCCCAGTGTTTCAATTCGTCGAATGTCTTCAAAATATCTAGGAGCCCAACATTGTTCTCATCAAATCGTTTAGTAACTGTTTGCCAAATAGGTTACCAGTTTTTTTCTACGCCGAGGAGGGGGGTAAATGTACCTAACCGCACCATAGAGGAAGTCGTCACATCCTCCGTGTGTTGGGCGCTCGCCCACTAAATCCCCCCCCCCTCGTCTCGTGGACACGTTGTGCCCACTCCGGAATTACGAAGGTATTACTTCGGAGTGGAGTCCCTTTGGCCCTTTGTCCCCTACATGTTCATATCCACGTCCGGATTGCGTGTCGAAAGTTGAAGAGACATCTAAGTGTCTCCACTATTCCTTTCATCCAGGTCCCTGCTTCGAATTTCGCTTGACGCGTGTGCCAGTTTCATCTACGCCGGCGTGCCCACATGTTCCGCAGCCTCAAGATCCCTCTTCTTCAATCTTAGAATGCTCTCCACGTAATTCGCCACTGAGGTCTAATTTTCTCTACTCGCGATCATAACCCCGACAATGTTACCGGCCATGATCGTCACAACTATCGACGTCAGTGCAGAGCGATAGCTCTGCCAACGTGCACACTCGAAAACAAGTGTGCTCTGCGTCATCAATTATCTCCCCTTCCTCGTAAAGACAGTAACGGGAGGCGGTCTTGCCCATTCTGGGTAGATATTTTCCAAAATATCCTTGACCCGATAGCATCTGTGTAACGTAGTAATTTACCTCTCCAAATTTCCGACCAATCCATGTGGCCTTATGTCTGGAATAAGTCTCGCCGTCCATCTTCCTCTATCTTCCTCGTTCCATCATTGTTGCCATTTTGAAATGGTGTTTTCCCTGAAGTGAGCGGTTATGTGACTCCCAGCCGATTTCGCCTTATAAATCTCCATCCGCTCCGCTGCCAGCAGATCCACAGCGATAATACCCGCTATCACCACTACAGCTGGAACGGATACCGTACGATATGCCGACGCGATACGCAATGCAGCCGTTCTCTGTAAATAGGTTACCAGTAGAGAGGATCTTAAGGATACCAGCTTATACTGTAGTATGTCGCCGTAGTCTAGTAGGTAGTGTGTTGGCTTATAAGACGTAAGGTCACGGTTCAAACCCCAAGGTCAGACAATAAAATGAAATTTGAAAAAATATTTCTACGGCGACTTCCTCTCAAGCACATTTCTGGCAAATACTCTGAGAGTAAATAAAATTGCCATGAAAAGTTTCTGAAAAACTTGTCGTTCGGAGTCGACTTTAAACTGTAGGTCCCGCCGCCACTCATGTGTGTATGGAATTAACACACGCAACATAAGTGATGTGAGAAGCTACACACAGTTACTAAATTATACGTACGGTTAAAAAATTGCCGAAATTGAACTGAATTGTGGCCCTGCGCAGGCCCACAAAGGTATGCATCCGATTTACAAATTTCTGAACCAAAGCAAAAGACCGTCTTAAAATCCAAGAAAGTTGTCAGACAATTATAAAGATTTTCAACGAAAACGGATTAGTTAAAACATTTCTGAAATTTGTTATCCGTATGTATACTTCTGTGGCTATGTGTAGGTCGTAATCCGGACTGAAGGATTGGAATGACCAATTAAGTATGTATGTATGTATGTATGTATGTATGTATGTATGTATGTATGTATGTATGTATGTATGTATGTATGTATGTATGTATGTATGTATGTATGTATGTATGTATGTATGTATGTATGTATGTATGTATGTATGTATGTATGCATGTATATGGTTTTTAAAGTAAATCTTCTTGCCAGTTTGCTTTTTAAAAAAATAACCGCAGCAATTTAAATTTTATTTTTATCAACTACAGAATAAATAAGAATATTTATTTATTTATTTATTTTATTTTATTTTTTCTTCTGTTTGTTTATTTACATTATTTTATTATATTTTTGTTATTGTTGTTGTTCTTGTATTTCATTGGTTGTTGGCCGTTGTTGTTTCTTTTTTATGCTCTGTTTACTTAAGCATTTGATTTCTTTAGTGGATATTGTTTTTCAACGATTTTCAAACACTTTTTTTCTTTTTGGCTCTTTACGAATATTTTTATGATGAAAAACTTGAAATAATTATTTTTCAATTCTTTTGTTTTTCTTTCAAATTTTTTTTCTTGTGTTAAAATGGTATTGAGTTGGCCATTTATTTTGCCATAAAAACTTAATAGATATTTTTTTTCTGTTTTTGTTTTTTTCTAATTTCATTTTGTTGCTAATTATTGTTGCAAAAAATAAATAAAAAAATTTTTTTTTTTTATATTGAAACTATAAATGAATCAATAGCGCTCTGGAAATAATAAAAAAAAGAATGGTGTGCTTGCGTGCTGTTAAAAAAAAAATTATAACAAAATCAAATAACAACAAAAACAAAATCAGACAATTTACTGTGTTAGATTTTGTTGTTATTTATTATTTAGGAATTATTTTTCTTTTTAATTTCGTATTTTCGGTACCCTACCACAATAGAGCATATTGCGCAATAATTGCAATAGGAATACAGAGTCCATTGTAGCATACAATCTAAGTCTACCTTGACTGATTGAAACTTTCTTTATTTTATTTTATTTTTTTTTTATTAAAATTATGTTATTATTTTGTGGTTTTGCTCGGTATTTAATGCATTATATTGGTTGGTTAAAAAAAAAAAAAAATAAAAAAAATAAAAATAAAAAAGTTATTACGAAATAATTTTTTGGAGAATCGCCCGCAGTAATTAGAAAATATTTTAAAAATTAAAAAAGTTATCAAAATATCAACTAAAAAAAAAACAGGGAAAACTAAATTAAACATCAACCGAAACCCAAATCACTCATTTAATAATCACGCAAAGCAGTGTTCACATAAAATCCGTCTTTTACTAATAAATCAGAAGTTATTTCAAGCTACGGAGAGGTGCTTGAAGAGATCCTGAATTTCCATTTTGCTATTTGGGTTTCACTGTGTTAACCGTAAAAGACGAAGTGCAAAACTAACCGTCAGTAAATCCGTTACATTTGAGTACTTACAGTAAAGCTTAATACCATACGAATGCCTACAACATTCAGCGAATACAGAGCCGGCGAACGACAACAGATCAGTCCTTAATATGGGAAAGAATTAGTCGCGATTTGCTATCGCCAACCTTATTTAGGCATACGTATTTCAGTTCCAATGAAGTCCTTTGTCCTCGATAATCTTTCGAGTCAAAATATTAACGGCAATGAATTGCTGGTACGTTGACTTTACTTTCCTCTTTTGCTTTATTTCGTTCCTTTAGCGAACATAAGACTTTTGGAAAACAACTCCACTATCCTCTTGCTTCAGGATTACGCGACCTAGCCTCTCTCGCCTATATTGAGTGTTTTAATGGTCCCCCTGAGTGGGCGGGTTCTACATTTTCACGCCGACTCTGAACAACAGATTTCTGGGGAAAAAGTTTCCCAGACAAGGCAAAACTGCGGAGAGAAGTAGGCGAAAGAAAGATTACGTTTTTTAATCGGAATTTGAGTCACGGGTTCTTGTCTGATAAGCCTACACACCACTACCTACTAGACTAAGCCAACTTTAACCTTGTATATATGTTCCTTTTACTCCTCTAAGGAGCATAGGGCCGCAATCCTTTCATTATTCATAAATTTTCTTTCACTTTTCATGACTCTGTGGTGAGTAGATTATAGGATGAATTGCTTGAAGGCGATGGAAGATAACAAACATGATGCAATTTTTCTTTCGCTTTCTCCTTTCAACTTCGGCATTGCTCTAGTTCGCGGTCAAGTACTTTAATCACAAACCGTTTTAGCACAAATAGGGATCCCAATCCACTTCTTCTGCACCATTGTTCAGTCACAGTTCAAGCTAATTTAGTTTAAGGTGAACAAAAGAAAGGAACACCAACCAAGTGATTTCTGCTAGAGACTATAACCGCCTAAGTTATGGTAACAATGGAAAAATGTCTCGCCTTGTATTCAGAGATGTTTAGCAATTTCTAATCAGGATCGTGCAAAAACTACTAACGCCGTCAGGACTATCTGTCTAGTTCTAGCTTATAAGAATCCGAATATCTTCGCGGTATACTCGTCAAAGTCGCCGTAGTCTAGTAGGCAGTATGTTGCGTTATTAGACGTAAGGTCACGGTTCGAACACCAGGTCGGACATCTTCAACAAAACGAAATACGAACAAATATTTTTTAGGCGACTTCCTCTCAGCAGATTTCTGGCAAAAACTCTGAGAGTAAATAAAATTGTTATGAGAAGTTTCTCAAAAATCTGTCGTTCTGAGTCGACTTTAAACTGTAGGTCGCGCCACTCATGTATAAAATTAACACACACAACGTAAGTGGTGTGAGAAGTTGGGTCGTAATCCTGTAATGATCAATTATGTATGTATGTTATATTGGGGCCAAAAATCAATTTTTTCAAATTTCAAAATCTCTACCCTCCAAATTATTCCAGCTATCCCACTACCACGGTTCGAAAGAGGACCCTCTAGACCACTATTTGCCTGGCCACTGATCTCCTAGAGAATTTTCAAGCAAAAAATGATATTTTGAAAGCCAATTTTCGCAATACCACATCACTTTGTATGCGACTATATTGTAGGATTATATTAAGAGACCTTGAAACTTTCCTTTGCATATAGTATGGTACTCATAGAAGACCTAGAGTATTTCCCAAAAGTGGACTTGTTCACATGGATACTGTTAAACAGCTAACAGTGCTCTGTTAAGGGCAAATTTTTGTTCTGTTAAGAGCGAATTTTGCTCTGTTAACGCCAAATGTGGTGCTCCTAAAATAATGGGTGAGTTTTTTTTTTTAGCTATTACCTTTCTGGCAACACTGCTTTAAACAGCTCACGCACGTTTCGTGTTTTGTTTCACTGTCAAACTTTTTCAGTTTGCAACAACAACGAACAACGCTTGCAAATCATTGAATTTTATTATCAAAATGCGTGCTCTGTTAAGAAAGTTCATCGCGCGCTTTTTCCAATTTAATGTCAGTTTAATCGACCCACTGAGGCGGCTATTCGGGCTATTGTGACTTAATTTCGCACCAAATTTACATTGTTGGACATTAAACCACCAACACGCTTACGTAGAGTACGAACTGAAGAAAATATCGCAGCTGTATCGGCCAGTGTTAATGATGACCATCAATTATCGATTCGTCGCCGTTCGCAGCAATTGGGCCTCTGTTACTCAACAACGTGGAAAATTTTGCGGAAGGATTTAGGTGTGAAACCTTTCAAAATACAGCTGGGGCAAGAATTGAAGCCGAACGCGACCTACCGCAACGCAGAATTTTTGGTGAATGGGCTCTTGGAATGTTAGCCGAAGATCCACTTCTTTATCGAAAAATTATGTTCAGCGACGAAGCTCATTTTTGGCTCAATGGATACGTAAATAAGCAAAATTGTCGATTTTGGAGTGAAGATCAGCCATAAGCATTGCAAAAGCTACCAATGTATCCAGAAAAATTCAGAGTTTGGTGCGGTTTATGGGTTGGTGGCATCATTGGACCGTACTTCTTCAAAGATGCTGCGAATCGTAACGTAACTGTGAATGGTGAGCGCTACCGTGAGATGATATCCAACTTTTTTTTTGCATAAAATGCAAGAGCTTGACTTGCATGATATGTGGTTTCAACAAGACGGTGCCACATGCCACACAGCACGCGTAACAATGGACTTATTGAGAGGCGAGTTCGGTGAACATTTTATTTCACGTTCGGGACCGGTCAATTGGCCGCTTAGATCGTGCGATTTAACGCCTTTAGACAATTTTTTGTGGGGCTATGTTAAAGCTGCTCATGTCTATACAGACAAGCCCGCTTCAATTGACGCATTGGAAGACAACATTGAAGCATTTATTCGTGAGATACCGGCTGAAATTTTGGAAAGAGTATGCCAAAATTGGACTAAGCGGATGGACCATTTGAGGCGCAGTCGCGGTCAACATTTGCATGAAATAATCTTTAAATATTAAATTATATGGACCGTACTATCGATTCAAATAAAGATTTCATGCATTTTTCTGAATTTTATGTTTTTTTTTTGTTTGAAAATTTTTCCTATAGCTCTTAAAAAAATCACCCATTAAATGGATTGCGTTTTGGATTTTCAAATTTGAATTTATCTTCGCACACATTATTCCTTCAACTGTTGCTCAACATTATAATCCTTTTGTGATGCATGCTTCCTTCAAATATTTCTTAACAACGGCCTACTTTATTTCCCTTATTATTTCGGCGACTTGATTTCTTTCAAACCAATACCATTCCATTGCAACTCCATTGAACTAACTAACTGTAACGTTTAATAAAAAAATGCAATCGTAACTATTCGTTCAAATATATTTCGTTTGATTAAATGTTTTTACAGTATAACGGTAATTACATATGTTATAAACAGAATGTAAACAAATCTCAAATATTTTTGCAGTATGCCGCCGAATATTATGTGAACAATGCTTTTTGCGGACAGAGAGAGAGAGAGAGAGTCGGTATTAATTTTTTAAAACAAATTATTCATATTCAATTGTTATATGCAATTAACTATTGCATAATGCGCATTGTATTTAGTTTAAATAAATTTTTAATTATTTGTTTATTAACTTTGGTTAAATGGATTATAAAAAAACAACAAACGAACTAATTTTTAATTAAATTTTATGTTTATTTTTTTTTTTTTTTGCCCTAAGCAACCGAAATCCATTGCGAATTTCGAAATCCTTTAATCAATTTTGGCGGGGAGAGTGCCTGCAACCGCAAACATAATTGAAGTTTTAAACAAATAAAACGTGATTTTATGCAAAATAAAACTTTTTGCAATTTTTTGTTTTTTGTTTTTTTTTATTTTAAATTTAATTTAATTTTTTAAATCTAACGAACAACATAATCAATTCAACGCTTTTTTTTTTTATTAAACACTCCTCCCTTTTTTATTACGCAACAATATAATAGTACATGCTGTAAAGAGCGTTCTTTTTTTGTTCTGTTGTTGATTTCCAAAATGATCACGAATTCTTATTGACGACATTCGATATTTTTTTTTTTTATTTAACATTGACGACAATATTATTGGCATTCATCGAACAAAGGCCCACCATCACCACCACCACCATATAACACTTATCTAGGAGAGAAAGAGTATTCACTTAAAAGACTTTAGATTTTTAATTTTCAAAGTAATACAAAAATTTAACCTTTAACCTCCAAAAAACATTTAAAGCATCTGTAATGAAATTACTCCGCTTGACACCATGTACAGATTGTTGGCAATCGTAATACAGAGAGGACTTCAGAGGAAAATCGTAGACGATTCTCGAAATGCAGACAGACAGTTTACCGGCTAAATTCGAGGAACTTAGAACAGGTTAATACTCCACGCTTTATTACAGAGCAATTGAAAACTGAATTTCCAATTAAGTAAAGAATCGCATAGATTATCGAAACTTGGAGAAAAATCTTGTTATGATTCTAGTGTCAATAGAGGATAATATCTGACTCTGCTCTTCTGTTCGCCGTAGTAGTTAGTGTGTTGGTTTATTAGACGTAAGGCCAAGGTTCAAACTACAGGTCAGACATCAAAACGAAATATGAAAAAAAACAATTTTTTCTTCGGCGACTTCCTCTCAGTAGATTTCCGGAAAATACTCTGAAAGTAAATAAAATTGCCATGAAAAGTTTCTCAAAAATCTGTCGTTCGGAATCGACTTTAAACTGTAGGTCCCGCCACTCATGTATAAAATTAACACACACAACATGGGTAGAGTGAGAAGTTAGGCCGTAATCTTGACTGAAGGGTTGTAATGGTCAATTATGTATACATGCTCTACAGTTCATTCTCAAAATTATTGCTTCGATGCCACCATTCGGCTGTATGGAAAGCCTGGCAGCGGTGTACCCTCGAAAATAATTCTGATCATAAGACAAATTTAAGAGTTGCAGTTACCAACGTAGGAAGGTTTCCTTCTGTCACCTCAACGGTTTCTTATCGTGCTAAATGGTGATATTTTGACCCAGGAGAGAAGAATCTCTCACGGCAAAGTGAGAATTTGATTTATGCGGATAATTTTTCGCCATAGATCGGCAACGCTCAATTAAAACTAAGGGTATGGAAAGTCAAGTCAAGTCTCCTAAAATCTTCTTTTTAATACTTTATCCCCACTTGTTGATCTTTATCCTGAATGCGGACATGATGCAAAAACTACTAACGCCGTAATGACTGTCAGGCTAGTTCTAGTTCGTAAGAATCCGAATATCTTCACGGTATACTCGTCAAAGTCGCCGTAGTCTAGTTGGCAGTATGTTGGGTTATTAGACGTAAAGTCACGGTTCAAACCCTTGGTGAGACATCTCGAACAAAATTAAAAAAGGCATTTTTTTTCGGCGACTTCCTCGCAACAGATTTATGGCAAAAACTCTGAGAGTAAATAAAATTGACACGAAAAACTTTCTTAAAAAAATCTGTCGTTCTGAGTCGACTTTAAACTCTAGGTTCCGCCACTCATGTATAAATTTAACATACGCGTGAGAAGTTAGGTCGTAATCCTGACTAAAGGGTTGTAATAATCAATTGTGTATGTATGTGTGTCAAGATTTGTTTGATTGTGTAAAAATTCATGTTTTTTGCTTTCATAGTTATTCCTTCACCTGTTGCTCAACATTGTAATCCTTTTGTGATACTTTATCCCCACTTGTTGGTCTTTATTAGAACAGATTTACACGTTCTTCGATTGTTTATGCTTCTTTTCGAATTCCTCACATCACGTCTAGGTCACATTTAACCTAATCCTTCCATCAGAGCCAGAGTCATCTTTCGCTGCGATTTCTACCAAGGAGATTACCGAAAGGTTTTTTTTTTCTTCGAAGCATTTCACCCATATTTATGTTGTGAAAAGCTATCACACTCATTGCAATTTAATACGTCTGATTACTGCTACTACATTAGCGGATGCCTCTTGATTACAATCTATGGGACCGTTTTCCCTTCACACTCTTGTTCCCTTTCAAATATCCAAGCCCCATAAAATACATCCGATTATCCTAAGAATGCTGAATGATTTCTCAGCTCTACACAATGACAATTGCATCAGTCAATCAGTTCCTACCAAAGGAGTAGTAAAACGAAAGAGCAAGCCAGCAAACTTAGAAGAGCTGGAAAGTTTAACGTGTAAAGTTTGACTTGAGATAAAATCGTGCAACCAATGCCAAAGGAATAAATAACACTCATGCTAATAGGCTAACTAATCGAATACGTAGATAACTTCTTAAGACTTCTATCTAAACACTATATAATGACAATAAAGAGATGCGTAAAGTGGACTCAATTAAGTGTGAACGTCAGCAGCTCACAAGTATTCAGGCGATCCAAGCTCAGAATATTTCAAAACATTTGTAAAGTCTTCACTATTGTATGGAAGTGAAAATGGTGTCTCAGAGTAGAATACTCAGGATTTTCTCAAGAAGACCGTTAGCATCACAGAAATCCCTCTAGAGCGAATCAAGTAGTCGATATCGAACAAAGAAAGCCTTGGGGCGTAGGAAGCTCGCAAGAACTACATCTGCAACCTTAGATGTCAAGATTCAATATCGAATGCTCTAAGAAGGAGATGTGTTGTGGCACGTGCATGCTTCCAAAGATAGCAAACTTTAATTGATAATTACAAGCCTGCAGTGTATTTACTTTTGGTACATTTTCTGATTGTTTTTAGTAGCTATTGAATACCCTTAATGTTCATAAATTTATAGAATTTGAACATCCAATACATCATAAAAATCTTCTTTTATGTTGTATTTATTAACTGTGCCGTTGGCTGGTAACATTTATTTCATAACCTAGCTTATTGTATATTGCGTTGGCAATGCCAACAACGTGGGTTTGCTTTATCCATCACATGTCTGTCTGCCTGCCTGCCATCATATCACGCAGTTGGTGTAGCAAACATTCAGAAGCTCTTTAAAATTACAAAAAAAAAATTGATGACAAGAAGTGTAAGATTTTAAGGTTATTCAGCGCCATCACGTTTTTAATATGTATGTTGCCATGATTGCAGTGGGTTTCTGTTTTTAATATTTTAATAACTTTTAATAACTCCTACTTTAAGGTAATAGTATGCTATGAGTACTGTTAGTATGAATTTAATATGGCGGGCATTTAAACAAGAAAGACATATTCAAGATTGGTTTGTTTTTTATCAAGGCTCCTGAAAAGGGACAATTAGAAATGATTTACACTCGCTTTGATTGTTTGTGCTTCTTCGCGAATTCCCTACATCAGGTGTAGAAAGATCACAATCAACTTGAGCTTGAGTTTTCCTCTTCTGCGATTTCTCCCATTATCGAAATACCTATTTGTACATAATGTCGATCACAGTGTGAAAGTCATATGCCGGCAATAGGGCTGATGAAAAATTAAATTTAATTTGCTTAGAATTTCTGTCCAAGTACTTCAATCTTTTTTGCTGAACTAATAACACAATTCAACGATTTTTTCGCTCCCTGCTTCTATGGCAACAGGAATAATAAAACCGTTTGTGAAACGATGTACCAAAGTTTCTATTATTTTCTTTTCGGAGGAAAGAAATCCGTACAATTTTGTATCCAAATATGTTCATTCGAATGTTATTTTACTTTTTAGAATATTTATTTTTTATTATTGGCTCTGAAAGAAAAACAAAAAAATTCTGAAATTTTTTTCAATTTTCTAGTGTCGCGGAATATTTTTTCCCAGTTATTGGTTTGCTATTACTCTATATTGGCAAGTGGAAAAGGGGTGGGGTAGAGCTCTAGATGAAGAGAGAGTCATGGGGGAAACAAAATAAAATTTTCTGTATTGCATGTGTCATGAAAATTTGTTTGCTTTTCCACGATTTTTATGCTCTAGAGTGCTATTTCGATCGTTTTTGTTTGTTTTTTATTTGTTTTTAATTAATTTGTTTCGTTATAAAATAAAAAATCGTTTTTATTTTCTTTCTTTTTTTTTTTTTGTCATGAAATGAAATGGAAATTTGAAAAGCAGTTCAAGAGGAAAACTCTCTAAAAAAACGAAATCAAGATAAAATTTAAATTGAATTGTTGTAATCAGTTTCCTTCTCCTTCTGTTAAAATCTATTTCCATAAAATGTTGCAATTATAAACAATAAAAAACCATAGGATTGATGCACGATACATGATTAGATTAGATTGCCTGACCTTGTTCAATTAATTGTTATTAAGTTCCACAAATGATTTCTCCGGCCTCTACCGCTGCCCTGCTGATTCTTGGAGACATAGTAGGAATATCTAGGAAAAACAAGAAATTTCTCTGGTAGTATTGTCTTGTCCGAAGCTTTACATGTGTGTTCTCTTTGCTTTATAAATTGCCACTTTGCTCTATAAATTCATATTTCAATAATTGCTCAGAATTCATAATTCATTAATGAATGCATCCCTGATCCAAAAAAATTTCCAAAAAAACAAAATTTCCATCCATATTTTCTCTTAATCTCGTATGCTCTCATTTCATTACACTTTACACGATATTACCCCCTCTCTTCTACACAAAAACTTAACATGTCGTACGACTTGTGTGATCGCCTAAAATCCCCTTTTGTCAATGACTTGCACATGACAGATTTTGCTCTACACGTTCAGTGAGTAACTAGGTAAGCAAAGATCAAATTCCAATAATAAAACCAACAAAAGTTGCCAGACTGAAAATAAATTAATAGCCGCCGGAGCCTAGTAGGTAGTGTGTTGGCTTATTAGACGTGGGGCCTCTGGTCAAATCCCAGGTCAGACATCTCCCAACAAAAAGAAATTTGAAAAAATATTTCCGGTAAAGTTGTAGTCACCGTAGTCCAGTAGATAGTGTGTTGGCTTATTAGACGTGAGGCCTCGGTTCAAACCCCGAACGATATTTGAAAAAAATATTTCTTCTGCGACTTCCTCTCAGCAGATTTCTTGCAAAAACTCTGGGAGTAAATAAAATTGCCATGAAAAAGTTTCTAAAAAAATTTGTCGATTGGAGCCGGCTTTTTACCACTTATGTATATATGTTATGTATGTAACGTTAACACACTAGTTATAGTAAGAAGTACAGTTTTAGAAATAACTTTTATCCAAAGTTTCTGTTGAAGCCAATTTGTTACCAGCAATATTATTCGTCGTTGCAAAATTGTTTGATCATGTATCCTAATTTGGTCACATTTGGCTGTGGATCAGAGTGAACCGACCATGAGCATGTCTGCTTAATTTCCGCTTAAGTGACCTAATTTCACCAAACACTTTAATGATTTGCAGTACTGCATCAACCGAACAGAAATGTTTTCCTGTGTACAAATTCTTGGCTTGCCTAGGCTGTACGTGATTATTTTTAAAAAGTATTCAGGTTTTAATTTAAAATTGCTTATTTCATGTTTATCACAGTAGTCTCCACACATTAAAAAGTATCGTTATTATACCAAAGAACGATTTCAATTCACAAATAATTCTTAAAGTACCATTTTAAGTACCTTGAATACCATTTTGAAGTATTTTTGTATTGCCTGTCTCTTACATTTTCTCTTTTTTGTATGACAATCAATATTTTTTGTGTTAGTTTTATGAAGTATACTTTTAAGTGTTGTATTTTTAAAGCATACTTTTTGGCTGGAGTTTTTTTTTGATTTTCATTTACTTTAATATCATGCAAACAGCTTTAATTTTAATTTTTTTAGAACGTTAAAATAAATAGAAACGATTTGCAAAATCCATTTTATTTAATATGTTGCTTCTGAAGTCATAAAAAGGCGATAAAATAACGAAAACTGAAAAAAAAGAAACTTTTCTGTCAACTGTCAACTTATTCACACTTTCCATCTCTGTGTGTCTGTAGTTTATTTGCCAACACTTTTTTATTTCAATAAAAATTCGCGTGCATAACGGAAAGGAAGTGTGCTGCAGGAGAGGGAGAGAGAGCAAAAGAGAAGTTAGGTGAAAAGACAATATAAGGCAACAATAACAAAACAAATAAACGACAACTATACTCTACACTACTATACAGTATGCTACTTACACTGTAGCTGCTAGGAAAAGTTATAATCCAAGTCCAATAAACTCTCACTCATTGAGTGCGCTACCAAAAAAAAAGAAAAAAAAATTATTTCAAAACGATTTTATATGACAGCATATGTGTATTACTCTGTATGCAAGGTATACAGTTTACAAAAGTGAAGAGTGTTTTTAGTATTTTATCACACTAGAGTTGCAAAGAACTCCTGCCCGCTCTCTTTCTATTTACATTCTTTCTCTCACTCCTTGCCTTTACAACTCACATAAATTTCCCAAATATACTGCAGCAAAAACAAAGAAACAGAATAAAAGAAAACAAACATTATTGTTGTCACTCATTCATATTCATGAGCTAAAAATAATTTATAACCTCCAAATACTCTCTTTTTTTTCATTCTTTCTTTTCTTTCCAAGGTTTTACAAAACTGTTTAGCCTTTCGCCATCATTGTTTGTGTCCCCTATTTTGATTTCATGCGCTCTCTCTGTGTAAAAGTGCAAAAAGCAACAATTATTTGCATGTATGTATGTATGCTTGCATATATGTATTAGCCTGTATGTCTGTCTATTGTATATCGTAGAAAGCAGTATTTTCCTTTTTTTTTTTGTAAATTTAAGTAACCCACTAACACATATTCATGTTTTGTGTTGACATCCACAAATGTAGCAACACAAAAGCAACACAACACCTCTAAAGTCAAGCAAATAAAACAATGGAAAGTTTTATTTAAAATGAGAAGCCATTGTTCTAATGCTCTTTCTCTCCCTCTCGCTCTCTCTCTCTCTCTGTATTTATGAATATACGGTTTTCGTAACATGTAAACAACACAGAGAACCACTGAAAGAAGGAGTACGTGTTTGGAGTTACAAGGCTGTGTGTGAGCACAATAACAAATCACAATAAATCAGTGCAGGATTGTGTAAAATGAGTGATTATTAGTTATTGCGTTACCTTGGCAATTGCAATAAAAACAAATTATTACTATACCTGTGAGAATACATAGGAGAGAGTAGACAAAAAACAGAAATAGATTTTGGTGTGATATTGTAGCGTGTGTGGGTCGGTATTTATGTTTTTAATTAAATCGTGGAAGTTATTGTTTGCCGAAAAGAAAACCTTTTGAATTAAATTTTTTTTGACCCCTTCGGTTTAGTAAAGTAAGGTGAGGTAGGTTCTTAGACATCCTATCAGTTTTATGAAGAAATTACAAGAATATCTCGTCAGCAAAACAAGAATTTACTCTCGTCAGATTGAACCTTTTCATGTGTGGTAGTGGCTACTTACTGAATCTCGATAAAAAGTTTATTACTTAAGTATCAACTTGTCCGCACTAGCATTATAAAAAGTACGTTTATAAATAGTTTTTATTAAAAAAAAATACCACGTTCAATTCCTTCCAGCTAATCTATTCGGAAGCCTGACACTACGGAGATCAAAGGTTAAACAATTTACTTACTTTATTGGCCCTTAAGTCGGGAGTCACCATTCTTAGTTCGTGTTGCGTAAGATATTTGTTTCTACTGAAATATCATTTTAAACACCGAAGCTCATTTTTGGGTATTTTCACAATAGAATTATCAAGTTTGGCAATTGAACAGCTAGACGCAGTTGAAGAGCTGTCGATGCACTCTCCAAAGATACTGTGTTTTGTACGATATGTGGGAAGGCAGGATCATTGAATCGTATGACATCAAGAACAATGAAAAGACCAACGTTGCAGTCAATGGAACTTTGTATCATTAGATGGTTACAGACTGTTTTTTTTTTTGCTCAAAATGGAAAACTTATGGCTTAGCTATGGTTTTAAATAATTCTTTCTGCCGCATCGCACGCAATACCATTAACGTTTTGGAGCGGTGCGTTTTTGAAGTTTTTTTTTTTTATGACAGTATTCGTGGTAGGAAACATTACAACTGCAATTGCAGATGCCGATCCAAACACCGTTGTCATACTTACTTACTTAGTAGGTCATTATAATCTTTTAGTTAGTATTGCAACCTAGCTTCTCACAACATCCGTGTTGAGTATGTTAATTTTATCAATTAGTGGCGGGACCTACAGTTTAACGTCGAGATTTTTAAGTAACTTTTCATTTATTATTCTCATTATTTCATTATTTACTCTCAGAGTTGTTGCTAGAAAACTGTTGAGACCAAGTCTCATATTTCTTTCATATTCGCTCTTTTCGAGATGTCTAAACTGGGATTTGAACTTTGGTCTCTCGTTTTTATACCTACGTTATTTAGACTGATATTGTCTTTTATTTTGCAAACTTTATTCAGTAATTAACATCCTATAGGAACAGACAAATCAAACAGATATTGGATTTATAAATCCCATGATGTCTAAAAAATATTTCTTTTTTCATTTCATTTTGCGAGTGAATCAATCAATTCAGGTTCCTATTGCACGTTTTTCTCTTTGAATCCATTTGTATACTTCACTGACTGATTAAAATAACCTTGGGCCAGTATTAGTTTTATTCTTCATTTTCGAAAAATTTCTATAAAACAAAAACTTCTCTTTTGTGTAATTAATTTTCTTTCCACCATTGTAATGTGACGTCTTTTTTGTATTTCTATTCACTTTATTTAACATGAAAAACAATATGACATTTAGTTTTTTGTTTTTGCTCTTCTTTTATTTTAGTTCCTTTCTTTCTTTCTTTCGTAATATTCTTAATACATATTTGAATAGTAATTTGTCTTTCTGGATCCATCTTTTCACATTTTCACATTTTTTTTAAAACAATGTGTTCATTTACAGTGATGGCCGACCAGTGTTTTTTTATTGTTTTATTTTGATGGCAACACTGTAACGCCAACGCCATTATTCATTAATTCATTTGTATACTCTCATTTACATTTTCTTTTTTGCACTTTTACTTTTGTTTCCTCCTACGCTTTAGTTTAGTTTGTTTTTGTTTTTCTTTCTCTTTTTTTGCGCTTCTTTAAATATTTTCGCTTTTGTTTGTTTTTTTTGTTTTTATTGTTGTTTTTGTTGTAATTAATAAATTATTATTATTATTATACTTCTATGGCAGTCACTACTGTGTTGACATTTTCTTAGTGCATTAATTTATACGCTCTCTTTTCTCTTTTCTTCTCACTCATACTTATTATTGACATTATCCTTACACGTCGTCGCTCTCTTTTTTACTTCTTTCCTTTGTTTTTCTTCGTGTTTTTGTTTTAAATTCAAAATGCAACAATAATAACAAATTAAAGAAAAAACCATGAATTATCCTGACATTAAAACGGAAAGTTTCTTTTGTTTTTAATTGTTCGTTTGTTTTTGTTTTTGTTGTTTTCCTTCTTTATGATTTATGTGCACTCGCAGAGAAATATGAAAATAATTTAAATAATGAATAGAGTGTGCAGTAGAAGAATAAGGCGATGGCATGCGATTAAACTTTTGGAGGTGATTTGAGTGGGACAGGTTTTATCGTATCTAAGGCGCGTTGAGAAGGATTAGTAAACAGAGTTGCCAGATAACATTTACTATGTAACAATAAACATTTTTGTCGATTCACACATTCGTTTTTTTTTTAATTTTCAAATTCGGCTAAGACCACATGAAAAAGAATAGCGACTGAAATGATAAAAAAAAACTGCAAAGAGAAAAAGAAAGAAAAACAGGAAAATCAGAGAGATAAGATAAAGGAAAGGAAAAATGATCAATTCAAAATGAACAAAATGAAAGAAAGAGAAAGAAACATTAAAAGCTTAATGATATGAATATACGGATAAGATAAAAGGCAAATATGCCAGAGAGCACAAGAAAGAGATAGACAGTGAAAGAGTTAGTTAACGGAAAAACAGAAATAAAGGATGCAAAGTACAGTTGAAGAAATCAACAGAATAATGCAGTAAGGGCCATTCTTACAACTTGCCGTTAAAGTTGGGTTTAGTTAAAGGTAACTTCAAGTAACTTTAAAGTGAACTTTAAAGTCACTTTTAACTTCTTTTCGAGCAAGAGAGAGAGAGAGAGAGAGAGAGGGAGAGAGAGAGAGAGCAAGAAAGATAGAGAGAGAAAGAAAGAAAGAGAAAGAAAGAAAGAAAGAAAGAGAGAGAAAGAAATATAGAGAGAGAAAGAAAGAAATATAGAGAGAGAGAAAAAAAGAAAGAGAGAGAGAAAGAAAGAGAGAGAGAGGAAGAAAGAGAGAGATAAAGAAAGAGAGAAAGAAAGAGAGAGAGATAGAGAAAGAAAGAGAAAGAAAGAAAGAGAGAGAAAGAGAGAGAGAGAGAGAAAGAAAGAACGAGAGAGAGAGAAAGAAAGAAAGAGAGAGAAATAAAGAAAGAGGAAGAGAGAAAGAAAGCGAGAGAGAGAGAAAGAAAGAGAGGGAAAGAAAGATAGAGAGAGACAGAGGGAAAGAAAGAGGGTGAGAGAGATAAAGAGTGTGCAAGAGATGGGGAGAGAAAGAGTGTGCAAGGGAAAGAGAGAGAGAAAGAGTGTGCAAGAGAACGAAAGAGTGAGAATATTATGAAAGAGAGAGTCAGAAATAGTGAGAGTGAAAGAGAGTCAGAAATAGAGGGTAAGAGAGGCAGAGAGAGAGAGAGAGAGATAGGGAGAGTGAAAAGGAAACAAAGAAACGGAGAAAGAAATAGAGAGAGGAAAAGAAAAAGTGTGAAAGAGAGAGAAACAAAAAGAGAGAAACAGAAACATAAAGAAGGAGATTGAAGAAGACAAAAGAGATGATAGTAAGAAAAAGAGAAACAGTAATTAAAAACCAAGATAAAAATACGAAACAATAAAAAGATGGAAAATGTCATGAAATGTCATTTCATGTCATGAAATTGAAAGTCAGCAGATACTAAGACTGATAGAAAGAGAAAAGCAAGGAAGAGTGGTAATAAAAAAGTTCAGAAAATAAAAACAGAAGGAGATAAATAATATAATGAGTGATAGTGACAAAAATTGAGTGTTAGAGAGCCATTATATCCTTTACTATGAAACTTTTGGTTATAAGATTGATCTGCAGAGGGATTAGAAAACTTTATTTTCGTTTGTTGTAGATAGTTGTTTGTGGATAGTTGCCTAAGATGGGAAATTTGAAAGTTATACAAGTTGAGCTATAAGCTGATGCCTTTTTTTTTCATACTTCTAAAAAATTTTTAGAAATGTTTTATAAATTTTATTTTGTTTTTTATTCAAATTATTTCCATTTTCATAATTTTTTTCTTCGAAAATCATTTTCTGAATACCCACCTCATTAGAACATGATGTAATCACAACATCATTATCCTTGCTATTATAGCCAAAACAATAAGTGTCATTTTCATTTCATAATCAACGTAATCCTTCTTAATGTCAAACCAAACAAAACCGTTCATCCATATAACCAAAAACAACAACAAAAATAGTGACAACAACCATTCAGTCACAATCATCCAACCATCCATCCATTCAAGGAACCGCATTTAATGAATGCGTTTCCCAAACTCAAAATATTATAATCTTGGTGGTGGTGCATTCAAAACGGCTGACAACTGACAGTCACTGCTTGGTCGCTGGGTTGGTTGGGTGGCATTAGCTTATTTTCTTAACAGCAACAAAAAAAATTTGAAAAAAAGTGAAAACCCCTTTTCAAATTTCCTCTTTTCTTGGTTTTCGCCTTTCGTGTTTTTTTGCGTTTCAAATTTTATTTTTCACCAGATCAAAACAAAAAAGGACAGCAACAACGAAATGAAAGAAAAATTGTATAACAAGACTTCATAACTTTGATTGACAAACGTCAATCAATGTAACAAGAAGCAGGGCGAGGAGAAGAAAAAGACGCAATATGGCAGTCCTCCGTGGCTTTTGAAAATCTTATCCCCCTTGTAGGGGTTATAAAAACATGACAGCGAAGAAAGTGGGCAAAAAAAAATTTAAATTTTTTTCGCAAAAGAAATGAAAGTAAAAAAATTTCAATTTTTGAGACTGGTTTGGGGTAATTTCGAGAAGGCATTTTTTCTATTATTATGGATCTGTGTTATTCGAAATATTTCTCTTATTTTTCTTGCTTTGGGTTTTTGAATGGAATATTTAGAATAATAGTCTTGAGGTATTCATTAGAATACAGCGCGAAATGGAAACCTCAAAAGAAAAGTCACAATAATTGTGGCATGTAATCATAAACAATATCATCGTCGTCATTGTCATCGAAACATTCAACATTCAACATTCAACAGTGGCATGTGGCACATATTCCGAGTCTATATGAGAGCATGACATAATGTTATTGCGATTAAGTAGCGAAAGAAAAATGTCACTTAAAGTTGAAATATTTTCATTTTCTTTATTCCTCCTTCGCCACTCTACTTTTCTCCTTGTCTCTGTATTTATATTTCTTTGTATTGTATTGTTTGGTTTCTTCTTTTTTTTCTTCTTCTCTTATTCCCTAGTGCAGGAGACTTGTTGGTCACAAAACAAACAATACGAACAACAACCACAACAACAACATGATGAATTATGACGCAATATTTCTTATTATTATTTAAATACAGGGTGTGGTGTGCCGCCTGTGTGTGTGTGTGTGTGTGAGTGTGTCACATAAGGGAAAATTATAATTTCACTTGCTCTTTAGAAATCGATGTCATGTTAGCCTAATTAAGGATTTCCCAAGCTCGAAATTTGTATCAAATATTTTTACAGATTGTGGGAACGACTTGCGGACTTAAAGTAGGGCATTGGATTACTTCCAACATTGTCCTTTACTCACAGGACCATTTCCCTACATTTTCAAAAGTACTTAAGGAGTTTAAGCTCTTAAATATTGCTCTTGTTGCTCCTTCCTTATGAATGTCTAAAAAGATTGAAATCGTTTGCTGGCATAAGGGACACCCTTATAAGCTCATTCGGATTAATAGCACTCGCCCCTCCTAAAAGGTGCAAAATTAAACGAACGCTAACGAAAACGACTTCTTAACAATAAAATCGTTAATGTTGGCATTGACACAGGGGGGAAGAGGAGGTGGCGCAAGAAACGAGAATCCTTATTTACATTTCTGTCCCTGCTCCTGCCCTTCTGTATTATTTGCCTTTTAATGCGCCTTAATGACACACTCATTATTTGCTTAATAACACATCGTAGTACACACTCCCACGCCCTTTGTTCCGTTTGAACTTATTTTTACTGTTACTTTTCAAATATTTTTTCTTTTCTTTTCTTTTATTTTATTTTCTTAAAGAATTTCTGTCATAATTAATTTTTGAAACTGACAGTCAGTTGTCCAATATGAACACAAATAATACGGGATAATACCCATAATATTACTTACGTTCACGCCTAAAAATATGCACTTGTTTTATTTCTCATCGAGTCTATCCTTGTGGATATGCTTCATATTGTTTATGTTTGTTTTGTTCTTTTATTCCCTCTTTCTTTCTTTATTTTTGTATGTGTTTATTTATCATTATTTTGTCATATTATTTTTATTTTTATTTGTTGAACAAATATTTGTTATTGACAGTAGAAGAGGGAGAATGGAACAGGCAGAGGAAATTTTTGTGGCCTTTAAAAAATATTTATGGGGTGTTAACTTTATAGGATAGAGAGAGAGAGAGAGAGAGAGCTATTGATGTAAGTCCATGATTATGTTTTTTTTTAAGTTTTTTTCTTTAAATTTTATTGAAAAAGTATCAAATAAAAAGTACTTTTATTTCACTTTCTTTCATAATGAAGTACTTTAAGAACTGTTTGGAAGTACCATTCTTTATGTTTTAAGTTCTAAGTAAAGGGCCATTCAAGCATGACGTACAAAGTAATTTTAATAATTCTTTACGAGGTACCTAGCTGTTCAGTCATTGGAATCGCGCTATTTTTTTAGGGTGCTTTTTATGTTTGAATCATGCCCAGTGAGAGGAAAAAAGTTTGTGACGTTTCCACAAAATGCGGCGATCTAATCAGTATCGTAGCAATCATAGTTCAGCGTTAGTGCTGGTTAACAGCACCAGTTTCTAGGGGTTTTGCCCGAAATCTGCCCAAAAAAAATTCATATTTCGTTTTGTTCGATATTTCTGAGCTGGGGTTTGAGTCATAAGTTCTCGTCTAATAACCCAACACACTATGTCCTAGACTACTGGGTTCTTTGCTCTGGCGATGTTATCTGTGTTGATGAAATAGACTGGCATTCAAGCGTTAAAGATCATTGTTGAAGTAGTGTTTATGGCTTCTTTGAAATGACGCAACTCTTCCATAAGTTGCCACATAGTCTTTGAATTTCCTCATACTATTGTCAGTACCCCAGAATCTATCAAGCTTTTCCTAAAGAAAAAAGCATTGCATCCATCCGCCTGCTTGGTACGTATAAAAATCATGCGAGAGTGTATTAGTAAATTCGTAACATTTTAAATGACCCTGCCAACTGGTAAATATCAGAGATCAGCAATGAGTATTCAAAAATATGAGTAGAATCGAAACATACTCATAATTACTGATACCTATACGCATTCATACTTATTTTAATATCATACTCATACTACTCATATTCAAAGTTTGAAGTACTCATCGTACTTATACTTAACAACACGTATGATGTTATTAATTTAGACTCTCCATAAGTCAACATATACACGAAGCACAAAATAAGTATGATTCGGGTACGAACACTAAAATACTCTCTAGAAGGTTGTGTGCTTGCTCTGTTTGCTTATGTCCCTGTTTTCTATTTCTGTAAATGAAACACCAACTAAGACTGCACATGTTGATGAATCATTTGAGTCACTCGGATCATTTATAAGTATTATAAGTATTTTCCTAAAGTTATAAATCTACATATGTGAGTAGGCTTACGAATCAAACATGGTTCGAAGGGTATGAGTTTGATGTCAACGTTGCACTCATACTCATTGCAACTTGTACTTATAAATCAACGTAGTAGTGAGTACGGATGAATCGGAGTAGTTAAATTTCAATACTGTTGACTCACTTATATTCATAATTTCATGAGTGCTTATGAGTAGCGAAAAAACGATTCGTTGCTGATCTCTGGTGTATATCTGTCATTCGATGTTTAACAAAATCAGAACATGCTACTTCATTCAGTTTGTGCTTGACAGCCATTGCCAGGCATCGTTTAAGGGACACAAATGCCGAAAAACCATAAATCGGGCTATGAATACTCTCTCATCCCTCCTATCTATTCTCCGCATACAAAATTCGGTGTTTCATTTAAAAAAGTCACAAACTTGTTGACCCACCCTCAAAACATGAGCGTACTTAAGTTTGGTACTTTATTTCGATCTTCTACGTACCATTTCTTGCCTATCACGGCTTTATATGTTTGGGGTGTCTATTCCCTGATGAGGGTTATTCCACGTTCTTATTTATTTGTTCCCAGTTCCGCAAAACAGATTTGACTTTTATGTTGTATGGCGGAATTAGTGGGTTGCAGTCTGCAATAAAGAAATTTCACACGGGGCATGATTTTTAATTGTATTTTTAAGAAGGACTCCCATGTTTTTTCAGAAGATCTGTTATGTACGTGGTGGCTTTCACTCTATTGCTTCTTTAGACGTGGAAACCTACGAGAAGTTCTCTTAGTTTGTCCGAAGTCAAGAAGGTTGTGACATTGACGGATTTTTCTAAACATCTTACAAATACGGTTTAATATTGAAGGTGTTAGAAACATTTTTTGAACATGATTTTTAGAATTTTTGTTGTAGTTTCCGTATCATTTGGATGTAAGAGGATTTGGTGTTTGACCGACCACTTCTGATATCGATATTAGTACTTGTAGTCTCCATATGTGCTGTATGTGTAGGTTATAACATCATCCATTGTATGGCGCCAATTAGGCTTCAGGTCCTTTGTAGTATTTTAATAGCAACTTTGGTAATTGGAGGAGCAAAATCGGTACCAATGCACTGCTCTTGAAGCCATCGATTTATATGCCTGCCCCTATTTTCTTTGCAGATGCCATACATATTCACTTGGGTTTCCATCTTCACATCCTGCGCAAGTGTCTGAGCATACTCAGCCATATTGCCGTGGCTGAACCAGAACAGATTGACTTCCATTTCATTCCAAAGGCATGCAAATATTGGAAAATGTTTGTTTCTTAAACTTATTTTCGTTTAATCATTTAGGAATGAAGTGTTCAAAATTTATTTCTTTTTACTACAGATTATGGTTCAAAACTTTTTGTTTTCTAAAGAATATTATTGTGCTCTACTTTTAAAAAATTATTAAAAGCATACCTTAGGGAGTAAATAATTGTTTCTATTATTAAATGAATATTTTTTATGCAATTTTAATTAATTTTTCATTTTCTTTCTTTTCATTGCAGGTAAGTGTTCTTGCAAGAATCATTTTATATTAAAAATAAAAACAGGTAAAATATACTATCCTCAACACTGTGCAAGTATTTAAATTTCAAATTACTTTCTTTAGATTGGTTTTGTTCTTTTGTTCATTTTGTTTAAAATGATTTGTTTTAAATTAATTACCAATTTTATATTAAATGTATCTCAATATCATTTATTTACTCATTCAACAAATATTTAATGTATACAATTTAGGATGTGAATAAGAAAACAATATTTTATAGCATACTTATAGGCAAACATAGAAAAAAAATACCAAAAGAATTTCCAACAAATTTCTAAATCAAGCAAATCAAACAAACGATTTAAAAAGAACACACTCTGAGTAAATATTTTTTCATTTTCAAATTTCTCTGGTGTTTCCCGGCTAGACACAGAATTGGAGGGACTGAGAGAAGTGGAGAAAGCCACATATTTAGTCTACAATATTGTCTACACAATGACATCCAGCCAGACCACACACCATACACCATCGAAAACCATAGAAAACAAAAGACTTTGATTTGTTGAAATCTTTCCTGTTTTCTTTTTTTTTTCAAGTTGAAGTTGTTGAAGTTCTGGCAAGAGATAAAAAACAAAAAAAAAAACAAAAAAAAACTGGATAAAGTTTTTTATTGCAAAGAAAATTTTCTAAATTGTCTGCTCATTTACAAGCTGGAAATTTATTCCTTTTTTGTGGCATTACTGGTGGTTTCTATGTCTTTTGCTAGAATTAACACGACAGCAGTTTGACAAACTATTTCTTTAAATTTGTTTTAAAATAGTTTTCAATTGTATTTTTTTCTCTCTCTTTTTTTTTATACTGTTTACACTCTCAAATGAATAAATCAATTGAGAAAATGATGACAACATCATAGGCATTCAATTATATGGAGGCTCTAAAGCAGTACAGTACAGAGCATTTTGTCGGAATCATTTTTGGATTTTCCAATTAAAGCAAACTAAATTGTTTCTAATGAACTTTGATCTTTTTAAATAGTATTCTAACCACATTTATTCGAAAATGAATACAAAAACTGTAAACAACCTCACCCATCCACGGTTTTGCCGCCGTAGTCTATCTAGTAGGCAGTGTAGTGGCTTATTAGACGTAAGGCCACGGTTCAAACACCAGGTCAGACATCAAAACGAAAATGAGAAAATATGTCTGCGGCCACTTCCTTTCAGTGGATTTCTGACAAAAACTCTGAGATCAAATAAAATTGTCATGACAAGTTTCTCAAAAATCTGTCGTTCAGATGTACGTTCTCATGCAGTAGCATGCACCTCCAATCATTGCATATCTTTAGAATTTGGCCGATTATGCATTCCCTTTTCATTCAAAGCTTGTCAAATTTCCTTTCCCTTGAACTCGAAATGTTACATTGTTTTGTCTCCATTTACGTATTGGGGACGGTTGAAGTGCGCGAAACCGTATGCACGAGTAATTTCAGATATCATCAGAAACTGGCATTGGGATAGTAGTATAACAGACCTCTCTATGACTTCCATTATTAATCCGTTCCTCTACAGCTGATATTAGTTTATAGGTCCACCTACTGTTATAATTCTTTGCTCTTCTTCGTTGTCATTTTCGAAGAGATCGATTTCTTTCGTCTTAGAGCATCTGCGTTTTCTTTCGATTAAGTTTCTGAGTTTACCGCCACTAGCCACTTCCAAAAATACGTTGTGATTTCCTTTATATACTCTTTAGCAGTTTCCTGCCTTTGCTATATCTTTAAGGATTCATTATCATACTAGAGGGACATACAGCAACACTGAGACACCTACCCCCGTCTGTAATACTTTCTACCTCTTAGGTCCTCTTGCATTTGGCATCACTAGGCACAATATGTTTCAAACTATCATTGACCCCCGGCAAGCATAGTCCATTTACTTCTGAAGCTATAATAATTGTCAATCATTTTTCATCTGCTTTTGCTCCTAGTTTAGCGTTTCCTTCTCTTACTTTCAAATTATGAAACAAGCTTTCCTTTTATACTTTGTGAGACTTAGGTTCATTGACTCGAAAGGCATCGTTTACACACATTTTTACATGTTCTAAATGCCACCAACAGCAAATATGATACAGAAATTTTTAAATCAAATACATTGCCAGACGCCCCATTCAGCAATAATAGCGAGTCACTCGAATCATTTATAAGTATTATTCTAAACTTATTAATCTAAATGAGTAGGCTTTTGAATCAAACATATTTCGAATGGTATGAGTTTGATGTCAACGTCGTACTCATACTAATTGCAACCTTTACTTATAAATCAACGTTGTAGTGCGTATGAATGAATCAGAGTACATAGTTAAATTTCAATATTGTTGACTCACATATATTCAAAATTTCATGAGTGCTTATTAGTAGCGAAAAAACGATTCATTGCTGATCTCCGGTGTATAGGCAGGGTTATATGGTTAGAAGAGGCATTACATGGAATTCCCATGTAGTATGTTGAAGGCAGTAAAATATATATTTTGGTCGCAGTACTGTATAGCGTCCGCACAACAATACATCAGGCCACGACAAAGCTTTTCCAGTCTGTCGTTCGATAAATTCTTTCCCCACTCTTGGATAAAATTAACATACCTAAAAAGGGTGGTATGAGAAACTGGGATGTAATCCCGACTAAAGGATTGCAAGCACTTACTATTACATAACGATACAATAAAAGTAAACTACAATGCCTCGTATCTTTTAGGAGCTACTGCATTCGGACAAAACGATTACAGGGGAACAAAGAACGCCTTGAATAAGTGAGATTCATACTTAAGTTAATATCATGGAACCTCAACTCATATTCAAAATTTGAAGTGCTCATCATATTCATACTTAACAATACGTATGATGTTGTTGATTTCGACTCTCCATAACTCAACATATACACGAATCACAAAATAAGTATGACTCGTGTACGATCTCTACAATACTCACTAGAAGGTTGTGTGCGCTTGCTATGCTTGCTGCTCTGTCTTTTTTGCTTATGTGTCTTCTTTCTAAAACTGTAAATTTTGATGAATGATTCGAGTCACTTAAATCATTTATAAGTATTAGAAGTATTTTTCTAAAGTTATGAATCTAAATGAGTAGGCTTTTGAATCAAACATATTTCGAATGGTATGAGTTTGATGTCAACGTTTGTACTCATAGTCATGGCAACATGTACCTATAAATCAACGTTGTAGTGAGTACGAATGAATCAGAGTGGCGAAAAAACGATTCATTGCTGATCTGTGCTGCAGAGCTTTAATCTGTAACAAGGAAAACTTTAACTTTTTTATTTTGCTCTCTCACACTCCCGCATAGTTTACGAAGCCTAAAACTTTATTTTCCACTCGTTCTCTGTATCTTTTTCTCTTCTCTCTCTCTCGCTCTCTTCCAGCCTGCAACTCCTCCTTTTTTTGTGGACTTTAACTTTTAAAAAATCACTGCAAAGATGTGAAAAAGATATGGTTTCCCCACATGTGTGTGTGTGGGTCTGTGAATGCAATGGTGGGAGTGAAGGTTTATGTTCGGTTTGAATATGTGTATTTGCGGTTGGGTTTTAACACTTATGCTTGAGTCTATGTGTGTGTGTATGAGTTTGTGTTTAAATGCTTTGGCTTTATTATGTGTTTCTCACTCTAACAAATCTCACTAACTGAGTTGGTATACATATGTGAGTGCCTGTGTGTTTAGGAAATCATTGATTTTTTTTTTTTTTTTTTTTTTTTTTTTTTTTTTTTTTGTGTTGTCAGAGTGTTTGTTCGTGTGTGTAGAGTGTGTCGAGTGTTTACAAAACTTTGTTGAGATTTTTTTTTTGTTTTAGAAAAACAACAAGTTTATCTTGTGATACCCGGAAAAAAGGGAGAGGAATTGAGAGCACCATGAAAAACTTTTGGCTTAGAAAACTTTACCACACATTTTTATATGCTACAACGCTTAAATGATTCCCTCTCATCCTCTTCTTTTATCACACTTGCTCTATGTTTAAAGATTTTCATTTGCTTATAGTGATAGTAGCCAAGCAAAGTTGATAGTTCTTCACACACATATGTATGTACATAAGTACGTTTGGTGTGAGTTAATCTCCTCCAGAGTTAATACTTAAGTTAGAAAATGTAGTGTGTGGTTTTAGGCGAACTATTTTATTTGCTGTTAAAGAAAAAGTTGTTGTTGGTTTTGTTTTTATTGATTTTAAATTGTTTTATTAAATCGTTGTTATACGATATTCTTCTTTTTGTTGCCTCCAGTTTCATTTTCTTTCTTAATTGTTTATGCCGATAAGATTTTTCCATAGGCTCCTCGTGTCTCTTCTTCCATTCCATTCTTTTCTCTTCTATTCCATTTAATTGTGCCATTAAAAATTCCGTTTTCAGTTTGTGCTCCTGTCTTAATGTTACCAGAGCAGAAAAAACATAAAGAAATCAAATGATTTTTTAAAAGCTTTCGTTTCTCATTTTTTTCTCTCCTATTTTCTGTTGTTGCTGTTGCTGCTATTGTTGTTGTTGTTGTTGTTGTTGTTGTTAAAGAACTAATAGACGAACAATTTAATAAAATATGTTAAGAAATCGAAAGAGACGTAGAGCGTAAGACTAAAAGGTTTTCTAATCAATTCCTAATGTTGTTGGGAATGAAATTTATGTATGAACATGCATGACTACTTTATACTCCGATAGGTATGTATTTGCAATACTGCAGGCAATTTGAATAAGATTTGCAGAGTTTAACACCATAGTAGGCTACGAAGACATGCGCATAGTTCAACTATCTTCTACAATCGTTTATCACACTATTTTTTGGTGTCCAGAAATCCATAATTACCTCGAAAATAGATTTTTATCACGTCAACAACACATACTGCACTTCTTCCTGATCCGGATAGCTTATACTGTCATATTGAAGTCGCCGTAATTTAGTTGGTGGACCGCTGGCTTATTAAACGTGTACTCCTGGTTCGAACTCCAGCTCAGATAAATTCACTGACTTCCACTCAGCGGTCTTCAGGCAAAAACTATGAGCGCAAAAAAAATTACACCTGAAAAGTTTCTCAGAATAGGCGTTAAACTGTAGATCTCGCCACTCATGGATAAAATTAAAACACGCAACCTGAGTGGTGTGAGAAACTATGTTGTAATCCCAGTTAGCTAGCGTTGTAATAACCAATGAATGAAGTGGTCAAAGACAGCATTTACCGAAGCCAATATTTCAACTAGAATGCGTTTAGACATTCACTGGGCCAGTGAAGTCCTAAAGAGCTGGTTCACAACCATATACCAGATAAGCCTGAGATTGCAAATGTCATGTACAGTGCACCAGTATTTCGAAATGCTGTTGATGGCAAAAGTAGACCGCCCATGTGATTCAGTGTTCATGTTCTTTACGGTAATTTGACGGATGTTGATCAACCTCTACGTTACCATTTAGTTCAGTCACATTATTTCCATGTAGGACTGTATTATACGCTGTCGCAATTCGTCATATGTCTCAATCGCTGCCAGGATATAAATGAAAATTATCAATTAAACTTCTCTATGTAGAGATAGGGCTTATTATCAACATTATGGCAAGTTTGTCTGTCCCTCTTTATCCGTAACGACTCTAAAGGGACTTATTTGTTATTTCTTCGTCTTCATTCCGATCCTCGTAGCTTGACTACGCGGTGTATACTCACAAGCATTTGTTGTACACCATGAAAAATTTAGAAATCCGCCAACCAATGGCGAAATCATTTTCAAGTACATGTCTTCTGACTTGCTCTCACTTGCGGAGACACAATCATGGAGCAAATATTTCACTTGCTAGCTTTATTAGCTTTGGGGGCGGTCTATTTACCCGTAAATCTTGATTCCAATCGTGCTGATACGTTAAGCTCTGATTATTACCCAGGAAAGAATGTAATGCTTATGCTTAGTTGTATATACTCAAGCTGAAATTGTCCAGAACGCTCAAAACAGTGTCTGTTTAACGGCGTACCATTATCTCTTAGGTCGCCGTGGTCGAGTAGGTAGTGTGTGTGCTTATTTGACATGAGGCCACGGTTTCAACCCCAGGTCAGACATCTCGATCAAATCGAAATATGAAAAATATTTCAGCAGCGACTTCTTATCAGCAGATTTCTGGCAAAAAAACTCTGAGAGCAAATAAAAATTGCCATCTAAAGTTACTCAAAAAAATCTGTCGTTCGGAGTCGACTTTAAATTGTAGCTCCCACCATTTATGGATAACATTAACACACACGACATAAGTGGTGTGAGAAGCTAGGTTGGAATCCTGACTGAAGGGTTGTAATGCCCATTTATGTTATGTGTTCTCCCCCATGCTTCGAGTCACTCTATGGTGATGTATGGAATGTTCAGGAACTTACTACGAATAAAATTTATTACAGAAGCCAAGTTTCTTTTGGCCTTAAATGTGAAGATTGATCGGATCAAGGAGTTCATGGAAATTAGAACGTGTTGTCACCCACATGGTCTGCATTCGCACCTTTTCACAATTGCAAAAAATGTTCAATGAAGAAAGTACAGAGGACAGACCATGGCGCTTCTTCTCTTTAGCAAGTGTATACTTCTTTTCAAATAAATGTGCTCCACCAACCTCGATACTCATCCGTTTTCCCGGTGGTAGTATTGTCTTAGAGCATGCATGGGATAGATCCTACTGACTGCAATTACACACACACATAGGCAGGCGATGTAGCTTCCATTGATCCTTACCTTTGTCGCCCTTAACTACAGTGTATTATTTTAAATGAAGTCTGGATTTCTTTTATTTTCCACTTTCTCTACAGTGAAGCTATGAAACATTATCTAACCCCCCCCTTCCTCTCTACCACCTTAGTGATGGTGAGTGGATAATTTTTTACATTTAATTTAAAGGAAGGTTTTCTTGCCAACGTTTTCACGCTTGTTTGAGTTTGCATAGCAAAGAAGCGATTTTTTTCCTTCTTATATTTTTTTTCTCTTGTTCATTCTCTTAAATGTTCACTTTAATGGCGGATGTAATTGACTTCCCGTATGGTATTGTAATATCAGCCCAGCTGTTTGAATAGATTCATACATAAGGAGGTAGGGGGCAGGAAAAAGGCTTGCTTGGCTCATCATCATCATCATATGCTCTCCTGATTACTACTTTTATTCGTAAATGAAGAGGATAGAGGGATGTTACCAACCCGGTTTAATGGTTAATAGTGGTGGTGGGCGTTTTAAATGTTTTAAAATGTTGTCTTCTCCGCCCTCCACCTCCAAAGGTTGGATAATGTTAAAATCATTGTATTACTAAGTAAGTAAGCAAGTGTAGGAGGTTAGTGTTACGGCAATAGGAGAGGTGGCAGTAGCAGTAATTATATTTTGTTTACCTTTTCTATTACAAGAAAGAGTGTAAATTGATAAAACGAAGAGGAAAAAGGAAAAGAGGAAGAGGAAACATTAACATTTTATTGGAGAGAACAGAATAAGGATAATGAAAATGAAAATAATATCTTCTAAGAAATCAATATTTATGTGTACATAGTAGAGGCCCACGGTGATTGAAAGCATATTTAAAGGCGAAAGGCAAAATAGAAATTAAAGCATACAATTAGGTTAAGAAAAAAAAAAAAAGAAAACAGAAAAAAGAATTTATTATGCAGAAATTCCAAGGTTAATATTCGTTTTAAAAATGTTTGAATAAATGTATCTAAAGATTCTATTTTTAATCTTCATTTATAGGCTTTTTAGTTCTTTATGGGGTCTAAAAGTATGCTTCAAAATTTGAGGACACATACTTTAAAAAAGCTCGCCAAAATCTTTAGTCTTTTTTTTTTATACCACATCGAGCATAGAAAAGTTTCTAACACCTAAGCTACCCAGTGTCGTAATTGAATTACCATATCCGTTTAAAAACATCTTTAAGGACAGAAAACAAATTTTTTTTTGTATAATTTGCAAATTAGGCACTGTATATAGACAATATTAGTGAATTTTGGTTAAAGTAAGTCTTTAATAATCCAGATCTGCCGCATTATAACATAATCCATCTATCATCTGCCGCCTTCCGTAGCACGCGAATTATTTCAATTTTAAGCGAGCCGAAGAAGAACCCCTAGCATGTGATCAGAGCCTGTTATTGTTGTTTTAGTGCCTGCCTTAGTCAGTCTATTAGCTGCTAGGCTTTCATCATTGTATGCACGACCAGGGCAAGGTTACCAAGGCGAGGGCAAGGATAGAGAGTGCCGAGTTATCTAATTAAGAAAAGTCCTTAGTCTACTAATGATGTCACAGTTATCCAGGCATCCGATTATCTTCTTCGGATTCTCGGTAACACTGAAGTGATCACAGTAGTCTAGTGGGCTTAAACCTCTGCTCTATTATCTAAAAAAAAATATTTTCTTTCAATAGCCATGCCTTAGCAGCAGTTTTCTTCCTAAAACTCTGACAGCTCATTACCAACAGAAATTTCTCATATATATCGCTTAGTGTTGATGACGTTAAACTTTAGCTTCCGCCACTCCACGTGTACTCCGGACTAAATGCTCGTAAATGCCAATGATGTATGTGTGTATATTCGTTAATACTTTAGTCAGTTGAGGAGTTTGGTGAATTACAGAAGCGTCGGGTTGTAGAACACTGCGTTCATCACTTAGTCTCCAGCGAAGTTTTTATTCATTCCCTTGATATAGAGATCTCCAACTGCTGACTGCCGAACGTGACTTAAACACATCTCTAGTGTTCTTCCTAAATGACTCATTATAAATCTGATCCACAAAAAGTGAGGAACGGATGACGGCAGCCCATACCACTGCGATATAAACTACGGTCTTTTCGAATGTACTACCTGCGCACATCCCACCATAGACCCTAGGTCTATAAGGTACAGTTTCTTTTTGTAACTTGTTTGATTAGCCAACCAATTTTAATTTACAATGAGTGTTTAGGTCGCAATAGTCTGCAGTTCACCGGAGTCCAATAAAGCCAACGATATTAAGGCTTTGTCTACTATTACTACTACTACTGTCAACCTGTTGTTATTAATAGACTGCCGCCGGGATTTAAACTCCAAGTAAATTCTATTTCTGTTGCAAGCACAGATTGCACTAGAGATTGTTCAAGAGATGCGTACTCCAAACTAACGCTTGATATGAAAATATGAGCTGGATTATCATCTCAAATAGCCACAATGAGCATCGGAGGATGGTTTTTATAGTCCTACAACGTATGCATTTACTTCCAAACAATCTTTTATTTTACTACTTCGTTAAAAAGCCTTAAATTATGCTATAAAGTATGAAACATGTGTTTGGTATTGTTGCAAAGACAGAAGATATGAAGAATTAACAATTAAAACAAGTAAGCAACAAAGATTTTACGAAAATAGGGTAAATAGAGAGTAAACTGTAGCATCAATACTTCACAGAAAGACCACGAGAGATAGAACATAAACGAATAACAATAACGAATCAACAGTAAGTTTCTAGAAGTTACCAGAATCTGAATTCTAAAATCCTAGTAAGGAAGCCTCTTTGTATTATTGTATAGTACTTATCTTTTTCTCTAAATGCCATATGGTACTTTTGCTTTTATCCAAAAGTACTTTTTTTAAGTGTGAAAATAGATCAATAACAATAACAAATCAACAGTAAGTTTCTAGAAGTTACCAGAATCTGAAATCTAAAATCTTAGTGAAGAGGTCTTTTTGTATTATTGTAAATTCCATATGGTACTTTCGCTTTTATCCAAAAGTACTTTTTAAGCGTGTTTTTTCTACTTTCACCATTTGATTTACATTCATTAAAATGCGATTATTTGCAACACCTAAAAGTAGGTTATGAAATGCCCTACAAAACATATCTTTTTTTGTATTGAAAAAAGAGAAGAAGATTTCGTTTTGAATCAAAAATTTCTGTGTTTCTTTTCTTTTAATTTGTTTATGGTCCATGGTTTATTGCATTTTGCAACATGACTAATTAAAGAATATTTTTATGTGTGGTCCGGCACCTTAGGTTGGAAGAGGGACCATTCGGTGTATAAGAGACAAAATATACAAAAACACTCAATCTATAATTGCCATAAAATTATATTTTTTTATTAAATATTTTGGCCAAAGAAAAATTACAAAAACAGAGAAAAAAAAAATAATTTGAAAACTCATGCGAAACGTGCGTGCGTTTGGCGGTGTGTTGTGTGTAAATGATTTTCAGTATTTGGGAATTCAGATCAAACCAACAAGAAGAAGAAATTTTTGTTTTTCATAAATTTTTGGCATTGGCTCGCTCTCTCTCTCTGCAAGGGGAAAGGGAAATATTATTTACCACATCCCGAAACCCTCATCCGTTGCTCTCTCGCTCTATGGTTGGTTTGTGTGGCAAGTTCATGTTGCCATTTATTTTTCTTGTTGTACTGGCTGATTCTCTGTTTTTTTTTTGTTTCTTTCTGTTGTTGCAATATTTTCTGGCTTTTTTACTTAATAATTGGCCTAAATTGTTTAAGCCTAAATGTTACTCATGCTGTTCGTATGTCGTAGCTGTTGTAGTTGTGTTTATTTGTTGATGCCTTTTCAAATATAATTTTGATTTATAGAGTGGAAAAATGTTTAAATGAACAAACTGTATACATTGCCCGCTTGATAATTGTACAAAAATTCTCTCTCTCTTGCTCTTTCTCTTTCTATTTTTGTATGAATGTGTGCGCCTAAACTGCTGCTTCTTTTTTTGTTTTGCTTTGTTTTCATTGCTGGCTTTTGTGTGCAGTTTATTTGGCAATAGTTCGAACCAATTCGATTATAATTCATATTTATGAATGTGATCTACAGAAAGCCTCCACGAAGCTCCTAAATACGCCTAAACGATTGCTATTGATTTTGGCTTATAAAGACAAAAAAAAAAAGGAAAAAAGAACAAATTTAATGCTTCATTAAATGATTTAAGTCATAAATACACATCCCAAGTATGAAAAAAGTCAATAGAAATTTTTGTTTAAATACACTTAAAATAAATTGTCGAATTTTATTTTTAAATTTTTTTTCTATAAATTTAATTATTTTGAGCCCTTAAAATAGGCAAATAAAAATTAATATTTATTTGACAACTTTCATACAATTTTTTCGTTTAGGGCAATTTTTTTAAAAAGCCTTAAAATATGCTACAAAATATAAGACACAAATAACACCGAGTGGTTTTTTTTTTTGTTGGAGACTATGAATTATAAAAAGATCACCAAATGTTTTATTGAAATAATGGTGAACAGAAATTAAATTCTAATAACAGAATTGCTTAGAAAGATCACGGGAGATAGAACATAAAGGAATAACAATAACAAAGCAACAATAAGTTTTGCGAAGTTGCCAGATCGACAACTACCTAAGTATAAACAGAAAGAAAGGTTGCCGCTACCAGCCAGTATTGTTAAAAAGCACGGTTATGGTATACGGTTCGTTTGTATGGTTATTGGTTATTATATCATATAATTGTACTCACGGCAGAAGTACCAAATTCCATATGGAAGTCTCGCATTTCAATTCCAAGTTGCATATTTCATACGAATTTTTTCTTTGCTATAACGTTCACGAACGCTGACTCCACTAAGACTAAGAGATGATTTTTAAATTTCTATTTCCACAACAAAAAAATACCAAAAAAGATACTCTAGTTCTTAGAAGATATTTCTCTCATTCACTGTCAAGCATTGAGTTTCGTAGGACCGTGAAAAAGCGAACATTTAATTCAACTACAGCAGCCTTGCATTCACACCACCTCCGATTGCTTTTTTTTTACATTCTGCTACGGTAGCTATGGTTTATTCCCATGTGCGGGCCGATCGATTACTAGATTTTCTAGACTTTACTGAAGGTTTTCGTGTTCAGTATCCAGTGACCAAAAGTTTATTTTCGGAGTATATTTGTTTGATAGTCAACAACGGTAGTCACTGTCATACTTGCTTTACAACCAATGGTGCCAGATCCGAGACCTCCTCCAAAACAATGCACAAAACTAAAAATATACTGTATTCTACTGCACTGTATTGTACTGTACTGTATTCGACTATACTGTATCGGACTGTACTGTATTGTAATGTACTGTATTGTACTGTAATATATTGTACTGTATTGCAATGTACTGTATTGTACTGTAATATATTGTACTGTATTGCAATGTACTGTATTGTAATACATGACAGTGTACTGTATTACACTGTACTGTATTGTCCGGTATTATATTGTACTGTACGGTATATCATTAAATATAGGTCAAGTTTTTAAGACTCGTTTGGAAAATTAAATAGTCGCCCTACAGACTCCGAACTATAACTTAAGCTCACATCCTTCTTCTGATACGTTACGATTTGTGTTGTTGCATATTTAAGGGACATTTAGCTACAAATAAATGAGCGTCGAATGTATAATTTATTTTAAGTGGCGTCTTCTGGGAAATCTTTCAAGCCCTACCCGAAATCCAGAATTGGAGACAAATCCAGATTCTAGGATATGAGGTGGCATGGAGTTAGTAGTTGGTTTCAAATGCTAGAGAATGTAAGAGGAGTTAGTAGTTGGTTTCAAATGCTAGAGAATGTAAGAGGAATAATAACACGCTTACTGAGCTTTTTTTTTTTAAGTAAATGCTGTTTTTATAAGAGAACACGATATCACCACCCACCAAGAGCACAAACATTTCGATACTGAGTGGTCTATAGAACCACAGCTGTCCAGTAGTTCATTCTATCTTCAGCTTCATTCTATCTTGTTTAACATAGTGTTGCCATTATTTTAACAAGAATAATCAAACTGTGTTAAAGATTGTAGTAATTTTGTCCTTGAAAGCCTTCAAATATGTTTGAAAAAAAAAAGTATTTCTGTCCTCCTGAACATCTGCAATCATTTAAAATGATTGCAAAGTTTTTAATCACATTGAAAGTTAGTTGCGATTAATTAAAAACTAGTTTTTGTTATTCTATGCAATATTTCCTTTAATTAAAACAAAAAACAAATTGTAAAAGTCTTAAAATTATTTTTCAACTATTAACTGAACTCTCCTTAAAATATGCTACACAGTATTTAAATGTAGTACTCTTACGCACTTAAAGCAACAAAATAAACTCAACTTTCTTCGTTCGTGTACTGTGTTGATTGTTAATTATTTTCAACAATCTTTCTTTCTCTTTTCTTTTTTCGTATTTTCTTTTAAAGCTGTTTTTAAAGAAGTGAAAGAGTACGAGATAGAGACAGAGAGAGTGAGGGAAATTGAGATAGACTGCAAAAAAAAAAAAAAAAAAAAGAATTGTTTTGTTTCGTTTTCATGCCACTGTCATGCCACTCACCTGGCAAGTCTACTCATTAATATTTAACAAGTTTCATAATTAAGTAAAAATTGCTTAAGAAGGTCTCTTCTCTCTCTCTCTCTCGCTCTCTTTTATTTTTATAAAATATTTAGAATTTGTTTTTTTTATAAACGTGACTCCTTAAAGTATGCAACAATAACGGTGAACACAAAAAAATGAACAGTAACCGTCATCATTATCATTAAAATAGGGGGGGGGGGGGGGGTGAAGAAGAACACAGACTAGACAACAAGTCATATTTTATTCTCTTTCAATTTCTCACTCTCATTACGGTACATTGAATACAAATTCATCTTTTAGAAGATTTAAATAAAGCACAGGGATAGAAAGTTTTTTTTTTTTTGATAGGTTAGAGAATGTTTGTATTAATTTTGTTTCTATATTACGAGTGGGTACCAATCCTCATTGGCTCTGTCGGGTTAAACTATCACCAAGCTTTGAGAAATTGTCACATCATATTGCTTTGGCGTTAGATCAGCGCCTCGGCGAAACTGTTGTTACCAGTAACCCTTTTATAGATATGGTCTTAGTACTGTCCGTACTGTCCTTGCTCTACTAATCACAGCACTGGATTGATAACTTCTTTACAGCACTCTAGTTTTTCTCGGTCAGTAAAATCTTCTAAATCTCGTTTATTGTTGATAGGAGAGACCCCAATCGATTGTGTTTTTTTAATTTATTTTACGAGCCCTACTCAGGGAAGGGCCCCTATACATTGTGTTGAAACCAGGAGATTAGGTTATAAGAGGAGCTCTATCTGAATCTGTTTGTAAGTGATAGGAGAAGTGTTGCAAAGCGTCAATAGAATTCATTTTTTTTGTACAATTCATTGTATAATTTACTGGTTAATGGACTCGGAACGGACGTATGCTCCACGTGACAGACGTGCAATGCGTAGAACTAAGCGAGTTTCGAGAACAATTCTATTTATTTCCGTCAAAAATATTCCGTTCAAATTACCAATAAAACAAAGAGACACAAGCCGCATTACGAATCATAGGTAGGTATCCGCGATGGAGTCATGAGCGGACACACTTAGGCCGCACACAGAGCCCATTGTGATAGCACAATTTCACATTCTCTCCTAGTCCCGGAACCACTTGGAGCTTCCGATGAAGCGACTCAGACAGCCAATATCCATGCATGACACTTCATCCAGATCCTCCATGTAGTAGGCACCCAGGTGCCTCTTTCTTCTCCGACCAAATGGCGGGCATGTTCACAGTATGTGAAGAACAGTCTCATCCTCCTCCTCATCATCTCCATAGCCTCTGCAGAAATCATTTGCAAGGTGTCCAAGATCAATACGCCTCGCATGCTTTCCTATAATACAATGTCCCGTAAAAACCCTGATAACAGTGCTGAGCCTACTTCTCTGGAGTTTAAGCAGAGCCTTCGCGCGCCTCTTATCCAGCCTTGGTTAGATTTTATGCGCCGTTCTGCCCGTGTCCGAAGCCGCCCATCTACTGTTGAAAAGGTCCGCGATTGCATTGTCAATTATAAGGTTACAGGTACTCAAAGCGAACACCAATGTAGAAAAGTCATCAGAGAGTCCGTTGGTTGTGCTTGTTCTGGCCAGTTCATCCGCTCTGCAGTTACCGGGAATATCCTTATTTTATCGGTACCCATGTGATACAAACATCATATCGATTCGGCACTTCGTTGAGACATTTGCGACAGTCATCATTACGAATGATAATGGATAACGTCCTCTTATTCAAAACAACACTTTCATCGTCTTCCATAGGTGCTTGAGAAGCCTTCAAATACACTTTGTGGCACCTACTCATACATTGTGTTATTAAGCATATTCTACCATTTTCGGACGGATATAACAAGCTTTAATAGTAAGAAGATCAGATGTCCTGAAGAATTTCTTACAGTGTCTTGAGTAACCGAGGCACTTGAAAAATAGGCTGCTTCCATCAAACATCGCATTGAATTATCACGAACATCAAGAACTTTCGTTTCTCCCTCGATAGGATCTATCGCATATGGAAATCGATAATTTTCGCCCGACCCCACAATGTAGACGATTATGTACCCCTTTCAATCACTCCAGAGGCGTAGAATTATCTTCCCTTGCAGCAAGCCTGGTTTTTACACCGTCTGGGCAGCTTCCTGTTGCTTCTTCGAATATTAAGGTCATATGGGAGATTTTGGGTGGTCCTATGCCGATATAAATTTCATGTATTTCGTATTCAAAGATACGGCCTTAGGTAACCTCTTGCAAAAATTGATAACATGCTCCTCTGGACTGTATATTTTCTGATACCTTCTCATACTTCGTGAAGCATATTGTAACACTGAGCTTAGTTTGTTACACTCTTACTCCTTTTAGGTTCTTCTGCAGGACAAAACATTTTTCAGAAGTTTTCTCTGTCTTCTTCTTCATGTGATTCTTAAAGTAAGGAAGAATTGCCATCCTTCCCCCTCCCCTCTTTGTTTCATTGTTTACATTTGCAATCTATTTGTGTTTGTATTTCATTTCGATGAAGATAAAATACAGGAATAATGGCACATTCTTTTTGTTGCTGTTCTAATTCTACTTTACTTTTACTCTTCATTTCCAAAATATAAACACAAACAATCGACAATTAAACAACTTGGGTCACGTCCATTTAAATCAATTAATGCGACCATTAGCAATGCTTCTCTTCGGGAAATACCGTTTAGTAAAGTAAAGCAAGTAGAAAACAAACACGAAAGCCTACTTAAAGGCACTTCTATGAAATAAACTTAAAAGTACAGTGTGTGCCAATGTTATGCGTACAACGAAGAACGGCAATGTGTTGGGTTTGGAGAGCATCAACGCTAATGGTTTCGATAATGGGTCTTGAGTCTAATATTATAGTTGCTACTGCCTGGAATTGCATGGCCATAATTGGTCATTGCATTACTTCAGTCACGATTACGACATAGCTTTTCACACCACTTATGCTGTGTGTGTTAATTATTTTTACATGAATGGTGGAACCGAACTTTAGATTTTTAAGAAACTTTTCATGGCAATTTTATTTTACTCTGACATTTGAGCCGAGCCTCTCGTCTGATGAGTCAACACCCTACCTACTAGACTACCGGGTCTTCACATACATACATACATAATTGGTCATTACCACCCTTCAGTCAGGATTACGACCTAGTTTTTCACACCACTTATGTTGTGTGTGTCAATTTTATAAAAGTCGACTCCGAACGACAGATTTTTGAGAAACTTTTCATGGCAATTTTTATTTACTCTCAGATTTTTTGCCAGAAATCAGCTGAGATGAAGTCGCCGAAGAAATACTTTTTGTATTTTATTTTGATGTCTGGCCTGGGGCTCGAACCCTGGCTTTTCGTCCAATAAGCCAACACACTACCTACTGGACCATGGCGACTTTAACCGACCGGGTCTTCACAGTGACATAATATGTGTTTTTCGTTTTAAGGGATCGAAATTCGGGCGAGAATGTGCATGTGACAACTTCGAATTTATGAATCCAATGCAGAAGGATATGCATTTTGTAAAAAATGCATACGTTTCGCAACAACTGTAACCGTTTCGGAATACGGGATCTCAAGCTAATTAAAGTCTAGTTTTAAGCAATTTAAATCAAGTAGGTTTTGTCATTTCTAAAGCCATTTTTAATACTACAGCTTTAGCATTGCAGCAAATATTTGAAATTCTTGGTCAACACCACAGCGCCTAGCTATCACATTAATTGTTAATTTGTTGCATAGTTTTAGGCGATCGCATACTATTCACAGTAATTGTTAGTTTGTTGCATATTTTTAGGCCCTCGCTTACTATTATCATTAAATTGCTGAAGATAATCTATTTTTTTGGTATTGTTTATTGAATAAAAATCTCTTTAAAAATTATTGAATGAAAATCATGATTAATTGTATTCGCTTTAAACAAAAAAGAAAAAAAAATTAGAAAAAAGGATTATTAATTATTAACAATTACAATTAAGTAGAAATGAGCAGGAGAGCAAGAGATAGCGATAGAGAAAGTATATTTAAATATTTTTGTTGTATTTTATTGTTGTTGCAAATTTTTATGAAATTAATTGTTAAGCTTAAGCATTCTGATAAATAATTTTTGTTTTTCAAAAGAGAGAGAGAGGGAGAGTAAAATATTCTATACGACAACAACTGCAATAGCAATAAACAGAAATTATAATAAAATATACAACAACAACAACAACAACAGCGGCCTATAAATGAATATCGCAGATGAATACACAAAAATGAGTTTTAACTGGACACACAGACACACTAATTAGCGTTTAATTAACTGCAAAATTAATGACTTGATATTGTGTTTATATCATATTATTTATTATTATTGTTAGTGTTGTTGTTGTTATACTATCTCGCTCTCTCTTCCTCTCACGTGCTCTCTTTTTTTTTACAAAATGTTATGTGTTGATAATAAACTTTTAACACTTGTGTGTTAATACGTTTGTTCAGGAATAATAAGGGACGAGGACGAGAATGAGAGAAGTAATAGTGGAGAGAGAGAGAGAGAGTCGTGTGTGTATGGACATTTGTAAAAATATATGTCAACCCATATTGGTTTTTAATTTTTTTTAATTCTTTGCCCCTGCCTATGGGGTGAGTAATACTTTTGTTTTTTTTTTTTTAATTGAGTTGGAGTGGTGAGAGTGAGTGTATGTGTGGTGTAAAAAAATTGTTTGTGGTGTATTAATATGCAACAATTTATATTTAACAATAACAAAAGATATATAATAATAACAATATCTTCTGTCACTTTTTGTATTTTTTGAATTTTTTCTTGTCACTCATTGAATTAATTTATAATTTTTATATTAATTAGTATTAACTTTCAATTTTCTTTTGTTTTTGTTTAATATGTCAATAAACAATAAACCTCGAGACCTCGTTTAACAAATTGAAACAGATTTCAGTTGAAATTTTTGCTTTTAAAACGTTAACTGAAGAGCGATAGAACTCTCTAGAAACCTTCGATTTTACTTCAATATAAAATATGAAGTTAAAATTATTTCATACTTTTGTACTTCATTAGACATTAGATATTTAAATTAATTTATTAACATCTAAAGGTACACTTTAAATATAACACTTCTAAAAAGCCACCTTAAAGTATGCTACATTGCAAAAATGGTATTTTTGTTGTTTGTATTAGTTTTAATTATCAGCGTTCCTATGCTACTTACTTACTTAATTGGTGCTTACAACCTTTCTAGTCAGGATTACAACCTAGCTTCTAACACTAATTCTATACTAATTCTATACATGAGTGTCGCAGCTTATGTATATTGTAATGTCAACTCTAAACGACAGATTTCAGCAATTTTATTTAATCTCAGAATTTTTAGCAGAAAACTGCTTCTCCAAATAATCCATTCAGAATGAATCACTTTAAAAACGGGCGTTAATTTTCAACAAGTTTAAGTTAGAGGACGTGTACTTGTCAATTAATACAAGTACAGTACCCGCAGGTCGAATTGACCCATTGTACAACGTCCTAGTTTAATTTTTTTAATTTTCAACAAACTTATCGCCACTTCACGCATCTTAATATAATATGGGATGTACTTATCTAAACGATTATGCCACAATTTCTAGGCACTTAGCTTGAATTCGAATTTAATTCCGAGTGTTTGATTCATTCGATCCAGTGTTCTGCAACTTGATCACTCCAATGGGGGTTCTACCTTCCTTCCCTGCGACTTTTTTCAGGTACATACACACATACATACATAATTGGTCATAGCAACTTTTCACTCAGGATTGGGACCTTGCTTCTCACACCACTTACATTGTGTGTGTGTTAATTTGATACATGAGTGGTCGAACCTACAGTTTAAAGTCGACTCCGAACGACAAATTCGTTTTAAGAAACTTTTCATGGCAATTTTATTTAGTCTCGGAATTTTTTCCAGAAATCTGCTAAAATTATATTTTATACTTCGTTTTGTTGGAGGTGTCTAACCTTGGGTTAGAACTGTGGCCTCACAGCCGAAACACTACCTGTTAGACTACGATGACTACAGGTCCTCCTTAGGTACATTAACGAAACATCTTATGCAGGGAGCATTACGACGATAGACTTAGTAAGCCACAGCAACTGCCAAGTTGTTAATTTTTTTTGGCTAATGTGGGTCGAATATCGTCCTCTAAGTGTCTTTCTATTGAAAATATCAAGAATTGCTACATCTGCTGGCCAAAATTAAATATTTTTTCTGGGTTTTCAACGGGTTGTCGCCGTGGTCTAGGAGGTAGTGTGTTGGCTTATTAGACGAAAAGCCAGGCCAGACATCAAAATCAAATACAAAAAATATTTCTTCGGCGACTTTCTCTCAGCAGATTTCTGGCAAAAACTCTGACAGTAAATAAAATTGCCATGAAAAGTTTCTCAAAAATCTGTCTTTCGGAGTCGACTTTAAATTGTAGGTCCCGCCACTCATGTATAAAATTGACACACACAACATAAGTGGTGTAAGAAACTAGGTCGTAATTCTGACTTAAGGGTTGTAATGACCAATTATGTATGTTTCAACGGGTTCGAAGGTCAGATATGTTGAAAGATGATGTCCGAGGGCAGCGAGAGGAGCTTTTATTTGATGCAATTCCTTTGTTGCCGATACCGTGGTGTCTCCACCGAACACAAATGATAATAATTTTGAGGCCAGCATAATCTCAAAAAATATAATTCCCTCTGGTTGAAAATTATTTTTTTGGAAAATTTTTTATTGCAAGACAAGTTTGTCTGTAAAGTATTGTGCGGTCCACTGAAGGACTGACCGCAAAGTAGTGATTTAAACATGGCTACTTTTCAAGCTTTACGATCTAATTATCATCGCTGTAATCTGCCTACTGGGCAAACTACGCACTGGCGAAAATATCGCTTGTGTTTGAGGAAATATCGTGCAGCCCTTGCGCTGATAAACTTCTTCCTCTTCCCTGATTTTGGTGGAACTTGGACAGTACAGGGACTGCGTTCACCCATGGCATCACAACGGACCGCTATGCGTGCTCAAGTGAGCTTTGCGAAATCAGAGCTACCACTCAGACCTAACCTAACCTGGAGGAAATATCACGGATGAACCCATTCGATCGGTCCCACGGCCTATCCTAAGCCTTATTATAGCGTATTTAGCATTTAAATTCGCATCTCCATCCATACAAAAGTCCAACTTACGCAACAATTAAAGCTCTTTAATCATTAAAAACAACGTAGATATGCTAACTGTGTCCCGGGGAAACCGGATTTCAATGCCGATTTTTAGAATAAAATTTTGTTCGGCAATGAAGCTTATTTTAAAAAAGTTGTCATATGTGAAACCCGGAGAATCTATTTTTATTGTGGAAAAGCCGTGCAATCCGAATAAGGCAATTGTTTTTAGTGCCCACTGTGGGCACTAATATTTTTTTTTTTTTCGAAAATGACCCACGGAGACGGTCCTATGATAAATCGACATTTTTTTTAGCATGCATTTGAAGATTATGAACTGAGATTTCGATAGAACTAACTCAAGTCACAGTAATCTAGTTGGTAGTGTGTTGGCTTATTAGAGCGACTCTGGAGTATTCCGGTAAAAGCTGTGAGAGTATATAAAATTCCATTGAAATGTTTGTCAAATGTATAGCACACAAAACGGTTAGTGAGTAAGTAGAGTGTAGAGGTAATTTCTGATGTCATTTTGTCAAAACAATAAAAGATATCCCGTGCCGTACGCCGAGTGTTAATTGCTGTTGAAGTTTTTTTCCCTTTATAACGATTTAATCAAAAACAATGGAATAATGAATATGTTTTAATAAAATCATTTAAAATAACAGTTTTTAATTACGGTTAAATTGTTTGATTTAATTTAATTTCTGTTTCCATAGTTATATCCCCTCTTAGTATGCTTTAAAGTTTTATTTTATTTTCGTTTGCCCGTATTGCTGAGTTAAAAACTTTAATTTTATTGAACAGTAATTTAATCGTATTGTGAAACATTCTTTAACAATTACATAATTGTCCATTACAATCCTTTAGTCAGGATTACAGCCAAGCTTCTCACACCACTTATATTGTGTGTGTTAATTTTCTACATGAGTGGCGGGATCTACAGGTTTTAGTCTACTCCGAACGACAGATTTTTAAGAAACTCTTTCATGGCAGTTTTATTTAATCTCAGAGTTTTTGCCAGAAATCTGCTGAGAGGCAGTCGCCGGAGAAATATTTTTTCATATTTCGTTTTGATGCCTGACCTGGGGTTTGAACCGTGGCCTTACGTCTAATAAGTCAACACACTACCTACTAGACTACGGCGAATCTAGTTTCACAGTTATCTTATATAAAAATGAATGTGTGTTTATTTGTTTGTTAGTTTGTTTGTTTGTTTGAAGCCTATAGACGGCTAAACGGCTGGACCGATTTTCTTGAAATTTCCACAGTACCTTCCTGTATGTCTGGAAGGAGTTATAGGCTATTTTTTAGGTAGGCGAGGTGCCACGCCCACATACCCAATAAGTATTTAATGTCGCATATCTTATAAACTGCAACAGCTAGAGTCCTCAAAGTTTGTTTTGACGACTTTGACGTATCTATGAACAAAATGGGCGGATTGGCTATAGTGATCGTGTCGCCTCCCATAGTCTATATACATATATAAAACTGAATGTTTGTTTGTATGTACCTTATAGAATCGTAAACTGTGCATTTGATCATTTTATGATCTTTAATCATAAAGACGAAGGATTCTAAGTTAGTATGACCAATTTCCGACAGGTGGCGCCACTGAAATTTTCTCAAAATGAATTAAATCGTAAACTATGCATTTGATCATGTTGTGATCTTCAGCAAAGTTGTTGCGCATGAGCCGGGGAAGGTTTCTAGGTTGGTATGACCATTTTCCGACAGGTGGTGCCACTGAAAATTACTCAAAATGACGGAGGTTGGTGCGATTAATTTCCGATGGATGGCGTCACTGAAAATTATTCAAAATGAATTAATTAGCCAATATAGCCCTACACATCTAGTTAGGATTACAACTTCAGTTGTAAAATTACCAGTTGTGTTTGTTAATTTTATCAAGGAGTGGTTGTACCTAAAATTTAACGTCCGTCTCCAAATTAGTGATTCGCGAAGCCTTTTAATGATAATTAAGAAGCTCTTTGTTTAATTGAAGATATAAGCCTTCGTCTAAGAAGCCAATACCCTACGCACTAGACAACAGCGAGCCCAGATTACATTTGGACGTATAAACTCGTCTTCCAACTAATCTCGGCTTCATTTCTGTTTCCGTGCTTTTGTGGACACGCAAATCTTCTTTTGCACCTTGAAATCGATCTGAAACATATCAATCACAATCAGTAGTTAGGGTCAATCACATTTTTTTTGCTATTCAAATTGAAAATTTAAGCCGAAACTATTGTAAACGTTCACTATTCCGTTAAGTGACTTTCTAAGTAAGATTATATGACTAAAACATGTTTAATTTGTAAACAAATTAACTGTTTTTTTTTGGTTCTAAGCACTGTAAACACTTAATGGAAAACTGTTTTCAAGTGACCTTTAAGCTGATGGTGTGTAAAAGATCAATTCAATCTAAAATCCATTTTCAAAATATTTGTTTTGAAAACTTTTTCGAAATCAAACAGTTGCTCAATTTAATTGTATATTTAACTGAACAACTTTTAAACAAATTAAATGAAAACTTCAATAATTTGAATTTAATTACTCAACCCCTGGCTGCTTCTCACTCTCACTCTCATTCTCCATCTCTCTGTAACTGCTTAATATATGCCAAGAGGAACATTTAGGAAACTTTTTTGTTTTTAGAGAATTGCGTAAATACGCTTACGCTCCTATGAAACCTACACACCCATTGATAAATGACGCCATAACAATTCATTGTTATAATACAAGTTAAATAAAAACAGGGAATGAATGTGAGCAGCCAGTCAGCCAGCCAGCCATGCACATTTTCATTCACTCTGTATAGTCCTTCCTCTGCTTAATTTCTTACAAGAAAAACACAGTTCCGTCTGTAGTAATAGTTGTAGCAGAGAGAGAGAGAGAGTGGTTGTAGGGAGACAACCAAGGGGAAACGAATGTATGTTAATTAATAGCAAATTATTTACAAATTCCCCAAGGAGTGTGGTGTGTAAGTGTCAACAGGATATCTAAAACAAGGGCAACAACAACAGAAATACTCAAACAAAGGTTGTGCCTACGTAATCCTCTGTATCCATAACCAGTCAGCTCTTTAATTTATCTTTAACTAACGCTACCACTACTGTTGCCCTTAAAGTCTAAAGCGTATATAACGGTGGTCACGGCGTTTAAGTATTTGTTAACCAGCAGGGGGGGGGGAGGGTAGTTTGTATTACGCTGCAGTAAATAAGTAACCAGCAACCAACTTTAAAAGACAGAAAAGAAAGTAAAACAATTCTAGGCGAATTAGAGAAGTAGCGTAAAAGTATCCAACCGTAACTAAATGAACAAGGGATCATGGTTAAGTGAAAATTATTTCATACTTTTATATTTCGTGCTTCATTAGACAAGAGGAGGGGGGGGGGGTTAGAGTGGAGGACTTTAAGGTGCGGTGGAAATAGAGTCATTCATTCCTTCTGCAAAAAGGACTTTTTTTGTATACTGACATCACATTAAATGAATTTTTAAGGTTAATATACGTTAATAAGTAAATTAATTTATTAACACCTAAAAGTATACTTTAAATTTAACACTTCCATAAGACGCCTGTAAGATATGCTACATTTCAGAAAGGTTTTTTGTTGTTGTAAAAAGAAGCTCTTTGGCTTTAATTATCAGCGGTCTTTTGCTATTTACTTACATAATTGGTGCTTACAACTCTTCTAGTCTGGATTACAACGTAGCTTCTACGTTGTGTGTGTGTGTGTGTGTGTTAATTTTATACATGATTGCCGGCGACTATGTACCTTCTAATGCCGACTCTGAACGGCGGATTGTGGAAACTCATATAACCTCAGAATTTTTACCAGAAAACTGCTTCTCCAAATAATCCATTCAGAAGCAATCACCTTGAATTTCTTATGGACGATATCGTCATGAAAACGTGCGAAAATTTTTAACTAAGTCATCGCCCCCATACACCCAATGATACAACCCAGTATTTGTACCCCGAGGGTGCTTATGGATCTGCTTTTTTGGCCCTTTCTGTTTCCCTCTAAAGGAATACAGAGATTCCGTGGACATCTTCTCATTATTTGTGTTGCTTAAACTCAAATAAAGCCCGATTTTTTTTTTACATAAAATAGGTTGACTGCTTTGGGGATTCTATGACAGCAGGGTTGCCCTCTCTCAAAATGTTGTATTGTGTGAACTTACTCCATTGGGTCCTGCTCTTTTTCCAAAGATGAGGCGCTGCTCAAGCTGTGTATGCCTCTTGATGTTGATGTTGTCTTCTCTGGGCTTATTTCTAGAGTGACCGAAAGCCATTAGTTTTAAAATTCAAAATCCATAATGAAAGTTTTTTCTGGGTTCGGCGCCATGACATTTGGGTTGTAGAGACCAGAATGCTAGACGGTTAACAAAATTTACGAATACATATTGTTTCCTATTGTAGTACATTCGAATCAGTTGATATTAATGACTGGGTTCGTTTGTTTGTAAGTTCAGCTAAAACTGCTACAAAGGCTCAGTTTTAGTCTTCAATAGCAGAAACAAGCCAACTGCTTCGGGACCCTAAATATTCCAAAGAGATAACGGCCTCTTCGGTTTACCTATATCTACTGAAGAGCAATAGGAAGCATTGCTTATTTTGCGGTGATAATCTGCAACACCTATACATAGGCTGGTAGCTCGAAGTACATTTTGACGCTTCGCGACCGACCATACGGAAAAGCAGGGTGAAGATGCAGCACCGTCCCAAAGTACATAGCTTGCGTTTCACCATTCTGTCGGATTCTGCTCTAGCGACATAAAGAACCTTGTGCTGAAAATCATATACTCTTACGTGTGGTACACATTTTTCCTGCAGAGCATATCCATTTCCGATCAGTGGAACGCACTGCACCTTACAGGGGAAATTTTTTCATCAGCCGCACTATTTATAAGTGGAACCTGCAGAAGTTTTACTCGTTACTTATTACATATACGGATATGAATCTAACGTCCATAAACACCTCTTCCTCTTTCCTCTCTGTATCTCAATCTATTGAGATCCAGATAACGCACAGTACGAGGGGGCTATCCCCTGAGTGGTGGTTACTAAAAAAATAAAAAAAAATAAAAAAAAAAAAAATAGGAAAAGTGTTGCAATCCTCTGCTCTTCTTGTCTCGTATGCTCGATGATTATTTATTTTAAGGTTTTTATTCAACGATTTCCTGTGAGAGCTCAAGCTAATAATGGTACTTCTAGTTGTGTGGAATATAAGAGTACAGTAAGACCCCGCTTAACGCTGTTTCAGTACTAAGCGGTAGTATTGGGATTCCCCTAAATCGCACACTGTATTGATACTGTGTGCAAATGAAACGGGCATGCACCAACCAAAAGCGGTGCACTATACAGCGACAGTGTATATTATGTATATTTTTCAACGCTCTTTTGTTAGCCTGTCCTGTATTTTCCGAAGTTCCAATCACAGTACGAACGTTGTTTCGTTTAGCGCTGGAACTTATTGGAAAGTATCCTCCGGGGTCTTACTGTAGCTTTCGTTTGATATACAAACATCTGTCGTTTTTAAATCATGATGCTGACAAGGTCGGAATATGATAACAGCAGTGGCATAACATTTTCCTACCCCCGCCCTCCCTCCATATGTTGCTCACGGCTGCAGTTGGAATAACTCTTGTCGAAATTAAATCAAAAAAGTTTTTACAAAAAAATTCTTTGCTTGTTAAATGCAACCAACCAAGCCTGTATGAATATTTGATGGAGTTTTCTCTTAAAAACTTCTGTAATGAAATGCATTTTTCTTTTCGCAAAAAAATCTTAATGAATGGAAAACAAAATAAAAAAATTGTATTCTTGGAATAACGAAACTTTTTTTCTTTACTTTTGATTTTTAAAACATTTGCTTTTATTTATTATTTATATTTGCAAATAAAAATTTCATTTTCTTTAGGTTTCTTTCGTTTTTTTTTTAGTTTTTGCTCTTCTTAAGTGTTGTTTTTCAAGTTTAAGTTTTTGCTCCTCTGATGCATTTTAAAACGCTACCCGAAAACCATCAAAAATTGTAACTACAACAGCAACTATTTGAAGTGGTGAATGAAAGGAAAAGAGAGTGAGAGAGAGAGAGAGAGAGAGAGAGAAAGAGCGAAACTATAAAAGATTTGTTAAATTACTTTTCATTATAAATAAAACAAAGTATGAAAATCAAATCAAAAAAGTACCATCCAATGCTCTGCCATGTTTCTCTTGGTAATGCAATTTCACTCTCTTACAAATTTCATTGCATACTTTTTGGGGATGGTGGACAAACCCGCCCTTGCTTCTCTTAATATCTTTTGCATTGGGTTACCAAGCCATACATAATTTTAAAATATATTCTGTAGATCTTGTTTTCTGTGCTTTCCATAACAATATTCATTGCATACTTTTAGTTGCTTTAAAAACCATCTGTCAAAGTTGTGACAGAGAAACGTGGAGAATTGACAAAATATTGTTGGTTTTGTTGTTAATTTTACCGACTACAACAACAAAAAATAAATAAAAATTATATTTGTTGTTGTTAAATACCATAATTAAACTTTAAAGTTGTGGATGTTCTCAACGGCGTGAGGGTAAATCTACCGATATGGTCTATACTCAAAGCACTATTTTATCATGAGCAAAAATTTCAATTTATTTCACAAGCGAGTGATCAGTTAGAACTGGTTTTTGTCTTGGGACCTATAAATCCTTTCTTCTCAGGCAAGCGAAGTCATTGTATTCGGAATTACGTTGATTACTTAACGTTCTGCTCGTAATTACCACGAATGTCAACAAGTGATAAGAGACACCTTTTTAAACTCAACTTCCATTTCGGCAGATCAAGGTACCTAAATGCCTGGAAAGCTGTCTGACACAGTCAGACACAGTTTTCAATCGGTCAGTGGTCGGTACCGTTTGGATACTTCGCTTTGACTGTGACGTTATAAGAGAATTAAAGCGCTACATTCGGGTCTCGAGATTCATAGAATCCTTCACTTGTAAGTTGCCCTTTTTAAGTAATAAATCCATAGGCAATGTCACCGAGGTTGGCCTATTCTCTAAGAGCCAGCAAGTTCAACTGTTCTTTTCCATGGAAATAAAATTGGGCAGACAACGTAAGAAAAAAGGGGCTGAGTTTATTGAATCATTTCTTCACTCTCTTACTGAACAAGGGGTGCTAATGTCCGATCGAAGGACAAGAGTAACCGCAGATGTGTTTAAGCTTTCCGTCTTGAGGTAAAAGTGAGTAATCTTCCTTAATAGCCAATACCACAGCCTGAAATATGCTTCACTTCAACTGGTCAAATACCGGATGCATCCTCCACTATACACACCACTATATACTATACTTGTAGACACTGATATCAAAGACATTGCTCTGATTCCACATCGCGAGGGAAGATATATTCACCACGAATCTTTAATTGAAACTACATTCATGGGCAAAGTAATGTTACTAACTTATTTAATTGCTCATTACAGTGCTGTAGTCGGAATTGCAACCTAGCTTCTCACACTAGTAATGTTGTCTGTGCTAACTTTTCCCGAGAGTGGCTGGGAACTGAAGGACCAATTTGATAAACTTTCATTGTTTTCTCTCTTAAGAATTCTTGGCAGAAATCTGCTGAGAGGAGTACCCAAAAGAAATATATTTTTTCATATCTCGTTTTGTTCAAGCTGTCTGAGCTGGGGTTTGAACCGTGGCTTCACGTCTAATAAGCCAACACATTACCTTCTAGACTACGGCATCTAATTTAAGGACTTTTATTCTCGAAGGCCATTATTAGTCTTGGTTCGAGAACTTTGTTACGCATACTTTGAACTTTCAAATTTTGGTCCCTTTCGAGATTTGAGGAGAATTTAGAATGCTCCGCTGTGCTTTTTCTTAAATTGCTGGCTACTTTCTCATCCAAATCTCCATTAATTGTCATTATATTACCTCAGTAACTAAATGAATTGATTTTCTCCTAAGATGTCCTTGCCCTTGGTTAAGTTCATTCATATAGCTTGTTTCTCCCCCTCGATGTGTATTTCAAGACGTACCGCTTTGGCTACTGTAACCGGCTTATTCAACATGAATTGCTTATCGCTATAGACATCGCGCGATTCCCAGTCTCTTCAAGTATTTGTTAACAAATGCTTGCGTAGTATCTTGCGTGTTTACTGGCCCTCCATAATACCCAATGCCCAACTGTAGTCAGATACAAACCAGCAACCAATTGAGAGATGACAATTAGATGACATCACAAAGAAAACCATAGACTAGAATCCCCAGGGAAGCAGGCGCATCGGGTCAAACATCGCGCTGATAATCGAGCTCATTGGAATCAACTTGTTGCGGCCCCATGCTCCCTAGAGGAGTAAAAGGAACATATGCATAAACTTTAGGGTTAACGAGCTGTCATCATTATTCCGAAAACTACAATTGATGAGCTGGACATCCCCTTTTTCAAATTATATTTCGTATTACATTACGAAACACCCGTTCTTGTAGGTTTGTCTATGTGTCTGTCTGTCTCTCAGATGGGTTGTGATGTTAAAACTTTAATTGTGAATCTTGTGTGACTTAAAATTCATTTCGGTTGTATTGTGGTGTGAACTTTATGTCGGTATAAAAAGTATAGAATAGTTGCTTAGACTTGAAAGTAAAAATTACTTACGAAAACGGAAAATAAAGTTATACAATTTTCTTTAATTGGTTTTCATTTGTTAAAAGGTAGAGAATGTTGCGCAAATTGTTTCCCACCTTCACATTATGCCTTTGCTTTCTCTCAGTTTAATCAAATTTTTCGAAATAATCAGCTGATTGGTTTAGTATAGCATGTTCTAGGATGGCAGGGTTACCATATACATTTCATTGCTTAGAAATAACTACCTCTATGAACATTTGTTGGCTGCAGCAATGAAGAACTTTGCTTATACTCTCAGATATGCATATAATTGGTCAATAGTAGAAGGTTCTGGAATTACAGGGTTGCCATCTCTCGTTGCCAAGAAAAAATGTCCTCTAGAAAATTGTACACGTTTGCTTTATTGAGTATAGAGGTAAAGAAATTTATGTATTGTGTCCTCTACTACTTAAAAAAAAAGGAGCGCTACTTTACTTTTCTTCGATATCATAAGAAGCAAGAGAACAGGAGCCTTCTTGGATGGATTATTTGGAAAGCCATTAACTTTCCTTGTGTTAATTTTAAATTCGAAAACGCTTATGAACATTTTTTCTGTCCCCCTAGTATTGCAGCTGTATTACTCTGTACGAGAAGTTCTTTGATATCAAAAATAATCAAAAGTGTGCTCTGAAATCGCTTTCATTCTAAACTTTTCAAAACACCGTGTATAGCGTACATAAGTGAAGTGTGAATTTCAAAGTGCCAGTGTTAAGGGTGCATAGAAATTAATGTTGATTTAGTTTCGAAAAAAAAAAATAAAACAACAAACGAAACACAGCAAAACATTTATTTAAAGTGACTTTTAATGAAATATTAAAACAACAGGAGCCACAATCAAACAACCAACCAGCAACAAGCAACGAATAGCACACATCATCATACTCATCATCATCATCTTCATCAGCCACATCATCATAGTCAGTTTCAACTTTGAACCCTAAAAAACACAACTTAACAGACTATAATTCACAAGTGAAACTGCTAAACGTATGAGTATGAGTATGAGGAGTAGCCCAACAAACATTTGTTGTTTAAAATTAAGTTAAATGTGACTGTAACTGTGGCAGTGGCTTTGTGTGTGTGTGTGTGTGTGTGGTAGTGTATAACGCTATAAAAATATTGTGTTTTAATATTTCTGCTCATATGTATGAGTTGATGTTTCTCATTCTTTCTGTTTTATTTTCTTTAGTCGTATTAAAATTTTTGTTCAACAAAATAGTTTTGGAGGGTGGCGAAAAAATGAGAAAAATTCATGAGTTTGCTGTGATGATGGCAGTAGTATAGAGTCTTTCATTAAGGGCTTTCTGTCTTTAAATTTCAATAAAACAGAGTGTGTGTCAGATACCATTGACATTCTTTATTCGTTTGAAGAACCTGCTATTATGTGTAGATTCTAACGTCGCTCAAATGGCCGTCATGGCTTCTCTGGTTGGAGCGCATTCGAAATGTTAAATTTTCTATGTCACATACATACATATATAATTGGTCATTACAACCCTTTAGTCAGGAATATGACCTAGCTTCTCACACCACTTATGTTGTGTGTGTTAATTTTTATACATGAGTTTAAATTCGATTCCGAACGACAGATTTTAGAGAAACTTTTCATAGCATTTTTATTTACTCTTAGAGTGAGAGGATGTCGCCGAAGAAATATTTTTTCATATTTTCATTTTGATGTCTGACCTCACTACCTACTAGACTACAGCGACTCATTTTCTATGTCTCCGGGACATAAATCAAATTGAATTTGACATGAGATCCTCCATGTTTTGTGGTTTATTAGCATGCCCTACAAGAAGAGGTCAAACGGGGTCAAATCGTATGTTCTGGACACTTCATATTACGTCCTCTTGAGAAGATATCGTCTTCAAATCGCTCGTGCAGAATATCCAATGTGGCATGAGATGTGTATCAACCGCCATCTTGTTGGTGTCCAGATCATCCAATCCGGGCCAAAATATGTTTCTAATCAACAATCTTTTGTGCTCATTGCTGACCTGGCCATCGTCGTTTCCAGAGACCGAATTCTCCGCCACCAAAATGCACACCAAATCGTCACTTTTTCGGTCTGCATTAGATGTCCTTAGACCTTATCGCCCCAAATTCGACAATTTTATTTGTAAACGTACCTTTTCATCCAGAAATGGGCGCTTAAGCTGAAGATAAGTTTACGATCAAAATTAGGATCTTTTTTATTACCTCTTCCAGAGTCCATTCAGCGAATAACAGTCATCTTTTATTAGCACTTCCAGAGCCCATTCAGCTAATAACCGCCGTTGCCTTTAGTTCCAAGATCAGTTTAATTTTGTACGAGTGCAGCTGCAAGTCATATCGCAAGAATTCCTAAAATCGAGTTTTCTTGAGCGACGTGCCCCGAATTCTTCAGCGCACACTCACTGACAAAGGGGATATAATTTTCAGATCTTGTATTTTGTTGACATACGGGTTTTGGTCAATGGTTCATTGAACTAATGGAGTTTAATTAATCAACCACACTGTGAATAGTTCCCTGGGTAGGACAATTAATTATTGCGATCGTAAAATGGACGAAGCGCAAGCTACGTTGCCAGATCAGAACACCCATGCTATATCCGAAGAAGACGATCAGTTGACAGCTGTAGCTTCCACAAGATGGCCATTCTCAAATGTCAAAGTTTGGAAGTCACTGTTGGAAAACCCGTTAGTAGTAGTAGCACGATAAAGTTTTTAATTTCAAAAACAATTTAATTTAAACTTTATTTATGCTGTATATTATTATTATTATTCTATGCTCTCGCTCTATTATACTGTATGCTCTACTCTTTCTTTCTTTTTTTCTTTTCACCCTAAACTGTAACTACATTTGAGATCTTCTCAGGCCCCATCCTATCCCTTCTCCTCTGTCTGCAAGTGGTTTAGTTTTATTGTGCCACATCACATCACATCATCGCATCTCATATACGCACAATGTTTACTTTTTCTCCGTTATTGTTGCTGTTGTTGCTGTTCTGTGAAAAATTGCACGTATTTTACTCAAATATTTTCCAGTTTCGGAAAAGTTTTTTATTTTTTTATTTTCAAAACCGTATAGCAAAGCTGAAATAATAATAAAATTTTGATTTTTTTTTCGTTTTTTTTTTTCACTATACGTCGATTCACAACTTTTCACTGTGATTTAAAACAATTTTTTGTTGTTGTTGTTAGTTTTTCATCACTTTGAACACAAGTGGGGCAACAGGAATAGAAACTCTATTAGTTGTAGCTGCCATAGTGCAGCTGGTAATGAAGTTTTTTTTTTTTTTTTTTTTTTTTTTTTTTTTTTTTTTTTTTTTTTTTTTTTTGACAACAATTATTTTGAAATAATTCTGAAGTATAGAAGTTAAATTTAAATTAAAAACAAATTAAACGTCAGGTAATGTGTGTAATGTGCGTATAGCAACGATATGTACATATGTATGAATGATTCAAAGGCAGGATCATAACTGTTCAACCACTTTTAAAATGGAGAATGTCTGTAAAGATAAATTCGAATTTAAAAACCAAACACGCAAACCCACACTTTTAGCAGAGCCTCTGCTTGCCTCTAACAGTTTAAATTTTGCTATTAACAGAGTACTGTTAACTGTTTAACAGTGGCAATAAGTAGATTAGTCTTTTACTTTGCAATTATTGCAGACTATTGGCATAAAATATAATTTTCATTGTGATCATTATTATTTGTGAACAAAAGTGTTGAATTGTAAAGGACGGAAATTTTCTCAACTCTCCGAATTATTCCAGTTATCCTACTACCACGGAGCATCCTCTGGACTAGCATTTGCATATAGTCTATATGGTGTACTATTTCTTATATGTTCCAGAATGGCTACTGAGCTTCTAAAGAATTTTAAAGCAAAAAAATTTAATTTGCAAAGGCAATTTTCTCAATACCATATCACTTTATATGGGACTATGTTGCTAATTGTATTAAGAGGCCTTGATATCTTCCTTTGCATAAAGTATGGAAGTCATAGACCTAGACTATTTCCCAAAATTATCTTCTAAACAAGTGTGCTTGTTCAGATGGATACTGTTAAACAGCTAACAGCGCTATGTTAAGAGCAAATATTGCTCTGTTTTAATGCCACATGTGGCGCTACTAAAATTTATGGTTTGCTGCGTCTTTGATTTTCAAATTCGAATTTGAATTTATCTTCACACACATAAAAAGAGAACTTCCCAGATGACCTCATCCAAGTATTTACGGAGTGGCCAAGAACACACGACAAAGTCGAAATTTTTCTTTTCTTCTAATCCCGATGACATTGCTAAAGTGATCAACTATGCTGTGGTTTAAGTGTTAATCCTCGCAAAGGGAATTGATGGTATTCACTAGACAGTATAAAATATATACATAACTGGTCATTACAACCCTTCAGTAAGGAATACGACCTAGCTTCTCACACCACTTATGTTGTGGGTGTTAATTTTATACGTGAGTGGCGGGACCTACAGTTTAAAGATGATGACAATTTTTATTTGCTCTCAGAGTTTGTGTCAGAAATCTGCTGAGAGGAAGTTGCCGAAGAAATATGTTTTCATATTTTCGTTTTGATGTCTGACCTGGGATTTGAACCGTGGCTTTACGTCTAATAAGTTAACACACTGCCTACTAGACTACGACGGCTTTCTCTTCTACTATGCATTTCCTATTCTACTATTCGGTTACAATGCTCAGTCTGCCTTAGGATAGTGTGATGTGTAACTCAAAGCTCTTCCAATTGTAACTGCCTAATATAGATCGTTTCAAACCTATTTTGCTTGGGAAGAGCGTTCGCCTTCTTTCCTCTTCCGTCGAATATACCCACAGTAAGATTTAGCCTGAGTTCGAGCCCCGGGCCAGGCATCAAAGACAAAATACAAAAAGTATTTTTTCGGCGACTTCCTCTCAGTAGATTTCTGGTAAAAACTCTGAGAGTAAATAAAAATTGCAATGAAAAGTTTCTCAATAAATCAAAATCTGTCGTTCGGAGTCGACTTTAAACTGTAGGTCCCACCACTCATGTGTAAAATTAACACACACAACATAAGTGGTGTGAGAAACTAGGACGTTGTACAATGGGTCAATTCGACCTCCGGGTACTGTACTTGTCTTAATTGACAAGTACACGTCCTCTAACCTAACCTAACCTAACCTAAGATTTTAGCTGGAAGCTAGTCTTCTCGCAAGTTGATCTGGCTGCTTATTGCCGCTAATTTCCACATGTTCTAAAATCCAAAAGGGAGCGATACTGTAAGATCACAAAGCTTCCTGATGAATTGTTAGAAAAGCATCGGTAATCGATGATGATCAAAAAGAAAAACATCGTATTGGATCGATGTTTCGGTAAGGTTCATCGAGTGTGTTTAAACTACATTAGTGCACCACTAATTGATATTTATTTACTTTAATTATCAAATGCTTTCCCTTCTCCTTTCTAACGCCTAAAATTCTGCAAAAAATCCTCCATTTCCAAGTCATACAACAACAACATTATTCGTATCTCAACTTTTCTTGCATACATTTAGGGGAAATTATACGTATGTGTTGCGAAATAATTAATTTATTAGCTGCTCGTGTCTTGTATTTAAAGTTCATTTTGAAAAGTTTAAATTCACATCATCATCATCATTCTCATCATTTTTTACAACAGTTTATAACTTTTACCAAGTTAAACAATTATTGCTCGTTTTCTTGCTTTTTATTTTATTTAAACATTTGGCGAACATAAATGTTAAAACAATAAAATCTTTCGAAATAATTATGTTTACTAAGGTACTTTTTTTTACTTCCTTTGGGAGAATTTTACTTAAAGAGATTCCTTGAAATAATATAAATTCATTATGCCCTTTAAATTTATTCCTGTTTTACCGAGCATATGCAATAAATTTTTAACTCTGTTGTGCCTTAAAGTAGGCTTCACTTTTACCACGCAAAGTCATGGCCTTAAAAGTTTTTCATTAAAATGTGCGTTCGTTTATGCATAAAAATGTTTTTAAACATTGTTTTTGCTGTTGTTGTTATTCTTAAATTTACAATTAAAACAATTTCTCTGTTTTATTATTGTTTACCTTGTAAGTGTTGTTATTCTTCTCTCTTCCACACTCTCTTTCTCTTTTTTCTGTTGTTATCTCCAGTGTTACTTTCGCCTGACCTAAACGCAAACAAGGCGTGAAAATATCTGTTGTAAGACAAGGGGGTGGGGGGCGTTAAAAAAAAAAAACCAAAAATAAAAACGAAATAAACCTACGCCTTGTTGTTAAGCCAGCCCTAAACATGTAAAATGTTAAATGTTAACTTTGCCACGGACATTATTACAATCATTACAAGTTTTTTCTGTTGGGGGAGCATTTTAAACAAAAAAAAGGAAAAACTGTCTGTTTATTTAAGTGTGTTAAATTGAAAATGGAAATTAAGACATCATTATTGAACAGAGAAGCATTTAAAAAGCGGAGCAATTCCAAAGCGACATAAGAAATGGGATTAACACTCTTCTCACACGAGTTCCCCTGAGCGCCGGGCAGTGACACGCTGAATGATCAAGAACTTCTTGATTCTTCTCAGCTGTTGCGTTTATTTCTGGGTTAAGAATCGGGCAGCTCAATCTAGCGTTCGAATCGAAAGCGGCGTTAGCCAAGTGAGAGCCCAAACTTATTCTGCCATTCACCGTATTTTCTCTGTCCTGAACCATATGATACCATGTTCCTACTATGTTACGCGAGCTATTTCTCGACATTAACTGCGGGTTTCTAAATTTTTGTGTTAGCTTTGCTGAAAATCTATGGTTTCGCACATGTTCTCTACATGCCTATAGCCAGGATAAGATTCTTTTTACGCTAGGAACGTATATTTATGCTTCTTTAATTTGGAAAGAATTATTTCAAAACTATTCAAATATGAAGCAAAATGAATCGTTAGCATTGTGTCTTCCAGCGTTCAAAGTTACAAATTTTATGCTAATTTTGACGCTACTCAAAGAAAAGAGAACCTCTCATCTAATATTTCATATTTCTTATGCTTTGCTTTAATTTAATTAATCAATAATTATGGTTTAAGGTATTCCGTAGCAAGTTCTAGGTTAACAGAGTTGCCATCTGTCGTTATCTAGAAACAATGTTATTTGCTAATTGAGTTCTGCTCTTTTCGAAGAGGTAGACCTCCCTGAAGAGTTAGAGCACAAGAGAGGTATGTGTTCGATCGCTGATTCAATCTTGCATACTCGACATGGTATTCGATGACTTTAATCAGTACACCATGTTGCTTTTGGTCGACATTTTTGCTCTATGTTTTCTAGCGTTATTTTCCAATTGCATATTATAAGTTTCTGGTGAAGCCGTCGTAGTGTGTAGGCTTATTAGACGAGTGCCTGTGATTCAAAATCAAGTTCAGGTCTCTGGAATAAAACTTCTCTCAACAGCTGTCTGGCAAACACTCTGAGAATAAATCATATTGCCATGTAAAGTTTCTCAAATTTGTCATTAGAAGTCGACGTTAAATATTAGAGCCGCCACTCGCATAAAAATAGGTGGTGTAAGAAACCAGATTGTACTTCTGACTAAAGGGTACAGAGAGTTGTTAACAACGCTCTCTAATTTATTCTTGGTTAACCAGATCTTCCCACCACAACCATAAATCTAGAGAATACTTTTTCAGTGGCATATTAAACTCAATATGTTGCAGGCATTATGTTTAGTTTGGACTTTTTTTCAGTGTATGGGGTTATTGATAAGACCGTATTCTCCCAACAGGGCTTCAATAACTATACGAACATTTTCTTAAATGCCATCAAATGTTTCTCGTCACACCGAGGCCGAATATAAAATTCCATTCAACTTGCAATTCGAGTTTATTGCCTAAAGTAAAATATCTCCAGTAATTGCTTTAATTGTACAGCGTGAATGATAGGATCTTGTCTTTGGTAGTAAACTTCTTCACACTCATAAGAGTACCATTTGGCTTCAAATGTTGCCATACTTACTGCAATTCCTTAAGTATTCCATTTCTAACACAAAATTTTAGCTCGTTTTCAAAGCAATGATGATGTCTGGAAATATCCCATTGCCAATAAAAATTTTTTTGCACAGTAATACTACCTTGAGTAGTATTCGTACGTAAGCTGCTATTGAATTGTATCGCCCATTGTAAAAAGGCGTGTGCTATGCTAAGTTTATGTAATGATATAGAAATAATATCCTCGGCAGATAGGAGGGATTACGGTTCATAATGCCTTTATCTCTTTAACGAATTGGATGGAGATTGTTTCATCATTGGTCTTAATTGCCACAAAGTTTGTATTCGAAATAAATTCAAGGTCAACAGATTTCTGACAGACTAAGGGCCATTATTACAACTTGCCGAAACTTGACTAAGGGAAGGATTTTAAAGGGCAGATAAATTGTTTTTCATTATTATAAGTGGACAATAAGTTGGAAGTGATCGTTAAGCTAAAGGGAGGATCATCCTACCTTTAGCTTTTAAAGTTAACTTTGTGTTAGAACTTGCCATACATATATATTATTTTCAATATGGCAGCTTCGAATATTAATAAAAAAGCAAATACAACAAAAAAAAAAGAAGAAGAAGCCCGTCGCACATTAGGGTTTTTGATGCCTAAAATGGGAATTAATTGGAAAATGAAATTCTTGAGTACCAAATATATTTTACATGAGCTAAAAGAGCACAAAATTCTGCATCACTTTCTTAAAAAAAAAATGTGTCTCTAGCAAGTACCGTTACATTACTACGTCTTTTTGAAGTGTGAGTTTTTTGATATTTTTTATCTTTCGTGAAAAAACTAAATTTTCAGTGATTTCAAAATTAGTTCTCGGCAAGTTTTTAAGTAAAATATTAAAAAAAAAATATGGAGCCTTCAACAACAGACGATTGAGATTATATTTGCTTCATTGTTTTATAAGTTTATATAGTTTTGCTATTTTTAAATTTTTTTTTTTGTGAAGATCGATAAATTTTGCAAATTTTGTAGCAATAAATAGTTGTGAGTTAAGCAAAGTAAAGCAAAAACATTTTTTCTTTTCTTAAACCTAAGACACCTAGTGAAATAATAGAAACATTTTTTTGCACTTTGTTGCATCTGATTAAAATAAATGAAAATATATTTTTGCACCTATATAATTTGTATCTTTAAATTTTTTGTATAAAGTTATAAGACCATATTTATTCAATCATAGTTTCAAACGTGAATACAATTTTTATTTCTCGAAGAGAACTTTATAAAATAATTGCAAATTCTGGATTTGAAACCTGTACTAAAAAAATAGCATTTCTTATAAGTTTATTGCCAAGCAATAAAAAAATATTAAAGTTTTTAACGATACATTGAAAAATTTTATTTTCCCAATTGAAGAATCGCTGGAATGCATCTTATAGAGTTTCTGAGCGTTTTCTTCAGAACAACACATACTGGTTAGATTCGTCAATAGGTTTCCCGTGCCAATCTGGTGTTAAGCTTGGTAGATCGAAAGTTGAAACGACAAAAGAGTAAAGGAAAGAAAATGTCTCATCTTTGCTGGCGCGGACCAGAAGTAATAAACTACCCTTTAACACCAATCGGGCAGTTAACTGAGGAAGCACAAGAAGCCCGAAACAAAGACTTCAAAATGAAATGAAAACTTGTTTGATACTCAAAATGATTTATTCTAATTTGTATTAACATTTCTATGTTCAATTCTAATTTTATCTGGTTGGTAGATAATCTTTGAGAGTAGGATTGTAAAATTTTGTCAGAACATATATTTTGATGCAGTACATCAGAATCATTCAAAAACTTAATTTTGAATTTTTTGGCTGTTAGGCCCTTATGCATTTCAGGTCACGATTTTTTTTATTATTATTATGGATTTATCTTGTTTAAGTGAAATAAACCAAAAAAAGTTAACAAAAGCCACCAGGAAAGCTCCCACGATTTAATTCCCATTTTAGGCATCAAAAACCCCATTGTGCGTTGCTGCCACCGAGTTAAAAAAAAAACTTTTTTAATTGAGCAGTGTTATCGACAGTGTTGCTCCGGCACTACCACATTTTTGAAAAAGTTAACTTTATATTATCTGTAGGTTGTAATAACGAAAAGAAGTTAAAGGCGACTTTAAAGTTCACTTTAGCTAAAGTTACCTTTAACTAAACCCAACTTTAGCGGCAAGCTGTAATAATGGCACTATATGGCTATAGAGAATTTTAGCGGTCCTTAAAAACCGTTAAGATCTTACTTCTTTCATACGAATTATTTAAAAATAAAAAAAATGATAACGACCAAGGATATCACGTAGTTAGTGTTAACCGCGTTTTTATTACCATCACTTTCATTAACAAATATTTCCAGTTTTTACCTTCTTTTTTTTACTTTTTCTCCTGGTATTTACACTGACCTCAATTCATTCATGTCTCCTTTTTTGTTGTGGTTGTTTTAATTGAATTAATTTATTATTTATTTTAAAGTTATTGCAAATTAATCCAAATATTTATTTATTATCTCTCGCTCTCTCACGTAACGTTTTTTCTCTCTTTATATTTGCAGGTAAGCCTCGCCATTAATTTTAAAATGAAAAGTTTAAAAACGAATTTGAGAGCAACAAATAGAAAAGAAAATAAGGAAATATTTCAAACGATGATATTTTCTAATAATAAAAATAAAACGGGGTAAGTTTTATAAATTTAAAAAAAAAAAATATTACAAATTTAATGGCATGACTGAAATATATGTGTGAAGATAAATTCAAATTTGAAAATCCAAAACGCAATTCATAAATTTTAGCAGCGCCATATTTGGCGTTAACAGAGCAAAATTCGCTCTTAACAGATCAAAATTTGCCCGTAACAGGACACTGTTAGCTGTTTAACAGTACCCATCTGAACAAGCTAATTTAGGGAAATAGTCTAGGTCTATGAGTACCATACTATATTCAAAGGAAGATGCCAATGGCCTCTTAATATAATCACCAACATAGTCACATATAAAGTGATATGGTACTTAGAAAATTGGCTTCAAAATATCACTTTTTTTACTTGAAAATTCTCTAGAAGATCAGTGGCCATTTTGGAACATATAAGAAGTAGTACACTATACAGGCTATGTGCAAATGGTAGTCCAGAGGATCCTCTTTCAAACCGTGATAGTGGGATATCTGAACTAATTTTGAGAGTTGAGATTTTTTTGCATAAAATATATGAAAATTCTTTAGAAGAGTGGCCATATCTTCACACACATTGGCTGAAATATATTCCCACAAAAATTATTGAAGCGGTTTTATATCATTAAATGGAAAATCTATTAAAGCACAATTTTTCAGTTAAATTTCTGCCCCTTAATTAGTAACAGTATCTCACAATATTTTACGTACAGGTTAAAGGTCTGACAACGTTAAAAGTACAGTCTACGCTAAACATAAAATCAAATTGCATCTTCATTTATACAAAAAAAAAAAAAAAAAAATTAATCTGGCATCTCTTTTTAAAAATTTTATGAGAAATATACCACCAGCTTTAAAAAAATCTAAAGGTTCCTACAAATGTGAGCGCTTTTAAGGTTCCTTATTTTGCTACATTTTTAACAGAAATTGTAAAAGCTACAGTTTTAAAATTAAAATTTTAATTTGTAGGAGGTTCTAAGATAATAGGATTGCCATCAATCGTTGCAACAATGTCATCTTTGCAAATTTATTGTTTTGGGTGTAGCCGCATAGAGCTTAGCTGATCGTGTCCTTAACTTTCTCAAGAGGCTATGGCACTATCTGATCTCTCTGTGTTCTGCGTTGTTGATGTTATCCTCTCTGGAGCATCAGAGCACTTTCTGGACGTATTGTTTCCAAGGGGAAACTACGAAAATCTTTCGACACTTCTGAATAAAATTATTTCAACTGACTATGGCCGACGCTTAAAGCTCAACCACACTAAGAATATTTGTGTATTTGAAATCAAATTAATTGTTTAATGTATTCCCTTAAAATAATTTGAGATAACTTTTATTGGCATTCATCTGAGTGGATCAAATTATTGACAAAACCATAAATTTATTGCTCATGCATTCTTAACGCTACAACTCCACTTTCATAAAAATTCTAGATGTTGAACAGGCCATCGCAAATACATATTTCGTCTAGTGTACAAAAAATTTATTGATTTATTGATTTAAGTAACGTACGCAGCTTTTTTTTTAAAGGTTAAGTAAAGAAAATCTAAATTCCTATGAAACTTGCTTATTTCGAAATTAGTTGCCGTGATGACCGCTTTGACCAGAAGCCGATTGTGTTGTCCATATTAAGCTTAACAATATTTTGTATGCGTTGCTATTCCGCTAGCCATTCCGTTCAATGATTTTGTATACAGGAGGGGACATACTACTATATATACATCCCACTACTATATTGACAAACCGTGTACTCTAGTGAATAAATTTTAATTTTTTTAAGACTTTGCAGCTTCCGAATTCCAGTGAACATAAAACAATACTCTTTAAGGTTCTCTTATATTGAATATTAAGCGAGTATCATCAAGCAGAACATTACAAACAGATCTGGCAGCTCCGCCTTTAGTTGACAGTTTGGCAGTTGGCAGCCCTAACGTTCTAGAATGTGTTACAGCAGTCTGTTTACATTGAAAAACTTAATAATAGAAACTGAACAGTAGAAACGCAATTATACGACGTTGTTGAATAAGCTTTGGCCAAGATCCATTTTGCTTAGAATAACACAAATGATTAAAAAAAAATAGCACGCCAGTAAAAGAGTAAAAGCCACATTCAGCTCACCTTGCTGTTACTAAAATGCTCTCATTAAAAGCAGAATACTATGTATACTTTATAAACAAATTATTTCGAAGCAAAAGATCTCTTGCGTCAGGTGCCTGTCGTTGACATTACAACGGTATGGGACAGATCCTGCACTGTTTCAATATTGGAGCATATTTTGCGAAGTAGGAGTCGGAGATTCGAATCAAAGATGAATTGCCCTGATACTTGGAATTAACGCCAGTCATAGTGGCTGCATATATTTGCTGTTTCAAAGTGTTCAATCAGTTTTGCTAGTATTGAGACTTCTGCGATAGGCTTACCACAGGGTATAGGCTATTATATGAAATAGAAAAGCTTGTACGATTAATTAGGCTTAAGGAAAGATTTAAGTATCCATAAATTAAAGCATGGATATGCTGATATAGACTCTGTCTTGCACTTTCGACATTTTTGATGGCAACCGGAGCATGAATGGTGTAGTCCTCTAGATTCCTTACGTGTGTTGAACAAGCATGGCATTGATCCTGTCGCCATTTTCGTGGACCCTGAGGCTTAAGATTCAAAAGTTAGCAGCCTAGTAGATAACTTCACATTTTATTCTTACATCAGGAGTAATTAATTTGAAGTGTTAAACAATACATTGGGTAAAATTATCCCCAGATTCCCTATCATGTTCATCTAGCCTAATCGGGTAGCTCGTCGTTTTTTATACGCTTGCCACAGCCTCTTTATATGGCATTGTGGGTCGCAGAACTCTTAAGGTCTTGTTTTCTTAATCTCCAATTGAATTGAACTTTTGCGGTTCCGAAATATGTCACGAATATTCCAGAATGTTAATGACCAAGTCAACGTGTCGTTGCAATTTAGGATGTCTGGCTCCAGGTGATGACTCAGGGTTTATATTTTGGATCTGTCACTGAGCGCTTCCTATCTTTTAATTTAAACAAAGTGTGAGACATCCACCGATGCCATTATATGTGCAATATAACGCCGTTCAAATGTCAGCCAAGAAGCATATGCTTCTATGAGTCTGGTGCATAAATCATGCTGGATTTGGTTTCGTAGGTCACTATCGTTTGTTGCTTGTTTGTATATAGCGACGAGTTAAGAAAGGCGACTTAATTGGTCGTTACAACGCTTCAGTCGGGATTACGACCTAGCTTCTCACATCACTTATGTTGTGTGTGTTAATTTTATACATGCGTGGCGGGAGCTACAGTTTAAAGTTGACTAGGGACGACAGATTTCTTGAGAAACTTTTCATGGCAATTTTAATCATTCTCAGAGTTTTTGCCATATTCCTTTTTTTCGGCTTTGTCTGACCTGGTGTTTGAAACGTGGCCTTACATCTAATAAGGCAACACAGTACCTACTAGACTACGGCGACTTCAACCGGACAACTGTAAAATTGGAGTTGCCAAGCTAAACTTGTTTGGACAAGTGATATGTTTTAAATGCTGGTTAGTCAACTGGCAACTCAACTGAAGTTTGGTTGCCACGTATTCTCGGCTCTTAAGTCTTATCATTAAGAGTCGTAATATATTTTCCCTGTAACATTCTGTCAGTTTTAATGATCACACTCATAAATCGCTAAGTGTGTAGACAGGCATCAAATTCTCATTAAATTTATTTTGCATTTCTAGTTCGTTGGCTATTTTTAAGCGTTTGACGCGTTTGAGATGTGCTACGTTCCGATGACAGAATTTATTTCGCTGACATCAAATTATGAAAAGAAAATACGACGTCAAATGGAGGTGATTTAGAGGTTTTGTGGTGGCAAAGAAAAAATAATATTTTTTTTTTTTTATTAATTGGACACTTTCTGTCCTGTCCTCTTTGCAGTTTAAATGCAGAGTGCCGTCATGTGATGGTTGTATGGAGGGTGATACACACGAGGCACTCATTCACTCACTTAGTCAGTCACTTTTATTAGAAATTGATGGAAGTGTGGTATATTTTTCGATAAAAAAAAATAATCAATGTTGGCTGCCTGGCTGGTGGGCAAATTCAAGGTGAAATTCTTTACATTGATAATTTATAAACACCCAAAGAAAATAAATGAAATTTTAATGCAGGGGACGGTGACCGATTTGGTAAATATCAATGAAATTTTTTTCTTAAGTGTAGGGTGGGCTATTTAAAGGTTTCAATTTAAAAATGCAATAAAACAAAAACGATTTGAAATTTTGTCAAATTTATTTGTTTGTTGTGAAGTATAATTGATACGGTTTGAAGTGGAATATTAATTCATTCATATGGCTGCCGCGACTGATCTCACAATACCTCATTAGATCGAACCAATTTTCATGCACTTTTTCGAGTTTATGGTGTCGTAACTCGGCAATGGCATCACGAATGTTGGCCTTCAAATGCTCAATTGTCTGTGGTTTGTCGGCATAACACTTTTCTTTAATGGCGCCCAATAGAAAATAGTCCAACGTTGTCAAGCCGTAGGTTCTTGGCGGCCAATTGACATCACCATTTCGGCTAATTAAACAGCCATCAAACGTTTGACGCAATAAATCGATTGTGGTATGAGATGCGTGGCAAATTGCACCATCCTGTTGAAACCGAACATCGTTCACATCTATACCATGAAGAGTGGGTACAAAAAAATCGTTTATCATGGTGCAATATGTGTCCGCATTGCCCGTAATGGTTGCGCCGTTCTCATTTTCAAAGAAATGTGGGCCAATGATGACTCCGCTATAAAAGCTGCATCAAACAGTCACTCGTAATGGGTGCATTGGCTTCTGTAAGACCACGTGTGGATTTTCTGTGCCCCAAATACTGCAATTTTACTTACTAAAGTACCCACGAAGATAAAAAGAGCTAAAAGAGCGAAAAGATTTTTTTTTTATTTTTTTTTCCGACATTATCGTGTAGTTTCTCGTTGGCCCAATAAATCCCAAAGTTGCTTAAGCTTAAATCGATTCGTTACGTTCAGTGGAGGTAATGTACTGAATTTTGTGACAGACTAGAATGACATAAGTGTTGTCAGATTCGAAAAAATCGATGGTTCAAATTTAAACCGATAGATGGCACAGCCGATATACCATACATTTTATAAGACTTTTATTGTAAAGGGTATGGCTTCTCTCACATGTAGAATTTTGATTTTAATTAGCTGGCAGGCATTTGCCTTTACTCCTTCCTCCCCCACCCTCTTTTTCACATTCTCCAACTGTACTGTATTTGTTACTCAAATGTAAGGCATTTTAATATTGAATTTATGTCATTGCGCACAGTACGTAGTACATAGATGATGGAAGGTGGCCAATAAATATGGAATTAAGAAAAGTGATTAGTTTTGCTTGAGACTGATAGTGGCAGTGTTTTGTATTTCTTTTCGTAAGCAGAGTTATTACCAAAGCTATTGTGAATATCCCACACATTTATGAGGTATTCTAAAAGCCGGACTAATCCTTGTTAAGTTATTTGAAATTGGTTCCTATCTTCCGTTTTAAATAACAGCATGCATATATAAGGCTACAGCCTTACTGCATGTACTCAAAGGTTAAGAGCTAGGTGTCAGGGGTGGGGGGCAATTGCTCTCAGACAAAATTATTATCTTCCCTTTTGGCAAAATCCCCTTCTCATACATCTCCACACGTACATACGAACGGCAGATATCATGCAATAAACTTATAGCGTTAATTAGAATTGATTTATTTGGTCACAGATGTAGATTGCAGGTGTAACTAAGCACAACAGTAGCAACTCATATCAGAGATATGTATGCCAACATGTTGCAAATTAAACTTGCAACCATTTCGATTTCAAAATATTTCATTAAAATCAATATTATTTTGGCAGTTTAACAACATATTTTGTTATGAATTATTGTGTGTATCTTTTTAACATTTCGAGATGATTTTTGCCCTACAGGCCATTTAAGTCCTAATTGTCTAGTCAGAGATTTTATTAGATTATCAGTATGGAAGTTTTGTTAAACCTCCTGCCGATTTGGATGTGCGTGGACTACAGTGTACAGTATTGGAAGTTTTGTTACAACACTTTAGAATTTGCTCAACACTCAGCCTGATTTGGGTTGTGGGGTATAGAACCGCCTCCTCTTTCCACCTATCATGTACATTAAATGTCATTCATTCGACCGTCTTCTTTGAACTGAAAGCTTTAAGGCGATTTGGAAATGCGTCGACTACAGTGTACAGTGTTGAAAGTTTTGTTAAAACACTTTAGAATTTGCTCAACACTCAGACTGATTTGGATTGCAGGGTATGCAACCGCCTTCTGCCTCCCATCCTGTACATTAAATGTCATTCATTTGGCTGACTTCTTTGGACTGTAGGCTTTAATCAGATTTAAGAGGGCAACAACTACATTGATGTCACGTCTGAATAACTATTACCTTCCCTAGTCTTTAACGTATATTTTCTTTTGTGTCTCTACTTATTTCTTTATGAAGAAAGTATGATGAAAAAAAAGTATGATAACAGGCTGTCTCAATGATAAATTAGCTGAGAGCATCAATTTGATGAATATAAAGTGTGAAGTTTTTTTTTGATTAAAAAAGTTTTGTTGCAACTCCTGATCCGGTTGTTACTCCTCGATCACAGGGTTCTTTGACGTCTTGAACGACGAGCAACATCGGTGAACGAACGACTCCATATTGATTATTATTTCAATGCCCAAGACGTTTCTACGGCAATGGAAATAAAAATTTTAATTCTATGACTTTGGTGGTTGAATATTTAAATTAAAGGTGCGCTTACATGCTGGTCAGAGTAAATCTAGCTATTTACACCTGCACCTACCTTGTGTCCGTTCATTTTTTTTTTTCAAAAGTGGCAGGGGACCTACTGTCTAAAGTCGACTCCGAACGACAGATTTGTGAAAAACTTTTCATGGTAATTTGATTTAGTCTCTGGATTTTTGTCAGAAGACTGCTGCGAGAAAGTTGCCGAATGAAATATATTGGTTTTGTCTGAGCTGTCAAGCCAACATACTACGCACTTAGTAGACCTAGTAGGTCTTTTCAATTAATATTTTGTTGGTCATATGATGCGCTTAATGGCCCTTCTACTCTCACAAATTCTGGTAGATACTTCTCCCATCGTTTCATGTGTTGTTCATCCAATACTTCTATCATCAGAGACATTCAAGTTGAAATTACGGTCTAAAACCATAACCGTATTGGTGTTGTACTGTCTTTCCATCCAAGTTTGGCGAAAACTAGGACGGGCACCAAATGTAATTGCGTTATAGCAACTCAGATGTTTTTATACTATCTACGGTAATCCAATCAGTTTCTGGTTTAACTTCTGGTTAAAGACAACCAGACAACTAGGGCTAAAACAAGGCTTTCTGGCGTAATTTAAGGACCCCAATCGATCTCTCTTGTAGTCCTACTCCTGTGGTTAGAACTTGTGCTACAAAGAGAACACAAACACAGTAGATTACAACAATAAACGACATAGAAATAATTCTTGAACGCAATGCTTCTGTTCTTAAATCACTTGTTATATTTATTGTCGACCTATTGATGTCATTATGTGTGGAATATATTATCGTTTAAATCTCCGTCACGGCTATGGATTATAGTAGCCTTGATGACCGCTTGTAATTTGTGAATTATTCACACACAATTGCGATTTAAAAAAACTCTTCGAGAAAAAGCCTAAACGAGTCAAATTGCACGATATCGGTGGGCCAGTCCACATCGCCATCACAAAGAAAAAAAAATTGGTAATCATCGACTTATAAGTCGCCATAGTCTAGCGTCAGACATTTCCAACAAAGCGAAATACGAAAGAATATTTCTTCGGCGACTTCATCTCAGCAGATTTCTGGCAAAAAAAAAAAAAGTTTCTCAAAAATCTGTCATTCGGAGTTGATGTTAAACTGTAGGTAGCGCCACTAATGGGTTAAATTAACACACAGAACATAACTGGTGTCAGAAACTAGGTCGTAATCTTGACTAAAGAGTTATAATGACCAATTGTGTGTGTCACAGACTTGCAATGCTCGCCTTAGATGTCGTTTCAACAAGAAATATAGATAGCTGATGCCACCGGCCTGAGATCCACAAAATCTATGGCTTTTAAGGGATATATCCGATGATCTTGGATCACATGTGAATTGTTGTCGTTCCAATTTCGACACTTTGTTTTGTGTGCCAGAAGTTGGCCAGTAGTTAGCTGCTTCGGAGCCCATTCAGCAGCCAATGCAGGACATCGCAGAACTATTGTCGTCCATGAATAGATTTTAATGACCTCGTATGTATTGGCAAGCTGCAGGTTACTCGTAACTGATAAGCAAGCCTTAATTTTTCCTCACCTCGACTTGCTAATGCAGACTCTTGTTCAGGTTTGGCGTACATAATATGAGTTCGCTTGTAAGACACGTTACTGGTTGCAGGTTGCAGTCTTTTGGGAAAACAATCATTTCAGGAGTTAAGGGCGTACTTCAATTCTATTACGCACGTATTCATTACATTCCTTTTAATTTCTAATTAACAGCTCACATTGCATATCAACGTTATCCTGATTAACTATTCAAATAATTTCAAATTATGATGTGTGTGTATGTGTGTGCTCTATTTTAGTATAATACAATGCATTACAGAGAGAGAACTACCGACAGGAGCGCAGATTAAATTCTAAATTTAATTAGAAATCCATAATTTAAGTGTGCTTCTGAGTATGTGTGTGTGTGGTGCACACACACAAATAACAAATCGAAATTGTTATAACTTGTAACACTTGGTTTTTCCAACAACAACATGAACAAACACACCGTACTAGATTATGATCAGGATGTTGATGATTATGATGCATTGCTGCAACAACTCTTACTTCATGTGTATGTATGTGGCATACGTTGATAATGACGAGATATGCTTATTTAGACTGGGTTAACCAAATTAAAATACAATAAAACGTATGCTTTTACCAGCATTGCATATTTTTGTATTTTAAATTCAAACTCTCTGCCTCCACGGTAATTTTTGAAATGTAGTATGTGCCCGTGCGTATGGTAGTAAAGAATTCCGCAATAATTAAGCGGAATTGCGGCGAGAGTTCAGTAAAATTAACACAAAAAATTCTTCACTTAATTCGTGCATAATTTTCTCGTATTTTTTTTTTCGAAATGCGTTTTTCCAACGCAATATAAATGCGAAGTAATTCAAACTGAAGCTCATAATTCTCGGTAATTGTTTTCGTATTCGAAATATTTCAAAATTCTCATGTGCTGCTGCAACAGGGTAAACTAATGGCTGAGGCCAACTGGGTTAGCCAATATGACTCTTCATTTCATTGGACATTTGTTTGCAGATAGCTTAGCTCACTGTGCTCATATAAGCTCTAAGCTTCTTTCGAGAGTGTTTTTCTTTTGATTTGTCGTTCATTTACGGTTCCGATCTGCTTCAGATGACATAATGAACTCTGCAATGTTTTCTGTTCTCTCGAACCGTATATGCTTCTAATCAAATCTATGACTTTGGAATTGTCCGCGTTTTATTTTTCATCGCTTGTGCATCTCCTATAGCCCTCGTGCCCCATTAAAAACAGTGTCACTCCATTCGTCTACATTCGGCCTTAAATTCCATGTCCATGGCCGTAGTCTAGTAAGCAGTGTGTGTTGGCTTATTAAACATGATCCCGAAATATGAAGAAAAATACTTCTTTCGGAACTTTTCTTGCAGGTCAAATAGTCAAATAAAATCGGTTATCATGTGGCCAATGAAGAGATGTCAAGATCGATAAAATATCAAGAAGATAAGTTCAAGTCGCCATAGTCTAGTAGGTAGTGTGTTTGCTTATTAGACATGAGGCCACGGTTCAAACCCCAGGTCAGACATCTCGAACTAAACGAAATTTTAAAAGAATATTTCTTCGGCGACTTCCTCTCAGCAGATTTCTGGCAAAAACTCTGAAAGTAAATAAAAATTGCCATGAAAAGTTAAAAAAAAAAAAAAAAAAACAATGTCGTTCGGAGTCGACCTTAAACTGTAGGTCCTGCAACTTGCGGATGAAATTAACACACGCAACATCACTGATGTGAGAAACTAGGTCGTAATCCTGACTAAAAGGTTGTAATGACTAATTATGTATATGTATTTAGGTATGTATGATCCGCTCTGAATTGATGGTAAAGGTTACTCCAGGGTTCCTTTGTCCCTAACGTGCACCAAGCAGTAACTGTTCCCGGATGCAACGGCTGATTATAGAAACCATTTCTGGTTTTTTGTGGCCTTGACGTCGTCTACCTATGGAGGAATAGGTTTATTAGGTTTAGGCTTTATGTGGATGAAGGTACAAATCTAAATGCTATAATGACCGATAAAATATATTCAATTATTGGGGAAGGTCGCTTTTCTCTAACAGAAGCTATATTTTCGGTATTGAAAGCATTGTGATGATGCTCAGGCCTGGTCACATCTGTAATCTTAGCAAGCCTTGCAAAGTAAATCGATTATAACTCACTTATGCACAAAAAGTGGGCATGTTTTAACTATTTTTACTCGATTTCGATAGTTAAACAAAGATCAAACACTTCACTATAAAAATGACACTTCAGATGAAAGATATTTTTAACAGTTGACAGCTGGCAACACTCGTAATACCTTCAAGTCGCCGCAGCCTAGTAGGCGGTGAGTTTTGGGTTACTAGACGTGAGGTCACGGTTTAAAACCCCAGGTCAGACATCTCCAACGAAATGAAAAACGAAAAAATATTCCTCTCGGCGACTTCGCCTCAGGAGATTTCTGGCAAAAATTCTGAGAGCAAATAAGATTGCCATGAAAAGTTTCTTAAAACTCTGTCTTTCGGATTCGACTTTGAACTGTAGGCCCCTTCACTCATGTATAAAATTAACACACATGTGGTGTGAGAAGCTAGGCCGTAATCCTGACTGAAGGGTTGTAATGACCAATTATGTGTGTATGCTGTTTTAAAAATCCCCATGTGCCATATTTTTTGTTGTGCAGTGTAGTTTTGTTGAATTATTTTCTTATTTATTAATTTCTAAAGTTAACATTGTAAAATTTCTAATCAAAATAGTTTATTACAGAATCATAATAAGCATGTATTGGATAGAGATTATTAGGAAATCTTTCCAACATTATTAACTTAACACACACACAGATCCTTTATATTTCATCCATATTCTGATGAGTATTAAGTGTGTATGCTTTGATTAGAAATAAATATTTATATCCTTATAAAATTCTAATTTAAATTTAATTGTAAAATTATAATAAAATATGTCGGAAAGTATTTTCAGATGAATTATTGGGAAAATATTCAAACCAGTAGTTGCTATGGCATCCTGCCTCCTGCCTCCTATTTTTGCCATCACTTTTATCAAATATGCCAGTTAATGGCAAGAATGGAAAATATTTCTATAATTCAAGTGTTAAAATAATTACTTTTTTGAATATTCTGCAATAAATAGTTGGATTTGTGGCAACTAAAATGATTAGTTTTCCTGTTTTAGTCAAATTCTATTGAAAATAATTAGGATTTGTGGTGAAACATTTGAAAAACGGATTAATTTGTTCAATTAATTGTCAGATTTTACGATTTTTACCTCTTTGGCTTTTGACAACTTGTGTCACAATGCCAATCACCCCGGCTGTCATTAGCACAAGTCATCGAAGTCACTTACTTCCTCCATCAGGTGATGGCAATAATATGTGTTGCATTATACTATTGCCTGCGGTGACTGTTGCATGTGTTCACACTCAAACCCAGCAACAGTGTTGCAATCGGTTTTTAAAGTGTGTGAATATATTGCCTAGACACCTCAGGTTAATTAATTTTAGTTCGTAATACTCTACATAAGATTGCAATTATATGCATACTTTTAGGTGGAGAATTTAAAGAAATTATGTAGAAGGAACGGCGGGGGGATATCCTAGTTAAAACGAGAATTTTCCAGAAACTATATATTTTTTTTTTTTGTTAAATATTGTAGAGTTTTTACACACACTTAGTTACTGACTTAACCTGCTTCAGTGGTCAATAAAACCCTTTAGCCAGGATTACAACCTAGCTTCCCACACCAACCATGTTGTATGTGTTAATTTTATTCATGAGTGACACGACTTACAGCTTAACGTCGACTCCGAGCAGCAGATTTGTGTAAATTTTCACTGAAATTTTATTTTCTCTGTATATTGTCAGAAGACTGAATGGCGGAAGTGTAGATTAGTTCGAGTTATCTGAGCTGGAGTTTGAAGCATGGGCTCATTTTTAATAAGCCGACACACTACCCACTGGACTACGGCGACTTTCCAACAACTGCATGGACTGTGCGATTTTGGAGTTTGAACAAATCTACGTATGTCTTTTATCCAGCTTAGGGGATGCCCCATGTCTACATTTCGACCGTATATTCTGAGATAGGAAAGAAGGTAGTGGCAAAGCTCAATTAATCATATACAGTGCTGTGATGCCACGTGATGCGACGTGACACTATAAAGGTAATCGGGATCAAGGTTTCTAATTAAAAATGTGACTTGCCAAGAATTCAGCTTTAGTTATCGATAGTGATTCAGCTTTAGTTATCGATAGTGATTCAAATGTAAAAGATTTAAGGCGGACATTTGTAAATAAAGTGGTCAGCATTTCATATGAATGAATTTATTGCTCTTTCTAATAATAGTGACGGAATTTTTGTGGTGGAAACTTTCTTTTCAAAAAGATACCTCCACCCACAGTTACAGTTTGCTTCAAGCTATTTGCAGTCTTTAAATTGCTCACTCTTATCCGTTCATTCTATTCATCCTTATCTTCTTCGTGTAGCCGTTGTTTCTGTCAATATTTGAATCCTATCACTATCTAGGCACTCAAAAGATCTGACTCCTATTAGCTGCAGAGCCTCTGAAGTGAAAGTGCCTCGAAATGACTGTAGAATCACTTCTACCCGTGCTCTCTCTAGTCAGCAGCTTAATTAAATTTTCAAAAGAATTCGATTTTCTACTCGCAATATTAGGTTCACTTTCTGAGGGCGATTTGATAGTTGGTCCTGATCCCCCAATCTGCCAATGGAGGGGTTAAAGGAGAAGAGCTGAGGTGTTGGCGGAATGGATCAGGCTGTTATGTTTCTAGATGTCTATGGCCTGCTACAGACAATGTAAGAACAGCTTGGCTGCTGGGCTTGGATAAGGCCAGTTTAAGTTTAGTCATTGGGTTTATTACGGGGCTCTGCGAGATTAGATTGCTGACAAGGATCTGGAACAGATCTCAGCTGGACCATTGCAGGGTACGTTACGACGAGGGTGAATTGGAGACTATCGACCACCTACTCTGTAACTGTCCAGCCCTTAGTAGGTTGTGGTTGAAGACCCTTGGCAGGGACTTCTTTGAGGGTTTAAATTCTGTAGCGAGAGCCAGCCGACATCAAGACTCTCCATAGATTCATTATTTGTTTGAGCTGCTTGAGAAATGCTAGGACTTCAATAGTGTAGTCGTTCTCTCTTGTGTGTTTGTTAGTCTGTGCAATTCCTAAGCTTTCTTACTCTCCCTTTCCTACTTCCTGTCCTTTTTCCCTATCTCCCCTATTATCCTCTCTCCTTTAGGACGTTTGTACAATGGATTAATTTAACCTCAGGGTAGTGTACTTGTCTCAATTGGCAAGTACACATCCTCTAACCTAAACCTATTCCATTTTCCATGTAAAAGCCGGAGAACATTTTTAATTTCCTAAATTCTTGTTGACCTTTCTAATTGGCTTTAAATGTTAAAGAGAAAACTGCAATTGACACTCTTACAGTTTTTTTAAATCCTTAAAGTTTTGTGTCCAACTCCAAGTTTATATTTGTACCAAATTCGAGAACTTCCTGGCATAATACCACCGACACAGCGGCACACCGACAACATCAACATGCAATATAGCAACCGTCATCGTCGTCGTCGTCGTCATCGTCATTTCATTACCTTAAAGTAAAAGTTTATATTGGATTTCATTGGCCTGTTCAGGGCTGGCCTGTTGCCTGCCTTTTTTTCTCTGTCTCTCTCTGTCTTTCTCTTTCTCTGTCGTTTCATAATCTAGATTTGAATCGAATGCACTGAATGTTCTCTAGCTTTATTTTTATTTTCTGATTTTAAATAAAATTACTGCTGAAAATTGCCACTATTATTCATGGTAACACAAAGAGCTTAAAACACTGGCAGTAAAAAATAGAAAGTCTAAAAAAAAAATAAATAAACGAATGAACGAACAACTGCAGTAGAATATGTAGAAATTACGGAAACTTTATAGTTTTGCCAACAACTTTAATTTGAATTTTTTTTCATCTTTTTTTTGCTCAGCCTTTCGATTGTATTTCATGACAGTCTACGAAAGTGTGGTGCTGGGTTCTCCTTTTTAAACTCTCACACTTACACTCGCACACTCACGCTCACTTTTACTCTGTCTTTTTTTTGTGTTAGTTTCTGCCATTAACTTGAAGTCAGCGATAAAAATCTTTTGTCGGCATTTCACAGAAACTACTTGTTGCCATTTCCGCTTTCGTGTTGCTGCCTTTTTAACTTTTATTTTTCTGTCTTTTTTATTGCCATTTTTTTCGTGTTTTTGTTTTCCTTTAGGCTTTTCGGAAGCACTCGCCACCCGCCACTCGTGACTCGTATTTGCTATTTCGTAACATCGTAACTGGTTACGATTCATTACAATGAGTAATAAAAGAGAGCAACAGTAGAGCTCTTTGGCTTTTGCTTAAGAGCATTGCTTTTGCATAAACTGCGCAGAGTTTCCGAATTCCATGTTTACGTTCTCTTCTCCGGCAAAATAATCAATTTTCTACACTTGTGGTGGTGGTGATGGTGCTGTTGCAAGTGAAAGTAAGTCGACGGGCGTGTTACTTTACTCCACTTCACTTTTTATTTTCAGGAAATTAGGAAACATTTAATGCCAAACAAAGAAAATGACGTAATCAAATAATATCCCTTAAAATATGCTTTAAATTTCAATGTGTTCAATATTTTTAAGCGTCTAACAATATTCTCTCCATACGTGGAGATATTTTGGTTTTGATTTCCATTGAAATCATTAAATATTCAACAGTTATAATCTACAAAGTGTCGCCATATGAAGAGAAAGTTAAGAGAGTCAAAAGCGTATAAGAGTTTTCTCTCACAAACCCTTAAGGGTATGCAACAGTTTTGTTTACAACAATACGAAAACGTATGAACTCTTATATGCTCTTATACTAGCTGAGAGAGAGAGAGACAGAGAAACAAAATTTGTTATAAAACTGTTATACCAAGTGTCCCTTTTATATTTTTGAGTATTACAAATAATTTGCAACAACGTCTTGAATGCTGCCACTATTTTCTTTTTCTTTCTATTATTATTTATAACAAAGCGAATCTGTATGAATATTTTAAAGTCCTTTCGGTTTCATTTTTTGTCCTCATTCTATAAATTTTATTCCTCTTCCTTTGTCTTCTCCATGGAGAACTTCTTTCTAAATTTTTGTATTTTTCTTCTGTTGCAAACTATACTTAGTAATTGAAAATTAAATGTTTTTTCACGTTTTCATTTCCTACGCTTCTTCCATTTTCTTCTATTTGTAGCAAGAAAATTAGGAAATTTGTTTTCCACAATTTGAATTGAATGAAAAATTCTATGAAGTAAGGAAGTATTGAGGGAATGCATTCGATTTTGTTATTTGCGTTTAAATTTTTTTTAAATTTTTTTTTTATGGGCGTTTTAGCGTTTTTTTTCGATCCGTGATGGAGTTTGGCTTTGGCGTGGCATGCTTTCAACTTAAAATTTTCAAACATGACAGTTTGTAGTCACTTGCATTCGTTGTGCCAATTGGTCAAATGAATTATGATTTGGCATAAGCCAGTGAATCATGTTCATCTCTTCTGCGAACCGTGAAATTTCTTTCCATTCATTCTGTTCTGTAGTGAAAAGCAAGTGGTCATAAAAGAAAGGCAATCGAGTATTACAATAATACTCTTGAGTAAGTGCTGGTCTATCTCAGAGAAGATGTGACATCGTCCCTAACTTCCGTCGGTTGATCCAAAGTGCTTTCAGATAACTCACTTCACTACGCACTTATAATTCTCTTGCCTATGTTCCGATCCACATTTAGTCAAAAGGTTTGGTTCATATATATGCAGCAATCAGTAAACATAGTAATCAGAACTCGAAACGATGTTTGATCACAGAATAACTAAGATTCTTACGAAAGTTATCAGTTGGTTCAGGAAGCACTCGATAGCATGACAAAAGGTGCCTTAAAGTCTTCTTCAACTCCCTATTTCCATATTGACTTAGAAAATATGGCGTGCAGTGATCAAAAAGCACGATTTTTTTCTTAGTGCATTTCCCTGGAGCTTACATCTATCAATAGATCGTTTAGAAACTTTAAAGTATGCCTTACTAGAGTGTGGACATACTCTCTACTGAAGTCCTCAGAAAATCCTAAAAACACTGAATATATTCAGCTAAAGGCAACCAGTCTTCAGAATGTTTTTAACGGTAGCAGTGTATCCTGGTAAAACCTTACTTGTATAATTGATGATTACAACCCTGTAGTTAGGATTAAAACCTGGCTTCTTACACCACCCATGTTCTGTGTGCGTTAATTTTACCCATGAGTGGCGGGTCCTACAGTTTAAAGTCGACTCTGGACGACAGATTTTTGAGAAACTGCATACTAGACTACGGTGCCTTTGAAATCATCATTTTGAAATGTCAGTCTGCTGAAGTGAGTCAATTGGAAATCTACTTTATATCAGAGGGCTACTGAACTCATCACTTCCCAAAGTCAAAATCTTTTGATAACATTGGATAGGATCAGCGAATTCGCAATTTCTTTCGCCCACGATTTCTAAATGTCGCTGTGCCTTAACAATTCAACATTGCAAGCACCCGATTGACATATTGGGATCGTGTGTGCCTATAAAAAAAAACGACAAAATCATACAAACAGAGTGCTTCGAGAGTTTCGAAATTCAGCAGAGAATTCAGTTCGAAAATCGGACAATTATTGACTTAAAAACGCTATGCCGCTTAAAAGATACTCGAAATAGTGGAACATAACTTTCGAATGTGACAATTTCACAAAAGAATGCTATGCATTAGAGGACGTTTTTGATTGCAAACCAGCGCTTGATACTATAATTGCCGAGATATGCCAATCGAATGAGATGCTGGTGAACTGCTTGCCAAATGGGTTTTGCTGGACGTAATAGAGTGGTGGGAATATGGAACACTGCAACAATTGGATCTACAACGACAACTGCTAGCTGTTCAGGCGGATGTTGCAGAAAGACGATAAGTGTACCCTGACGAGAGAACTCTAACGAACATTGTGTTTCTTCGAGCATAGTGCTCTTGACGGCCTTCTAACGTTATACTTAATCGGTGGTTCTGAGCGGATTTCACTGTCGGACAACGGGATGATTTTAGGCTTTTCAACTGTCTTAGAACTTCTTAAGTAGTCTCGCCTAACATCGGAATCTTCCATATCTCATACTTTTTGTTTTTCAAAAAAAAAAAAAAAACGAAACAAAAAACAGATCAAAAAAGTGTCATTTAAACCGAATATAGTCCATCAGTCCATCAAGGTCTACGGGGAGATCCGTATGGGCAAGATATTTAAAATATCTCTAATATCAAGAAGACCACAATTGATGGATGCTTTTGGGCTCGTAGTAGCCGCAATCAGTTTTATCTGTCTAATCGCGAACGCTCTAGGTTCGAATTCAGCAGAAGCTTAATTTTAAAAATTAAGAGTCTTCTATAGCCCTCCAAATACTAAGAAGCCGCCTGTCATTATCGAATGTTGGATTTAACGTTACTTTAATTTTTTTTTGTAAATGCAATGTTGTCTGTCCCTTCAATTATAACACGTATGAGAGCTTTTCAAAAATCTCTTCTATTGAAAAAGTTTGTTGTAAAAGCGAGATCTTTTCTATCGAAGCAGTTGAATTGAAAATCAATATTTTCCTTATGATTGTGTCCGATTTTCAAATTGTTTGGACTGGAAAATAATGAACCGCAAATGCCTGTTTTAATGTGTGCTTTTAAGTCTCTGGTTTTAAAGCGTTTAAACCCCAGATAATCAGCATAAAATTCACATCCTATATCTTGCTTATTATTCTTAAACGTTCTTCCGTTTTTCTTTCTTTTTCATTTTCTTTTTATACACAGCTTATCTGCTCACCATGACTTACTTTTGTCCTGTGGTGGCATGCACCACGACCACAAGTAGAGCAAAGTAATGTTATTAACAGAAACTGTATTTAATAAATTAAAATTTACGATGTATTTATTGCAGCAGCAATGCATTTTTTCCTATCCACCATCCCCACTTTTCCTCTTTCCCACGGTTGGTTCCACTTTCTTCATGTGAACTCTCCGTGCCTGCAGTTTTATTTTATTTCGCTCATATGCTGACAACTTTTTTTTGTTGGTTTAAAGACTTTGTTGTTGTTGTTGGTTTTCTTTACATTTTGGTGGGCCAAGTGTTGTGGTGTTGGTTTCCGTTTCTGTTTTCTCTTTTCGCCTCTTTTTCCACTTTCTCGCTTCTCCGCTTTTAACTCTCATTATTAATTTATTATTTTTAAATACGCCAGTATTGCAGAAATACTTTCGACATTTTCCGTTGTTTCTTTTTATATTTCTTGGAAGCCGCATGATGTCAATACAAAAGTGGCCATAAAATGTCAGGGTTTTTCTTGTTTTTCTTATAAATGTTCTTTCAATTAACAATTTTCGGGAGACCAAAGCTTCACATGTTCATTGTAGTGTGGTGTACTGGAAAATGTAATTCCTTTCAAATTAAATCCAAGGAAAATGCATTAAAATTTCAATTTCGTTTAAATTTATTGCCACAAAACTTTAATTATTAAAATAGAATTTAAAAAACCAATTGCCTACTTTTAGGCAACTGGAGTCCTCTTGCATTTACTTTTCTGCATGTGTGGTAATTTAGTTTACTCGTTCTGCAGTTCATTTGTTCGTTCGTTCACTCATTAATTTTTCACACCGTCTTGCAAGTATACGCCCGCAGCGTTACTCTGTCCATGCCAAAGTCAAATTCAATAATTTCCCCCCAACACAGAGTTTTAAAAACCGATTGCCTACTTTCAGGTAACTGGAGTCCCCTTGCATTTACTTTTGTTTTAAAATTCGCTACATTTGTGGTAATTTAGTTTACTCGTGCTGTCGTTCATTTGTTCGTTCCTTCACTCATTAATTTTTCACACCGTCTTGTAAGTATACGCCCGCAGCGTTACTCTGTCCATGCCAAAGTCAAATTCAATAATTTCCCCTAACACCAGTCATTAGCACAAAATTTGTGCACTTCTTCTTCCTCTTCTCGTTGTTATTGTTGTAATATTTTGTATTTTCACGTAATTGGAAACACACACACACACACATACATATGCATACATGTTTAAATGTTTAAAATCAAATTCAATTTCCCAAATGGCGCCCAAAATCCAAACTGTGCATCTAAATTCACTGGCATACAAAGAAACAAACACTCACTGAATGTGGTCTTGAATAATGAAAATGTTAGCGCTGAAGAAGCTGCTGATTCAGTTGACCACAAAAAACAACAACAACACCAACAAGAACTCAAGAGATAGTGTTGCATTTAAGCAACAATATTTTCAATCACTGAGGTATTTTAAGGTTCTAAGAGGTTATAGAAGAAGTAGGGCGTGACTTCTTTCTTATTCACTTCATTACAGCGCCTTTAAGGGTCGTGGAGGAGAAGATCTTATCCTCTCGAATGAACTCGAAGAAAGCAATGAACTGTGTTATCAGCCGCTGTGAATTATAGTCATGATCTTTTGCGTATATAAAGTGGTCAAATCTTCTTCTTGATAGTACCTAAGGGTTCCCTATCTAATCTGGATTGCCCCAGCAATCAGTCTCAAGTTTGAATGAGCTGGATGGGATATTAATTATATTCTCTATGATCGTGGCTGGAAGATTAGCACCAAACTGAACTAACCTGCTCCTCCACTAGATTACTTTCATTGACCGTTTGACCTGAACATGCACGCAAACAAGCCTAACACAAAAGAATTACACGCCATCTTACACAAAAATTATCGACATTTACTAATCCAAATGGATGGATTCCACTCGACAGCATTTTAAGGGCTCTGGCTTGCATGGTTTTCCTTCAAATGCTTTCTGTATGTGTCGTCCATGTTCGTGATACTACTTCACCCAGGAGTGGAATATTATTCGATTGAGCAAGGTTTCAGCTTCTTCTAAATGGTAATGCTATGGTTTTGCTCGAATTTAACCTCAAACCCACTAACATGGTTTTGCTCGTATTTAACCTCAAACCCACTAACATACATATATCACCAACTTACAATCCCTAGACCTCATTAAATGATGTCGCAAAGCTTAAGTAGCTTAAAACACAGCCTGAATAGCTTGAGTTTGCCGTGGTCTAGTAGGCAGTGTGTTGGCTTATTAGACGTGAGGTCAAGTATCTCCATCTAAACGATATATGACAAAATATTTCTAAGGCGACTTCCTCTCAACAGATTTCTGGCAAAAACTCTGAGAGCGAAATAAAATTGCCATGAAAAGTTTCTTAAAAATCTGTCGTTCGGAGTCGGTTTTAAGCTGTAGTTCCCGCTAATTATGGATAAAATTAATGCGCACAACATAAAGTGGTGTGAGAAACTAGGTCGTAATCCTGACTAAAGGGTTGTAATGACCAATTATGAAAAAAAATAAAATATGGAGGCGAAAATCTGGTCAGTCCCGAATATTTCAGCTCCTTTTTAATTGCAATTGTTTTGCAGCAAATTATGGTCCTTTCGAAAATAAAATATCCATGAATTGCATAAAATCGTTGTAGTAATCCCACCCCACTGCCTTAACTTCATTTCCAGGCCAGATCTCTGGTGTAAGCCTTTAGCATCCCTTCCATTACATTCCATCGAAATCCACTTGAATACTTCCGTTAAATTAATTTCGTTTTCTCTTGGCAGTCCTTAAACCAATTGATAGTATGTTTGGTGGTAGCTATTTGTGGTGGCTACCCAATGACCATTGATGGTGTTGGCGTTAATAGTGTTTTCTCTTCGTTTTTGTCCTCTTCAAGACTGGGTAAAGTGAAGTGAAGGAAACACTTTGTTTTGGTTTCTTTTTTTTTTCTTTTAGAAAACTTCAAAGGCTACTATTCAGTCATTAATTCATTGGAAATTGTATTTTATTTTATATCCTTCTCCCCTCCCCGGGCCAGAGTTTTCCTTGTGCTTTTTTTTTTTTCTTTCTTTCTGTCTTTCTTTCTAAAAACACTTGACACTCAATTGCATTTTTAAATGTTGTTTTGTGGCCACGGGTATCATCTGTCGATAGTGTCTGTCGTTTTGTACGACATTGGCTCTTCTATTACGATTTTACTTTTCATCACAAATTGTTTTTCTTCTATTGAATTGTTGTTGTTCTAGTATTGATACAGAATCTTGTTTTTGTTCGTGTTCTTGTTCTTGTCATTGGTGTTGGTGTTGTTATTTGTTTTGTGCTCCTTTTTAACCTCAATTCAATCAATACAATCAGTCTGGACGCTTTGTGTGTGTGTGTGTGTGTGTGTATGCTACTTTTCGTTTCTTTCTTTCTTTCACTTCTTTTGTGATGCCAACAGAAGAAAGAATTGAAACTCTATTGAGAATATTATTGTTGTTATTCTTGTTCTTGTTGCCATTATTTGTTCAAAACTTCTTTCTTGGAGAGCAAAATAAAACGATTTGTTCTTCTTTGTGTTGTACTTGTTTTCTTTTTAATTCTCTCAGTTTCCTTTCATTTCCGGTAACAACTTTAAATTCTTTTTTTTTGTATTGGGTTTGAATTCCATTGCAATTCATTTCAAAAAGAAAGAAAGAAAAAAAATAAAGTTTTGTAGCATAGAGAGAGAGAGAGAGAGCATGAATGAACGAATGTAGGAATTAATGACTGACAGAATGAGTGAACAACGAGTTAACGACTCGACTAAATGCCCGCTCGCACTAGAAATATACATATGTATGTATGGAAAACAGTCGAGTAGTAGGTAGCAGTAGTTGGTCGTGGCAATTGTGTTTGTGTTTTTTCCTTCAAAATTGCTTGTTTGCTTGTGATTCCAAAAGTTTGCATTTCCCCATCCTGACCATTTTGGCATTGTTTGCGGTGGCGGGCGTAGGTCTCTTGACACGATTATTTACAACTTCTTCTGCTTCTTTTTCTTTTATTTCATCCTCCCTGCATTATTCGCTTCGTTTTTCAAGTGTTTTTTATTTCCCTGTTGATTTTTGTTACTCAATTCGCGTTGCGTTTTCTTTCTTCTTCTTCGTTTCGTTTCAATTCATTTAATATTTAATTTCTTTTTGCTGCTCTCTGCTGAATAATTCAATTGAATTTTTGATTGTTATTGCTTTAACCGAAATGAAAGGTAATTAAAATGATATCCTAAATGAAATAAAATTTAACTGATTGCTTTCAAATAAACTTATGCAGGATAGACTTCATTATGGTCTTAAATAGAAGGTGTAATATTCAATGGAAGGATAGTTTTTATACCAAAGTATGGTTCTCAAATCCTATGCTATTACCTATACGATTACCACATTGTTTTCTATATGAAAATATGATAGGATTCAGTACTACTTGCTAACACTTCAAGATGCTTTGATGGAATTTTATGCTCAAAATCTGTGCTATTTCCTACACAAATTTTTTTTGAGACATTCTATCAGATAATTCTGTGGATTCCGTACTATTTTCTATATGATACTATAGATATATTCCTTGCTTTTTCTACGTTCATTGCTATTTTCTATATTCATTGTTTTTTTCTGCTGTTATTTTTTATTCCCTATAATTTTGCTATTTTTTTATACAAAACTATTTTTGATTGCTATTTTCTAGAAGAAAGTTAATGCTATTGCCTATAAGTGTATAAGCTTATATTTTATGCTATTAATGTGGCCACTTTCTGTGTTATCTTTTGTGTTAAATAAATATTCTTTAATGCTATGCTATTTACTATTGCTAAAAATATGACCAAAAATATTGCTATTTTTTGTAAGAAATTCTATTCGAACTTTGTACTATGCTTTTATCAAAGAATGTATAATTTTCTGTACCATAATGTATTTAAATTCTATATAAAATTTCTAAAGAATCTTGTGATATTTCCTAAAAAGAAATGATTCGAAATATTGTTCTATTTTCTATAGGAAAATATATCGCGACTTTATGCTATTTCCTATATAAAAATATACAATGGTGCGCTATTTTCTATTTTTTTGTCCTGTACAGATTATATGCTGTGCCATTTTCTAAAAATATTATCAGAATTTGTGTTAAAATATTCCCAAATTCTATGCTAAAATGCTGTGCTATTTGCTACGCGATAATATGCTAATATATTCTGCTATTTTCTGTACATAAACATCCTCGAATTTTATGATATTTTCTACACGAAATATAATAAAATTAAGTACTATTTTCCTTAAGATGCCAGATTCCATGCTATTTTCTATACGAAAATGTGCCAAACTGGTCATATTTCACGCCTAAATATTCCAAAACGCTGTCCTACTTTTTGTTCAGACATGTACTCTAATTTTATGTTACATTTTGGAAATATCACCAGAGTCTATGCTATTTTTTGTACGAAACTATAGTCGAGTTCTATGCTATTTTCTATAATGCAATGTGGCCAATGTTTGCCCAACTTTTAGGCTGAAAAATTTTCCTCAGCTTGAATCATTGAATGTTTACCGGTACGATTAGCGGTTAGTTTGCCGTTCAAAGGCAAATTCACTAGGTGGTTCATATGGCCTATTGTTTTACCCAGAACCTAATCATGTTACACAAAAATTACATTAAAATTGAAAGCGTGATGCGAATTATTTCCCAGAAAAGCCAAAATGAAAAATTACATTTTCAACATATCGAATTTTGATATCCAATTGCGTTATCTGGTTAGTCCCCAATTCAAATGCCAGTTGTTGCATGGGACATCATCTGCGCTGGCGATACACAAGAAATTTTTCACAAGGGTTACTCAAAGATTAGTCAACCATAAGCCAGTTCTTTCTTTGCCAGCTGGCTAAGGGCACGCAATTCTTGAATACTAACTTCCGCCAAACGTAGGAAAGAAAGCATATCCATTCATTTCAATACGCCCCTGAATAATTTCTGGTATTTGAAATCAAAAACTATTTCGTGTTAGATTTGAATAAACGTTGTTCCTTCATCTTCAAAGAAAGAAGAAGGTTTTCATTAATCCGTTTCGTAATAATTATTACCGCCCCAAGAAGGGTGATAAAGTTTAACTTTTTCCTGTCAACGGCGGCTATTAAAAGTAGTTTGTAGTTTTACCAGAAATACAAAACTCATTCCTTAAGGAAAATGGAAATTGATAAAGACGGTTTACGTACTATATGTTCAGAAATCAAGAAAGTTTTGTTGATCAAACTTGTATAGTTGGCCTCTCATACTCCCTTGCGTAGGAAATTCTATGTAGAGATATGTAAAGTGGAATTGAGATCTGCCATTGTATTTGGCGAGTTTTAGTAGTAGTAGCAATGTCCTCGTTTACTCTGCTGTAATCTAACTTTTTTCCGGTAGTTACACTGAGAAAATGTGAGGTGTCACTGGAAGATATGAACCCACGATATGATCATACATATATACTGGAGTCATTCTGGCTGGAAATCAAGCTACACATTACCAATTGCATTCAGTGAAGAGTTATACTATGTTCAGATATGCACTTTTATTTAGTCAATATTCGGATAATTGAGTGCAATATCTTAAGTGTTCAGGCATAATATTATACACAGTTCAGCTGCGTATTCAATATTAATTTGACAGCCGGTTGTTTCAACGATTTTTTTGTCTTTGTTGACATTTGAGTTGTCAAATATCAACGAAAAGTATTCGGTTAATTGTAATATGCTCACTAAACATACTTATGACAGTGCTGCATTTTAAGTTTTACTCAATATTATAATAATTTGCGTATTTATTGCGCAATAATTAATTGAAACTTTATATGAAATATTGAGCTTAATAATGGCGTTTATTGCGAATTACGCAATAAAGGTGTATATCTGAACACCGTATTACTCGTGCTCGGAGGCTATGTGCTTTGTCAAGCAAATTTTGTTCCCAGAAGAAATGAAATTTTTTTTTTGGAAAATTCTAAACTATTTCTTCATTTCATACAAAACTTAAATCCCTGTTACTTTTGTCTGATTTGAGTTTCTTTTAATTGAAAATTTTCGCTTCTCTGAAATAGCTTTGTGGCTAACTTTTGTCTTGTCAATGACTGTCCTATTGCTTTCTGAATATATTTTTTGATATTTGAATAGTTTTCCTACTCTTTCACTATTTTGAAGTCTATTCTTATAAGCTGCCAAACCAAAAACTATTCGACAACTTGTAATGCTGATTACTTTTCATATTCTTTTTCTTGTGTTCTTATATAATGAAAAAAAAATTAATTTAAATTACTTGTTAAATAACTTTTTGATCTAAACTGTGCAAGCGGAAAAAAAGGTTCTTTCTACCACTGTTGCGAAAATTAATAAACACACCTCGGCAACAACCAAAACCACTAGGGTAACCCAATCCGTTGCATGTACTTACAATAGTACTGTTAAATACACTTTTAAACGCAACTGTTATTATCATCCGGGTGTGGCGAAAAGTGGTGTAAAAAACAGTCTGTGTATGAGAGAAAGAACATCCTGCTCCGAATGTTTGCTTGTGTAGGTAGGTTTTACTTGGTTTTAGTTTGTCTCGCAAACTTTCAAGTCGATAACAAACAGAAGAGACACCACAGCAACAGCAGCAGATTAAACTTTATTAGAAAACAACAAAACACATACACACGTTCCTTTACAACCACAAATAAACTTTGCTTTGCTCTGTTGCGCTCTGCCTTAACTTTGTGTTGTGTTGTGTTGAACTAATTAGTTGAGGAAATGAGATTTTTTTTTAATTGTTATTGTGTTCTCATGGAAAATGTTTTTAGTTTCTAATTTCATGCCAACAACTGTAGTCATTGTGTTATTAACTTGTGAGACATAAACATTAAAACGCATACATCTGTTGAGTATTTTAAAACCATAATCTTAGACTAGGATTTACAACAAGTCTTTTGGCTTTGTTGTGGTTTCAAGGACAATCGTCATTATGTTGTGTATGTTAATGATGTTGATAATATTGTTGTTGCTCTTGTTGTCGTTGTAGTTGTAGTCGTAGTCAATGCTGGCAAAAAGACGAAGAAAAAAATCGGAATCCTTTTCCGAAACCATAAAATCTGCAAAATTTTCTTGTTAATGAAGTTGACTGTGAAGATTAAAAGCGAGTGTGAACGAATATGAACTCAGAAACACAGAGGCAAACGCTGGTAACCACATGGAAAGGGAGAGAGAGACAGAGTGTGTATATGTGTGTAAAATTGTGCATTCGCATATACCTCGAGATACAAGTTGCTAAAGTCAGTTACACAAACTCGCATTCAGGTCTTCTTACATGTAAAATCGATTTTAGAAACAATTTTATAGGACTGTGTATGTATGTATATGTATGTATGCATGTATGTGTTAGAGAGAAGGAGAAAGCTTAAGTAAATTGGTTAGACATTGTCATCACCTGTTTAATGGTTTGTTCCGCTCTTATCGTTGTGCTTCGCAGTGTTAAAACGGTTACCGTTTATACTCAGCAAAGAATAATAGGGGGACGTGAAATTATTGTGAACTGAATCGATATTAGTGAGATAATACCGGCCTTACCAATGATTCTTTGCCACAATTTATCTCTAGTTTGATCTATGTCTTGTCAAACTCTTGATCTCAGTCCAGCTTTCTCTTGCCTTTGAAGTCAATACTTCATGAAAGTCGATCTTTTCGAAATCAACAAGAACTTCCAAAATCATAGGACGTCAAACAAGCAGATACGCTGGGATTCGTTGAACACTTAATATTTCTGAAATCAGCCTTTACTGACGACAAAAACTTTGGTGAAACGATCACAAGTTTCTTAAGCGTTACTTAAGGAGCAATTTTAAATCGTTTACAAGCAGCAGAATTCATACAAATGCAAGGCAATCGGATATCACATATAACAGAAACGATTTTCTGTATCGGCCATGCAATGAAAAAGTAATTTTCCTATCGAATCTGTATTGGAAATGCCAAATGGATCCATAATGATAGTCTGAAACACTATTCATGTCACCACCGAAATGTTCTGTGTTTGATGGAATTCGAAGGTTCTCTATTTTTAGCTGCTAAGATGCAGCCAAATAATCAGAAATGAAAGCGCTCAAGATATACAATCTGACAGGAAACCGAGTTCGTTTAAGAACTATGTAGAAACTATAAGGTTAGGTAAGGCTACATGTCTTATAACCTAGTTATTGCCTCGTTCGATTACTATTTGAAATACATATAGCTTTAGAGCAGGGTATACCAATATTATTGTCGTGAAGAGGTAACGTCTAGCGACTATACGAGTGTTGGACTCCTCTCAAACTCTATAGGGTATCGCTGTAATGTCTCTTCCAACCCTATTGCCTTGAACAACTTCAGAATGCTGCCCGGTGCCTTCAATGTCAACAATTCCTCGACAAACAGTTGAAATGCATGCAGATATTTCTTCGGAGGTTCCAAGATTGTGTTCTGATGATTAATTCTCGTTACCACAGAATCTTTATGTTGGGTTCGATACGATTTCCAATCTGAACAGATGTATATTACAGTGTCCTGCCAAAGGAGGATTTACTATCCTCAGGTTATTCGTGGATAGTTTCATGCATGACGCAGTTTCAGACCAATTGGTCTGAAAATAGCCTTTGCCTCTCTTTATCATTCTTTTTCTAAATATCGTCTCCACTCAACAGAGCAAAGTTTCTGGTTCCATTTATGGCTTTTAAACGTCTCTGCACACTATATCATTTGCCAGCTCGTTGCCGCGAATTCTCGCAGGATGGATAACCCTATTTTTCCTACATAGGAGATTAAGCTAGGTCCAGCCTGTTTTTGATTTAACCTCATATGAGCCTACTCAGATAGAATTGGTATGTCTCGTTATTTTGTATCCACATTGAGTTGAATTGAGCACATCTTTCGATGGCATATACATGGGTTCGGAAAATTTCATTCTGAAACCAAAAGCTCTCGTTCCTTTCCCCAGAGCCGTAGGGTATATAAAATTGACTTGATTGTGGTCCTAAAACTGTAAGCAGTTCTCAGTCGCTCAAAAGCTTTCAATAATGGTTTATAAAGTCCAATAAATTTAATAGAGTTCCATAACTTGTCGAGGGGACATACCCTTCTATTTTTGAAATTGTTATGGCAGTTTGTTAATATCGAGTGATAATCTTGTATGTATTACGAAGTCGCCGTAGTCTAGTAGGTAGTGTGTCGGTTTATTAGACGTAAAGCCAGGGTTCAAACCCCAGTTCAGACATCAAAACGAAATGAAACAATATTTCTTCGGCGACTTCCTCTCAGCAGATTTCTGGCAAAAACTCTGAGACTTAATAAAAAAAAAATTGCCATGAAAAGTTTCTCAAAAATCTGTCGTTCAGAGTCCACTTTAAAACTGTAGGTCCCGCCACTCATGTATAAAAATTCACAAACACCATGAGTGGTGTGAGAAACTAGGCCGTAATCCTGACTGAAGGGTTGTAATGGCCAATTATGTATGTATGTATGTATGTATGTATATATTACTATCACATCCATTATTGTGTCGTATATTAGTTACGATTGAGGAAGCATGTGATCACCTCTTCAATGTTTTAACAGGTCTCCGGCAGCATGTCTCCTATTCAATTGTTCTCAAATTAAAGTCGATAGAATGAGACTCATTTGCCCTGGATCCAATTGTTATTGGTTTGGAGAAGTGCAAACATATCCAAGTCTGCACTGGCCACGTATTGTAAAGAGTCCGCCAAATAACTTTTTTTTTTTTTTTTGAAAATTCTTTAAAAACAAAACTACTGAATATTTTCTCAAATTTCTTTTTTTATTTGAAAGTACAATCCTTCCGGTTAATAATGGAAAATAATTTCATTCTAATGGCTGCCTCGGCTGGCCATGCAATAAGTAGCCTACACCAGAAGATGCCGATTTTGGCAAAAAAAAATTATCTTTTCAGATGAAGCTCATTTTGATCTTGGCGGGTATGTAAACAAGCCAAATTGTCGCATTTGGGGCACAGAAAACCCGCACGCATCCATTGAAAAGCCGACGCACCCAAAACCATTCACTGTTTGGTGCGGATTTTGGTCCAGAGGCATAATTGGGCCATTTTTCTTCGAAAATGAGCAAGTAGTGGCCGTTACAGTCAATGGCGATCGTTATCGGGCCATGTTGAACGAATTTTTGTTCACAAAAATTGAAGAGGAGAATATTGGCAACATTTCGTTTCAACAGGACGGCGCTACGTGCCACACAGCCGAAGCTACACTCGATACTTTGCGCTCTGTTTTTGAAGATGCACCGTTGGACTATTATTTGTGGGGTGCCGTCAAAGATGAGTGTTACGCCGACAAGCCAGAGACAATTGACGCTTTAAAGGACAATATTCGTGAAGCCATTGGTGAAATACAGCTGCACACAATCGATAATGTGCTTAGAAATTGCTCCGATCGTGTAGGCTACTGCATGGCCCGCCGAGGCAGCCATTTGAACGAAATTATTTTCCATTATTAACCGGAACGATTGTACTTTCAAATAAAAAAGAAATTTGAGAAAATATTCAGTAGTTTTGTTTTTAAGCATTTAAAAAAAAAAGAAAAGTTATTTGGCGGACCCTTTAGTATGTCGCAAATGTGGCTTACGGTTTTATAGCCCTTCAGTAAGAGCCGCCTATCCATATCACCCAGCACACGTATCTTATTAAAATGATATTTGTTCCCGGTAGTACTCTGCCAATCTATCGACTATTCTACCAATGCTGGGCTCGCCTTCAGCAATTTATCTTGTTTGTATTTAAATTATAAATTTAATAACAAATTATTGTTGCTGATGTTTTGTTGTACACCCAAACCTTTTTTTACACGGTAGATACGTTCCAGTGGATACCGTGTAAAAAAAATAACGCGTAAAAAAAGACAAATATTATGTATGTATGTAAGTGTATAAACAAACTGAAAAGATATACATAGGATTGATGCAGCAGCCTACATATGCCTATAAAATTGAAAAAATTTATAAAAACGCACAGATTTAGTTCAATAGTATACACAGAGTTTTTATTTTATTAAACGATTTTATCCGTATAAAAAGGAGCGACCAAAAAATATGGTAAATTTGTTTAAAAAAAAACCGTGTTATTTCAAATTCGCATAAAAAAAAACCGTGTAAAAACAGGTTTGGGTGTAATTGTAAATAAAAACATATTTTTTCTATTAATTTTCGTTGTATTCAATTATTTTCTTTGCATTTGGTTTTGTTTTCTGGGCTGTCATAAATTAAATCTCAAACAACAATATGTTGCCATCTTCTTTTTTTGGAGTTGAGTTTTTATTTTTAATTTTTATTTATGTTTGCATATGAAATACGTTTTTTTTTGCTGTTTGTTGCCTTATGAATTATAAATAAATTTTTGTTTAAAATAAAATAAATAAAACTGTGTTGTTGGTATTGTAAACACTATTTACAAAACATTACAACACTTTATTACACTTTAAAGCCTTTTGACGCACACGCCTTTTCGTGGGCCTTTGTGGATCTGTACTGTCACAATTAAAGGGCGGTTATTTGATGTGTGGTTATTGGTCCTCTGCACACGCACTTTTAACACACACTCAGTATTTTTCGAATAGGTGTTGTGTGCGTATATGAGTTTTTAAAATGTTAAAATAATAAATTAACTGGTGCCCTACACTTGTTACAGTAGACAGATTGATAGGTTATGTCTTCTGCTTATCAAAAATTTTTATTTTTTGTTATCACTTTTTAACGCCATCTTTTTTTTCTTTCTATTTTCAGGTATGTCCACAATTACACATGTAAATCAATTTATTTTATTTTACTCGTAAGTATTAAATATGCTGTGAAATCAAATGTAAAAATATTACAATGAAATAAGATCCTCGAATTTAGTTTACAGTTTTGTTTAGTTTGCAATTACTTTTCAATTGCAATTATAATACAATATAGTAGGTAAAGAGTTAACCATTTGTCGGTATCAAAAGTTAACAAAACAATCGTGAATCTATGATTTGACTTTGCCCCACTACAAGGGAAATATAATGCCCGCCTCTGGATTGATTGCAAAAATCGATTCTTTCGCGAATCGGTATCTTGGCCACAACTTGCTAATTGTTAAATTTTCCAACGTAAAGGGATTATCCACCTGTGGTTCAAACCCTGGCTCAGACATCTTCAACTGAACGAAATAAGAAAAATAAATATTTCTTTCAGTTTCTTCTTCTCAGCAGTCTTCTAACAAAAACTCTGAGAATGAATAAAATTGCCATGAAAAGTTTCCCAAAAAATTGTCGTTCTGAATCGACATTAAACTGTAGCACCCACCACTGGTGGAAAAAATTAACACACACAACATGGGTGTGGAGTGAGAAGAAGCTAGGTTGGTCTAGGACATGGTCTTTGACGAAGACGCACAAAAAAGTCTAGAATGTTCTCATGTAATAAACCTGAAAGCGAATGTACTGTATGACCCGCAGTTTAGGGAAAATCATATGCTGTTCAAAACATAATCTTCAAGACGTCCGCCTTTGACATTTGAAAAAAGATTGGCTTGATGATATTTTCAGACCCACTCACAGCTATTGTGCTGCTATGCTGACGAAAAGTTTGTTAAAATTTTCGCATTGAATGAAAGCTTGTTGCTCTAGAAATATATATACATACATGCATAATTTTGCCATTACAACCCTTCAGTCAGGAGTACGGCCTAGCTTCTCACACCACTCATGTTGTGCGTGGTAATTTTATACGTGTCTGGAGGGACCTACAGTTTAAAGTCGACTCCGAACAACAGATTTTTGAGAAACTTTCTCATGGCGATGTTAATTTACTTTCAGAGTTTTTACCAGAAATCTGCTGAGTCGCCGAAGAAATATATTTTGTTTTCATATTTCGTTTTGATGTCTTACCTGCCGGGCTTTACGTCTAATAAACAACACACTACCTACTAGACTACGGCGACTTCATGCTCTACAAACCAATCAGCATAAATCAACGACGTTGTGAATGGTCAGAAGAAATTAATTAATTGTTGCCTGCCTTGGACGGTTATATGGTTGAATGTGTAAATCCTTATGCAAAATACTCCAATCGCTGGAAACGCCGCATTTTCTTCAACGGTAGCAACATTTTCGTATACGTTGCAATAATGCACAGAACTGAACTTGACTGCAATGTTTCCATTTTTTTTTTGTGTATTCTCCCCGAATCCTTCCCAAGTAGATTGATTATGAGAACCTTAAATACCCCGCATTGGTCGAAAAAGGGGCACTTTTCAATCACCACTTTTGCAGTTCTTCTTCTGTTTTAGATGAAAGCCTTAGCAGACCACGCTTTAAAACCAATAAATTGGCTGTCCGCTAGTATAAGTCGCCATTGTGAAGGCTGCAGTGGATTAGATACCATTTATGTCATTACCATGTTTCTTGAAATGTAGGATTTCCGCTACATCCAAGTGTCAATTAGAAATCTCTTCTTACTGTTCTTGTACTTTATAGTACGTGACTGGCGTATACAGACCCAATATAACTTATCGGTTATAACACCTCCTCATAGCCGTCGCGTTATGGGCAATATCCCTCAAAGAGTTTTCGATTACATTAAGGAATATCCTAAATATAGAAAAATCAGGGGGGGGGGGCTTTGTCATTGCGCCAACGGGCACGACTTCTGGCAGAATTAGCCGAACGTTAACGAAACGTAACGGAACGTGCGTTTGTTTACAGAATACGATCATAATTTAAGTGCTTACCAAAAACACACACAACGGTTGGGTTGTCGTTGTTACTGCCTTCGTTCCATCAAGGTTGCGTTCGTTCCATGAAGGTTGCCTTCGTTCCATGAAGGTTGCGTTCGTTCCATGAAGGTTGCCTTCGTTCCATGATGGTTGCCTTCGTTCCATGAAGGTTGCGTTCGTTCCGTGAACGTTTGGCTAATTCTACCTTATGAAACTTTACTATTTCCCTAGCGTCGTACATATAACGACCTGAAAAGTGACTGTATTAGCTTGTATACGTTTAAAGGCGTACGTTTAAAGGCGTACACACAGTTACTAAATTAAGCGTAAGGTTAAAAATTTTCAGAAATTTAACTAATCCGTTTTCGTTGAAAATCTTTATAGTTTCCTTGATATTAAGACGGTCTTTTGCATTGGTTAAAAAATTTTTGAAATTGAACTGAATTGTGGCCCTGCACACGCCCACAATGGTATGCATCCGATTTACAAATTTCACAAATTACTGAACCAATGCAAAAGACCGTCTTAAAATCGAAGAAAGATGTCAGACAATTATAAAGATTTTCAACGAAAACGGATTGGTTAGAAAATTTCTGAAATTTGTTAACTTTTGTGGGCCTGTTCAGGCCCTGAAATCTGAATCTAGGGTTGTCAGAGATCTTGTTCAATTAATTGTTAAATCAAATTGTGTTCTATGCGGTCACTTACAATTCATTCATTACTGCCCTGCTTTATTATTCAATAACCGATTTTCTCTCCTTTTTTTTTCTCTAAAATTTATTATTTATTTTTTTTTATTATGCTTTTAGATTTCACTGTTTGCATTACAATATTGATTTTAAAAATTTATTTTACAAATTTTTACAATTTCCCCCCTTTGCGTGCGAGTCCTTAAACAAACCGTTTTTAAAACACTACACCAGCCCTTTCTCTCACGATCTCGCTTTCGGTTTGTGGCCCATAATGATTTATTTCACAGTCTATTGTGGCGACATCTGTTGTTTAATGAACTCTATTTCTATGTGTGTGTATGTGGGTGTGTGTGTGTGGGTGTGTGTATGTAAATAATTATTTTACCACAAATTAGAGAATTGATTAAAATATAATTTGTTGCACTTGCTGCCCTCGATACTCCTCCTCATCCTCCTCCTCTCCAGGAAATTCCTCTCTTGACCATGACTCTTTGATGGTTTTTGGTTGGTGTTGTGTGTGTAATTAAAAAAACCCTTTCAATAATAATTTATTATTATTGTTGTTGTTATTTGAATTTATTATGAATATGTATAATGCTGTTGTCCTCATTGGTCAAGTTTTATTGTGTATTCAGTTTTATGCTGCATGAGTGTTTTTTATGCTCATTTGAGGTCTACTTTTTATGTGATTTTGTGTTGATTCTTATTTTTTATTTGTTTTTATTTTGTTTTTTTGTGAATAACATTTATAAATAATTTATTAAATACTATTTAAAAAAAATAAATACTTATTTACAGTTGTAATGTGATTTTTACACCTGAAACTAAATTTAAAACCAAAAATGGCTTTAACGTCAAACAATTTAAAAGAAATGAAGTCACCGTAGCCTAGTAGGTAGTGTAGTGTGTTGACTTATTAGACGTTAGGCCGAGTTTCAAACCTCAAGTCGGTAAGACATTAAAACGAATTAGAAAAAATATTTCTTCGGCTACTTCTCTCAGCAGATTTCTAGCAAAAATTCTGAAAGTAAATAAAATTCCCATGATAAGTTTCTCAAAAATCTGTCGTTCGGAATTGACGTAAACTGTAGGTCCCGCCAGTAATGTATAAAATTAACACACAACCTGAGTGGTGTGTGAAGCTAGGCCGTAATCCTGACTGAAGGATTGTAATTGCCAATTAAGTATGTACAGTGATGTGAAAAATAATAAGGACACTTATGTCCAACAATAATATTTGATCAGAAAATAATTCAAATGAGAGAATTGCTCATAAATAACTGTATTAATTAACAGCTAATATATTACAAAAATAAGTTCCGCTACAAAAATTTATAGAATTTGTATACATTTAATAAAAATAGGTTGTTAGGCAGAGATCAGTTGGTTTTGGTTGTGCGAATTAATAAGGACAGTTTGTCGATTATCTGAAATAAATTAATATCAAAGCTTTTGAAAGTTATTTTCGTGTACAAAAGGTGAGAAGAGTGATTTTAGCGAAACTTAAATTCAATTCAAACTTAAGAACATCTTAATTTCGTAGTCTTTTAGGGAAAAAATGGGAAAATCTAAGCACTGTGACCCAGCACTACGAAAAATTATTAAAGATTTGCATAAAGATGGAAATTCTTATAGAAAAATTTCAAGGTTGCTTGGCATTTCAAAAATAATGGTAGAAAATGCAGTCAAATGGATTCCTGTTAGAGAAACACGTGGTAGAAAACCAAAACTTACACCTGCAGTAAAACGTAGAATCATTCGTTAAAAAAACGATTTAAACATTAACATTAACTCGCCAACAATTCGAAAAACACTAATTAAAGATAACCTTAAAGCTCATAGTGCTAGAAAAGTACCAATGTTGTCGAAGAAGAACGTACAACAAAGCCTAAAATTTGCTAAAGTTCACACATGCTGGCCTCAAGAAAAATGGAGAAATATAAGTGATAAAAGAACAGTGAACGAACCGTAAATACCCAATCGCTGAGAACGCTATGGAAGCAATATTTTCGGGCTGTGTGTGCGTGCATTGGAATAGTGCACAGAGCCGACCTTGATTGTAACGGTTTCATAACATAACATAATTGGTCATTACAATACTTCAGTCAGGACTACGACCTCGTTTCTCACACCACTTATACACACAACATAAGTTAATTTAATAAATTAATTTTCATACATGAGTGGTGGGACCTCCAAATTAAAGTCGACTCCAAGCGACAGATTTTTGAGAAACGTTTCATGACATTTTTTATTTACTCTCAGAGTTTTTGCCAGAAATCTGCTGAGAGGAAGTCACCGAAGAAATATTTTTTGTATTTTGTTTTGATGTCTGACCTTAGGGGCCCTTTAAATTTCTTTGTAATTACCTTCCCAATTCCTTCCCAAATAGGCTGATTATGAGGCTCATAATTATTCTCTAATGCGGGCGCTTTTGAATCATCTCTTTCGTAGCTCACGTTTTAACTATTTTTAAGCGGTCTCTTCTTCTTTGAATAAAAGATGGCCATTATTTAGAACCTGTAAATGGATATTACGAAAGTATCAATAGCTATTATGAGTACACCTGTTGATTGGACACTGTTAATGTGTAATACGTATCTCTGGAACAAACAATCAGTATTTATTTTGTCTTCGCAACAGTACAATGATTTATTTTTATAGGGGTTAACGCCAGTACATCCGCTTATGTAACTAGCTCGCTCTCTCTCTCTCTCTCTCTCTCTCTCTCTGATACTTCAAGTTTTTAGTTTTTATGATGTGCATTGAAGTCTTAATTTTACCACATTTTGAACCACAACTTAATATCTTACAACTTAATCGTGTTTTAGTTGTTATTGAAAATGAATTTAAATGCTTTTGCGTTATATTTTACAATTTTTCTAAACCTCTAACGAATGGTTTTTTTTTCTTTATATATTCTTCTCTTTAATACTCTCTTATACTGTGCTGTACTCTGTTGTAGTGTTTTTTGTTCTTGTTTAATAATCTTTTAATTAAAAACTATAGTTTTTCACCACGTATTTATTGGGGAAGGGGGGTGTTAATGTACCAACAACAATAAAAATCAAATAAAATTTTAATTAAACTGTAAATAATACTCAAATTGTGTGATTGTGGTTGCCAACAATACAAAATGTCAACAATGCCTGCAATTCAACATTTTAATTGTTATTTCAATAGGAGCACACAACAACAACATATTCGGCAAATGAATAGGGAAACAGAGATAGAGAGAGGGATAGAAAAATAAAGTGAGTGAGTCATAGCAACATGTCCATAGAAAAAAAGAAGAAAAAACTGTCAATAAATAGGACAGGACATTCAATCAATATTCTATGAAATGTTGACGAAACCTCTCGGACAAAAGAAAAACAAAAAAAAAAAACGAGAGAAAAAACGAATCTAAACAAATCAAAACAATAGACGATGACGACCACTAAACCAAACCACAATTCATGTCAGTAAAACTGTAAATAAACTCTCTCTCTCTCACCCACACACCATTGGGAATAGAAAGGCAGCAGCGACAGCGACAGCGGTAGGGAGAGGGAGGAGAGCATAGCTAGCAAAACCAAGTGAACCGAAACAAATGCAAAAATAAACTTAAAAAAAAAAAAAAAACAAACGGTAAATAAATAGGCCATCTTTGTTTTTGTAAATGCAAAAACAAGTCAAGTGATTAAATACAGGAAATACAGGAATCTGAACTACAAATATTCATACACACACATACACCCACTCATATAAACTTAAATGGAAAGAGAAAGAGTGTGCGATTGAGAGAAAGATTAGGAATTCCGTTAGTTAGAGTGAAAACTACATTGAACTGTGTTAATACGGTTTAAAACCGTGGTGGAGATTTAAATTCTCTTCAATTTTTTTTTTCCGTTTAATCTTCTAGTAGAGCCCTTCGGTTTTTTTTCTTCTTCTGTTTTTTACTTCACCAACACAATTGTTGTTAGATTCCGTTATACTCTGCATAATGTTTCGATTGTTGTTGTTGTTGTTGGTTTTTTACATTTGTATTTTTAATCCCCAACAAAGGCACGAAAGCAAAAGTAAAATATGAAACGAAGTTATCAATTGGTCAAGACAGACTGCAGTGCACCCTTTTATCGATTGCAAGTCGATTTCTTTTCAGCGATCCTGTTTATTAGTTGATGTTGATTGTTATTCCAAACTCAAAATCTACTGATCTCTGTCGGTGGAAATTATATTCAATGTTTTACGATAAAAAGAAAAATGACAGCTAAGTGGCGCACTATGTCGCATTTTGCCTAAAAACCTGGCCAAAATTAAAAGAAGTGTTTTATGAGTTAATGGCTGGAATTTTTTGATAGTGTTAGTGATAATTAGGCCCAAGGATGAACCCAACTGATTTTGGTTCCAATCGGTCCGTGATTTCGCCTAGCCCCCATACAAATTCCCCTCGAAATTGCACTTATTTACACATAATTATGGTAATTATGCAACAATCATGATAAAATTAGCATGGATCAGTTCTGTGTACTAAGAAATCATGGTGTAAAGTTTGGTGATAATGGGATCGCATATGACCCTAGTCCCCATATAAAGTCCCCTTTAGAAATTCACGTTTGCGCTTATAAATGGCTTAAAAACATAGGTATCGTGATGAAATTCGGTATGAATGTGTATTTTGTAACTCTAAATCATATTACCAAATTTTGTTATGGTCGGTCCATAATTGCCCCTTGGTCCAAAATGGGGCCCCTTAAGAAAATATGTTTAGCAATTATAATTGGCTTAAAAATTTTATTACCTCGATGAAATTCGACATGAACATGTTTAATATGGATGTGAATCATTACTGATCACATTTTATTATGATCGGATCATAAGTGCCCCTAGGTACCACATACGGTCCATTAAGAAAATCAAACATACATCTCATATTGTTATAATAGTCGATATACATACATATGTAATTAAGTTTTTAAACTTCTATGATAATTAATATTTATTCATAATATTTATTTTACATTATTTAATACTTAACTTAAAAAACCAAACCACAATCCTACAATCATTAAAATCGTTATCATTTTCATCATCAATGTCATGGTATCTGATGAGAATGCTTTTCTATTCCTTCGCGATTTTTGTGTACTGCAGCTTATAAAAGGGTCACTGCTTAAAAGTAACCTATTCAGGACTTCTCGATTGGTATCGCTTTTACTGAATTTCCTCGCATAATTCGTACGCCATATGGCTTTATTGCCTATGGCTTTATTACACTACGTCTAATTTTTTTAATATTTTAAAAAAAAGTAAAATTTTCAAAAAATCGCCAAAAATAATTGCGCAAATTTGCGCGAACTTTTCTTTTTGTTCCTAAATGTAGAGAGTTCATATTTTCTTGTGGTATATAACATTAAACTACTAAAAACTACTTTCACCTTTAAAATCCTTATCTTTTTTTTTAGGGAGGGTACAAAAATGTGAAATTTTTATTATTTTTAAATTTTAAACGAATAATTTTAACATTAATACATGAGATATACATATAAAAAAAAAACTGAAAGTAGCAGTTGCTCATATCTTTCAAATAAAAAAAAAATTAAAATAAAACCTCTATTCGTTTAGCCACAAAAAAATTTCATATAAACCTATTAATATTTCAAAAAAAAAAAACACTAAAAACGCATTTAATTTTATTCACTTTCCTGACTTTGACATCGTCTCAAATCTACAAATCTCAACTGAAAGTCGTGAAAATTCACTATAGTATGCAGAATTTTGTTGTCTATTGAAATGCATTCTCAGTTTCTTAAATTTCTTTAAATTCATTTTTGCCTGTTTGGCCAGCTTTTCAGGGTAAATGCCACATAGTGTGGCGTAAGAAGAGTATGCGTAGCGATGCGCTCAAGGTCCAAATAAATTACCTAATTACAGTATTATTAGACAACTAAACTATACTGTCCTCGCATTACGTTTATACCTTTAAAGGAAAACCAGTCATTTTATTGAAGTCCGGTTTAGTAAGGATGTTGGCTTATTAGACGTGAGTGAGGCCATGGTTCAAACACCAGGTCAGACATCTCGGACAAAACGAAATATGAAAAACAGATTTTTTCGGCGCCTTCCTCTCAGCGAATTCCTGGCAAAAGCTCTATACTGCTCTATATTGTAATCGTATTTGAAGGGTTGCAGTCATCTTAAGTTAAGTAAGAAATATTATGAGCAAGAACTCTCTTAAAAAAGAGGTTTATGTGTACTTAAATAGCGATTTAGTGGAAATCGAATAAAGGATAACGACTAGCATATCTCAAGTCGTTAAAAAATAAAATAACGGGTTGGAGTAACAGGTGGCAACTGCTTGATATTAGCACAGTTTGTTTTCTGTGCCTACTAATCAGCTGCGGTGGAGTGATGTTATTCTGAAATAACTTTCGAGTATCCAATGAGATTGGGATTCCAAATTCCAAATCGAATTGTACGCTATTTTTTTGCATCGTCTATTTGGTAAGGAAGGTGGCATTCTTCTTGGAAAACTCATGGGGATGCAGATAAGGGAATACCATCTGTTCTGGTTTTCGAGGCGTTTTTTTTTTAAGTAAAACTTAAAAACCTTATAAGACATTTGTAGATCCAGTACAAGAACCGCTCGTTTAAAGATCAGAGAACATAGATGTGCAAATTGTGATCAAAAATATTGCATTTGCTTAGGTCGTCGGCGCTTATTGTCACCTTGATGGGGCCTATCCGAATGCAAAACAATGAATTTTTATATTCTCAACTACATAAGGTCACACACTTTCGTCACCGTGAATAGCGATTTATTGTCTGCGGTATTTAAAAGAGGCAAAAAATCTGCAATGTTAGTTGCATGACATCTGGGATATAAACTTGAATGTGCTTCGGACGTAAGTTTTGGTTTTGAACCGTAAGAATGAAACTCACTCAATGACTTTACAATGTTGCGATCACTATGTCGCTAATTTTTGTTTTCGGTTTCAATTTCTTTGTTTTGTAGTATGATCTAGGATAATAGGGTTGCCAAGTGTCGTTGTCTAGAATCGCATATTTTATTGTTATGCTGGATGTGGTAGCAAGGAACTTTGGTCATTGAATTCTAATCCTGCTCCTTATCAAAAAATGAAGTTGACTGACCTTCCTGCTGATTTCAGCCTCTCTAGGGACGTCGCTTTCTTTGATTGAATTATTTTGAGAGGAATTGAAGACATTTAATTCTTTAAATTCTACAACGGTGACAAACACACGTTTTGGTTTCTAACTTGGTCTATTCGGGTTTGCAGTCAAGCACTTTAACAATACGTTACCAGAGAAGATCGATTAATTCTGTACGATTAATATAGGCCTACAGTTGATGCTCACTTTTATGCTGAATAGTGCGTCCACAATTAAATCGTGTCATCAAATAAGCGCAGTAGTATCGATCAATCCAAATTGTTGAAAGTTACTGGAAATACCGAGTTCGGTTCAAAGGCAGGGTGATGATGTAGCTCTTAAAATTGTGCACTTTTAACGATCTTTTTAACTCAGGGGTGCTAATAATGGGAAGTATTGACATTCTAACGGAATGTATTTCAAGGAGTTACAAACCGCTACACAGGCAAGGAATATATTTTTGGGTGTGTATAGTGTGCATCATTCCAAACTGTTTTTTTTTTTAAGTTCAAATCGTTGCCGATTGGCGTGCACTCTGGGGACAACAAAGTCTATCACAGTATGAGTGAGTATTAAAAATAATGAGTTTAACAAGTGTGTGTGAGTGAGAGATAGGTCAACATTTTGTTTTGAATTTTCATTTTCTTTCCGTCTCTCTCTCTCTCTCCCTCTCTCTCTCTCTCTCTCGCTCTCTTTCACGATGTTTCTATAAGTATTTTGGTTTCATGAATATTTTGTTTCTAAAACGTTCACATTGTAGTTGCCTGTTATGACGAATTTATTTCATGGTGTGTGTGTATGTGTGTGTGTGCAATTTTTCCTTTATTTCAATATGTTTTAATTTTTATTGTTCCTGTCTCTCTCTGTGTGTGTATGTGTGGTAAATGCGATTGTTTTTGTGGTGACGGTTTTTTATTGCTCCTTCAACTTCGTTTCCATTTGTAGATTTCATTCATGTTTTGTTTTCTGTTTTTATTTTATCGCTCTCATTCAATATTTTCCTTTCTTTGTATACGAATTTATTGGCTGTTATTGTGGAGAAAGAGAAAAAAAATATTAAATTAGGGTTACCATTAAGCAAAAATACTACTCTTTTCACCATCATTTACTATGAAATACAAACATGAGACTTAATACCATGAGAGCATGGACGCAGGAAATCTTTAATCAAAAAGATTTGAATTAGACAGCGAAATGTCGGCTAGGAATTATAAACGAAAACCACAATGGCACCCATTTGAGTCCAGCTTTGAATAACAGCAAGTTTTGGCTGATCTATGCCGCACATGGCGTTAGACTCTGGCCAAAACTAATCTTATACAGACGAGAATGAAAGCGAATTTTAAAATTAAAAAGCTTTCGTAGTAAATTGTAACGTTTCGGAGCTTAATGCTGTCAGGCAAAAGTGGAGAGCGAGCACTATCAGCCTCTTGTATTTGTAGAAAAATCTTGCAAAATGGACTCACGGTGTCAATGGCCTTGTTAATCCAGCCAATGCTAACAACCTTTGATACATACATACATAATTGATCATTACAACCCTCCAGTCAGGATTACAACCTCGCATCCTCGCATCAATTATGTTGTGTGTGTTAATTTTATACATGAGTGACGGGACCTACAGTTTAAAATCGACTGCGAACGAAAGATTTTTAAGAAACTTTTCATGACAATTTTATTTTCTCTCGGATTTTTGCCAGAAATCTGTTGAGGAGGAAGTCGCCGCAAAAATATTTTTTCATACTTCGTTTAGTTGGAGATGTCTGACCTGGTGTTTGAACCGTGGCCTCACGTCTAATACACTACCTACTAGACTACGGCGATATCTTCATTAAATGTATCGCCGCTTAGGCTACAGTAAGACTCAAAGAATTTTTAGGAATTTACTGCTCACCGCACCAGCCTGTGGAAAGTGGGCAGGAGCACATTGAAGATGAGCTATGCAATGGTAACGACTGGAAGATGGTGGCAAATATCGGATTTGGTTTTTATTCTTATGAACTCGGGTTCTCTCAGACGTTTTAACGACTTCGAATACCTCTTCCATTGGAGGTGGATGCTGTCGACAGGACTGTGAGAATTAGACTTTGAAGCTTGTTTTATTCACACTTGCGTGAATAGACGTGTGGCTATTTGTGCGTTAAATTTCAACATGACTAGAACAAAGTGTCTGCTCAACTTTTGTTATTCATTAGTCCAACTTGAAAGTCCCCAGATCTAGTTGTGAATTCATTGGAGGATAAATGGACGCTACCTTGAGCGTTAGGGACAAGGGAACAGAGGTAGATATCTAGGAGTTGTGGCCTAATCAGAAGAGAGAAAGAAACCGGACTCTCTTAGATTTTGGCAGGAATTAAATCGGACTCCTTACGGATTATATGACTGTACGTATGCATAAGTGCAGGAAGCTGGGGAAGAAGAACGATCGGTAAAATACTTTTTGCTAGACTACGGCACCATGATGCAGATAGTTGTCAAGAACTTGGCTGTGTGTCCTTTAACTTAATCTAACCTAAGCTGACATGTTTTTTTTATTGAAATGTAAACTCTTGCTTCGTAAATTTTACATAAGCGTCTGGCAACACTGATTGCTTTATTGTGGTTATTTGTGGCAGATTCCTGTGCTTGAAATTTTCTTTCCTTGTTGCAATTGTTGTTGTTGTTGTTGTTGTTGTTATTGTCGGTTTCTTGTTTTTGTTTTAATTGAGTGGCTGAATACATAAACGGCGGTTATTTTTATTGGCTTTAAATCGGATTTTTTTGTTCGAATAGAGAGAAACCGAAGGAATTTTAATTGAAATTGAGAAATAAAAACAATAGAATTTTATATTTTCAATCAATAAATAAATTAATTGTGTTCCAACACACAACCCCCCTTCACCCTTTTGTACAATAATAAATCGAATATTTTCAAAAAGTAAAAACTCACAGGCATTCTTCTACTTTGTGAAGGAGAAATAAGATGCGGTTACAGAATGCCCACAATTATTTGGAAAGTGATAACAATAGATGATAGATAAAGTGGTGAAGTAAGGCTAGAGAGAGAGTCAGACAGTTGTTGTTTAGATGGCGACTTGTCGTGTTTTATTATCATTTTAATTCTGCAACATAATACCATCATACAGAGGAACTGAGAATGAGTGAAACTGCTTTATGCATGCATATAGGCAAGGATAGTGATTAACAAATAGCTGGCAGTGTGGTCACCTAAGAATGGTGATAAGAATGTGAATCCGAAAGGTCTTACGCTCTTACAAACCATCTCACAAACTTCACTGCAGCACTGATCATCTTGTAACTCTGCAGTTGTCATTCTGACAAGTTTCTGGTGAGCAAATAAGAAATCTTCTATCATTTCTTGCTTGTATAAGAAACATGGGTTGTTTAGAAATTTAGTAGCTTGAAATATTGTTACAATCGGCACTGCATTTGTGGATGCTGAGCTCTTCCTGTGTTTCTGGCACTTATTGTATTTTTTGAAACCAAGAACGAACTGCTTCGACAGTTTTGAATATCCTATTGCCAACTGCAGTGCATTTCCATAATTGCACTTTACTTGGAACGAAATGCAGTGAAAACTCTACTAACGGACACCTCCCGTAGGCGATCACCTCTTTTAAACGGACAATTTTCCTAGTCCCTTTGTTTTACAAGAATTTTTAGAACAGATTACTCTCTTCTAGACGAACATTCCACTGGCCGGACGCGGACACTTTTCAAAATTGGACAAAAATCAAAAATGTTAGCCGATAAAGAAATATACGTAGCCCAGAGCAACACATTTATGTACATACATATATAAAATTGTGTGATTCCCCATTTTAGTATCATTGGCAGTTGTGTAGTTTTTTTTTTTATATTTTTTGAATGTGTTCATTTTGGGACAGTGTGTCGATTGCGTGAAGTGTTATTTATTGAAGAATTTTAATTGTAGGATGGCTAGAATGTGCAAGAAGAAGAAAAACTTTCAGTGCGTGAAATTCCAAAAAGGTAACAAAAGAAAACATTTCGAAAAGTAGCTGCTAATGTTTTTTTTTTTTTTTTTTTTTTTTTTTTTTTTTTTTTTTTTTTTTTTTTTTTTTTTTTTTTTCCTCCCTTCTCAATCACTTTGGCTCTTGCAATCAACATGCGATAGAAGGCATATAACGGTTTAATGCCTTAAGACATCTTCGAATGATGTTCCAGTCAAGGCTCGCTTTCAACAGATCAATTCTTCAATTAACCAAGATCGCTCTACTGATTCGTTGCGTAATCGCAATGTGCACGAGCTATTATTTAATTTCGTAATCAAGTATGAAACGTGGATTCAGCACAACGTAATAGAAACCAAAAAGACGTTAATGTGCGAGCTGAAATCGTGCCACAGAAACCTATGGTAGGTTTATTAGTCAGGGCAACAGTTTTTCGGGGCACTCGCTTAACAATCCAACATAGGGCAACTCTGAAAGGGTAAAACAATCAAGGAACGTCCACTTGAGTTTGGAGACACGAACTTGGTCAATAGAAAATTTGTTTTGCACAATGCTTGGGTATACGTATGTGCAGTTTCAGCAAAAAACCGGTTGATTACGTGACGAATTGCTTCGCTATCTGCCTTATGTAGCCCTGATCAAGTATTTCATGCCTCCAAAACTAAAGAAATGACTCGGCAGAAAGAGATTGGACGCCAATGATGAAATCATCTTTAAATTCTTTTTTTTTTTTAAGTTTGAACAAATTGGAGAAAAAGTTTAAAAAATGTATAAATGTGGCGTCGAAGGGAGACTATGTTCAGAAATATTTGTTTTTCTTTTTAACCTTAAGCCCAGTGTTGCATTCAAAAATCCACGGGAATATTAAGCTGCGTTTCTAATAACACCAAAGCACGATGAAGAAATGCCTGTAGAGTTTCCTTCGATTGAAGAATAAGATTACAAAATAAGAGAGAGAGGAAGAGGGAGGACGACATAGTTTCATAAAAAACAAATTTACACTACAACGATAAGCTGAAAAGAGAGAGAGAGAGAGATAAGGAGATAGAGACAGAAAAATAGTAGAAAAGAGTCTCTGTGTTGTACGCCTGTCATAAAACATCTTCTGCTTGACATAGAACTGTAGCACTCGAACGTTTTTATTACTTTTTCAGTTTGGCATTCACACATCCTTTCGCAGTTACATACCCACACACACACATATAGAAAACAAATGTAATGATGTCGTAAATATAAAAATTGTAATAGAACGTCCATCTCTTTCTCTCTCTCTCTCTCTTTTGAGTTAAGCTTCAGTGTGTTAATGTGCATGTAAGCGTAAGTGAATATGTTTTTAAAATGAGAGTGCATGTGGATATGAAGAAACACATTAAAAAACGACACAAATAATGAGTGAGTCAGTGTGGAGAGAGAGAGTACAAGTGAGTGTGTGGTGAAAGTCAAAATCATGTTTTAGTTTAATGGCCATAAATTCTATTGCTAGTGTGGCTTGGCTGGCTAGTTCTATTCTTTATAATGCATTGGTCGGCAGTAGAAATATAAAGAAATGCACCATATAACCCAGCAAACATTTTAAATTTTATTCTTCTTTAAACTAAAATATTTGATTTCAGTTTTTTTACGTGCCGCATGTTGCATGGGTTCATAAGCAATTTTATTTCTTATTTTTCAATCACATAAACTCCCATAAGTGCTCTGAAGTGATTTTTTATGCTTCGACAAACTGCTGTTGAAAAAAATCCATCTGACGTACTGTAGCATAAGTAGGTGCCAAGGCATCATTTTATTCACTCTGTGTTTGATTTTGACATTTATCGGTATTTCGCTTTTTTTATGGCTCAAGTGGCAAAATATTTTTTTTTTGATTTCCTTCAACGGATGTCTTCGGTTTGTGGCTCACGAGACCAAAACCATTAACAGGAAATGAACACTAAAATTTGGATTTCATGTTTTAAATTTTCTTGGTTTTTTTTCTGTGTGTGAATCGTTGGAAAAGCAAAATGAAGTGCATCCCAGACAGAAGCGAAATAACGCTTTAAAAAATACTGCAAGCTCTTTGGAATGTTTGAAGATGGATTGTCACCGGTCTGGGTTTAAGCTCAGTAAGCTTTCGTGATTAAATTTGTTTAAATCTTGCTAATGAAAATTAGAAAAGCTATCGTGTCGGCTATTAAACTATTGAAGAGTCTTTGTTTCCAAATAAGTTTGGCAACTTGTAATAGGTTCTGCAGCTTGCGAAACCCTGGCCACTTTTCAGCACAATGTGGTTCCGTGCTGATTATAGATTTCAAACATCTTCACAATCGCTTTTTGAATCTGATGATATGGCAGCAGATATCGATCGGTCTTTATGAAATATCGGTGAAATGATTTGCCTCAAGTTTCGTGCCAGACCCGAGAGACTCTTAGAGCAGCGCTGCACATGTTATTAATTTAATGTCATTTTCGCATTGGTGTTGTAGTCCCGTATTGCTTTGAACACACTCATGAACTTACTTACTTCATTTGTTTTTACAACCCTTTGGTCAAGGTTTCAACCTAGTGTTTCATACCACCTATGTTGTGTGTGTTAATTTTATCCATGAGTGGCGAAGCCTACAGTTTAAAGTCGCCTCCGAACGACAGATTTTTGTGGATTTTTTCGCTGAATTTTATTTTAAACTCCGAGTTTTTACTAGAAGACTGCTCAGAGGATGTCGCCAAAGAAGTATTTTTCATATTCCGTTTTGTCCAAGATGTCCTATTGAATACGGCGACTTCTATGAGCACCTCGGTTAAACGGGGGGAGATAACCAGTCTCCAATTAAATTAAAGATGTGACGACATCGCTCGCATTAAGATCAATAATCGCCTAAACGAGGTGGTCTCCTACCACTTCTTGGTATGGTCATACCTGGAGACGTTGGGAACATTGTATTTCAGGAAGAATATTCCCTTTTTAACGCTGGCCTTTTGGGCACTATATTAGCTAAGGAAAGAGGTACTATGAAAAAAGTTTTTCTCTTTCACCATCAAACCGTTTTTTTTTTTTTTTTTTTTTTTTTTTTTTTTTTTTTTTTTTTTTTTTTTTTTTTTTTTTTTGCAAGCCGTATTTTCAGAAACATACAGTTGACTACACTCTAGTGTAGGCGATGTAATAGTTAGGTCTCGGAAGATTTCAAAGGCCTTTCCTAAATACTCAGAGCAAGATTTTGGCAAAGAAAATGGGCGATTTGCATTTGATGCCTACTGCCCGCTTTTAAAGCTCTCGGCCTGTAAGTGACAGGCGTATGTAGACTGTCAACCGCTTTTATGAGTACAGACGATTAATGGATTTATTGTTGAGGACATGACATTCCCACGGGACAAACGGACACTCCCAATTGAGGCGTAGACTGTTGTCTATTACCCGCTTCAATTAGAGAAACAAAGGCTTATAGTCAAGGGGCTATAATACTTAGTTTTGTGACTCTGTTTGATAATGATTGAGTCACTCACTGCCTTGTGCTGGTTTCTAGATCTTTGCACTTAAGACCTTGCATTACGCCACGATGACTCTTCATTCCAGTCCCATGAAAAAAAAAGTTTAAAGACCTTTACGGTGAATCTTCAATGCCATTTGAAAATAATTATTTTAAAGCATTTGAATTTATTTTTGTTTTTTTTTTTATAAATACGTACATAAGTTCCATCCTAATGCATGTAATTGCCATTTAAAAGTTGATTTCCAATTTAAATTAACATTCATGCATTCCCCTTTCCCTCCAGAGTCTAACAAACTCTTTGAAATGCAAATCTTAATTGAAAAAAAAATTTAAATTATTGCCATAATGACCCCGGGGTGTGTGACTAATTTTTAAAATAAAAAAAAAAATTTTTTTTTTCTTTTTAGAAATTTTTTTTGACTAAAAATATATCCCAAGTGCATGCGTACATGTGTGCGTGCATGTGTGTGTGTTTCTTTTTTTTTTGCTGTCACTGTAGCATTTGTCATTAATAATTTAGTCATCCGTGTCATTGGCATTTTGCACGAGTTAAAAACCAAAAGAATTATTCTCTTAATAACGAATTTAATAAAAACAAAGTCAAGAAAGCATTTTTTTTGTTCAATTATTTTTCACAGTCCACCTGTTTTAATTTAACGTATATAAAAGCCTAGTGGTGCTACTAAGGCTACAGCATTTGCTACTGGTGATGCAATACAATGCTACGAGTACTTTTGCTACAAAGTTGATGACGCTGTTAATGCTGAGTATTTTTTTAATATTTTTTTTTGTATTTTTTTTTTAATTAAAAAATATTTATTTTTGTGTGTGATTTTTGCCAATTTAAATAATTTTTTTTTCTTGTATTCTAAAGAATCATCATCAGTTTCCCTGTGTAATAATAATTTTATAAACTTTTCGAATCAAATATTTTTATATCACCGTGTGACGTTTCATGTCATTTGTTAATTTATAAAATTTGTCTTTTGCGCCATTTCCCAACCAATCCTCTCATCTAGCATCTCTTACGGTATGTTTATGTGGTTCGTGACTTAAATGTCTCTTTATGGATCAGGGAGGGGGGGGTATAGTTGTTTTCTTATGTCTAATTAAACGCTTTGATTTGTCACTTTCTACATGTGGCGGTGGTGCTCCCCACGTTCACCGTTCGCTCCTCATGAAATTTTCTGCCTGATTTTGTTTGTTTTTTTTTCTTCGTCTACGCTTGTCTCTTAATATTGTATCATGCGACAGGTGAAGGTTGCCTATTTCTGTGCGATAACGTTAATTATGCTTGAATATCTAAGAATTTTAATTTTAAATTCTATTACAAATAGAAAATAAATGAAAAATATGAAGAAAAACAAGTAAAAATTGTTTGATTTAATAATACCGCAGCAGCACTGTTGTGAGGAATCTGACACAGATGGCGTTGTCTCTTTTATTATTCGTAACATTCTCAATATTGTCTCGAGAAATAGTGAAATTTATCCAAAATGACCACAACACAACACCTGTTGTTTTTTAAACTGAATTGATGTCGAATTTCTCGAAAGATCATCCTCCGAATGATTCTTCCATTGGAGTTTCGTGTATTTTCTTCTGCAGTTTACCGAAGGCACATTATCGAAACTTCTTTGCTCTAGAATACTATCACTCTAATGCAAACCGTGACCAAGGGTGCCTAGCTTAAGGTGGTGACTCAGGGTTTATACATTGGATCTGTCATTAAGCGCTTTCTATATTTTAATTTCAAAACAGAGTGTGAGACACCCACCCACCACTTACCTTGTGGATGTTGATTTTGTACATGAGTGGCGAAACCTACATTTTAATGACGAGTCCGAATGAGAGATTTTTGAGATACTTTAAGAAAGTCCCCTCGATAAAAAGGTTAAATCGAAGAATATCGACGGCCTGTTTACAACACCTCCATGTGCCCTCAAATCACCCGTGCAGAATATCCACAAAGTCACTGGTGTGTGGCACGTAGCACAGTCCTGGTGAAAGCACATGTCGTTTGTGTTAAGATCATGCAGATTCCAAAGGAAGTTTGTAATAATCGCCCTGTGGAGCTAGCTGTTGACTTTTTTGAGTTGTGTTTTATACTTTTGGCAACTTTGTTTGTTCTTTGGCTTTAACGCTGAGCATGATTTGTCAACGATAATTAGAATAAGTTGCCAAAGCCCTTAGAGTCTGTACAGCGAACACATGTAGTTGCCTACGTTGTTGTTTATCTTTTGTTCTTGGATCAGTTGAATTTTAGACGAATGCAAGTCCAAGTTACTGCGCAATATTCCACAAGTTATAGTGTGCGAAAGGCACATTAAGACTTACAGTGAGCGTCATAAGTGAGTCAACACCCACTATAATTTTAAATTTCCTATTATGTTCTTAAGTATAAAAAAAGTTCCCTTATCATGAATTGTTTTTTTTTTGTTTTAGCATTTTAAACGTTTTTATTTTTGGAAATTTATTCGACTATTTACTTTTATTTACTATATTTACTTTTCTCGCTATATTTACTTTTCTCCTAAGAAAATTAATTATTTTATTGGTGTTTACTCACTTTTGACGCCCACTGTAGGTCTCTTGTGGGTGATCTTGCAGAGTGACTGTCTATAATTTTCCTGCTACAGAATAGTGACATTTTTTGTCGTGGTATAGATGTGTCGGTGGGAAATTTCTAAAACCCAAGTACAGCGCTTATAGTATTTTCTAGGTATTGGACTGTGTTCCGGAGTCATTGCATGGAAGAATATTCTCGCTTAGCATTTGAATTAATCGAAATATGTTAGCGGCGGCCTGACTTGCATGTTCAACTTCGTGTGAAAGATCAAGAAGTATGTGAGTGAAAAAGAAGAAAAAAAATCTAAAAATACTAAAAGAGTTCCTTTATTAGCCTAGAAAACGTATCAAATTATCTTCATTATCCTACCTCTTTTATTTAAATTGGCTTTAGTACAGTTATGAACCCAAAACTCATTTCAACAGATTTTTACTCATCCAACAATGAACGAAGCTGCTAGTGATCTTCTTTAACTTGCAACTGTCAATAGATCATCGTTCGTTCGGCCATTAAACAACAGATGACCAATTTCAACTGTCTCAGATCTTAGTTATTCGCAAACCAAGATGAAGGATAAGCAGTTTTTATTTCAGTGGCTCACAATAAAGTTAAGAAACTAGATGAAACCTCAGGATGTGTTATACAACCGTGAAATTGAACTGATGAGGGGTAGCTTTTGTCGTATGATTGTATAGTGAAGCTTAACAAGGACTTCGTTGTAGCTATGCATTACTCTATTGAATGTGCTCTAAGTACAACACGACAGGAGTTAAAATTGCCATTGAATATCGCTCATTATAAAGGTATGCATCAGAGATCAGCAATGAATTGTTCTTTCGCTACTCATAAGCACTCACGAAATCTTAGTATAAATGCGTCTGCAATATTGAAATTTAACTAAGTACTCTGATTCATTCGTACTCACTACAACGTTGATTTATAAGTACAGGTTGCAATGAGTATGCGTACAACGTTGACATCAAACTCATACCATTCGAAATATGTTTGATTCATAAGCCTACTCATTCAAAATCATAACTTTAGGAAAATACTTATAAATGGTTCGTGTGACTCGAATCATTCATCAAAATTTACAGTTTTAGTTGTTGTTGTATTCACAAAAAAAAAAAGAAAAAAGACTCATAAGCATAAAAGGAAAGAGTAGCAAGCAGAGCAAACACACAACCTTTTAGTGAGTATTTTAGTGTTAGTACGCGAAACATACTCATTTTGTGATTCGTGTAAAAGTTGAGTCGTGGAGAATCGAAATCAACAACATCATACGTGTTGTTAAGTATGAGTACGATGAGTACTTCAAACTTTGAATATGCGTAGAGACTCCATGATATTAAAATAAGTATGAATGAGTATAAGTATCAGAAATTATGAGTATGATTCGATGCTACTCATCTTTTTGAATGCTCATTGCTGATCTCTGGTATGCATGGACAAACATCAATTGAAATATTTTGTTTGTTGTTGTTGTTGTTTTTTTTTTAAACGAAATTAAATTAAAAATCTCAGTGGAATTTTGACACCTACTCTTGGGATTACATTTCTGATTTGCAATAAAACAAAAAAAGGGCGTAGTAAAGTAAGTGAGAGAAAGAGGATTAGCAGGAAATCAGGGATATATTAAAAACAACTCCTTCAAAAAAGAAAAAAAACAAACAAAATCTGTGTGAAATACAAACGCATAAAATGCCATGAGAAAAATTAATTCCCCCAAAAAAAAAAAAAATGAAATAAAAATCCAAAGAGAATAAACAAAAACACACACCCACATGCACTCATACTATGTATGTACGTATACAATATTTGTTTTTGCATCAGTTACAGTTAAAAATTTTTTTATGGTGGTGTATTGTGTACCAGCAAAAAATACCCAACATATCAATAAGTGTTAAAATGTCTATGGGTGTGTCTATATGTGTGTGTTTACATGCCTAAGAATTTTTTTCTCGCACTCTCTTTTTTTGTTTTCCTTCAATATATTCTCCTGAGCTTTTCCATCAACATACTCTCATTGTTTTCTTTGTCTGTTATTCTTTTTCCCCCTTGTATTTTTTCCTTGACAACAATTCGAGCAGAGGGAGAAGATGGAGAAACAAATTATCTCTCTAAAGAGCCATAATATTGCAAAAACTCTTGATACTCAAGTGATTTCAGCAAGCGCGAGAGAGACGGAAGGAGTGAGTTTTTTTTGCTTCTTTTTGCAGTCGAAACACTTGATTTCTAATGCAAAATTAATTGCCATTTAAACAGATTTCCCCAGCTTCCGTCATTTTTTTCTTTCATTTTTTGCTTGCAATTCTTTCGTTTTTCATTTCTGTACTTGGTTGGTTTTCTTTCTTGGAATTGAAAAATCATGAAGAAAAAAAAAAATACATTTTCTAGCAATGAAATATTGACAATATATGGTATGTGTGTTACGTAGGTCGCTGTATAAATTTTTTTTTTTATTTAAAAATATTGAAAGCTGGAATAAAAATTATGTAAAGGATATACTGTAAGCTAGCATGTACGAGGATAGCTAATTTTAAATGATCAGGTCACACTAACGGCAAAAATAACGTTCGTTGTGAATTGCAACTCAAGCTCTAAGCTCCTATGGGAAATCATATGAATTCCAAAATAAATTTCATTGTTGTGGTTATCTCCACAGTTCAGTCATGACAGTCAGTGAAAAATGAGCCAAGAAACACCTTCGTGGACAGTTACAAATGAGACAACAATAGCCGCTCCTTAGGAGTATAGATTCTGCAGAAATCGTGTGCCCCTTAGTAGCACAGATTCTGCATAAATCGTCTGCTCCTTACAATTACAGCCGCCTCTTATGACTACAACCGCCCCTTACCACTACAGCTTCTGCAGAAATCGTTCGAAGGGATACTGCCTTTATCAGAATGCCTCCCAAGAAAGAAGAAAATTAGTTCTCTTCCTATCCTTTCTGTCAACAGACCCTAATAGTACTGAACGTGTCTTTATGCTACAAACCAAATAGATGTTCCTGAGTTGCTTCTATGCTTACGGGCCATTACACTTTCATGCCCTACCCCCTTAAAGACGCGAATACACTTCGACCTAGCTGAAGTCGCCGTAGTCTAGTAGCAAGTGTGTTGCCTTATTAGACGTGATGCCACGGTTCAAACCCCAAGTCAGACATCAAAACGAAAATATGAAAAAATATTTCTTTGGCGACTTCCTCTCAGCAGATTTCTGGCAGAAACTCCGATAGTAAATGAAATTGCCATGAAAAGTTTCTCAAAAATCTGTCGTTCGCAGTCGATTTTATACTGTAGGTACCGCCACTCATCTATGAAATTAACAGCAGCTAAATTGCAGCTAGGTCGTAATCCTAACTGAAGAGTTGTAATGACCAGTTACAGGGTGGCTGATATATAATGCAACAAAGTAAAGCGCTATATTTTTTAATTTTTTTTTTTTTAATTTTATTGTTCAAAAGCAAAAAATTTTGAAAATAACATCAAATTTTAGAATCAGTTTAGATTTGTTCGAATGGGCCACCTTTGGTACGAATTATGACCTTCAAACGGCCGACAAAGCCATCACAGGCTGCACGAAAGTGGCTCTGCGGTATTTTGGCCCATTCCCGGCGAAGCGCAGTCTTGAGATGATCAACACTTTGGTATTTTTTAGTGAGAACCTTACTCTCCAAAATGCCCCAGGCGCAAAAGTCCAACGGATTGAGATCCGGAGATTTTGGTGGCCATTTTGCGGTAGAAATGAAGCGAGGAATCTCCTTTTTAAGCCATTCTTGGTTGACGCGTGTTGAGTGCGGTGTTGCTGAGTCCTGTTGGAATGTCCGTGGTCTGCGGCCGAAATGTTTGTTCTGGTGGCCAATCGCAAGTGTAAATTTCCAGCTGACCTCTTTCAAACAAACTGCTCAATTTGGAATGGCTTCTCATCGGAGAAAACCAAATTCGGTAACTGGCCATTTTCATGCAAGCGAAGTAACTCCTTGGCTCTTTCCAGTCTAACTTTTTTTTGTCCATCGGTGAGCTCTTGCACTTTTTGGAACTTCAATGGCTTTAGTCCAAGCTCATTTTTCAATATGTGTTGCATTCGTTCTCGCGATATGTTCAGCTCACGAGCAGCTCTACCACTGCGGCGTGGCCTTCTGGCCTTCACTTTTCGGATCATTTCTGTTGTTGTTACCGTTTTTTTCGTCCACTTTTTGGACGCGATGCAACACTGCCAGTATCACGGTAACGAGCAATGGTACGAGAAACAAAAGATGTATTCACATTTAAATGCTGGAGGGCTCTAACGATAGCCACTTGTGGTTTTCCAGCCAAATCTAAAGCAATCACACTATCACGCTTGAATTCCATCACGAATAACAATAACAATAGATCGAAACGCTTTTGTAAGCTTGTGAATAATAAAATGAACTGTCACTGGAATAAATCTGTCAGCTGTCAGACAAGCGGTTTACAAATGATAACAACCTGAAGTTGGTTGCAATACTTATCAGCCACTCTGTATGTATGTATTTAGCTCTTAACAGTTTTGAAAAAATTCAATACGCTCTTCAAGCTCTTCCACAACTTTATCGGGTCTAAAGGCTCGTTCGTTTAGTGATGGTATGGTTTCGGTTAAGCCGGAAGAAGTACTCAGTAATCGCTTAACAACATACTCATTGATTTTGGCGAGAGATCAAAGTACAGACCTCGACTTTCACATTTTGATCAAGAAAATCAGTGGTCTTCTGGCAAAAACTCTGAGAGTAAATAAAATTGCCATGAAAAGTTTCACAAATCTGTCATTGGGAGGCGACATTAAACTGTAGGGTGCGCCATTATTTTCGTCTACCGTTGTTGGCTCACGCTGAACTGCATTTGTACGCCAAGCTGAATTATTATATACCGAATATGTACTGAAAATGGCCTAGAAATGAGACCTTTCCCCAAACAGCTTGATAGGGCAGGGAACAACAGAGAAACATGTTTAAATAGCACTTCTGTGTTGAATCCGTTGCAAAATCCATTTGTATATGTGGAGTCGCATCAGTAACAAATGCATTTTGCAATATGTGGAGTCGCATCAGTATGTACGATTAAACATTTCAAGATTTAAAATAAATTTTATCACACGACCCTCTTCCATATCAAGCCTCTGCATTAACTCAGTTGTAGAGACATTGAAAATTGGCAACACGATAAATTATGGTTTCACATTTAGCGCTCCCTAGAGTGTTTGAAAAAAAAAAAAAAAAGTTAGAGTGAGAGTGAGAGTGACTAAAGGGGAAAATTTCCCTCCCTCTCTATCGTGTGTTATCTTCGCTTTGATTTTAATAAAATTATTAATTTTTTTTTGTTGTTTCCCATTGTTTTTGTATCATCATGGGAACTGTTGGGATTTTTGTTTTAAGAGAGTAGGAAATGTGAAAGGATATGGGATGGTTTACTCAGTCTCCTAAGCGTGTGTCAGTCAGCGAATGAGTGAGTAAGTGAGTGAGTGAGCGAGTGAATGAATAAATATTTCTTGTGTTACATGACATTGATGGATGTATTGTTATCAATTATGCCTTTTTATAAATATTTTTCTTCTTTTGATTTTTTCATCCTTTCTCTCTCTCTCTCTTTCTCTCTCTCTCTCTGTGTTTTCAATCCATTTTTATACTCACATAAGCTGCTTTATTTTGCTTTTCCATCATCCCTGTCATGCTCATCATCATCATTATTATTATTGTTGTTGTTGTTTTGTTGGTTTTATATTATAGCAGCAGCAGATTAATTTTTATTAAAATTCAAAACGTTTTTCTTTCTTCTCTCTCTCTCTCTCTCTCTCTCTCTCTCTCTCTTTAGGACTTGCCATCTCTTTTGTTCTCTTTTTAAAATGGCATTAAATTTAATACTTTCTTCCTCTTTCTTCTTTCTCTTGGCATGATTATTGTTTCATGCTTTCAGAAATATCTTCTGTAATGTAGACAGCATTTCTGGTTCGAGTTTTTTTTTTTTAAATATTTTGAATAGTTTTCGATTTATTAAACTGCTGGACTACTAATGTGAGGATTCTAGTTTCGAAAACAAACAAGTTTTTATCAGGTTTTGTCGAATTTGAAAAATTAATAGGGTCTTCAAATAGTACAGCCAAGAACCATAGATCGCAGACGAACTTAGGAAAAGAGGGGGACTTAATGATTAAGTTAGGAAACTCTGCGTTGTTTCTAGGCATCGTCACAAATTGAAGCTGGAAATTATATTCACAGGTGGTGGTAGATGCTTCTGTGTTCATTAGGCCACTCTGATCTTGCAAACCTACAGTGGTGGCCTTATAATTAGAAACTATGTTTCTGGAACACAGTTCTCTGGAGTGATGAATCTAAGTTTAATTTGTCCCAATCTGATGGAAAAACGTATGTAAGACGTCCTCCAAACAAAGCCTTTGATCCCAGGTACACAGTGAAAACCGTAAAACAAATTAACAAACATACATGTTGCTAAGTCGTTTCTAATTATAAGGCCACCACTGTATATCCAACTGGGGTATTAAACGGTACCTATAAACAAATCTCTTTATTCTGAAGAGTTCAGTCAAATAAGACAGGAAATAAGAAGCCTTGCACGAACATCCATCTCTTCATGGTATGTGCTGAAAGCTCGAACTGTATCTACACACATACGTACATAAATGGTCTTTATAACCCTTCAGTGGGGTTTACGACCTAGCTGCTCACAGCACTTATGCTGTGTGTGTTAATTTTATACATGAGTGGCGGAACTTACAGTTTAAAGTCGACTCCGAACGACAGATTTTTGAGAAAATTTTTTATTTTTTCAAAAATCTGCTGAGAGGAAGTCGCCTAGGAATTATTTTTTCATATTTCGTTTTGTTGGAGTTTTCTGAGCTGGGGTTTGAACCGTGGCCTCACGTCTAATAAGACAACACACTACCTACTAGACTATGACGACTTCGCACCCTTTCTGCTGCTGCAAAGTAGCAAATCTTGCAGATTTTATATGAGGGGACCCCGATTCTATTGGCATACCTTCCTATAACGTAGTAATCTGTGCGCCAACTTGTAACGAATAACCACAGCTCCGTCAAGGTAGGAATGGACCTCTCCGAGCCTTTTGATACCGTGCGAGGTTTCAGACAAGGCGACCCCTTATCATGCGACCTCTTCAACTTCGTCATGGAGAGTGTTCTGCGAAAGGCAGGAGTGCATCGCATTGGCACTATTTTTCAAAAAAGTGTCCAGTTGCTTGCGTACGCTGACGATATTGACATAATAGGGCGTACGAAGCGAGATGTTACTGCTGCCTTTAGTGCTATTGAACGCGAGTCGACCAAGATGGGTTTGGCAGTAAATGAGGGCAAAACAAAGTATATGTTATCGACGAGTCGAGACGCGCGGCGTATTGATTCTCAGATTACGGCCGATAACTATACTTTTGATACGGTCAAGGAATTCATCTATCTTCATCTACCGTTACCACCAGAAATGATGTCAGTCTGGAGATCAAGCGCAGGATCACTCTTGCCAACAGGTGCTACTATGGTCTCAATAGGCAATTGAGCAGCAGAGACCTCTCTCGTACGACAAAACTAACACTCTACAAGACACTCATGCTACCCGTGCTTCTTTATGGCACAGAGGCATGGACCCTATTAAGTACAGATGCAGCGGCCTTGAGAGTGTTCGAGAGAAAAGTACTGCGCAAGATCTTCGGTCCAGTGCGAGTTGGCGATGATTTCCGTATCCGATACAACAGTGAGCTCCTCAACAACATAGACAGCGCATTAATATCCAGCGGCTGCGCTGGCTCGGCCATGTCGTTCGAATGGAGGAGGATGCGCCGGCGAGACGGGTATTTGATGCGGGAATCTGCGGAAGTCGGCGAAGAGGACGACCTTGCATCCGTTGGAAGGACCAAATCGAGGAAGCCCTGTCATCGATTGGTGTGACCAACTGGCGTAGGAGCGCACGAAGCAGAGGCGCCTGGAAGGATGGGTTGCGGCAGGCCGAAATCCGATAAACGGGTTGTTATGGCCAAATAATTAAGATTCGAGAAAATAACAAAATCTTTCCTCTTTTTCAGGTTAGTACAGCAGAGTCTAGCAATACTGAATGTGCATTCATGCTATCGACGATTTTGAATCGTGCTCATCAACGGAATTTCCGATGAAATGGGTATTACCTGTGAATGATCCGAAAATTTTCCCTGAGAAGTCAGTGATTTTATTGGAGAGTATGGGATTTGAAATTGCCGTAATTTATTAGACGAGAGCACCTGTTTGAAACCCCAGCTCACAGATCTCGCACAAAATCAAATTTGAAAACAAAATTTCCTTTCGACGACTTTCTCCTCTCAGCAGTCTTCTTACAAAAATTCTGAGAGTAAATTAAATTCCCATGAAAAGTTTCTTAAAAATCTAGCGTTCAGAGTCAACATTAAACTGTTGGTCCCACAGCTCATGATTAAAATAACACAGACAGCGTGGGTAGTGTGAGAAGCGAGGTTTCCATCCTGTAATGGCGTATCAAATCAATCAATAAGAAATGTCCTGGAAGTCATGTAGCTCGGGTTGATTTAAAAATTTCCTTGAGAAGTTATATGCGTTCATTGACGGGAAATGTCTGTGGAGTGATGGGCTTGCATCATGCAGGTTTTTCGAAAGCAGAATAGAAAAAACTCTCTTAACAAAAGAATTAAAAAACTTTTGTAATAGAAAGCCAAGCATGAAAGAATCTGTACTTAACGAAAGTTATGGATTTAAAACGACATTTTTAGTTTCCTTTTGGCAGCTGAGGTTTCCGCATGTCATACTTTGACAAGAAATCAATTTGAATTTATACTTCCATTAAGTTTTGTAATTAAGGCAATAGAAATGGCCAAATTTCACACTTGAACACTACTAATGTTAAATGTCATTCAATTTATTGTGAGTTCTTCAATCCTTTACTGTATCAATTAAAATTTATTTTAAAATTTTTTCAATGATAACAACAATTTCATTTTGCCACAATCAATACATATTAATTAACTTTGGTTTTTCTTTTCAATTTCTTTGCAGGTATGTTATGCTCTTCTCTAAAATTCAATTGAATTTTTCATCTCTGTGAGTATAAATTTTTAAATTCTAACTTAAACTGGGTTATGTGGGACGCATGAACATAGACGGTACTTCCGTAAATTGTTGTTGAATTTAGATGAGTAATTGAGATCCCTAAGGGATAAGCAAATCGCCTCACGTTGATTCCTTTACAAAACGATGATAGGAAATGAACCCAATTAGGTTTCAGGCAAATCTAGCACTTTATTTATGGATGAACTGAGGGGATGATTTCTCTTAGTATGGGTACGGTGATAATGGCCCCATCGTGGTCTAGTAGGTAGTGTGTTGGGTTATTAGACGTAAAGCCAGGGTTCGAGCCCCAGGCCTGACATCAAAACGAAATACGGAAAAATATTTCTGCGGCGACTTCCTCTCAGCAGTTTTCTGGCAAAAACTCTGAAAGTAAATGAAACTGCCACGAAAAGTTTCTCAAAAATCCTATCGTTCGCAGGCGACTTTAAATTGTAGCTCCCGCCACTCATGTATAAAATTAACACACACACAACATGAGTGGTGTGAGAAGCTAGGCCTTAATCCTGATTGAAGGGTTGTAACGGCCGTAAATGGCCACCAGTTGTACATATCCTAGGGTTGAAAATACTACTTGGTATCCGTCTTAGGAATCTCGAAGCGGTCACCTTAACTTCTACTCGGTTAAAGACAGATTTCAGTTGTAGTGACACGAAGAAGAAGATATCACGGAGCATCTTCTATGTTCCTGCGAAACTCAGGCGAAGCATTCTGGGACAACCATTAATTATCTAGCCTTAGTTTTATTCAATTACGTGACCGGCTTAAGAGAAATAGTAGCCAGTATTTGTAGGATATTTAACACGATTGGTGCAATTTTACGTTCTGGTTCGACTGAGCTATACTTCACGCAAATTCTAAGATAACTTAATTAACTCAACATTGCCGATGCATTGTCGATTAAATACTGGATCTGAAATTACAGAACACTTCATCTAACCCTTGTGGTATTAGTCAACTTTTACCATCTACAGGGTGGCAAATTTAAAAGTTTATATTTAAAAATGAAATTAAACTAAAACGTTTCAAAATTTTCAAATTTATTTTTTTGTTGTGAAGTACATTTGTTCCGGTTAGAAATGGAATATTATTTCATTCATATGGCTTGCCTCGGCTGGCCCCACAGTACCTCATTCGATCGGTTCAATTTTCACACACTTTTTCGAGCACACGGTGTCGTATCTCGCCAATGGCATCACGAATGTTGGCCTTAAAATGCTCAATTGTCTCTGGTTTGTCGCCATAACATTTTTCTTTAACGCCGCCCCACAGAAAATAGTCCAATGGTGTCAAATTGCAGCTTCTTGGCGGCCAATTGACATAATCATTTCGGCTAATTAAGACATTTCACGAAATAAATCGATTATGGCAACATAGAACGATAATACATTTTTATATAATAATTTACAAATTAATGCCAGCATATAAGCTACGTTTTATATTACAAACACTACTATTAAAATCAATAAAATCATAATATAATCGTGTTTTCACACCAAAATTTAAAACCTGATTTTAGCATTAAAACCATAAACAGCTGATTTTGCGTTCACACTGCAAGTTTTATTAAAATTGGTTTTAAATTCATGACATTTATGACTGCGAGAAAAAAATTTTATGAGCAATATGCCTTATTTCATTTTGATATATTTAGCTTCTGACTTACCTTTCGCACAAGAAACTATATTCATTGTGACCAGAAACAACACACATTTCGATTAATAATTAAATATTTACAAATTTTTAAAATTTTCATCGAAGAAATTAAAAATATTCGAAATTTTTCCTTTTTTAATACAAAATAAATGATTATTTACATTTATTTATTTAATTACATTTGTTTTTGTTTTTATCAGCTGTTTTCAGGTTTTCAGAGCTGGTAGCTCTGATTTAGTACATTTAGTACATCAAAACAAGGTTGTATTTCATAAAACCAACTTAAAACCAATTCAAAAAAGGTTTTATTTTGGTTTTAACACAATAATTTTGTATGGTAAAATCAGGTTTTATTTTTGGTTTTAACGTTAAAACCAACTTTTGCGTTAAAACCACTCGGTGTGAAAACACTATAAGTTAAACTCGTTACATAATCTACGAAAAGGAAAATTATATCCATAGTTCGTTCTATAAAAATCTAAAGAAAGAGGACGATAGTGCCGTGAAAATCTTGCTGGAATACTGAAATTCAGGTTATAAAGCAAAAACTCAGAATCGATATCACCTTTAATCAGATTAAAAACAAAACAAACCCCTAAAACAGTCCTTCTACGTTCCAAAGTTGGAAGTTTTATCAAACCTAATCTAGCCTCATATGACGGAAACCCATTGGCATAATCCCAACCTAAGCCACGTAAACAGAATAATAAAAACTGCTTCGGCACAGACTCTATTTAATCACTATGACAACGATAGTATGGATTCCAAATAATAGACGCATACTCCAAAATAGGTCTAACAAGTGAAATGTATAGCAGTCTCGATATAAAAGGATCAATGAATTCCCTAGCCTATCTTTTCACAAAACCAAGAACAGCCCGAGCCTTGCCAATCATCATACTAATATGATCAATGAAAGATAATTTCATATCCAATAATACTCACAAATCAAGAAATGTAGTCACAGTTTCCAAGGGGGCAAGAATTAATCACATAAGTGGACGAATTTACGCCCCCGCGAGAGAAAACCATGCATTTACATTTCTTCAAGTTAAGATCCATTAAATTAATTCTGCACCAATCATCAATCATCTGTGATCATCATCAAAAGTATAAAATAATTTAACGCCGTCAGCATACATGAGAATATTACAATCAGAAATAGAACAAGGAAGATCATTTAGACACAATAAGAACAGTAAAGGACCCAAATGGCTACCCTGCGGAACACCGGAAGTAACATACACTGTCTTAGACAATACATTCCTAAACAATACCCTCTGAGTCCTAAGGGAGAGGTAGGAGTCTAGCCAACGATGAATAATATCAGGAATACCGATTAATGAAAGTTTAAGAAGCAAAATTCTATGATCAACCCTATAAAAGCTTTACTGAAATCAGTATAAAGTACATCAGTCCGAGCTCTGGCAAGAAAACCCCTGAAAACATGTGTAGTAAATTCAAGAAGATTAGTGACAGTCGACCTACCTTTCAAAAAACCATGTTGGAAAGGGGATATTAAAGATCTCGCATTAAAAAAGAGATAATCCGTCACCAGTTTCTCCATCAACTTGGGAATAGCACTGAGTTTGGCAATACCCCTATAATTGGAAATATTGGATTTATTACCCGACTTATACAAAGGAATTATAAATGAACTCTTCCAAATAGATGGAATATGACCAGCCCTCAGAAGCCCATTGAATATAAAGGTCAAAGGACCACTCAAAACAACAGCGCACTTTCTTAAAATACAGGCCGGTTCCCCGTCAGGGCCCGGCAAGTATGTAAGTTCACATTAATACCATAAAGAGAGGGTACAGAAACAAAAAAAAAATCGGTGCGATGACCCCATTTGCAAACAAAAATGTGCACCACAAGCCTTAGCAAACAGGTTCTAGAATTATAGGGTTGCCATATGTCGTTTGAAGTCGCCGTGGTGTAGTAGGTAGTGTGTTGGCTTACTATTCGTAAAGCCCGGGTTCGTATCCCAGGTCAGACATCAAAAATGAAATATGAAAAAAAAATATTTCTTCGGCGACTTCCTCTCAGCAGATTTCTGGCAAAAACTCTGAGAGTAAATAAAATTGCCATGAAAAGTTTCTCAAAATTCTGTCGTTCGGAGTCGACGTTAAACTGTAGGTCCCGCCACTCACGTATAAAATTAACGCACACAACATGAGTGGTGTGAGAAGCTAGGCCGTAATCCTGACTGAAGGGTTGTAATGGCCAATTATGTATGTATGTATATGTCGTTATCTTGAAACTATGGATTCCACTAAGATATAGTCGGTGATGAGGAATTTTGCTAATTGGATCGTACTTTGTCTTAAGATGCAATAAGTTCTGACAGTATCTCTAAGGCATCAGTTGTCAGGTGGCTATCTCAAAATGTACGATAATATGTTTTTTGCACTAAGTTGGTTTCGTACCAGATTTGCACTTTAATTATTAGGACGTGGTCGAGAATCGTGAGCATCTTATCGAGAGTATTACACATTTACCATCATTATTGGCGATTAGAGCCCTTCATTCGGAGTTACAGCTTAGTATCTGCCGCCACTCTCATTGGGTTTTTTTTCACGAGCGGTGATCCCTACTGTTTCAAGCCAACACCCAATAACTGTTCAGTTATGCCTCACACTTTTATCAGAAGTTGGCTGAGAAGAGAGCTCCGAAAGCGATATTTTTTCAAGATGTCAGAACTGGGGTTTGAACATTTATCGCCTGATAACTAGGCTCGAGAGTAATCTTATAGAATAATCACGTCCAAGTCCTTTGGTATGCTAGACACCAATTTATTAAATCGAGCTCTTTGATAGGGAAAAAGTTGACTTTTGATAGGGTAGAAGTGGGGCTTTGATAGGGCAAAAGTCGGCTATTCCGTTTTGGGTGATACACAGTATAAACCATAACGAAACTGATATGTCGGTTAAAAGCTTCAACGTTAATTTCAGAAATATTCGTATAAAGAGCTACTAAGAACCTAAAGTTTTAAATTCAACCGAATGCGGAAGTATTTTCAGGTTCTTTTTTTTGTCGCTGTTGCTATTCAAATTTTATATTTCTTAACACAATATTATCAACAGCGGGTCTATCTCTGTTTAAAACTTCGTATCTGATTCCTTAATCTTGTGCTACTCATGGAATTGAAGATGGGACTGGCAAGCGTTTTTAAACATTTTTCAAAGAAAAGCTTAAATATGAGAGGAGTAAGTACCCGTGAGTAGTACTCAAATGTGTGATTGATAGTTTGGAAAGGAGTCAGTGTAGTGGAGAGGTGTGTTGGCCGCCAGCACAGTTCTGTCTTCACTTTTGAATTGTATATTTAGCAAGCTGAGTTTGCATTACTAAGTGTTGTATTTATGGACAGTAAATCCAATGGCTTAAACATTAAGGCTATTCACTTAAGGAAGGAATTTTAGAGGAAAATAATAACCCTTCCCAAGGCAATGAATAGAATTTTAAGCAACATTATTTGCACATTATTTGCAACACAAGAGAATTTATATTCTTGTAGTCTCTTGCGACGTTTCTTGTTTACTTGAACACCCCTACTGTGTTTATCGTTGACACATTTCTTCTCTCAGCAGTTAAATCCTTGTGTTTAATTGCATTTTAATATTTTAATGTGTATTGTCTCTTCATATTCTCCTTAATTTCTCACTTCCTTGCTCTATTATCCTGTGAGTAAATATTTATTTTTCTTCTTTCATATTCGATAGTTCGTATACCATGTTGTGTAAATATTTATTCATTCTATTATTGTTTCTTCATATTTATTTCAATTTCTATTCTTTTAATATTTTTATTACACTTTAATACTCTTTTACTTGCTACTACACCCCTCCCCCATGCATTGCAAATAACTTCTTTGCAATCCGTGATCGAATTTACTGGCATCTGTAGAGCAAGACATCCTAACCATAAAGCCTGACACTGATTAACATGCCATCAACATTGTGCCTAGTCTTGTCCGGCAATCTATAGAAATTATCCTTGTCTTCTTCTTGTACTGGTACTTGTTTCTTTACTTTCCTTGTTTGCTTCTTAGCCATTTACTGGTTTTGGTTATGTTTCTTTGTTTCTGGAGGATATTTGCCATCCTAACTTTCATTTTTATTTTGTTTTTATTGTATTTGTATTGACACCCAACGCAGTAGTAGTGGATGGATGAAGTTATTTTAACTTGTTGGACAGTAGAGTTGTTTAAGTCAGGATATCATGGTAGAGAGTGGAGGATGGAGGATGCACTGGATTCGATATCATATTTTATTAAATATTTTCATTTCCTATCAAGATTATTTGTTTTGATGATGCCAAGAAATTCTGTTTTCAATGTAAACCTTTCAAAATCTTAACTCCAATTGTGTTACAGTGCGTGACAATAAAAATTACACAAGATTTCAAATATCTTCCGTTCATTAACACAATTTTTAATAATTAAACTGAAATCATTCTTGAATTTAGTAAAGACAATATTTCACAAAAAAAAAAGTGTTTCAAGCAAATGCCAGTTGGCAACTCTATCGTACTAGAACCTGTGAAAAGAGGCTAATCTTCTGCTAAGCTAGCAAAAACTAGATTAACGAAAGGGAATCTGAAGCGTCTCTAGGGTTTAATGTACCTTAAAAAGAGAGAGAGTGAGAGAGAGAGAGAAAGAAAAAAGATTAAGCAACCATTTGCAGTACTGTTATCTTATCGTATGAAGCCTTTGAACGTGACACATGCTTAGCTTCTAAGATAAATGTCAAATGGAAAGAGTGAACTTACTTAAATGTTCATTACAACCTTTTAGCCAGTATTACAACCTATCATCTCTTACCATCCAAGTTGTTTATGTTAATTTTCTCCAAGGGTAGCGGGACCTACAGTTTAAAGTCGACTCATTCTTTAATCACAATCTGATCGATTTGTTGAAGAGCCTTTGACTCTATTTACCCACCTTTCCAAATATCTGCCTCTACTCCATGTGCACTCATGAGATATCGTGTTGAGACGGGAAACTGAAATCCACTTCGTTAGATTGTGACACCTAAGGAAGTCGCCTAGATAAATAGATGATATGACAGAGAGTTCGTGTTAGAACTAGACAATACTATGGAGCTGATAGCCACAAAAGATGTGTTCAGCTTTCAGCTCTTTTTCTACATTGCTACAGCTATGACAGTGTGGTTGTGTAGTTAAATTCGAGGGAGATTATTTTCAGTATAACCAGGACTGGTTTGGATACGTCTACTCTACTGTGATCCAAAAGCGACCTAGCGTGGTAGATGAATTGACTTTGAACTGATCTCGCTTTTTTAAACTCCTAAAACTATGCCAGTATTTATTAAGTTGCTTACTTTTCGTTTCATTCATTAAATAATAAATTTAGCAAATTTCATTCAAATTCAGTTCAAGGAAATAAAAAATACCCACAAAAAAAACTTTTAAAACAGAAAAAAATTTTGTAAAATTTTTATAAAAATGTTGCCATATTTTATTCTGATAACCGCAGAAATATTTCTATTTTCCTTCATTTTTTTATTATAATTGACAATCTACATTTAGGCTACACGGTTAGAGAAAACTATTCTCAATTTATACTTCAAAATATGTATGTTTTGTTGTTCTTAAATAAATTCTATTTATTTAACAAATCTTTTTACAAAATTATCTCTCTATTGTATTTTAAAATCAATAAAAAAAAATATTTTTTTTACAATAAAATGCTCAGAATTTTAATTTTTATTTGATTTTATTTTTGTAGAAAAATAAGCCACAAAAATAAAATGAAAACATTTCAATAAATTCCAGTAAAATGTTAACAAGAGAATCGTTCCCTTTCTCTCTTTATCTAACTGTTAACATTGTAAGCTCTCTTATTTTCCTATACAGTAATTTCTATAAAATAAACTGAGAATAATAACAACAACACAATTCAATATCTCTCTCTCTCTCTTTCTCTCTCAGTGTGGTATCAGGATATTTATTTCGTAATTGTAACAAATTCTATGACAGAAAACAAAAAAAAACAACAACAATAATTGCTTCAAATAATTGTTTATAGAGAGAAAAAAACACCAACAATAACAACTTAATTGTAAATTGAGTATTTTTATAAAAACAACAAAAACTATTTATCAACCTACATATAGGTTTGCTAATGTAGGAAGAGTTGCATTGCTTTGGTGAGAATCCATATGAGAAGATGTTTTTTAATTGCTGCATACAGAAGTATTGTGTTGTGGATTTCATTATTGAATGTTTACTACCAATATAATCGAGGAGCACTTTCTTCAGTAGTGTCATCATTTAAAAATAGATTTCTGATGCTATTCATAGCAAAGGCAAGAACCTTTCGCTTAGTGGACTAATTGAGGCACATTCAACAATATATTCATAACACGACAATGTACAGTACCAGCCTTTAAATGGAGAATGGAGTCATAGTAATGGCCTCATTAACGTGCCAATGTGTAGAATGATCATCTCTTTCGAAGACAGTTGCAAGAAGTCAGAATTAATCGAAAGGCAAAGCTCTGGCTCTGTGTTATGAACTGAATTTCAATGGAATTCAACAATGCTTGAGCATTTGTCTCTTCTTTCAGGCATGTTGCCATCCGTGTTAGTTGTTGTAATGAACACTGTTCTGGATAGACCATGGATCAGGATATCAATCTGGATAAGAAATGCTTTAAAACAGTAATTAAGCCTGAACCTTATTATCTAGGTTACAAAGCACATGAGCAAGCGGTTACCTTTGTCCTTAAATCGCACATTACATCCGGATAAGGCTTATAGGGGACCTGGAGTTTCTGCCAAATAAACGTGCGAACAAGTTGGTCCATGGTGGTAACTCTATCCGGTCGTACGCTCGCTTAGAAGACATACGTTTAGTTGCCGTATTCTAGTAGGTAGTGTGTTGGCTAATTAGACTAGAATACATGGTTTAAACTCCAGCTCAGACATCTCGAACAGGCCAAAACATGGTAAAAATATTTCCTTCGGCAACTCTCCTCTCAGCTGTCTTCAGGAAAAAAAAATTCGAGAGTAAATAAAATTATGAAGATAAACTGGCAGGTCATTGTATAAAGTTAACACACACAACCAGGGTGGCGATACTTCAACCATAGTACGATCTTCCATCCACAGATCAATACAAACATGTTCGGAATTACTATTCGTATGGCGAGACATCAAACAAAATACAAAAAATATTTCTTCAGCGACTTTCGCTCAGCAGATTTCTGGCAAAAATTCTGAGAGTAAATAAAATTGTCATGAAAGGTTTCTCAAAAATCAATCGTTCGAATTCGACTTTAAACTGTAGATCTTAGCTACTCATGTATAAAATTAATGTACACAACATAGGTGGTGTGAGAAATTAGGTCGTAATCCTGACTGAAGGGTTGTAATGACCAATTATGTATGTGTGTAAAATATCATGGATATCATGTATTGATACAGTTTATATACCTTAAATCGATGAATGAATTCAGTTTTGCACAAATCCAATGTTAAAATGTTCATGGTGCTCTGCTTACTAGGATCGCCTCAAAGTTTTTTTTTTTTTGTAATTCAGTCCACAATAGTCGATGTGACGTTTTCGCCCACTTTCGCAGTTTTGTTTTTAAAGCACTGGAAATCATTGGGTTAGTCAAGCATATGGTCTATACTCTGACTCTGGTAGCCAGAATTTTCTAAATCACTCCAGGATGGCTAGGAATTGTTTCTGGGGAAACAATTTTATATTTTCGGAGATTGTGTTGCTACTGTCTCGTCATTTCAGGATTAACAAGGAGAGAATAAAAGTCGAACAAATGTAATAAAAAGACCCACAGAGTTTGGTACGCCACACTATGTGGCATTTACCCTGAAAAGCTGGCCAAAAAGGCAAAAATGAATTTAAAGAAATTTAAGAAACTGAGTATGCAGTTCGATAGACAACAAAATTCTGCATACTATAGTGCATTTTCACGACTCTAAGTTGAGGTTTGTAGACTTGAGACGATGTCAAAGTCAGGAAAGTGAATAAAATTAAATGCGTTTTTGGTATTTTTTTGAAATTTTAATAGGTTTATATGATATTTTTTTGTGGGTAAACGAATAGAGGTTTTATATTGATTTTTTTTATTTGAAAGGTATGAGCAACTGCTACTTTCAGTTTTTTTTTATATGTATATCTCATGTATTAATGTTAAAATTATTCGTTCAAAATTTAAAAATAATAAAAATTTCACATTTTTTTACCCTTCCTAAAACAAAGATAAAGAATTTAAAGGTGAAAGTAGTTTTTAGTAGTTTAATGTTATATACCACAAGAAAATATGAACTCTCTACATTTAGGAACAAAAAGAAAAGTTTGCGCAAATTTGCGCAATTATTTTTGGCGATTTTTTGAAAAATTTACTTTTTTTTGAAAAATTAAAAAAATTAGACGCAGTGTAATAAAGCCATATGGCGTACGAATTATGCGAGGTAATTCAGTAGAAGCGATACCAATCGAGAAGTCCTGAATAGGTTACTTTTAAGCAGTGACCCTTTTATAAGCTGCAGTACACAAAAATCTCGAAGGAATAGAAAAGCATTCTCATCAGATATTACTAAATTACTCCTTCCTGACATTGATGATGAAAATGATAACGATTTTAATGATTGTAGTTGGTTTCACTTTTTAAGTATTTTTAAATTAAATATTAAATAATGTAAAATAAATATTATGAATAAATATTAATTATCATAGAAGTTTAAAAACTTAATTACATATGTATGTATATCGACTATTATAACAATATGAGATGTATGCTTGATTTTCTTAATGGACTGTATGTGATACCTAGGGGCACTTATGATCCGATCATAATAAAATGTGTTCATAAATGATTCACATTCATATTAAACGTGTTCATGTCGAATTTCATCGAGGTAATAAAATTTTTAAGCCAATTATAATTGCTAAACATATTTTCTTAAGGGGCCCTACTTTGGACCAAAGGGCAATTATTGACCGACCATAACATAATTTGGTAATATGATTTAGATTTACAAAATACACGTTCATATCGAATTTCATCACGATACCGATGTTTTTAAGCCACTTATTAGCGCAAACGTGAATTTCTAAAGGGAACTTTATATGGGGACCAGGGTCAAATGTGATCCGATTTTCACCAAACTTTACACCATGATTTCTTATTGCACAGAACTGATCCATGCTAAATTTTATCATGATTGTTGCATAATTACCGTAATTATGTGTAAATAAGTGCAATTTCGAGGGGAATTTGTATGGGGGCTAGGCGAAATCACGGACCGATTTGAACCGAAATCAATTGGGTTCATCTTTGGGCCTAATTATCACTAACACTGTTAAAAAATTCCAGCCATTAACTCATAAAACACTTCTATTAATTTTGGCCAGGTTTTCAGGCAAAATGCCACATAGTGCGCCATCTGTAGTGAAGCCGCCATTTTTTTTAATTTTTTTTTTTATTTTTTTTACACTTAAAACGTGTAACCACAATAAAATTCTCGCATTTTGCGAATAGTTTCTAATGTTTTCTGTCAATTACAACGGTTTTAATTTTTTTTTTTTAAATTCTCAACAATTCTAAACAATTTTTATCAAAATTTGTGTGTTTTGAAAACGTTTTCATGCATTCCATTGGGCAATTCGTTCAACACTGTTTAATTTTTTCCAATAATTGTTGGCTTTTAATTGAGATTTTTTTTCTTCGGTTTTTATTTTTTTTTTAACAATAGAAATTGGAAACATTTTAAAAGTTTTATTATGTTTTTAAAAACTGTTTTTTATTTTTAAAATTTTTTTTCTCTACACAATGTATTTTGAAGTGTTTCTGCTGCAACTTGAAACCAACACTCAGCAAATGAGAGAGGAGTGGAGCTTAATTTTGTAGATTTTTTTTTTAAATTTTTATTGCAATGCATACATACATACATACATACATACATACATATGTTTATAGAATTATAAAATGGTTTTCTTTTTGTTTAAAATTTTATTGTTTTTATTATTGTTGTGCTAAATAAATAAGAACAATTGCAACTGCAACAATGCTTTCAACTGGTCATTGGCACTCTTATAAAGGAAATTTTTTTTATAGTTTTTAAATTATTTTCTTCCTTTTATTGTTATTAGCAACAGCAATTAATAATGGAATTGTAATTGTATTGTACTGTACAATACAGAAAATTTTTGTATACCCAGCAATCCTAATGTCCTGACGCTGGCGCTAGTCAGTTGGAATAATTTTCTAGTACTTGATAAGTGCTGCATTCTGAGCTGCATTACGCCCTCGTAATTCAATCAAAGAAGTCGCTGCGTAGTCTAGTAGATAGTGTGTTGTAATTGTATTAGACATGGAAGCCTCGGTTCGAACCCTCCAAGTCAGACATTTCGAACAAAGCGAAATATGAAAAAAAAAAAAATATATTTCCTATGACTTCCTCTCAGCAGATTTCTGGCAGAAATACTCTGAACGGAAACAAAATTGCCATGAAAAGTTAATTTAAAGTGTAGGTCCGGGCAAATTTTGATCTGCTGCCAAATGTGGCGCTGCTAAAATTTATGGATTGCGTCTTGGATTTTAAAATTCGAATTTATCTTCACACATTCCGTGGAAGGTGTGCAAGTTAGACGGGCTTTGTGATGTGTGATGTGTGCATTTGCTTCAATACATCTCTTAATTCTTGACCAGCAGTGCCACAACTTCTCTTACTAGTTTCTGGTTCCATTTAATACGAATTTTTTTTTTTTGGACTAACGTCAGAAAGCTAATGTCGTAGTAGGGTGTTTTTTATAGAGGTATAGAACTTTAAGTTGCAATAAAACAACGATGGATTATTCGATTGACATGAATTTTATTTATCCGAAAGATAATCTTGTGGCATTACATTTTAAATATGAATTCTGGCATATGACCGCCACGGCTGGCGGGGATGTAGTCCAATCTGGACGTCCAATTTTCAATGACTTTTTCCAACATTTGTGGCCGTATATCGGCATTAATACGGCGAATGTTGTCTTCCAAATGGTCAAGCGTTTGTGGCTTTACCGCATAGACCAATGACTTTACATAGCCCCACAGAAAGTAGTCTAGCGGTGTTAAATCACAAGATCTTGGAGGCCAATTCACAGGTCCAAAACGTGAAATTATGCGGTCACCAAACGTGTCTTTCAATAAATCTATTGTGGCACGAGCTGTGTGACATGTTGCGCCGTCTTGTTGAAACCACATCTCCTGGACATCATGATTATTCAATTCAGGAATGAAAAAGTTAGTAATCATGGCTCTATACCGATCACCATTGACTGTAACGTTCTGGCCATCATCGTTTTTGAAATAGTACGGACCAATGATTCCACCAGCCCATAAAGCGCACCAAACAGTCAGTTTTTCTGGATGTAACGGTGTTTCCACATACACTTGAGGATTACCTTCACTCCAAATTCGCTTATGAAAATCGGGAACAACGGTAATCTCGTTTTGGGCCCATTCGACGAATCTACACCTTACTTGATGATCGTTTGGCTTCAAATCTTGCAGGAAGTTGGATTTTGTAAGCACGCAAACCAAGATCCTTCCGCAAAATCTTCCATAAAGTGGATGGACACAGATCCAAATCCTGTGCTCGATGGCGGATGGACTCATTCGGGTGTTCCTCAATGCTACGCTCTACAGCAGCAATAGCTTCTTCTGTACGCACCGTACAGCGTCTCTGGGGATGCGAGTTATCAATAAGAGTAAACGTGGTGCGAAAACGTTCCATGGTTAATCGAATTAACTGCTCTGATGGACGATTTTGTCGACGATAAAATGGACGTAGTGCGCGATACGTTTTCCGCACAGAACCATTCTTTTCGAAATAAAATTACACTATTTGCAAGCGTTGTTCAGGCGTGAGTCTATTCATGATGAATTGCCAAACCAAACTGAGAATAAATCACTTGACAGCTGTTAAATCGGTCGCCATCTTGAAAAGTAATGCCAACTTAAAGTTCTATACCTCTATAAAAAACATCCTTTATAACTTCTCCTGCAGCTGTAGGTTTTGAAGCCGTGAATATAAATTTTTCACTCAACTTACTTCGTTCGCCTCTTAGCTAATATAGTATGCCCTACAGTAAGTCATTTATAATTTTCAAAAATTGCCAACTTTCTAAAACTCTGTCAACACAAACAAAATTTTGAAAAGCATACGTTCAATATCCTGCCTTTTTACAAATTCATTTCGATTCACAACTTTATTTGCATTTGTGTGATGCTTTTCAACTGGAAATTTCTTATATTAAAAAATTCAAACTTTAGTTTTTATTTTTTTCTGCCACTCAAAAGTATGCAATAGTTTCCATCATCTACAAATATGATATGATGATGCTTCCGTTATAATATGATATGATGTTAATGACACTTTTGTTTGTATTTAAGTTTGGGTGTTGTAATGGTGCGTGTGTGATTCTATTTCAGGAATGATTTTCATAAATCGTTCTCTCTCCCACTCTTCTGCTCTCTAGAAAATGTTGTTTTTATTTCAAATGCATAATCTTTGCTGTTTTGTTTAAAGATCTACTTTTGTTTCTCTCTCTCTCTCACTGTCTTACTCACATCGTCAACAAGAGTAGCACAAATTTATTCCTTGATTAAGTGTTAGAAAATTCCTGTTATTTTGCTCTCTACTGCTGAGGTGTCTAGAGGATGTCTGTGTGGTGTGTAAGTGTGTGTGACAATGATAGATTTCACCATGCAAATTACTGTTTCTCTGGCTGAGTGGTGTAAGAGCGGGTGTGTTTGTGTGTGTGTGTGTTTTATGAACTTCAAAGTTTGTCCAACACAAATACCCAAATAATCATCAGAAAGCAAAGAATGAAAATAAACATGTGTTGAACACAAACATTAACACACATAAATATTTTACTCTGCATGAGGGAGAATTAAAATGAAATGAAAATCAATCTGGCACTGTGGATTGAAATGGGAAAAATTTTGAAAGATGTGAGGGTAGTTATTACTTTCATGACTTAACACTGCCGCTCGATTTGCACGGTTTGTGTGTTTAATAATGACATTTACGAGTGTCCTCTTTTCATTGCATTCTGTGTTAACGCTTAAATGAAATCGTGTACTGATGCATTGAACATTTAGGCTGGGTTCGTCTAGATACTTGTGAGCTTTCTCCACGCTGAGTGCAACTTTCCAAATGCTGATCTAGTCGTGTTGAGACTGCTGTTTGCGGCTGTTTTGGAGCTGTCATATATTGATATGACGTCTAATATTCCACCGTGTTAAAAATTTGTCAGATATTGGCCGACTAGCTAAAACTTATTTAAAAAATATTGGCGGTTAACATTTTAGATCTGCCGCCTTGTAATATAGATGCCACATCAAACTACCTAAGAATGATGGATTTTTTGTGCTTAAATAGGTTGATTTGAAGGGTAAGGAATATCACCCAAAACAGATACCTTATCGACGACCTCCCAAGATTTCTCATTACCCTGTTGTAGGCTCTTTAATAACGTATACCAATCACGTAAAACTGATTGAATATTAATTTAAATCACTCATGTTAAATGCGTTATCTCTGGTATGCCATCCTTAAAATTTTGGAATCTCTTGCGTTCATAGTTTGGGTGTCCTTTCCTTCATTCCCTATTATTCGTTAAATCTAAGCGACTCCATTGCAACCGTCGAATGTTAAACATGGAGGGTTCATCATCCTTTTTTTTCTCTAACTTAACATCCTGAATGGTGTGAGTGTCCTATTAATTTTTCGCAGTGCCACATAGCTTTCTATGCGTCACTTGAATCTACTCTTATAACTGAGTTTTCAGTGAGCCCAAACGCTTTGCTTTGACCCAGTTTACCTCTTCTTCTATGTTCTGTATTTTTGATATTCTTAAACTATATCATACATATTGATTTGTTTGTATGGTTCCATAATACAACATAGAAGCGCAATAAAATTCTGCCATTGTGATCTGTCATGAGCAATTGATTCCAATTCTGTCCACGTCATTGCTGTAGAGCTTATTTCAATCTGTCTTCTCCTGGTGTTCTCCTATGCTAGTTAGGCTTTTTGCATTTGCGGCTACTCTTTAGTGTCTAGGAATTCGAATAATGGGCACTGGTACTATGCTCAGAAAACACTTTAGCCGTCCTCTTACAGTTCTAAACCTTGTGGGCTTAGTTCCAACTTGTTAAATAGCTATCTCGCCATACATACATACATACATACATTACAACCCTTCAGTCAGGATTACGACCTAGTTTCTCACACCACTTATGTTGTGTATTTTAATTTATACATTAGTGGCGGAATCTACAGTTTAAAGTCGACTCCGAACCAAAGATTTTTGAGAAACTTCTCAGAGTTTTTGTCAGAAATCTGCTGAGAGGAAGTAGCCGAAAAATATTTTTTGTATTTTTTGTCTCGCCATACGAATAGTAATTCCGAACTTGTTTGTATTGATCTGTGGATGGGAGACCGTACTATGGTTGGATGAATGGAAGTGTCGCCTAGAATCTCGTTTTACTGGAAACGTACTCAGTAAACTGCTGGCTACGCGTTTGTGTTCATAAATATGTAGCCTCAGTGGATATCCATGAGCAAACTGTACATTTTCACAGAGAGCGTTGTTTCTGACCATCTAAAGATGGTCATTCAAGAAAATGTTAGTGTGCACAGATAACTTGTTTAATAAAAAATAAAACGTTTGATGATATGCTTTGTCTGTAGGACTGTTTAGGTTCCTCAAACTGGAACGAAAAGAAAAAAATTCTGCATTTGCATAACCACAGTGCCATTGTACATATGTATGTAAATATACACAGATATTGACCACATTTATAAAGTGTGTAGCAGTCTTGTTATAACTTTTCTTATCATATTTTTGAAAATATTTCAATAACGTATGTATGTATGTATGTATGTGTGTGATAGTTTTGTTCATATTACAATATCAATACTTTCATCACATTCTTTATTCATTCTTATTTTAAATGAAACATAAAAAAGAGTTGAGAAAACCAATTATTTATGAAATGTTGCAACTTGAATAACCACAAAAATAGAAGAAAAAATTCCATTTGTAGAGTGTAACACACACTGTATAGGATGCAGTACACTGTACTTATCACACAACAAAAAATATGCTTTAAAATTCAAACAACCCAAGCCAGCTTAGAAGAGAGTGAAACTCTCTCTCTCGAAAACATAAAATTCTTTAAAGGATTTTTATGTAAATAATACGCTCAGCCACCGAAAGAAATTGTTAGTGTGAGGGAGAGAGAGAAACGTCAGAGGAAACTTGTGTGTACTTAAGAAATTTCGTTGGTTGAACAATATTTGCTTGTTTGTTTGCATGCATAGAAGTTTATTTCACTCTCATCTCATGTGTAAATAATACTCTTGGCAGTACCTGTTTGTTTTTATTGTTTGAGTGTGTGTGTGTATTTGTAATGGTCACTCAACTTTTCATGTGTTTTGATTTTGTTGCTGTTCTTTTTTTCTCTCTCTCTCTCTCTTTTCAATTTGTCGTTTATTTTACTTGTGTTTGTTTACCATGGTGTCGTTCGGCTTCTGTGTGTGTATGTATATGTAGTAATGTTCATAACTACTGTAAAGACTAGTAACAAATCGGATGGACAAATAATGTATCCCTTGTCTGCTCTAGAAGAACTCTTGCATGATTGTTTACATGTTTTTTCGCTCTCTCTCTCTCGTCTGATTATATATTTTTGTTGTTATTGTTTGTGATATGTGATGTAAAAATAATAACAGGAACATTGTCACTCAGTTTTTCACTTGCATACGTATTAACTCCAGTGGAAACATTACAGTTTAATTGAGAGCACAAGTCTTTTTTTTCTTCCTTTGTTCATCCACCATCGAAAGTGTTTCGACAGTTAAATTGAAATTCTTCCTTCATTTGCTCTACTTGTGTGTTCATTCGTATCAGTGCCGTAAGAGAAATGGAGGAGGGAGTGTGAGTTAATTGTCGGCAAATTTTAATTGTTTTTAAGAATGAATTTTTTCCCTGCTTTAAATCATTAAATAAAAAGCAAGTCTAATATCCCGGCAACTACAACTTCATTATTCTTCATCATAGAAATGTTTGCAATTGTACGCGATCACTTCTAAATTGTGCACAGGAAACTTGACTTCAGATTCTATTGCATTTGACTTTTTTGTTTCGTAGCTCCTAACAGGGCTTTAAAAATTAGCTTCAGTCGTTGCGGTTATCAAATGTAAAAAGCGGTTGGAATCAATCCATAAATAGCCATGAATATGAAGAAAATATGTCGGCATTTGATGAGCCATATGCTGTAGATTGTAATTTTACCATGATTTTTGATGTGTGTGAAGATAAATTCGAATTTAAAAACCCAAGACACAAACCAACAATTTCAGCAGAGTCACCTTTGACATTAACATAACAAATTTTGATGTTAACAGAATAATGTTAACACTTTAAGTGGGAACAAGTACCATTTGCATATAGTCGGTTCAGTGTACTATGTACCATATGTTCCAAAATGGCTACAGATCATCTAGAGAATTTTCATATGTTTTTGGCCAAAAATCGATTTTTTTTCCCAAATTCATTTTCTCAAATCCCAATACCGCTCTTCAAAAGAGGACTAACTGGCCTACCATTTGCATATATTATGTTCCATAAGTTCCAAAATGGCCACTTATCTTCTTAAGAATTTTCATGCAAAATATTGATATTTTCAAAGCCAATTTTCTCAATAACATATCACTTTATATGTGACTGTATTGCTGATTATATTAAGAGGTCTTGGAACCTTCCTTTGAATGTGGTAAGATGGTATTCATAGATCCTAAAATTAGTTTCTAAACAAGTGGGTTTGTTTTGATCGATACTGTCTAATATCTAACAGTGCTCTGTTAAGGGTAAATTTTGTTCTGTTAACGCCAAATGTGGCGCTGCTAAAATTTTTGGATTGCGTCTTGGATTTTCAAATTCGAATCTATCTTCACACACATTGATTTTTGATCAATTTATGGATTTTTATGATGAGATATTGTTGCAATATACACAAAAATTCAAATATACGGCCATTGCAGTTAACATAGTTAACATAGTGCCAAAAACAAATCAACTCACTTTCGTATTTCCTGCTCTGAAGAGAATCTACTCACGTGAGAGTGTTCTGTATCGTTTGAGTCAAAGAGTAGCTGAACGGGCCAAGGTTTGGAATTAAAGGCAACTAATTTACATTTTTCTGCCACCATATTTCAATTTGTTTTTAAACACTCTTAACATTTGTCACAAGCTCTCTTATTATGGAGTATTACGGCTTCATATCTGCTTGCACGTACTTATTGTTTTTTCCGACTAATGCCCTCTACAAGCGGGTGTTTTGTGCTCACTAGGGGTCCCCTGTGATCATTTGGTTTGATTTCAGTAGTTCAGCTTTGTTGGCACCTACCCTTTGCAAATGTAGAACGTCATTTTGGCTTTGGCCTGTATTCTTTAGGTACTGGTTGGACATCCTTTAAATTAAGTTCTTATGCTTCGGGAGGGATGGGGACGACCTTGCATCCGTTGGAAGGACCAATTCGAGGAAGCCCTGTCATTGATTGGTGTGACCAACTGGCGTACATGCGCAAGAAGCAGAGGCGTCTGAAAGGATGTGTTGCGTCAGGCCGAAATCCGTTAAACGGGTTGTTAATGGCCAATTAAGTAAGCAAGTTGTTCTTCGGGCTGCCGTATTGATATTTAGGTTTCAAGCAATGACATTTTTCTTAATTTGATGATGAAAAATTGATTTAAAAATGATAACAATAAAGGAAAAATTGTAATCTGTAAGTCTCAATTGACAGCAAACAAAGATTTATTGATTGTTTGATGGAATTGAAGGGGAAGTAGCCGCATACTGCCAACAGCACTGAGGTTCAGCGAAGCAATCAAGTAAAAAGTACCCAAAATTGGCCAATGGGAAATAATTTGAAGTTTTCAGAGGCACTTTCGGTTTTGTTTGTTTGTTTATTTTAAGTTTCCAGAAGTTGTCATTAAGCAACTACAATAGGTATCTTCTTGATGTTCATCGTAACGGATAGCAAGGCAGATTGTGCACTTTCCTGAACGTAATAGTCTAGACCAGCCATCTTAGTTTCAATGTAAAATTGTTGGGAAGTAGCACCAGCTTGAACACTGAATTTATTTGCTTAAGGCCTAGAGATTTTTGTGCTAATGGTGGATATATGTATTCGTAATCTCATCTCATCTAAGATCTCTGGTACTGCATGAAGTGTAATTGTAAAGAAGTGGAGCAGACTGTTAATTATTCTGCATTTCTATGCTTTGCAGGAGCTACTGATTGGCCACTCAGTGACACCAGCTAAAGGAGAGCACAACGCTTTTCTAATGGAATCTAATCAACTCAGGTCATTTGAAAACAGTTTGTATTTTTGTGTAAATTCTGGCTAACACTATAGGCCATATGGCTCACCGAGCGAACTTGCCTCTGAACAGCAAGCTTTAGCGCGTAGCTAAACCTAACCTAACCTTTGTTTAAATTGTTAAAAAAAATCCTTCAATTTTTTTCTTTTTTTTTTTTTGCTATTTTCTTAAACCATTCACGATGATTAAGCCGGCAATTTAACAATTAAATGCCACTTGCATTATACATTTTAATTGAAATGGAAATTAAATTGTAGTATCACTCAGTGAATAAAAAGAGAAGAAAAAGACAACAAACCGAAACTCAATATAATTGTCGTGAATCATTTCAAAATAACATTTAATTGTAAAATTATACTCTAAACAACAACAACCAAAATAAAAAGAATGAAAAAAAGGTGTGACATACCAGTATAAACGATGAGGATATCATTATAAACACACCCTGTTTTCTCAAGTACAGTACACGGGCAAAAGTGACTGAAAAGTGAGAAGGTTGGAGATAAACAAAAAAAAAAATAAATGAATTAAAATGATATGGTAAATGAAAGGGTTTCAAATGACAAGATAACAATTAAAACAACAACAACAATAACGCTTATAACGTTTTACAAATGCCAACAATTCAAAAAAAATTTACGCACTCACTTACAGCCGGCCACTCTCTTACACTTTTGATTGTGCCCTACGTAAACTACGGAAGGTGTACTAGGTTTTAGCATGTGTCTGTAAAATCTTTAAAATTTTATGTAGTAGCGGTCGACTTGCAACTTGTTACCTACCCTCGTAGAACTTGTTTTTAAAGTTCATCATCTTATTTCAGTTTCGTTGCCTATAGTTAGTCCACAAACCTTTTTTTTTTTTTTTTTGGACCACATTCTTTATTTAATTTGGTCTACGAATGGTGCATTAGTCCAGGGTTTTACGTGAGTATCGCCACGATGGCTTACCTCACGGTGCTCTAAGAACGGGTGGAAACAATGCGTCTACTAGCGTCCCTACGCACAATGATGCAACCACATGATATGCATAAGCATATCAATGCCTAGGCATACTATGTGGTTGCATCACCATACGTGAGTACCAATTAGAATCCATGCAGTTCGACATGACTTCCCTCTTAGTTAGGGATTGGAGACTATCTAAACTCCTTTTTGACAATGGTTAAGAGTGTAACGCCACACCGAGCTGGCGCTCTCCCCGCGATTTGGGTATAAACCACAACCAACACAATGCTCCTACACGGGGGACGTATCATTGTCGGGCAGAGATAAGTCTCTGGGGCTCCCGACATCGGTGGTACTTGAATTAAGCCTCCGGTCAGGCTTCGTTAACAAGAGTGCAGCAGTATGTCCAGAGAAAAGAAACAAATTTTGACAAGTTATTCCAACATCAAATTTGGTGAATTTCACTGCCCGCTTGATTATAGCCGCCTAAGTAAACAACCCCCGCTATTCCCTTCGTCTTTGGGAACGTCTGAATGCTTAGAGGCCCCTAAGAGAAGCGCATTATGTTTGTACGACTTCCACATGACTAGAAAGGTTCGTAGTAAGTTTCAATCCACAGTTGCAACAAAGGTGTAGCTTACATAGATTCTCTAAGGTCGAAGTAAGTCAAATAATATTCACAGACTCTACTAGTGAAACCATGTCTTTCCGACTAACGACGGACACAGAAGTTCAGTACAATAATTGTATGACTTCCATAAATATCTCTCATCTGGCTAGAGAAGGTAGAAGCAATTCAAATTAGTTTCGAAGATTTTGATGGTGGAACCACGCTTACAAGGATGAAAGAAGTGTAGTTCCTACGATAACATTGCTTCCATAACTCCCTTCTCATACAATATATGAAGTGTGGCAGCAAAAATAAATGGCGGAGCAGAAAAGAGATACTGTTCGACCATTAGGTTGAACTGCCGGAACTTGATTTCTATATTTATGGAACGCTGCCTGCCTGATGGCTAGGCGATATACGCAACTGATGCGATTTGGGCAGAATTCGGGAGAAAAACACCGTCTTTCATTAAATATACATATGTCTGCCTTAGGTTACATCTTACGAGAGTACTGGGGATCTTAACATTCTTGAAGAGACTATTTGAAGTAAAATTGGAGGACATTGTGCGGTACATTAGCCATTGATTTTCGTCAAAAAAAGCCTTTTTAATAAAATGTAGACGCACAATGCTCCTAAAGAACTTACCAAAGCAAAAAGATACACGCACCATTAACCTAACTTCACCCAGCTTAACCTACCGAATTTTGATGCAAACTTTGGACTTCTCTTTGGTAGCTAATCATCGATATTCTACTTGGTCAGCGAAAGACCGGCATATTTATGTGTTTTAACCAGACACAAAGTCACTTGAGTATTACAGTTTATCAGATTGAGTATGAAGTCCTATTAGCTTGGACCATCTAGTTGATATGGCACTAACCTTAGAGACGTATTAGGCTAACCGTAATATGGAGAGCGCACAACAGCCTTTGGTAGCCTTATTAACTTCCCGATTGTGATGAAAGCTTACAAACTTTCTTAAGTATTTGGTACTTAGGCTATAAATGTCGGTTATTTCTGACACACACGACAAGACACTTCTCTTTGCCTCCATTATCGGTACTGGACCACATTGGTCTTGAAGATAATCTAGCTCCAGATGATAACACTGGAGCAGACGTGATTCAACTATTTGATGTCGCATTAAACTCTATTAAACGGGCGCGTGCTTAAAACTAAATCGCATATATGAAGGGCTTCTGGGCACCTTGAGCGGCAGAAGAGCGAGTCCATCCCCTATACATTTGGTAATACCTTCGTAACAAGGCAGCATTCTAGGAATCATCTTGACATTGCAAGAGACTAATGCGGGCATACAAAACAAGAGGAGCTAATGCTCTACAGGATTTTGTAATAATGCGATCCCGTTCTCACTTCCTATGTTAGTGTTTTGGTTTGACTTAACGGTTCTAAGATCTCGTAAAGGTAAGAGTTCCATTAGTTTTGGCAACGTTTTTTTCAACTCGTGTTGTCAACAAAGAAACTAAATTTGGATTCCGATTTTGAATTGCACTGCTTAGTTTCCTGCTCGACAAAGCCGATCTCAACTACACTTTCATAATCGAACCTGTGAGAGTTTTAAGGTACAGTGCATAACCAAATAGAATTCAATGAAGAGTACCGTAGAACAATAGCCATGACCGGGCTGCTCAATGGATCCTCATCAACGATGTACCTTTCACTCGCATCTCGATCTTCTCTGATAGTAAGGTTGCCATGAGATCTCTGTCTGACGTTGTGAATAACTCTAGGATCGTCAGGGAATGTAGCCGCTGTCTCGACCTTCTTTCTCGGCGCTTTAGTGTCACATTTATCTGGGTCCCGGGCACAGTGATATTCCGGAAAACTGCAGAGCCGACGAGCTCGCCAGGGCTGGTGCACTATTTCCAGAATCCTCTTCAATCGACTTGGGGATACCACTTACCTCGGTGAAGTTGGCCATCGCGCGGAAAGTCTTTCGAGACGCCAACCTATCCTGGGTCAATGAAGAGTCCTGCTCCACCGCTAGGCTCACTTGGCTCTCGATGGCTAGAAGTCGCACCAACCTGTTACTTGCACTTGGTCGTAATGTCATGCCGATCACAGTGGCCATGCTTACAGGTCATTGTGTTATGGGAAGACACACGGAAAGAAGTACGCTTCCATCTAACGACTTTTGTGCGGGTGCAGATTTTAGGGCTGGTAGTCGGTAGTCGTGCTTTCAATGTGCAGCCCTTGCGTGACCAACTTCTTCTTCCCTAGTTTGGAGGAACTTAGTCAGTAGAGAGACTGCGTCCACCTGTGGCGTCACAACGGGCGTGCTCAAGTGAGCTTTTAGTCTCAAAGCTACCACATCAACCAACCAACCAACGCAACTACCGGCCTTAATTACGTAGGTAAACGTATGTAACGGCGTCTTTTCCTTTAGAGAAGATAAGAGAGGAGAGAATAATAATAGTTATGATGACCAGTGTATTTATTTAATATTTTGTTTTTTTTTGTGTTTTGTAGCACAAACACCATATATACTCCCTTAAGAATACTAAAATAATTGTGTCGGCCTTTTGTCCTTTTTGTAGAACACATTGTACTGCAACGCCTTTCTGTTTAAACTCCCTGAACGCTTGCTACTCTCATTATTTCATTTGCATACCATCAGCAAGTGCTATAATAAAAGAGCAAAAAAAATGTTAAAAAAAATATTTCAAACCCTGAAAAGAGCAAAAGGAGGGCAAATCCTTTGTGTATAACATGTTGTTGTCTTACGGGCCAAAGTATGGATGGATGGCGGGCGGAGTGGCAGAGACAAAGTTTACCCCAAAATGATTATGATAATGAATATTTGTTTGACATTTAATGCTTCTCATGCCAAATGTCTGCCTGTCTGCTCCTTTTTCTGCGTGTCGTTCTTTGTTTACCCTTTTCTTTTATCATTTTTCACATTTCTCAGTGAGTCAGTGAGTATGAGAGAATAGTTCTAAAGAATCTTTGGCACTCATCCGTTTAATTCGTTTATAATTAATTTAATTAATTTAATTAATAATGTAAATATTGTTACGTTTTTACGTTTTAAAAACGTTTAAAAGTATGAGCTCGTAGATTGCAAATAAAATAAAAATAAGTTTATGTTTAGTTTTAATTAAAATTCTGTATTATTTGCACAATTCTATGTGACACTATATACAACTTGATGTGACAACAACAATTGCTTTGTTTGTTATTCCTTTGTTTACACCCTTTGTATAGACAATAACAATTACTAGACAATTGTTCGTCAGATCTTTGTAACGGAGATCTTCAAAGCACGATTACTCTTTGCAAACGCACCGCGTCTTCACACAAAACTGACTGAACTTTTACTGGCGCAGTTGCCTGCTTTGCCTTGCCTTTTATATGGCAACGTAAACAGTCTGATGAATGTTTTCGTGGCCTCACCTTCTTGAGATCTCTATAACTGTAAACATCGTTATTTCATTATTGTTCTTTGTGTATTTTGTTTATATTTATTCTTGTAGAGGTTGTTGTTGTATTTTTGTTTACTTGTTTACCATTTTTTTATGCTGTTGTTTGTGTTATATGACGCAGTGCGATAGTTTGTAAACAAGTTCATTGTTTTATGTTAATGTTAAATGATATAAAAGCAAAACACAGTATCTAGATTTTTCCATTATCGTAAAAATATTTTAATTTATATTTGCTCTCTCCCACTTCACATCTCTCTATCTCATCCCCGTTCCTAAGTATTGGCTTAGGAGGCCATGTTTTAGTTTCTTTTACATTCGATTTTTCGCATAAGGGGTTCGTTGTCTCTTTTTTTACTTTTTTTTTAACGAGTTTCTTTTTCCGGTTTAAGGATTCCAAAGTTTCATCAAGGTGGCCGGGTGAAATCTACCAATTCATTAATTATTACAACAATATTGTTATCAAACTTCAGAGGAATGTCTACAAGCAACTGGAAGGATTAAGACCGTGAGACATTTGAATTCATGATTATGACGTAAAATGGTTTCATTACGACAATACCAGTAGAACAGCATGAATTCCTTTGTAAAACAACTAATCAACGACAGAAATTAATTGAGACTGTACTTGGTGGGCAAAACTAAAAACTGCAATCGAAAACTGCTTGAATGTATAACCAGACTTGAGTCATACTTTTTCGTCATTGCAACGCTCTAGTTCGCCTGTGGTAAGTCTTACCAAAAACACATTTGGAAGATATGATTAGGAAAGAACGGCTTTACAGTCCAGGCGATTGCCCCGTGCCATTCTACAACCATATTTTATGATAGAGACAGCATGCTCTTACTGGAATACGCTACATTTTGGAACAGGGTATCCGAAATAGGCTTGATTAGTTTATTGGCACTTCTTTTGACGCATATTCATTTTATTTGTCGGAATTATGAGGAGTAACCAGTACTTTATTCTGTCAATGTTTTACAATAAACGCTCAAAAGTTTGTAATGAATACACCATTTTTAAGTTATACACCCAATATTTCATAATATGACAACAAAGAGTCTATAGTAGTTCACATAAAGCAACTCCTCAACGTCGTAGTAGTTTAAAGATTTCATTCCCTATTTATTCTTAGTGAAATCATTAACGTGTCATGCCCATTTTAAACTGCCTAGAAGGAAATGAAATACTTTTCAGAAAGAGAAAGCTATAGCAATACAATCTGGGGACATTTTATAAGCCCATGAATAACGGAATTGGGTAACTAGATTGGCTAACTGTGACTACATTACGTCTAGTTTAGATGCCAGAATACGTAAAGTTTTTATTGTAATCTGAACGGCTATGGAAAATGGTAAAAACAATGAGTGACATCTGTATTCTCTCGTTGCAAAGAATAAACTGAAATATGACGTCAGATAACTGTGCCTAGAAGGAGAGGAAACACAGGTGGTTAATTATCAGAACCTAAATGATTTTTAATACTCTATGCCATGGACAATATTAGAAGATAATCAAACATATTTATGATTTCTGTGTGATTATCGGTCCTTGAAAAAAACCAGAAATCCGAAAATCAGGATCTTGACGAAACTCCAAATAAGACCTTAATTTGCTCATTCGATGTTCTGGATGGGTAACCACTAGTTATCGATTACGATCATGGTAAGAGAGATATGTTAGTTATTTAGCTGGGGGTTTGTTGGGCAATCCATGCTATGCGATGAAATCAAATGTATCTGACAACTGTAGCATGATCTCTCTGTGAATGCTATGAATGCAGTTTACTTTTATCCGTTCTTTCTCGTGTTTATTAAGAGTACAATACACTTTTATTGATAAAATTTTGCCGTCAATTTTATTTTACAATTCCTGTGCTACAAATAAAAAAAAAACAACAATTCTGAAACCTTCTACTTTAAAATGACACGTTTTTTTATTTTTCTACTCCCTGTAGCAATGTTATCGTTTGATTTTTCTCTTTAATTTCAATATGGCAACTTCTAGAATCTTGTATATCCGAAAAAATATGAATGAAAAAATGAATAACTATAGCTTTATACATTGTGCTTTTCACTATAACTGACTGAATTTCATTTCCCTTTAATTTAACTTCATTTGTTTTCAGTTTGGCAACTTCTAGAACTTCTTTTATTTGTTATTCTTTTCTACCGCTTAAAATTTTTTTTCAAGTATTTTTTTGTACTATTATATGATCACTGCGTATCTGAATTCTGTTTAAAAAACAGTTTGTGTTCGTTGCATTTTCTAATATTGAAATACAAAAAATATTTCCAAATAACTGATATGTTTGCTTACCCGTTGTACTTTTCATTCATCACCAGTCATATGAATTTCTTTGTAGGCAGCATATTTTCATTACATTTCTCTTACTTACCACACATACGTAGTACATTCACACAATATTGTTGATGTTTTTTTTTGTTCTCTTTCACTCTCTTTCTTTTTGTCACCTGATGGCCTAACGTTCTTTTAATAACGAAATGTTTATGGTTTTCCCGTTTTCATATTACACGTAAAGAGCATAAGCAGAGCATACTTTTAGGAATCAATGTTAATGTGTGTGAGTTGGCAAAAGTGAAATTCTTTATAAGTAGAACAATAACAACAACAACAACAATCTTATGTTGGAATTTGTCATTTCAAAATGTCCATTCATCATCACAACAGCCGAAATGAAGGGCACAAATTCTTTTCATCGGTGTGCAGTCATTTCTCTCTTTTTTTTCTCTTCTTCTTGGTTTTTGGTTTTCTCTCTGCCTTTAGTGTTTAATATTTCGTAATAAATTTTCCTCTCTACAAATAGCTGTGAGAAGACGTAACGGTTAAAATATTTGCACACATTCACACACACACATATACAAACAGGGTTCATGCATATTATCACATTCGAAATAAACGTTTAAATATTCACATTTTCTTTGTTTTTGCTTTAAAAAGCCTGTTTTTTCTTCGTAAATATTTCTCTTAACCTGTGGAATTTCTTTATCATTTTTGGTGGTTGATGTACATTACTTATGCTTCAAACCAGAGGTTCTCAACTGTTTTTTTTTAAAGTTTAATATTCGTATGGTTTTTCGAATTCTAATACAGTTTTGAAAATTAATTATGCTGCTGCAATGCGACGATATATCCTGTGGTTTTAATGACTGTAAATGGAACTAAAAGAAATTGCCCTGTTAGTCTAGTGGGTAGAGAGTGTACTATACTGTTAGCGTGAGGTTTCTAGGTCCGATTCCTGGCTCTGGTCTGTTACACTACACCGAGCACATGGTCTAAATTACTCAGCTCGTAATAATTAGATATAATATGTAATTGTATTAGAATAAATAAATAAATAAATATCATCTCCTTTATTTATTTCAATTCAATAGAACTCTTACCATTAACTTTAACTTTTGCTCATTCCTTCAATACAATATCAGTCCACATAAGATCCAAGAGCATCCACTGCAACCCGAAAATGTGATTGTGTTTGGTATATGTTCTGGACTGGCGGTGCCATCGGTCCATATTTCTGTGAGACGACTTTGGCTATGCCATCCCTGTAAACGGCAAGTACTATAGGTCGTTGATTACCAAGTTCTTTTAATCCTGAATGGAATGATCTCTGGACACCAACGACGTGCGATCAACAGGATGGAACTATGTAGTCTAGTAGGTATTGTGTTGGCTTATTAGGCGTGTTCCCTCGGTACAAACCCCAGGTCAAACATCTCCAACTGAATGAAATATGAAAAAATATTTCTTTGGCGACTTCCTCTATGGAGATCAAATTCCCAAGAAAAGTTTCTCAAAAAATTAGTCGTTTAAAGCCGTCGTTAAACTCTAGGTTCCGCCACTCATGTATAAAATTAACACACACAAAACCAGTGGTGTGAGAAGATATGTCGTGGCTAAAGGGTTGTAATGACTAACTGTGTATGTATGTGTGTACCACACAGCTTATGTCACATTGGATATTCTGCACAACATATTCGAGGACATGGTCATCTCACGTAGTGGGACAGTCTCCCAGAGTACATGAAGACATTTTCAAGTTGCTTCCAAGCGAAAGTTTACACCATCGAAAGATTTACTCAGATCTACTTGGACAAGAAGTTCAGCGCACGTAACTTAACAATATTATATGACAGTCAGGCTGTCGCTTAAGAATTTGACTCAAAATAGAAATCTGAAGCAACTAGGTTGCACTGGATCCTCAGTTACTTAGGAATTTGCAGCCATGAGCAGGTTGATCTGCTCTCGGGGGGAAGGAGGGGGTAGCTTTGATGCTGTTCGTGTACCAGAAGCTTCCTGTGGAGTAGAAAGAGAGTGGCTTGGAAGAGTGTACTTGCGCAAGAAGAGATGGGGAGAGGTAGACAGTCTTTATAATGAAAAGCGACTTATGCATTTTCGAGAAGTAGACTGCGAATCGCAACCAGCATTTTAGCGGTCACAGTGGACACAAAGAACGCTCGTTTCGAGAATAGGATCCCAGACCCGGAACTTATGGAACCTATGGAACTTAAATGCATTCCAAGAGGAAAAACCTGGGCGTTTGTAAAAAGAGCAAACACTGAGTTATTCTTTTCGAAAAAGGATCGGAATCCTGAAGAGAATGCGGAAGACACGTAGGTTGGCGGCAGTATATTAAATTGTCTGATTGCGGTACTCCACCACATTCGATTTTGTTACTTCCATTTTTACTACAAAAATCATTCGATACACACTTGGTGATGCATTGCATGAAAAAAAGGTGGATGTTTTTTAACGTCATCACCAATTCTCGCTTGATAGCGCTTCCCCTCAGAACAAGGTAGGATACCTTTTTGGATTCTTCGTCGGCATCAAAACGAATGATATGTAGTCTATAGCTTCCATATTCTAGTCACCTTTGAGCCTCTAATAATCTTTACAGCCAGTGAAGCAAGATTAAAGCCATATAATCTCTAACAAGACTGAACTTGGCGACAAAAATTAAGCATTTCTTGATATATAACTCAGGATGGACAATACTTTAAATAATATTCTTATATACCGTGCCATTGGTTTTCAATAAATCCCTAATGGTCACTAAGAATCCTTTGCCTGGGCTTAGTTTTTGGATGCTCGCTTTCATTAGAATCAATTCTAGAAAAAAAATTTTTGTGAGAAAAAATTTGTAATAAAAAATGCTGGTCTGCTAATCTAAATTGTCCCCTTCACAAATGTACATATGTACGTACGTATGTGTATGTATGGGCAAGTTTTCAACTGTCACTTACAAAATGGGAAGCAGACATAAAAACATTTAAAAATTCGAAACAAAAATGCTGTTTTTTGGTTTTCCCTTCTTTTTTCACACTTCAAATTTAATCATCATAAAAACTGAATCCAAATAATACAATACGACGATGATGATGATGATTCTCTTAAATTAAACGGTATTTTTTATTGCAAATTGCTATTCTAAAAAGAGTGGAGGGAATGCGAGAAACACACACAGAGAGAGAGAGGAGCCATAAACAAACATATGTGGGTCATTTGGATTTGAAAAGTAGAAACAAAACTTTTTTTGTTTTTTCTTACTGGTCACTACAGTAATAACATGCACATACACAATACCACACAATGATCACAATCACAGTGCTAATGTAACCCCTCTTTTTTGTTGTTGAGAAACAATAACCAACAACATGTGCATTTGACGTCATTATAAATAGCGTAACGGATAGCATACAGAAAGAGCACAAATGAAAAAAAAACAACAATGATCACAACCATATTTCCCATGATTTCTAACAGTAGCAGAAAGCACACATACAGAAACACAAACACGCAAATGATAATAATTCACAGCAATTGTCACAATAAAAACAACCACAGCAGCAGCAGCAGTCATACGCATTGCAATGCTTTTATTAAATAAGGGATCGTAAAACCAGAAAGAGAGAAAGAGTGAAAGAGAGAGACTCCGAGAAAGTGTAACAATTGTTGTCATTTTTACATTCTATTAACACAATTTCTTATTGCAGTTGCAATTGTTGTTGCTGTTTCTATTGTTATTGTTGTTCTGATTCTTACTTTTTTAAATTGATGGCGGTGTATGTGTTGGTTAGTTGGTTGGTATATGTCCCTTACAGTAAAACCGGTTCTTTGCAAAAGCATGTGTGCCCGAGCAATTGCAATTGCATTAAATGTCACAATCACACTTTACATACGCACTCGCACTCTTTATACGTATGTGTCTTAAACTGTGATAATAAAAATAAGAATTTGTTTTTGTTTTGTTCTCATTGTAGTCCGTTTTTGACTCTCCCCTCCCTCCTAAATTTAAAGTGATGAGCTATTGTTTTATCTTCTTGCTTAAAATTGAAATTGGTTTTTCTAAGTGTGTGTGTGTGTATGCATGCAGGGATGGAGTTTGTAAATTCCTATTTAAATTATTGTGTATCATTTTGTTCTATTCAAGGTTTTCTCCATTAAAATGTTTTCGATTTCGATGGAATCTATAACACCGTCAGTCTGTAATTATTTAATTAAAGCCATAAATGGAATGCAATAAATTGCCTTTTGGCAGGTTATAAACAAATTATCGTTTTAAAAATTTGAGAAAAAAAAATATAAAATTATTTGTGATAATCATCTAATGTGTACTGAACTTCGAGGTAACTTGTATGTTGTGGTCTTTTCTGCCGTGCCAGTCAATTTGTCAACAGAATTTCAATAAAAAATATTTTTTCTACAATAAAAGAATTGATATTTTTTTTTTTATTGATTTAAGCCATTTTTTTAATCTACGCCTGGGTGACAATTTTATGAAAATTTGGATTTCATTTCCTTCTTTTATCGATAGTAAACCTTTTGAACCATTTTTGTAATCTACATCTTGGTAACAATTTTATGCAGTTCATTTCCTTCTTTTATCGGTAGTAAACATTTTTGTTGCAAGTACTGAAAACTGTTTGTTATCGAACAATTCTTTCACTGAAAAGGTCTTATCGATAATTGTTTTATTTAACTTTTTTTTTGTCGTACTCAATGTTAATTGTTATATATGTATAAATATTTTGTTAAAAAATACAGTCATCGATAAATTTTTATTCTTAGCTATATACCGTTTTAGCGTTTATCCAACATTTTTATTACCGCAACAATTTTTTGTACTAAAATATTATATTTTTTCGATAATCAATTGACAAATATTGTGTTAATAAGTATTCTGTTCTCGATAAATTTTTTTGTTGAACAACTTTTTTTTATCGAACAAATCGAAAAATTGTTTATTAATAATGCTTGTCATTGAAATTTTTTTTTCATTATTTTACATTACTTTACCGGCAATTCTTTGTCAAATATTGATAAATTTATCGATAAATTTTTTTGTTGACAATTCTTTGTCAAATATTGATAAATTTATCGATAAATTTTTTTGTTGAAAAAAATTTTGTTTGCCCATTTTACTGTTTCTCTTTTGTAAATATTCAAAAACTTTGTGTTGGATGTCTTTGTTATCAAAAACTTTTTTCATTGGAAAAATATTGATAAATTTATCGATAAATTTTTTCCTGAAAATTTTTTTTTTGTAAATATTCAACAACCTTGTTTTGGACATTTTTGTTATCGAATAAAAAAAAAATATTTAAAACACATTTATCGAGATTATTTTTTTTACATTTATTGCTTTTTATCACTATCTGCTGTCGGTAGCTAAGTGTATTTTTGGTACGAAATATAGAAAATTTCTGCTATCAGTACATTTATTGATTGAAAATTTCTGTTATCGATTAATTTCTATTTTGGAAAAATTATTTATCGATAAATTGTTTTGTTCTCTCTTTTAACCATGAAGTTCTTTAATCGGAAATTTGTTTCTTTTAACCAAATATTGAAACCTTTCTGTCATCGATAAAGTTCTTGTTAAGAAAATGCAGTTATCGATGATTTGTTTTTCCCTTTATAGCGAATGCCAATGTATTTTTCATTGAATTGTTTTTATTAGCAATAATTTCTTTTATTTTAAAATTTGTTTGCGATAGTAGTTTATAGTAAAAAAAAACCGTCGTTATGTCCTTAAAAATTTAAAAATTGGTGAACAATTGCAGTGTTATAGTAATTTATAGCCTTGTACTACCCATACACTTTTCTTTGCCAACCTAAAAGGGTTTCCGTTTGTATTGAACTTTAATCTCTTTGTAAGCAAATTAATAGAGAAAAACAATTCTATCCCCTGCTTTGGGAGCTCTAAATAGGTCAGCATATGTTGTGAAACGAAATAATTAAAGCAACACAGCCTATGACCTTTGCCCCCCTTCCAACACTTGCTCTCCACCCCCGCTGTTTGGCTAAGAAGGATAAATGTGTAGCACTATAGGCGTTTGTAAATATATTATGATTCTCTCTCTCTCTCTCTCTCTCTCTTTCGTTTGAAAAACACCCATAATTTCAGACTCTTAATAAAAGTTGACATCATTTTAATGTTTGTTATTGAATGAGTGAGCAACATAACATGGTGGGTGTTTTTATTTGTTTTCCTTTTTTTTTTTGGCTTCATTTTATCGTAAACAAAAATATGCACATACTTGCTTGCAAGTACGCCGTACGCCCTCTCCTTGTTCGAACATATATGTGAATTTAAATACATACATGTCTATACATACATAGCTATAAGCAACCATATGTTTTCGTATACGCATTTAAACGAGTTTGTAATGTGAGATTTATTTTGCTTTTATGTGTGTGAGTGTGAATCATGCCAAGGGATTTTATTTTCACTTTCTAACGCCAAAAAGTCTTAAAAAAAGCGACAACGACAACGACAACGACAACTACAATAATGACAACAAAGTAAAACCGAAAACAATGCTCGAACAACGCCACCACCACCACCCCTTATAGTTCAACAACACAACCACATTCTCTATTTTCTACATACTTTCCCTTTACAATATTCACACACACATACACACTCTCTTGCCTTCGCTCTCCTTTTAATTTTAGAGTTGATGTCATGTTTTTCTTTATTGTTATTAGCTGTTGCTGTTGTTTGTGTATTGCTACTGTTGCTTCGTATTCGTATTTTTGTTGTTGTTGTTGTTTCTGTATGACTTCAATTACATTCTCTGGCATGTTGAGTGGTCTTTCAATTTCAATCTCAATTTTATTGCATTTCTTGTTGGCATTATCAAAAATAACGGCAGTTTTACTCAGAGGGATAGAGAGAGAGACAGGACAAAGAGAGCATCTTCTTTGTTCAAATGCACAATTCTCATGGTCTTCTTTTTTTGTTTTTAATTTAGAATTTAATGTGATTTATTTGATATTTGGCGACGTGAGTTGTTTATGGCTTCAATTTGTCCAAAATGCTTTGTTAATTTGACAGTTTTTTTCTCCCGTTTTTCGCTTTCTCTCTTTCCCTCTCTTCTGTGTTTTGGTTGCTCTATTCATTATGATTTCATTAACTGTGCTTGGCTGTTTGTTTTTAAGTCATTCGTTTGATGTTACCCCTCGGGGTATAATAAAACCAATTTACGTGGCTAAAATGTGATAGAAAATCCTGCAATTTATTCTACAATTTAAAACAAAAGAAAGAGAGAGAAGGAAAGAGAGCGAATGCAAAATTACTAAAATACTCAATTAGAACCCAGTCATTATTATTGTTCATTATTTTTATTAAGATCTGTTGCTCTCTTCTTTATTATGGCAAAGAGAGAGAGAGAGAGAGAGAGCGAGATATAGGGAATTTTATTGTATAAATCAACGGGATATTTTTAATTTTTACTGTGCTATTTCTATTAGGGAACTGCAGTGCATTACAAATGTTAATTAACACTCGGCATGTGGCTAACTAGCTTAGCTGTAGGTAATGTTTTCATTATTGGTTTAAGAGAAATAGTTTTCTATTTGACACACACACCAGTGTTGAAAAATTCAGTACTTTAGTACTTTTTTCAGTACTTTTTTCATTCCAAAAATACTGCTGTACCCCCGCAACGTTTTCAGTACTTGTTTATTATTACATATTTTACGTCTTGCAGTTTCAACTACTAATGCATTAGCAACATTTTTAACGTAACGCATGTTCAACGTAGGTAGAATTAGTCTTTAGCCCCGGTTAGCCAAACGTCCACGGAACGTACATTCGTTTTTAGAACACGAAAATCAGTGAAAACCCTTGCCGAATCGTAATGTAATTTCCGTAAGCATTTACATTGCTTTTTATATGCTAAAAACTAAAGTATGTTACATTACGTTCCATCGACGTTTGACTAAACTGGGCTTTTATAAAATATATAAATGTAAATAAATAAATAGGCTATCAGGTAGTGTTCGGGCTAACTAGACGTGAGCCCAGAGTTCAAACCCCATCATCTCCATCAAAACGAAATATGACAAAATATTTCTCCAGCAAAAACTCTGAGAACAAATAAAATTGTCATGATAAAGTTTCCCAAAAATCTGTCGTTCGAAGTCAACTTTAAACGGTATGTCCCGCCACTCAAGTATAAAATTAAAACACACAACATGAGTGGACTGAAGGGTTGTAATGGCCAATTATGTATGTATGTATGTTTTATAAAAGTACCATTCGATGCAAAAAAGTACTCTTTCAGTTATAGTTCAGTACCATTTCAAAATTTCAGTTTTGCAACACTGACACACACTCTTCCAAAATAGTGAAATAGTTTTAATTCCGTATTATTGGGGTGTTAAATTAGATTTCTCTTCTCATAATGACACCATCAATCGTGTATACATTTCTCACACCACTTATGTTGTGTGTATTAATTTTTATGCATGAGTGGTGGGACCTACAGGTTAAAGTCGACTCTGAACGACAGATTTTTGGAGAAACTTTCCATCGCAATTTTATTTACTCAGAGTTTTTGCCAGAAATCTGCTGAGAGGAAGTCGCCGACGAAATACTTCTTGCATTTTGTTTTGATTTCTGACCTGGGGTTTGAAGCCTGGCTTTACGTCTAATAAGACAACACACTACCTACCTAGGCTACGGCGACTTCAGTCGTGTATGGCTATTCGATATCTATCTGCTCGCTTATAGCCAAGAACTACTATTTGACTTGGAACCCAGCAGAACGTCACCTGTTTCCATCAGGTTCAGCCGTTTCAGTTTCTTCAGATAGTCCCATACTATCTTCGGTTTAACCTCACAAAAATCAAGTTCTCGAATAGCATCCTAACTGTCAGAAAGGATATCTATATGTTCTGACTTTTATATCTTCCATCCAAGTTGAATTGAGCACATCTTTCGATGGCATAAACTTTCGATTAGAAGATGCCTAAGAGTTTCCTCCATTCATTCATTTCATTCCGATACGTTCGTGCTTCATCTGTATACGACATAATAGTGTGCAGATTCATTATTTCATTCATTTTGTTACTAAGTCTCGTTGCAAAGCACTTCCCAAAATTATAGAGCTAAGCAGGGAACTGCCAATTAATGGATTCGTTAATTGATAATCCTCTAAAGCTTTGGTCTTCACTACCATGTGCAGCGAATTTAAATCCAAAGAAAGCTTATAGCGTTGCTATAGGACAGGTCCTCAAGTTCCGTGTCATATTATCACACTCTAGTTCGTATATCTATCTTGTCCAACTCCAAGTAAGGTGTTTTCAAGTTCGTTTTGTCTGTCATATATCTCACTATTGCGTTACATTTCCTGGATTTTCCTGCAAGCGTTCTGCTTACCTGGTCGTGCTCTCTGTATGAGCCTTCCACGTTAAATTTTTTATCCCGTGTTATTCCTTTTTTATAATAAAAAAAAACAAAACACTGGAATTATTCGACTATGAGAGCGTCACCTAGGCTTGTGCATACAAACGTGATTTGCTAAAAATCCATGGCTAAGAAATATTGCCAGTATTGCCTATTGTAGGCAAGAAACGTGATTTCACCAAAGTTAACAATTTTTTTAAAGCCACAGTCAATTTCATTTAACCTAACTTTTTGTAACTTGAAGTTTTTTTTTTCATCATAATCGATTAAAAAAATAATCGTTTGCTTTTTCTTTTTGTCTCTTTTCAGGTAAGACTTCTGGAAATTTATTTTGGAAACATTAAAGTTTAGTCAGTATGTAAGTATAGAACGAATTTCTTTTTTAATTGACGTCTCGAGACTGATATCACTTAAGTGCTACAAATTTGAGTGCGCGCCATTAAAGGGAATCTTAATTAGGCAGCATCTTGAGAATTTCAATAATATCTCTGACTGGAACTCTCAACTCTGAAATGCTCAACCAATATTAATGATTTCAGACGTGCATGCAAAAGAAATGAGCCTGGTGATCAAACGTACCAAGACTAAAATCATCTTAGTGCCAGCGTTCAGTTTGTCGGTCCAGTTCGGTGTCGATAGCGAAGATATACGATTTTTCTTACGTGCCCAAAGCATCGGTTGATTAAAACGGCAACGAAATTACGATTTCTTAAATCGTTTTTCGAAATCTGGCTGAGGATTGAAAGCTTGACAAGCTTGAGAATATTGTAGCCCAGAATTTTGTGGGATTCGGAGTTTCAGCGTTGGTCTTATGAGCAGTTATTGTCACTCCAAATTCGGCGCTGGAAATGAAAAAGATAAATTGCCCAAATCAATAATGGCGCAGGGGTACCTGATGACGCAAGCCGTGAAGTATTTAATTGGTCATTGCAACCCTTTGGTCAGGATTACGACCTAGCTTCTCACAAGACCCATGTTGTGTGTGTTGATTTTTTTTTCTTGATTTTTGAGAAACTTTTCATGGCAATTTTATATCAGAGTTTTTGCCAGAAGACTACTGAGAGTAAATTGCGGCCAAAAACAATATCAAATACGGAGTGGTCCAGAAAAGATATCAAAAAAACTAGGAGTGCGGGAAAAAGAACACAGAGAGGGAGAGAGAGCTGGAGAAAATTGATGGAGGTGCTTTGCTTCGAACAGCAGCCTTAATTGAGGACGTAGTAGATACAAGTTAAATAGATGGGCCTTCGCCTAGGCTCTTTGGATATCTTCTTAACTTCCAATAACCTTAATCCTTGCCTCATATAGAATAGAAACAGAATTCCTTTGTAGACGAAATAGGCATTTACACTGCAAGGTTCTCTGTTTTAGCTTCAATTGCTCAATTTGTTCTGAAGTTTATTGTGCGCAATCGTTCAGGCACTGCAATATCAAGATTATTAAACGAAAGCAAGGGCATAGTGCTTCTGCTGTAATAGCACTCATCGCCTCAAAACTAGTTCCACTTCGACGTTTGATTAGTCACTCCATTTACTATGAAACTTTTCGGAAATTCATAACCTGGATTTCAATGACAATAGTAATCTCCTTGTAAGTAAGCTCCATCCATAGATCTGACCTCAGCCTTAATCTCTTCAAAGGGTTAATGTACTCCCTTCACAGTTGTCTTATTTCTTCGAATGCTCGAAAGAAAAGGGATTCCATTTTAGTTTTATTTCCTCTCCCATACTTACCTCCCACATAAACCCACAGTCTCTGAAAATTCCAATTCCAATTTCCAATTTCAAATACCTCAGAGTATGCGGCATGCAAAGACTGCAATTTATAAAATTTTAAGAGCCTTTGGCGAAAAAAACAACAAAAACCATACTTAACTTCAATTAAATAAGAATTGTTAACATTTTTATTTAAATTGGACTTAATTTAATACACAATAAATTAATAAAAAAAAATAAAAGACATTAGAAAACAACCTTAAAAATCCCCTAAAAGTATGCAAGAAATAAACATGAAGAAGAGAAAAAGTCCTTAAAAATAAAATAACTCAACACTTAAACAAACCCCCGTTAGACCTTTGCAGTCATAAGCTCTATGCTGCAGTCATAAGCTAAAAATACTTGTTTCTGATGCTTTTTTTTTAGTGTCGTATTGCAACTGCATAAGCAGTTTACGTTGCCAAATACCGTTGCAATCATTAGATGACCACAATGCGATTCCTTTTGGCTTTTGTACGATTTTTACGCTTTTTGTAACGTGACGATGATGATGATGATGATGTCCCAGCTGCTGGTGTCTGTATGGTAGACCTAACAGATGTTGACGATGGAAATGATGAGGCGAACGATGCTGATGAAGATGGTGAAGTAAAGTCGTTACTGTGTTGCGCCAATATCGTATGGGGCGTCTGTGTAGGTGTTGCCTTTGTAGGGCGTAATGCATTCGCCTGTAAGTGATGTTGTCTGCCTTCGCCTCCCCCCACAGCTGGCCATTGATGCTGCAAGTGATAGGTTTGATAGGAGGTGGGATAAGTTTGTTGCGTACGCCATTGATATGATGTCGATGGCTGCTGTAGGGTGGGTAAAAATACACTGTTTGTGGCAGTAGTTTGTGTGCTTGCCACTGCATTTGGATGGTATGTGGATGGCTGTAGTTTAGTTGGTACGGTGGCCGTTATGGCTGTACTATAGGCGCCATAGAGATCATGGTAATTAAATGGATTATGTTGGCCATAAGCAGTATAGCCTGCAAACTTTTTGCCTCTTTGATAAACTGCTTCTTCGTATGAGTCATCAGGATGATTAACGCCATTTGCATTGCCATAGCCATCACCATAAACTTCCTCGTCAATTGTAATATCATCCTCAGCAGCTGAATTATCAGCTGCCAGGCTTTCATCACTTTCAACCCCAACACCAAAACCACCACCACCACCTCCACCTCCATCTTCACTAGAGGAGTCCGTTTCGGCGTCGTGATTATGTCGGATGTTATACGATGGTCGTTTGGCAAACACATCCGTCTCCCTTAATGATGAGTGGATGTCACCAAAGTGCGAGTGTGTTGTTTGATGCTGCTGTGGCTGTCGTTTGTGTTGCTTAAACTGATTACTGCCCAGGTTTAAGATGTTCGTTGGCCATGTAAAGGACGAGGAGGAGGAATAGGATTCCGCATTTGTGGCTCTGGTTGGCTTTGCATGTTTGTATCTTTTGGTATTTCTTTTGCGTTTACGTTGAGTTTTTGTTGGAACTGTTGGAGCTGACCGTGGCTCTTCAGCACTGTCATTACTATTGGCAATAGGCTGGGCCTGTGGTACATACTTTTTTAGATATTGTCGCTGTAATTGTGACCATATGTCATCAACGGATAAGGCCTTTAGTGTGCTGCTGCTATGAGTTGAGCCCGTTGTTGGCTGTCTTGGTGATGATGAATACATCACCATTGCCTCTTTCATATCCTCCTCATTGTGATCATCCTTAACGTCTCTGTACTTTTGGGCACGTAGTTTTGTGGCTGGATTCATAATTTCCAGTTTATCGTCATTGTTTTGTTCTTGATGTTGTTGCAGTAGTTGTTGCAACAATTGTTCATTTTTAATGGTTTTGTCCAATTGCTGCTGCTGTTGTTGTTGGTGTTCACTCAACATAAACTGTGTTTCCAAGCTGCTGCCTTTTAAGGCGGCTATTGCTGCAGGTGCCGTGATTTCATTATCCAAGCCCACCCCGTTCTCATTGTGATGATGATGATGTTGAAGATGATGATTGTGATGCTGCTGCTGTTGTTGGTCGACCACATTAAATCCTTCGGTATTGTGTGGTATTATTTCGGTTTCATATGTGGCTGTTGGCTGTGGAAATAATGCAAAATTTGTAGCCAAATATGAAGGAATCATCATTGGTTCTTCGGAATTTGTTTCCAAACCACTATCACCATGACTCCCACCGCTACCACCACCATAAATTTCCTCTTCCAAAGTCAATGCATCGCCATCACTTTCATGGAAATGTTGTGGTAAATTCTTTGATGATGATGATGATGACGTCGGAGTTATGCCTGTTAAATAATTGCTTGTCGGTAGTGCCGGTGATGGTGGTGGTCCTACTATACTTTGGCTTTGCGGATTATGATGGTAATGCTTGTGGTGATGATGTGTTGGTGGCAACGCATGTCGTTTTTTATGATGCTGCTGATGGAGATGCATTTGTTGGGCGCGTTTTCTTTGGCCACCACCCGGCATATGCAATTTTATATGGACGCTAGCGAATAGGAAATGTATGAAATGGAAATGAAAGAAAAAAAAAAAGAATTGAATTAGTGGGTTTGAGAATGCTGCATGAAATTCATTGTTATTAGAAGAAGAAGTATTTTTGTTTTGTTCAACACTTAATGATAACATATGGACGAAGGGCTGAATGGCGTCAGTTTCTGAAAAAAATTATTAAACATGACCTGAAATATCAAACTGAAGTCTTAAGATCTTAATACCGTTAATTAAAGATCCATTGAGGAACTGCTGAATGATGATAAGATTTCTGATACAAAAATTGAAATTACTGCACATTCCATCACTTTTACTGATTGTGACCTACAATTCATAGTCTTCAGTGTTCATTATCTTCAAAATGTGAAGAAAACGTAACCTAAATATGTTGGCCAGAGGGACACTGCACAGACATTATTCTATACTTGCTTCTCTGCTAAAGTTCAAATGAGCTGAAAATGTCGTATCAAAGGTAATTCACATGGGTAAGACGAATTCTACATTATTATTCATCATAACAGTTCTCCAACGCGTGATTATTGTAACCAGAATTCAAAATCTTCGGTTGATGTTTCCCTTAATTAATGTGTTAATCAATCATACGTCATAAAAAATCATTCTTCACGGCAGTGGTACAAATCAGAAAACCTGACTCAATCACTGTGCTTGGGATAAACTGAATAGGGTTAACACTTCTATTAAATATTTTAATGGTAAGCCCACATCAAAATTTAGGCAGTTGTTACTCCAGTCTGCTAATCACATGTCACGGAAGTGTTTGCATACCAGCTCAGTCATGTGTGCCTCCCAAAGCACTCGTTTATTCATGCAAATGGCAAAAGGTTATGAACGATGAGTACTATTTCGCTACGCTAACTGGAGTTAAATTTGTTACCCTCCTGTACACAATCGCATAAGCCGAAGCGGAGAATAATGTGGAGGCCTAAGCAACATTACGAGGGTCAACGACTTGGTTGAATTTCTCACTTCAAGCAAATAATGCAGGCAGCCTAGTGACTGCTTAAAATTGGAGAATCCAAAGCATTTCAGGGAACTGAAAAATGGTTTACGGTTGTGGGTCCCAGTAGTAAAAATTACTAGGAGGAATACGGTTGACCCAAATGTAAGAAAAATCGTGAGCTTAAGTATGAATAACACTGGATTGGGTGAAGTGATAAGGAACAAATAACTGCGAATGTTGAACATGTGGAGAGAACATCAAAACAAAGCAACACTTTCTAACTCAATGCCTAGCATTTGAACGCACAATATTCTCATATTTTATGGATGATACATAACCAGACTTTACTCATCTAATACGAGTTTATTGGAAAAAAGTGCGATGATACAGAAGCAATAAAGGACGGACATGTCCCTTATAACAGCAGCAGCAGCAACCGTCCTACAAATCATAGTCGCAATAACTGAAGATTGCAGAGTTGAATCAACTCATACTCCATCTTTCTTCAAAAAATCTGTCGTTCGGAGTCGATTTTAAACTGTAGGTCCCACCAATCATGTATAAAATTAATACACACGACATAAGTGGTGTGAAAAGCTAGGTCGTAATCCTAACTGAAAGGTAGTAATGTATGTATGCATATTCCATTTTCCAAGTTGAAGAACAATACAATCGTTAATGTCGTCTGCCTCTGTGTTAGTTAGTCGATGGCGTATTAGACGTTCTAAGACGAGTTAATGATGTTCATTCGGCTTTACATACGTCTAAACTGTACTGAGCCATGAGTGTTTTTTTCAATACATGCGCCCAATTTTAAATGATAACTTACAATGACTAGCCGTGGAAGAGGGTACACCCAATATAAGATGTACGACCACAACTGGCTTGGTTAGGAAGTTAACAAAGTTTTAAAGTTAGTTCTGCCACATCACCCTGCAACTGAGTCCGCCGCTCCTCCTTAAACTGGCACGACTTGGAATTATTTGTAGAAAAAAAAAAAAAACGTCTTATATGAAACCGTCAAGCCTTTAAGCGCATTCATACTTTTCTGTTCAAAATTCGTCGCCGTGGTCTAGAAGGTAGCGTGTTGGCTTATTAGACGTCAGGCCTCGGTTCAAACCCCCCAGGTCAGGCAACTCCAACTAAACGAAATTCGAAAAAATATTTCTTAGGCGACTTCCTCTCAGCAGATTTCTGGCAAAACCTCTGAGAGGAAATAAAATTGCCATGAAAAGTTTCTCAAAAATATGTCGTTCGGAGTCGACTTTAAACTGTAGGTCTCACTACTCCTGTCTAAAAACATAAGTGGTGTGAGAAACTAGATCGTAATCCTGACTAAAGGGTTGTAATGACCAATTATGTATGTATGTATTATGATGTTAAAGTTTTTGCCGGAACTTCATGGGAATCATGTGTAACTTTTAACTTTCGTCACGTTTACGACGAATGTAAAGGGGATGTATAACAAACTACAGTGAGGCGTGAACACCTCAAGTCCTATGCAAGAAGATTCTCAAGAAGAACAATTTCTGTGTACAATGTTCTCTAATGAATTGGTTTAACTGGTAACAATTGATATCTGGAGGCTTTCACTGGCTCCTTGGCGCTCTATACTCAGTATATTAGCTGCAGGAATCGGTTTTCCGCTGAGATATATCAGTGAATGCGCGCTAAAAATTATAAGAAAAAAATCCTTCAGAGGTCGAGGGTCTATCCTCAGCGTTTTGAATCTGGATCCTTGGTTCTCAGAGGTTTGCTTTATTGTTCATCAAAGAAAGCAATGAGAATTTGTCTGTTTTTAATTTTATTAATTGCAATTTTAATTTAATTTGATTCTTCTTCTTCATATTCTTCTTGTTCTTCTTCTTCTTTTTTGATTTGTTTCAATTTCATCTAAAGATAGTTTTCTTTTCTTTTCTGTTCTTATATATTTTTTTCTGTTTGTTTGTTTGTAACACTCACTGTTCATCATCCTCTCCGGCTTCAATCACATAAAATAATCCACAATAGAGCCATAAATAGATGAGAATACATTTTAGCATTTTATTGGATGCTCACGGCAAGTCACGTTACGTTACGTTACGTTACGTCACGTCACGACACGATACACATCAACACATATGCTAACACTGTGTATATATATTTATGAAAGGATGTATAAAAATCCTTAGAAATTTATTTCTTTTATTGTTTTTAGTTCATCAAAAGGATTCTCTTTTCTCTTGACAAAATTTCTTATCACATATATGTACACTAGGAAAGTATCCTTTTTCTGTTTTGTTTTGTTTTGCTTTCTTATTATTGTCCTTTTCCGTGTCGTTTGCGTTGACGTTGTCGTTGCTATTGTCTTTGTAGTTGTCGTGTTACACGTTTGGCAAATTTAAAGTGATTAATACGCATTCGAGTGACAACATCAGCTTTTATTAAATTTTTGTTTTCTTTTCTGTATTTTTCTGATTTACTCCTCTTCATCATCATCATCAGCATTGCCATCATGGTCGTCACTATGCAACATCATTTTGCATAGTTTTCGTTCATGCATCTACAATCTTAGACGTGAGGAGTGTGTCTTGGACATTATCATCACCAGCATCACAATCATGAGCAGTCAGTCAGCCAGCCAGCCTCATAAATGTAAAATAAGATGCTGAGACTTAAAAGTCAAATGAAAATGGAAAGAGGAAAACTTAAGTTGATTGTACTGTTTCATCGAACGTGTGTGTCTGTGTGTGTGTTCGGTTCGGTTGATGATTGCCTGCCCATCCATCCATTTCATTCCATTTCCATCCATTTTCCTCACATACTACACACTGAGATCAAATTTCGTTCATTGCTCAGTGAACAGTATCGACTTTATTGTGTGAATGTTGTGAAGCCTTGTTTTGATTTTTTTTTTTGCTTTTCATTTTCCTTTCCTTTCTTCGTTTCCATTCAAATTTTAAAAATTGTTCCTTCATTTAATAAAAGTGAACATTTTTCTTCTTGAGTACATACTGGTACACTGTGAAAAATTTTTTTTGGAAGTAATTTCACTTGGATAGATCCATTCGGGTAAAGCGCTGATAAACTGCATCAGTAGGCGTTCGTAGAATTCTGTATCGACTCCACATGAGAACGATAAAGTTTCGTTATGATTTTCTTCGTATAAAAATTAAGGGACTTTAACCAACTCCCCCTCTACAAATAATTCGTCCAGGAAACCCTAAGTACGATGACATCAACAACTAACATCGTAGGAATTTCAGGCAGCAAGAAAACTTTCTTTGAAGTCGCCGTAGTCTAGTAGGTCTTGTGTTGTCTTATTAGATGTGAGGCCGGGGTTCAAACCCCGGGTCAGACATCTCTAACAAAACGAAATTTTAATATTTCTGCGACGACTTCCTCTTAGCAGATTTCTGACAAAAACTCTGAGAGCAAAATAAAATTGCCATGAAAATTTTCTCAAAAATCTGTCCTTCGCAGTCGTCTTTAAAGTGTAGGATCCGCCACTCATGTATAAAATTAACACACACAACATAAGCGGTGTGAGAAACTAGGTCCATAATCCTGACTGAAGGATTGTAATGACCAATTATGTATGTATATATGTCAGAAAACGTTCTCTCCATTATACTCAATACATGTTCGCAGATGGCATTGCTTCTATGTGACAGTAGATGGCAATCCTGTCAATCTAGAACCTTTTACAAATGGAAGGAAACTTTCATTAATAAAACTGAATGTATTCCTTACAGGAAAAAGTTTAGAATAGTGCAACACAGTCCTCTTCCAGTAACCAGTGTTGCGAAAACCACGACTTGTGCTTTTTAAAACAATTCGGATCTCAATTCGATGTTTAGGAAAAAAAATTTCTATGAGACATCAGATGGCAACCCTGCCAATTCAGAACCTGTAACAAATGGAAGGAAACTTTCATTCTTACAACTCTTACAATAACCAGTGTTCCGAACCACGACTGAAGTTTTCTACTACAATTCGGACCTTAAGTCAATGTTTTAGACAAACAGTAGATTAATATTGTTCTAATAATCTCGTTGTAGCTTACAATTTGCTTATTTTAAATGATAAATCAAGCGTTTTACACTCTGTAGGACTCAGAAACAAAATAATACCATTGTGAGATAGGAAAATGGAAAAATATTTTCCATTTCTGTGTTAAAAAATCGTTTGTATTCGAACTAGCCATAAACAATAGGCATTCCAATTAAGACTAATATTTTAGAGGCACCTTGGAAGCTTCCATGAACGCGTTTGTGAGGAGGCCGTGAAACCAATTTGTGACAGAACGGAGTAAAGAAATCTGATAAGCACCGGCATTCTTGTCTAAACAATAAGATTCACAAGCCAAAGCAAGGGAGTTCGCCTGGAGCCATACAGTCCTTCAGAATATTCTGTATATTCGTTGTCCCTCCCCGATGTGTTACCGTCATTTGAGAAATCTTCAACCCTCGTTTAAGCCCTTTCATAAATTCTTAAATACTACAGACTCTTTTTTCTATTTCTGCGTTTATTTTTTCTTTTTTCTTTCACTGTATTTTGTTGATTAATTTTTCAATTTCTTTTTATGTTTTCTGTTTCTGTATTTGTTTCTGTTGTTGCTTCTTCTTCTTTTTCATTTTCAATAAAATTACAATATTGTTCGTATCATTTCTCTTTCATCGAATATCAATCAAGACACGAATAGATTTTGTTACTCTTATTCGAAGACAACTTCATTACAAAATTATGGAGATTCAATCAAAATTTGAAAGAAGACTCTGTATTACATTACAAGTCGACGACACCCTACTAGGAAATTTAGGCAGCAACTGAAGTAACAGGGATAATAGGTAACGGCACTTCTGCGATAACAATAGTTCTAGAGTACAGTACAACTCTTTAAGTCAGAACTACAGCTGAGCTTCTTATACCAGCTACAATTTGCGTTAATTTCACCCATGAATTGCGGAATCTACGTAGTTTATCACCAAACCAGAACTCTGATTGGAAAGGCTTTTACATGGCAATTAGTTTAACCTCAGAGTGTTTGCCTCAAAACCTGGACTGAGGCACCGAAAGAAATAGTATTGATTTAGTATTTTTCTTTTTGATGATGTCCAACACGAAATTTGAACTCTCGAGGCCTTGCCTGGTCATTGGACTGCAGTCTTGTTTATTTTCTTGTAACATTTTTACGTTAAGCCGACCTTAGAACCCTACCCTGGTCGTGGTACATCTATCAATGATAGATTTGTCAAGCTTGCAACCCATAGTAACTTGTTAAAAAGCATCGCTGGTTGCATCATGCATCGCTATTTTAACGTGCATGGAATTGCCGCTTAGATGAGTTCTAACACTGTATCTATATATACGTACATAATTGATCATTAGAACCCTTCAGTCAGGATTGCGTCCTAGTTTTTCACACCACTTATGTATATTGTGTGTGCTAATTTCTATACATGAGTGACGGGAGGGAGGCCTATAGTTTAAAGTCGACTGCCAGCGACTTTTCATGGCAATCTTATTTACTTTCAGTGTTTTTGCCAGAAGGCTGCTGAGGATAAGTACCCAAAAGAAATATTTTTTTTTTCATAATTCGTTTTGACGTCTGACCTGGGGATGGAGCCTTGGCCTCACCTCTAATAAGACAACATCACTACGGCGACTTTACTGCGTCCATTCAGTGATATTCTTTGCAACCTTAGGGTTATTTTCACCTCTTAAAAAAGTGTAGTAGTTGTACTCCACTATTCCCATTTAACGACTTCTGCCGTGGATGCAGATCCGCTGAGGAAGATGAGACTGTTATCCACTTTCTTTGTCAGTGCCCATCTCTTGCGAGGTTCAGATATAAGTTATTTGGCTCTCGATTTCTTGTCAACTTGAGGGAGCCATCATCTATTGATGTCAAGGATATAGCTTCGATTATCAAACTTTCTGGCTGGTTTTCCAGTGTAGGCTAGTCGTGCTTTTGAAGTGCACCCCTTGCGCTGCCCAATTTCTTCCTCTTCCCTGATTTTTAGTGCAACTTGGTCAGTACAGGGACTGCGATCACTTCTTGGGATCACAACGGGCCGTTATGCGAGCTTTTTGGTATCAGAGCTACCACTCCGACCTAACCTAACCTAACTCCTCTATTTTGTTTCTAAATTTCAGTCTCATTAACCAAGATTATCAAGCAATGTAGGCGACTGCCCTAAGCTAACCATTCCTAGAATGAGACGGATGCCATTCTTGTTGAGTAAAAACAATACCGTCCGTATTGGGTAGTGATGGTGAGCTTTGTCAATTGAGTCATAACTTTTTTTAAATTAATTTCCTGGATGTTTTGTTCGAATCGGAAATCGGATTCGAACTGGGTTTACTTGGGCTTGTAGTCACGTGCTGTAATCACTGCACTAATCATTAATTTTCGAATTTCTTTTTGCAAAAACCTTGTAATTTTTAACTACAGCCGCCTTTGGAGGCCAGACGTTTGCAAGTTATCTGACTTGGATTGCATTCCTTCCCTTTGCTGAAGGTTTGTCTGATAAAAAATTAAACGAACCAAAGTCTCATAACACGGTCACGCTAATAGAAATATAATGCAACCCATTGCTGTAGTCGAGGCTAGGCCATAGAATAGTACCCACTGAAATTATCACAAGCCAAGGCCTTAACGTGCTTGCGAGTTATTTTGCCAGAGGCAGGGATAAGTTGTTGCAGATTTCTTATTCGATTGCTTGCTCTGGGGACCTTATGCTAGAATTGTTTCTCGAAAGATTGCTAGCTAGGAGATGACAAGATTCATTTGATTTGATTTTAAAGGGGCTTCTTGACAATTACAATCTTATTGAAAGAGCGTAATCGAGAGCTAACATGTTTTATTAACCCTTTTCGCGACGGCTCACCGGTGCTACATTTTGCAACTTTACACGACTGTGCGACTGACCATACATCATCATCGTTATCGTTCGCCAAAATGAAAATGTGAGCAAATAAATGACTGTCGTGTATATGCGCCATATCGGCCGCTGTGAACCGATAAATAACTGTCGCATTTACACGATGTCAGCCACTTTGATGCACCAAGTGACTACGGTGTACACGCGGCCCCCCTTGCGAAAGTGTGACACCCTCCAGCATAAATTTACCAGCGCCGGAAATTCTGAAGAAGAATGGTTTTCTAAATATCTGGGAAGTCTGGACCAAGGAGTAACGAGGAATGTACCGAATGCTCTGGGATTATTTTTTATGTCCATCTTTAACCCTTTGACGGACACTGAGGTCTATAGATGTCATAACAAGGGTTTCTGGAGGGGACATGACGTGTAGACACGTCATAAATTGTTTCCTTCATAAAATCGAAGATGCAGCAAGTGTCCCACGTGAAGGCCTCCTAAAATTTTGGTGTCCGTCAAAGGGTTAAGGGTAGGAGACATAAGTTCTGATTAAGGATTGTATTCAATTGTGTTTTTACAATTACCTTGACGTGAGCTACCCTGTAGTGAACATTGATGAGTCAGTCTGGCTGAACTTGTAGGGCTTGTGTGCAGCTGGTCATTGATTTAATCTGTTTTAACGCTTCTATTTTTGTTGCCATAAAACGAAACATAACATCCGTAAGCAAACTTTTCCTTACTATTTTTTCAGCTTTTTTCTGTTGCCATCTTTTCAAATGAGACATTGACTCGTGGCTTTGTAGATTGTAGTATTGTATTGAGTTTTTTTTTTCCTACAGAGACCCGCAAAGACCTTGGTAATCCGATAGGCCTATTTGTGGTTTAATGTAAAACGCAAACAACAACACCAATAACAACAATGGCGATATATTCATTATGAATGAAAATGATTTAAAAATAGAAATAAAAATTGAAACTGAAATTGAAATTGAAATTAAAAGTGAAATACGAGTAGGAAAGCAGAAAGTGACAAATGAAACAATAAAAACAACAACAAAAGCAGAGTGAACAAAGTCGATATAAAAACATGAACTCATAATCGTATTGAGTCAGTACAATCAGTTTCTACAGCTTAGATACAATGACGCTTTAAAGGTCCGTTGAAAAGCGCAAATAACGGTCACTTTCTTTACAGGGTTTTGGGATACTTTTTTCCCCTGCAATAAGTGTGTCCTACAAAAGTGATTCCGGAAGGCCGGTTAGTGAGAAAATTTCTCACTCCTGTTCAAGGTTTTTTCTGTAGCACAGTGTAGTTAAAATTTGTAAGGCCTAAGGTGTGAATATTATTATTTTTAAACACTGTCACAATCTTGTGAAACCACTTTAGGTGACGACAGTGAGAACTTTAGGTATTCAAAACAGCATTAATCACTTGCCTACTTACAGGCGCTTAAGAAAAATTAAAGTTTTAAAAAGCGACGGCAACGGCAATGTATTCAACTTGAATCGCGTGTCAAGCTCCATTAAGAAAAATGAAACGAAAAAACGAAGAAATAAGAAGACAAGCAATGTTAAATGAAGAAGCGGCGTCAAAGGCGGATGTTGTGCCTTTTAAAGGTTCATCGTCATACACTTTATCTCTTGAGTTGGTAACCAGAAGGAAAGGAGGAGGAGGAGGAACAAAATTTCAGCATTTTCTTTAATACTTCCTGGTTTGTTGTACGTATCTTGTCTTGCTCAAATGGTTTTTTCAAACTCTTTCAATTCTTTTTGTGAACATTTTTCTGTAATCATTACTAAGCACAGAACATGTGTTTCCCCTACCCAATATAGGAATATAAAAAACAGTCTTCCTTTTAAAATCTCTATCTTTCCATGGCCCTATGAAGCATTTAAGTGAAACGAAGTCACGTGAGGGAGCCGTCAAGCTATTTTAAGCGTCTTTTCGCCATTGCAACCATTTAAAACATGTGTCGTCTCACACGCACACACATATGTATGTTCACAGGCCTTCATATCGATTTCATATGAGTTTAGTGGCCAGGATTATTACAATTTACCTTTACAGAATGGCTGTTCCTTTTTGATCATTGTATTGTGTTCTTGGGGTTTGACAATGTTACAAGCATTCCTTAAATACATTCTATTCTGGTTTCATAAATACTCTTGTGTGGTTACACATTTACATCAAGGAAACGGAAGTCTGTTCCTGTGACAAGGGTAAAACTGTTTATGGTTATACGTTGCTTGATGGAGGAAATATTCCTCCACCTCTTTGCTCCTTGGTATTGCCATTTACTTGCAAATGTTCGTTGAGAAAAAAAAAAAAAAATTTTTATGGCTTTTCGGCGGCACATGTTTCTCTCTTTTGGCAAGGATTGAATTTTATTAATCCACTATCGGTGGTGACATTTTATTAAAGACTGAAGATTTTTGATTTTTCGTAGAATTAAATCTATGTGGCGGGAGAGTGTGTTGTAAGTTTTCTTAGGGAAAAAATTTTAATTTAAATTGGAAATGCTACTCGTTAGCTTATATTATAGCACGATGGCTACACATTGAAATAAGTAAGAGATTTCAAAACTATTGTGACGTCATTTGTCCTGTTGTTTTTTATGCCCATATTTGCATAATTGGGAACTGTAACTTTAGAATGTTATTGTCCTAGTCGCCGTAATCTAGTAAGTGGTTGGTGTTGGTTTATTACACGAAAAACCAGAGTTCAAATCCCAGGCCAGACATCAAAACAAAATACAAACAGTATTTCTTCGGCGAATTCCTCTCAGCAGATTTCTGGCAAAAACTCTGAGAGTAAATAAAATTGCCATGAAAAGTTTCTCAAACATCTGTCGTACGGAGTCGACTTTAAACTGTAGGTTTCGCCACTCATGTATAAAATTAATACACACAACATAACTGGTATGAGAAACTAGGTCGTAATCTTGACTGAAGGGTTGTAATGAACAATTATGTATGTATGTATGTATGTATTACCCCAGGTGTGGCGACTATTTTATGTTGATAGCTTTGGAGACTTCACTTGAAGCTTGTCTAACCAATTCTGAATATATTTGAAGTACTGTATTGGAGATATCTTTCCTTTATTCCTTTTTCTTATTTCTTACGTTTAATAATAATTTATTGTATTTAACCTAGGTTGGCTTATAGTGATCTGGTTGTCGAATTGTAGCAAAAAACTCGGAATCTATCGAGGAAGTACTCTAGCATAAATTCTCTTCGTCTTTATAACTTCTGCCACAACCAGCTTTCCTTAGAAAACAAATTGACTTTCCAAAGCAATCGAAAGTATAACTCTCACCCGTCAATGTATTCTAACTATCAGAACATAACACCAACGTTTTATTTCTGATAACGATACTTAGAGAAGTGATGCTCTCTCCCCTTTAGATCTGAGAATTTGATTTCTTGCTAACCTTCTTAAGTGGTCATTACAATGCTTTAACTAGGACGACGACCTAGCTGCTGACACCACCCATCGTTAATTTTATCCATTATTGGTAGGGGCCTACAAGTTAACGACGACCACGACAAACCGATTTTTGAGATTTTCATGGCAGAAGTCGCCGTAGTCTAGTAGGCAGTGTGTTGGCTTATTAGATGAAAAACCAGGGTTCAAACCCCAGGCTAGACATCAAAACAAAATACAAACAGTATTTCTTCGGCGACTACCTCTCAGCAGATTTCTGGCTAAAACTCTGAGTAAATAAAATTGCCATGAAAAGTTTCTCAAAAATCTGTCGGAGTCGACTTTAAACTGTAGGTCCCTTCACTCATGTATAAAAGTAATACACACAACATAAGTGGTGTAAGAAACTAGGTCGTAATCCTGACTGAAGGGTTGTAATGACCAATTATGTATGTATGTATGGCAGAAGACTGTTGAGAGGAAGCCGCTGAAGAAATATTTTTTCGCAACTTGTTTTATTCGAGATGTCCAGTTTTGAACTACGGTCTCACATCTAATAAGCCAGCATACTACCTATTAGACTGTGACGATTTTTATGATGCTTTCTATGATACTTTCAAATGCTCCAATTTTGGACAATTTTCCAAGCAGAGGTGCTCGTTTACGAATATGTCTAACGGCATTGAAATGTATGAACTTGCTGGCCAATTGAAGGTCTTCGAAACTTGTAAAAAACTTGTCATGCCATAAAGCAAACATTGGCCGCAGTTTGGGGCTCATGGATCTGTTTCGTTAAAACTGTGTGTCGCCCGTTTCATATTCTTCAATTGCAGGCATAAATACAAAAAAAAATTGTTTTCATACGGCCATAGCGATCTGAATTGGTGGAAACTATCATTCCAATAATGCTTCCCACTTCTCAAGCCCTAATGCACATTAATTACCTTTTCTGTATGCAATGTTTTTGTTTTCTCAATTACTCCTCTGTTTTCCTGGGCCTCATTAGCTATAATTTTGTTTGTTCTCCACATCTGGCAACACTGCCATTCTTTGCATTGTAAGACGATTTTAACGACCACAGTCGCAATTCTTTAAAATTTGTCACCAGCGTCCACCAGGACGAGGTACGGAAAAAATAAACAGCATTATCACTAACATGCGATCAAAAAACTTTTTGCTCAATAGGGTTTTACAGCAAATTTTGTTTTTTTTTTTTTTTGTCTTAGATTTTCCGTCAAAATATCTCTGAATAGTGATGGCCAGCTTGAAGTTGTGGGAAAATTTAAAATTTTCCAATTTTTTTTTTTCAAATTCTCCCCGTCATTTAAGAAACTGATGCGCAACAGCAGTGTTTTTAACTTTTGTGGCTGCTTATTGTTGTTTATGAAATACAATCTCTTCCCATTTTTTTTTTGTTTGTTTCTTCTTTAATTGTTTTGCGAAATAAATACAAACAACAACAAGCAAACAACAATTGAAGTTTAGAGTTATAACATTAGCTAACAACAATAGCAACAACAACAAAGGCACAAAACACAATTAAAACAATTAAATTTTTATTATTGTTTTCCAAAGAAAATTACAGGCAATGCTGCTGCTGCTGTTGCTACATGACTACATGTGGTACAATAAACACACAAAAAAAAAAGAAGAAAAACAAAACACAAAATTAACAACATGATAATGATTATAATGGTCTATTACCAACAACAACAACAACCATAACACAATACAATAACAATAACAACAACAGAAATAATGATAATCTGGCAACGCATGACACAACATGGATGGATGGACGGATAGATGGCTTGGCTGGTTGGTTGGTTGGTTAGATGGATGGCAATTATAACAAACCAAACCAACACACATACACATTCACGTTGTACATAAACGAACGCACCACTCACGAGCACTCAGACACTTGTTTTGTTTTAACAAAATTATGAATGAAGAATGCGGGCATAAATGAACGAATAACCGAATGAATGAAACACTAAATGAATGAGTGAGTGACTGATAGAAAATGTATGAAAAAACAAAAACAAAAAAATTACGATCCATTATGCGATGTGTGTGATACACATAAAATGTGTTTAGTAAAGCAGAGGCAGGCAGCACAAACACCACTGCAAAATATAATCCACCACACAATTAAAAACATTTAAAAATGGGAGAAAAAAAAACAACAAAAACAAAAGGAATCTAATCACAGGTACAATGACCGCCCAGTTGTTTGTCTTTTGACAACATCAACGACTAAACGAAACTAAATTCAGGAAAAATCCACACGAAACAATTCAAATTACATGGCACAGTCAGTAAAGCACAGTCCGATATGGGTTCTAAAAGGCCTTTTTCAACATTTCACGGGTCCGTGCCCATATCCTAAGTACTCTGATGAAATATGTTTACGATGAAAAACACTTTCGTTCGGAAGAAAAAACTGACTTCTTTGAAAACAACCTTTGATGCCATAAGAAAAGTTCACCACACAGCATGCCTGGAATCCTATTTAAACTCAGAGTTTCAAGCTTATGTGCTTACTAGCGGGACACTCCGTCCCCGTCATTTACACCTGAATCGTATTGGCTTAGTGGAAAATGATGACGCCGAAGGAAGTTTTTTTTTTATTTTGTTTTGTTCGAGATGTCTGAGCTGGGGTTTGAACCACGCACTCTCGTATAGTAAGGCAACACACTACCTATAAGACTAAAGCGACTTCAAGGAGTCAATCAACGAAAACTATGTAATGCGCACGATTTAACGTTTAGGAGGTTTTACTCGTTTAGAATCTAATGTGGTCAGTTTAAAAAGACTCACTATTTACTCGTATATCTATACGGAAAGAAACGTACCCACTCTATCGTGTCGGATCATTAATGGATGTCGCATAAGCATTCTTTTTGAAGTCGCCGTAGTCTAGTAGGTTGTTTGTTGGCTTATTAGACGTAAAGCCAGGGTTTGAGCCCCAGGCCAGACATCAAAACGAAATACAAAAAGTATTTCTTCGGCGACTTCCTCTCAGCAGATTTCTGGCAAAAACTCTGCGTGTAAATAAAAATTACCATGAAAGAGTTTTCTCAAAAATCTGTCGTTCGGAGTCGACTTTAAACTGTAGGTCCCACCACTTATGTATAAAATTAACACACACATGAGTGGTGTGAGTACCTCCGGGTACTGTACTTGTCTTAATTGACAAGTACACGTCCTCTAACCTAACCTAACCTAAGCATTCTTTAAAACTTTAGTTGAACTCTGATTGTATTTGCTTCATGCCCAGTAGTTTAGGATAGGCTTCTAATCTCTTAATCGGATTTACGAAAATACTGACAGGCTTCTCTAGTATCAGTGCAGAAAGATTATCAGCTACTATCGTGCGTAAAGAGATATTCTGGCATTTGGTTTCTGTTCGTTGACTACCGTGGCTTATCGTTTCTAATTTAAATCGCTTCAGGATGCTATTCAGGCCCTTAAATTGACTTTGATTTGATCATAAAATTATTATTAGGGGTTTATATACCAGAGATCAGAACTCATATCAGAAATATGAAATCATACTTATAATTTCTGATACTTATACGCATTCATACATACATACATAATTGGTCATTACAACCCTTCAGTCAGGATTACGACCTAGCTTCTCACACCACTTATGTTGTGTGTGTCAATTTTATAGATGAGTAGCGGGACCTACAGTTTAAACTCGACTCCGGACAACAGATTTTTGAAAAACTCTTCATGGCAATTTTATTTACTCAGAGTTTTTGCCAGAAATCTGCTAAGAGGCGGCAGTCGCCGAAAAAATAGTTTTTTTCATATTTTCGTTTTGATGTCTGACCTGGGATTTGAACCGTGGCCTTACGTGTAATAAGCCGACACACTACCTACTAGACTACGGCGACTACCTCAAACTACTATTCGACTATTCAAAGTTTGAAGTACTTATCATACTCATACTCACTTAACAACACGTATGATGCTGTTGATTTCGAGTCTCCATTACTCAACATTTACAAGAATGCCAAAATAAGTATAATACGCGTACGACCACTACAATTCGAGTCACTGGAATCATTTCTAAGTATTTCTAAAGGGTGTTTTTTATAGAGGTATAGAACTTTAAGTTGTCATTACTTTTCAAGATGGCGACCGATTTAACAGCTGTCAAGTGATTTATTCTCAGTTTGGTTTGGCAATTCATCATGAATAGATTCACGCCTGAACAACGCTTGCAAATAGTGCAATTTTATTTCGAAAATAATGGTTCTGTGCGGAAAACGTATCGCGCACTACTTACAATTTATCGTCGACAAAATCGTCCATCAGAGCAGTTAATTCGATTAACCATGGAACGTTTTCGCACCACGTTTACTCTTATTGATAACTCGCATCCCCAGAGACGCTGTACGGTGCGTACAGAAGAAGCTATTGCTGCTGTAGAGCGTAGCATTGAGGAAGAAGACCCGAATGAGTCCATCCGCCATCGAGCACAGGAATTGGATCTGTGTCCATCCACTTTATGTAAGATTTTGTGGAAGCATTTTGGTTTGCGTGCTTACAAAATCCAACTCGTGCAAGATTTGAAGCCAAACGATCATCAAGTAAGGCGTAGATTCGTCGAATGGGCCCAAAACGAGATTACCGTTGTTCCCGATTTTCATAAGCGAATTTTGTTTAGCGATGAAGCGCACTTCTGGTTGAATGGCTACGTCAACAAACAAAACTGCCGCATTTGGAGTCAAGGTAATCCTCAACTGTATGTGGAAACACCGTTACATCCAGAAAAACTGACTGTTTGGTGCGCTTTATGGGCTGGTGGAATCATTGGTCCGTACTTTTTCAAAAACGATGGTCGCCAGAACGTTACAGTCAATGGTGATCGGTATAGAGCCATGATTACTAACTTTTTCATTCCTGAATTGAATAACCATGATGTCCAGGAGATGTGGTTTCAACAAGACGACGCAACATGTCACACAGCTCGTGCCACAATAGATTTATTGAAAGAGACGTTTGGTGACCGCCTAATTTCACGTTTTGAACCTGTGAATTGGCCTCCAAGATCTTGTGATTTAACACCGCTAGACTACTTTCTGTGGGGCTATGTAAAGTCATTGGTGGTCTATGCGTTAAAGCCACAAACGCTTGACCATTTGGAAGAGAACATTCGCCGTATTATTGCCGATATACGGCCACAAATGTTGGAAAAAGTCATTGAAAATTGGACGTCCAGATTGGACTACATCCGCGCCAGCCGTGGCGGTCATATGCCAGAATTCATATTTAAAATGTAATGCCACAAGATTATCTTTCGGATAAATAAAATTCATGTCAATCGAATAATCTATCGTTGTTTAATTGCAACTTAAAGTTCTATACCTCTATAAAAAAACACCCTTTATAAAGTTATGAATCTAAATGAGTAGGCTTATGAATCAAACATATTTCGAATGGTATGAGTTTGATGTCCACGTTGTACGCATATACGCATTACGTTATAAATTAACGTTCTAGTGAGTATGAATGAATCAGAGTACGTAGTTAAATTTCAATATTGTTGACTCACTTATACTTCAAAATTTTATGAGCGCTTATGAGTTGAGCAAAAACAATTCATTGCTGACCTCTGTTGCATACCCAACTTCTGGTTTCTGTAGCCTTGTTGTCACTTTTCCGTAACAATAATTCAAAAAGTAATCGAACTACTAAGGCAGCGCAGAGAGCTTACGGTAGAGACAAACGATTTTTATCTCGAAATATTTCAAAATTGCTGATTTGCTTAAGAACTCTAACCAGCAGTTTCTACCCATAATTCAAAGATATCTCTTAAGAAGAGAGAGAGAGAGAGAGAGAGAGAGGAGAGAACTCTTATTCCAATGTTCTAAAAGCTTGCGGATAATTGCTTGCCACTAAGACTAAATAAATGCAAATTAAACGCTTGAATCAATTGCCTTAGCTTTGTATAAAATTGGAGTCCGCTAAAGGAGACGGCTTCCAACAATTTAAAATGTTTGCTTTTACACAGATAAGGCCCTTGATTTAAACTGCATTCCCACAGTTTATCATTCCCATTAAATAACTCTGATCATGAGTAGCTGTTGCCTGTTTAATATGAGGAAATTGTGAATAAAACTTCACATTTTTTTTTTGTTTCCGCACCCAACTTTGGTGATGTGAAGTGAAAGAAAGAAAAAAAACGCAGAAGACAGAAGAAAAACAGACAGAAACCAAATGATTTGAAATGAAAACCCAAGCAAATCATTGTTTTAAAACAATTAATTTCTTGGGGTTTCTATTCTAAAAAAAACTCATGAAAAGAAGAAGAAAAACCAGGCGATTCACCATTTAAACGTAACTGAAATTTAAAGAGGAAGACAGGGAACCTCACAATTAAGTAACGCCTATCAAAATAAGTTTGTTTCCTATTCTTTCTCTTTTCTTAAGTAATGTATCTTCTTCTTTAGTTTTGATTTGTTTTAGAATTTAAAAAAAAAAAAAGTAGAAAACAAGCAAAATTTGTATGAATTTCCTTGGAAATGGTATGAAACTTTTTTCGTGCCGGAGTATTAAAACGCATGAGTAACTGAATTTGACACTTGCGCAATAGTTTTTCTTCTTCTTATTATTATTGTTGTTGTTTTTGTAGTTAATGTTGTTTTTCTATATGTTTCTCCGTGTGTTTCTTAATTACTTGCTTCGTAGTTTGTTTTCGTTCCTTTAATAAGTAAAATAATCAGGGAATAAAAGCAATTTACAGTGTGCCATATGATTAATGGTACAAAATGTAACAAAATCTCATATGAGACTTCAATCTTTAGGTATCCAAGCAATCACTTTTCATAGGTTTTACTAAATACGGACCTTCTCCACACCAGTATACCATAGAAATCGTATGACATGATAAAGCTCCTCCTGCATATAGGAACGCAACATCGTTCATATATATGTTCCTCTTACTCCTCTAGGGAGCATAGGGCCGCAACAAGTTGGTTCCAATAAACCCGATCGTCAGCGCGGTGTTTCACTTCGTTCCACTGTAGATGTAGTTTGGATAATTCGATTGTGATTTGTCGTTTCCAGGTGTGTGATGGTCGTCCGATGCGCCTGCTTCCCTGGGGGTTCCAATCAATGGCTTTCCTTTTGATGTCATGTAATGGCTTGCGAAGAGTGTGCCCAAGCCAGCCCCACTTGCGTCTTCTTATTTCCATCTCTATTGGTTGCTGGTTTGTATCTGACCAGAGTTGGGCGTTGGATATTATTAAGGGCCAGTAAACACGCATGATTCTACGCAGGCATTTGTTCACAAATACTTGAATAGACTGGGAATCTTGGGGTGCCATATTCCACGTTTCGCAACCGTAAAGTAATGTAGATTTGACGCTGGAGTTGAAAATTTTAATTTTGGTGCGTCTCGATATATTATATGATTTCCAAACGGGGTTAAGTTGGCCAAAAACTTTGCGTTCCTTATTAATGCGGCTGGCGATATCTGCTGTTGAACCGCCGGATTTAGCGATTATACTGCCTAGATAGCAGAAGGACTCCACTTCATCAATTTCCTTACCGTATATTAGGAATTTCCCCGTTGCATTAGCATTCATTCTGAGTGATTTAGTTTTGTGGATACTCATTTTTAATCCAGCTAACTTTGTGGTTTCGCTAACTAGATCCAGTTTCGACTGCATGTCGGAGAAAGAATGGCTTAATAAACATATGTCATCCGCATAGTCCAGGTCTTCTAATCTGTCTTGTAGACCCCATGTAATCCCTCTCCTATGACTACATCGAGGACGCAGTTAAAGAGGAGTGGTGACACAACCTTGACGGACTCCGGTTTTTAATTGTTCATAATGTAACGTAATGCTTCTCAGGTGGCCTGACTTTTCCTCAAAAGCTTTTTATATACTTAGACCAGCCAGGCGGCGATTAAATCCCATGAAGGCCAAGCATATTCACAAGGAAATTTGAGAGAATTCAGAGGTAACGCTTACTTAGATTCCGGGACATAGGAATATCTCTGCTTTTGCTCAGTCCATTGCTGTGTACCGATCTCGCTGTGTACGATTCTCCTGGGCCATTGCCATCTTAGTAGGCTCGACGAAACACTTGGCATTCCGGCAAATAACTTCTGCAGGAGCTGCGGGTTTAAGGAGAAAGAGAAGACAATTTTTGCCGCATGTGTTAGGGCACCGCTATGGTCATAAAAACATGGAAAATTTTCAGTCTCTCAATTTCTGATATCCTTAATCGTGCTCTTAAATATAAACAAATAACAGGATTTGTTTTAGACTTGGGGTGGTTTTCTCTGGGCAATATTTTTGATGCCCGAGTTGCATATTGATTATGGTATTACAATGCACATAAATGTTGATCTAAGTGGGATCTTTTACTTCGAAGCGGGTCCAGCCCACATTATCTAACCTAACCTATTAGGCAAGACTTTAAAAATGTTCTTAATTCTGTACAGTGTTCTACGTTTAGAGAGAATTCTGCAGCCTTAAAATATAAACTCTTGAACTCTTGAAGTCGTATGTAGTCTGGAAAGAAGTATGTTGGCTTATTAGACGAGAGTCCGTGATTCAAACCCCAGGAGTACTGCGGAATATCTGCAAGAATACATGGAATATTAGTCGTTTTGTAGTGTTCAGTAAATCAATCCGTTTTGGCGGTTTTCATTGAAAGTAACTCTTCTCCGGTTAGTGCTCTTAGGTCCAATTGATTTGAAGAGTGAGGCTCAACCTAACAAATCAGCAGTTAAGGCAATTAGAGGCTAGGTGAAGTCGCCGTAGTCTAGTAGGTAGGGTGTTGGCTTATTAGACGTAAAGCCAGGGTTAGAGCCCCAGGCCAGACATCAAAACCAAATACAAAAAGCATTTCTGCGGCGACTTCCTCTCAGCAGATTTCTGGCAAAAGCTCTGAGAGTAAATAAAAATTGCCATGAAAAAGTTTCTCAAAAATCTGTCGTTCGGAGTTGACTTTAAACTGTAGATCCCACCACTCGTATATCAAATTAACACACACAACATAAGTGGTGTGAGAAACTAGGTAGTAATCCTGACGGCAGGGTTGTTATGACCAATTATGTATGTATGTATGCATGTAGAGGCTAGGCTAAGAAGAGTAAGTAGCCTTAAATGTCAATCAGTCTGATTCATCAACACAATATGATAGAAAGCTTTCGTAGGTACCAAAATGACCTAAGCCGTTTGGAGCGGTCTTAGACTTCCCCCCCCCCCCATTTACAATACTTCCGTTATTCATTTCAAATTTCAGTTGGGAATTTGTTCCACTTATCATCGATCATTCTGTGATTATTAGTCGTTCACAATTTCTCTGCGTTTAGTTTGTAAATTTTTCTTCAGCAACAATGATTACAAGGAACAGACAATAATACCAGCAATAACAACAACAACAGAAAATAGCAGGTAACAACTACATACCAACCAATTGACTACCACTTTACTTACAAGACAGACAGACGTAGATTTCTTCTACGGCTGGTGATTATTTGCTGCTTATGAATCTGATCTGCTGCTGTGTGTACTTCATGTCATTGACTGTAAGAAGAGTAAGAGGGAGAAATAAAAAAAAAAAAAAAATACGTCACGCTCTGGGTTATTGGCTGAACTTGACTTCTAAAATCATACAAAAAAAAAACAACATACTCTACGTTTGGTAATGTTGTTGCTGTTGTAGACATATTCCGCTCAGTCTGGCAGACTGAAAGCAAAGTAGAGTCGAGGAAAACAGATACTTGTACGTACGAAACGATAGACAGATGAAGACGGAACTACAAAAACAAACAACCACCGAGTATCTGTTTGAATGTGTTGTTGCGAATTGTGCAAAAAAAAAGAAAAAAAAAACGAAATGAAAAACAAAATTCATAGTAAAAGACGCGAAAAGAAAAACCAGATGAAAAAATGGATTTTTTTTTCTGTAGTTTTTAACCCTTCGGAGACCGCTTCGAAAATATGTAATCGCGAAATGGAATGTAAAAATCCTGAGAACTTAAAATGAATCCTGGGAATAAATTGATTGTTACAACACAGTTGAAAATGTTTCCTATCTGCAATGGGCTCGGGATATTGCTGTGGAGTCACACAATTGCGTTCTTTATTGGTAGCGAATGGAGATCCATGATGGTTTTATTTTTTGTTTCCCTATGCTGGCGTATGGTTCTTTGTCACAGGGATGAACCAGCATTTTCAGAACTACAAAAACAAGTCAAGTTGCCCATTTCAAGTAGCCGTAGTCTAGTAGGTAAAGTATTAGCTTATTAGACGTGAGGCCACGGTACAAACCCTAGGCCAGACATCTAGAAGAAAACAAAATTTTAATATTTCTTTGGCGGTTTCCTCTCAGCCGATTTCTGTCAAAATGTCATGAAAAGTTTCTCAAAAATCTTTCGTTCGCAGTTAACTTTAAACTGTAGGTCCCGCCGCTCAGGTATAAAATTAACACACACAGTATAAGTGGCATGAGAAGCTAGGTCGTAATCCTGACTGAAAGGTTGTAATGACTAATTATGTATGTATGAATGTAGTCTAGTTGATAGTATGTGGGCTTATTAGACGATAATTCATGATTCGAATTCCTGCCTTATCAGCAAAAATAATGTCAGTTTTGGACATCAAACGTAGGATCACTCTTGCCAGCAGGCAGCTATGGTCTCAATTGCTAATTGAGTGGCAGAGACCTCTTTCCAACGACAAAACAAATACTCTACAAGTCGCTCATATTCCCCATGCTTCTTCATGGCGCAGAAGCTTGAACGCATTTATGCACCAATGCAACAGCCTTGAGAGTATTCGAGAGAAAAGTCTTCCTACGTAAGATCTTCGGTCCAGTGTAAGTTGGCGTTGATTTCTGCAATCGGTTCATCAATAAAATGTGTGAGCTTCTCAAGCGGTATGAATTTTAACGCGGCCGCTGCAGTCGGCTAAATTGTTCGAATGGTACAGAATGTTCTGAGACGAGATGGGTATCTGATGCGAGAATTAGCGAAATTCGGTGTAAAGGTCGACGTTGTTTGCGTTGGAAGGACCAAATGGAGTAAGTATTGCCATTGTTTCGTGTGACCAAATGGCGAAAGCGCGCAAGAAGCAGAGTCGCCTGGAAGGAGGTGTTAAGACAGGCCGAAATCCAAAAAGTAGAGTGTTAATGGCCAATTAAGTATATAAGTAGCCGGCTTGAAGTCGCCGTGGTCTAGTAGGTAGTGTGTTGGCTTATTAGACGAAAAGCCAGGGTTCGAGCCCCAGCCCAGACATCAAAATAAAATACAAAAAGTATTTCTTCGGCGACTTCCTCTCAGCAGATTTCTGGCAAAAACTCTGAGAGTAAATAAAATTGCCATGAAAAGTTTCTCAAAAATCTGTCGTTCGGAGTCGACTTTAAACTGTAGGTCCCACCACTCATGCATAAAATTAACACACACAACATAAGTGGTGTGAGAAACTAGGTCGTAATCCTAACTGAAGGGTTGTAATGACCAATTATGTTATGTATGTAGCCGGCTTGAACTGTAATTGTTTTCCTGAAAAGCAGTAATGATGGAATATTTTCACAAAAATCGAATTCGATTCCATCTTGACCTTTGATCTTTATGATTTGACCTGTAAAATAATTTGCAAAAAATAATTTGTATACAAGATTAGAGAGCCTAGCTTTTATTTTAAAATTTATTGTCTTAGTTTCTCTTATTTAATCCGTTTCTAAAATCCTAGATTTTTCATAAAACGTAATAATTTTTCTCTCTCTCTCTCTCTTTCAGGTATGCTTGCTCTCTCACATTTTTTAAATTCTGTTTACATTTCCAATTGTAAGTATTTTTCTTTAATAATTTGGCAGTTTTTAATTTCCTCAACAAACTGACAATTAACTTCGCGAGACCCTTAGTGTCTGCTTGAGGGTTAAAAGAAGTCTGCCTTAGAGCAGCTAGAAAAGAAGCAACACTGAAACGATTCACAATGTTAAGGTCAGGGTAAATTTGCTGAAAGAAAAAAAAATTGTTTTTTTTAAACGATCTTGGGAGACGCGGAGCGGGACGCATTTATTAAAGAAATATTACATAATTTTTCATCATTGATGATAATTAAGATCAACAACAACAACGTCAAATATTTGCCAAAAAGAAACAGGTCTTCTCTCTTTCTCTCTCTCCCGCTCTGTCTTAAACCCATGACAGAGTATTTCTCGTGCATAAATCGAAACTCCAGTGTGTGATCATTTCACGCTGTTTTCTTAACATTGTTGTGTTGTGTTCGTTCATTGTTTTTAACGTTATTATGATCTCATAATGATCATCATCATTATTATGTTAATGAACTTTAATTATAGAACAAATTTTTTTTGTTTTATAATCACCAGCAAAACTGGGAATATTTTTTTTGCTGTTTCTATACGAAAAATTTTGTGCGAACATGTGCGTTTAGTGCGAATTTTAACAAAAATTTTCAAAGAATTTCCTGAGAATTTCTTCTCCGCACAACCAACATTAACAACAAAAAAGGGTAAACACGGGTAAAGCCCAGTGGCATAACAGACAGAGTCACAGGCGTAGATAGTAATCATTAGTAAACATGCTCATCTATTGCGATGTAAAACAAGATTACAGGCATTATCTGTAGCAATGCGTTCTGCCGCTTACGATGTAATTTATTATTGGATTTGTTCTTATTGTAATAAATTTAAATTATTTTTTATATGTTGGAATGATTCTTCACAAGGAATGTGTAATGAATTTCTATTAAAAATTTAAATTCTTAATTAATGGAGTCGTGTTTTCAATATCATTTCATTTCTTACTATCCTAGCTATAGGGAGATAAGGCTTTTGGACTCGCTCCTTCAAGTAAAATAGGCTTTGATGTTGTGTATTGGCTAAGTGCAGTTGGTAAACTGATGTCACAATAATTGCTGGCACACATTAATAGGCTACAGAAGATACTGAGCACTAAAGTTCTGTATTAAAGTGATAATTGTGTTAGCAGGCAGTGGGTATCCAAGTTTCTCGCCTACATGGTGACAATATCTTATTGAGAGCTACTCAAAAAAGCATTTCAACAGTTTGCTTTCCATTGACTACACTTCTGTGTTAATTATTGCAACTTTATCTACGGCTTCTTCAGAGGTGCCTTGATTGGTTTATTGGTTCAAGTGTCATTGCATCTATTGAAAGACTTATGGCGTTTTCCTTTCTACAAAGAAAATGTCACCCTCTTACAAGGTGCATTAAAAAAATTGCTGACCAACCCTGTTATAATGTAATTTTTTATTTGATTGGAACCAAAGAAAAATAATGTGCATTTTAACATATTTTGGAATATTATTCAAAAATTTCATGATGCGGGCGGAAAGATAGAAGGGAAGGTTACAGAAACCAAGAGCGTAACAATGCGTTGTTCTCATCGTGCGTTTTTGTTGTTTGACCACTTTTTATTTATTTTTTTGGGGTTAAAAACAGACGTCGGCACCAATGTCCCTCAGGGTAAGAACATCTTCGGCTTTTTACACACATAGGGCACGAACATCAAGAATGTTCGTTAAAAAGAGCGTAAAAAACTTGTCAGTTTTTAAAGAAGAAGGTTAATGTCGCTTTTTTCAGACTTCAATGATACACCCAAAGAAATATCACAGTAGTATTCACTGAGAAATGATTTCGATTTTTGGAAAAATACTTGCCAAGTTAAATACGGTATCTTAGTGTCTTAGTGCAGTACAATTTTTCTATATTTTCCGATCACATATACATATCATTGGGTTAATAAGTAGACTTGACATTATTACTAACAATTTTCCTCTAGGTTAAAACATGCCTTTGGTTATGGATTTGTGAGTAAGAGAGAGAAAATAAGTTGAGAGAATTTATTTACTTACAGTCATATAAAAGTGTTCGTAATATACGCTATTTTTATTTTCATTTTATCAACATACATATGTAAAGCTGTCTATCTTTCGCTTAATAATTTTAGATAAATAAATATAAAATAAAACATCGATTTTATTATTAAAAGAACATAAAGCTATCCATCTTTGGCTTAAAAATTAGGCCATGTTTTTTAGAAAAATAAAAAGAATAAAAAAACATTTTTTATTAAAAGAAAAAAAAAAAACGAGCATTCCAAAGCATTTAAAAAAATTGTACTATGAGACATAATAAAAAAATGAAATACGCCCAGCTAATGCCAGAACATTTTTAACACAAAATATTCTTCGAGTGTTGTTCTGAAATAAAATGATAAAGCATCGCAGTCTGATCGACAACTAAATCAAAAAACACAAGAATACATACACATGTACATACGTACAATGAGAGCAACACATTGTTACGCTCTTTGTTTGTGTTTATTTTCCTTCTGTCTTCCTCCCTCTCATCTAGAAATGAATTTGATGAGAGCGGGTCGTAATGTTACGACCCGCCATAAGAAATTTTACTTCTACATGATGCGTATTCTTTATAGCCATATTCTTTGGTAGAACATAACACAAATATTAAAAAAAGGAATGCCCTATATTTACCACTTATTAAGAAAATGAATGTAAATATGAAAAAGGTGTTGCCAGATCGCTAATTTTTCGATTTTATTTTTTGAGCGATTTTTTTATAACCAAAAAAACCTTTTTAACACTGTTCTAACAGTGAATGCAATTTTTTTTATATTACTGACCATGTAGCTTTAATGATGTAATGTTTCCTTAAGGTTACTCCACAAAACAATGGAAAAAATTAACTTCAAAATTGGATAACGATACCAGGCGACGTTTTTTAAATTTCATCTGGTAGCCCTATAAATAAACAAAAGTCATCTGCTTTACAGGGCATTATCAGCACTCTCGATTTATACAGGGCATAAAATGCAATGCCCTCCACAATGGGAAAATTGCGAATTATTTAGAATAAAACATACTACCCTTTTAGAGGGCGAAACATTTCTAAGAAACAAACACAAAATTGCATTTTTTTTAAATAAAATACACATTTTTTGGTAGAAAAGAAAACACCATTAGTATTAAACATTTCGCGACGGCGTAACTGTACCACACTCTGCAAAAAATTACCATACATCGTCATTATCGATCGCGAAAATGTGTGAAGTGAACAAATAATTAACTGCCGCTATGATGTTGTACCGAGTGACTGTCGTACAGATATACACCACTGCGAAGGGGTGTATATGTAAATACCACATCAGTTGCAAACACATTGTACGTTTCTCATGTCATCGGATTGAGACATCTTAGAATACTCTTCGGATCGCTGGATGATATCTGTATAGAACAGTTATCGAGGATACCACGATTGTAGCTGATCATGAAGAGAGTGATCAGCTCACTCATCATTTTTACTGTTTTCCCATTTTGATTGCCGTTTTTTGCAGAGTTCTTCTTTCGAATGCTCGTTTATTTTGTCTTAGGGTTCCGTCACCAGTGTGTACAACACTGTCAGTATCGTATCTGTGCAAATAATTTCTGCTGCTATGCTAGACGCATCCCAGTAGCACTCTGTTGTTTGTTGGGAATGTTTTTCAGGATGCGCTACCATTATTCACCCTTATTCTGGTTGTCGTTGACGTCGACTTGCGTCGACAATTTAAAATTGGTATTCTGTTTGTCGTTATTGACGGTTATCGATGACTGTCGACACACATTTGGTATTCTGTAAGTCAATACTAAGTCGATATTGTGTTGTGTCGACTCTGATTTTGTCGACGTCATTTTTGGTAACGAAAAGCATTAAAAAATTAACTCTTGTGGTGAATTTTTATTGTCTTAAGTTTTTCTTCCTTAGCACATTAGCGATATGGATCGCCTTGATATCCATAAATACAGTTACACGTCGCCAAATGATTTCTAACAAAACATTAGGCATTCTGCCCTCAGGTACCAGGACATGGGTCTTTACACTTCTCATTAACACATGTCCTGTTCGACGGGCAGTCGGAATCAAACATTCCGGTCGACATCCTTCATAAGGATTGCCAAATTAATCAGTTAAACATTGACAAGATGCAACGTCTGGCCTGGGGCTCGAACCCAGGCTTTTGCGTCTAATAAGCCAACACACTACTTACTAGACTACGGCGACTTCAAAAGTTGCCAGATTTTTGAGAAACTTTTTTCCCAGAAATCTTCTGAGAGGAAGTCACCGAAAAAATATTTCTATTTTCATATTTCGTTTTGTTGGAGATGTCTTATCTGTGTTTTGAACCGTGGTCTCACGTCTAATAAGCCAACACATTACCAACTAGACTACGGCGACATGAATGGCGTGCGTGAATTAATTCAATTTTTACTTAAAAGAGAAAATAATTTGAAAGATTTCTAAACTTTAGTTAGCTAAACTGTGTTATTATTTATGAACTGTGTTATCAACTGATTAATTTCTTTATTACCCTTGTGTTGGATTTCTTAAAATCTAAAAGTATTGTGTGATTAGATTGTTTCGCCAAAGATGGTTATAAAGGAGCTATTAAGCTCCATTAAATTAACATTAAAAACCTTGAGCAAAAAAAAATTTTTTTGTTTTGCAAAAGAATTCATAAAGTTTGTTAAATTTTCCGAAGGTTTTCATATTTCATTGTCAGGCAGTAGGAAGAAGAAGGGTATGTTGGTATGTTTAGATTCCGCACATATGTATGTGCCCTTGCCAGTTCTAAACTTTTAGGCTCAAGTTTATTGAACTTTTCATTTCAAATCACCATTAAAATTAATTCTATTATAAGATTATTTCTTTTATTCTCCATTCAAGCTATTAAAGATTCTTTTTTGTAGACTTATTTTAAATCGTATTGTTTTTTTTCTTATTTTTTTCTTTTTTTTTTTCTTTACTTTTATTTTCTTTTGATGGTCTTTGCGTTTTCGCACTAATGCGAGGTGTTGAAAAGCATGATGATGGTTCAGTTAATATTTCCTATTAAGCAGTCAATGTTTTCATAGGCAATTTTAACACACACACACACACACACACACACACACACCACCACCACCAAAAGTGCGTGAGGCATGAGAATTAAACATGTTTTTTTGTGTTAATTTTATAAAACAATAAATAAATTAATACAACAACAACAAAAAAAAAAGATACGAAACAGAAACAAAATTATGAATCAATTATTAATGAACTGATGTGTACTAGGCATTTGAAAAACAAAAAATACAGTGAGCATCAAAAGAAATTGGACATTAAAAAAAAATATGCATTAATAAATTGCCGTTATTTTTAAATACATATTTGAAACTTGTTTCATTGCCAGTTTTTAAAATTGAAATAAAAAAAATTCAATTCAATTCATTTATTTATTTATCCATAATATTTACAATTCAGTTATAACTAAATTACATCTTTAAGAGTTCAAGATCATTTTCTTTATCAGCTTAATAATAGATCTATGTTAACATAATTACTATATATGTACATATACATACATACATTATTATTTTGGAGGAGAAAATTTGGTAAAAAAACCTATATGAATAACTTAAAACTACTTATGCTACTTAACTACGACTAGAAAAAACCTAAGATGTAACTAGTTCATTAATGTGAACGAAATCACAATTGCTACATCTGTTATTAAAATTTTGTGTAAGCCTTGCGATCTTATCTGATACAGATTCGAAACCTGTAATATCATGGAGGCGTGTAGTTGAAAAGTACCAGAGTAGCTTATATAAGAATTTTAGCAACTTATTCTAGCTATTTGCAGTTTCTTGATATGGCAATAGGCGCTTGTAAACTAAACTGGGACTGCATAAAATAATACGACATGAAAAATGAACTTTATAATTAGTTTCTTATTATAAAGATTAAGGCTAGATTTCCGGTTAATAAAGGATACCACATAAGGTATGTGGTCCTTAAATTTCTTTTTATGATCAAGCATAACGCCAAGATATTTCACTTTTTGTTCCCACTGTATAGAGTTATTATTCATCCTAATATTGGTCTGTGGTATATAACACTCCTTCCGTCTCCTAGTAAAATATATCGCCTCAGTTTTTTCACAGTTTAGCATAATTCTCCATTTATTGAAATAGGATGAAATATCAGATAATGCCCTATTCAGATTAACTATTATATCAACAGACAGAATTCCTGAGCTAAGTATTGCTGTGTCATCAGCGAATATTGACATCGTGCAATAATAGTCTAATTGAGGAAAATCGGAAGTATATAGATTATAAAGGACGGGAGATAAACATGACCCCTGTGGGCAACCAGCCGTTATAGTGTGGCGTTCTGAATAATGTGAGCCAATGTGGACTCTAAAAGTACGAGAAGTGAGAAAACTGTGGACCATTTTGGTCAATAAAATAAAAAAAAATTATAAAAATTCCGAAATATTTTCGGGCACTCTCTCCTTAAGTATTAAAAGTTGAGTTTGATGATTGTTAGAATTTTATCCATAGTGTACAGTTTCTTTTGACGCCCACTGTATATACACCAGAGATCAGCAATGAATAGATTTTTCGCTACTCATAAGCACTCGGAAAATTTTGCATATACATATGTAAGCGAGTCAATAATATTGAAATTCATACTCACTACAGCGTTGATTTATAAGTACAGGTACAGGTTGACATCAAACTCATACCATTTGAAATATGTTTGATTCCATAAGCCTACTCATTAAGATTCATGAGTTTGGAAAAATACTTATAAAACTCATAAATGATTCGAATCATTCATCAAAATTACTTACAGTCTTAGTTGTTGTTGCATTTATAAACAAATAAAAAAGACACATAAGCAAAAACGACAAAACAGCAAGCAGAGCAAACACACAATCTTCTTGTGAATATTTTAGTGTTCGTACCCGAATCATACTTCCATACCTCTTTTGTGATTCTTGTAAATGTTGCGCTATGGAGAGTTGAACTCAACAACATCATACGTATTGTTAAGTATGAGTGTGATGAGAATTTTAAACTTTAAACATTTATAGAGGTTCCATGACAGTGTTGAAACATTCAGTACTTTTGTACTTTTTTCAGTGCTTTTTCACTTCAAAAATACCGCAGTACCCCCGCAACGCTTTCAGTACTTTTTATTGTTACATATTTTATGTCTTGCTCGTTTCAACTATTAATGCATTAGCAACATGTTCAACGCACTGCTAAAGGTAGAATTAGGCTTTAGCCGCGCTTAGCCAAACGTCAGCGGAATGTACGTTTGTTTTTAGAATATGAAAAGCAATGAAAACCCTTGCCGAATCGTGTAATTATGTAATTTCGTAATTTTAATGTAATTTCGGTAAGCATTTGCTTACCGTTACGTTACATTACGTTCCATCGACGTTTGACTAAACGGGGCTTTTACGTTTTGTTACCTTCCTCCGAATCAGCTGTTTCTGTCCCGTATGTGTATTAAATATAAATAAATAAATAGTCTAGTAGGTAGTGTGCCGGCTTACTAGACTTAGGCCCACGATACAAACCCCATGTCAGACATCTGCATCATAACGAAATTTGAAAAAATATTTCTCCGGCGACTTTTTTCTAGCAAAAACTCTGAGTGTAAAATAAAAATTGCCATGAAAAAGTTTGTCACAAATCTGTCGTTCGGTGTCGACTTTAAACTATAGGTCCTGCCACTCATGTATAAAATTAACGCACACAGCATAAGTGATGTGAGAAGCTAGGTCATAAACCTGATTGATGGGTTATAATGACCAATTATGTATATATGTTTGTATGTATGTTTTACAAAATACCATTTGTAGCAAAAATGTACTTCTTCAGTTATAGTCCAGTACCATTTCAAAATTTCGGTTTTACAACACTGTTCCATGATATTAAAATATGTATGAATGCATATAAGCATCACAAATTATGAGTATGATTCGATTCTACTCATCGTTTTTAATACTCATTGCTGATCTCTCTGTTATACACCCGCATTTAAAGTTACACAAATAATAATAAATAACTGTGATTATTTTTTAAAGAAAATCTATTTCAGTTTTCCTCTTTCACAAAAAGAAAAAAAAAAAAAGAAACTCAATTGGTCAAAGGCTTGATTAAAATCCAAATCCCGCATGAGATTGTCAATCATATCACAACAATAATAATAATGGTTAGTAAACAAATGTCAAAAAAGCCTTGAATACTTTTCGGTATGAAAAATATAATTGAAGGCCGGTCGGTCGGTTGATTTTAATGTTCACAGTCAATTGAATTTTATTTGTTTGAACGCAAATTGTTGTGTTCAAATTTGTTTCTTTTTTTTTAATTTTAATTTTAATTTCATTTTTATTTGTAAAAAACAACATTTTTTTCCCGTCTTTTTTAATATTATTTTGGATAATTACTACACTTTGTAGGCTGTGTCAGAGTCCATTAAAATAATTGACGAAAATTAGCAGTTAAGGAAGCAACAAACAAACAAACATACAAAAAACCAACAAAAAAAATCTGACCTTTCTTCCGTATAATTATCAACGATTTAAAACCCTACGGAGAATATAAAACATACTCCGCAAGACATTTAAGAAACAAGTGAGTCTTTAAAGCAGTTTTTCTCCACGAGTAGAAAATAGGGAAAATAAAGAAGAGCGGCTGTGATTTAATGGAAAAAGTTTCCCAAAAATTTGTTGTTCGTAGTCGACTTCAAACTGTAGGTCCCGCCACTCATGTATAAAATTAATGCAAACAACGTAAGTGGTATGAGAAGCTAAGTCGTAATTCTGACGAGAGGTTTGTAAAAGACCAATTATGAATGTTATGTAATGTTCTGCAACTACTGATATACCTCGAAATCATGATATACCTCAGAAAATCTTTGTGGAAAATAAAAGACGAAGAAGAAAAATATGAGGAGACGAATATGTAGTCATATAGCCATGCTGCAGTCCTGTAGTCCAGCTCTCATCCTGCAATCAAAATGCAGTCCTTTAGAAAGATAACGCTTTACAAATCCTTTTTTATGGTTTTTTTTTTCTAAGAATATTACCAATACTTGTCCAATTTTGAAAGCAGAGGATGTACATGGCTGCCGTGTATTTGCAAGTTTATGTGTTTTTTAAATGGAGAGTTTTTGATCCATGAATATTAAACGTTAGAATTCATTATGGGCCGTAGGAGGGATTTGAAAAAATTTCAAATTTGATGAAATTGGTTGTTATTGATATATTGGGCACCCTGTTGGATAATTGCGAGAGACCGTCCAGTGATACATTTCTTTTGGCTGTGGTTGATGCACCAACCCAAAGCCTAAATACGGTACGCTGTTAGAGCCGCCTCATATTGGACCCATCTCTCTATCGATTGGGTGAAGAGTATTGTTTTCAATGCCCCTATGGATAATGTTTGCATTGTAACACATTCTTTGAACCCTTTGAAGTATTCTAATGTCTAATGTAATGTTCTAATGTAACTAAGAATAGATCTAATTGCGCTCCTTTAGACCCAGTATATCATTCTTTGATGACATATAGACGAGCTCCTGTGATCCTTTCTTGTCCTGTCTTCCAGATGCTGTCTACAGTTTTTTTTATCGGGAATATCTCTCAAGTATTTTACCTGGTTAGATAACCTAAGGACTATCATAATTAGCAATCTTCGTCTTTCTTATTATAATCATATCCGGTCGTATCTGGATTCACACTCATATCCCTTGGGCGAACCCAATTATATGCTTTGTTCAGAGCGCATATCGCTCTCCTGCATAGTTTCGGATTAGTATCCCACATAAATATTAGCAGGTCGTCCGCGTATCTGAATAGTTCAAGTTCTCCGTCGGCTAATATCCTCAAGAGACTCTCTGGGGTGTTCTCCTTTTCACGCTATCCATTATAGTTATGTCATAGGCAAAGCAATTTATCACGCTTCCTCAAGAACGTAACATAGTTTCTCATACCACCACTTACGTTGTGTGTGTTAATTTTAGACATGAGTGGCGAGACCTACAGTGTAAGTCGACTGCGAACGACGGGTTCTGGAGAAATTTTTTCATGGCAATTGTAGTTGCTCTCAGAGTTCTTTCCAGAAGACTGCTGAGAGGAAGTCGCCAAAGGAATATTTTTTAAAGTTTTGGTTTGTTGGAGATGTCTGACCTGGGGTTCGAACCGTTGCTACACGTCTAGTAAGCCAATACACTACTTACTAGATCACGGCGACTTTTCACGAACAAAGTTCGGTAATTTTCTTTTAAGGCGTTTCTTTTTTTTTACCAATTCAAATTTTAAAATAAAGTTTACATTGACTTGGTAGAATTTTAATAATATTATATGGCAGCTCTGTCTTAGACAGTCTCCATCAGTCTTTGTGAGTTTGATTCATTATTTGACAACTTGATGTTAGTGATAGTACAGTACAATGTTTGATGACACTTCTTTACTGCATCTACATGACAATAATCTAGTAACATAGTTTACTAATATGGCAGCTCTGTCTTAGGTAGTCTCCATCAGTCTCTGAAGTTTCCTGTTTATTACTCTAGTAACTTACGTTACTAAAAGCTAGATTCTAAGGTAATACTGATATTAACAACTGGCCCAAGTAAACGGTGGCAACTGATGCTGAATAGCAGCTTAGTTAAATTGATGGGCCATTTTTATTTAGCCTTGCTTACGTTAATACGGTGTTCAGATATGCACCTTTATTGTGTAAATCGAAATAAACGTCATTATTGAGCTCGATATTTCATATAAAGTTTCAATTAATTATTGGGCAATAAATACGCAAATTGTTATAATATTGAGTAAAACTTAAAATGCATCACACTGTCATAAGTGAGTTTAGTGAGCATATTACAATTATCCGAACACTTTCTGTTGATATTTGACAACTCAAATGTCAAAAACGACAAAAAAAAATAAACAATGTTTTTGAAACAACCAGCTGTTTTGTTTACCAGCTGTCAAATGAATATTGAATAAGCAGCTGAACTGCGTATATTATAATGCCTGAACACTTAAAATATTGTACTCAATAAACCGAATATTGACTCAATAAAAGTGCATATCTGAACACAGTATAAGATGCCATTGATTTTGACATTTTTGCCAGAAATCTGCTGAGAGGAAGTCGCCGTTAAACTATTTTTTCATATTTCGTTTTGATATCTGACCTGGGATTTGAACCATGTGGCCTTACATTTAATAAGCCAACAGACTACCAAATAGAATACGGCCACTTGCAGAACATTAAGACAAAGTTTTATAAAATTCTTAATTCTCGGGAAACTGAAAGTACTCATCTACTCAATTAACGCTCCTAATTAAGCTTTACATCAGCTTGCCCTGTATAATCTTTTAAACTTTACTCTTGGCATCATTGGTTTCAATTTCAAAAACAATTTTTTTTTTTTTTGTTATAAAATTACCAGAACTAATGGATGAGAAATCAACATATTTTTATTGAAGCACCTCTGCTTCTCCCATTCGTTACCGACTGGATTGACTACAACAATCAAGCAAGCTCACCAAGCCATAAGACGAACGAGAAGAGAGAATCAAATACTTTACGAATACAATATTAATGACATAATGGAACCACAAAAGCTGGGTAGCAGCGGCATATTCTACTCTTTGCCCATATAATCATTAATTTTAGACCTGAATTCTGCCAGCGTTTCGTTAAATTGTTTAAATAATAAAACAACAACAATAACAAAAACAAGAATAACAAATTAATCATTCATTGGCCATTCATACGATTCTTTTTCTTCTTATTTTTGATGATATATCATTATGATCATTAAATAAACATCATTAATGTTAAGATCATTTGGATAAGAGTGTGGGGGACTTGATCTTTAACCACAGACTGAGCTTCAACTTTTTTTTTTCGTTTCTTCTTTAGCCATCGGTAGTCAAGTTTGTATTCAATGATCACATAATTTTGTTTATATTCATTTGTTGTTGTTGTTGTTGTTGTTTTAATTAAATTATTATTTTTATTGAATTTTACAATCTCCGTATAGCTTTGGGTTATTCTTTCAAAATATCAAAGAAAAATTTCTTTGAAACACGCCACCATTATCATATCATTTAGTACCCTACACTCTATTGCGTTATTGATTTTGCTTACGCTGATGTTTGCCACTCTTTTATTCCACCAGATGTGAAGTAAATGAAAGATTCAGTTCCGGTTCACCAAAAAATACCGATTACCGATTAGACAGTCCAGAGCGCTATGCTCAAACATCATGTTGCAGTAAAATTGGTCAATCCTGTACGATTAACATTTTCCTTAGCGTTCTGCATTCTCTCTTGATTGTGCCTAGTTTGCGCTAAGCTCTTCTGGTGAAACGTAGGCTCGTCCCCTTTCTATACAGGCGTAAAGCAATTGAAAGGCTCCGTTAGAGGGCGACATTCTCTCAGTGACATCACCGTGTTACTACATCAGTAAGCTATGCTCATACGTGGGTTTGATTGCAATTCATTAATTGCCTTCACGAAAAGTCCGTACGATCAGTTGTTCATACCATTATGGCTGCTGTTTCTCTCTCGACGGAACAAAACTTTTCTCACGAACAGTTGGTCGACATTCCTCCTGGCAAAGTAGCAGTTCTTCGTAATTAAATTTTCAGTAGTTAGTCTGCTACTAAAATCCTCTCCAAATTTATGAAATTTTTTGGCAAATCTGTTGCACACGACAGTGGCATTTCCCGCTGATTCTAGTACGTTCACATGGGACTGTCTTTTGTTCAATCTTGCAAGATTATCATTTTCATTAGCCTTCTACATTCTCTCTAGTTTGCGAAAAGCTCTTCTGGTGAAATGTAGGCTCGTCCCCTTTTTATTCGAGTGTAAAGCAGTTGTAAGCCTCAGTTAAAGGACGGCATCCACTCACTAACATCACCGTGTTACTACATCTGTAAACAATCAAGCTATGCTGAAACGTCGGTTTGATTGCAATTCATTAATCGTTTTCACGAAACGTCCGTACGATCAGTTATTCGTATCATTATGGATACTGTTTCTCTCTCGATTATGCTCGGTTTGCATAAAAATTTTCTCACGAACAGTTGGTCGTCATTTCTCCTGGCAAAATAGCAGTCCTACGTAATTATATTTTCAACGGTTAGTCTGCTACTAAAATCCTCTTCAAATGCACGACGCATTTTATGGCGAATCTGCGTACGAAAGTTGTATGTTCCGCTTATTCGAGTACAAGAGACTATCTTTTACTTTATATCGGTGCAAATATTGATTTAAGAACCCATTTTTTTTCACACACCGAGGAGGGGTAAATGTACCTAACCGCGCCATAGAGGAAGTCGTCACATCCTCCGTGTGTGGGACCCTCACCCACTAAATCCCTTCCTCGTCTCGTGGACTTGTTGTGCCCACTCCGGAACTACGGTGGTATTACTTCGTGTTCATATCAACGTCCGGATTGCGTGTCGAAAGTTGAAGAGACATCTAAGTGTCTCCATTATTCCTTTCGTCCAGGTCCCTGCTTCGAATTTCGCTTGACATGTGCGCCAGTTTCATCTATTCCGGCGTGCCCACATTTTCCGCAGCCTCAAGATCCGTCTTCTTCAGTCTTAGAATGCTCTCCACGTAATTCGCCACTGGGGTCCAATTTTCTCTACTCGCGATCATAGGTTAGGTTAGGTTAGAGGACGTGTACTTGTCAATTAAGACAAGTACTGTACCCGGAGGTCGAATTGATCCATTGTACAACGACCGAGTTTCTCACACCACTTATGTTGTGTGCGTTAACTTTTATACATGAGTGGTAGGACCTACAGTTTAAACTCGACTCCGAACGACAGATTTTTATTTATTGGGAAACTTTTCATGCCAGAAATCTACTGAGAGGAAGTTGCCGAAAAAAACTTTTTGTATTTTGTCTTTGATGCCTGGCCTGGGGCTCGAATCTAGGCTTTTGCGTCTAATAAGCCAACACACTACCTACTAGACTACGGCGACTTCAACTCGCGATCATAACCCCGACAATGTCCCCGGTCGTGATCGTCCCAATTATCGACGTCAGTGCAGAGCGAAAATAACCCATGTCAACATAGGATCTGAGTGAGGCAATAATCCAGTTCGTTGCGTGGTTTCTTATTCGTCTTTTGAGAAGTGCAAGTATTGACGTAAGAACCCATGGCAAGACAGGACCTGTGCAAGGCAATAATCCAGTTCGTTGCGTGCTTTGTTATTCACCTTTTAATACAAGCTTTACGACTATATGTCCATTTACCGTTGTGATACGTTCCTACCTTTGCAGCTATTCTGTAATACATTGTGAGCGGCTCCTCTAATTTAGGCTTGCTACGACATCTTCTCAGACATTGCAGAAAATTTTTTCCGGTATTGCCCTAAATGCGCAAAGAATTCACGAACATATTGACCCGCTGCGATCATGTTATTCCTCTCTTCACCATATTATTTAATTTTTGTTCTGTGTATGCCTTTTGAAACCTGGCGAGGAAGGGTATCAAGTGAGTGGATGTACTCGCCCTTAATTTGTTCATTTTGACAAATAATTGCTCACCAGAGCTGGTTGTTAAGCTCTTTCAAACGACATTCCGCTTTGAATAGCCTTTCGGGTGAATAGCTAAAGTGCGTGTTTGAATAGTTGAAGCATTTGTTAAGCTTGTAATTATAGACACGAAAATTGAAAATATTGAAAAACAATTCAATAGGCTGTTTTGAAAATCAATTGATTTCTTAATTCAACACACAAAAGATTTACTAATTATAGGGGTGAAGTGATAAAATATTCAGCATCTGCGTGCTTAACCAGAAATGAAGCGAAGCCTAAGCACAGTTAGAGTGTGGTATTAATTCCAGTTATTATGCAATTTAATTTGCGATAATTTAAAACCACTTTTCTATTGCCGATCATCTGTTGCTATGTCTAATGCGGCGCTATTAAAATTACTCACATACAAACATAATTGGTCATTACAACCCGATTACGACCTAGTTTCTCACACCACTTATGTTGTGTGTGTTCACTTTATACATGAGTCGTGGGACCTACAGTTTAAAGTCGACTCCAAACAACAGATTTTTGAGAAATTTTTCATGGCAATTGTATTCACTCTCAGAGTTTTTGCCAGAAATCTGCTAAGAGGAAGTCGCCGAAGAAATATTTTTTTTTTGGTCTGGGCCACGAACCCTGGCTTTACGTCTAATAAGCCAACACACTACCTACTAGACTACGGCGAGTCACATATTTTTAAAAATTAAATTAAGCTTACAAGGAAATGTTTTGAATAACCAGCTGACAACGAAGACATCATGCACAGTAACAGACCAGGGTCATCGATTGCAATCGTATCCACCAATCTCGCACTGACAAACCAGCACACTGCTGTACACTTTTAATTTGTTGTGTTCCTTTACTTCCGTTAAAGAGCCTAAGCCCCGATTACAAAACATTTCCTGCATTCCCTATTTTTTTTATTTGTTTTGTTTCGATTTCATTCATCAAGAATTTTTATGTGCACAGGTGATAAGCAAGTGACTGGACAGCTGTAACATATTCTAGGATGATAGGGTTACCATATATCATTCCCTGGAAGTAACGTTGTTTGTGAAAATGTATTAAATTGTGTTGATCAGTAGCCCTTCTAAATCAGTGAATCTCTTGCTTAGGACGTGATATCCTCTCCTCTTGAGGTTAGGCAGCCTCTTAATTTATTAAAATTTCATCCTGATGAAAAATTGGGTATCTCCTTTGGTAATTCATACCTAGGAAATCCAAAATCCCAACCATTGTGGCTTTCATATCCGCAAAGGTTATATTGTTTCAGGCAAGAAGTGTTCAGCTCTTAAGCAGACTTAAAGACGTCTACTGAAGTGAGAAATTTAAATATCAGTCGACAATATTCCAACGTTTATAAATGCGGGCACATTCAAACTGTTCCTAAAGACTCTGACGGCAATTCTCTTTTTAAACTTCTCATAAACTCTGTACTCGTGGATATTTTTGTCTCTACACTCTACAAGCTCATATTTGTGTCCTAGTATTGATTTGGACGTTATGATCTTGATGTTCAGATGTCCAGAAAATCCAATGTGAACTCCACACTGACTGGTTAGTACATATTTTTATTTTGATTCGAGTTCAGATGTGTTCATGTACAGCTCTGCATCATCCATTCTGTTCCCTTCAAGTCCATATTTGTTTAAAAAAAAAAGCTACAGAATTAAAACCTTCCGTGGGAGGAGCTTAAGGATTCCATATTAAGTGTGTAGTTAACCTCAAAGCGTGCAAGTGGTCTTTGTTTTTAAAACGAGTTGCTCATTTTCAACTGCGAAGCTTCAGTGCCATGTTGTTCCTGATGTTTCACGACCCCACATATACTGTGGGTACCAGAGAAAAGCAGTGTACAGAGGATCGTTCCAGGTTTTTCGGAAAATCATGTAAGTCACCGCAGTCTAATAGTTAATGTGTTGGCTTATTAGACGAGAGCTTGACCATCAACAAAACATTAAAAAATTTTTCTTTCGGCGACTTCCTCTCAGTAGTCCTCTAGCAAAAACTCGCATGGGGTAAATAAGATTGCCACGAAAAGTTTCAGAGAATATCCCGCCACTCACAACATAAGTGATGTAACAAGTGAGGTTATATTCCTAACTACAGGGTTGTAATGAACAATTCAGTAAGTAAACTATGTGTAGGCAGAAGTAAAAGCAGAGCGTATGTATTTGGATCATGAACCATGTTTCGTGCATTAAGTAAGTGTCCAATTTAGCCATATGTATGCGGTTTAATGAAGGCAACGATTTAGAAATACATAGTCTTCAAGCTAAAGTCGTCGTAGTCTAGTAGGTAGTGTGTTGGTGTATTAGACATAAAGCCAGGTTTCGAGCCCCAGGTCAGACATCAAAACAAAATACAAAAATTATTTCTTCGGCGACTTCCTCTCAGCAGATTCCTGGCAAAAACTCTGAGACTTAATAAAAAAAAAATTGCCATGAAAAGTTTCTCAAAAATCTGTCGTTCGAAGTCGACTTTAAACTGTAGGTCCCGCCACTCATGTATAAAAATTAACACACACGACATAAGTGGTGTGAGAAACTAGGTCGTAATCCTGACTGAAGGGCCCTAGAGGAATATTGAAGTTTCTGACGCTAAATCGCACTAATCGTTGCGATCAATAGGCAGGCAGTTCCTTTAATGCCCCTCCTCTGGAACTATTATTTTGCCTTGGAATTTTTTTTAAAGCTTTTAAGTCCAAAGTCCTCTTTGTTTGGGTTCGTAGTCTTGTTTTGCTTTGCCACTTTCTTCATGGAACGACTTCTTTATCACGCGTTAAGAGCTCTACATTCATGATGATATTGGCTGGCAACATATAATGTCTTTATACAAGAGCAGTGTGTCTATGTTGCCACAGTGTTGAGTTTACAATTTTTCTTCTTCTTGTTTTTTTTTTTTTTTTTTTTTTTTTTTTTTTTTATAGTGGATAGTGGAACGAATAGAAACATTAAAATGCCACAAGGAGAAAATGAAGAGATACAAACATTACATTATTACGTGACGCAAAAAGATTATTAAAAAAATATGTTGCTGTTGCCATTGTCTGTCTGTCTCTCTGTGTGTCTATCTGTTGCTTACTGTGCCTGCTCTGCCTGCCACAGTTGCTTGCCACAATATTTCTGCGCTTTCTTTAGCGTAAGAAGACCAAATGTTGTGTATGTTTCTCTGGTCGTTGTGGTTCTTTCTTTTTCAATCTCGTTCGTCATTTTGTGTTTCATTTGGTTGCTGGAAGCGATAGCGCGTATCATCGTTAACCAGGAATTAGTTTTTCTTGTCTCTTGTTTGCTGGATGGGTTCAAGAAGTAGGAAAAAAGAAGAAAAAAAAACATAACAGAACATCTTGATAGATGTCTCAACTACAATGACTATAGCTGTAGAAGGAGATCGAGAGACACAGAGAGAGAGAGTTTGACAGGGGTTACATGCGTACGTGTAGTTATTTTTCTTGTGTGCAGTTCTTTAACTAGTGCCAGTACTAGCATTGCGACTATTTCTACTACTACTACTACTTGACTTATCATAACAACAACGAATAACGTTGTTACTGCTGCTGCTAATGATGAAGAAAGAGGGAGTGTTGCTAGGCCAACAACCAGGAAGATATCGTTACATTATTGATTGTATTGCTTTTTGCCTAAATCGTTACCAAGGCTCTCCCTCCCCCCCGCTTGACATGGTTGTATTGCCAATGCCATGAAGTTTTCAAAGTTGGTTTCCTGTTCACACGTTTGTTTTTCAATGTCTTATCCTTTGCTGTTAGTGTTTCTTTTTTCTCCCTTTTTTTATGATTTTCAAAGTTTAAGTAACTTTTCCTCTTGTCTGAAATGTTCCTTTAGAAACAGCAAAACAACATCGTACTGCGAGTTGGCGTTAAGTCAAGTAGATATTCATAAGAATTTTGGGGTTTTTCTCCCATTTTTTTTTCTTTTGGAGTAAGTCTGTTACATGTTTGATAGTTTTCTCAGACATTTTCTCGATATGTTGTCAACACTAGCTGTTATGGGTGTATGTGTCAGTATATGTTTCTAGCCAAATTTGTTATTGGCTAAATTCCTCTTATTACTGCCAGCCACCAATACACGTCTATATGTCTGCACGTATTTGCCCAATATGTCATCAGTTGCGGTCGAGAGAGTGAGTCGGATTTATTTTTAAATTAATATAGATTTTGCTGTGTATTGGGTTGGGGAAGAAGGAATTTCTGTAGCTTAACAAAATATTTAATTTTATGGAGTTCTTTTAAAAACGAGACACTGACTTGACCGCAAACCTAAAAAATCAACGTTTAAATCTCTTAGCAGACGAACAAATTCACATCTTAGTTTCCTTATTTTCTCGAATTGTATCATACAAATCCTTGGAACAATCTTTAGCTTAACTATCTAAGAAGCACCAGAAGAACACTGACATTTAACCTCTTTACACGAAGAACATCAGCAGGAATACCATAAAAAGCTCAATTGACGCTACTTCTTGACAAAGCTCCTAACCACTTCATCCAATCCAAAAAACAATACATTTTTCATCGTCATAGCTATATTTGCTATGTAAGATGGCAACTCTGTTATTCTAGAAGATGTTTTTGTAGAGCTATCAGCTGCTTTAGCTAATTGATGTGATTAATCAGACTAAAACAAATGTATTAGAAATATAATAAGCTGGGCCACATGATCTCTGGAGCCCTGTTTCTCGAAAGAATCGAAATAAATAAAAAGAAAAAAAAATTAACGGAATTATTCAGGGTTTGAATGTTTTTCTTAAATTCATACTCAGGTATTAAATTTGTTGTAGTGCGCAAAACATTGCGTAATATGCTGTTTATAGCGGTTCAAGTGACCATTTGCTAACTGGTCTTGAGTGGCCTGCAGAAAAATAGTATCACAAATAGTGCCACAAATGTTGGAAAAAGTCATCGAAAATTGGACGTCCAGATTGGACTACATCCGCGCCAGCCGTGGCGGTCATATGCCGGAAATCATATTTAAAATGTAATGCCACAAGATTATCTTTCGGATAAATACAGTTCATGTCAATCGAATAATCCATCGTTGTTTTATTGCAACTTAAAGTTCTATACCTCTATAAAAAACACCCTTTATTTGGAATTTTTGTAAAAATAAAAAGCAGGCATTTGCTTGAGTGTTCTGGTGTTGTTTCGTACCCTTAGCTTTCCATTCGTAGGAAGTGTTTGTACAATTTATTTAATCTGGATTCGAAATCCAGAGGCATCGTTGAATATAAGATACCTGATGAAATTGCTACGAAATCGTAGTTAATGAGGAATCTAACGTAGCTTACTTGGGCATTTGTTGCTCTGTGGCTTTAATGGTAGAAAGCTTCATATAATTTCGTGGAGAGGTGCAAAACAGGTAGAGCTCTATCCCATCCTGTGCTATTACATTGACCCTCTGGTATTTGTATGATCGAAACAGTTTACGCATTTACACAGTGTAGATGGGCCATTGGGCAATCTGGAAATATGCTTAGGTCCCCAATCCGTTGTGTTTACGAAATAGAAACCCACTTAAAACCTTTCCAATATGCCTTTAATATTTTTTTTTGCTGTACTTATTACTTGTAGCGGAATGCCGCCAAATTCCTGCGCAAAGTTATGTGTGTTTGTCGTACTTCGATCATCGTAATTGTGCTCAGAACTTTGTAGACACGTTAAGTTCTAGAACTGGAGCCTACTCTTAAGGTTACTTCACCCAATGTATACAAAATTTGTTAAGCCACACACACCTACTGTATTGTACAATGGGTCAATTCGACCTCCGGGTACTGTACTTGTCCTAATTGACAAGTACACGTCCTCTAACCACACCTACTGTATTTCAGAATAATTCCTAAAAAGTAACATAAAGTATTATCTCTTCGGCCCTTACCCAATATGTACTTCATTTTCTTTTCGTTTTTGTTGTACTACTTGTTAGAAAATTGCTTGGCTTATAGTATTAAGTAGGTGAAGTATACTTTAGGGAGGCTTGCTTGTCTACTTATTCATGTCTTGAAGCATACTTTTAGGGTTAATTAAACAAACGAGTATAAAATGTATTTTTAAAAACATTAACAATTTTATGAAAAAGAAAAAAATTCAATTCTGATGAGAGTAGAAAAGTTTAAATACATTTTTTTGTTTGTTTAAAAAAAAATGTTAAATAGAATTTTCAACAAATTTAAAAAGAATTTCCTTTTGTCCTAAATGTATGCTATAAAATATTTATAGTTCTCTTTTTCAAATAGCATTTGAAATACTTTCGCAATCCTTAAGGTTTACAACAATTTAGTGCCTATTTTTAGGATGCTAAGGTCTGTCTCTCTTGTAATGTCATTACTTTTATTATCTTTTGGGTAAATTTTTTTTGTTTTCCAACAAAATAAACAATTTTTCATATGAACCTATTCACTCATTCCTCTGTCTCTCTCACTCTTTTGCTGTCTCTTTACCTTGCTTAGACCTTTCGAAATAACTGCCTAAAAGCATGCTTAACAAAGCCTAATAAAATTTAATGGAGAGGAGAGAGAGAGAGAAAAATAAATATGTTTTAAAATAAAAAAAAAGTATGAGACTGTAAAACAAAATAAAAATTTTTTTAAATGGGAAAGATTACTTCAGCCAATTGTTATTGTTGTTGCTGACAGAGTTTGTGTAAACCCTAGGTATTGTTTATCCCTGTTAAAAGGTCAGAGGCCGAACCAAGTGGGTCTGCCTTCTTTTTTATTTTTACAGCATTTCAAATGCCATAAAAATTGACACACAACACATGTTTTCATACACTTTTCGATTGTTTTCGTTTTTTTTTTGCTCTCATATTGTATGCCCTTTGGGTTCAGAGTGCCTGTCACCGTAGGTGTGATTACTTTTATTTTTTTAATCGCATGAGTTTATTATGAAAACAAAAATTTTCTGGAATATGTTATGCTTCATTAGCACTTGAAATGTTTATTTAAACATTGTGACCCTTTTTTCCCTCTCCCTTGGAACAGTTCAAACTTGTAGGGTCTATCTGGCAATAGCTGCAGCAAAACTTGTTGACAAGTTTTCTCTCTCTCTCTCTCTCTCACTTTTTTATAATTCAGTTTAAAACTGATTCAGCATTATTTTTTCTCAACAAAATTGCCCTTAACACTTACAAAAGTGAATGCAACAATTTTTAGAAAGAGAGAGAGAGTGAGAGAGAGAGAGAGTGAGAGATAGAGAGAGAGAAAGAGGGAGAGAAAAACAAAACAAGTGTTCAACAAATATTTACTTTGGAAATAAAAACTATTCAGGAAGATGTATAATCGGTCGAGTACGGCTATTGCTATTGCTTGTATACCAATTGGCTTAAGGCTAAAACAAAAACGACTACTAATGCGGGTCAAAAAGTACGTGTTTTTTTTCTTTAATTTCCCGCTTAACTTGGAAAGCAACAAAATTCTTATCAATTGGCATCATTTAGTTTTAAATGGAAAATAGTGAATGCCGTGTGTTTGTTTTAAACCCAAAGCTCAGCTGATTTTCTCAATTTCGTTGTGGCCTCACATTTAGCGCAAAATGCCGAAACTTCTGGACGTCCAAATTGTGTTGGATGATCGGGGATTCAAAGTGCGAGAGGTTGTGAAAGTCATAGGAGGCACACAATTTCAATTTTTAATCATCTCTTGAGCATGAGAAAGCTCTTTACCACATTAGCTCACAATCGAAGAAGAAACGCAATCGTGTGACAACTTCGCTGGATTATAAACAAAAAGTAGAAAAATCGTGAAGTCAACACCAAAGAATAACCAATACATACATACATACATGCATACATACATACATACATACATACATACATACATACATACATACATACATACATACATACATACATACATACATACATACATACATACATACATACATAATTGGTCATTACAACCCTTTAGTTAGGATTACAACCTACCTTCTCGAACCATTTATGTGGTGTGTGTTAATTTGAAACACGAGTGGCGGGACCTACAGTTTAAAGTCGAATCCGAACGGCTGTTTTTTTGTGAAACATTTTCATGGCATTTTTATTTGCTCTCAGAGTTTTTGCCACAAATCTGCTGAGAGGAAGTCGCCGAAGCAATATTTCTTCCATATTTAGTTTTGTTGTAGATATCTGACCTGGGGTTCGAACCGTGGCCTTAAGTCTAATAATCCAACACACTACCTTCTAGACAACGGCGACTTCAAGATAACAATACACCGGGTTATTTGAAGGGAAATGGCGCCAATCAACGTCACGCTGAGTTTGTTAGCCGCTGAAGTTATAGTAATTTTGATGGGAGGCACAGGGTTACAAAAAATTATTCATTAAAGGGTTCAAGTGAGCATTTAAAAACTAACGAAATGCGGGGACATGTCGAATGTGGTGCAATCATTTACGTTTTTCAAAGCAAACATTGAAATCAGCATACGAATTGACTTAATACATACATACATACATGATTGGTCATTACAACCCTTCAGTCAGGATTACGACCTAGTTTCTCACACCACTTATGTTGTGTGTGTTAATTTTATACATGAGTGGTGGGACCTACAGTTTAAAGTCGACTCCGAACGACAGATTTTTGAGAAACTTTTCATGGCAATTTTATTTTGCTCAGAGTTTTTGTCAGAAATCTGTGAAACAAATTTTTGTTTCGGAATCCAAAGAAATGACTCAATGGAGAGGTCAGATGTATAAGTATAAGACTTAAACTTTGAATATCATGTCACAAACACATCTATTTTGATGCCCTCGATAAATTTTTCTTCTTGAAAGACGTGACCAAAAGTTTTAGAAACTCTAAACGCAGTGTGGAGAGTGCTTCTAGGAGACAATCTTTGGCGAATTGTTTGAAGTCGCCGTAGTCTAGTAGATAGTGTGTTAGCTTATTAGACGTAAAGCCAGGGTTCGAGCCAAACATCAAAACAAAAATACAAAAATCTCAACAGATTTCTGGCAAAAACTCTGAGAATAAATAAAATTGCCATGAAAAGTTTCTCAAAAAATCTGTCGTTCGGATTCGACTTTAAACTGTAGATCCCACCACTCGTGTATCAAATTAACACATGCAATATAAGCGGTTCGAGAAGCTAGGTCGTAACCCTAACTGAAGTGTTGTAATAACCGATTATGTGTGTATATGTTTGAATTATTGTGTGAAAAATTGTCTTACGTTAGTTACATTGTTTATATATTATTTAATCATGGGAAACTTAGTTGAGCCACTTTTTTGCGAAGATAACTGCATGTGTGAGTCACGGTGGGCGCGATAAATCAAATACACATCATGTCGAGTGATTTGCGCGTCTCTATATTGATTTTGATTTTGCCATCAAAGGGAAAGTGTATCCAAGAGAGCCGAAAAAGTTTGAAAACCATAAACCGGAAAATTTGTCGACCAAGCTTGGTGTCATACACTGAAATTGCTTGTTTGAACTGAAGTAGTAAAACGTTGAAGGACGATTTTGTATGTCTGAAGCTGTTTGCCCGCTGTGTACATTGAATTGTCACTGGCGACAAAAAATGTATTTGTTACGCTAAGCCCAAACGCAAGATACTACATTTAGAGCACGGACTATGCGCCAATGCTCTGTGTTTGGTGGAAGCATTACAGCTTCAACCCAATATTATGCCATCATTATCTATGGTAGCGTAGTGTAGGCCATGGAAAGTAAGTGTAAGAACGTAGCTCTTTTACTTCACATATAGCCGAACGAACAGATGAAATAAAAAAATGCTCTCTTCTTTTATATTTTTTGTAAGTTAAAGTTAAAGTTGATAAAAAGAATAGAAAAGTTAAAGAATACCAGAGTAGTGTGAATAAAAATAAGAGAAAAAGAAAGAAAGAACTTTAAATAGAAACAAACAATTTAATAAGATTTTATAGAACAACATGTGAACGGGACGTGTGCTTACGAACGTGAATGCGTGAATCTCTGTAATATTGGTTCCCTTAGATATAATATTTGGAATGTAGAGTTTAATACTATGTTCAGTATTTTAAGTGTGCTGTATTTTATTTGTTTTAGTCAATATTATAACAATTTATGAATTTATTGAGCAATAATTAATTGACATTTTATATGAAATATTGAGATCAATAATGCCGTTTATTGCGATTTACTCAATATAAGTGCATGTCTGAACATAGTATAAGCATTCCCATTCGATGAAAAAAAAAAACCATCATTTCAAATCAAAACAATCCTCGTCAATTTGGAAAAAGTGCAGCAGAAGCTTATGGATTGCTTGACGAGCATGTACCATAGATTTCCATGTGATGGTGATGACACGAGAACATAGCCAAAAAAAGTTCGAAGATACTGATTTGGCTGTCTTACATTATGAAGCTTATTTTCAATTTCAAGTAGACCTTGTACAATTATTGGGCATCACTGTAGAATCAATTTCAAAAAGTTTGCATGCGACAGACTGCATTCAAATGTACATGACATTTGGTACCTAGCGAGTTGAAGCCGAGATACTTTTGAGAGCAATATTGCAGTCGCCGTATTCTAGTAGGTAGTGTATTGGCTTATTAGACGTGAAGCCACGGTTCAAACCCCAGGTCAGATATCTCCAACAAAGCTAAATTTGAAAAAAAATATTTCTTTTGGGTACCTATCCTTAGCAGATTTCCGACAAAAACTTTGAGAGTAAAATAAAATTGCTATGAAAAGTTTCTCAAGCAAAATCTGTAGTTCGGAGTCGACTTTTAACTGTAGTTCACGCCACTCATGTATAAAATTAACACATACAATATAAGTGGTGTGCGAACCTAGGTCGTAATCCTAACTGAAGCGTTGTAATAACCAATTATGTAGGTATGTACATAAGGTTCTGGTACGAGAGCTCAGCCAAGAAAGTTCGAAGATGCATATTTGGCTGAAGAATATTGCCAAATTCAAGTAGAACTAGCACAATCATTTGGTATTACTGTGAAATCAATTTCAAAAAGTTTCCATGCGGCAGGCTTTATTTGGAAGCCGATCTATCTCTATATTTGACCTGTGCTGGTGTTAAATATGTCTCCATCAAGATTGTTAAGGTAGACCTAACTACTCCCTCTTAGTGACTTCTGAAATTCCATCAAAATGCCTCGATGTTTTAAAAAGGCTGCCCTATTCTAATTTCCTTTCTGTTGGTGTTATATTCCGTACTCTTATGCACGGAACAGAGTCACTAGTTTGTTTCTAAGGCTGCAAGACAATGAACATTAACATGTGCTAGGTGGCTAGGTGACCGTGGAAACACAAAGTGTTGTGAAATGGGTGAAGTGTCTTAAGATAGTATAGAAATTTAACACGTGTTCGACGAAAGTGTATCATAATTTATTTTCTTACGTTAGCGAATAGTTCAACAAGTGAAATTATTTTAAGAGTCCGACTTAAGAAACAATAAGGAATTCCAATCGTTCCAAAAGTCATATTCTGATCCCCTAAGGTTAGGTTAGAGGACGTTTTGTTTATACTCGTTTGTTTAATTAACCCTAAAAGTATGCTTCAAGACATGAATAAGTGGACAAGCAAGCCTCCTTAAAGTATACTTCACCTACTTAATACTATAAGCCAAGCAATTTTCCTACAAGTACTACAACAAAAACGAAAAGAAAATGAAGTACATATTGGGTAAGGGCCGAAGAGATAATACTTTATGTTACTTTTTAGGAATGATTCTGAAATACAGTAGGTGTGGTTAGAGGACGTGTACTTGTCAATTTAGACAAGTACAGTACCCGGAGGTCGATTTGACCCATTGTAAACTGATCTACTAAAGTGCGCTGTGAAATGCTGTGGCTACCATGACTGGCTTTATTTCGCTAATATTAAGACACCAAACACAATCAATACGAAAACATGCATATTTCGTTAAAAATTTTTTTATTTTTTTTATTTTATGCTTTAATTTTATACATACTTTTAATAGGTCCTCTTTAATAATTCTATCTAAACTAAATAAACTTGAAAATCTCAACTTAAAAGCTTTAAAATATAAATGTATCCTTCAGTTTAATATGATTCCTTGGATACCCTTCTAACCAATACCCCAATAACTTGGCAAGCAACAGACTTAAAAAAAAACATTCAGACACGTACTATGGTATCGTTACAGTTACACTGTCATATTAATTCAACAGCTACTCATACATTTGTTACACACACATAGTACGTACATATGTATATACAGTGAAAGTCAAAAGAAAGTGGACATTAAAAAATATTTACATTAATAAATTACTGTTATTTTTATTTGAAAATTGTTTTCATTGCCAGTTTTGAAAAAAACATCGAAATATTGTGAAATTTTTTCGGACACTCTCCTTAAGTATTAAAAGTTGAGTTTGGTGATTGTTAAAATTTTATCTTTAATATACAGTTTCTTTTGGCGCTCACTGTATGTACATATGCATGTGTATGCCATGTTTAGAGATGGCAAATTTGATTATAAAACGATGACTTCACACTTTGTTGCAGCAGATATAATATGGACGAACGAATGAACAAACGAACGAACGAATATTTACTCTTTCTGTGAATATGTATGCCATGTTTGTTTTCATATATGAATAAAAAAAAAAAACCAATAAAAAAAACAGGGTGTGATGAAAGTAATAAGGACGTATGCATACATATACAGTTACACAAAATATTTATTTTATTTATCCAAATAAGTTTTTGTTCCTTTCATTTGCCTTTTTTGGACTACCGATGTTTAGGAAATTCCAAAATCTGGACGGGTAATCTTGACCGATAATCTATACATACTTTTCAAAATATCCAGCCCTGGTCCCTGCCTATTTTTGTTTTATTTACTACCAACTACAACTCAGGAAACACGAGTTTAAATTGGTTCGCCTTTTTTCCACGCAGCTAGCAAGTCTCTCTAACCCGGTGATTGGATAGGGCAGAGGTTACATAGGGCACCTAGGAAATAATAAAGAAATGAAAAGAAATTGAAAAAAAAGCAAAGCAGAAAGTGGAAGTAGCTGTGAAAATAGCTGAAAAAGAGAAAAGAAAGAAGAGGAGAAAAAATCTGGACCAGGTCTCACTAAATGTCTGAAATTAATCTCGGAGCCCTTATAGGCACTTACTTCCTAACAGCATTAAATAATCCCTAGCCTAGTGTCCTGAGTCTACGCTTTTGATGTTTAGAAAATAGATGTGTTCGAGACCCTCTGACTTACTTTTATTACCTTTCAATCTACTGCAAACGTGGACCCCCTTAACATATATTTTGTAATTGAACAACCTAGCCTAGGCCGAGTAGCCTGGAGATTTTACAATCTGCCCTATTTCGCCATAATACATCTACTACTCTGTGTTTGCTCTCTTACATCCTCATTGAAAGTCTTACAGATTTAGCCGTCAGATACACACAACTTGCTGTACTGTCTCTCGGTAAGTCATCTGAGATCTTGATGCTTTCCTTATTACAGTGCCATGAAACTTAACACACTTTATTACTGTACTTGTCTAGAAGGACAGCCTCAAGCTGCCATAGTACAGAACAAGCTTACCGTCACATTGATTATCGTCAGTGCAAATTGTTTCCTTACCCTGGAAAGCCCTGCAAACATCGCAGTGCCTATAAGATACTTTTACTATCCTTTGTTTGAATTCTTCTTCAATCGGTTAGAATAGAAGGTATTTAAGAACTTTTTAATGCGGAAGACACATTAAAAGGACGACAATTCAATGCTTAATTCGCTTTTTGGGGGACCCATTTAAGCTACCAATGTCCACCAATATCGATTTGAGAAGTCAGTTCTTCGTTAAATATTATGTTGCAGCTTATTTGGCCTGGTGTGTAGTAGCGCTTGAAGTACTTAATGATAAATACAATCCAAGCTTCAACGAAAGCTGAAAAGAAACGAATATTTGATCATGATTTTTTTTCTTATTAAAAATAGGACTTGACCCAGGAAAGGTTAACATAACATCAATACGAGTTATCTAATGGTAGTCAGGCAGAGCGACTTCTTGGCAAAAAGTACCAATCAACATTGTATGTTTTCTTTTGATGGCAACCCTGTTATACTAGAATTTGCTTAGCGGGAAAACCTTGATTTGTAAAACTGAAACATGGTGGAGAACAAAAACGATAGAAATTTGATTAAAACAAAACTCATTACTGAGTACCATATTTGGGTTGGAATATATTTTTGACTGCTTCTTCGGAAGATTTTAATTATTATAATCATTTGAATTAGCCACCACTGAATTCCAATGGTATTCCCTACTAAATGCGCTGGTTCTGTGATTCGAGGGTACTTTACCTTTCGGTTCCCACAAAATAATTAAAGACCTGCATCCACTTAATGTGTTCGTTATATGCCAGATTTCTTGACAGTCAATATTGTCTCTAATTTCTCAAATTTCCGAGAATTTATTTTCTCTACCATTTCTTATAGAAAGGAAAAAGTTTTTTAACACTGTTCTCTTTATAATGGTCTCCACTGTAGAATATCGTATACGATTACAATGCATTTTATTTTTGTGTATGCGTGCATACTTCCTAAAAGCCTTTTATGTCCTCTCCCTTTCTTTTTTGTGTCTATATGGGAGACTCTCTTGTATGACTAATACAGTGACTGGAGCAGAGAGTTTAAATTGTAAATGGGGAGAGGGGAAGGAGGAGAGAACGATATACTCTTTGTTCTACTATACATATATGATAAATGTAAATATTTGTTTTAATTTTCTTATGTCAACATTGTAAAAAATGTTCACACATTCTCACAAACGTACACAAAATATCATCGTATGTATATGTGTATATGATTAAAGGATCATATAAGGATAAGAATATTATTTTTTTTTTGTGGCTCCACAAAGTGTAGGTTTTTTTATACAAAAATTTTGCTTAAATTTAATTCCTTAAAGAGATTGATAGCGAGAGCGAGAGTTTGAGTGAGAGCAAGTAAATGAGACTGTAAGACATTAAACGGTGCCTACTTTTAGGTGTGCGTTTTTTTTTTTAATGAATTTTCTTTTTAATTTCATTTACTAATGGGGACGTTTGCATAGTTTTCGTAATTATTGAAATTATTTTTAAAAGAATAAAAATGAATTTCGGACACAAGTTTAGTTGGGAAAGATTTTTCAGGGCTTCTCAAAATAATGGCGAGTATGATTCATAATTTTATATTTTTTGTGTATAAAAATATTGTCATTATAAACTACAATTATTGTCGGTTTCTTCTTCTGAATTTTTATTAAACAAACGCAGAATAAAGTTAAAAAAAAAATTAAGCCAAAATTCAAGTTCAGCCATTCATGCCATAACTTTTAATGCGCCAACAATCTGTCGTTCGTTTTCTTTCCTCTTCTCTATTCTTTAGCACGTTTTTTTTTCTTTTGGCAAAAACAAGCCTATTGTCTCCAATTTGTAGAAGACCTGAAATTATGTTTTTTTTTTTTTTTTGTTTTAAATACAATCATCATCATCATCATCACTATCATCATCTTTTAATCGTTGCCAGTGTCATTACCAACCATGAGGCCCCGTGTGATTATCCCTCCATTTTAAGAAACACTTGTTTCTTGTTGTGAATTACTTTTTGTTTTTTCTTGTAATCTCTTAATCTTTTTAATTCTACAATATTTTTATTCTTGTTTTTATCTTTTTTTTTTCTTTTGGTAGATGCCGTGTTAAACCTTCCCAAAAAAAAACCATGAAGCTATTGTTGACAGTCTTTGTCATTTTCATGGTATTTCTTTTGCGTTTTAAACCGTGAAAGTTTGGTTATAATAATAAACGATAATTTTTCTTTAAAAGATTCTCTTCTCTTTCTTCTCTTTGCCGTACAATTTATTAGCATGTGTCGTTGCGTCGCCTTATAAGATTGTTTTTGATTTTTTCTTCTTGCTTTACAAAATAATTAAATTTAAACAAAATTAATGTAAATGAAATACGATTTTATAAGCAAAATTCTCATTTTCACTTATTTTGAATACCTAAAAATAGACAATAAATAATAATAGTTAACAAACTCCTAAAAATAGGCAATTAATTGCTCCTTTTTTTCTAGCCCTTAAAGTAGGCAGTTATTTAACTAACAATTAAGTATTTAAAGACTGTCAATGTACAGGATAATTACGTTAATGTTGAGTTAAAAATTAAATTCCGTCATGAATTCCATATGAAATTTTTATTCCCTTCATCTAAGATGCACTCCAAATGCGAATCATTAATAGCTGAGTATGTTTTTTTATACATATAAATTTAAACCTTAAGAATGAAGCATAGATTCATTGCAAGTGAAGCAAATTAATCAACAATCCATTGGAGTTACATGGCAAATTTGATTTGTTAAATTTCAGTGACCTTATAAAGGGTGATTTTTTTTTAGCTATTATCTTTCTGGCAACACTGGTTTAAACAGCTCACGCACGTTTCATGTTTTGTTTCACTGTCAAACATCTTCAGTTTGGTCTATAATTTAACCATGAATCGCCGAACGACCTACCACAACGCAGAATTTTTGGTGAATGGGCTCTTGGAAGGTTGGCAGAAGAAAAACTGTGTTCAGCGACGAAGCTCATTTTTGGCTCAATGGATACGTAAATAAGCAGAATTGTCGATTTTGGAGTGAAGATCAGCCAGAAGCATTGCAAAAGCTACCAATGCATCCAGAAACAGTCACAGTTTGGTGTGGTTTATGCGCTGGTGGCTTCATTGGACCGTACTTCTTCAAAGATGCTACGAATCATAACGTAACTGTGAATGGTGAGCGCAACCGTGGGATGATATCCAACTTTTTTTTGCCCAAAATGCAAGAGCTTCACTTGCACGACATGTGGTTTCAACAAGACGGTGCCACATGCCACACAGCACGCGTAACAATGGACTTATTGAGAGGAAAGTTCGGTGAACATTTTATTTCACGTTTGGGACCGGTCAATTGGCCGCCTAGATCGTGCGATTTAACGCCTTTAGACTATTTTTTGTGGGGCTATGTAAAAGCTGCTCATGTCTATACGGCCAAGCCCGCTTCAATTGACCCATTGGAAGACAACATTGAAACATTTATTCGTGACATATCGGCCGAAATGTTGGAAAGAGTATGCCAAAATTGGACTAAGCGGATGGACCATTTGAGGCGCAGTCGCGGTCAACATTTGCATGAAATAATCTTCAAACATTAAATTATATATGGACCGTACTATCGATTCAAATAAAGTTTTCATGCATTTTTCTGAATTTTATGCGTTTTTTTTTTTGAAAAATTTTCCTATAGCTCTTAAAAAATCACCGTTTAGAAGACTTTTAGTCATGAACCAATTAAACTAGAGATTTTACAGTGAAAATATAGGATATATCCTTTAAACCGTTAACCGTAACCGACGGTAGAGGGCGAAAGTGTACAACCATATCCATGGTATGTTTTTCTTTTAAAATTTTCTAGTGTTTGCAAGACTTATATGATGTTGAGTCCAGAACAGAGATCAGCAATGAATCATTTTTTCGCTACTCATAAGTACTCATGAAATTTTGAGTATGAGTGAGTCAACTGTATTAAATTTCAACTACACTGATTCATTCGTACTCACTACAACAGAGTATAGGTTGCAAGGAGTATGAGTACAACGTTGACACCAAAATCATACCATTCGAAATATGTTTGATTCATACGCCTACTCATTTAGATTCATAAATTTAGAAAAATACTTATAATACTCATAAATGATTCCAGTGATTCGAATCATTATTCATCAAAATTTACAGTCTTAGTTGTTGTTGTTGCATTTACAAAAAAAGAAGAAAGAAAAAGACAGCAAGCAAAGCAAACACACAACCTTCTAGTGAGTATTGTAGTGTTCGTACGCGAATCATACTTATTTTGTGATTCTTGTAAATGTTGAGTAAAGGAGAGTCTAAATCAACAACATCATGCGTGTTGTTAAGTATGAATATGATGGGTATTTTAAACTTTCAATATGAGTAGTATGAGTATGATATTAAAATAAGTATGAATGCGTATAAGTATCAAAAATTATGAGTATAATTCGAATTTACTCATCTTTTTGAATACTCATTGCTGATCTCTGGTCCAGAACTTATATGGAGTATCTGATCAGGGGAAATTGCATTACCCTTTGCTTGATCCTAGAAATCGTAGTTATAGCAATGCAGACGAACTTGTGAGGAGCGGAATTTCCACGCCGTTGAACCCTCGGAAGCGGAAAATGCGGCAGTTCTTTAAAGATTATCTGTATTCCACAATGGCAGCATTAAACTTTTTATTTAATTTCTTTAGACGGGGGTGTCACGAACCACACAGCCTAAAAATAAATTAGTTTTTATATTCATTCATTTCTTATATGCTTATTTAAATAGAAAACCCTACTAATGATTTTATTTTCTTCTTTTACTTTACAGGTAAATTTCTACTTTTCCTATTACAATCACAAAAATCACAGGTAATCTCATTATACAAATTCTCTAATTACAGTGTGTGACATAAATGTGTAAATGAATTTTTAATTATCTATATTTTTAATTTTTGGCTTAACTGTTATTCATATGGTAACTTTTGTTTACTCAATGTAAAGATCAACTCTTGTGAAATATGGCAATACCAAAAATCGTCATGTGGAGTAACGGTACTTTGATACCACGAGATCAAAAAGTTAAAAACTGATTTACACTATTCTGACTCGCTGGGAAAAAGTTAAAAAATAACACGTTTTTAATATTTAAAAATATCAATTTAAACAGTTTCGTTGGTGAAAGTATGTTAATGTGTTTTAAGTATTAAATAAGATCATATTTTTAATCATAAACCTAATTATTTATTATTTCACAAGGATTTTTTAATCATGAAGAAGATTAGCAACGAAGTTGAAAAATGTGTAATAGATGAGCTAAAAAATGGTCTCTCCTACAGAAAAATTTCTCAAAAATTTAATATTTCATTTAAAACTGTAGGAAATATGGCAAAAAGGAGCGGTTTGACTTTCCCAGCACCACGCTTAGGACACAATTCAATCCTTTCGCTGAGGGATAGACGCACGGTACAACGTTTAGTTGCATCAGGAGAAGCTAATGGTCCTCGTGAAGTGCAGCAAAAGTTATCTTCATGCTACCAAATTGAAATATCTAAGAGAACAGCTCTTAGAGAAATAAATAAATGTGGTTTTCATACAAGAAAAAGGGTTAAAAAACCACGTTTAACCGAAAGACACAAATCACTTAGGTTAGCATTTGCAAAAAAATATCGAAACTGGACTATGGATGACTGGGAAAAAGTAATATGGACCGATGAGTCCAAAATTAATCTTTTTGGTCCCGATGGGCCTAAATATGTTTATAGGAAGCCAAATGCACCTTTGACGAACCGCGATGTTATACCAACTATGAAATTTGGTGGTGGAAAATTGCTTTTTTGGAGATGTTTTTGTGTGCAAGGAGCAGGAAAACTTCATATAATAGTTGGAAATATGAATGCCGAAATGTGTATCGACATTATAAAGTCATCGTATATGGATAGCCTAACTGTTTGGGGTCGAAATGTTGAAAACTCTGTCATGCAACAAGATAACGATCCTAAGCACAAGGCTAAAAGAACCCTTGAGTTTTTCGAAACTGCCAATATTTCTTTATTGGACTGGCCTCCACAGTCACCGCATTTAAACGCTATTGAAAATTTATGGGGAATACTTAAACGTCGGGTTTATAATTACCAGCATAACTTTAAAAGTACAACTGACCTCTGGCAGCGCTGTCATGACATTTGGTCATCCATAACACAAGCAGAATGTCGAAAACTGGTAGAGAGTATGCCTTTCAGAATTCAGATTCCGAAGGAGGATATACGAAGTACTGAAATTGTGATTTTAATAACTCGCGATAAAAGTGTGTAAATGAATTAAATTTTATTTTTTTATTTTTCTGAAAAATAAATTAGTTTATGTTTTATTTGGTTAGTTAAAAAAATCGTAAATAAATATGGGTTTCAAAATCACAAAACTTTTGTTAATATACTTTGTACCTAAAATATTTTGTCACAAAGTGTAAATATTAGGACATCGTTTACACATTTGTGTCACACACTGTACTTCAGTAATTATTGTATTTTCGGTTACAAATTAAAAAAGAAAACTGAAATATTTTTTTTCTTAAACTTCATTCAATATGCCGGTTGTATGGATTGCATGATCTTGCATCAATCAAATGATGAGGATGCAGAAGCTTACAATCGTAGCAATACGCTTCTCGTTGTCATTCCTAGCACTTGTTCTCGTCTACGAAGCTTCACCTTGTTGGGTACCGGTTCCTTTTAAAATACTATTGTCGTCTGTGATCCATTTTTCACCTTCGCAAATGGCATTTCGGTTCACTAAGCTTTTTAGATGTTAACTCGTGTGCCAGCCAAAGATCGAGCTTCTTTGTGGGTCAATTTTCATGACTATTGGTTGACAAATATTTGGTGATGAATGTCTAGCATTCCATAGCTCCGTTGTCCCCTACGTGACGCGGTCTCTCTTCACCTCTTTTCATGATTTTAGAGACATTTCCTAATGATTACTGCATCTACAACCAATTATAACGGTTATATTACAATTAGCCATTGGTGAAATACAGCTGCACATAATCGATAATGTGCTTAAACATTGGACCGATCGTGTACGCTACTGCATGGCCTGGCGAGGCAGCCATTTGAATGAAATTATTTTCCATTATTAACTGGAACGATTGTACTTTGAAATAAAAAAAGAAATTTAAGAAAATATTCAGTAGTTTTTTTTTTAAAGCATTTTCAAAAAAAAAAATAAATGATTTGGCGGACCCTTTATTAACAGAACACTGTTAACTGTTTAACAGTGGCAATAAGTAGATTAGTCTTCTACTTTGCAATTATTACAGACTGTTGTTGATATAACATTTGATTCCCATTATGATCATTATTACATACATATTTGAGAACGAAAGTGTTGAAATGTGAAGGATGGGAGTACTGAAATTTTCTCAACTCTCAATTATGTCAGCTATACCACTACCACGGTTCGAAAGAGGACCCTCTGGACTACCATTTGCATATGGTCTGTGTGGTATACTATTGCTTATATGTTCCAAAATGGCCACTGATTTTCTAGAGAATTTTCAAGCAAAAAAATTTATATTTTCAAAGGCACTATATGTGACTATGTTGCTAATTATATTAAGAGGCCTTGGAACCTTCCTTTGCATATAGTATGGATGGTACTCATAGACCTAGAGTATTTCACAAAATTCGCTTCTAAACAAGTGGGCTTGTTCGGATGGATACTGTTAAATAACTAACAGTGCTCTGTTAAGAGCAAATTTTTTCTGTTAAGAGGAAATTTTGCTCTGTTAACACCAAATGTGGCGCTGCTAGAATTTATGGATTGCGTCTTGGATTTTCAAATTTGAATTTATCTTCACACACATTATGGCATTTCTCTTTTAATTATACGGCGGACTGTGAACAACTTTTTCACAGAAGTAAGCAGATTATAGGATGAGCATGAGGAAGACGCAACCTGTTGATCTCGGATATTGAATATGGTCTTCAAACTGTGTTTGAATGTTGATGTCATTAGAACAACAATTGAATTCCGTTTCTTTTATTTTCTTTGTGCATTTCGAACTTTCCCCCGCTGCTACGTTGTGCAGATAAATTCAAAGCAAAACAAACCAAACAAAAGGCTTCTTAAAGTGAATTTTCAATCTGGTTTTCCACAGAACAGATTCGAAATCAAAGTTTATGGAAAATTTCCGAAGAAGAAGAAGAAAATCTAAAACAAAAACAAAACGAGTACAAATCTTTCTTTAGCAAAACTTTAGTACTAGAAGAGAGGGAGGGGGAGAGCAAAAAAAAAAGAAATGAAATGAAATTTTCTTCTTGATTTTCAAATGCTGCTGTTTTGTTATTGCCACAAGCGTTGGTGCTGCAGTAGCAGCAGCAAACGAGCTAAGGCTGGCTTGGTTAAGTGACTGCCTAACTGGCAATGCTGGTTGGTCGTTGACCCAGAATATAAGAAAGTCGAAAGAGAAAGAACGAAAACATTATTATGTTGCAAATTCGTTTTGGCCAAGTCTCTAACATTTGCAATCGTGTGTGTGTGTGTGCGAACTGTAGTTTTTAGTTCATGCAACATGAACGTAAAGAAACATGCATGCCTGCCTCTTGACTTTGTTTTCATGGCTTTTTTTTTCTCCTCTGGCACAGGTTAGAATGTGTAAGTAAAAGAAAACAAACCAAAAATAGAAGAAGAAAGAAAACAAACAAAAAAGTTGGAAAATCTTTTAAAGAAACATTTTGTTGTTGTTGTTCAAGAAAAAGTATGAAAATTGCATTCAACTGGAGGCAGGCAGCAGCAGGCAGCAACGGTAACAACTATTAAGAAAATGTGATTATAGTTGGATAAAGAAAAGAAAGAAAACAGGCTTGGCTTTAAGCTAAACTCTTAGGAGTAGAGAAACGAACAAAAAAAAAATAAAATAAACCAAACAGAAGAAGAAAATCTCAGAAAATTAGTGCCAAGTTTTGGTTGCTTAGCTTCAGTTGCTTAACTTCAACAAAAAAAAATTCTTCCTCATGCTGTTGTTGCACTAGAATCTGCAACATTTAATTTAAACGCAGTGATTGATGAAGCAAATGCCAGCAACTTTATAAAGCAGGAAGTAAATTTGAAAAGAAATTCTGTCTTATGAAACTTTATTAAATGGAAAGAAACATACTGGCGCTGTAGCTTCTTATAATGCTTCAGTTTTAAAAACTAAATTAGGCTTGACTAGAGAACCATGTATACCATTGCAGTTCGTTTTGCAATTTGTTTTTGAAAATTTCATATTTTTTTGTGTTGAGTACGAAGATATGATTTCCGTAGTTTGTTGGATTAAAAAAATTTAATAAGAAATACTATCTGTTAACGGTAAATTACTCCACTTTATTGATATGTGTTTAGTGTGATATGGTGATAACAGTACCCGACTGCAAAGCCCGGTAATGCCGGTTTACATAGAGGAGAAGGTGATAGTAGCCTTCTAAGAGGCTTGGATTCCCTTTAAAGGGTGTTTTTTATAGAGGTATAGAACTTTAAGTTGCAATAAAACAACGATGGATTATTCGATTGACATGAATTTTATTTATCCGAAAGATAATCTTGTGGCATTACATTTTAAATATGATTTCCGGCATATGACCGCCACGGCTGGCGCGGATGTAGTCCAATCTGGACGTCCAATTTTCAATGACTTTTTCCAACATTTGTGGCCGTATATCGGCAATAATACGGCGAATGTTGTCTTCCAAATGGTCAAGCGTTTGTGGCTTTACCGCATAGACCAATGACTTTACATAGCCCCACAGAAAGTAGTCTAGCGGTGTTAAATCACAAGATATTGGAGGCCAATTCACAGGTCAAAAACGTGAAATTAGGCGGTCACCAAACGTGTCTTTCAATAAATCTATTGTGGCACGAGCTGTGTGACATATTGCGCCGTCTTGTTGAAACCACATCTCCTGGACATCATGGTTATTCAATTCAGGTATGAAAAAGTTAGTAATCGTGGCTCTATACCGATCACCATTGACTGTAACGTTCTGGCCACCATCGTTTTTGAAAAAGTACGGACCAATGATTCCACCAGCCCATAAATCGCACCAAACAGTCAGTTTTTCTGGATGTAACGGTGTTTCCACATACACTTGAGGATTACCTTCACTCCAAATTCGCTTATGAAAATCGGGAACAACGGTAATCTCGTTTTGGGCCCATTCGACGAATCTACGTCTTACTTGATGATCGTTTGGCTTCAAATCTTGCACGAGTTGGATTTTGTAAGCACGCAAAATAAGATCCTTCCGCAAAATCTTCCATAAAGTGGATGGACACAGATCCAATTCCTGTGCTCGATGGCGGATGGACTCATTCGGGTCTTCCTCAATGCTACGCTCTACAGCAGCAATAGCTTCTTCTGTACGCACCGTACAGCGTCTCTGGGGATGCGAGTTATCAATAAGAGTAAACGTGGTGCGAAAACGTTCCATGGTTAATCGAATTAACTGCTCTGATGGACGATTTTGTCAACGATAAAATGGACGTAGTGCGCGATACGTTTTCCGCACAGAACCATTATTTTCGAAATAAAATTGCACTATTTGCAAGCGTTGTTCAGGCGTGAGTCTATTCATGATGAATTGCCAAACCAAACTGAGAATAAATCACTTGACAGCTGTTAAATCGGTCGCCATCTTGAAAAGTAATGCCAACTTAAAGTTCTATACCTCTATAAAAAACACCCTTTAGTAACTCATTGCCAAGAATTTTTCAGAAGTTTTGTTAGAATTTAAGCTTTCCAGTTACAACAGCGGGCCCATAGTCTTAGTCTGAGAGAGGAGATGGTATCAGACCACCAACAATTTGCTGAGAGGAAGGTGCTAAACTGCTTGCTTTAGATGTAGTATCATCAGATAAATTCACGAGTATCACAAGGGTGCTGGATAGAAATGTTGTCCAATCGAAGTTATCGATATCCAACACAGTAAAAAGAATAACCCATACAACTGCAATGTAAGGGCCGGTGTCTGAGAGTAGGCATTGAAATTTTTTAGCCGCGACAAGAGGAAACATAAATCTTCTGATTCTGTACTCTTACCGGTTTATCTGGCTACTTCAATAGACTGACTACTTAAAGAGAAGTAGCTGTACCCTAGTAGGTAGTGTGTTGGCTTATTAGACGTAAGACCACGGTTCGAACCCCAGCTCAAACAAAATACGAAAAAATATTTCTTCAGTGACTTCCTCTCCGTATTGTTCTGACAAAAACTCTAAGAATAAATAAAATTGCCATGAAAAGTTTCTTAAAAAATCTCAAAAATCGTTCGGAGTCGACTTTAAACTGCAGGTCCTGCCACTCATGTATAAAAATTAATGCACACAACATAAGCGGGGTGAGAAATTAGGTCGTAAACCTGACTAAAGAGTTGTAATGACCAATTACGTACGTACTTATAGGGACTTTTTCCCTAAAAACTTATGTTTCTGAGTATTAGTCTTCTGCCTCGTATGGCTTATCAGTTGGAGGTTGTTTCGCCATCCGATGTCAGGATGCATTGCGGAGAGAAACAGTTCTTTAGCCTGACGAACTATTCGTTGTTTAAACATAATTTTTGTAGAAGTTTTCCCGAATACTTGTTATGTAAACATATGTAAATCTACTTCCTTTTTTTTTGCCTAACAAAACCTATTTGTGTGATTCCGATTCTAATATAATGTTTTACATGAGGTGTCACATCTCTGGAGTGTTTAATTTATATTAAAAAGTCATTTGCATTGAACGTAATTTTCTTTTAAACCGGAAAAATTAAATAGTTCCACTGAATTGCCTTAATAGTGCAATAGTTATTTCCTGTTTATTGTTGTTATTTCATTGGAAATTAAATATCCTCTCGATTTTTTATTTTTTTTTGTTTCCCCCTTTCACAGAGGATTTATTGATAATATTTGCTCTCGAAGGCTGTGTAAATTTAATAAAAACTGAAATGAAATAAATTTCATTTTGTTTAATATTTGATTGCATACATTTAGGAATTTATAATTTAAATAAATTTATCGTATACTTTTAGGCGTTGGCAAAATAAATATTAAATATTATTTTGATTTTATATTGCTCTTGTTGTTGATATCAAATGATATTAAAATGAAATAATGTTTATGAGGCGTTACGAGTGTAGAAAAATTACTCATCATCATCATCATCTCGGCAAAGAGCACTGGCAAATACACAGTGTTTGTTGTTGTTGTTTGTTTTTGCCATTTTATTAAATTAAAATTCACTATGATGATGGCGCCATTTGGATATGGGGTGTTGTAACTGAAAAAGGAGCAGCGCGTATGGGAGTGAGGAAATATAATGAAAACAAAAAACAAGAAAGAAGAGAAGAAAAAAACTAAATAAATGTATAATAATAGTAATGTTTTATAAACACTGAACGACGCTACATTTTTAATATCATTTTTACATTGTTAACAATTAATCTCTAGTGTCACAGAGAATTGCATTTGTATGTATGTATGTACGTATAGACACTATACCAGGATAATTAAACACAACACCACACCATACCATACCATTACATACCATTTCATATCACACTACGCCAGTATCCTTGTGCTGTACAATATGTTTCTGATTATACGAGTTTGTCTTGGTGGTTGAAAGCGGACTGTCTGGGTGTGCGTCATGATAGTCGTCTCATCAAGATGAACTCGTAGCATCATCGCCATCATCATCATCATCATCATCAGTCTTGTCGCTGTTGTTGTCGTCGTCATTATCACTTAAACTTAAATAGTGAAACATTTTCTATGAAATGATAAACAGAGAAAGCAGAAAAGCAAGCAGCAAACGACTACGGCAGCAGAAACATACCACATAATATTTCAGCCATATGGTGGCATACAAAATGATAATAAACTCCTAAAAGTATACCATAAAATATTTTATATCCATGATTAAGCATAACAATGTTAGTGTGTGTGTGTGCGCGAGAATGAGGAGAAAGGAAAAGCAACAGTTGTTTGTTGCTCAACTAAGCAACAGTCCAGAGTCCAATGTCTAACTTCAAACAGAAAAAAATAGGAATAGGGGAGCACAGCTACATATAAGTCGACGTACGTCTATGGCGTCAGTCTCACAGTTCAAGGAGACCATACATATGTATGTACGTTCATACAATATGATGGCATTTAGGGAAGGAGTATTATTGCTCAATAAATGTATTTTCAGCATCCTTGCCTACAGCTAACTGGTGTTTATGAAACGAAAAAGAAAATACAAAAACAAGAAAGAAAGAAAGAAAAAAAAACTACAAACTGACGACAGTTTGACGCGTGTAAAGAATACAAAAAAATTTAATGCCATCCATAAAGAATACGAAATAACAGCAACACTTTTCCCATTTGTTTTTGCTCTTTGTCTTCGCATCGCACTTAACTATTCAAAACACACTCTCGCCCTCCACTTAGTTTTTTAAGTAACACATGCTTATATTCATACATTAACACTTGTCTACTATTCTGTTGCATACTTTTAGGGGTGTAAGAGATAAGAAGAAAGCATCAAACTCTCACTCTTGATATTCCTTAAACTAAACATCATCATGTACATTTATTTAGATTTTTTCCGCCTTTAGGAAAATAGAAAGAAAGAAAGAAAAAAGGAATCTAGCCTCGCCTCTGCGTTGCCATTTAATAATTTGGGTTGAAGAAATTTTTTTTAAATTCCATTTCGTTTGCTGTTCTCTTTTTTTGTATTTATTTAAAGCATATCAACAGGGATTTTTATGGTCGTTTATAAACTATTTGGTTTGTTGTTATGTGTGAGAAAATATTCATGATTTTCTTTTTAACCCTTTAAAATCCATTATGGTAAACGAAAAGCTCTGAACTGTAACACATTATATCCGCAAGCCATACATAATTGGTTATTACAACCCTTCAATCAGGATTACGTCCTAGCTTCTCACACCACTTATGTTGTGTTCGTTAATGTGATACATGAGTGGCGGGACCTACAGTTTAAAGTTGACTCTGAACGACCATATTTTGAGAAACTTTTCTGAGCTGAAATCTGCTCATATTTCAATCTCATTTGGGGTTTGAACCGTTTCCTTATGTCTAATAAGCCAACACTCTACCTATTAGACTACGGCGACTTAAATCTCTCTCTCTCTCTCTCTCTCTCTCTGCAAGCTAAAGGCGAGTAAATTATATCGGAGATGGGATAAATGTATGAATTTTTGTAAGAAACACTAAATCTGTGATGATTTCATCGTTGGAGTCGAGTCTGCTGCTCTTCAGATTTGAGAAAAAAAAAAAGGCTAAATCAAGAAAAGATCTGGGATAAGTGTGTAATCCGTGGTCTAATTCCAGGTTTTGTGCCACTGAGGCTAAACATGTATGCTCTCTTGAATTTCCCGACTGCAAAATATCATTTTCTTGGCCAAAAACGAAATTTACATTTTATTCTCTCTCTGCTGATTCAATCGACCCAACAAGTTTGCCTAATCAGCCCATTAATTGTTTAACCCTTTTTAAGACAGTCAAAGAAATTATTGCCGCGAACATTCCAAAAAAGGATTACAGTTACTATATTGGACGACAGACAGACTCTCCTACAAATTATTTAAATATAATTTTTCACAAGAAATCTATTCTTCTGACTGTTGTTTAACCTCTGGTGTGGTTTGGCTGATCCATGTTTTGCCTACAATATCGAAACGGCGCAAAGGCTTGTCCATATTGCGGCTGCAAGTCTGCCTAGATGTCACACAATTGTGTTTGTGTTCCAGTTCTAGGCAAACCTGGAGTCCATCCTGCGTAAAAATTTTCTCAAGCGATGTTTCGAAATTGATATCTCTAAACCATGTGATATATCCCTACGACTTCCATCATATTTCGGAAATACTCTCGCCAATTTTCGGTAGAAGGAAATCTAAGATGGACTGAATCTTATATAGACAGTGAACTATAGTCACTATCTAGTCCTTTGAAAACATTTTCTGTTGATAGAGTAGCTCTCTAACATGAAATTTTCTATGGAGAGTGGATTGAATCCCTATTCAGTTTTGTTTTCCTTGTAGAGCATTTTAACCAGGCGTTGTAAAATTGTTTTCATGATTGTGTAAGCCTGACTTTAATCTTTAGAAAGTTAGCTTAAACCTGGACAAGGCAAGAAATTCCAACCAGTATCTTGAAAATTTTCGGGGAAAACAGAATTCAAAACGAAAACTTAAAAATTTTCTCCAGAACCAGGGTTTAAACTGTTTCCTACTAACAAAATTTTAGACGCCCTAATCTGTTTACATTTTTTAGGTTGAAAATTCACATACTATGCTGGTATATAATTATATTCTTCCCTTAGCTCGTTTAAGCGGCATAAGATTGAGACAAAGCATCTGCATTTGCATGGTATTCAATTTGCTTTTTTGATTTATTTACTGTGGCATGTTTTAGGATAATAGGGTTGCCATGTTTGATTGTTTAGAAAAAGCGTTCATAGGGTTCATAATGTATTGGAAACTCGAATATTGTTTATTTAAATGAAAATTTTAATTTAACGAATTTACGGCCCTGTAAGGGTTAATAACTTTCTACAATTCCTAAAGTTAAACATTTTTTGCAGCACTATTTCTCATTTCTATCATTTTTCTTTTCTCCTATTTTATATATTGTCCGTTATAAATTTCATCTGTTGAATGACTGAAAGTTTTCTTGTAGCATATTTTAAGGCTAAAGAAAGTGAAGTGAGTGGCAATGGGAGAACATATTGAATTTAAAAAGTAATTTATTGCATATGAAAAAAAAAGAAAAGGCAATTGAGATAAAAGTGTTGTTTACACTTTAGATTTACACACTGTCCATTCACTTTAGCCGTCATCCATTCATTCTTTCAGTCTTTCATTCAATCACTTTTTGTTTTGCTTCATGCTTTCACTATAATGCCGTAAAGTATGCTTCTCCTTTATATACACAACAACTAACATTCAACATTCATTTGTTTTAAGAAACTTAAGGCAGTAGATAGAAGAGGAGAGCGCGTGTGTGTGTATGTGTGTGTAAATGGTTAGAATGGTTACTTACAAGAGGGTTTTGGATCAGCTGCTATTTGTTGTAAGTCCTTCTATACGTTGATTTTAATGGTGCTGCTCCATCATTGCCATCAGACTAGTAACTAAATGAAGTGTACAATTAATTTATCTTATTTAGTGTTGTTTTTTTTTTGCTTTCTTGAAAGATATTCCTAAAGGAGTCGAGTAGCATAACTGAGAAGGATTACTCTGCTCTCTTCTCTCTCTTGTATTGCAACGATGGAATGTAGAAGAAAGAAAGAGTTTTTGTTGTTGGGTTTTATTCTTTTATAAGAAATAATTACTTTTTAATTTAAAAACTAATAAAAAAAAAAAAAAATCCTCCTCTGGAAGTATAGAAATTCAATCAAAACGTAATTAGTTGAGTATCCTTCTTGCATAGTTGCTTCAGTCCAGTGCGGAAATGTTTTGTGATGGCATTTTATGGAAAATAAATTATGGGAATATTTTGTGTAATGAAGGATTTGCAAGTTGACAGATTTCTGTTTATATTTATGACCGGATTTGACATATTATAAGAGAATTATTAGATGGACTCTCAGTTTCAAAACCGAACCCAGCCAAGCAAGATTTTGGCTTGAACTTGGAATGGAATGAAAATGTTCCATCGCGAACTGTTTGTGAACACGGAATGAAAGATGTACCGTTGCAAATTATCTTTTGAAAAATATCTGCTTTTTATCTGCTTCTTCAACAAAACGAAGTATGAAAAAATAAAATCGTCATGAAAAGTTTCACAAAAAATCTCTCGTTTGGAGTCAACTTTAAACTGTAGGCCCCGTCACACTTGGATCAAATTAACACAAACAACATAAGTGCTGTGAGAAGCTGGATTATAATTTTGACTGAAACGTTGCAATGGCCAATTATGTAAAGGGTCCGCCAAATATATTTTTTTTTTTTTTGAAAATGCTTTAAAAACTACGGAATATTTTTCTCAAATTTCTTTCTTTATTTGAAAGTACAATCCTTCCGGTTAATAATGGAAAATAATTTCATTCAAATGGCTGCCTCGGTTGGCCATGCAGTAGCCTACACGATCGGTCAAATTTTTAAGCACATTATCGATTGTGTGCAGCTGTATTTCACCAATGGCTTCACAAATATTGCCCTTTAAAGCGTCAATTGTCTCTGGCTTGTCGGCGTAACACTTATCTTTGACGGCACCCCACAAATAATAGTCCAACGGTGTCAAATCGCAGCTTCGAGGTGGCCAAACGACATTAGATCTGCGGCTGATAATGCGATCTTCAAAAACAGGGCGCAAAACATCGAGTGTAGCTTCGGCTGTGGGCACGTAGCGCCGTCCTGTTGAAACCAAATGTTGCCAATATCCTCCTCTTCAATTTTTGTGAACAAAAATTCGTTCAACATGGCCCGATAACGATCGCCATTGACTGTAACGGCCACTACTTTCTCATTTTCGAAGAAAAAATGGCCCAATTATGCTGTGATTTGTTTTGGGTGCGTCGGCTTTTCAATGTATGCGTGCGTGTTTTCTGTGCCCCAAATGCGACAATTTTGCTTGTTTACATATCCGCCAAGATCAAAATAAGCTTCATCTGAAAATATGATTTTTTTTTGCCAAACTCGGCATCTTCTGTAAGTAGATCGCAGGCCCGCTTAGCGAAGCGAAAACGCATTGGACGGCCAATTGGCTTCAACTCCTGAACCAATTGGACTTTGTATGGCGTCATATCAAGGTCTTTATGCAAAATTCGTCTCAATGATGTCTCCGAAATGTTCAATTGTTGAGATCGACGCTGAATTGAAGTTGGCGCTTCACGCACTCTTTCTGCCACAGCAGCAATATTCTCCAGTGTACGCACTGTTTTTGGCTTTTCACGCTTTGATTTATCGATGAGGATGCCAATTTCTTTCACTTTTTTCACAAGATAACGAACATACGGAGCTGACGGTGCTTCTCTTCTTCCCAAAATCCGTACGCAATTTTCGCAAACATTCTGCAACATTACCATGATTTTCAAAGTAATGTCGCAATATTATCCAGCGTTGTTCAAGCGTCTACACAACCATATTCGTTCAGCGGAAGGATAAAACTAATTATCTGTCAAATCAGACATTAGCTAAGTGTTACCATTCACGAAATAAGCACTAGTTGAAAAAAAAAACGTTAGATGGCGGACCTGTTATATGTATATGTTTCCATAAAGACGTTGTTGAAGTCGCCGTAGTCTAGTAGGTAGTGTGTTCGTTTATTAGATGTAAAGCCAGGGTTCAAACCCCGGGCCAGACATCAAGACAAAATACAAAAAAAATTATTTCTACGGCGATTTCCTCTCAACAGATTTCTAGCAAAAACTCTGAGGGTAAATCAAAATTGCCATGAAAAGTTTCTCAAAAAATCTGTCGTTCGGATTCGACTTTAAACTGTAGGTCCCACCACATTTGGATCAAATTAACACACACAACATAAGTGCTGTGAGAAACTAGATTGTAATTCTGACTGAAGGATTGCAAGGACCAATTATGTATGTATGCTTCCATAAAGACAATGTATGTGTCACGCGCCACCATGGCTTTGATGCTTTAAACCTACTGAAACGTAAGTTTAGTAAGCCATTTATCTCAAGAGTTTTGTGCAGCCCATTGGCCGTTAATATCGAACGAGACTACTGGACTATATTTTGTGTGGATAGTTGAAGTTTGCATAGGGACTGGCATGCTTGTCCCAATCAAACTAATACGACAACAAAAGTATGCCAATATTTATGCTCACGAATGAAAATGTTACGAAGCAAAGCCAGTAAAATTAACTTCAGTTTGCTGCGCAGCACTTGGCGCACCAAGTCTGTTTATAACATGACTCTTATAGCAATTGTGCACTAATCCCACCACAAAGAAACAAGAAACCAAAAAGAAAGATTCACATTAAATGTTGCCTGACAAACAAATAATTTGTCCGCCGAGTCCGCTTATTAAACTAATTTGATAGATAAGTACCTAAGAATTTTCACATTCAAATTTAATCTGAAAATACTTCTTAAGCGGCATTTAAATGCCACCAATTGTTGCCATTGTTTCCCTTCATATTTTGTTTGTGCTCGTTTTGAACTCGAAAATACCATAAAATTATGGAAAATTCATGACAAAACTCTCTCAAACGCGATATAAGTAAAGAAAACTCCCAGAGACACACAATGATTGTTGAAAAAGAAAAATCAAATTTTCCCATAACGACTCTCATGTATGACCTGAATTTTGTTTTTTTTACCGTCTTTGTTTGCTTACCGGTTTGCTTTTCTACCATGTTTTGTTTTACGTTTTTTTACATACGGAAACTAGAAAAACAACAGCAACATCAACAATTTTGTAAGCCAAGTTCAATGGTAGCGCAACCAAAAAAAGTTATTTTTGTTGCCACTAATTTCATTGAAATTATTTTTCTTTGTTTCTCTATTTTTTTATTCGTTTTTAAGTTTGGTTAACTGCATCAGATTGCATACCAATAATCTTAAGGTTAATCGAGATTGATTTTTTTTAGAAATATTTGCATGGAAATGTTGTAAATTTTAGGGAATTTATTAGCTTCGCAGTCAGTCTGAAAATGAATAAGTGAACTAATGCTACAGAACTATTGGATATGATTCCCAAATTTGGTAACTTTCTAGAGAAACTCTTTTAAAAACATATGTGTATGAAGATAAATTCGAATTTAAAAACCAATGAAATAAAAGCTATTGAGTTCAACAACTCTCTAGAATGTACATGGAAGGTACACTAATAGCACTTCCAAGTCAGAAACACAACTCAAACCGTAATAGATGAACTAGATTTATAGACAGTCAATCGAAATCAATAGTTGGAGTTCATGGATGGCTTTGCAGGTCCTTTAAATTGAAGTCTTATTTTTTATTATGTGTATGAAAATTCGAATTTAAAACCAAAGACACAAACCCACACTTTTAGCAGTGACACTTCTTGCCCCTAACAGGGGAAAAATTTCCTATTAACAGAACACTGTTAACAATTTAACAGTGGCGATAGTAGATTTCTCTTCTACTTTGCAATTATTGCAGACTACTGGCATAAAATATAATTCTCATTATGATCATTATTACGTACATATTTGTGAACAAAAGTGTTGAAATGTAAAGGATGCTTGGTGGGGAAGAAGGACGGAAATTTTCTCAACTCCAAATGGTCACGGATCTTCCAGAGAATTGTCATATATTTTTGGCAGAAACCGCAACTCTCCAAATTATTCTAGTTATCCCACTACCACGGTTCGAAAAGGGACCGTTTGGACTACCATTTGCATATAGTCTGTATGGTGTACTATTTCTTTTATGTGCCAAAATGGCCACTGCTCACCTAGATAATTTTCAAGCAAAGACTTGATATTTTCAAAGCCAATTTCCTCAATATCATATCACTTTATATGTGACTATGTTGCTGGTTATATTAAGAGGCCTTTGAACCTTCCTTGGCATATAGTATGGTACTCATAGATCCTAAAGTATTTCCAAAAATTAGCTCCTAAACAAGTGATATTGTTCAGATGGATCCTGTTAAATAGCTAACAGCGCTCTGTTAAGAGCAAATTTTACTCTGCTAACGCTAAATGTGGCGCTGCTAAAATGTATGGATTGCGTCTTGGATTTTCAAATTCGAATTTATCTTCTATTTATCAACTTAGTAACATGCCTCCATATTAGACAATATGCCGTAAGGACAGAGATCACATAATGGAGGCCAATTCGAAAGAGAGAGAGAGAGAGAGAGAAATTTGAGTTTTTTCATCCTACCTGAATTAAGACTCGGCCAGCTTAACCAAGCTGTCCAACAGATCCTCTCTTCTACCCAGAAAGTCCTGGCTTCATTTTGATCGAAGGCATCCCTATGTGTGGTTCATATATGGGATTTTTGTGGTGAGTGAAAGAAGATGTGATGTTTTCATGACATATAAAATGAAGGACACTATGACAGCTTGATAGTTAGGCAGTGAGTCTCTGTGAGTTCCTGGATATTCTCATCATTAGGTTAGGTTAGGTTAGTGTGGTAGTTTCATAGCAAAAGCTCACTTGAGCACGCATAGCGGCCCGTTGTGATGCCACAGGTGAACGCAATTGCTGTACTGACCAAGTTCCCCCGAACCCATGAGGAGATCTGCATATCCGAAGCACAACTACCCCACGCTGGAAAACCAGCCAGAAAGTTTGATAAACGAGGCTATATCCTTGACATCAATGGACGATAGCTCCGTCAAGCTGACATGGGTCGGAGAGCCAAATAACCTATATCTGCACCTTGCAAGTGATGGGCATTGACAAAGAAAGTGGATAACAGAGTCGTCCTCCTCAGCGGATCTGCACCCACGGCAGAAGTCATTAAATGGGAGCCGCATTCTCTACGCATGTCTACCCATAACACAGTGACCTGTAAGCATGGCCACTTTGATTGAGATGATGCCGCGACCAAGTCCAAGTAACTAGTTGGTATGCCTTCTAGGCATCCGGGGCCAGGTGAGTTTAGCGGTAGAACAGGACTCCTCGTTGATCCAGGATAGGTTGGCGTCTCGGAAATTATTTCCGCGCGATGGCCAGTTTGATCGAGGCAAGTGGCATTCCTAAGTCGATTGAACAGGATTCCGAGAGTAGTGCGCCAGCTCTGGCTAGCTCGTCGGCTCTGCAGTTTGCCGGAATGTCACAGTGTCAGGGGACCCAGACAAGTGTACCACTGAAGCGCCCAGAAAGAAGGTTGAGGCAACGGCGACATTCCCTGACTACCCTGGAATGATTCACAATGTTCGGCAGAGACTTTATGGCAGCCTGGCTATCCGAAAAGATCGAGATGCGGGTGAAAGGAACACCGTATACGAGGATCCATTGTGCGTACGACTAGATGGCCACTACTTCCGCCTGGAACACGCTGCAATAGTCCAGCAGCCGGAGTGAAATGTTCAAATCCAATTTCCCGGAGTAGACTCCGCTACCCACCCCGCCATCGAGTTTGGAGCCGTCGGTATATACGTCCAGGAGTTCCGGGGGGACGGTCGTGTCTGGGGTCCAATCACTTTTGCTCGGGATGAAGAATTTGAAACCCCTGTCAAAACAGTATTCTACAGGAAGATAATCGATTTCCATTGGGGCCACCGGGTCGATCTCCAGAATAGAGGAGTGACCAGAGGGAACGACGCTCCAGGGACGGGACAGGGCATTGAGTCTCACCTTTAAATAAAAGAAAAATATTCGCCTGAGCCTGACTTTTTAATGAAATTTTTCCAATTTTTTCATGACTTTTTCTTTCATTAAATCGAAATATTTCTTTGAAAGTTGTAATAAAAATCGTATGAATGTTTTTAATAATCTTTATCCCGTTATTCTTTTGTTTCATTACAGGTAAGAAAGAGATGTTCAAATTATTTACTGTTATGTGTGTCAACAGGCGCTTCAAATAATTCAGGCTTTCGATGAATTCACAAATGTTTGCCATGCAATGACATGTAAGTGATGAATTTTTTAATCATTCTGTGGTAAAATGACAAGAATTATCAGCGTAAAAGGGTTGAATATGAAATATTCACTTTGAATACGGTAGAATTAAAATTGTTTAATCGGAATTCTTTTTTCAATGAAATATTTATAAATGAAGAGGAATTCTTTTCTCGCTTTTAATATTTCATGGTCAGATATTGTGTAGAAAGAAACATTAAACACGATAAGGGGAGTTAATAACTAACTCATGTTCTTATAAACCTTGGGAGCCCCGGTGTATATAAAGGGTGTTTTTTATAGAGGTATAGAACTTTACTTAACATTACTTTTCAAGATGGCGACCGATTTAACAGCTGTCAAGTGATTTATTCTCAGTTTGGTTTGGCAATTCATCATGAGTAGACTCACGCCTGAACAACGCTTGCAAATAGTGCAATTTTATTTCGAAAATAATGGTTCTGTGCGGAAAACGTATCGCACACTACGTCCATTTTATCGTCGACAAAATCGTCCATCAGAGCAGTTAATTCGATTAACCATGGAACGTTTTCGCACCACGTTTACTCTTATTGATAACTCGCATCCCCAGAGACGCTGTACGGTGCGTACAGAAGAAGCTATTGCTGCTGTAGAGCGTAGCATTGAGGTAGACCCGAATGAGTCCATCCGCCATCGAGCACAGGAATTGGATCTGTGTCCATCCACTTTATGGAAGATTTTGCGGAAGGATCTTGGTTTGCGTGCTTACAAAATCCAACTCGTGCAAGATTTGAAGCCAAACGATCATCAAGTAAGGCGTAGATTCGTCGAATGGGCCCAAAACGAGATTACCGTTGTTCCCGATTTCCAGAAGCGAATTTTGTTTAGCGATGAAGCGCACTTCTGGTTGAATGGCTACGTCGACAAACAAAACTGCCGCATTTGGAGTGAAGATAATCCTCAAGTGTATGTGGAAACACCGTTACATCCAGAAAAACTGACTGTTTGGTGCGCTTTATGGGCTGGTGGAATCATTGGTCCGTACTTTTTCAAAAACAATGGTGGCCAGAACGTTACAGTCAATGGTGATCGGTATAGAGCCATGATTACTAACTTTTTCATTCCTGAATTGAATAACCATGATGTCCAGGAGATGTGGTTTCAACAAGACAGCGCAACATGTCACACAGCTCGTGCCACAATAGATTTATTGAAAGACACGTTTGGTGACCGCCTAATTTCACGTTTTGGACCTGTGAATTGGCCTCCAAGATCTTGTGATTTAACACCGCTAGACTACTTTCTGTGGGGCTATGTAAAGTCATTGGTCTATGCGGTAAAGCCACAAACGCTTGACCATTTGGAAGACAACATTCGCCGTATTATTGCCGATATACGGCCACAAATGTTGGAAAAAGTCATTGAAAATTGGACGTCCAGATTGGACTACAGCCGCGCCAGCCGTGGCGGTCATATGCCAGAAATCATATTTAAAATGTAATGCCACAAGATTATCTTTCGGATAAATAAAATTCATGACAATCGAATAATCCATCGTTGTTTTATTGCAACTTAAAGTTCTATACCTCTATAAAAAAACACCCTTTACATATTAGCTACGAATGCTTTTTTTTGTTTTCTTCACGTTACTGTCTTGAAATCAGAATTTTATTTACTTCACCTCAACAACATTTTTATTATTGTCGCTTAAAATTCAATTCAATTCAAATTTATTTTTATTTTTCTTCATTTTTAATTTCAATTTGAATTCGTTTTTGATTGTTTGCCAAAGGTTATGCCATAAATACCATGCGTCCCTCGTAAAGGTGTGTTTTGGTATGATAAGTACGTATGTACGTACGTGTAAAGTAAGTGACACATTTAACACAAACACACAAGTGCAAATACAAGTGCAATTATAGCACGTCAAACAATTAAATTTGACATCAATACGTACGTATATATGTACGTACCGCACTGTCACGTTGCAACACGATATGGATGGTTAGCGATTGAAATGAACTCAGCCGCCCCCCCCCCAAGTATTTACACAAACAAATTGAAATTCTAAGAGAGGCGTTCACGCTATGGAAAATGTAAAACGTTTTGGGAAATAAAGCGTATAATTTTACAAATAGAACTAGAGTCCATGCGTGTTTAGATAACATCGGGTTATCGGTCTGGCAAGTCTGTCCGCTATCCAATAAATTTCATCTGAAGTGGGATCATCATCAGTGAAAGGTGTAAGTCGCCGTAGTCTAGTAGATAGTGTGTTGACTTATTAGACTGCAAGGCCCAGGTCATATATATCGTTCAAAACGAAAATATGAAACAATATTTCCACGGCGACTTCCTCTCAACAGATTTCTAGCAAAAACTCTGAGAGTAAATAAAATTGTCATGAAAAGTTTCTCAAGAAATTTTTCGTTCGGAGTCGACTTTAAACTGTAGCTCCCACTACTCATGTATAAAATTAGCACACATAACAAAAACTGGTGTGAGAAGCTAGGTCGTAATCCTAACTGAAAGGTTGTAATGGCCAATTATGTACATATGTGTGTGAATCGTTTAACAACCAAAGAATGCCTGAAACAAGTCAAAAGTTATTAGAAAAGTAGTGATAGGTCTTGTATACGTTAAGCGGCTATTACTTTGGCAAACTTCGCCTGCAAACTAGCTCCTATAGCAGTCAATAGGATCAGATCAGAGAATTTTATAGATCGTAAACATCCATGCTTGCCGTTTCTGTTGACTAAGCAACCGCAAGCTCTGCATCAATACAGTTGAGCGCAGCACAGTTCATGCTTTTTTATGGATTTCCATTTTTATTCTTGGATTTCTAATCAATCCTCTGATATAATCTGGGATGATTGTGCTACGTTTTACTAACTAAACTAAACTTTTCTCCTACATTCCTATTCTTTTTTTGCGGTGGTTATATCTGTAAGCCGTAGCTAATTGAACTTGTGCCATCAAACTGTTCACTTTATGAAGAAGTGAGAAGGGGCCATAGACTAGTTGGAAACTTGTTGTCTCCCCCTTTTAACCGAGGGGTGTTCATAAAAGTTGCCATAGACTAGTTCGTAATGTGTTGGCTTATTAGACGTGAGTCCTTGGTTCAAATCCCAGCTCAGACATATCCAATATAAAGAAAATATGGAAAAATACGATTTTCGGCAAAAAAAAAAATTCTGAGAGTAAATAAAATTGCCTTGAAGAGTTTCTCAATAATCGGCCGCCCGCAGTCAGTTTTGAAACTGTAGGTTGCACCACACTTGGATAAAATTTACTCATGCAACATGGGTGGTGTGAGAAACTTGGTTCTATCCTGACTTAATAGTAGCAATGACCAATTAAGTAAGTAAGGTAAGACGATTAGGCCTACGAAAGGCACTCGATGCCAGTAAGATAAAAACAAAATGTACGTGTAGAATGTAAATTTTTTCCTTCGTTTGGGTGACACCCACTTGTCATAGTCACTGTAATTTCGACTTCTAATGCATTAATGGTCCAGCTGGCTTAAATATTGGCTAAGCGTAGACTTATTAAAATATTACTTAAGTTAGGTTGCATTAAACTGCCTAGAAGTCACCGTAGTCTAGTAGGTAGTGTGTTGGCTTATTGAGGCCACGGTTTTAACCCCAGATCAGATATAAAAAAAGTTTTTCTTCGGCGACTTCCTCCCAGCAGATTGCTGGCAAAAACTCTGAGAGTAAATAAACCTGCCATGAAAAAGTTTCTCAAAAATCTGTTGTTCGGAGTCGAATTTAAACTGTAGGTCCCGCCACCCATGTATAAAATTAACACACACAACATGAGTGGTGTGAGAAGCTAGGCCGTAATCCTGACTATTAAACTGCCAGTTGGCTAAAGTATATCCCACATAGATCCTATAAAAGCTGCCTCTTTTACCATATGTATACAATACCTGGACTGACATTTCTCATTTTTTGAAATTTTAGAGTTTTTACCAAATAATTTTGAGTTAAAGAAGTTCTGTCCATCCCGATCCCCACTAGTAACGTACAAAGTCAGACAATATGCTCACAAGTCTCCTTTTCTTTGGTGTTACTACGGCCTCTGTAGAAGTTGTTGTAACGTGTAATGTATTTGCAGCTTCTGTTCTTCTGTTCTTTTCAATCCCTGAAATCTTTTACTTTTAATGGCTCTTAACAAAATATTATACACCTTGGGGCCTTGACACTTTAATAATCTATTTTTTTCAGCCTTTTGCGTAAGTACTGCTTGACACTTACATTTTAGTAATACCGGTAGCACTCGTTATCATGCTACCGGATTTCATGCTATCGGATTTCAATGTCTGAGTCTAGTTATCCGCATACAAGAATGTATTCGTATGTATGTATTTGTATCTACTTCCGGGCAGGTTAAACCCAGTTGAATGAATTTGGTCCGTATTTTTCCCTACATTACTGCTCTTGGAAACATATGGTTTCCATAAAACATTTTCATTTTACACGAATTGTTAAGGTTTTTTATTCATCTTCCCATATAAGGTTATACCGCCCTAGGTCCTGAAGTGTTGTGTGCCTCCAGATGTTCTTTTTATACTCACTTTAATATCACTCAGGGCATAGTCTCACAGACTAGAGTCTTTGATGCTTATTGAACCCCTCATAATCGCCATACTTGGACATTAGTTTACTATCAAGGCCCTCTTGATTGTTCTTTTTTTTCTGAAAAGAAAGTTTAAAGACATACAGACTAGACTTCCTACTTTAAGCTTCAGCTGAACTTCTTTATTGTAGTTGTACGCCAGTTCAGTCTAGCTATATTAGTTTTCACTGACCCCCTTTTTATTTTTGTGTTGCATGTGCGCCTCCCTTCGTTTTTTCAAATGTTTACAACAAAATTTTTGAAGCTCTTGCATTAAAAATTACGTACGTTGAGTAATTGACTTCAAATATTGCACATGGACATGGGCTTGGCATTTACTTTGTTGTTGTTCAGTTTGTGTGTCTGTCTGTCTGTTGATGTTTTAAAATTGAAATATGAAACCCAATAGACAGAGATGGACACATAAAACATGGACAGCAAGCAGTATGGGTCTGAATAGAAGAGCAGAGTAATTGCAGCAAACAGCAGACATTTAAGTCAGTCAGTCAGGCATTTATTTAGTCAATCATTTGTATAAACATCCGTTCCTTCCTTCGTTTGTTCGTCTGTCGCTAGATTTGTTTATTTATTTGCTTCGTAGTGCGATTATTTGTTGTTTTTTTTTTCTTCAATTTTCTTTTTTGGCTCGATAGTGCAAAATAAACTTTGAAAACGAAACGATACGAAGCGCAACGCAACGAAACATTGACAAATTGTTATGGAATGCATAGGGGAATGAATGTCATTACGAGTACAAGCAACTATTTTATGTACTCGTTGTTGTTGTTGTATGCGGGTTTGTGTGTATATAGTGGTGTGATTATGTTTAACATAAAATACAAGTGTCAGTACGACAACAATAACAACAAAAACAAAAAAAGAATGCGATAAACAAGCTTCATGCCATCAATAACTAACTGCCTAATGCATGTGCAGCAACTTTGTTTATTTCGTCTCTATGCTGCTGACATAATTATTGTCAATCAAAATTCAACTGTGCTGTGCATATTTGTTAATTTGTTTGTTGTTGTTGTTATTGTTCATATTATTAGTGTAACAATATTTCTGATTGCATTTACTAAAAGAAAAGGAGATCATTTCATTCCATTCCATTTCATTTCATTAAATTAAATATGACAGTCATTTCAAATCTCATCTCTTCCTCTCCCTGCCTTTCTTTTTTATATTTTTCCAAATTACTCAAATCATCTTGGCTAGCTGGCTGGCTGGCTGACTGACTGACAAATGACACTCAGAGTATGCGGGTGGTATTAAGTAAAAGGAAAGAAGCAGAAGAAGAAGTATCAGAAAACTAAACAAATTTTTTTTATTTGTTGTACGAAAGTGCATGATGACGATGCCACACATCAAAAGAGATTTGTAGTCTCATTGAGCTTCGTATTATAAAATCTGATTTTGCTGGCATTATTTTGTGTGTGCATAAGCCATAGAGAGTAGTAGGTGGGAGGAGAGTAGGGGCTGTAATGTAATTTATATAAATTTAATCAAATTCCACTTTTTTTTTTTGCTGTTTTGTTTTGTTTTATTTTGGACCCATTCCAGTTTTATGACAAATATTCGAAAAAAAAAAAACAATTTTTTATTTCTCTCTCTCTCTTTAATAATGACACACATTTTTTCATGGCTTACAACTTGAAATTTGCATATAAATGTAGAGCCAGTGAGTCAGTCATTTAGTCAGTCAGCCAGTTAGTCAATAGCAATAATAATAATAATGAGCCAAAATTATAATGAACGCTTGTACACAAGCTCTGTGTACATATAGTACATGTGGGTAGTAATGGCCGCATTCGAAACTCTGTAAGCAGAGAATTGTGTCCGTTAGATACAACAACAAATGTTGCTGATTTATGATGAGCCTTGCTACAGAAAAGGCCTTTAATTTTTGTGATAAAGCAGGGCATACCCATACACCATACCCATTCGGATTTAAAAGTCTGGGACTGCTTTGTGACATGATATCTGATGGGATGTTGGATCTGGCATGTTTTAGAGGTTAAAGTGATTGACAACAAATCCAAGGAGATCGGATTGGAGAACGCATGAAGGCATAATGATTTTTATCACGTTTTAAATAAATAACCCATCCCATTAGAAGTCGCCGTAGTCTAGTAGGTAGTGTGTTGGCTTATTAGACGTAAAGCCAGGGTTCGAGCCCCAGGCCAGAAATCAAAACAAAATACAAGAAGTATTTCTTCTGAGACGAAGTCGCAGCAGATTCCTGACAAAAACTCTGAGAAATATAAATAAAATTGCCAGGAAAAGTTTCTCAAAAAAAAAAAAAAAACTGTCGTTCGGAGTCGACTTTGAACTGTATGTCCCACTACTCATGTATAAAATTAGCACACACAACAAAAACTGGTGTGAGAAACTAGGTCGTAATCCTGACTGAAGTGTTGTAATGACCAATTATGTATGTATGTATGTATTCACCATCATGCATGACTGGGCTCGATCATAAAGTCGCGGTCTGGATATCTATTTACATCCCAGTAGTCACTTTTCAAAAAACTACTGTTACGTACTCTCTACAACGCAATATAAAATAAATATAATATATTAGATCCACATCTGCTTCCAGACAAACCAAAGCCAATTGACTGGATTTAGTTTGTATTTTTCCTCACATTACTCCCTTCGTGGCATAACGTTTCACACAAAGCATTTCCATATTACCATGTCAAGTCATGTTGTCCTAGATATTGGACCGGAGTGGAGTTCTTTTATAGACCTCAAGCTCCCTCCTGGTTGTATGCTCTAACCATTACCATTTTCTACACTGTATGGGCACTTTGTTGGACAAATACCGGAGATTCGTGCAACTAATTTTATTGGGTTAAAATCTTCTGAATAAAACTGAGAGCCATTGTTTGATGAATGTCTGTCTGTACGTTTGACGTGAATTTATTCTACAACAGAGCAGACATTACACGAGAGTTTATGATTTGTTCGTCTTTTTCATGATATTCTGCATGCCGATCGTTCAAATGCCATTCTCTCTTTGATGTGGCCTTGAAAATATGTTTGAAAGCCAATGTCTAAAACTATTTTTTTCCTACTGCGATATAAAATAATTGGAGGCAGTTTTCGAAAACTAACGCCTGTTATTCCATGCCATACGGCATTTACAGTAATCCCTCGATTTACGTCGCAGTTGGTTCCATAAAAGACGACGTAAATCGAAACGACGTAAATCGAATTTCATATTGCTCATGTTTTTCACAAGGAACATAAAAAGTTACAGTAATCCCTCGATTTACGTTGGAAATTGGTTCCAAAAAAGGCGACGTAGATAGAATGACGACACAAATTGAAGTTAGAGGGGACAAAAAATTTGACGACGTAAATCGAAACAACGTTAATTGAGACGACGTAAATCGAAGGATTACTGTACTTTAGAACCCAGTGTTTCAAAAGAAATAGCGCCCATCATGGGAATCATATCGACGGCGCGAATGCTCAGTAGTGTTGCAGAGCTTCATTGAATTATTCAATGATTAATTCTGTTTAGAATTCTTTATTCTCTTGCAGTTTTTGCGCACAAACACAAGAGGACCAGTAGTGTCCTCTGCGCCACTACAATGTTGAGGGTTCATGTGAGAGCCACCATTCTCTCAGTCCCTTGCCTTATAAAGAGTAAAGCCTGTAGTTTTCATTAGTTTCCCAGGAGGAGAGTTATAGGCTGTGAATTCTTCCATCTTGTCTGTGTTTTCTTCTCATCCTTGTCAACTACTTTTTGCCTCTCACTTACGGTCTCTTTAACTACCAGTGAGACGTCCATATAAAATTAAATTTTCCTTTTCATATTGTTGTTGTGCTGCATATGTGTATGAAAACAATATGTTTAAATAAGTGGAAAAAAAACTAGGGAGAGAGAAAAAATTGAAAAAAATAATGAAGAGAATTTAATTAAATTCATAATTTCATATTCACATTTACATAAAAATATGTACATACATGTATGGATATGTATGTGTGTGTGCGAGTGCGAGTGTTTTCTGTACAAATACGTACGTTACTGATGTTGTTGCAGTACAAAACATCGAGAAAAAAAGCAATCAGAAGAGTACACATCGTAAATCCATAACAGATACACATACACGTACCAGTCAAATCACAGTGTTATTTACTTACGCTCTCCAATAACAATATTTTTCCCATTCTCCTCTCCAAGAGAGTAAGATGGATTGATTGCGAGATTATTATGAATTTTTAAATTATCCTGTATTTAGAGAGAGAGAGAGAGATAAAGACGACGCTATTACGATGAGAAAGAGATCATGTTTTATATGATATTTATTGACATTTAGATGTAATGTACATACATACGTGTGTCTGCATTAAGGCACAAAATTATATAACAGTAAATAACGAAACAATTGGGAAATTCACAATATCGTGGTATTGAGTGTATTGTTGGACGAAAATACAACAGTGTATGCTTGTTGTTGATAATGTCATATATAAAAAAGGAATTTGCTTGTTTGTTTGTTTGAAGTCTATAGACGGCTAAACGGCTGAACCGATTTTCTTGAAATTTTAACACTACCCTTCTGTATGTCTGGAAGGAATTATAGGCTACTTATTAAATTTTAAAATTTCAAGTAGGCGAGCTGCCATGCCCACATACTCAATAAGTATTTTAATGTCGCATATCTCATAAACTGCAACAGCTAGAGTCCTCAAATTTTGTATGTACGACTTTGACGTATATATGAACAAAATGGGCGGATTGGCTATAGTGGGCGTGTCACCTCCCATAGTCTATATACATAAAAATGAATGTTTGTTTGTATGTACCTTATAGAATCGTAAACTATGCATTTGATCATGTTATGATCTTTAGAAAAGTTGTTGCGTATGGGCCAACGAAGGTTTCTAAGTTGGTATGATCAATATCCGACAGGTGGCGCCACTGAAAATTACTTAAAATGAATTAAATCGTAAACTATGCATTTGATCATGTTGTGATCTTTAGCAAACTTGTTGCGCATTACTCGACGAAGGTTTCTAAGTTGGTATGACCAATTTCCGACAGGTGGCACCACAGAAAATTACTTAAAATGAATTAAATCGTAAAGTATGCATTCTTTAACAAAGTTGTTGCGCATGAGTCGACGGAGGTTGGTGCGATTAATTTCCGATGGATGGCGTCACTGAAATTTATTCAAAATAAATGACAAGCAATTGGTCGACCTACACTTTAAGCACGAAAGAAAAGAGCATTACGAGCCTCAGAATCAGACGAGCATTGAGACTGGAAAATCTTCGAGTATATGCCGCTGAGATCCATTCGCTTGAACCACTTGAACAACGAGAAATGAGATTAGAAACTGATCGAATGCGTACTACTCAGGCCCGTTCATCTGAATTATCAGTACAACGGGAAACAAAATCAATAAAATGATTCAAAATTAATTTGACATTTGTGTAGTGTCTTTCCCTCAAATCTATTTTAGATAGTGGCGCAGCAACACGCGCAGGGTACAGCTACTTTTCATATACAAATCCGCTACACTTATACACATTTTTCCATATGTTTTTGAAAGGTGTATTGGTTTTGTGCAATAAATTTATGTAAACGCCAGTAATGAAGAAGAAAAATAAAAGTACAAAATATTTTCTACGTAACTTGAGCCGAACAATTAAAATTTCAAAATTATGTTCGCACATACATATGTATAATTAATTAATTTACTTTTTTTCCGTAATATTTTTCATTTTTCATTTTTTTTTTTTATCAAATTATGAATACTGGTCTTCTTCTTATCGCTTTTTAACGTTTGGTATACGAAATACAAAATACAGTATAACATTAAGCGTTTACAAACAAAAAAGTGTATTCAATACAACATACACGATACAAATTCGTGTGAATTGGCCAAATAAGAGCACTTGCCATCCGATTTTTTCTTTTTTTTTTTTATCAATAGTGTGTGGCTATTCAATATGTTTGTGTTGTATTAGCAGTAATAATTGATGATAGTGTCATATGATATTATCGGTGTTGCCATCGTACTCTTTCATTACAGACCAATAGACAACTCCATAAAAGCATGAAAGGCATGATAATTAATGTTAATTTTTTTCTTTTTTTGTAATTTGAAACGTTTTTAGTGTTCATTAGCATCTCAAAAGGTGTAACTAAAGGGTGGGCCATTTAAAAGTTTATATTTAAAAATGCAATAAAACAAAAACGGTTTGAAATTTTGCCAAATTTATTATTTTTCATTTCTGAAGTATAATTGTTCCGGTTAGAAATGAAATATTATTTCATTCATATGGCTACCGCGGCTTGCCTCACTGTACCTCCTTCGATCAGACCAATTTTCGTGAACTTTTTCGCATGTATGGGGTCGTGTCTCGGTAATGTTGACCTACAAATGATCAATTGCCTGTGGTTTGTCCAACAGTGACAAATCGCAGCTTCTTGGCGGCCAATTAATATCACCATTTCGGCTATTTAAACGGCCATCAAATGTTTGACGCAATAAATCGATTGTGGCATGAGACGTGTGGCAAGTCGTTCACATCAATACCATGAAGAGCGGGTACAAAGAAATTGATTATCAAGTTGCGGTAGGTGTCTCCATTAACCGTAATGGTTGCGCCATTCTCATTTTTAAAGAAATATGGGCCAATGATGCTTCCGCTTGACAAGCCGCACCAAACAGTCACTCGTAATGGGTGCATTGGCTTCTGTAACCCCACGCCCAAATACGACAATTTGGGTTATTAACGTACCCACCAAGATGAAAATGAACTTCATTGTAAAAGATGATTTTTTTTTGGCAAAATCTACATCATCGTACAGTTCATCGTTGGCCCAATAAATCCAAACGTTGCTGAAACCTATCGATTTCATTACGTTCAATGCAGACGCGATCCCCGGTCAACAACGGGTTCAATTTATTTTGCTTAGAAAACGATGAGATATCGTAGTCTCGCAGGTAGTGTGTATTAGTATTAGACTGAATTTTGTAACAGAATTGAATGACAGAAGTATTGCCCGATATTTCGTTTTGCCTTTCTGTTAGCGTGATAATTTTAATTTATTCCGCCGAGTTTTTAGTTATGATTTGACACACACAGTACGTTCAACTTCATTTTAATTTCTTGGCACATTCGGTTTTCTAAAAGCTTTTTAATGAACACACATACTACTTTATTGCCGATGGATGCCTCGACTTATGTAACTTTCTGTCAGTGGCTAGAGGTGTTAAACTAGTTCTAGTCTGAATAATGCTGATGAACAGAGAGAGAGAGAGTTGTGAAGAATCACTGAAAATTCTGTATTGAAACAAACGTGATTATTCGTAAGACTTCTGATCTCCGGTCTTACAGAAAAAATTATAAAGACAGAATATTTTGACTCAAGTTTTGTATGAAAGTTATTAAAATGTGGTTCTATGACACTTATTATTGCCTAAAGGCCCGATTACTCAAACGTCCACGTAACGTAAGGTACGTTCGTTTTTGGTATATACAGAGAAATGTGAATGCTTGCCGTAATGAGCTGGGTCATTGACGGAACGGAACGATCTTTATAAAACATAAGCCATCAGTCAGTTTTCATGATATATGACATCACTGTTTAACAGTAGATACGTATCATAAAGAGACTGCGTGTGGTAGTAGTAGTGTTTGGAAATTGTTGTCTCTCTAGACTCTGTTTAATATCTCCTGATGCTGTGCACATATATAACAGTGATTATAACTGTGCAATTGTAAATGTATACGCGTTTATTATTAACAACCATTACATACACACACACACTCTCTGTTTTTCTCTCTTTAGCAAACTCTGCATGGGAAAATAATTGCATATGCTTGGTGTATACTTACATACATATGTATGTATGAGTGCTGTTGTTATCGTGTTGTGTTGTTATGGTGTTTATAATAAAAGCAATAAAATTTTATTTATTTTTTTCATTATTCATTGAATTAATATTGAATTAAGTTGCAAAGTAAATTACGTGTTTATTGAAATTGCAAAAGACAGAATGACAAGAGAGAGATAGAGAGAGAGAGACATGCTGAGAGAAAGAGAAAAAACACCACTGCAACAAGAAACATAAGCAAAATCAACCCAGTGACCAATGTTTCCTACACACAAACAATTGTTTAAACGCACACATTCAAACGCTCTCTTAGTCTCCTCTTTTTTTAAACTGTGTTAACACAGCGCCTGCATTTACATGCATACACATGCACGCTCGCATTCACTCACCATTAGCATTCCGTCACTCACTCACTCACTCACTCACATTTACAGTTTCATACTGACATAATGAATACACGTCTCAAGAGTAAAATAATGTCATTTATTAATGAAATTTAAGAATTCAAATTAAATGAAATATGTACGTGCATGTATGTACGTACATGTGGGTCTTTTAATTCTTTTAAATCATTTTCAGGGAAATTGAGAACAAAAGAAGAGTGTAAAAAGCAGGGAAATTGGATCAATAATTTAAATAATTTTAAAAATGTCTTGCCAATTAAAAACAAACGAAAAAACTAATGAATTTTGAATCTTGAAATATAATGAATTATTTAATACTCGAATATAGTATGTATATGGAGAGAAAATGTTGCATACTTCAGGGTAATCTGATAATGAATGTAATACCAGAATTACCAGAAATAGTAAAAGGAATTCATCGTACAATGGATCGTCGCCAAAAGACAATGACTGAAGTTTTATGGGGAGAAAAAATTTTTCTACCAATATGGCAGCATTAAAAGCAAAAAAAAATTACCAAAAAACGTACTCTACAGGGCTAGGATGGACTCAACCTTAATTCTCCAAAAGTCCGGCAATTGCAATATTCAATTCTAAGTTGCAAATTGAAGTCGCCGTAGTCTAGTAGGTAGTGTGGGCTTATTAAACGTAAGGTCGCGGTTCAAACTCCAGGTCACACATCAAAACGTAATTTGAAAAAATATATCTTCGGCGACTTTCTCTCAGCAGATTTCTGGTGTACTATTTCTTATATCTTCTAGAGAATTCTCAAGCAAAAGATTGATATTTTCAAAGCCAATTTTCTCAATACCATATCCTTTATTTGTGACCATGTTGCTGATTATATTAAGAGGCCCTGAAGCCTTCCTTTGCATATAGTATGGTAGTCATAGACCTAGAGTACTTCCCAAAATTAGCTCCTAAACAAGTGGGCTTGTTCCGATGGATACTGTTAAATAGCTAACAGTGCTCTGTTAAGAGCAAATTTTACTCTGTTACGCCAAATGTGGCGCTGCTAAAATTTATGGATTGTGTCTTGGATTTTCAAATTCGTATTTATCTTCACACACATCTACTTTATACGCTCACATACATACATACCCATTACAACCCCTCAGTCAGGATTACGACCTAGCTTCTCACACCACTTATGTTGTGTTCATTAATTTCATACATGAGTGGTGGGATCTACAGTTTAAAGTCGACTCCGAACGACAAGTTTTTGAAATACTTTTTATGGCAATTTTATTTGCACTCAGAGCTTTTCTGTCAGAATACTGCTTCATACTTCATTTAATGCGAGATGTTGAAGCGGAGACTTGAACACACTACCAGCTAGACTATGGGGTTTTTTAACAGAAAATTAGTTCAGGTTTTGTTGTAGTGAAAAGCAGTAAATAGGTAATCTAGCCGTTCGATAAAGCTCATCAGATCATATTGTTACGTAAATGGAAACGACCTAATATCGTTTAACAACAAAAACGATGAACAAAAGCCACACGATACAAATACACACTAACACAAAGAATACAATGAACGTGTTGATTATCTAAAGCTGCACACACACATATGTATGACGAACCTGGTTGCGGATAGTACCAACAACAACATAAAGTAAACCAGCTACGACAAATATGTAATAGACAACATAAGCAAAGTACACAAACAACAATGTACTAGCAATAGAGTTCTCGAGAAGGCGCGAGCGATAACCTTCCACGTCGAGAACGTTCATCATACTAATTACATGCGTGCGGACTATAAAAGAGCTGGACAAAGCAAGCAGCAGAGTGTTAATTCAGTCAGCCTTGTGTGAACATGCGTGTGAACAAAATAAGTCGTGGTTGTAAAGATTCAGTGAATACTTGTGTGAACTAGTAAAGTGAATAAACAGATTATTATTGTTGAATCGTTAAGTTGTATACGGTGGCACACAAAAGTAGTGTAAAGAATAAAGAGAGTTTAACTGAAATTAAACACATTTGTTTTTACTTTGTTTGCCATTAATGAACTCATTTCTAAACGTTTTTAAAAAGGTAAAAACGTAACAATATTATTTGGCAGTTACAATTATCGTGTCTTGAATTCTGAAAGGGTTCTGTGTTTCGCGAATGCTAGTTATGACACCAAGTAAGGCAATTTACTGATTCGATTCAATTTACAGGCTGTATTCGAGAAATTTATGGAGATTATCTTTGTAATTATTATGTCAGAATCTTTAACAATAGATTTCGCCTCCTTATCTTTTTATCTTAGCTGCTGCAAAAGACACTCCATCTGGTGCTGAAACTCGGTAAAAGTTTATGTTAGAAAATGTTGAAGAATCTCTTAATTTATGTCCCATCATACAAGTTATTATGAAATGAACTTGTTTGCAATTGTATTAGGCTCTCGTGTATGTCATATTAACATGCATATGTATTCCTTACAATTCGATTAAAGTCCTCTTTGTGTTTCTAATTGAATTGTGAAAAACATTTCCTTCAATAACAGCCAAGTCCTTTTTAAACATTCAATCCATTAAGTTGCTTTTTTTTCATTGGAAAACAACAAACAAACTGTAATTAATACAATGCCTTTGTTGTCCTGAATATCCTGTTCGTGGGAGGAGTAATGCAATCGTCCTGTATTCTTTTTCTACATTAGTTGTGAAGGAAAATGAGACGACACATGATGAGAAATTAATTTCATTTATTTTAATAAAACAAGTTTTTCTCATTCATTTCATTTTCTCTCCCTCTCTCTCTCTCTCCCTCTCTCTCTCTCTCTCTCTCTCGCTTTTTTTAATGCATTTTGAATATCACAACAGTTTTTAATTCCTTGCTTCTCATTTAAGTACGCTCGTAGCCTTCGGTACCTTCAACTGCAACACTTACAAACAGTTCAAAGCCTATGCAAACTATTATTGAAAAAGGATGACAGAGAGAGAAAGAGAGAGAGAAAGAAAGTGAGATACTTTTTACAACAATTGAAATAACACTGCATGTAAAACTATTTATTCAACAACAACAACAAAAAAACTTGAAAAAATCAATAAAATTCTATTCAAGCAAAAACAATCAAGAATTAATTAAAGTAGGCAAGCGACGACTTAGACATAAGCACTACAGTGCTGTGTAGGTTTGGCAAAGCTTTACAACCACGTTTGTAGAGCGTAACTGTAGAGCAGATGATGTTGGCGCAATCCATTACGCTTTCCGATAGGACTTTAGGACCTATCAATGCTGGATGGGCAGACAAGTTAAAATCTAGCCAACTCTATATAAAGGACACTCGAAATGTCTGCTTAAAGTAGCTTCAAAGTGGCACCCTCTGTATAATTGTTGGAGTCATTACTAAGCATAATAGGGTCCGCCAAATATATTTTTTTTTTGAAAATGCTTTAAAAACTACGGAATATTTTTCTCAAATTTCTTTATTTGAAAGTACAATCCTTCCGGATTAATAATGGAAAATAATTTCATTCAAATGGCTGCCTCGGTTGGCCATGCAGTAGCCTACACGAGAAGATGCCGATTTTTAAGCACATTATCGATTGTGTGCTGCTGTATTTCACCAATGGCTTCACGAATATTGTCCTTTGAAACGTCAATTGTCTCTGGCTTGTCGGCGTAACACTTATCTTTGACGGCACCCCACAAATAATAGTCCAACGGCGTCAAATCGCAGCTCCGATGTGGCCAAACGACATCAGCTCTGCGGCTGATAATGCGATCTTCAAAAACAGGGCGCAAAACATCGAGTGTAGCTTCTGCTGTGTGGCACATAGCGCTGTCCTGTTGAAACCAAATGTTGCCAATTTCTCCTCTTCTTCAATTTTTGTGAACAAAAATTCTTTCAACATGGCCCGATAACGATCGCCATTGACTGTAACGGCCACTCCTTGCTCATTGTCGAAGAAAAATGGCCCAATTATGCCTTTGGAGCAAAATCCGCACCAAACAGTGACTCGTTTTGGGTGCGTCGGCTTTTCAATGTATGCGTGCGGGCTTCCTTTGCCCCAAATGCGACAATTTTGCTTGTTTACATACCCGCCAAGAGCAAAATGAACTTCATCTGAACAGATGATGATTTTGCCAAAGTCGGCATCTTCTAGTGTAGGCTACTGCATGGCCAGCCGAGGCAGCCATTTGAATGAAATTATTTTCCATTATTAACCGGAAGGATTGTACTTTCAAAAAAAAAAAAAGAAATTTGAGAAAATATTCAGTAGTTTTTTTTTAAAGCATTTTCAAAAAAAAAAAGTTATTTGGCGGATCCTTTAATTACTCGCGCTCGTGCGAACTGCATTCGACACTTGGCAAACGATTTCTGCAGAAACTCTCAGTTCTTCATCTATTGGGCACATGCCTAGTACTATATAGGCAGTGTATGTTGTCTCATCCGAATCTCCCACTGGTTCCTAAACAGAAAAAAATAGAAAACTGTGGCATAACAATGCATCTTATTATGTGACCTCAGTGTGTATATCCACCTCCAGACAACCACCTACCTATCCACCTAAACCACGACATACTAGCTAACCATACGCCGCTCCTCTTTTAGCAATTTGGAAGAAATAGCCTGGAAACTAACAGTTTTTTTGCAAAGGATCATTCCAAAATGGCGTTATTTAATCTTTAGTCAGGTTAACAACCTTCTCAAACCACCCATATAAAGTGTGATAGTTTACTCAGGAACGGCGAAATCTACAATTTGACTGGAATTTCAAACGACAGATTTTTGAGAAGCTTTTCATGGCAATTTTTATTTATACTCAGAGTTTTTGCCAGAAGAGTGCTGAGAGAAAGTTTCCGTAAGAAATATTTTTTTCATATTTCGTTCGAGGTGTCTGTGCTAGGGTGTGAACCACGGGCTCTGGTCTAATAAGCCTACACACTATCTACCTACGACGACAACCATTTCAACGGTGTTCGGCTGTGTAAATGGTCAGATGGGACTTACGTCTCCTATGATCCTTGAATATTACTGGATTAACCTTTAGTAGTGACGTAGTGCTTTGGTCTGTAACGGTTTGGTTGATATGATCCCAGATCTCTTATAAAATAATTTATAGATCCTCTCCCGTGTTACTATCACTAATTTCAGCTTATGGTTGCCTTTTCTAATTATCAAGTGTTGTCAATAATATTGTGGACATCGTCAACAGTGTGCAATTGATCTGAATTATTAAAAACACTCCCGATGGCTTCAACTTCTAAGCTGCTTTTGCTAAAACTTTGGTTTTCAAAAATTCTTTGCATGTGATGCCGCTATTTTTCTGTGATAGACAAACCAACTCTCTCTCATTGCAGATGGAGTAGGGAGCGACACATGCAACACTTCATTTAATTTACATCAGTTTGAAGCAATCATTGACGAAAGACTGACTCGACGTTGAAGCCATTTACCTGCAATGCTTTACTATTTTTTTTTCTATTCGTGTTTCCTGATAGAACAACAAAAAAAAAAAATAGAGGGCCTGGCAAAGAGAAGAGTGGGTGCTGTTGGTGTGGAGACACAACATATATGACAGAGCGCTTGTAAATTTAAAAACATGCAGACAACAAAACTTTGTACAAAAAAAAAAAAAAAAAAAACAACAAAAACGTGGATACGAATGAATGAAAACGACAATTGACATTTTAAGTGCTATTTTTTAACAATTTTTGTATTTCGTTTTTGGGTTTTTCTGCTGCTTTTTAATACCTTTTTCGTTATTTTTTAACGAGTTTAACGATACATTGAAACAATTGGAGTAAAAAAATCGATAACTTTTGTAATACAGTTAGGAACTTAGGGAATAAATTGTTGAGTAATACTCCCCTGTGAGCAGTCAAATACGAATATTTTAATTAATCCCCATCCAGAACACTTATGGTAGAGTGGGTCATAAATCTCTTAAAATTTGACCCATCGGGTCAAATCGATATGGCAATACTTCTGTCATTCTGTTCTGTCACAAAATTCAGTCTAATAAGTCAACACACTACCTGCTAGACTATGATAGCTCATCGTTTTCTAAGCATAATAAATTGAACCCGTTTTTGACCGGGGACCGCGTCTCCACTGAACGTAATGAATCAATTTAGTTTTGAACAACGTTGGGATTTATTGCCCCAACGAGAAACTGCACGATGATGTCAATTTTTCCCGAAAAAAAAAAACTCCTCTTTTCTCTTCTCATTTTCATCTTGGTGTGGGTATGTTAATAAGCGAAATTGCCGTATTTGGGGCTTAGAAAACCCACACATAGTCTTACAGAAGCCAATGCACTCATTACAACTGACTGTTTGTGTCATCATTGGCCCATAATTCTTTGAAAATGAGAACGGCGCAACCATTACGGTCAATGCGGACACCTATCGCACCATGATAAACGATATTTTTGTACCCCCACTTCATGGTATTGACAGGAACGATGTTTGGATAGTGCAACTTGCCACACATCTCAAGGAACAATCGACTTATTGCGTCAAACGTTTAATGGCCGTTTAATTAGCCGAAATGGTGATGTCAGTTGTCCGCCAAGAAGCTACGATTTGACACCGTTCGACTATTTTCTATGGAGCGCCGTTAAAGAAAAGTGTTAAGCCGACAAACCCGAGACAACTGAGCATTTGAAGGACAAGATGCCGAGATACGACCCTATACGCTCGAAAAAGTGCATAAAAATAGGTCCGATCGAATTAGGTACTGTGAGGCCATCCGCGGTAACCATATTAATGAATTAATATTCCTTTTCTGGCCGGAACAATTGTAAACAGAGAATTTTGGGAAAAATTTCATGTCAAAGTTTGAAGGTTCGCCTCTTCCAAAAGAAACAAGTTGAGTTGAGCAAAACCGTACGCGAGATACTGACTCCAGTTAGTGTACAACCCTAAGGTCATTAGTTTTCTTAAACCATTCCCCCTCTTCCTAAAATTCAAATTAATCGATTACACACACAGTCTGTGTTGTAATTGCTCGATTATATTTAACCTGAACAATCGATAACAAATATTGTCTGTAATCGTTGAACACTCATGAATAATTGAAAACTACACTTGCTTGTCATGCAACATGAGCGGTGGTAACCGCTAACAGTGTCTCGAGACTATGCAAATGATGGCGGTGATGACAACGATGACGTTCAAGTAGTCTGTGGACTTGCAAAAACAAGGTGAAACAAAAACAAAAAAGCAAAAAAAACCGACACAAGAAACTGCTGCGGCAATGAACAATGAAAAGAAAACACTTTTTTTTGACACTTTTTTTTTCAACATGAAATTCATACACAAACAAACAATTTAATCATTAAACAATGCATTGTTCAAAGTAAAATGTTTCTCTGGGTTTTTCTATTTGTCTTCGCTAAGTAGTGTGAGAATTTGAAGACGAATGAATGAAAAATGCTGTACTTTTTATGCAAACCAACGCTGTAGTGTTTTTCTACCCTCTTCATAAACGATGGATGTGGTGCATAGCGTTGTTGTTGATGTACACTCTACCACTCGTCGTGCATACATACATACGTGATGATAACGTCACGTAAGAGTAACAGTGTCTATAACGGAAATCACTAAAAAACCATGTTGTTTTGTTTCTTTTTTTTTCTCAACAACATCATGAAAATGAAAAATTGCAGAAGCAACAACATCAGCATAACAACAATGAATATTTCAATTTATAGATAGAAAAAGATTGTTCCTTTCGTTGTAGTTGTAGTTGTTGTTTTTTTTATTATTATTTTGTTTCTCTTTTTTGCTTAACAAATTCACATTTAACGTGATAAAAAATTTTGCACTCTGTAGCACTTGAACGCATTCGCTCACTCACTCATTCTCTCACTCACTCACTCACATACATACACTTTCCAACACTTACTCTGTAATACACTTGAATATTTCCGCTGCTATGTAACTCCATCTCCCACTATCGCTGTCTTCATAATGTTTCTGTTTTTATGCTCCGATACTGCTTCCTCTCTCTCTCTCTCTCTCTCTCGCTCTTCCTTTAACATTGTCTTTTTTACCCAGAAAACATTTTTATCAATTAGTTTTGTGTGGAAAATAAGTTCGTAACAAAAAGCAAATGAAAAAAAAAAATAAATGCAGCCAGAGATTTAAAAACAGCAACAAGAAAAACTTGTAATCGTGCATGTCATTGAAAATGGAAGTTAATTATTATCCCCCACTGTATGCAACTTAATGAAATAAAAGCTATTGAGTTCAACAACTCTCTAGAATGTACATGGAAGGTACAGTAATAGCACTTCCAAGTCAGAAACACAACTGAAACCTTAATAGATGAACTAGATTTATAGACAGTCAATCGAAATCAATAGTTGGTGTTCATGGATGGCTTTGCAGGTACTTTAAGTTGAAGTCTTATTTTCTATTATGTGTATGCAAATTCGAATTTAAAACCAAAGACACATACCCACATTTTTAGCAGCGCCACTTCTTGCCCCTAACAGGGGAAAATTTGCTATTAACAGAGCACTGTTAAATGTTTAACAGTGGCAATAAGTAGATTAGTCTTCTACTTTGCAATTATTGCAGCCTACTGGCATAAAATTTAATTCTCATTATGATCTTTATTACATACATATTTGTGAACAAAAGTATTGAAATGTAAAGGATGGTTGGTGGGGGATGGAGCACAGAAATCAACTCTCAGCTATCCCGCTACCACGGTTCGAAAGAGAACCCTCTGGAGTACCATTTGCATATAGTCTGTATGGTGTACTATTTCTTATATGTTCCAAAATGGCCACAATCATCACATCAAAGCCAATTTTCTCAATATCATATCACCTAATATGTGACTATGTTGCTGTTTACATTAAGAGGACTTGGAGCCTTCCTTTGCATATAGTAGTATGGTAGTCATAGACCTAGATTATTTCCCAAAATTAGCTCCAAAACAAGTGGGCTTGTTCAGATGGATACTGTTAAATAGCTAACAGTGCTCTGTTAAGTGCCAATTTTGTTCTGTTAAGAGGAAATTTTGCTCTGTTAACGACAAATGTGGCGCTGCTAAAATTTATGGATTGCGTCTTGGATTTTGCAATTCGAATTTATCTTCACACACATTTTTTTATTCCTGTTCATTCCTTTAAAGAAATGTACAGGCTGCCCCAAAATATCTTTCCTCCATCTTTCGATCATTTCATTCGTCTGTTTCGGTTTCGTTAATCAAGTTCTCGCCACTCTACTGCAGCAGATGCTATGTTGATAAAATTGCCCTATCCGTCGTTGCCAAGCAATAAAGCTCTCTGTAAAATGGAGATTAGTCAATAGTAAGGGACGTATTTATGAAAAATTTTATTCATTGGATCGTATTCTTTTTTATGATGTAGAATGGCCTGTCTTTGTCATGATGGTCACTGTTAATGTTATCCTCCAGGGGTTCAGGCTTACGGCTACGGCTTCTTTAACGGCTTCAGTCAATTCAAAATCATTACTTCCAGTCTTAAATCCAGATGGGTGTTTTAACCAGACCGCAGTCTTGTCATTTGAGTTATTTGTGGGACCTTGTGCCCAGAACCCGATGGGCCTTGCAAGAGTTTTTCTCAAAGGGAAATGAACACTACGGAAACTCAAAACTCAATTTATTTACCTTAGCTCCTCGATGCAGCGGTTAATTAGTATTTCTACGTCATTGATGCCACACTTCTTGGAATTCCTATGACTTACTTCTGTAAAATGCAGCTTACATGAGACAATTGTTGAGTACACTGATTTTCAAGCGCTTTGAGGTATGTGTATGTATGACCACGTCTGCTATAGGGTTTTTGTCCTCTCTTAAACCTTCATCTATTGTCATTATGCTCAGAAACTGGTATATTCTCATTGGTTTTAGAAGGCGATATCGTTATTCTGAGACCTCACATAGTTGTTTTGTCTTTATTCTGACAACATGTTGTCAAGTGTAAGAGAAGTCCGGTAGTAAACTTAATTATGTCTTCGACGTGGCTGCGTCTAACCGCTGATATCACTTTCGCCAGGTTGCTGTCAATAATAACGTTGAATATGAGGGGGATAGTAGGCACCTCTGGCACGAGCCTGATTTAATACTGATTACGCTTTTGTGTAGATTGCTACATACAGCTCAATTGTGGAGTCGTTAAATAGTTTTAATATACCGGAATTTCTCCAGTCTTCGCCCGTTTTGGTTGGTTTCATTCAACTCAACAACGGCGAATGTTAGAACAGAGTGACCGGGTGTCGTACGGTATTATATGTATACCCAACTGAACTAGTCTATGTAAGCCAAACCTTAACTGCAATTACATACAAACATAACATGTTGATCATTACAGCGCTTTAGTCACGACCTAGCTGCTCACACCACTGATTTTGTGTGTGTTAATTTTATACGTGTGTGGCGGGACCTACATTTTAACCTCGATTCTCAACGACAGATCTTTGAGAAACTTTTCATGACGATTTTATTTTTATTCTCAGCGTTTTTTGCCAGACATTTTAGATTTCGTTCGAGATATTTGAACTGGGTTTTGAACCGTGGCCTCACGTCTAATAAGCCTACGGACTACCTACTAAACAACTGGCGACTTACTGCCTTTAATACAACCTAAAATACCTTTTTGTAGCTACAATATCAGGGTTGTTTTATTAATTAATTACAATTATTTTGCCCTTAAAACACAACGTGACCTTATTAAGGGGCGGGGTGCCCTGCAATCGAATTTTAAAAATGATGGTTCATTTCAATTTTCCTGTTTAATATCCGGTGGAATTATGCCCATTGTGAGTGTAAACATGTAGCAAAGACAGAGAGAGAGAGAGAGAAAAAAGAGGAGTGGATGTCGTGTTCCCGTACACCTAATAGATAATGGCTGTAGAATATTACAGTTAATTTTCAGTTTTTCTTTTTTTCCCTCCCCTTCTTTGTTTTTGCTGTATTACTTGGATATACATTTCAATTGTAGTTTCTTTTTGATTTCATTTCCATTCAATTGCTTTAATTGAATTCAATTTTCATTACAGGGAATGATGAATTATAAGAGGGGTATTCATGTACGATTAAGTATGTATTTTTTTTACCATTTTTGTTGTCCTTTCCCCCCCGTTATTCACATCATATATCAATTCATTTGACCATTTTTTTTCTTTTTTTTTTTCATTCAATTTTATTTTGATTGAATTTATCAACACAATATTTTATATGTCACTGTCTCTGTCTCTGTCTCTGTCTCCATTCCTGTTGTCATCATCATCATCATTGTCATTGTAAATGGCTTTTAATATTTCTTTCTTTTAATTATTGCTGTTGGTAACACCTTCTCCATATGTACATATGTTTGTCATCATTAGCTGCATTTGTGTTCTTTAATTCAATTAAATTAAATTAAAACAACAAAAATAATAAAAAAAAACACTACGACATCAAATCAAATATTCCAAAACAATAGTAGACAAACGAATGCAAAATGAAAGAGAGAGAGAGACAGAGAGAGAGAGCAACAGAAATTGATTGAAAGTTCAACTTTTAATTGACTTTTATGAACGTACGATGTTGTTTGACGTCTTCATCGAGCGTATTCAATCATCACACCGTCACTACAACATCGTTTAGCGATATTTTTGTTTAATAGCAGCCTTTTAAATAAGGTCACCTTATAAGGGTTACACCCTGTCAATTAAGGTAATTTTTATTGGGGTGATGGGTGTTACACCCCATTATTATTGTAAGATTGATAGTTTTGCCTCCTTAGTGCTTTACTTAGTTTCTTACTTACCTAATTGGTCATAACAACCCTATTAACGGATTTCGGCCTGCCGCAACACATCCTTCCAGGCGCTTTTGCTTTTTGCGCGCCTACGCCAGTTGGTCATACCAATCGATGACAGGGCTACCTCGATTTGGTCCTTCCAACGGAAGGTCGTCCTCTTCGCCGACTTCCGCAGATCCCCGCATCAAATACCCGTCTCGCCGGAGCATCCTCCTCCATTCGAACGACATGGCCGAGCCAGCACAGCCGCTGGATATTAATACGCTGCACAACGTCTATGTCGCTGACGAGCTCATACAGCTCACTGTTGTATCGGACACGGAAATCATCGCCAATTCGTACTGGACCGAATATCTTACGCAGTACTTTTCTCTCGAATACTCTCAAGGCTGCTGCGTCAGTACTTAATAGGGTCCATGCCTCTGCGCCATAAAGAAGCACGGGTAGGATGAGCGTCTTGTAGAGTATTAGTTTTGTCTCTGCTACTCAATTGCCTATTTCGACCATAGTAGCACCTGTTCGCAAAAGTGATCCTGCCCTTGATCTCCAGACTGACATCATTTTTGGTGGTAACGGCGGAGTCGTTATTCAAATCCTTTCAATTAAACAGTTTTCTTTAACAGATTCTAGAATGTTAGGGTTGCCACTTCTAATCGTTTAGAAAACTTAGTGCAGTAATGGGAAACTTCTCACATCGAAACTCACACTCTCTTGAGAGTAACATAATATAATTGGTCATTACATCGCCTTTGTCAGGATTACGACCTAGTTTCTCTCACCACTCATATAGTGTGTGTTAATTTTTATACATGACTGGCGGAACCTACGGTTTAAAGGCGAATACGAACTACAAGATTTTGAGAAACTTTTCTTGGCAATTTTATTTTACTCTCAGAGCTTATGCCAGACATCTCCTGTGAAAAAAAACGCTGAATATATGTTTTTTTGTATTTCGTTATGTTCCACATGTCTACCCTGAGGTTTAAACCGTGGCCTCACGTCTAATAAAGCAACACACTAACTCTTAGATTACGGCGAGAGTTAGTTTTCTCTAACTTATTCGAATTGTTTAATTTTCAATATTTTATTTGGACATTGGACGGTCCTCTCAATCTCTTATTTCCATTTTCTTATTTAGTTGGTCATTATAATCCTTTAATCAGGATTACAACCTAGCTTTTCACAACACTCTTGTGGGTGTGTTAATTTTATCCATGAGTTGCAGGAGCTACAATTTAACTTCGACTCTGAACAACAGATTTGAGAAACTTTTCATGATTGCAGTAAGTCGCCGAAAGAAATTTATTTTCGTATTTCGTGGCGTCTGATCTGGGGTTTGAAGTAGGTCTCGTGTCAAGTCAGCCAATACAATACCTAGCAGACTACGGTAACTTTTGCTTCACTTCATTTCAGTTTTACAAAATTTTTTCAATTAAACAGTCTTCTTTAATACATTCTAGAATGTAAAGGTTGCCGTTTGTCATCATTCTTCTCTTTCTCTTTCCTATTGGGTTTGTATTTTGTCCTTATTTTTTGACTAATTTTCCATCTGTATGGGTTACAGGGCTGTTCCCCCAACCTCCTGCCGCTTCTTGTCTTTGCTCTGTTTGAGTTTACTTAACTAAGTGTTTCCTAGAGTGATAGAGATGACATCTGTCTGCTCATTAGATCGTGCGCTTTCTGAAGAGGAATTTTAAGGAACAAGGCTTTCACATAGCATCTCCTCCATTTTTTTTGCTTGTTTTCTTCCAGTTTCATTAATTGAATTTTACAGATTGTCCTAGTATAATAGAGTTTACAGCTCCCCCTTTAATTGCAGTGACTAGGAACTTAGTTCATTGGATACGCCTCTTTTCTAAGTGCTGAAAGGGTTAATTGTGTTATTGGTTTAGAGATGCTTGAGATTTCAAGACTTCGTTTTGAAAATTGGAAAACCATGGTAAACATTTTTTCGCCTTCATTACGACTGAACCATTCTCGGGTTTGTAATCGAGCATTTAAAACATTCAATTGCTTTAATGCCACATTCATCTCCATATGGTTACAATCGGCTTCCTAGCTTTGAATTTGAAATGGTTTTTTGGAAACTGCTTGTGTTTCTTAAAAGCTCTTCTACGCAGCCTTTTGATCAGCATACCAATGATGGCGTGGAGTAATGGGTTTAAATGCCTGACTTCAAATGCAAATAATCCAATTACGGAAACGATAGTAACCTAAAAATGGCTCATCATGGATTTTTGAATTTTTAAACCAAAGGCTTCAATCAGCACGTTCGCACCTTTATCCCAAATAATCCATTCGTTAAACCCCAGGATAATTTAAAAAGCGGAGATCATAGGAAAAAAATTTAAACAATAACCAATTGCTAACAGCACGTGCAGACAATTTGCACAGAATATTGTTTTAAGGCAGAGACATGGCAACCCTATTGTTTTAGAAGTTGCAAAAATAAACTATTCATCTGGTTGGATGCAAGACTTGATTAATAGAATCCAAATGAATTAAAAAAATGATAAAAAAAAGATGGAGATAAAGGAACGAAACTTACTAGAATTTAGTCTTTGAATGTAGGGAGCAGATCACTTAATCTTATTTGCATATAAAGGGTGTTTTTTATAGAGGTATAGAACTTTAAGTTGCAATAAAACAACGATGGATTATTCGATTGACATGAATTTTATTTATCCGAAAGATAATCTTGTGGCATTACATTTTAAATATGATTTTTGGCATATGACCGCCACGGCTGGCGCGGATGTAGTCCAATCTGGACGTCCAATTTTCGATGACTTTTTCCAACATTTGTGGCCGTATATTGGCAATAATACGGCGAATGCTGTCTTCCAAATGGTCAAGCGTTTGTGGCTTTACCGCATAGACCAATGACTTTACATAGCCCCACAGAAAGTAGTCTGGCGGTGTTAAATCACAAGATCTTGGAGGCCAATTCACAGGTCCAAAACGTGAAATTAGGCGGTCACCAAACGTGTCTTTCAATAAATCTATTGTGGCACGAGCTGTGTGACATGTTGCGCCGTCTTGTTGAAACCACATCTCCTGGGCATCATGGTTATTCAATTCAGGAATGAAAAAGTTTGCAACCATGGCTCTATACCGATCACCATTGACTGTAACGTTCTGGTGGGGGTGGAGCACAGAAATGTTCTTAACTCTCAAAATTATTCCAGCTATCCCACTACCACGGTTCGAAAGAGGACCCTCTGCTCTGTTAAGAGGAAATTTTACTCCGTTAACGCCAAGTGTGGCGCTGCTAAGGTTTATGGAATGCGTCTTGGATTTTCAAATTCGAATTTATCTTTACACACATCTTATTTGCAATATGATAAGAGAAAACAGCTTGCATTACCAATTCTAAATTCTGCTTCGGAAGAAGATTATGTGTTACCCCAATCTAAGGCAGTGCTAATGGCCTATAATTCACAAGCAACCACGATAGGGGCAAGCGTTTAAAACAACTACGAAATGTTCTAACAAATATGAGAATGCAATACCACTGCCAAGTGTTAAACATTGTAAAACAATTTGAAATATTTTGTATTCCTTTCAATTTTTTTCTTTCTTCTTCTTGTAAGTTTTTGCTAATTTTACGAGCAATTTTACGGCTCGTTAAATTGTTTTGGCAAGCAAAAGAAAAGATTATAAATCCAACAAAGAAATAATCGTTATTAACACTAGCAACAGCAACAGTTACTGCACTACAGTGCATCATATTGCATCGCATTGCATCATTATCGTTCACGACATTAGTAACGAAACAGCAACTGGAATCAACTGCACCAGAACGTATGTCTACAGACCATGTGTCTGCAGTATAGGTTGCAGCACCTTGTAAATGTGAGAAGCAGTTGTTTAAGCAACACGCTCTTGTCACACATCAGTCACTGAGCAGTGAAGTGATCTACAAATTAAACGTGCTACGTACGATTTTTGTTGTTATTTTTCGCAGATAAAGTTTTCTTCTGCAACACGATAGAGGCTTGTCTCAAATCTTAAATTACGATGAGTGAAACGGAAGAGTCACTTCACATCACTTCTTTTGGGTTTACTTATCCACATATCTGGCCATGGCCGTGACTACATGGCTACGGTGATGGTAATGGGGATGGTTATGATAATGGTTCTCGTATTTTATTGGTTGTTGCTCTTCCCTTTTCGTCTTTTATGTTTCTAACTAATGTGGCATGCCACAGAAACAAAATAAGCAGAGGTCTCTTCTCTTTTTTTTTTTTTTATCGGCTTTAAAAGCCTGTGTGCTTTTCTATTTTGCGTTGTGCCTGTCTGCCTTTTTTTTTAATATCATTCTTTAGAAACACGACCATTACGGGTCATAAAAAGGTGTGAAGTTTTCTATAAAAACCAACAATAGCAACAACACCGACAACAATAATAATAATAAAATCATATTACCATATAGAATCAATTAAAATGTAAATGGCGATAAAACTTCATGAGCTTTAAAAAGTTTTTAATCGATATTTTAACGCCTGCCGCTCTCTCTATTGATTCTAGAAATGGTACGTGCTGGTAGGGGGTATAGCGACCATGGTTATTAGAAACTAGTTTGACTCGCCATTGCAAATCAATTTCATTATTTGGAAACGAATTGTTTCACGTTAGTTTTCTCACGCTAGTTTTCATTTATCGCCTGAAAATGCTTTCGATACGTCTAGTAGTAGTAGAGTTTGAATAGGCAACGTGGCGAATATGCAGAGGAGGAGAGAATTTTAACATGAATTTCACGAATTTTATTTCGAAATATGTTCAGCAGACAACTAGGAGTGTAAAGGTACACCTCACTTGGCAGAGATTAATTTTTAAAGTGAAGCCTGTAAACAATTTTCTGGCAGGCCTTCTTATTTCGGGCACAGAAATAAATAGTTTGACGCTGGAGAGAAAATTATTTTTTTTTAACGAAAACTACTTCCCAAAAAAAAAAAGGCCTGTACACATGCATGTCAGGGTTGAAAATAGGAAAGTAAGTTGCATGAGCAATGAAAGAAGTTGAAAGTTGGGTTATGTTGAATTTTTGGCCACCAAACAAAACTTACTTACTTCTTTACTGATTTAAATACTGATTGTTTCTATACCGCGATTTTTCTATGACTCATGGCTGGCAATCCTTCAAATCATCGTGATAGTTTTATGAGAATGTGAATTTTCTTCAAATCATCCATGAATCCTTCGTCCCAGATTAGCATGTGCCGGATATGATGGCACAAAAGATTTTCTGTGGTGCAAAGAGTGTACATATGTAGTTTGTGTAAAATTTTATGATCAGTATTGCAACATCGTCATCCCACATTTTCCCTGAAATAATTCACAAAGGCTTTGATGGAAAATATAATTACAACCGCCAACACTTGCAGTGTTTCTTTATGGAAGGCTGTGTAGAAAACACTAATCGAGAGTGTAAGCATTACTGCGCGTAGTATATTTATGTATCCAATCGATTAGCGTTGTCAGACTGTGGGCCTAATGACTGTATGAAGGACAAGAAAACCTTCAATTTGGTTGATAGGAAATGAAGCCACGTTAATTTTATTATACCATGTAGGGATACTGGTCAGCTACTAGCTGCTAGAGAACCTTGTCCCGTGAGCTTTTCTTTGAAGATTATGCTTAAATTGTTAGTGCACTTGAAATCTTTAAATTCTAAACTCTATGCTCCTACCAACTTCCGTCTCATAAAAAATTTTTTTATATTCGAACATTAGGAACATTAGTCGTTTAGAAGGTTGGTAGGTAGAGGTAGTTGCCCATCCAAGAAAATTGGATGGACACACTTAGGCCGCATTGGGCCCATTGTGTTACCACAGTTATCCGCTATCCCCTAGTCTCGAAACCACTCGGAGCTCCTGATGAAACGATTTAAGCTGCCAATGTCAATCCCCGACAGTTCCTCCAGGTCATACGAGTACTTCTTTTTCCTTTGGCAAAGAGCCGGGCATGTACCCAGCAGGTGAGGCAAAGTCTCCTCCTGTCCCTCGTCTCTGCAGCTTCTGCAGAAAGCGTTAGCGAGGTGTCCAAGACCAATGCGCCTCGCATGCGTACCCATAATGCAATGCCTTGTAATGACCCCAATAATCACACTGAGCGCGCCTCTTTGGAGTTTAAGTAGACTCATTGTGCGCCCCTAATCCATTCTTGGCCAGGTTACGCGCCGTTCTACCCGTGTCAGAGGCCGCCCACCTGTCGTTGACGGAATCGACGTTGTCGGTTAGAAAGTATCGTCCACACTTGTTTCAGTTTCATTAACAAAATCCAATCAAACAGGTTGTAGCTCTACTCTATTATTTTCTAGAACTATAGGGTTGCCATCTCTTGTTGCCTATGAACAACCGGATTTGTGTATTGGATGTAGTGGTAAGGAACTTTACGCAATGATTTCAGAACTCTGTTGCTGTTGATATTGTCTGTTTGTAATATTCTACAGGGTTCAGAGTAATTTTAAATGAATTATTTGAAGAGGTTATGAACACTCTGAAAAAAAAACATTTTTTTGTTTTAAATTCGAAATGCTCTCTTGAGTCATTTAAAACTGATGCGAAATTGTTTGCAAATTTGATTTATTTTTAGCTTTCACATCCACTTAAGTTCTATGGCCTTGAAATGTGTGGAAGTCGCCATAGTCTAGTAGGTAGTGCGTAAAGCCAGGTTCGAGCCCCAGGCCAGATATCAAGACAAAATACAAAAAGTATTTCTTCGGCGACTTCCTCTCAGCAGATTTCTGGCAAAAACTCTGAGGGTAAATAAAAACCTGCCATAAAAAAGTTTCTCAAAAAACCTATCGTTCGGAGTCGACTTTAAACTGTAGGTCCCACCACTCATGTATAAAATTAACACACACAACATAAGTGGTGTGAGAAACTAGGACGTTGTACAATGGGTTAATTCCACCTACGGGTACTGTACTTGTCTTAATTGACAAGTACACGTCCTCTAACCTAACCTAACCTAACTAGCAGAGAGTTAAACCATATGTTCTATTAAGGTTCGGTAGTTGCCAATTCCCAGATGCTGATAAAGCAGCGGTAGCGAAAGCTACAATAATGACCTCAATGAAGTAACCTATCTTTGAATTAGCGTGTGCCGAAGTGTCACGGGTTAGTCACGGGAAAGAGAATGAAGTTAATCAGCAGTAGAACTACGGAATTTAAAGAAAGTGAAGTCACTGAATATTAATTACATGGTAGATTTAAATCAGCTAAAAATAGGCTTGTACTCACTGAAGATCACTAAATCAGCCCAGAAAAATTTGTTGACCCAACTACCATTATTTAAGCGCATCAACACGAGTCATGAAAAAAAAATTGAAATGACTTCTTCTACAGCCCATGTTGTTTGAGGGATTCTTATCCATAGGCAACATAACCTGAAAATTAATGCGCCTTCGAAATGTAGATTTGGGAACATTTAAATGTCCTCAAACTGTTTTAAAGTATTTGCCAGAATCTGTTGGCGGTTGGTATTTAAATTTGAAGTTCTTGTCTGATAAAGCAATGCACAAGCAACTAAACTAGTGAAAAAAATCTCCGTGACGCCCTAAAACCGGCACCAACGTGTATTGAATATTTGATGGGATAGGATGGCGGAGAACTATATATTGTTGATCTCTAATGCACAACGTTCAATCATTTCGAGTAAAATGATCCCAAATAAGCGACCAGAAATGATCAACAAAACAGATCTTTCGATCGTTAGCATAATGCTCACTTGAAAGTCTCTGCAGGTGCGTCTACCTTTTATTTGTGATTGCAAAACGCGATATTCGATGTTAAAAACGGACCAAATTAATGCCTTGACCAGTTCCTTACTATTTTGCGATGCTTTTCATATGACCTTTCATGTAGTCGCCGTAGTCTACTTGGTAGTGTGTTGACTTATTAGACGTAAGGCCACGGTTCAAACCCCATGCAAGACATCAAAACGAAAATATGAAAAACATATTTTTTGAGGCGACTTCCTCTCAGCAGATTTCTGGGAAAAACGCTGAGAGCAAATAAAAACCTGCCGTGAAAAAGTTTCTCAAAAATCTGTCGTTCGGAATCCACGTTCAACTGTAGGTCCCGCCACTCATGTATAAAATTGACTCACGCTACAAAAGTAAAATCTGTCGTTCGGAGACGACTTTAAACTGTAGGTCCTGCTACTCATATAACGGGTAATTTTTTTATAGCTATTATCTTTCTGGCAACACTGGTTTAAACAGCTGACGCACGTTTCGTGTTTTGTTTCACTGTCAAACATCTTCAGTTTGGTCTATAATTTAACCATGAATCGTCTTACAAACGAACAACGCCTGCAAATCATTGAATTTTATTACCAAAATGCGTGCTCTGTTAAGAAAGTTCATCGCGCACTTCTTCCATTTTATGTTCAGTTTAATCGACCCACTGAAGCGGCTAAATTTCGCATCAAATTTACATTGTTGGACATTAAACCACCAACACGCTTACGTAGAGTGCAAACTGAAGAAAATATCGCAGCTGTATCGGCCAGTGTTAATGATGAACATCAATTATCGATTCGTCGTCGCCGTTCGCGGCAATTGGGCCTCTGTTACTCAACAACGTGGAAAATTTTGCGGAAGGATTTAGGAGTGAAGCCTTTCAAAATACAGCTGGTGCAAGAATTGAAGCCGAACGACCTACCGCAACGTAGAATTTTTGGTGAATGGGCTCTTGGAGAGTTGGCCGAAGATCCACTTCTTTATCGAAAAATTGTGTTCAGCGACGAAGCTCATTTTTGGCTCAATGGATACGTAAATAAGCAGAATTGTCGATTTTGGAGTGAAGATCAGCCAGAAGCATTGCAAAAGCTACCAATGCATCCAGAAAAAGTCACAGTTTGGTGCGGTTTATGGGCTGGTGGCATCATTGGGCCGTACTTCTTCAAAGATGCTGCGAATCGTAACGTAACTGTGAATGGTGAGCGGTACCGTGAGATGATATCCAACTTTTTTTTTTGCCCAAAATGCAAGAGCTTGACTTGCATAACATGTGGTTTCAACAAGATGGTGCCACATGCCACACAGCACGCGTAACAATGGACTTATTGAGAGGGCGAGTTGGGTGAACATTTCATTTCACGTTCGGGACCGGTCAATTGGCCGCCTAGATCGTGCGATTTAACGCCTTTAGACTATTTTTTGTGAGGCTATGTTAAAGCTGCTCATGTCTCATTGAAGCATTTATTCGTGAGATACCGGCCGAAATGTTGAAAAGAATATGCCAAAATTGGACTAAGCGGATGGACCATTTGAGGCGCAGTCGCGGTCAACATTTGCATGAAATAATCTTCAAACATTAAATTATATGGACCGTACTATCGATTCAAATAAAGATTTCATGCAGATTTTCTGAATTTTATGTGTATTTTTTTTTGAAAAATTTTCCTTTAGCTCTTAAAGAATCATCCAACGCACACAACATAAGTGGTGTGAGAAGCTAGGTCGTAATCCTGACTGAAGGGTTGTAATGAGCAATTATGTTATGTTTCATATGACCCTTACTCACGAGCTTTAATATTTCAGTGATTGCGTATCAGAGTCAATTATGGAGTCACATTCACATTCATTTTAAAACCTCGGGAATTTATTCTTCAAATCTTTTTCCATGAAAACCCATTTCTTATAAGACAGTTTTTTTTTCTCTTGTATTTGTTTTTGCCTTTTATTTCTGAAATCATTCCTTTGGGCTTTTGACCAAAGGTAGGAAAGGTCATGTATTATTATACCAGCACACATATGGCATTAAAAGTTTTATTTTTTTTTTCTTTTTTGTTTAAGCCATTATGGTTTTATTTTAGCCATATTTGCTACGCGTGTCTGTCTGTTTTGTTGTTTCTCTTTTTTTTTGGCCATGTTTATAATAATAATCATTAACTTTTACTGCCTATATGTATGTATGTATGTAGTTGGTTGGTTGTTTGGTAAGAATAAAACAGAAAAAAAAGAAGAAGAAACATGAGAATAAATAAATAAATGTAAACACCATGAATGTTAACAAATAAACCATGATGATGTTTGTTGTAAATCTTAAGTTTCTCTCGTATAAGGCTTTAGAGAAACTTTAAACAACAACAAATATGGCTTAAACTAAACGAAAAACGTTAAGAACAAATAAAACTTTAAAACGTTACAATGAACGAAACTCAAATGGCTTACAAACCAACAATAAAAATAAAAGAAAAAGCATCGTGATGATGATCGCTTGTTCTACATGCCTTATGCTCGCATAAGAATGCACAGGCAATGAGAAGCAGAAGAAAAGCAACAACAAAACAAAAAACAAAGAAGGAATACCAACAAACATTAATTCAAATTTTCAAACAATTGTGTACTTAACAACACGACACCCTACTCTGAAATAGGTCGACATAAGCAGTTCAAAGATTTCAAACACTCCGTAGTAAGATTTATTATCTCTTGAATCGCCTGAAATCTTTTGAAGGAGATGCATCTGATCACCTTAAACGTCTTAGGCAAGAGGTATACAATACAACGTTGATAGACCAGACTTCTTTTGTTCCGCTCTTGTAAAATAATTCCATAGGCAAACGCATGTCACTTCACTTGAATCAATACTTAACTCTACAGCTCTTCAGGAGTTTCGCAACAATTCCTTGGGAACTCTGCTGCCACTTGGGTGAAGATTAAAATTTTCATGTGTTGAATCGATTAGGTCAACGAGCTAAGACAGGTTTTCTTTTTCCTTTGTACGTTTCGTGAACGTTTGGCAAAATCTGGTTTTAATTGGGAAGTAAATTAACGGACTTTTTGGAAATTGGTTTCATTTTGTCGAAGTAAACATGCTGAGGTTACTTTAAGTTCGCTATATTCGCTATTCTTTTTAAATTAGTCCATCTGTCGTTGTCAAGAAAAATCGTTCTCTGCCAACATGTATTCCTCTGATGTTCGTTGGTGATGTGTATGCTCTTTGGCGAGTCAGAGCTCCGGGAATCTCCTGGATGGATTGTAATGCAAATGGTTTGCGCTTTCACCCCTATTCGCATCTCGATTCTTGTCTAATTTCCCTTTGTGCCTGTAGTTTTATTACATACTAATTTAGTTCATTTCCGCCAAGTCCGAATTCTAACAATTTCCTCCAGTTGGTGTAGGTCGATCTGGCATATGCTTTCTACAACCTTGAATGTATTAATAAATCGTTATCTAGATATAGATTATCCCTGAGTGGGCTCAAAACGTAGCCAATATTTTGATATTTCTTTAAAAAATTTCTTTATGGATCCACTACTTCTTTACGTTATTTCACGTTTCTTCTGTTGATCAGGTTGTCGATATTTAAAATGAGCATCGATCGCTCTGTATTTACATCTTGTTTCATTGTTTTTAAATTTTGATTGTGAGAAAAGCATGCTGCAGTTCTATTGAAAGACTCTCAAAGCCGGCTGGCCATTTACAACTCTATAGTTGTGCTGATAGTGGACTAGAGCAGCAGGCTCTCTATGCTGAATTTTTCGAAGACAATTTTTTTTTTAATTTCTCACTCACTGATTATGTTAACAAAGAAAACTGTTGTTTATTTGGCCCAGAAAGCTCAGAGTTGGTTGTTGAAAAGCCATTTCATTCGTCAATAGTAACTGTTGAGTGCATATTATCTACCGAGGTTGCCAATGAGCCATATTTTTACAAGAACCTTTACTGCCAGTTTAGAACACTATGGCCGTATGATAGTCGATCTGATTTTGGTCTGCAATTAACGATTTCTTAAACAGAACGGTATGTGTTTCCAACAAAACGGTGTCATGAGCCACACAACACGATTGATTTTGATTTTATTGCCTAAGAATATTATCATAATCACGCCTTTAAACTTTTTATGGGGTACGTGACGGACACGATAAAGCATTTTAAAACGAACATTCGTCAAGTTATCGATGAGATACCATCTCAAATTTGCGAAAATTTGGTGGAAAATTATCTCATTAAGATTGACTATTCCAAACCGTCTGGAGGTAGTCAGTGTACTTCATCAGGGTTCAAGTATTATAATGAAATAAAATATTTCTTCGAAATTATAACTTCAGGAGTATTTTATTTAACACGTTCACGCCGGCGCGTACTATCGGTGGCCCGCAGTAGACTCTCTTACCGAGCGAGCGTACCGACGGTGGCCCGCACCAAACTGTCTCATTGGGCGACTTGTACCACCGGTGGTACGCAATTGATCATGCTATTAGACGATACATAATACCTATTAGTTAGATCTTGCCGAAAAAATAGACCTGAGAGTAACGTCACGATAGAGCAAAAGGTATTAAGCGCAGCCGCCCGTAGGTGACAAGCATGAATTAAAGCTCCGGCGTGAAAGTGTTAATTTTACTTTGAAATGCGAAAACTGAATATCTTTTTATAACACAATAGCGTTTACACATTGTGCTTTTTATTTTTACTATAACAGACTGAAAATTATCTTCGGCTCTGCTTAAGCTTTATTTATATGCAGTTTGGTAACTTCTAGAAACGTAATGTTGATTTGTTATTGTATTATATTTTTCGTTTACATTTCAATTTGTGTATACGTACCTACTGTTCAGTAAACCCTCGTTATTTATAAACGATTAAACATAAAATATCGGCCGCTAATCGATACAAAAAAAATCTACACTACAGTGACAAAACAAATAAGAGCAAGAGCGTGAGCGCGTGAGAGAAAAAACATGTAAATTATTTTGTATTTATTTCGGTGTTGTACTACGAGTAGGTTTGCATTTCTTCGGCCTTTACCCAAATTTAAATGCAGGAAGGTGTTGTTGTATTGTTGTCGTTAAATATATGTACATACATGCATGCACATACTCTGTTGTGTTGTGTTTATATTTGTTGTTGGTTGTATTAAATCTTTGCGTGGATTACTGGTTTATTGTTATTATTTTTTGTAGCTGTTGTTATTGTTGCCGTTGTTGTTGTTGTTGGTAATGATCGTGTAAAGTAGCGCGGTGAACGAACTTAAAGTAGTTTGACTGGAAAGTAGAAGAAATGCTATGAATGTTGATGTTACTGTGTTTGTTTTTATTTTTTCTTTTTCGTTTCGTTTATGTTCTTATTGAGTTTATGTTTTCATGAGTGTGTGTGAGAGAGAGCGAGGGAGAGAGAGTTTATGTATTGTAATCTGGGCTTCGTTTCTCTTATTCTCAGTTTAAGCAAATACTGGCTATAAAGAGAGTGTTTGCGTTTTTTTGGTTATTTTCTTATTTTAAATATATGAATAGGAAATAACACACACACAAAAAAGAACGTGTTTTTTTATTGTTTTTCTCTCTCTTTTTCTGTTATTAATTTTTAAACATAAAATTTATTGGGTTTTTAGTTTATTGTTATTGTTATTGTTATACGACTGTGTTATGGTTATTCAATAATACCATCATCGTCATCATCATCTCATACAATTTAAATGTCATTCCCCTATAAAAACTGATTTGTTTTATATTTTTAATGAATAATTCAGTTTAAATTTATTTTTTTTATGATTTTTTAAATACCATATCTTAAACGGAATGTGTATGAATTTGTTTACCTTAATTATTTAATTAATTTGTTCGCTTTGACTGACGTCTGACTTCTGCTTTCATTTAAATGAGGCCCCCGATTAACCGGTAACTTGTACCTTTAAATTACGAATAATAATGAAACGTGCTCTAATTTCATTTCATTTATTTCTTGTCATTTATTTTTTACATTTTTCTTTATTTCTTTTCTGTTATTTTGCATCAACACTTTTAATTGTTAATTTATCTACAGCTCATCACAACATCTTTTTAATTTGAAATTTTTTTTTCGCAAGAACGTGCTCTGCTGACCTATACATGTTGTGTTTTCCATTAGCCGAATACGAATAATACCACGGGTTACTAAAAGTGTGCTGTGGGAAAATTCTTTTAAATGGAAAGCAAAAAATCTGTTGTTTTTTGTTTTTTCTATATTCAATAGGGAATTGGGTGTAAACAGATTTAAAAAGATATATATTTTGCAACAGTCAGAAGCTTTCTGTGTTTATGGTATGCAAGTTAAGGCTTCTCTTTAACGAAAGTATTTGAGATTAACCCTGTACTCTTGATTTCTCATCGTTGTTTTCAAAATACTGTCAGTTGTTTAAGCGGCATTACCTCTAATCATTGTATTGCCCTTCAAAGGCTTAAACAAGTTGTCAAGGTAACGGCATTCGAACGAAATTCGGCAAACAACGAAAAATGAGCCGTCTACAGAGAGAATTATTTCCCAGAAATTTTCTTCTACAATCATTTGATTGCACATCATTGCTCAAACCCTGTTAAAGTTTTGATAAACTCATGACAATCACGTCCACAAACTGGTCAATTCATTTAGAAATTTTTTTGCACAGAAATCTATATCCATTCATCATATCATGGCAGTGATAGTTTCAATAATCTCCACTACATTACAATCACCGTGGCAATGGCCAACAGGCATTGGTGTTCTCTGTCAATGCTGCAAAGCAAACCTGAACTTAAACGTGAACAGTAACAGTAAAGCTGTTGTTTTATCGGCAAGAGGACTACAATAGAAAGTTGTTCTCTCGTTTAAATATTTCCTAATCGGGGGACTTCCTTCATGGAAAACCGTGATGAAAATGTTTGTACTTTATATACCTTAGGATTATAACCGCATTGCTCACATCATGCATGGGCGACTTCAAACAACAGTTTTGAGAAACTTGTAATGTTTTTTTTTTTTTTTTTGCTCAGAGTTTTTACTACAATACTGTTCAGGTTCAAGTTTGAAAGATTTTTTGTTTGCATATCGTTTTGTTCGAATACCGAGGGTACTCGTCTAATTAGTGAATACACTACTTACTAGACTATGTCGACTCTTTTAAGTGAAGGTAATACAGCTTGAGAAACACTGGAATTATTTTATAGTCCTCTTTTCCATTTCATTGTTTTGAAAGCCGCTCTCCGACTTTGTTTATCATGTTAAATGTATCCGTTTAGAGCCACACTAGGCCAAAACTATTTTGAAACAGTTCTTGGATCGTATTATCCATCATAGTCCCTTTTAAGTTCTCTACGCCCCCCAGATTTGTCGAGGCATCTGTTTAGCGCGTAATTTTCTAATCTATTTCCGCTCAGCCATTTCTTCAGGGTTGGAAATAACAACCAGTCGTAGATAAGAGTAAGTAAGGTTCTACTAGGAATCAGTACAATTTTAGTCATAAGAAAGTTAAAGCTTGTGGTTTTAAATAACCTGCTAAAGACCTCTCAAACCTATCAGACATGCTTGCAGTATCGAATTTTAGGGTACAACAGTTGTTTATTGTAAAAACTGTTACAGGTCCTTCCGATATCAAGTTCTATATATGAACGCAATAAATTCAAATTACATTTATTGCCTTAACATAGCCTAGCTAGTTTTTTAATTTCCATTTGTCTATTAAAAAATATCTAACAATCCGTTTTTATTTTATTTTCTTTTCAGGTAATTTTCCCCTTTTCGTATTTCTATAAAATAACAGGTAAAATTAATGCATGAATTTTTTTATTTTAAATAAATATTGTGTGTTCAAAATAATAGTGCGTTTACAAAATTCGACCAATAATGAGCGCCATTTCCTTGTATCTGAAACGTGTCGTTTTGACCGCTACATTTTACCATTTTTGGCATAAAGCCAGTGTTGAACTACTGGGGTTAATGAACGAAAACCTGCCCCTATTAGGTTTCTTATGCATCTATGTAGTTTAACTTTAAACCATTAAAGGAAGAGTTCTGCTCTGTAGTTCAAATAATAATCTGCTTCAGCAAAGTCTCGGGATATATGGTAAATGATTAAAATTTCCGTGCCAAAGCCCTCTCACCAAAGCCGATTCATCTAAGTTATGTGTGGTCAGTCGTAGTCATGATCAATTGATCCTTTGATCAATTCTGATTATTGAACGACAGATTATTTGTAAATAGTGGTGATCAGAATCACAGTCATAGTCATAGTGAATAATTTCCAATCAATCACATCAGCCACATAACATACTGTTACGTTCTTACCTTTTTAGAAACGTTTAAATATGAGTTCGTTAATTGTAAACAAAATAAAAACAAATATGTGTTTAATTTCACTTGAACTCCTTACTATCTTTTGGGCCACTGTTCGAACTTGCACCACGTACATACATTTACAACAATAACTACTATTTACTAGATCTTTACAATGGCGTTCTGTTTTGTTCACACGCAACTTCACACAAGGCTGACTAAATTCTTACTGACTGTTGCCTGCTTCGTCTTGCCCTTTTATAGTCCAACACAACAGTCTAACGAACGTTCTGGAAGTGGAAGGTTCGTGTTCTCGCCTTCTCGAGAACTCTATCGCGACCACATTGTTGTTTGTGCATTCCGCACGCTTGTCTATCCCTCATGCTTGTTGTTGTTGGTTTACTTGGAACGTGTTCAATGCATTTGTGAGTGTGCATTTGTGTCGTGTGTATTGTGCCCACATTGCCTCTTATTGCGTTCGCTTTCGTTATCTATCTCTTTCATAGTCATGGTCTTTGTTTTTGTAGCTCGTTTCGTTTCCATTTGCGTAACAATACATTTCTTATATTTCGTCCTGGCGTTGGTAACGTATTTTTCGTGCGGCTTTATCGTACATGAGCCACTGTTCATCGTACGTAATCAGACTCTTTCAAACGTTACGCATCGTTGCATTTTAGCAGTGAATTGTAAATAGAATTTGCATCCAAAATATCGATTGAAACTGTTGTTTAATATTTGGGGACTGCTGCTTATATGTCTTCTATGTTTTCAAATAGTGTTCAATTGACCACAAAATCATTATTATCGCTGCTGTTTTTCTAGTTGACTTTGTAAATTTCATGAGCTTTTTCAATATTTTACGATACATTCTTACCTTTTCTGTCATACGAAAGAGAAGGCCATAGGTTAGGTTAGATTAGAGGACGTGTACTTGTCAATTAAGACGAGTACAGTACCCGGAGGTCGAATTGACCCATTGTACAACGTCCTAGTTTCTCACATCACTTATATTGTGTGTGTTAATTTTTTATACATGCGTGGTAAACGCACAGAATGGTGCAATATCCTGTAAAGTCTTTTAGCAAAGTAAAGCTTAAACTAGCACCCTTAAAACAAGCCATAATGCTGCCTAATATGCTACTGGCATAACCAAAATTTTCTCGAACTTAAACGACAGATTTTTGGCCAATTTTTCACAGCAATTTTTATTTACGCCGACAGCTTTTTACCAGAATACTGTTGAGATGAGATCGCCGAATGGAATATTTTTCACAAGTCGTTTCGCTTTGTTCGAGGTGTCCGAGCTGGGGTGTGAACCACAGACTCTCATCTAATAAACCCACACTATCTACTAGACACTTAATATCAATCCTTGGCGTTTGGTGAATAAATCATGTGGACTTTGGTAACTGCAGATTTTGTTACACAACATTCCAACAATTGTTCCACTACCGTGGCAGTAGACAGAATTTCTTACTTCTATTGAAACAAAAAATATTTCTTCGTCAAAACCTCTGAGGGTGAATGAAATCCGCATAATAAGTTCCTCTTAGAATCTGCCGTTCGGTGTCGTGGTTTCCATCTTTCATACATAAGACTAACACAGACAACGTGGGTGGTGTGAGTAGATAGGTTGTAATCCTGCCTAAAGGGTTGTAATGGCCACTTAATTAAGTAATTTCTGATAATATTTTTTGAGAACTACCAACGTACTTGAAATAATCATACTATGGCCTACCCGCGTTTCTCTAAATCTTGATTATTTTAATTAAAAAAAAAAAATGTTTTCCCAATATTTTTGGGAAAATCGAAAGAACGTTTTTTTATAAAGGGTGTTTTTTATAGAGGTATAGAACTTTAAGTTGCAATAAAACAACGATGGATTATTCGATTGACATGAATTTTATTTATCCGAAAGATAATCTTGTGGCATTAAATTTTAAATATGATTTCTGGCATATGACCGCCACGGCTGGCGCGGATGTAGTCCAATCTGGACGTCCAATTTTCGATGACTTTTTCCAACATTTGTGGCCGTATATCGGCAATAATACGGCGAATGTTGTCTTCCAAATGGTCAAGCGTTTGTGGTTTTACCGCATAGACCAATGACTTTACATAGCCCCACAGAACGTAGTCTAGCGGTGTTAAAACAAAAGATCTTGGAGGCCAATTCACAGGTCCAAAACGTGAAATTAGGCGGTCACCAAACGTGTCTTTCAATAAATCTATTGTGGCACGAGCTTTGTGACATGTTGCGCCGTCTTGTTGAAACCACATCTCCTGGACATCATGGTTATTCAATTCAGGAATGAAAAAGTTAGTAATCATGGCTCTATACCGATCACCATTGACTGTAACGTTCTGGCCACCATTGTTTTTGAAAAAGTACGGACCAATGATTCCACCAGCCCATAAAGCGCACCAAACAGTCAGTTTTTCTGGATGTAACGGTGTTTCCACATACACTTGAGGATTACCTTCACTCCAAATGCGGCAGTTTTGTTTGTTGACGGAGCCATTCAACCAGAAGTGCGCTTCATCGCTAAACAAAATCCGCTTATGAAAATCGGGAACAATGGTAATCTCGTTTTCGGCCCATTCGCCGAATCTACGCCTTACTTGATGATCGTTTGGCTTCAATTCTTGCACGAGTTGGATTTTGTAAGCACGCAAACCAAGATCCTTCCGCAAAATCTTCCATAAAGTGGATGGACACAGATCCAATTCCTGTGCTCGATGGCGGATGGACTCATTCGGGTCTTCCTCAATGCTACGCTCTACAGCAGCAATAGCTTCTTCTGTACGCACCGTACAGCGTCTCTGGGGATGCGAGTTATCAATAAGAGTAAACGTGGTGCGAAAACGTTCAATGGTTAATCGAATTAACTGCTCTGATGGCCGATTTTGTCGACGATAAAATGGACGTAGTGCGCGATACGTTTTCCGCACAGAACCATTATTTTCGAAATAAAATTGCACTATTTGCAAGCGTTGTTCAGGCGTGAGTCTATTCATGATGAATTGCCAAACCAAACTGAGAATAAATCACTTGACAGCTGTTAAATCGGTCGCCATCTTGAAAAGTAATGCCAACTTAAAGTTCTATACCTCTATAAAAAATACCCTTTATAGTAATTGTTAAACACCCGCATGAGATAGCCATCAATATTCATTTCTGAAAATTTAGAAGAAACCAAAAATTATAAAATTTGTCAAAAACAATCAAGGAATTGATTTGCTAATGCCGTCTCTATGATGATGATTAATCATCATAAACATGATAAAATAACAGTACAGATGCTATCAAGAAGAGGCGATAAGAATGTTAATGATCATTACAACAACTTAATAACAGAATTGACCATGATTTAGTAAAAGAAAGCAGCAATAAACACACATTGTTTTCCGTGTTTTTTTTTTTTTTTGTTTTGTTTTGTTATGAAACATGACTTATTAGTTCTTGTAGTTGTTTTTGTAAATGTTTTGTTCGATTGGACATGCTACAGTAGCATAAGAACAACAACAACAACAAGCAACAACTTATACTCATGGGGCATCGAAAATGTCGACAATTTGTAGGAAAAAATTATGAAACGAACAACAACAAAAATCACAGGAAAGTCACTACGAAACGCACACACACATACACAGAGCATTTTTTCAATATTAACTGTTGTATGTGTGTATATTGAGTATTTACCAGATGTGAGGCTTATACATGGGGATACCGGTACATGTCATGTAGCATTACAAGACATCGATAGTTCTACACTTTTTCTTTACTTTTGTTGTTGAAGTTGTTGTTCGTTTGCTTTTTTCTTCTTTTTTTTCTTCTCATCATTATCATCTAAAAATACCCAGTAACTGCTGCTGTTTGTGCAGTTTATGATGATGATTCTTTTTGTTTTTGCCGTAAATTGTTGCCGACATACTCGTATATGTTCCATATGTCATTTGCTTCCTTAATTTTCTTTTTATTTTCTTTTTTACGATTTTCCTGGCTTTCCTTTCTCTTTTTCAAAATTTTGTTCTCATATGCCATCACTTACGTACATATGTACATAGTTGACCAGTCCAACAACAACAACATATTGTGTAGCCACTTAAACTCTTGTGTTCCCTCTCTGCTGTTGTTGTTAAGGAAAACTCATTGACATGGACATCGACATTATCGACCGACATCTCATCATGATCATCGTATCGAAAACAGCATCATCGTTTATAATTGAAGTTCACGTGTAAAATCTGGTAAATGTTTGTGGTCTAAATACCATCTAACCTGTAATAATAAGAACAACAACAACACTAAAAGTGTTGAAGAAAATTTAAGTCAAAAAGACACAACAACAGCAGCAATAAACGCCATTAACAAAAAAACTAAAGAGATTGTCTCTGTGATTCTGTGTCTCTTCGAGTTCATTTCCCTTCCTTTCCATTGTTCCTGTTGTATTCAACAGGAAATCTTGACCGTAAATAATGCAATAATAGTGTGTGTGTAAAAACGAAAACAATTTTTAATACGAAGAGAATTCTAATGCGTTGAGAACTTCATATTCAATACACTGAGAGAATAAAAAAAGATGCAAATCAAGAACATAATGTGATATTCTAAAGCGTTAAGTTATCGTGCATATCGTGTCATCTAAAAGTAGACACAACAGAGCAGCTGCGATTGTCTTACAATACGTAAAATAAAGTTCTTTCAAGTAAATCAACTGCAAGCAGTTCCTTTTCCTTCTCCTTCTTCTTCACAACAAGGGCTTCTGCTCGCTTAGAAATCAACTCTGTCGCTGCGAAGGCATGTTATCGATGTACAAGGTGAGTTATCGTGAAGCTAGTCATTAGACATCTAGCAGCAGAGCAGTTTAATTTCAGAGGTAAGGGTTTCGCTAAACCTTACATAAATGGTGTTTTTTATAAAGGTATAGAACTTTAAGTTGGCATTACTTTTCAAGATGGCGACCGATTTAACAGCTGTCAAGTGATTTATTCTCAGTTTGGTTTGGCAATTCATCATGAATAGACTCACGCCTGAACAACGCTTGCAAATCGTGCAATTTTATTTCGAAAATAATGGTTCTGTGCGGAAAACGTATCGCGCCCTACTTACATTTTATCGCCTACAAAATCGTCCATCAGAGCAGTTAATTCGATTAACCATGGTACGTTTTCGCACCACGTTTACTCTTATTGATAACTCGCATCCCCAGAGACGCTGTACGGTGCGTACAGAAGAAGCTATTGGTGCTGTAGAGCGTAGCATTGAGGAAGACCCGAATGAGTCCATCCGCCATCGAGCACAGGAATTGGATCTGTGTCCATCCACTTTATGGAAGATTTTGCGGAAGGATCTTGGTTTGCGTGCTTACAAAATCCAACTCGTGCAAGATTTGAAGCCAAACGATCATCAAGTAAGGCGTAGATTCGTCGAATGGGCCCAAAACGAGATTACCGTTGTTCCCGATTTTCATAAGCGAATTTTGTTTAGCGATGAAGCGCACTTCTGGTTGAATGGCTACGTCAACAAACAAAACTGCCGCATTTGGAGTGAAGGTAATCCTCAAGTGTATGTGGAAACACCGTTACATCCAGAAAAACTGACTGTTTGGTTCGCTTTATGGGCTGGTGGAATCATTGGTCCGTACTTTTTCAAAAACGATGGTGGCCAGAACGTTACAGTCAATGGTGAGCGGTATAGAGCCATGATTACAAACTTTTTCATTCCTGAATTGAATAACCATGATGTCCAGGAGATGTGGTTTCAACAAGACGGCGCAACATGTCACACAGCTCGTGCCACAATAGATTTATTGAAAGACACGTTTGGTGACCGCCTAATTTCACGTTTTGGACCTGTGAATTGGCCTCCAAGATCTTGTGATTTAACACCGCTAGACTACTTTCTGTGGGGCTATGTAAAGTCATTGGTCTATGCGGTAAAGCCACAAACGCTTGACCATTTGGAAGACAACATTCGCCGTATTATTGCCGATATACGGCCACAAATGTTGGAAAAAGTCATCGAAAATTGGACGTCCCGATTGGACTACATCCGCGCCAGCCGTGGCGGTCATATGCCAGAATTCATATTTAAAATGTAATGCCACAAGATTATCTTTCGGATAAATAAAATGCATGTCAATCGAATAATCCATCGTTGTTTTATTGCAACTTAAAGTTCTATACCTCTATTAAAAAAAACACCCTTTACATACATAATTGGTCATTACAACCCTTTAGTCAGGATTACGACCTAGTTTCTCTAAGCTTCTCAACCCTTAAAACAGTAGCTAAACACACTATATTCTTATTGTCTGAGACGTAAGCTTTAGAATACTTAAAGATTTTCTAAATATATGGATCTGAGCATTCACTTTCTCACTATGAAACTATGTCGTCTTCTTGCCTCAAAGAGCTCAAGATATTTCTACAAAGTTCAGCACACGCTTTAACCTCTTAACTGGGTATGAGGTTATGTATTTCGTCATACGTGAAGTACTTCTTTAATGGGAATGACGACCGCTTGGATTTCCACGCTGTTTAAGAGTCACACAATTTAATAAAAAAAAAATTTCCTTTTGCGCCATGGCAAAATCCTTTGGTAAATGCGACAGAGGCCCCACCTCTAACTCGCAGTTATCAAATCCCATTTAGGACTTGTTGTTATTCTCTTGATGCTCAGAACAAACGTTTGTAAATATTAAAGGATTATTCAGTGAATTTGTGTCCACATTACTAAGTGTCTTGGTGTTCACATTTGTTTTACTCGCAAAGGGTCTTGCCAAGAATCTTTTGCCAGCATTTGAACTGCATGTGGTTGGTAGCAAGTCTTTTGACAGGGCGCTGTAGACTCACTGTATACTTACACCCTGGACCCCCATGTCTCGAGCCCAACACGTGGGTTTTGTGACGATGACAATGGATCATCTGAACGCATTATTGTGGCATTTCTTTGCATTCCAGCAAGAAACTCCTGGGTGTACTATTTTATTGCTAACACCAGCTAACAGCAGCCTGAAATTTGTCTAGTCAATAGGCTTGAAGGAAACACCGCGTTAGTTGGGGTATAGAGAAGTGATCAGTAATCGAGACAGTGACATAGACGTATGTTATCTGTAATGGAAGGATCAATAGCTTGCCATTGTTATTTAAAGGCAGATATGGATGATTGAGAGATTGTGATTGTTATTCACATCCAAGAATGAAGAAAAAGCTTCATTTCTCATTATAAGTCTGATCGATAACTATAATATTATTGATGGTTTGTATGACTTCCTTAAAGAATCATTGGACTCTCGTAATGCATTTCCATCTTATTTGGTTACTACTTTCGTATTTACTTTGATTTATTTGCATTAAACAAGTTTTGTATTGTAAGTTTTAGAATGGAAGGGTTGCCATCCATCTTTATCAAGAAGCAATAACCTTTTGCGTTGGGTTGTTGTATTGGATGGTGTGGTGAGGAACATTGGCTAATGAGTCCTACATAACATACATAATTGGTCATTACAACCCTTTAGTCAGGATTACAACCTAGTTTCTCACGCCACTGATGTTGTGTGTATTAATTTTATGCATGTGTGGCAGGACTTACAGTTTAAAGTTGATTCTGAACGACAGATTTTTGAGTAACTTTTCATGGCAATTTTATTTACTCTCAGAGTTTTTGCCAGAAATCTGCTGAGTGGATGGCGCCAAAGAAAAATTTCTTCCATATTTAGGTTTTGATGTCTGACCTGGGGTTTGAACCGAGGTTTCACGTCTAATAAGCCATCACACTACCTACTAGACCACGGCTAATGAATCCTACTATTTCCTAAAATATGTCATTGCCTGAGCATTCTATGATTATCGATTTTGATTATTTTCTGAGGGGAAAAGCCCTTCGTATACTTACTTATTTAGTTGATCATAACAACCTTTCCTCTGATACGAACCATGTTATTCGTTTTAATTTTATCCATAACTGGTGGAACCTACAGTTTGACATCGACTTCGAACGACAGATTTGAGAAACTTTTTTCGTGACAGTTTCATTTACTCGCAGAACTGTTTGCCAGAATAGAGAGAGGAAATTATCGAAAGATATTTATTTATTAACTACAATGCAATTATAAATTATATTTTAATTATATACGAGCTGACTAACTTGATCATATGCTCGTTACTGTAAACAACACAAGCAGCGCCCGTATGTCAAAACGTTCCGAGTACGTATAACCTCAAAAATGTCAAGCTTTACGATAGAGCTGTCAGTAGGCAGATTGCAACACTAGGGTTGTATATATATTGGAATATATTAGGATTATATACGAGCAGAATAACTTGCCCATATGCTCGGTGTAGTGACACAGACCTGAGTCTCTGTTGGGAATCGAACGCACGACCCTCACGCCAATAGTGTATCACTTTACCCACTAGACTACCAGGGCACCCAGCTCACCGAAGGATATATTTCTCATATTTCGTTTCATTTTGTTGCAGATGTAAAAACTGAACCTTAAGTCACTATAGTCTTCAGCTGCCGAATCAAGAAATGATGAATTCCATATGACAATTGTTTTCGGTTATTTGCTTGATAAGGTCTTTATAGTGCCTGACAACAATTCTAAGGATTTCAGTTTCGAATGAAACAGAAAATAACTGGAATTATTTACTCTCTTCACTCTCTTCACTTCTTCTTCTCTCTCCTGCGATTAGAGGCAAAAACTGTGATTAATTCCCAGCATTTTCTTACATTTTTAAGCAATTGTTCTCTCAGTGCATTGGCATTAGAATGAACTCAAGAGTCAACACTCTCAATTGATGGCTCGCCTCAATAATGTTCCGCGTGTGTGTGTGTGTGTGTCTCTGTCGTTAGGTAAAATGGAAAAATATACCCCCCTCCCCCCTTCTCACTCTCACTCTTCATAAACAGATATTTTATGATGATTTTCTGATTTTATGCTGCCTATGCTGTATGTGTGCATGTTGTATTGTGTGTGTGTGCATGTGTTGTGGCATGTGAATGCAACACTGGAAATTGGCAAAAACTAACGGTAATTTGTGTTACTCTTGTTCTGTTCATCAAACTGGTTTTATGGAATTACACAAACGGGCCAAAGAACTAGAAGAAGCACTGCTACTACACAATGAATCCAATAAGACGATAACAACAACAATAAAAAAATGAAGAAGAAGATAAAAGAAGAAGAAAAACTAATGCCAGAGGAGGAGATACATTTTAACGAAGCTTAACACAGCCAGTCTCTTGCCATAATACAGAGATTTTACGCTTTGCTGGAAAGAAAGAAAATGTTTTTCATTTCAAAGCAATGAAGATGAACTCGGAAAGAAATTCAAAAGAAGAAATAAAAAAAAACTTTGATGCTGATCACCATAATCATTATCATGAGCATCATCATCATCCTCATAATCGTTGTCTTTATTGGCCAAATGCTTACATAAAATTATAGTGGAACTAACGATGAAGGCCTGTATTCTTCAGTTAAGCTTGCTTTAATATTTTCTTTCTGAGGCCATATTCATTATTTTGCCGTTGTTTTTTAGATTGTAATGTCGCCTTTTTATTTTTAAGTCCGGCTTAAAAGAAATGTTGGTTGTTGTTGTTCTTGGCTGCCTTTCTCTATGGAATTTGTGGTTATAAGAGAGGAAATAAATATATGAACAGACACACACAAATACGTTTAAATTCTTAAGCTTAAGAACACTTGGTACTCCACAACCCTACACTAAGAAGTGGCATGTGGTTTACAGGTTAACACATTGAGTGTCACGTCACCCATATTCGGGTGACAGTAAAGTTTCGGATCGGGCCGCGTCACACGTATTGGGGTGACGCTTATTTGACTACCTCCGTACAGCGGTAGGCGTGCCCTAAAGGAGTTTTTAAACGCGCTTGGCAATCAACGTGTTAAAGCTTAACTTGCGAGAAGATGAGCCTGTACCGCTTTGCTGGGACCAGAATTTTTGTTGTGGAAAGTTGTGCTTAATGAAAGGAAAGATAAAGGGGAGGCTAAGTGCGTTTGAGCAAAGAAAATAAAGTATAAAGAATGTGCATTTTAACATATTTTGGAATATTTTTCAAAAATATTTCATAACGCGGGGGGGGGGGGGGGGGGGTAAGATAGAAGGGAAGGTTACAGAAACCAAGAGCGTAACAATGCGTTGTTCTCATCGTGCGTTTTAGTTGTTTGACCACTTTTTTTATTTATTTTTCTTGTGTTAAAAACAGACGTCGGCACCAATGTCCCTCAGGGGAAGAACATCTTCGGCTTTTTACACACATAGGACACGAACATCAAGAATGTTCGTTAAAAAGAGCGTAAAAATCTTGTCAGTTTTTAAAGAAGAAGGTTCATGTCGCTTTTTCAGACTTCAATGATACACCCAAAGAAATATCACAGTAGTATTCACTAATATCAATGAGAAATGATTTCGATTTTTGGAAGAATACTTGCCAAGTTAAATACGGTGTCTTTAGGGATTTAGTGCAGTACAATTTTTCTATATTTTCCGATCACATATACATATCATTGGGTTAATAAGTAGACTTGACATTATTACTAACAATTTTCCTCTAGGTTAACACATGCCTATGGTTATGAATTGGTGGGTGAGAGAGAGAAAATAAGTTGAGAGAATTTATTTTTTTACAGCCATATAAAAGTGTTAGTAATATACTCTATTTTTATTTTCATTTCATCAACATATGTACATCTGTAAAGCTGTCTATCTTTGGCTTAATAATTTTAGATAAATAAAAATAAAATAAAAAATCGATTTTATTATTAAAAGAACATAAAGCTATCCATCTTTGGCATACAAAATTAGGCCATGTTTTTTAGATAAATAAAAATAAAAAGAATAAAAAAACATTTTTTATTAAAAGAAAAGAAAAACGAGCATTCCAAAGCATTTAAAAAAATATACTATGGGACAAAATAAAAAATAAAATACGCCCAGCTAATGACAACATTTTTAACACAAAATATTCTTCGAGTGTTATTCTGAAATAAAATGATAAAACATCCGTAACACATGCGTTATTGTCGCAGTCTGATCGACAACTAAATCAAAAACACAAGAATACATACACATGGACATACGTACGATGAGAGCAACACATTGTTACGCTCTTTGTTTGTGTTCATTTTCCTTCTTCCTCCTTCCTCCCTCTCATCAAGAAATGATTTTTGAAAATATTTTGATGAGAGCGGGTCGTAATGTTACGACCCGCCATAAGAAAATTTACTTCTACATGATGCGTATTATTTATATTCATATTCTTTGGTTTGAGGCAATCAAAACTTTTCTTGGAAAATCTTCTTAAACCCTGTGGGCTTGAGGCAATGGAAACTTTTGTTGGAGAATTAACAATAAAAGGAGATCTTAGTCATGCATCAGACTATCCAGGAATAACTTGAGAACGAGTCTTTGACTCAGGGCAGACTTTAGCCCGCTTAGGCCATTATGTCTCGAGTCCAACATGTGGATTTTGTGACGATGAGAATGAAACTTCGGAACACATTACTGCAGCATTTCTATACATTCCAGGAATAAAATCTTGAGTGAGCTAGGAATTTTTATTGTTGACACTGTGCAATATACTGAAATCCTGTCCGGGCAACAGAGTTTGAGTGGAGTACAACAGACCATGAGAAGGAATGTTTAAGATTACATGATGAACAACGTTTTTATACATACGTACCTGTGTAGAATTCGATAACGATTTTTATCGATACGTTTTAGTGCCCTACACCTACGCAACTAATCTCAGTCGATGGATTGATGTAAAGTAGCGTGTAAAATTGGTCGACTACAACAACTTTCCCCATTTTTTTGTTGTCCATTTTTAGTACGAAATTATTTTCAGTTGTATTGTTTGCTAATGTTGTTGTTTTCAAAGCTGAAGTTGTTTTCAAAGCTGGACTTGTTGTAACTTAATATAGAAAATAAAACCAAATAACCATTGCATAGCCATAAAAGAACGACAGCTTAACAAAAACGAAGCAGCTTAGAAACGTTAAGAGTCGTTTACCTTTTGGTCAACAAAAATAGACACAAAAAAAAAACGAGGAAAAAAAGGAGGGCAATGGGCTGCTTATTTGGAGGGAATAGGGTTTATGGTAATAAAGTTGTGTCATTTGTTTTTGTGTGTTGTTTAAAAGAAGATTTATTGAAACCATTACTGAACCACGAAATGTTTTTCTTTCTATTTCTATTCACTTCATTTCAATTCATTTGAGTTTCTTTCGTTGCTTTCATGCAAACATTTTTGAAATTTATTACTCAGCCTTTAGAGGAAACAAATTACTGGGGTAGAAGAGCGTTATTGTAATAATGGGAATATGAGGTATCGTAGACTTACTTGATTTTCGCTTTTTTTTGTAGGTGGGAGTAGCAGGTTTCCATTGAACCTAAGTTGCAGTCCAGAATATTGTGGTCACAAACAGTGTAAAAACGCCGTAGTCTGGTAGGTAGTGTGTTGGCTTATTTAGACGTAAAGCCAGGGTTCTAGCCCCAGGCCAGACATCCAAACAAAAACACAAAAAGTATTTCTACGGCGACTTCCTCTCAGCAGATTTCTGGCAAAAACTCTGAGAGTAAATAAAAATTGCCATGAAAAAGTTTCTCCAAAATCTGTCTTTCGGAGTCGACTTTAAACTGTAGGTCTCGCCACTCATGTATAAAATTAACACACACAACATACGTGGTGTCAGAAGCGAGGTCGTAATCCTGGCTGAAGGGTTGCAATCACCAATTATGTATGTACGTTACATACATAACAGTGGCACACTGCACTCAAACTGAACTTAACCATCGGTTTTTTCGGAGTCACAACTCAAATTGATTTTGAATTTTCCCCTTTCAATTTATTGACGGTTTCCTGATGACAAGCTTCTGCCACAGACGATGAATTGATGTCTAGAGAAACCCATCAATTATTTGCTATATTTTCGTCCTTTACTGTAAAAACAAAGTCTTTTTGATTGTTACTGAAACTGCTTTATGAGACTTCTGGGGCACATGTCAACTATGACTCTATTACGAGCAGAGATCAGCAATGAGTATTCAAAAAGATGAGTAAAATCGAATCATACTCATAATTTCTGATACTTAAGTGTACGCATTCATACTTATTTTAATATCATGGAACCCCCTACTCATACTCAAAGTTTGAAGTACTCATCACACTCATACTTAACAACACGTATGATGTTGTTGATTTCGACTCTCCTTTACTCAACATTTACAAGAATCACAAACTAAGTATGATACACGTACGACCACTGCAATTCGAGTCACTCGAATCATTTCTAAGTACTTCTCTAAATTTATGAATCTAAATGAGTAGACGTATGAATCAAACATATTTCGAATGGTATGAGTTTGATGTCAACGTTGTACTCATACTCATTGCAACCTGTACTTATAAATCAACGTTGTGGTGAGTACGAATGAATCAGAGTACATAGTTAAATTTCAATATTGTTGACCCACTTATATTCAAAATTTCATGAGTGCTTATGAGTAGCGAAAAAACGATTCATTTTTTCACTTTTCTCTGTTTATGAGCGCTTTTAAAACTATGTGCGTTGTCCTGATCGGAAACGAAATAAATATGATGACTTTACCCACCTCCTGTATTTTCCATTGTAAGGGTTCTAAACGTTGTAGCCGAGTCAATTTAGTGTTCATTTTGAATAATTTAATATGAATTTTAGCCAAACGCTTTACTTTTAATGGTTTTAAAGCATGCCAGGGCACTTACCTTGAACAGCGTTATATACAACACCAACAGATGTTTTTACAAGGGATATTCGCCTTGCAATTAAGGGCCTCATTTTTAGGGAATTTCGTACTCCCCCGGCTCTTGTCTAAGAAAATTATTTGCATCGTAAATACAACCATTCTGAGAGAGAAGCGAATTGACCGTTTTATACGAATTAATTCTGCGGCAAAACTTTAATGTTCTGTTGTTCCTATTTGGGCCCCAGACAAGATTATTGTTTCCCAATGTCCGAACGTGTCTGACATATTCTTATAAAAATCCTTAACGAAATAGCAAAATCTATAAATTTGTAACACGTGCTTTACAAAACAATATCCGCCTATGATTTCGTTTTGAAAATCAATTCCAAAATCATTTCCAAAAATACTCAGGGGATGTATCCTACTTATCCAATGCATTATGTTGGAGCTACGAATAAGGAGTGTGAGGAGGAGATTTGATTCCTTGGACGCTCCGGCTAATTATATGAGAGTTGAATTCTATTAACTCGCCCTAATCTAGTAGGTAGTGTATTGGCTTATTCGCCCAAGGACTCGGTTCAAACACCCGGTCAGACATCTCCAACATCTCTGAAATACGAAAATATTTTTCTCCGGTTACTTTCTCTCAGCAGTCTTCTAGGGGAAACTCTGACAGTAAAAAAATTTGCAATGAAAAGTTCCTCAAACATCTGTCGTTCGGAATCGATTTCAAACTGTTGGTCCTGCCACTCGTATGTACATATATAAAATTATCACACGCCCACATAAGTAGTGTGAGAAGCTAGGTTGTAATCCTGACTAAAGGGTTGTAATATCCAACTACAGTTTGTCAAAAAAATCTTTGCACATAGAGAAAAATAAAAAAAACTTCGAAAAATTCATTGATTTCTAATATAAATAACCAACTTTTTCATTTTTTTCAAACAGGATTTTATAAACATATGTTTTGTTAATATAATAAATAAAAAACTTTTATAACAATGAAAATATTCTAATGTAAAATATTAAAAAACAAAAACAATTCAATTTTACTGCTGTCAAAAAAATGTTTGCACACTTGATAAAATATTAAAATTATGCAATTTTTTTTTAAATTATAGTGCTAATATTTTGTGTGTCCACCTTGAGCATCAATCACCGATTGTAGACACCTTCTCATGGATTGAATAAGCTTCGGAATGTCATATTCTAATGGTATTTTTCCCATTCTTCTTTGATGAACTTTATCAATTTGTTTTTATGTGTGGGCGATCTTTTTCCTACCTTTTTCTTTAGATGAACCCACAAATTTTCGATAGGGTTAATATCAGGACTTTGGACAGGAGTATCAATAACTTTGGAGCAGTTGTAAAGTAACCTGGACTTACATAAATAAGATTTATGTTTAGAATCTTTTTCTTGATAGTACTTGTAATTAAATTTATTCGGATTAACCGGGTCAATAAAACCAAATTTCTTAATGCTGGCCGTCAGTTCATTTTTTAAAATATCAAGATATACTTCCTTAGTCATTATTTCATCCAAAATCCTGATTACACCAACTCCCTTGCTGGATATACAGCCCCATACCATTACGGACAGTTTTCCAAACTTTACTTAGGAATAAGATTTTTATTTTCTAATGCTGTCAGAGGCTTACGCCAAACTCTTTGCGGTCCGTCATGGTAATAAAGCATTATTTTCGTCTCATCTGAGAAAATAACAGCGTCCCAGTACTCCGGAGGAAGTGAAATGTATTCGGTGGCAAATCTTAATCTCTTTTCGAAATTTTGTGCTGACAGCAGGGGTTTTTGCCTAGCCACTCTTGAAGAATATTTGTGTTTTTGAAGAACATTTCTGATGGTTTCTTGGGAAACACGTAACCCAAAGTCTTTTTGCACTTGAAGAGCTAATCATCTCGTATTGGATTGTGGGCTACCATACACGATTCTAATAATTTTGCTTTCAACTCGCTGCGTTACCTTTTTCGGCCTGCCTGTAAATCGTTTTAAGTCCAGTCCTCCTTCTTTTTCAGGACGGGATATAATATTATATACAGACCTGATGTTCAAGGAGAACATATCGGCGATTTCCTTGGCAGATTTGCCTTTGTAGTAGTTGAAATAGACCAATTGTATAATATTTTTTGAAACTCGTTATCCTGGCATTTTTTGTATAAGGACACCTGTTACATAAAAACCGATCACTTCATTAATAAAACGTTGTTTACCCCTTTCACATTCCATCTCATTTGTAAAAAACCCAAAATGCACAACATTTTTGGGAAATAACGGCATTTTTTGCATTAAATATGCAAAGATTTTTTTGACACCCTTTATACTGTGTAAAGTTCTTTTATTGTTGTTATTATTGTAATGTGTGTGACTATTAGAAAATTATTGGCGCATTATGGTCGTAAACAAGTACAGTTATAGAATGTGTGCAAAAATAAAAAAGTATGTAAAGATTTTGTTGTTTTAATTCTTGAATGAAGATCACATTTTACATTTTTTTGATCTGTGCAAAGATTTTTTTGACAAACTGTATGTACGTCACCAGCATTCCTGCAAAAGAGTAAAAACTTCAAAAAAAAAAATTTTCGCGATTGAAAAAAGTCCTTCAGTACTGTTTTACTTGCTGTTTCAGGGCCATAGAAACGCTTCGAAAAAGAAAAAAAAATATTCTTCAGAAATTCTCACAAAATTTAATATGTTTTCAAAGACTATTTCATGGTGTTAATGTGACGAATCATCACCAAAAAACTCTGTAGAGATTTAAAACCACAAAAATTTCGCACACTTGCTATTAAAAGTAAACCCCTTTTGTTCTATTCTAATCCGGTGTTCTGTGTGCTTGAAATTTTCCAAGAACTTTCGTAATCAATTACGTGTTATTTGCCATGGCCTTTAATTTCTCTACAACTTGTTGCACGCCTCATACATACGTAGACTGCTAAATAACAGAATGTTTTTTATCTTCTTCTTGTTGGTTTATGTTTTTATTTTCGCTTTTTGTTTTGTTTCCAAAAGAAAAAAAAACAAGATTTTCCCTTCTAGTCGCAGCTTTAAAAAAAATCTAACTTAACTTGGCTGTAAGTGAGTGTGAGTGAGTGACGGAGTTTTATAATTGAATTGAAAAAATTTTTTTGCTAAAAATTTGCAATTACTTTACGAGAAGTGGTGATACACAGATGTGTGGTTCTACTTTTTTTTTTGCTGTTTTTCTATACAATAATGATTCTGTTGCTGGTGCTTTATTACTGTGGTTTTCCTTCTGTTGCTTTGGCTGTTTATTATTGCATTAAAAGATAAACAGAATAAAACAACAAATAAGGCGCAAATAAAATGAAAGGAAATATACCCTGAGGTAATAACTTCCAAACTAAAGCACTGAAGCATTAAATGCAGACAAATGGAAACGCGTATACACTCTGTTGTCAGAGCTATGGACACCCATAACTCCAACCGACTGCCATTGTAACAGAAGCAAAACTATAAGAAAACAACACCACCACCAACCTGTTAAACGCTCAAAAGAGACTGATTTCATGTAGAAAATAATTTTTGAATTTACTACATACAGACGAAGGCAATCAACAGACAGAGAAAAGAAGCTAGCAATTGCTGTAACAGTAAAGAGAGCTTAACTATGTATTAAGCGTGTGTGTGTGTAGTTTAATTAGAATCTTTTCTACAAATCATAACAGAGCATAAAATTTTCATTGCAAGAAATCAAAGAGAACAAAATGGAAAAGAGAGAAAGTCTCCACTGTTTTTTAAAGCAACAGTTTTGTTTTGATTTCTAAACAGCATGGTAAACAATAAAAAATTTCATATGAGCATATGTATGTATGTATAGTACATACTAAAGAGAACATAATATCAAGCAAAGAGTAGAAGTTTTCCTCTTCTATTTAACAGAGAGGGTGTGTCTCGTTATTATGAAAAATTTCTACAAAAATTTTCCGAAACATGAAATTCTTTGTAAATAAATTTCTCCGAAATTTCTTTTTTTCTTCTCGTAATAATTTCTATTCTAAAAGAGTTTTATTTCTTGCATTTCGTACAAAAACAAAGAGAGAGTGAATTTCTCTTAATGTTTTTGTAAATGAAATCATGGGACTTCGTGTTCATGTTTATATTGCTAGATGTGCGTGTGTGTGTGTGTTGTTTTCCTTATTTTTATTTTTCGTTCGTTTATTCGTTTGCACAAGCATTTGTAAATTTCAACTTTTTTGCTGAACTTCAGTTCGCGATGGAACTTTGAACATTACGGTTCGCATCTGTAAAACAAGTGGTTTTTTTCGTATCTTTAGCGACGGTTCGTTTTAAATAAATTTAAACAAAAAATAAAGAAAAACTTTAAAATTATTTTTTAATTTCTTTAACAAAAAAAAATACAAAAATAAATCGTATTTATTTAAATGTGTTTCCCTTAAGTGTTTTTAGTTTCTTAAATAAAATAAAAATACAGAATTTATTCTACAAAATTTTAAATATTGTGCCTAAATAATTTTATTATTAAAAATCAAGTCTTTAAATTAAAACAAAATAAAAAAAAGTTAAAATAAATTTTTAAAAATAAATTAATTACTAAAACGGGCTATTTAAAACCAAATATATTTAATAATACAAGAATAATTAAAAAAATATTGCCTGCAGTTAGGCTATACAAATTGTTCAAACACTAAGAAATAGAAAAATTAAAAAACAAAACATAATTCATAACACCTAAAAGTGTAGTAGTTAATTTTGACCAATTAAAACTTGAAAATATTTTCATGTGAAAACCCCTAAAAGTATATCATACTACAGTAAAAATACAAGACCAGCTTTAAAGATTGTTCGTTGATTGTATTCTTGAAAGAAATTTTTATTAAAGAAACCAAAACAATTACTCTTAAAACCCCTTAAAATATACAAAACAAAAATAAAAACATCTTATAAGGCGTAGTAAGAAACCTTGCAACTAATATTTGCAATACAATTGATCTTAGAACGCCTAAAATTATAATAGAAAAATTCATAAAACAACTAAACCGGAAAATAAATTTGTTTACAATTAAATTTTAAATTTAATGGTAAAATGACCAAAAATATACTTTAAACTATTATATAAAATCGTGTATAACATAATCTTGTATTCTTTAAACAAAAATTACAAAATTTAAATTTAAAACGCCTAAAAATATACAACAAAAAAATAAAGCGGTGCTATAAAATAACAGAAACTTGTCACGAGTTGGAAATAACAAAAAACTTATCAAAGGAAATTAATAGGTTTCACTAAATATATAAAGAATTAATTAAATACATTAAAAATAACATTAAAAATTGACGTGAGAAGCCTAAAATTATATTACAAAACCCATAAAGTTAACAAATAAGTGAGCAGATGCAGTTAAGGCTTCAATTATCTGTCTTTCAAATCCAAGAAAATTAAAAAAAGCTCGAATCAAGCCTTAGAATAAGCTTTCAATAGGCTTTCATTGTGCTTATCCACGGAATTTAACTCAATTCCTTACTATTTGAACTGATAAGGACATTTATTTCGATTGTCTTGAATTGAATTTCAAACTAATGTTTAATAAATCTCATGGTTTTGTCCATTTTATTTAAATCAAGCCTAAAATTATGCTTTAATTTTCATGGAATTTAAAATACAAACATAAATTCTTCTAAAATAAAAATAGTGCAAGTGTATGTGTGTCTCCTCGTCATCCATTTAAAACAATTTCCTTCGACACTCGTGATGTATTAAAATAAAGTGGATTTTAAATATTAAAATCCATTGCTCTCTCTCTCTCTCTTTCACTCTCACTGTGTGTTGCTGGAGAGAAATAAAAAAAACAATTAAAACGGTGTATGAAACGAGTCACACAAAAACCAGACAGCCAACAACAACAATAATAAATAAAATAAATGAATATCACTTGGAATACCTAGACCAACATTTAAAGGATTTATTAAACAACAACAAAAACAAACAAGAACGATAAAAAATAACGGAAACGATAGAGAATAAGTAAAACAAACAACAATTCTGGATAATTTTCCAACATTTTTTTTATTGTTTTTTTCTGTAAGTGTACGTGAAATATACACACAGGATTAGTAACGGCTTATAACACAACAATTCACAATAAAAGGAGGCGAAACAGCGACCTCTCTTATAACACTGAAACACAACAGCAACTGCATATACTGGCTGCAATAATATTGTTTATGTGTGGTAGTAGTAACACAGTAACTGATAAAATAAAATAAAAATTATTAAAAAGAAGTGTAAGAAACATTAAAAAATAAAATGTTTATACTTTTTATCACATTATAAATAATTAAAAATAAAATAACAAAAATAAAAAAACAAAGAAATATTCTTAAAATTATTTTTATAAAGAGAAAAGAAAAGAAAAAAGAAATCCAATTCTACCGGAAGTGGTTTATTGTTTATCAGAATTTGTGTTGTTTTCTTATATAAAAAAAGAAAGATTAAAATTTTAAAAGTGCGTTTTCATTTTGTTCAATTAAATAATAATAATTAAAACAACGCGTATTGTTGTCACAAAATATCACAGACAAAATGGTGGTCTTAGAAACAGCCACCGCCCTGCTGGGTGGGCCCTATGCTCAGGGTGCACCAGCTTTAAAAATGGTACAAAAACGTTATATCGGATTACATCAATGGTTGGGACCACTACGCTCTAAGGAACTCAAGGAACAAATTGTAAGTCTCGCTAATAACTGAAATATTTTCGAAAAATTTAATATTAAACGCCTAACGTTAGGCAACAATTTAGGTTCAAATTAAAAAAGTGTTTTTAAGCACGGGAAATGAAACTATTTTCCAAAATGACATCTCTAAATACAGTTTATTTTTCATTTTATTCTTAGATTTTTAAATTTAGAGTCACTTTATTGCTTATTTAGGCTGTGGTTTTTTTTTTGTGACTAATAATAGCAAGAGATCGTTTCGTATAAAGCTAGTCAAGGCTTACTTATTGTATTTCTTTCTAAAGCATGTGTAATGATTTTTTTTCAGTATTTTTAAAGCTGATAAATCATAACACAAATCAAATACGCATTCATTCAAAGTATATTTCCTAACTGTAAAAAAATATCAAATTAATGCTTGAAACTCGTAAAGGACAAGCAAAATTTGGTCACATAGACCAATGTTTTTTGGTTGTTTTGTAGAATCTGTTACTAGAAAAGTATGTTAGAAGACTTGAGGGAAAGAAAACCGATCTTCCATTTGTTTTAAGTGCTGTTAAGCACGTCTTGGACCATATTTATGGGCTCAAATGCATTATGGACTCATTCATATGTATATGATGATATTTTGAGAAAAGTCATGCTAACTACTAGCAGCATACCAGTAGAGTGTCAATTCTAAATGCGCAGACCCTTAGTTGAATTCAGATCACAATTTTTTTTTTATAAAATTCAATTTAATAACCCTTGTTGGACTGCAACTCATTCCAAAACTGCTTTATAGGCAAGATTCGCACAAGGGCTTTATAAAAAATTATTATTATAATATTAAGGTCTTTTTTAAATGGTCGGAATTTAAACACATTTTTTTTATTATTTGAGATGGTAACCTTTTTCTTCTTGAAGCCTAAAACCAGCTTCACATTCAGCGTCATAATCCTTGGACCTGGATTTCGTTAGTATTTCCCAAATTGCACAACTTTTTGGGTGCTGATGTCTCCTAAAACACTGTTTTTTTTTCACAAGGACTGTGCTTTCATAATGACTCCATAAATAAACTTCTCCGTCATCTCTCAGTTCTTCTCAAACAGTAGCATTGCCCGGATTACGTTCTTTATTGGACGTTTGCCGTAAGCATTTAAACACAACATTTTTGGCATATTGATGAGTAATAGTGCCCCCTAGTGTCATAGACAACTGTTAGAACCATTATGTAATGTCAGAAATTTTCTTCGGACATCAGAATTTCTTCATTTACGTTATCTGCCATCAGGATTCCATTTTGATTTAATGTTTGCGAAATTGTAGGCATTTGTTTACAGAATGTTACACAGATTCGTCTTGAGAAAATATTTTTATTGAGAAAATATTTTTAAAGTTCGTGGCCAAAGCTTTACAGGCAACTTCTAGAACTATGCTCTCCTGCCAGAATATCAGCGTTACTTCTTTTGCATTGACTGTGTCCAGATTCCACTTCCATTCAATGTTTGCCAAATTCCTGGAATTTGTTTCGCCTCTATTTCATCATTGATGACAATCTTGGTGAAATGCTGTGGCCCGAAGCATTACAGGCAACTTCTCAAATCATTCTGTTCTTCCCGGATAGTAGCGTAACTTACTTTACATTATTTTTGGTAGGTATTCCATTTCCGTTTAATGTTCTCTCTGGCATTTCTTTCGCCTTCATTTCATCATTGAGGACAGCCTAGGTGGTATAGCGTGACATGAGGCGTTCTATGAACAACTTCTATAATCATTATGTTATGTTAGGAACTAACTTCGGTTAGTATTTAGCTTTGCTTACCTAATATTCTATCCATATTTCCTTATTTACATTTAGCTTGTCAGTTCACCGCTCATTAGAATTGTTTTCCAATCCTCTTTCGCTTGTGCGTATATTTCCTTCGGGATTTTTTTGCACCAGATGATACAACTCAATCATATTAGCTTTTAAGGGGACCTATGGGGCAAATTCTTTTAAAATTTGCTACTACTTTTCTATTGTCTGTACTTCTCAGAATTCCTGTCAGTGCTGTTAGAGCTATCACCCACATTGCGAGTGTAATGACTGGAATTTTGTAAATCAAATAAATATTTTGAATACTTTACTTCGTTTTATAGACAAAATATGTGATGTAATCAGCAGATAAACATACAGTCAAAGAAAAAAGTCTACATACAACGGTGTTTGTAGACTTTTGTCCTGTTAATTTTAATTTTTCTTTTCAATAATTTCAATTCAATTTTGCTCTTCAAACATTATTGATTGCATATGCTTTAAACTAAGCTACAACATCTTTTTTAATTTGATACAAAGCAGCGGGCAAAAGTCTACGTACATTGGTGTATGTAGACTTTTTTCTTTGAGTGGAGTTTAAATGCCCAGAATTATTCTAGAATTTATATCCTTATCAGAGTTGTCGAATTGTTGACGAATTTCGACCGTTTTTATAATCGAATAAAGATTAAAATGTCTGTGTTGTGTAATCACAATGGACCCCATGTGGCCTAAGTGGAAAATTCATCTCTGATTTGACAACCGTATTAAAGGTTTTTTTTTTTTCTTTTTATATTTATTTTAATGTACATATATATTGCCAGACATTTTCGCAGCGATTTCAATTTCAACATTTTGTTTTCCGTCATTTCAAACTTAAGGTGAATTTATTTGAAAAAACAAAAAAAATACGATTTTATTTAATAAAAAATGTTTTTTTTCCTCTTTCATTTCCATATATTTGGAATAATTTATTGGCCAATTAACCTAAAAGACAAACTCATTTGCGCTTAGTCATCGGCAGTCACCTTTACTTTGTTGATTTTTTTTATTAAAAAGATTTTCGTGATATTTTTAAAATCATAAATTCGATATTTTTTTTTCTTATAAAAATAAGCATCACAACTAATCCAATTTTAAATTTAAAATATTTTAAATTGTTTGTTGCTGTTTATTTTTTTATTTAATTTCAAACATTCCAAAAAATTTAAATTTGTTGCTTATAAATGCCTACCCTTTACTAACACAATTTTTTGAGTGTAAACAATACTTTGTTTATACAAAATAAAAAAAAAAAACAACAACAAAAAATATGTAAAATTGAATGAAACAAGTGGTGGAAATTATCATTAACCAACACACCCTGTGTTTAATTGTTTTGGTTCTTTGCTGGTGTTGTTTGAGGTGTAAATGGCATTAAAAACAACAACTTTAGAAAAAAAAAAAAAAACAAAACAAATAACTCTCCTGCCTCGCTTCTTAATCGCACTCATTTTTGTTTTTTAAATTGTTTGTTTTATAGTTGTTTGTTGTTGTTATTGTTGCTGCTTAAATAGAAAGAAAGCAGAGTAAAAAAAAACACAAAAAACTGCAACAACACTTGAAACATTTTCTTCTTTCATGTTTTTTATAGCTGTTGCTGCTGCTGTTGTTGTTCTTGTTGTATTTCTTTTTTTTTATGTGTAATGAAAATGTGCATCCATGCGTAAGATGTCATACGAACACGTAACAAGTGTCATGCACTTCATACGTCATTTAGACTCATTTATAAGCGCTAGAAAGGCAAGAGAAAAGAAAAAAAAACACTGAGTTTGTAATACCCTATATCATCTATACCAACTACTAGGTTACATGTTATGTTCGTGTTTTGTACACAAAGTCGGTCGCCATGATTTCATTCAAATCATTTACAAATCCTTACGTAGGCTTTGCTTTGCTAACTGCAACGAATTGCAATGGTTTTCTAATTTCCGTTATAAATAGTCTGCTATAGGGTATCTTCATTACAGTGTGTGTATAGACGTTTGCAGTTTTATAACTCGTTGTTTTGTTTTCGTTTTTGTTGCTTTACAAATGTAGCAACAGTAGCAAGAACAGCATTGGAAATATATACGTATTTTTGTTATAAAAAAAAACAAAATAATAAACACTTGAATGTTTTTATAAGTATGTGTATGTGTGTGCGAGAGTGAGAGCAGGAGTGCGAGTGCATAATGATAAAGAAAATAACTGAACCGAGTGAACTTTTGCTAAATGAGTGTTGTCGGTGTTGTTGTCGTCGTCGTCGTCAACATCTCGTGTATGCTGCTGGATGTGAAAAAGGCACAATGCAAGTACAATAAAAAAATGTTTAAATACAGTCAAGGAAGGAAAATAAGTACACAGGATTATTTTAATTTTTTTTTTTTTTTTTTTGTAATTTGGTTTTAAAATCAACTTTCCAAGTAAAATATTTAAAGGTAATGTTATCCATTAAAACAAAACAAAGAAAGAATCGCTGAGCGGACCAAAAATTGAAGAATTTAAGATATAGACACTGTATCAAAGTTTATGTAAGGATTGTGCCCGAAAAAATTTGTACATTCAGTTTTATTTATTTAAACTAAACTTAATTGTAAAAATTATTTGAGTTTTTAATTAAATTTATAATATTATGGTTTCAATTCTCACACTTAAATGCTTTTCTAAATGGACATGTTCTACATTTAAGGAATGCGAATGAAAAAATTTGTGCTTAGTCTTCTCCTTATCAAAAATTTTATGGAATTGGTTAAATTAATTCCGTCTTTAAATATATTTTAGAAAAAATGTTGCTTAAGTTGTAAAAGCGTTTAAAGATTCCCACAATTTTTATGTTCTCAAATTAATCAATTATATTGTTGTGCTAGCATTATTTTGTTAGCGATTCTCTACTTTGTATTGAATTTGCAATGTGCAGTTCAAATGCTTTCCCACTAATTTCCAATTCCTCTCAAGATCCTTACAGGAAAGCAGTCAATACTCAAATAAGCTGTTTTTTTTTCTTTTTTTCATTTCATTTTTAAACTTTACAATAAAAATTGTTGACAAATTCATAGTAACGGTAATTATGTGTTAACCACCTAGAACCATGTCCAAATTTTTTCCTTGCACACTCCTTATGTCTCTCTTTATTTACCACCACTTTATGTGTTATTACAGAGGGCGACAAAAAAGAATCACATTCAACTGCAATGATTTCTTAAAAGGGTTGGAGTACATTTTTTTTCTTTCTTTCTTTTTACGTTCATCACTTGATGATGATGATGTTGATGACGATGATGGGAAAACGTTTAAAATGCCATGAAAAAAGTTACAACTGAAAGCACTTTTTTAACCACAAAGTTTCAATTGATTAACGTTGCTTTCCTTTCCTTTCTGTCTCTCTTTTTATGGAATTAAAAATTGTTTTTAAAAAATAATTGAGACAGAATTAAATAAAACGGCTTTAAAGAATAAAACAAACATTTTTATATGCTTTTAAACGGTATTAAATGCAGAAAGCACGCTATACCGAATAGTAATTGAAGTTTTAAAAAAATATTCGAGTTTAGAATCGTACACTGTGTGTATTGGTCCCTACAATATAAAGGCCTTGATCTGATTTGATTTAATTAATTTTTGCTTCTTCTTTAAGACAATAAATCAGGGTGACAGTAAGTTTATTGTTTTGGAGTCATGCTCCTGCTACGGTGTTGCAGCATTACAGGACATTGCGAAAGTAAAGGATTACGTTGAAATCCTTCGATGTTACTTTGTGTGAAAGACGCAACATTGATAATTATTTCAGCAGCATACATACATAATTGGTCATTGCAACCCTTCACTTAGGATTATGACCTAGCTTCTCACACCTCTTATGTGTGTTAATTTTACACATGTGTGGTGGAACCTACAGTTTAACATCGACTCCGAACGACAGAGTTTTGAGAAGCTTTTCATGGCAATTTTGTTTACTCTCAGAGTTTTTGCCAGAAATCTGCTGAGAGGAAGTCGTCGAAGAAATATTTTTCATATTTCGTTTCGCTGGAGATGTCCAACTAGGGGATGGAACCCTGGCCTCGCGTCTAATAAGCCAACGCACTACCTACTAGACTACGGCGGCATAATTACCACAAAAACCAAACATCGCTAATTTAAAATCCAAATAATGGTTGACGAATTTATTTCTACACGATACTCACACATATACATTATTTGATGAATCAATTTGATCGTCTCCAGATCAATCAATCAATTGTCCTCACTGTGTAGCGACTGAATTGTAAACAAATGAAGTTCTTTTCATGCACTTTTGCTCATTAAAATACCAAAACGCTCTCTCATTACAGTTAAAAAACAACTTCCTCGTCTCCTATCACTTTCTTTTATAAAGAAATATTGATTACCGAGCATAGTATATTCGTGCATTAAAATAAAAACAACAACAAAGCCTAAATACTTGTTAGAGGATCATTTGAATTACTTTTCGGCTAAAAGACACGAATACATAAACACACGCTGTGAACATACGATTAAGAGAGTGTGAGGGAGAGAAAACCATAACGTATCATAACAAATGCATTCAATGTAAACAAATAAAAATCATTAAAAAATAATAAAATGAGAGATAGCGAGCGAGAGAGAGAGCACATCTAAAGCAGTGGTAGGCACCGTTGCCGTTTTGGGCTTTTCCTACCAAATTTGGTAGGATTTTTTTTAATTTGGTAGGTTGGTAGGTAAAATCGATTTTTGGTAGGTTGGATCAAAAAGAATTTATTAAAAAAAAAATTACATATCAAACATTATTTTACTGTAATTAAACGTGGGGTTTTATAAATGTATTATTTAATATGAAATATGTATTAAAAACTTCAATAAATGTACATATGTTCTTATGACATATTCGTTTTTACACATATTGTACGCTTCTATAACCCACGAGTACTTTGAATAAACATTTTACAATTAAATTTTTACTGAAAATAGACACTAGAAGTTAAAATATTTGTTTAAAAATATTATTAGAAATGAATTTTATGTTATATTGATGTGTTTTGTTGCTTTTGTTCTACTGTAGATACAAACTGGCAGTTAATGTATTTTTTCAATTTAAAAATGTTATTAGAAATGAATTTTATAAATTATTTTTGTTATATTGTTGTGTTTTGTTGCTTATTAATACATGTACAATTATATGTAATACTTTTTTAATAAAAAAGTCATACTTTTTCTCAAAAAAATATAGATTTTACATTATTTAAAAAACTGGTAGGTTTTCAACGATTTTGGTAGTTTTTTTTTGACAAAAATTAGGTAGGATTAAAACTTGCTTAGTGGCAACGCTGGTGGTAGGCACAAAGAGAACATAATTAAAGTGCGACTATAGTTGTGGGCAGCGTTGCCATTTGCCAAGTTTTCCCCATTTTTTTCAAGTTTTTTGAGAAAAAGTTTCCATTAAATATGTTTTCTAACAAAACAGGTTTTTTTCGAAAAATTCAAAATTTCAATAAATTAAATTTTATTAGTCCCGGGCAAAAGTAGCAAAGAAACACCAATAGAGGGCACCGGTCTCCAGTGTTACTTTTAAAAATTTTGATATTTTTGATATTCTCAGGAATAAAAAGTTTAGAAAAAAAGAAAATTACGGGCAACGCTGGTTGTGAGAAGCATATGTATAACCCATAGGAATATTGTTAGTAATATTTTCAAGTGTACTTATTAACCTAATAATACGTTCATATGTATATGAAGTGGAAAATATAGAAAAAATGTACAGTGCAAATCCCTAAGGACAGTGACAAATCCTAACCGTAATATTTATTTGGGTGTATAATTGGAACCTGAACAAAAGCGACATGAACCTCCTTCTTTAGCAGCTGCAAGAAACTGAATGCATTTTTACTTTCTTTTTTACGGTTAATGTTCATGTGCTATGTGCAGCGTTGCCATTTGCCAAGTTTTCCCTTTTTTCCAAGTTTTTGAGATACGAAAAAGTTTTCATTAAATTTATTTAATAAAATTTTTTTCAATAAATTAAATGATAAACACAAAATATTTACGTTTTTTAATAAAATATTGTGAACTTTATTAGTGGCTGGCAAAAGAAGCAAAGCAACGCCAACAGAGGGCATCGGATTTGGTACTTTTGTAGAAAACCAGTTTTTTTTTTGGTAAAACAGAAGGTGTTTTCCCAGAAATAAAAAGTTTTAAAAAAAAATTACTAGCAGCGCTGGCTATGTGCGTAAAAAACGATTATGTTCAGCCCCCGGGGGCTGATCTAAACCGAGTACAAATTATGCGAGTATCCACAGCCAGTAAAAACAAAATTTACTTGAGGGTTTTTAATAAAAGGACGCGTTAAAAAATTAAAAAAAAACTTTTTTATAATAAAGTTTTTAAAAATTACATTCCTTTTGCTGTTATATTTCTCAGGAGCTGTTTATCATGGTATTTTCTTCAACAAATTCTTGGTTTTCGCTTAAATTTCAATCTCGTCTGTATAAACATCTTTTCGGTTCAAATTTATTTCAAAATAAACGTTCAACACTTTTTTTTTTCTTTGTATCTTTGTTTTTGAACAGGCAAGTTAAAGTTTCGCCATGTCAGCATCATCTCCAGAGCTGGACAAGTCAGCATGTAGCATGTAGCATCTACAAATCTCCAGTTTATTTCATTATAATTTTTCTTTTTGTCTTTTTTAATTAAAAATTTTACGTCATCATTAGTTTTTACAATATTTAGTTTCGTTACATTTTTTTGTTTTTTTTTTTTTTGTTATCTTCTGTGTAAATTTATTTTTTCTTTTTGTTGTTATTTTTGTTTTGAAAAAAAAAATTAGTGCAAATCTTTTGAAGTGCATTCGTTTGGAAAGATATAAAAAACAAATTCAGAAAACAACAACAATAACAACAAATTTGCAAAAAAAATCTGCATCTGATCTGACGTTGCAAAGATTGTTTATAAAGCAACAAAAAAAAATTATTTTTTTTTGTTTTTGATAATTTAAAAAATATGTGTGTTTATATTTAAAAAAAAACTAAAATTCTTCGTTATAACTAGCAAACGTCAGCATTTATATTTTGCATGTTTTTAAATTTAAATTTTTTAAGAATTTTTTTAAAATAAATTAAATTTTCTTCAATGCAATAAACAGCCACACAAGAAGGTGTAAATGATTTGTTAAAAAGAAATTTAAAAAAAGTATACATATGTATGCAAAGAATGCGTAGGTCATCTGATTTAAAAAAATTATAATCGAAATGTATATTACAAAGTCCATTTAATGTATAGAAAAAGTCACAAGAGGTTTCTGCCATGTCATCGAAGATGCTTGTGCATTGACGTTATCTTGATTGAACACAACACCTTTTCTTTTCATCAAATCAGATTTTAATTGAATTGTTTACTTCAAACCCGTGTTAATTGTGGACATTAGAGATTATAAGCAATAGTTTGACCAAGTAATACAAACTATTAATGGAGGACTTCCCTCCCCATGCCACTACACACGCAGTATTATTCTTGTTGATGGAAATTCTTGCATTGCCATGAGATTTTTTCACTCATTTTTGTCGAAATCATTCGCTTTTATAAACGGTACGGTTTTTGCACATACACATTATACACATCGTACATATATACATACATAATTGATCATTACAATCCTAGAGTCAGGATTATGACCTAGCTTCTCACATCACTTAATTTTATAAACGAATGGCGAGACCTTTTCTAAGAACCTGTTTTCATAGCAATTTAATTTTACTCTCAGAGTTTTTGCCAGAAATCTTGTGAAAAAAAATCACCGAAGAAATATTTTTTCGTATTTCGTTTTGTTGGGGATGTCTGACCTGGGGTTTGTACTGAGGCCTGACGTCTAACAAGCCAAGACACTACTACTACGGCGCCTTCAGTAAATCACACACGTTAGAACCCTAATATCCACGTTATTTTCTTCAGTTTCAGCTTTCTTCAGATGTGTAATAATTAACGGGTGATAAATAGCTCGTTCCCCTAGCCACGTTCCCACCGCTTATGTGCAAATCTTTCTCAAATTTTTCCATGATTTCAATGACCTTTTTAATGATATGATATGATTAGTAATTCCAAAGAATTTCCATTTTCAACAATAAGGTTTTCAAATCAGAAACTAACCAAACAACTCAATGCTGCTGTTTTTCTAGTTATAGCAGCGTCTCCTCCGTGTACTTCACAATTTTTTTTTTTTCAATGTTTTCAATGTTGTCTCCGTAAACTTCACTAAGTTTTCCAACAGTTTGCCACTCATTCTCAGATTTTCTGTTCTGTTATTAGACGATCGCGCACCGAAGTTTAATTCATTTGAAAGGCTGATAAAATTTCACCGTTCGAACAAGCTTAAATGTTGCCTGATGCAATTAATAATAGCACAGCTATCGATAATTTGAAATCGAATTTTTTTTAGAACCATTGCAACCTCAGTACAAATATGCATTTATTCTACAAAGAGGCTGCCTTCCAAAATGTATCAATACAAAGTTTGTATGCAGTTCTATTACGGTATATAAACTATGTAGATATGCAAAGTAACCAAACAATGCATCAACTATAAATCCGATGCCTGATTGCTTTTTGACTGCGTTAAAAATATACATTGACGACGTTTTGAAATATAATACATTGTATATATTTTGTACAGCGGCATTATGAAACACGATACTTTGTTCAAACACAAAGCAACTAACATTTTGGAAGGCAGCCAGAATTTAATACATTCCTTAATAGCACCTACAGGCTTAGGATTTAATTTAGTGTTCCACATAATTTTTATTTTATTACTTTCACATTTTTCTTCTTTCCACCCACTGTGCCATTCTCGTATTAACGGCTTTAAGTCAGTAATGCCAAGGGAACTCACTCATTTCATTTAGGCAATAATTAGGCATGCATAGCTGTTATATAATTACTCGAAAATTCAACATTTCTGGCCTCATAAACAATTTTTATTCTTTTTTTTAATTTTCAAAGCCAATATTCTTCATGAAAATTCATTCAAAATCACTTCAAAGTGTTTCTTTTTTTTTTTCTCTTTTTCTTGAGAATTATTGAATAAAACGTGCATCCTGATAACCTTAAATTCCTACAAGTTTTCTTACAGTGTAATTGGCAGCTTAAGCGGTTAATAACTTTAAATTCCCACAAGTTTTCTTACCGTGTAATTTCCATGTGTTCATCAATACAACGTTAGTTGTACTGTGCATTTGTTCATCTCTGCTTTATAAAGCCGTATTAACCGTTAATATCCATGCTCTCTCGTTTATTTTCTTTTAATTTCTTTAAGGCTTTGCAAGAATATGAAAACACAAACACATGCACATGTACATACAATAATTTACTTTCCCTTCTGCCTTGTTCTTTTGGCTAATAATTGCCAATATTTGTTTACCCTCTTCAACTATTCCATACTCCCCCGCTTATATTGCATGTCATGTCATAGAATATGAATTTTTTTTCTTACAATTTTTGTATGTTTCTTGTTTTCGTTTCTCTTTGTAACGGCATTTTTTCTTCAAAGAGAGAAATAAAGTGTTTTTGTTTTTTGTTGTTGTTGCTATTATCGTTAGTTTACTATGATAAGTGTCATAAACATTAGCAATATAATGTTTGTTTTTCTTTTTAACAACGAATGGCAATAACAACAACAACAACAATAACAATGCCAACAGCAACAAAGCAATTTGAAAAGTTGTTCTTTTTTTTTTACTGTTAAACTTTCTGCAAGTAGTCCTTGTATAACAAATACGGATGGAGAGAGAGAAAAGAAATGTGAAAACACAACACCGATGGTGAATGTGTGGAGCGACACTAGTAAAAACAAGAGAGAGTGAGGGTGTGAAGGAGAGCATGTATAAGTAATGCTATTATAATTCATAGTTTATTTAACTTGAAAAATATAACACAGCATAAAATATTTCTTCTTAAACTGTCTTAAATGAATTCGCCGTGATCTAGTAGGTAGTGTGTTGGCTTGTTAGACGTAAGGCCTCGGTCAGGCATCTCCAACTGACCGAAATATGAAAAAATATTTCTTCGGCGACTTCCTCTCAACATATTCCTGGCAAAAACTCTGAGAGTAAATAAAAATCTGCCATGAAAAAGTTTCTCAAAAATCTTTTCGTTCGGAGTCGACTTTAGACTGTAGGTCCCACCACTCATTTATAAAATTAACACACACAACATGGTGTGGTTTTAAATAATAGGTCGTAATCCTGACTAAAGGGTTGTAATGACAAATTATGTATGTAAACTGTCTTAAATGCTGTTGAATATTTACATTTTAAGCTCTTAAGACATGAAGGGAACACGTAGATTCAGCGTAGGGTACGTACATATATTTTTAACGCGCACTGTCACTTAGGGCTCAGTATTGGCAGGTTTTATTTCCTCGTGATATTTAACTTCTATAAATAAATAACAGAGATGATCAAACACTTTACGGCAGTATTGTCTACAGACAATTCACTTATATTCTTATGCGCTTTCGTTTAATCTTCACTGTTGTTATCCGCCGTGGACCAGTAGGTGGAGTGTTGGCTTATTAGAAGTGAGGCCAGACATTTCCAAAGAAAAAACGAAATATGAAATATTGCTGGCAAATAGTCTGACAGTAAATAAAATTGCGTTGAAAAAGCTCCTCAAGAATCTTTCGTTCGGAGTCGACTTTAAACTGTAGGTCCCACAATTCATATATAAAATTAACACACATAACATAGGTGGTGTGAGAAGCTAGATCGTAATCCAGACTGAAAGATTGTAATGGCCAATTATGTATGTATGTACATATGTATGTATGTGTATAGGATTTTATTTGTCAGGTATCATGGAGATCTTTGCATTAAGCTTATGACATAAGTAGTGCAGATAGGTACGATGTTATCTACTGTGTTAATTAATATTTTCTCACTAGTTTACATTAGTTAAGATTACAAACTAGCCTTTCATAGCATCCATGTTGTTTGTGTTAAATTTACACATTTTATTGCCATTCCCTGACAGTTGCACTTTACACTCTGTTTATACTGCTTTTGTTTTCGCTCTGGCAACTTCTAGAATCTTAATGTTGATTTGTTATTTTTATTTATTATGTTTCTAAGGTTTGTGGTTTTTCTAAATAATCTTGTTACAGTAACTGTATTGTATTATGTGCTGTTCTTCATTGATTTGTAACTGTAACGTATTGTTATCGTAATTTGTGTTTTCTTCGTGTTTCCAGAATCAAAATTTTGTGTTTACACTGTCTTCGCAATACTTTGCGTTTTAGCCACCAAATAAGTTTAAATTGAATTAATCTTACAATACAATTGTTATTTGCCTCGTAAACACCAGTATAGTTTCAATTTTTAATTTAAATTTCCTTACCTAAATAGTTTGTTCTCAACATCATACAGAGAATTTCTTTCTCTGTTTTTTCCCTTGTATACAAAGTCAGTATGAGGTATTCTAAGAACCTCTGTACATTATATTTGTTTTCAGGACGAATAAAATGCATTTTTTTAACGTTTTTTTTAACTTAACTGTGTGGCTATTCAGGCGAAATATTTAAATTTTAAAATGTTTTTCTTTGTGTACAAAGCGATGAACAAAAAGAAAGAAAATGGTACCTCCCATCCGGAGTAAGCATCAATCCAAGTATTCGGTGGTTGTCTGTGAAATGTATCGCCACCCGTTTATAGTTGCAATAGCAGAATACTTTAAACTGCCTTTTTTGCTGCTCCTCCGTGTTCAGTTCAGTCTTTGTGTTTCTTGTTGTTTTCATTTGCTGTTTGTTACGGTTTGACATTTGTACTAAAGTTTTATGAGAGAAAAAAAAAATCCTTTTTCTTTGGCTTTATTGTGTTGGTTTATGAAAGTTAATTTTTTTCGGTTTTTTGTTTGTTTTTAAAATGCATCATCAACAATAACCAGGTTTTGCATTTGTTATGTCAAGAGAAGAACTGCAGTTAGCTGGCCGGGCCATCATTTTTATCATTTCTAACAGATTTCAGTCATGTTTTCTGTTTTTTTTTTGAGTCTGAAGTTGAGTTGTTTAGTCTTGTATTACTTGTTAATGTTTGGCTCTGTCTCTTTATGTCTAGTTTGCTTTTGTCTTATTTGCCTGTGTAGCATTCATTTTTTTTAAACTACAAATGATTTCATGTTTCCTTTCAATACCCTCTTTTTGAGTTAAAGGGGCCAATGACTTAATTCTTTTGGACAACCGAACAACACCGTTGGGAAGAATATTCTTTTAATTTTTGAATCTACAAGCATGTGTACAAAGAGAATGAATGACTGCTATTCGTACGAATTTTCGAATTCAAAATGGTAAATTTGATGTGGACAAGTCACATAGAACGTCCATATTTGCTACTTGTGGTTTCATTTCCTCAATTTTCCACTAAAATAACGAATTTAATTGCCATTCCCCTATCACAAGAAAACATATTCAATAGAATCCGGTGCCCTTTTTTCTTAACCTTATCGTCTGGCAAATTGATTTTGCAAGCGACAATAATTCCTAAATTTCTGAAATACTTCTAAAACTATTGCCAACAAAACATTTAAAATAATTATTGAATCGAAAACAATTCGTTCTTGTTTCTCTTTTTAAAGCATTTTTAACACCAATTAAGCACTACCAACTCTGGTGGCCTCATAAAAAATAATGCTCTTATGAGTGTATTATTCTCGTATGTACATGTACACAACTACTGGGTAACGCTAAAAAAAAAACACACACACAATACACTCTCAGTTACATGCTACACACGTACACACATAGACTCACAATGCACTGCAGACACTTTGCCATTCATTGGAGAAATGAGGGAGCAAAAACAAAAACAAAAACTTCATAACAAATTGGGTCAATTAAAAAATCATAAAAAACCAACAACAACAACACCAACAACAACAACACCAACAACAGAAAACAAAAAAAATTATATGCATTTTAAAGAGCAGTTATACGAAGTTGTTGTTGTTTGTTTATTTGCATATTTAACTGTTGTTTGTTGTTGTTGTTTTTGTTTAAAATTGTCTGTCTGTCTGCTCATAAAGTTTTTTTTTACATACAATAAGTATGTGGTATGGTATGGTAGTGTATGGCATGGCATGGTATGCTTATAAAACAACAGCAGCAACTTTTATTTATGATTTGCATTTGTATTTATTTAACACACACTTTTACAGCCACATATACGCTACTCACCACAGCTATTTGTAGTCACTTTAAGTAGCCGTTATATTTTATGTATTTATGCATGCATGTGTACGTGTAATCTAAAGAAACTCAAAGAAAGAGAACAAAAAAAAAACTTTTTCAATTAAACTTTATTTTTTGAGTTTTTGCAACACTCTTGTGTATGTGTGTGTGTATCTTTATAGTTTTTATTTTGTTTCTTCTTCATGTGCTTGTGTTTTGTTGTGTATTTTTTCTTTTATAAACATTTTGTGTCAAAGTGTAGAAAAAAGAAGCAGCTCTTCCTTGTCTCTCTTCGAGTAAATGTTGCTCTCACGTATAATATTTGCCTACTAACCACCCACCCATGCAAGTAAGCAAATGCTCTCATTTAGTGACAATCAAATTTATTTTTAAGGTTAAAGAAAAAAAGAAAAGAGGACGCAAAAGTATTTTATTGCAGTTTAGAAAACAAAAAAACCAAGAAAAAAGTAAATATTTAAGTAATGGGTGAACAGATAAAGTAATTGAGAAGAGTGGAAGTAAAAAAAGAGTGAGAGCTTGAATAGAGGCGAATAGAATTTCTAATTATAATAAAAGCACACACAAAACACACATGTACTCATCAGAGATCAGCAGTGAATCGTTTTTTCGCTACTCATAACTACTCATGAAATTTTGAATATGTGAGCCGACAACATTGAAACTCCGATTCATTCGTACTCACTACAACCTTGATTTATAAGTACAGGTTGCAATGAGTATGCGTACAATGTTGACATCAAACTCATACCATTCGAAATATCGTTGATTCATAAGCCTACTCATTTAGATTCATAACATTAGAAAAATATTTATAATATTAACATTCACATCAAAATTTACAGTCTTCGTTGTTGTTGCATTTACAAAAAAAGAAATAAGGACACATAAGCAAAGAAGACAGAGCACCAAGCAGAGCAAACACATAACCTTCTAGTGACTCGAATTGCAGTGGTCGTACGCGTATCATACTTATTTTGTGATTCTTGTAAATGTTGAGTAAAGGAGAGTCGAAATCAACAACATCATACGTGTTGTTAAGTATGAGTATGATAAGTACTTCAAACTTTGAATATGAGTAGAGGTTCCATGATATTAAAATAAGTATGAATGCGTATAAGTATCAGAAATTATGAGTATGATTCGATTCTACTCCTCTTTTTGAATACTCATTGCTGATCTCTGGTACTCATATCGTAGAGGATCTCTGGTAATGCCTGGAAGGGCACAAAAAAAATGCTTTTAATAGTATAAAACGAAATGAATATGAATTAAACGGCAAGTAATTAAAATTGTTTCCCTCTCTCTATCTCTCTGGCTCAGTGTTTCTTTCGTTTGCTTGCTTAGTATGTGTACAAGAATGCCTTGTAACAACAGAGGCAAAGAAAAGTGTGTTCGCTGAATAGATACTGAAGCAATTGGCAATTGACGCTAATTTTTATTTCACACTCATATTCAGTGAAAAGACCCATTTCTGGCTGTATGGGTACGTAAACGAATAGAATTGTTTAGTTTGGGACGATGCCAATCCAGTTTAGATCCAAGAGAGCCCAATGCATCGCGAAAAAGACTGGGCGGCATCATCAGTATATATTTTTTTGAGTCGCAGTAGTCTAGGGTAGGTAGTGTGCTGGCTTATTGACGTAAGGCCACGGTTCAAACCCCAGGTCAGACATCAAAACGAAAATGAGAAAATATATCTGCGGCGACTTCCTCTCAGTAGATTTCTAGCAAAAACTCTGAGAGTAAAATAAAATTGCCATAAAAAGTTTTTAAAAAAATTTCCATTCGGAGTAAATTTTTAAAATGTAGGTCCCCGCCACACAACATAAGTGGTGTAAGGTACTAGGTTGTAATCCTGACTGAAGGGTTGTAATGATCAATTATGTATGTATGAACGTTGGCCAGACTATCATTGTCAACGGCAAGCACTATAGGTCGATAATTACAAATTTTCTTTGGCCTTATTTGCTTGAAGTGGACACTAAAGACATGTGGCGTACACAGGTTATGCCACATTCGATATTCTGCATTAGAAATTTAAGGACATGATCATCTCACGTGGAGGTGATGAGACCTATCTACATAAATTTGGCCAGGTATGTGCATAAAATTGCTATGAAAAGTTTCTCAAAAATCTATCTTTCCGAGTCGACTTTAAACCGTGGTTGCTGCTACTAATGGATTAAGTTAACACATACAACATGAGTAATGTGAGAGATATGGTTGTTATTCTGACTAAACGGTTGTAGTGTACAATGAAGCAAGTCTGTTTTTCGTGCATTTTCAAGTTGGTACTTTTTTCGTATTAGGACTTATTATCTGGTACTTTTTAATTTGGTACTTTCACAGACTTTTTTTTACTTATTTCGCCAATCTAGTGTGTACATACTTTGGTACTTTTTTCGCGGTACTTTTTTTGTTTAAAATTTCCCCATATTATTGAAAATAAAGCTCTCTTTCAATTATTTTTCTTCAATCTTGCTTTAGACAATTAAATTCTTCATTTGCCACAGCCATTAAGTTTAACAAATTAAGTTTCAGCTCGAATTCTATTTTCTAATCTGAAAAAAAAAAATTAAAAATAAAAATACGAAATCCAAGCACGAAATTTAATTAATTTTTGCCAACATAAACTATATTTTTTTTTTGTTGTTGCTTTTTCTGCTGTTCTATTCTATACTCAGACCAAAAGAAAAGTAATAGAAGAGACTACAAATTAGCAAAAGTTTAAAGTTGAATCCCACAATGCTTTTGTTTCGCCCTCTGGAAATACAATAACTGTGGGGACCGGACAACAAACAACCAAACAGAAAAAAATTCTTCTTCTTTTTTTCATCCTATTGTCACGATATTTTTGTCAAGATAATTGCTGACTTGTTGTTGCTTCTACTGTGTTAGAGGTCACGTGATGCAATTCACTTCTGTACAGTGTCTGTCGGTCTATTGCTGCTGCCGCTTCTTTCGTTCGAAAGAAACACACGAAAAGTATTTTGGTTTCGGTTTCAGTTGCCATTTCTATTGCCATTCGGAATCTCTCTCCGTCTCTCTCTCTCTCTCTTTATTTTAGATGTCTTGCAACATGTTACACTAGCTGCTGTTGCACCATTTCCCTACATTTATGGTACCTTCACGCGTTATTGGAAGACAAAAAAAGGCGAAAAAAGAAAAAAAAAAGAGAAATTCTTAGATTTCTTCCTCTGTGCTGCTTGTTTTTGAATTCGTTTCGGTGGGATATTTTTTTTCGGCGTATGGCAGTGTATTTCGGTTTTAAAGCCCTTTTTTAACAAATTTTCTTTACAGGAGTGGATATTAGACTCTCGAAATTAGTCAAACGTTTTTTTTTCTTTTTTTGCTGCCAACGTACATACAACAACAACTACGACGAGCCATCATCATTGTTGTAGTACTGTTTCACTCATCATGTGGCATTTTTATTTCTATTGTCGTCATCATCAGCATTACTATTGTCATTGTCACTGTGTGAGATCGTAACATAGTTCGGTTAGTTGTTGTCGTGCTCAAAACTTTTAACACTTGTTTTGGCTGTCACCGTGGATTGTTGTTTTGCCTGGCTTCTGAGGCGTTCTTTCTGCTGTTCTCGTTTTGCTTTGTTTTGTTTTGTTTTGTTTTGTTTTGTTTGTGTAGCCCATTTAAAGTGTGCAACACATGCTGCCAAAAATTGTTACAATTTTGCACGACTTGTGTTAATGACTTTTTCTATTTCTTTCTTTTTTTTTTTTTTTGTTGCTGCCCTTTTGCCTGTCCTCCTACTTCTTGCCTCATTCTGGTTTTCACTTATGTTACTACACGATTTTCATTTATTTGCGGTCATTACTGTGGAAGTTTTAAGTGGTAAAAATAAGTTTTTCCTCCAGTTATTCTGGTTGTTGTTTTTTTTTCATCTTCCGTAATATTTGTCAAGTCTTAATTTGTCTCGGTAACTTGTTAGATTTTTTGTATTTGTGGCGTGAGCATACCAACAACGTTTTTGTTTTAAAGTTTGTAAATTGTATCTCTTGTGTAGCCTAAAAATAGGCTTTAATTATTATTGTTTCTTAAACGGTGCTTAGAATGTCTGCTTGTAGAGCTTGAAATTGTACTGAAACTCCCTGCTTCATCACCAGATTATGCTGTAATTCATTTTTAAATCCCTTAAAATGTGCTAAGGTTTGTCAATGTCTAACCATCTGTAAATATGCAATATCTCGTTCATCCAGTTTTCGGAAAGCGGTTTTTCATGATGGCATGGTTGGTGAAAATTTCTTTTCCTAATATAGCCTCCAACCTCAGCTCTTAATTGCCACTTGGAAACGTTTATTTTATCCCAAAAGTATGCTATCTTTTATTTAGAACGCTTTATGTCATATTATAAAAAAATCCAGGTCTTTAGAAGTCTATCCTGTAAATAAATTCGTTCATCTTGTTTTCTGGAAGCGCTTTTTCAAAGAGGCTTAAGTGATGGCATAGTTGGTTGAAAATTTCTTTTCCCGATTTATCCCTCAGCCTCATCTATTAAGTATTATTGTACCCTAAAAGTATGCTATTTTTTATTTAAAACGCCTTAATGTCGTACTACAAAAAAAATCCAGGTCTTTTGTATTTCATACACGTTGTGTTTGAATCAAACTTATAAACAGCTTGAGCACTGGAACCAACATCTGTTACTTTTGAAAATCAAGCTATTTTTCCTACTCTAGAAAGAGATTTAAAGAATCTTGGTATTTATTCGATATGTATCTCTAGGCCCTGAACGAACACCAGCGGTGTAAACTGGAAATTTAGAAAAAAGGTCATCCATCGTATTTCTACGTTACGCTTTTTATTGCAATTCATTGGTCATTTGCAACATTACAATTCTTCAGTAGGGATTACGACCTGGCTTCTCACACAACTTCTGTTGCGTATGTTAATTTTATTCATGAGTAGAGGTACATACAGCTTAAAGTCGCCTCTGAACGACAATTTTTTTTTTTTAAAGAAACTTCGTGGGAATTATAATAACTCTCAGACTTTTTGGCAGAAGTCGCCAAAGAGATATATTCTTTTTTTTTATATTTCGGTTTGTTTGAGAAGTCTGACCTTACGTGTAATAAGCCAACACACTATCTACCAGACTGATGGCAACTGGCAACGTTAGCTTGCGCTTTTTTTCTACTTTATTTATTTTCGGTGTGGTAACTTCTAGAATCTCCCTGTTGCTTTGTTATTGTTATTCATATCGTTGCTACTTTTCGTGGTCTTTTATGAAGTTTTTTTTATTGTAATTTGTTCAAAATTAAAAACTAACATTTTGGAAGTTATTCGCCTAAGAGCCAGTGACGGGGTTTAAAGTGTAAAGTGTTTGTCTACAGACTACAGACTCGTGCAATTTAGATTCCAATCCAAGGGAAAATTTATATAATTTCATTTCATATCCACGAAATTCTTTGATCCCTAAACTCGCAGAGAGTATAAGTTAGAGAACGTGTACTTGTCAATTAAGACAAGTACAGTACCCGGAGATCGAATTGACCAATTGTACAACGTCCTAGTTTCTCACATCACTTATGTTACAGTTTAGAGTCGACTCCGAATGACAGATTTTTGAGAAACTTATCATAGCAATTTTATTTACTCTCAGAGTTTTTGCCAGAAATCTGCTGAGCTGAAGTCGCTGAAGAAATATTTTTTGTATTTTGTCCTAGCTTTACGTCTAAATAAGCCAACACACTACTTACTAGACTACGGCGACTTCAAAAAATGTATGTTAGGTTTAAAAAAATAGTAAAAGATTAAAAATATCGTTACATAAATCGAAACGACCTAATATCGTTTAAGAATAAAAACGATAAACAAAATCTACCAGCTACACCAACACAAAGCCACACGATACAAACACACACTAACACTAAGTATACAATGAACGTGTTGATTATCTAAAGGTGCACACACACATATGTATGACGAACCTGGTTGCGGCTGGTACCAACAACAACATAAAGTAAACCAGCTACGACAAATATGTAATAGACAACATAAGCAAAGTACACAAACAACAATGTACTAGCAATAGAATTCTCGAGAAGGCGAGAGCAAGAACCTTCCACATCGAGAACGTTCATCATACTGATTACGTGTGTGCGGACTGTAAAAGGGCTGAACAAAGCAGGTAGCAGTCAGAGTCAATTCAGTCAGCCTTGTGTGAAGTTGCGTGTGAACAAAATAAGTGCGTGAACTAGTAAAGTGAATAAACAGATTATTATTGTATCGTTAAGTTGTATACGGTGGCACACAAAAGTAATGTAAAGAATAAAGAGAGTTTAAGAAAAACTAAAGACATATTTGTTTTTACTTTGTTGCAATTAACGAACTCATATTTAAACGTTTTTAAAAAGGTCAAAACGTAACAATATTTTCATTATAATTTACGAATTTAAGAATTACGATTTTTCTCTAAACAATCTATTCGAGATGCGTCTTGACTCCCTGACCACCACAGGACATAACATCAACAACCAGTCCCATGGGGAGGTTGGACACAAAGAAAAATAAGAAAGAAAAGTACGGCACAATGGGAAAAAGTCTTCAACAACTATACGTAGTACAACAAACCATAGTATTTACGCATAAAATATTGTGTCAAGGCAAAGATAGATGGCAACCCTATCATTCTAGCAACCGTTGGATTAGAATGATCCTTCGTTCAGCTTTAATAAATCAATTAAAGCGATTAAAACAAAGCAAAAAATAATAAAAATTAAAGGGAATTACTTTGGAAAAATCCTATGGACCTTAAAAGAAAAATGCCCAACAAACTGTACCAATGGCGCTGTAATGCAATTTAATCGTTGATGTTTGTCAACTTTTTTTGTCTCACTTTTCTCATTCCCTGCTTTTGAATGTTTAATGAAGACTTGACAATGAAATTTTCTAGTTTTACGTACCACAGTAGCAAACTTTAAAGCCAATTTGTTACTGTCATGCAAAATTTATTAAAAAAAATTTTTTTTTGTCTTTTAACAAATGTTTCTGTCAATGTTCGTTTATCTTTTTTTTTATAATTTTTTTTATTTTACTTCACAGCTCATACTATATCTGTGAAGTTGATCTTTCAACGTTTTCTAAATTTTTATTTAAATATTTATGATTACAAACAGCCTGTTTGTCATCAAACAAAAAGAAGTGACAAAAAGCGAAAAACTTTTTTGATTTGAAAGCAAATAAGCACGGCAAATAAAATTCAGAAAAAAATCTGTTTTTTTATTTCTTCTCTATTAGCTGCTGTCTTGTTTTTGTTATTGTTCTTGCTATTTTGTTAGTGAGTTTATAAAATATTGACATAATTGAGAGAGAGAGAGAGAGAGGGAAAAAATACGATTTTATTTCATTTATTTTTCATACTTCAATTGCAAGCACTATACTTGAGCTTGACTCCACTTGACAAAGCCAGCCATATGTTAACATTTGTCATTTTCATCATCATCATTATCTGTATTCTCATCTCATTCGTTGTCATCGTCATCATCGTCATCATTATCATCTTCATTTTTATAACAAATTACAATGACAACAACAAACAATTATTTGTGTAGTAGACTGCCCCTGCTGCCAGTTATGACTCCAAAATCCAATCAAATCATAAAAAAATCAACTGAAAAGTTCATAAACTTTGCCAACCAAAGAAAACAGCCAACAGAAGAGCCAGCAGTAGAGTTTATTGAACCTAAAAAACCGAATAAATTTATTATAATAAATGCACAAAATGCTACTGTGCTGAATGATGATGATGATGAATGACATTAATTTGTTAAGCTCTTGTGTTGTATGCAGTTTCATTCAATTCGAAAGCTATTACGATTTAAATTTTGAAATCGTAATTAATGGGTAGCCGTGCTCGGTTTTGTAAAACCATAAATAATCGTTTCTATTCTCTACAACAATAATTTCCCATATAATAATGCCCTATGAAACTGGCCAAATGAATTTGTCTCACTTGACTCATGCACAGGATTTGTTGTGCAATCAATCAGGGGTGTCATAGAATCAAAGTCGGTTTTGCCTTTTGTCGTTTTTGAAAACCAATATTGGATTCATTTGGTGTCACAAAACCAAGTCGGTTTTGTTATTTTCGAATTGAAATAAAACCGATGTTCGAAACAGCTGTTGTTTACATTTGTGTATTTATTTACAAATTTTATTAATTTTCTTTTTGGCAAAATATAAAGCATTTTTAATAAAAAAATAAATCTTTTTAAATAAATAAATAAAACACATAAGATTTTGTTGCTAGAGGAAGAGCGTACAAAAAAGGTGAAAAGACAGATACTGCGAGATTGTAGCAACTCACTGGATTTGCCGGAGGCAGCTTACCACATCAACTGAAACCAAGAGACTTGAAAGACAATTTTGCATATCTGGAATACTGTTTGTTTCAAGCCCAAAAATTCATTCTGCGGCCAATAAGAATTTTCATTGGATGGAATCAGAAATGTGTGCTCCACTTTGAACTACTAAAACCGGGCCAGACTATTACGGGAAACCTGTACAAGCAACAATTAATTCATTTGAAAAGAGCATTGACTCAATCAAAAACCATTTGAGAAACAGTGGATGAGAAGTTTTGCCTCACCTACCATTGATTTCAGTTTCGGTCACTAGAAGATCTTATCAGAAGATGTTATTTTCCTTTAAAGGTAACTACGGGGTTTTTGTCTGAGCTTAACAGTGCACATATGCTATGTTTCTGGATTTGTAATAAAGTGTGTGTCTTATGTATTTGGCGCATTCTTCTGCGCTACACAATCTTAGTTCTTCGAGTACTCTTCCGGTAAATTCTGCCACTTGATGTAGCCAACTAACCATCTGCTCTCACAAAGTCCCATGAATAGCAGGGTAAGCAAATGCGATATAGAAACACATGGGTATTTCATGTTTTCCTCAAGTTAAGGACCTTATCTTATTACTTGGTACTTGGCTATACTTATATACATACTATTATAATTTTTATACATGAGCGGCGGGACGTACAGTTTAAAGTCGATTCCGAACTACAGATTTTTGAGAAACTTTTCATGGTAGTTGTTTATTTACCCTCAGAGTTTTTGCCAGAAATCCGCTGAGAGGAAGTCGCCGAAGAAATATTTTTTATTTTCATATTTCGTTTTGATGTCTGACCTGGGGTTTGAACCGTGGCCTTACGTCTAATAAGCCAACACACTAGCTACGAGACTACGGCGACTTCAATGTACTTGGCTATTCTTCCCAATATTGAGAGAGACCGCTTTTGAATAAGGCAGGCGAAGAAGTTGTTTTTAAAAGTTGTTTTTATTTCATATAACAAACAGACAGCTGTTAGCTAATTGGTTTATTTCCAATAACAAAACCGATAAAAAGACATTTTGTGACACCTAAAACCAATACTTATTCAAGTTCGAAATCAAAACCGATAATCTTGGATTGTATGACACCAAATTGATTTTTGTGTCGTTTTCAAATCCAATTCCGACATTATTGGATTCTGTGACATCCTTGAATGTGCACTTTTTAGTGGTGAAAAGAAGCCCTAGATTGCTAATCTAATTCCCTGCAAAAGGAAGTGATATCACACCACATTTTGATTACTCATTACGTGTTAACATAACATACATAATTGGTCATTACAAAACCTTTCAATCAGGATTACAACTTAGTTTCTTACACCACTGATGTTGTGTGTGTTAATTTTATACATGAGTGGCGGGACCTTTAAAGTCGATTCCGAACGACAGATCCTTTTTTTTTGAGAAACTCGCTTGGCAATTTGATTTACTCTCAGATTTTTTCCCAGAAATCTGCTGAGAGGAAGTGGCCAAAGAAATTTTTTTTTCAATTTTCGTTTTGATGTCTGACCTGGGATTTGAACCGTGGCCTTACGTCTAATAAGCCAAGACACCTACTACCTACAGAACGGACAACATTATTTCCATGCATGAGATGCCATTTCTCGAGCCATTTTATGTCGTCTTACTAGCGTCTTTGAAAGCGAGTAGCGGCATACAAAACAATTTCTCTTAACACTACAAGTCCACACACGTTAAGGATGTAGAACATTCGGGTATGTTCTGAAAAACGCAAATCGCCTAAATTTTGCGTTTTCGTTTTAAAAACGCCAAGAGGGTGTTCTGACGAACGCAAATCGCAAAAAAAATTATACGATTCGCAATCGCCAAATAGGTGTTCTGGCAAACGCTTAACGCTAAAAATTTGCGATTTCAAATCACAAGGGTATATTGGAGTGAACTGATGAAAATATGTTCAAGCAGAACTTCTTAACAAAAAATGCGATTTTAAATCAAAAGAATATATTGTAGTGAACTAATGATTAACAAAAAATTATAACAATTTTACACTTTTCGGAATAAAATACCAATCTAAAAACTTTGCTTATTTTTAACCAATTTCTTGTGTCATTTGTTTACGATGGCGGTTTTACTATCCTCACATGGGTGCCGTCTACCGACCCAATTACTCCTGGAATTTTAAACTTTTGATAGAAATGCATTTTAGATGCTTTCATTTCTTCATTTGTCACGCCCAAATTGATCCAAAGAAGGCATAGTCTTTCTTCAAAAACATTAAGTACGTCCCATAACATTTTACACAATGTAGAACGTCCCATACTGAGATTTATGCCATTGGCAATCACGCCTTGGAAGGAACCGAATAGTTATGTCTGGAATAGTACTTTTACATATATGCGGAGCAGTTTCTTCATAAGCCATCCTAAATGCAGTTTTATTCAGCCGGTAAAGCGCTATAAAACTTAACAAAAAATCCACATAAACATTACTCCTACTGTACATTACTCCTTTATATGCAGATATGTTTATACTTACGCTTGCTCCCGAACGTCTAATGGGTTAGAATGATCCCTCAGGACACGTCTTTTTAATTTTTCTTTTCCGGATTGCAGCTTTTTAAAATAAATTATGCTTAACAAAAAACCTGTAGGCATTTTTGCTCTTTATTTGTTTAGTTTTGATGTTTTGATTTTTATTTGTAAACCTAAAACATATGTTTTATTTTTTTCGTAAGTGACTTCGAAAAATCGAAAATCGCAAGTAAAACGCGTGAGTTTCAGAACACCCTGAAATAAATTTGGCGTTTTTAAAATCACTTGCGATTTCAAATCGTGCGATTGCCAGAACATGCCTGATTATTTCCATGCATAGCATACTGCTTCTTTAGTCGTTTAAAATCGTGCAGAGTTACACATAAGAAGACCTTAAGTCTCTCAGGAATTTCGAAATGATGTAAAGCCTTCAAAAGTGATGGCAACTCTTAGAAGCTCTATGAATGTGGACAGTGGTTGATGTGATGATGAAAGGTCGAAAGAGCAGCACCGAAAAAGGTGTACACTGGTTCTTGCGAAGTTTTCAATTGTTTTATAAGCCCATTGTGGACCATGTTGCCAGCTGTCAACCACGTAGCCAGTCGTTGTGGGCTGCCATTCGTTTATTTTTGTTGTTTGGCAGTTGTGGTCAGAAGCATGAGATATAGCACAAGACATACTAGATTTTGTTAAGCAGATGTTGATGCCTCAGCTGGCTCTAACAAAACAAAATGACCGCGTACTTTATGGGCCTATTGTGGACAATGTTGCCAGCTGTCAACCAAGTAGCCAGCCGTTGTGGGCTACCATTCGTCTCTTCTTGTCTTTTGACAGTTGTGGTCGGAAGCACACCCCAGATGTACTAGATTTTGTTAAGCAGCTGCTGTTGATGCCTCAGCTGGCTCTTGCAAAGCAAAGTGGCTTTATGGGCCTATTGCAGACAATGTTGCCAGCTGTCAAACAAATACTTGTCGTTGTTTTCTGTTCATACGTCCTATCCGTTCATCTTACAAATCACAAGATATCGCTTAGCAAAGTTTGTTTCAAAAATGCTTAAATGACACGAAGCATTACAAAGCCCAAGAAGTGATACCAAAATTGAATACCCTTCGGTTCATAGAGAATTAAAAAAAAACAATACCGTTGTCAGGGTCAGGTTAGTGTCGAGCATTTGCTCTTCGAGCTCTGCCAATATGACGACGACAAAAAAAAAAACGCTTTAAAACCAAAATTTAGCAACCTTCTGCCTATGGAGAATTAAATACTGCGGTCATTAGTCTCAAGGATTCGTTCTCTGATCTCTTCGTTTATAACCTTAATATGGTTCTTCAAACTCCGCTTGAGGCATGCTGATCAAAAAAAGGGGGGAAAATTGTAAAAAAAACGCTTTAGGGCGGCTTTTGCTACGTGATAGAGACATTGTTCCCTGACATCCCAGCCTTCCCTTGACAAAAACGCAACTACAACGTATTAATTCCTGCCACCTTATTCTCCTGGTTGTCACAGCCTTTGATTGAGAATATTGAAGAGGGGAAATATTGGATTAAACTTTCAGCGATTGAAGTAAAGTGGCAGAACAGCTTCTGAGGATTACCAGAGGAAGATTGTTCCATTTCGAGCCGTCTGTCTGTCTGTCAGCAAATACTAAACTAAATATTATGCATAAAGAAATACATATGTTTGTAATGTTTACTAGCACTTATGTATGTAAGTTTGTAATTTATTGTCGCTTAATATCTTGACTGTGCACTTCAATGAAATTCTTCAAGAATTTCAATAAAATTTTTTGATACTAATGTTGTGGATAGAAACTTAACTTCAGATCTTCGAATTCTTGCAGAAATTCCGCTGTTTCCTTTTGATATAATGTTCTCATCAATTGTCTGCGATTCTGAAAAATGAAAACCATAATGAAAAAAATGTTCCTTTTTAGTTCAGTACATTTGCTTGCGTCGTACCTCTCTTAAAAATAATGCCGCACCGGTTAGTTCATTTCTAATGGGTCCTGTATACATATCTAAGCCCCTCAGTCTTTTGCCACTCTGCGTTGCCGCATTCGATTTTTTTATTTCATCGTCTCTGTAGATTTAGAAAAAAATTGTCTTTTTATGGAAATCGTTTAAAAAAAAAGAAACGGAAAAGAACAACAAATTCATTTGTTTTCTTACAAATATCGCGCTGAATCAAATTTTATCATTCCGATTGAAAAAATGGAAGAAATAAAAAATTATGGAAAATAAATATTAAAATAATAAACAAAGTTTAATAAAAAATATGTGTGTCGTCTAGACAAGACGGACTACTTTGTTTAAAAAAAAAAGAAAATATTTTTTTCCAAATCAATTTTGTAGTATTTGAAGTGAAAGGTTGAAAATATTTATGTATTGCTACGATTTATTTTTTAGATTTATTCTACACTAGGGGGGACGGCCCCTACTTCTGCAGAACATTGATTTCAAACTAATAAAAGGTGATTAAAAGTTTTTACACTGTAAGTGTGATTAATTTGGCTAAAGAATGCAATCTCCCTGTAATGCATTCTGCGATTTGCTGCCCAATCAACTGCGCACATATGAGTTCTACGAAACTGTGCGATTTACGTTTACAATTCCCTTCATATCCCTCAAACACATTCCGATGAAGGGCTGATAAAGCACTAAAATACAAACAATATTACCACACAGCTCTAGTTAGCCAATGCGGTTTGGAGGCCCTACCGTTATTAATGAGCACCATCGTCATCTGAACACGATCAAGAATCCCCCAACTATAATTCGAGGCATTGGTCCTGGTGTACGGTCCACTTTATAAGGGATGTAATATCAAATGAGAGTCGCCGTGGTCTAGTAGGTAGTGTGTTGGCTTATTAGACGAAAAGCCAGGATTCGAGCCCCAGGCCAGACATCAAAATAAAATACAAAAAGTATTTCTACGGCGACTTCCTCTCAGCAGATTTCTGGCAAAAACTCTGAGAGTAAATAAAATTGCCATGTGAAGTTTCTCAAAAATCTGTCGTTCGGAGTCGACTGTAAACTGTAGGTCCCACCACTCAAGTATAAAATTAACACACACAACATAAGTGGTGTGAGAAACTAGGTCGTAATCCTGACTGAAGGGTTGTAATGACCAATTATGTATGTAATATCAAGTGAGAATGCCGTGAATGCCTTTTTTTGAAGATTCAAAAATATGTCCCAGTTTCAGTTTGCATCTCCTTTGATTTGTATAACAAGAACATCAATCGTTGATGAATTGCGATTTCAAAGCTCGAGCTTATGTGAAAGACTTTAACCACATCATCCAAAGTTACTAATGACAATTCTCTTCACACAACTCCATACGAAGTGACACATTCATGATGGGTCCTTGCACTTTGATCTCTAAGGATTTTGAAATATAAATAAGAAGTATTTTTGTCCTTCGCAGAAGTGATTATAGGATTAGTAGATAAAGAGTGAGGAGATAGAACAGAATGTCGCTTTATTCCTAATTTAACGCCTGACCACGCCTGAAAGAGTCCCATCTATAGCAATCCATATATTGCAGTCCCTTAGAAAGTTTGATATACACCGTCACCTACCTGGAGATCATAGAGTCATTTGTGGTTTCAATAATCGATAGGTTTAATATCAACAACTGATTTAGCTAATGCATTAGATTCTGCTATCTAAGCATGTGGATATGTCTTTAGAAGTTCTGTACAAACATGACAGGTTTCCTTGTGCTCTTGATGGTAGAGTTCTACTGGGTGAAAGCTCAATGTTATCTCTTCTGCACTAGCTTGTTGAAGTGTACCTGTTCGAACACCTAGCTTTTACAGCAGCCTGAATTCCATAAAATCTAATGTAACGATGAAGTGGTTTGATGTCTAGGATGCTATGTGTCCTTTTGCAGGCCTTTTTGTTCTTTTAGAAATACACTATTCACTACCAAATCATAGTCTTGCACCCACCTAACCTTTGATTAGACTTGTTGTCCCCTTTTTGAGTGAAGTACACCAATACGACACCAAAAAACCGGGCCTTGCGTTAACTGTATTGCTGTCTGGAGAGGATCTGATTGGAAGACTCGAAATATTTCTAAAGTTGTTGGCAATCAATCATCCATTACCATGGAAAGGGCGGCTCATATTGCTATTGGGCGGTAGTGTTCAGTCGCTATAAGCCGTATTCGTTTTGCTGGCTCCTTTAATATTATTTTGTTGTAATAAAATGTGTTTTGTTGCGTTCTTACGTTTTAAAAAAGAGTACTACCTAAAGATTCGAAGACTGCAATTTGACATTCAAGCAACTGTTTACGCTATCACTTTTATTATTTATTTATTTTTAATGTGCTCGTGATGTTATGAGCTATACTGGCCTCTAGCCATTATAGGGATATGATATAATGGGCAGTGAAAACCCAAAATAGCCTCTTCTGCACTAGCTGTTGAGGTACGCTTTGCGTTTACAGCATTCTGAATTTCAGAAAATGTTGTGTAACGATAAAGTGGTTTGATGTCTAGGGTTCAATGTCTTCTCTGCAGGCTTTTTATATGTTAGAAACACACTAGTCGCCACCTGTTCTCTAGTTCTCTATTGGTTACAGTCTCTCCCTAATCACAACCTTGCGTTCACCTAATCGTTGGATAGATTTGTTGTGACTTTTGGTGAGTTACGCCAATATAACACCAGAAAAAGAGGGCCTTGTGGAAATTGTACTGTCTGTTTACTACTGGATAGAATCCGGTTGTGGGACTCGAAATAGTTCAAAATTTAATGGCAATCAATCCTCCATTAGAATGGAAAGTGCGTCTCGTATTGCTATTTGGCCGTTTTGTTACGTTTTTACATTTTAAAAACGAGCCCTGTCTGTGGATTTGAAGACTGCAACTTGATATTCAAGCAACTGTTTGCGCTCTCACTTTTATGACACGATTCTTTTGCTGCAGAGATCCCAAACTAACCAGTCCCACTTTTTATAACAAATAACTGTTAACGCTGTGCCTTTTGCTTTAGTCAAACTAGGTTAAGTTTTCATTTGTCAACTTCTAGAATCTTTGTGTTGATTTGTTATTGTTATTCCTTCCTTGCTTATCATTCGTGGATTTTCTAGTTTTTTGGATTTTCTCTTTTTAGTCCTTTTCTCATAATTCTTTTGTCGTTTTCTTAACGGTTATTTGTCCCTATTTACGCTTTTTCTAACTTCTCAACCATATTTTATGAACATTAGCGCATTTTCATTGGTTAAGTCAATAAAAATTAATTTTGTTGTTGTAAAAGAAAAACTAAACTAAACTTTTTTTATTATAGTTTTCCAAACAGTTTTTCGTTACATTCGGTTGATTTTCATAATATTTCATAAAAGCTTACCTTCTCTTATTGTATTTTACTGCCGATGCATCATATGGATGGTCTGTGATTAATTGTTAATATCATAATCATTATTTTTTTAGGTCTGCTTGAATTAACTTTTTAATTTAAATTATATTGGTTAGACCAACCAACAGTAGTATGGGTATTCACTACCAAAGAATATATTTCTTTCTGTTTTTCATTTCAAATCTTCTGCTTTTAATAAATTACAACCTTTCTTGAAGAGTTTTGTTAAAATCGACTTCCTGTTCGCTACGCTTAAGTGAATACCCTTATTATTGCATTTTAATATGTATAATACACCACGATTATAACGTTCGTCTATTCGTTATAAATTTTAACTGATTTGGCACTGCATAATTCGTTACAGTTTTATGATTTTCTTTACTTTCCAATTAAAATATAAAATTAATGGTCAGCCGTCGTAATGCTACGTAAAGAAAACCTAAAAGAAAATTGTGAAAAATTTACATTTTCTTTACGAGGAAATTAACAACAACAAACTTTATCTGTTGTAAACATGTAAACAAACATTTGAAAATGATAATAATTTCTGCGCAGAAATAGAAAAAAAGGTTTACAAATTTCAATTTAATTGACGAGGAAGAAAGAAACGAAAAACTTCAAACGAATGGTCAGTGAATCGTAAAAAGAATGGCGTATTACAACACTAGCACTGTATATATGTACATAGAGATGGGGAAGGCGGGTTTCTCTTTAATGCAGTTAATCTGAAATGAGCTTTGAGGCCTTTAAAAGTCGTATGGTTAGCATGCATGAACAAATACGGGCCTTTAACCAAGGTTCAGGCGTTATTCAACACTCGATATTCAACAGTCGATAAAGCCCTTACTGTACAATAAATTTATTTTACAATTTACTCCTTCATTTAGCATTGGATACAAAGAGAAAATGCTGCAACGCACATTGGTTTAAAATCGAGTTTTTTTGGCCAAAATTATTTACGACGAGAATATAATAGTTTTTTGTTAATATTTGAATTATTATTAATTATTAATATCATATTTTGTCAATTATGTGAAATTTAATTAAAAATTGTGTTTTCTCTCTACACATATTAATTAAAAACTACGTATTTCAAGTATTTCTAAATACTAGTTTTATTTATAAAGAAAGATAAACAATTATATTTCAAAAAGGAATAGTATTGTTAGTTTAAAAAACTCTTATTACAAATTAATTGTTAATTACGTCTAATTCGGTCTAATTCGAGAAATTGCTTTCGATAAGAAAAGCAAGTGCTTCCTCGCTAGAGAGAGCAACAGGCTCCTTTGAGTTTTTCCCGCACCGTTTTCGTATTTTCTATGGTCGTGTTGGACTTTGCATTGCTTCCTTTAGAACAACAGCTAAGTCTTTTTCGCCCTTTTTAACGAGCAGACATACGCGCTGCGTTTATTAATAAATCTGTCGTAATTTCTTTGCATGAAGGCATAATTGCTGCTTATCTTCTCTTGCTACGATTCGACATTTCATTAAAAGACGACCTGCTTTATAGGTGCTTGGTACTTCAGTTAAAATTTTTTTAAAAAATACTTCAGAACTTAACCATTTCATGATTCGAGACATAAATACATTAGTGTTTCTGAAGCATTCTGACAACTTTTCATCTAATTTTACGCAATATATCCCTATTTTTTCTTTTAAATGTTTTAAATAATCCTCAGGAGGATTTGCAATTCCACTTTTTTCTAGAACGAAGTTCAAAACTTCCTTCTTTTTCTTTTCTTTAGTATATGTTTTTTAGCAAAATTTTGAAAAGCTCTACATTTCTGAAGCCAAGGTAGTCCAGTAGAAAGCGAATATCTGAAGTTATTGCAAGTTATTGCAGGAAAAAACTTTAGAATGTGTTGCACAAGACCACATGCTATTTTCGAATTTTGTTTTTTCACTGGACAAAGTTGGACATATTTTTAAAAGTTTAAATTTATGGAAAAATAAAATAATAATTGAATGCGCGAATATGCATGTAAACAACACACGTTATTTCTATGTGTATTTATTTTTTTTATTTTTTTATTTTACAATTAGTTAATACATACCATAAACTTTATTATCCATTAAAAATATTTTTTTTAACTTTTTAATTTTATTCAAAAACACTATTTGGCCAACTACTTAAATTAAACTACTTGCACTTGATTATTCAACAATAGTAAAAAGTTCTATGTTTGCCGCTCTGTAGACTAACGGTAAATACCGGTTTAGAAAAACAAAATTTATTTTCTGATAACTTGAAGTGTTGTCTATCATGCTGTATTAAACAATTTACAAAAAACGAAAATTAAAAAATTACATTTTGGCCAAAAAAACTGAATTTTAAACCAATGTGCAACGTTTTAAAATTGAAAAGAAAAAATCACTGATAACATGCTTTCAAGAATATACATGGCAGCTGTGATGAACTTAAGACTTGGGATTGTCGAGAAAAAATAACTCCACAGAATTCTATCGAAATTTTGAAATCAATAAAAGTGCTAAACAGCTCTCTCTACTTTGATAATTCTCTCCGAATATTTCCTTTCCGCTAGGGCTGCACGATTTGTATCTGCCCTGTGCAAATGATTAAAATTTAGGGCCTGTGTTCAGTCATTACAGCGAATAGAAGAAAATTAATGTCATTGAACTTGCCGAACGTCGAACTGTTCCCTGATTTTTTCCATTTAAGACCTTTGACGATCCACATGATGTAAATCCGCTCAGTCTTTACGGCGGCTAGAAGACAGCCCAGTGAATTTTCGTAACGAGCAAAATATTTTCAATAGCGCCTTACAAACATTGACATCTGGCAACGTCCATCTAGTTGAAGCTGCATCTGTCAAATTAGTTGTCACTGCTTTAGTCTGTTTTGCCAAATCAACGTGGACAACTTTAAATCACGATGAGTAGTTACCGAATAGGCTTTGGAGCAATCTTATTTTCACATAAAGTAGCATCAATAGATGTTTCAACCGCATGATGATATCTCATACTCTTATGTATTTAATTAGTCAGGATTACAACTTAGGTTCTTACATTACCCATGTTGTGCGTGTTAATTTGATCCATGAGTGACGGAAACTACAGTTTAATGTTGACTTCGAGGAACAGATTTTTAAGAAACTTTTCAGCGTTTTTTACCAGAAGACTGTTAGAAGTCGCCGTCAGACAATTTTTTTTTATTTTTTTCGTTGTGTTGGAAATGTCTGAACAGGCCTTCTTTCTTTCTTTCTTTGACCCAAAATTTCGACAGCCTCCGTGCTCTAAGTAATGTGGATGATCATAACCAAATTCGTGGTTTATCTCTGGTATTCATTTTCACTCCTGCTTTCACGCACCACAAAGGCATACATACGTAAATAGAACTTATTCCTCTTCCCCTGATGGGAATCTACCCAATAAAAATGTATTCCTGTGTTCGCAGGAACTGAACCGACGAATTGAGCGATATTTAAGAGGGGAGAGATCAGTCGAAAATAAATTTGCTTGCTGTCCTCTTGATCCACAGAGTCTGAAACTTGCAGATGCAAATGTTGACATTGAAGTATTGAAGCAAGCTATGATTGATTCTGCAGATTAGGGTAAGACTTTCACTAACGAATCATAACAAGTAGATTTACCTCACACGGGGTAACACAATGGGCCATGTGGCCACCGAGTGAACTTGTCTGTGAACGGCAATCTACCAGCTTGCCTAACCTTTCAAAGTAATCATTGAATAGGGAATCGGAGTGCATCAAAACTTAGTTCTAACCTAAGAAAGAATACTAAAGCACAAGAGAATTGCCTAGCTTTAGCAAATGATCCAATGACTGTATAAATACCTGGGGTTAATTTCCTTATTTTAGAAGCGGACGTTATAAGTAATAATAACCGTGATACTTATTCTTATTCTTTGAAAATCTCATTTGTATTGGGGATGTAAAGTGAATGATAACCACTGGGGTGTTGGTTCAAAAAAAATTTATTTAAAGCCTTCATAGTTTTACAATGGTTTTTAAAATGCTTCTTCAGAACTGTCAAACTAACTGCCTGAGGTATTATAAACATTATAATGCTGTGTGGCCTTTTATAGTTTGTATTGAAGATCTTGTAATAATAGTTTGTATATTTTTTGACTAGAAATTTAAGCAAAAAAAAATGTTTTATTTTAATTCTTCAATAATTAATTTTCAAAATTTATTTCTCCTTCTCTTTTTAGGTAAGTTTAAGTGATGAATTTGAAAGATAACAAAAAAAAAACGAATCCGAATCCGAAATAAAAATTTTGCAGGTATTTATACAATAAAACTGGATTTAAATAAAAGCCATGATTTAATTGAATACATTATTAAGCAATATTAATTAATATTTTATTAATAATTAAATTATTGCAATATAATAGTTTAAATTTTACTTATGAAACAATATAAACTGAACTGCGCCTAACGTCATGTTGAACATTTTAAAACCGTTCTCTCTTGAACGAATGAGTGACTGGCTTTTAATGGTTTTTTTTTTCTTCAATTATTGAGAAACAATAGCCATTCACTGAGGCCATAATTAGAGCAATTTAATGATGAAATAAAATCAAAATAAACGAAACCATTTTGTCATCATCATCATAATGAAAGTATTGTAATAAAAAAAAAAATATGTTTTTAACCCAATTTCCTTTCATTTTTTATTATTTGTTTCAAATCGTTTTAATGTTTCGCTGTAAAATTAAAGCCAAAGATTTTTACGATGATAACGAAATTCAAAAACCAAATTTTAATATTTTTCAAAACAATTATTTTTAACTGCTTTGGGAAACTATTATCAGTTTAATTGGAAATTTAGACTTTAATGTCAGTCTGTTCTTGCGCTAAATAGATATGTTGTATATGTAAGGAGTGCGCACAAAAAACGTGCACAAACTCGTTTCTTTATGGAAGCTAAACTGAATGAAAGAAATTATGTCATTGACAAGCGTCTACTGTCATGGACATTCCTCAGCCATGCAATTATTAGGTCAAAAAAATTAAGTTTCTTCCATTACCAACGTTCAGTGGAAGATCTTGGTAGCTATGTGCCAAACTCAAATATCGACTATGCTGTTATGAAGGGCTTCATATGTAAAGTATTCAAAACTATGTACATATGTTCCAGGACACAACCCTGGCAATTTGAGCGCTTCAATGGCACACTTGTCTGGGTCCCCGGACACTGTGACATTCCAGGAATCTGCAGAGCCGATGAGCTAGCCAGAGCTGGCGCACTACTCTCGGAATCCTGTTCAATCAACTTAGGAATGCCACTTGCCTAGATCAAACTAGCCATGGCGCGGAAATAATTTCCGAGATGTCAACCTATCCTGGATCAACGAGGAGTCCTGTTCTACCGCTAGACCCACCTGGCCCTGGATGGATAGAAGGCGTCAAACCAGTTACTAGGACTTGGTCGCGGCATCATCTCAATCACAGTGGCCATACTTACAGGTCAATGCGTTATGGGTAGACACGCGGAGAGAATACGGCTCCCATTTAATCACTTCTGCTGTGGGTGCATATCCGCTGAGGAGGACGAGACTGTTATCCACTTTCTTTGTCAATGCCCTTCTCTTGCGAGGTGCAGATATAGGTTATTTGCCACTCCGACCCTTATCAGCTTGACGGAGCTATCGTCCATTGATGTCAAGGATATAGCCTCGTTTATCAAACTTTCTGGCTGGTTTTCCAGCGCGGGGTAGTCGTGCTTTGGATATGCAGATCTTGCGCTGACGGACCTCCACCTCCTGGGTTCGGTGGAACTTGGTCAGTACAGGAACTGCTTTCACCTGTGGCATCACAACGGGCCGCTATGCGTGCTCAAGTAAGCTTTTTTGTATGAACCTACCACACTAACCTACCTACCTACCCTACCAATTCCAATTTCTCATGTTTCTAATCGCATCGTAATTCAAATTATCGAATGATGTCTCGAAATTTATAAAAAAAAATCGGTTACCGTTCTTGCTACGTTTTCACGAGTTCTTCTCAAAATGTGGCCAAATCAACTCTGCTTTCTTCTATCAATGTAAACTCTCACCGATCTCTGTTTGAGATATCATTCTGGAATAACTTTGGCAATAGTTTTCATACTAAACAGGTGTTAAATACATACACCGACTAGACGTTTGAAGGCAAAAAGTGACGTTTGGCGCTTGAATGAACATGAGGAGATTTCTATATACTCTGAAGTGCCATTCAAATGCCTTGCCTGTCCATATGTCCATCTATCTCAAACTTTGTGGTATTGGTGGTATTCATGCGCAGGCCCTTAAGTTTTTAAAAATAAATTACCTGCATTATGTCCTCACCGGGAGCCCTTTACAAAGCACTGTAACCAATAGAGAACTAGAGAACAGGTGGCGACTAGTGTGTTTCTAACATATAAAAAGCCTGCAGAGAAGACATTGAACCCTAGACATCAAACCACTTTATCGTTACACAACATTTTGTGAAATTCAGATTGATGTAAAGGCAAGGCGTACCTCAACAAACTAGTGCAGAAGAGGCAATTTTGGATTTTCACTGTCCATTATATCTTATCCCCATAATGGCTAGAGGCCAGTAGAGCTCATAACATCACGAGCACATTAAAAACTGTCATGTTGCCACAGAACTTCTAAAGGCAAGATGCAGTCGATAAATCAATTGTTGATATTAATCCCATCGATTACTGAAACCTCAATTGACCCTATGATCCCCAAGTAGGCGACAAAATGTGGCTGTGTGTATCAAACATTCCAAGGGACTGCATTATGTATATGGATTGCTATAGATGGGACTCTTTCAGGTGTGTCCAGGCATTAAATGAGGAATAAAGCGACATTATGTTCTATCTCCTCACTCTAATATTATCTGCGCTTCTGCGAATGACAGTTTAAAGTGTAGGGGCTCATCATAAATGAGAACGTATTTTCCGTTTAGTCTTCAAATCATCGGTAACTTTGGATGATGTGGTTAAAGTCTTTCACAAAAACCGGAGCTTTGACATCGCAAGTTATCAACGCTTGATGTTCTGGGTATACAAATCAAAGGAGATGCAAACTGAAACTGGGATATATTTTTGAATCTTCAAAAAAGGCATTCACGGCATTCTCATTTAATCTTACATCCGTTCTAAAGTGGACCGTACACCAGGACCAATGCCTCGAATTATAGTTGGGGGATTCTTGATCGCGTTCAGATGACGATGGTGTTTATTAATAACGGTAGGGCCTCCAACCCCCATTGGCTAATTAGAGCTGTGTGGTAATATTGTTTGTATTTTAGTGCTTTATCAGCCCTTCATCGGAATGTGTTTGAGGGATATGAAGGGAATTGTAAACGTAAATCGCACAGTTTCGTACAACTCATATGTGCCTAGTTGATTGGCCAGAAATTCGCAGGGTGCATTACGGAGAGAATGCATTCTTTCACACTTACAGTGTAAAAACTTTTAATCACCTTTCATTAGTTTGAAATCAATGTTCTGCAGAAGTAGGGGCCGTCCCCCTTAGTGTAGAATTATTCTAAAAATCCTAGATCGTATCAATACATAAATATTTTTCAACCTTTCACTTCAAATACTACAAAATTGATTGGGAAAAAAATATTTTCTTTTTTTTTTAAACAAAGTAGTCCGTCTTGTCAAGAAGACACATATTTTTTTTATTAAACTTTGTTTATTATTTTAATATTTATTTTGCTTAATTTTTTTTTCTTCCATTATGTATTATGTCCTCACAGGGAGCCCTTTACAAAGCATTGCTTTGCAAATGGCCTTTCTAACCTCAAATTTCAAAATCAATAAATATGGAATAAAAAGGTAACCTACACTCCACCGACTGCTCAATGAAGTTCTCCCGGGAACGGTTTGCCCTAAATTCAACATAATACTTCTGGCGTACTGGTTGAAGTGAGGTTAAGTTAGTTCAGCTCGAAGTGGAAGTTCTGATTACCAAAGCCCGTTGCGACGTCACAAGTAGAAGGAGGTGGAAGTAAGGTGGATTGCCTTTCGTAAATGATTTCAGGCAGGGAAAGAAAACAATGCCACTCCAATTTTTGCCTTCTGATGGGACTCCTTTCTTATGTAATTTTATTGTGATGTTAGCGCTGTGTTCTGAAATCTGTACGTGCTTCATATGCTTTTATGACTCTTAGCAATCTCGAATCACTGAAACATTTTTTAATGCCTTATGCGATGCCTGTACGAAGTAGGTAGTGTGTTGGCTTATTAGGCATAAGGCCACGGTTTTAACCCCAGTTCAGATATCTCAAACAAAATGAAATATATCTTCGGCTACTGCCTCTCAGCAGATTTCTGGCAAAAACTCTGAGGATAAACAAAATTGCCATGAAAAGCTTCTCAAAAATCTGTCGTTCAGAGTCGTCTTGATTTGAGGAGCTAGGTCGTAAGGCTAACGGAAGGGTTGCAATGGCCAACTATGTATGATTTCTTCTTCAATGTTTCAGTAGAGACAAATGATTAATAAAAAATAAAGTAACGGTATAGAGATATAACAAAATTTTTTCATGCACACTCCTTATGTTAAAGTCTTCAAAAGACCATTTTATGAGATAATCCAAAAATTTCTTTTCATAGAATCTTAGTTTTTTTTTCTCTTTTGTTAAGTATAAACCAAACCCGTCTATATTTTTATGGCTAAGAAAACTATATTCATTTAGACACGTTTTATCGAGTTTCTAACGTCATGACAATGAAAACAAAAAAAAAAAGAAAGAAAGAAAGAAATAAAAAAACAAAACAAATTTAACAGAAACGGGGTTTGTCTGTCCGAATTGAAGTCATCTTATAACATTCTTAGTAGAAATACAAATAAGCCATCGTTAACTGTGTTATTGTTTACAGCGGTGACAACCTCATTTATAGACTTTTGACTTCAGTTATTAAAGACGTTTTTTTTTTTGTGTCAATAAAAGATTTTTTCTTTTAAATCGTATTATTGTAGTGATTTTACAATATTTATTTAAGTGTACCTATTATAAATAATTTGGGTGTTAACTGTTTATTTGTTGTGGGTATTTATTAACAAAAAAAATATTTTTTTTTTTTTTGTTATAAAAATTCAACGCTTTTTAGTTCATTGACACTGTATGTATTGTTTGTAATTTTTTTTTTTTTTCATAGAAACGAATTAACAAATGACTCTGAAAATAGCTGGAAAATAGTACCATAAAAGCGTTTTCGTTTTGTAAAAAAAAATATAAAAATTAATATAAAAAGAGCCATATAGACCGGCTTAAATGATGCCCTAAAACGAAGAAAAAAATTTTTTTTTCTTTAATCTCAGTCTGTCCGAAAATTACTGAAATTAAGAGGTTTTTTTTTAATTTACGAGTGGTAATAAATGAATGAGTGGTCAAAACTGCAGGTCAACACTGTCACATGTCGCTTGACTTAGTTTGTGTTTGCCAGCTTTAGGGGACATTGTGTGATTTGCAGCGAAAGTAAAGGAATCGAATTAAATACAAAAATTGCCAGCGATTCATCAATTAGGTTACAAATTGTCTCCTCGTTTCTCCTATTCTGCAGGTTTTTTACCGCGTGACTACTTTTTTTATTTTAAAATCTGAATCCACAGCTCGGGGCTAGGAAATTTGACATAAACCATGGTATCATCATCAAATCTATTTTGCTGGACTCTACACATTTTAGCGAGGAATGACAAGAATTTAAAAAAAATATTAGACAAGGTTTATAGAACTCAAAACTGAAATTTATGTTAAAAGTTAAAATGATATTCAAAACCCTGTATTCAATTATTGAACCGCCTAAGTATTGTTCTTTGACAGCCTGATTTAACGCTATATGGCTGCACTCGCAATGATAAAATGCAAGAGAAGACCTATTTACCATTGTAACTGTAATTCAAAGTAGTATACTTCAATTCTCAGCCAAATAATTCATTCACAAAGCCCCAAAGACCTCTCGATAGGATAATGTGAAAACGTTTATCGAAGGAGGAATAGGCAGCTTCTTCTCTTGAGAAAACAATAGTAATCAAGACGCAAAATATATTTGCAGCCAGTATTTTTCTTTCTAGATAATTAAATATGGCAACCCTGTAATTCTAGAATATGTTAAAGAAATGCAAATCAATACATATACTTGATTAAAGAAATTGAAACAAATCAAATGAAAACAATTATAAGTTGTGGGCGATGTCTTATCACAGCTCATCCTTATAGACCCTATAAACGGGATCAATTTAGCGTAATGCTTTTAGTCTTCACTCTTCCCGCTTTGTATCGTGGAAATGTCGCTGGAATATTTCAGCTTTGTCGTTAATTACGAAAGCTGTGTGGAACTAAGAACCAATGTTTGTTTTATGAAAGTTGTCGAAGTCTAGTAGGTAGTGTGTTGGTTGTGAGGCCACAGTTCAAACCCCAGGTCAAAACGGAATATTAAAAAATATTTCTTCGGCGACTTCCTCTCAGCAGATTTCTGGCAAAAACTCTAACAGTAAATAGAACTGGCATGCAAGAGTTTCTCAAAAAATCTGTCATTCGGATTTGACTTTGAACTGTAAGTCCTTTGACTCTAGTATAGAATTAAAACACACAACATAAGTGGTGTAAGGAAGCTAGGTCGTAATACTGATTAAAGGGATGTAATGAACAATTATGTATGGATGTACATACATATGTGTCGGCTTTATTCAACTGTTCGTATGTGGTGAGCAGCCAAACTCATTTTTGGTAGAAGGACTACAGCTTCAAGACAATTTTCATTGACCGCCTTTTGTGTGCAAAGTATTTAAAGAAATTCAATAGCGTTTCCACTGATTACAACTTATAGAAAGTGTTCTTCAGATGGCATTGAAAACAAAGCTTGTTAAAGACATTCTTTCGGCTTTTTCCATAGGACACAGTGAACATTTCGTAATACTTTATCGTATTCCCTCCACCAAATCTATCAGAAGAAATCCCTCTTCGTCTATTAGAAACAAATAAAGATTCCTAAGCAGACTACAATTGAAACTATACGGACTATATATTATAAGAATTTCAACTGGAAAATAATAGAGTTAGAACACATTTTTTTTTCAATATTTCTTCACTGCCTTAGTCATCACATGAAATTACTGAAATAATCACATTTTACATGCGTTCTCTTAAGCAATAAATTTATAAATAATAACGTTCGTATTTTGTGGTCAACAGAATAAATTTGCGCATTAGAACAACACAAAAAAATGGCAAAAGAAAAACAACTTTTTTTAGTACAAGAAAAAAAGAAACAAATAGTAGCAGCATAACAAAACCACACTTGGTTTCCTGTGATAACACTGCTTTAAATATGGCGGGGATCGTACCCCTACACTGAGTACTTAAGAATAATTGCTGGTTCGCTGTTAACATCATTGACAACCGCAAGAAACAACAGGCAATTCAACTAGGAAACAACAAAGCCCAAATGACACGTGTACGCAGTAACACACACACGAACGCACATTGTATTAAACAACAGTTTCCACTTTTGTATGCATTACTCCCAATTGCCTTTGGCTGGCACCACTTAATGCTACTCTTTGTTGTTATGCTGTAAGGAGGAGAGTATTGTTTGCAAGCCACAACAATATAAGGGTTTCTTTAATGCTCTCTGCTAAATGCAAAAGAGAAATCCCACACCACCGCACAACGATAACATCGTGTGGGGTGGAGGGTTTTAAGAACCCTAAGCATACATATAAGAACTACAAGACCACAACAAATACAATAAATTTCTGATAACAACCAATATTAAAGAAAAGAAAAAAAAAAGAAACACAAATGCAGTGTGTTTATTTGTTATCATCCTCAAAGAGTACTTGACATAGAGATGCATGGAGAACAACATGTTGCTAGCAACATACATACATATGTATGTGTACAATAATGTTGACTGGGATAAGGATACCCTTTGTTTGTTTGGTTTACGCAGAGATGTTACTGCGGTATTGCTTATGATTTTTAGTGGCTTTTTTCAAACTCATGTTTTATTTGGGGTTGTAAAAACCCTGTATGTATTTTTTTTTCTGCTTCGTGCATAAAACTATAAAACATGCCACGTGTTCCATCAATAATGGGAAATTGATGATCTGACATGCAGAGAATCGGAAATTTATTTGGGCGTATAATTCGCTAAGACAAGCCAGCCCAGTAAACATTTGGCAACCGTGTAAACAAACAGTGTGTTGTCAAAGTGATGATGATCCGCTGTAATTGATATTTTTTCAAGTGCTGCTAACACGATGTGCCATTAGTAAAGGGGTGACGTTTGCCATTAAAAGCTTTTTTTTTTCGTTTTCATTCTTTCATTGAATTTTAAGGCAAACCATTAATGGATTGTGCGTATTGCTATGGCAAAAAATGGATTTTTTTTTTATGAAAATTATTAAAAATAAAAAACGCTTTAACATAAAAGAGGAAATCCGTAATTTAATAAAACGTTTATAAAGTGAAATTATTATTAATCATTGGTTGTGTTATTGTGGTTGCTGTTATTGTTGTTTTAATAGTTTTGTTACCCTACAATATGTTAGTTGTGCTGGACGAAGCTCTCAGTTTCTTCAAAAGATTTAATTTTTTTATTTATAGTGAGACTAACCTCCCAGAACCTCTTTTTAGGCTGACCGATCGAAAGGACTGAGAGTATAGGCTTCGCGGCAGTGTAGGGAAAATTGCTGAATCTCCAGACTATATGACACAGAGTCCACTTTTCTGAAAATGAATAATTACTAAATCTAGGTAGAAAAAAATTGTTTAAACTTGTAATTATGCCTTGAGGGTTAGGACTAGATTGCGGAACACAGGCACCTCTTACAGCATGGTTTGCGTAAACGTGGGGAAGCCTAAAATTGCCACACACATGCTATGTATATCTCACGGGTTTCTGCAATAGCCTTAGGAAATGGGATTCTATAAGGATTTCTTCGTACATTGAGGGTTTTATCTGTGGCCTCCTTTTTCTTATCTTTTCTTTTAATTCTGACTGACATTCTTTCGTTGATGTTATCCAATCGTTTTTTGTCATTACCTCCTGAGTTCTTTCCGCGATATGGAAGGTACTTATGATTGATCATTTTTGGCCGCTGTTTGGAGAAAGTGCTCTTACCTGCACCTGCCTTTATAGCCAAAACTCAAAGGACGGTCGCCGAAGCCTATCCTATATACAGTCTATCTTTACCAATATTGTAGATTTTTTCCTTTTTTTATTTTTAATTGCTGCAAAAAGAGAAAAAAAAATGGAATTATTTTTAATTGTTTTTCATTTAATTTCTCATTTAACACTTTCATTTGATTTCAACTCGGAATTGGTCAGTCGTGGTGTCTGGCTGACTGTACACTACAATTGCGTTTAATTTTTTAATTTCTTTTATTGAATCATTTGGTCAATTAATAACGAACAAAGCTAGAAGAAAAAAACCAGAAAAACAGAATAAAAATAAAATTAAAAAAATAAAAAAAAATATTACGAAAACAACATTAACAATTAGAGAAAATAATAAAAATAAATCAACAACAACAACAACAACAATAAAAAACGATATGAAAACTTTCACCTGGACAGTAAATGAAATCATATGAAATAGAAAATGCGCAAAAACAATTAAAATTTTTATATGTATGCTTAGAAGTCAAATCTATGAAACTGCGATGGAAATTAAAAAAAAACAAATTTTTAAAGAAAACTGAACTGAACTGGCAGCACTGAAAACAAGTGCCCAAAGTATACATTAGCCTTTCTGGCATATTTTGAAACCTATTTGGCGTTTGATTTGAAAAACAATCGTAAAGAAATTAGTTTTTATGAAAGCGTTAAAGCGTTTTCACAAATTAGAATCGGCCATAAAGTAGTTAACAGCCTAAAATGCAGAGAAGACATATTAAGCCAACTATAAAAGGTGTGCTCAGAGCTTAAATTTTTCTTTGTTTATGTCTTCTTACAGATTTAATAGTAACTTTAATTTACTACCATAATATTCGGAAAATGATGCATAAAAAGCAAAAGATTTTTGTTAACGCGGAAAAACTTTCTTCTGCCAATGTATTTACCGAAAAATTGAAAATTGTTCTTAAAGGAAGAACCACCTGTAGATTGTTTTTCGATAGTTGTTATTGAAAATCTTTTTGTAGAAAATTATAATCTAAAAATTATTTTCTACAGAGTTTTTTGACATTCAAAATTATTTTACAAAAAATGCTGTTATCGATAACTATTTTTCATAAAAAATTTATCGAAAGATTATCTATAGAAAATTTTCAATATCTAAAAATGATTTTATAGTGGATTTTTGTTATCGAAAAATATTTTATAAAAAATTGCTGCTATCACATAGAAGTTATTATCGAAAAATTATCTATAGAAAATTATCACAATCTAAAAAATATTTTATACTGGATTTTTGTTATCGAAAAACATTTTATAAAATATTGCAGTTATCGATCAATTTTTTATGATTTTCTATCGATAGTTATTATCGAGAAATTATCTATAGAAAATTATCAGAAACTAAAAAATATTTTATACTGGATTTTTGTTATTGAAAAACATTTTATAAAAAATTGCAGTTATCGATAAATTTTTTATGATTTTCTATCGATAGTTATTATCGAGAAATTGTCTGCAGAAAATTATCACAATCTAAAAAATATTTTATACTGGATTTTTGTTATCGAAAAACATTTTATAAAAAATTACAGTTATCGATAAATTTTCTTATATTTGTTTTTATTAACAATTTCATTGTATATTATTTTTGGTAAATATCTGCTTAAATGTCTAATACTTTAGTAAATAATTATGGTTATCGAAATATTTTCAACAGAAAATGGCTATAAAAGGATTTTCGTTATGAATATTTATCGTTATCGAAAAACTTTCGATGAAATATTGTTATCTAAAATTTTTACTGCAAAAATTTGTAGTAGAAAAAAGTTATCGGAGAAGTTCTTGATATCGACAAGATATCGAAATGTTTTCTGTGGAAAGTTGTTGTATTTGCAAAAGTTTTTCATGGCAAATAGTTGTTGAAAATTTTTTTTTCGTAAACAATAAAGTAAAGTTATCGACAAGTTATTTTCAGAAAATATTTGTTATCGAAAAAGTGCTGGGTGAACATTATCGGTTTTTGTAAAGAGAAATATTTCCGTAAAATCGTTGTGGTCTAGCGTGTACTTTATTGGCTCAAAACCTATGGTTCAAATCCCAGCATAGACATTTCGAATAAAACGAATTGTGAAAAAAAAGACTGCTTCGGTTATGGGTTCAAGTCAATGTCGATTATAATAAAATAGTTCTGAATATTTAGAACAACTGTTCTTAGCATTGCTATATGTTCCCTCAGTAGCAAATAAGCTAAGTAATCCAAAGCTGTCGACATGATACCCTATTTGGCTATTTGGCGGCTTTGATGGTTGATGTCCGCACTGTTTGCTATGCTAAAAATTAGCGCCAATATATCCTGCTGCAATTTATGTTTATTCCACAGGGATTTTAAAAATTTATTAGAAAATGTCTTGCATAAGACGAAAAAGATGGAAGAGTGAGTAAAAAAAAAACAGAAAACTAACGAACATGAATAGAAAATATTTTCTTTTTCCTCTTCTTCTTTTTGCTTACTTTCTCCACTCATTCTTTGGATTTTTTAAGAACGTTTTAGAAATGAATGGATTTTACAATTTTTATGGCTGTCTAGGGAATTTTAAAGCTGATGCTTGCTGGCTGTTGTTGTGTACGCAGAAGAGAAGAAGAGTGCATGCATGTCGGTAGCTGTCTAAGCATACATATGTGAGTGCGTGTTCAAGGGTCACTTCTCTTTCTCTTTAACCATTTAAAGTGTTTGAAATAAAAAAAGAAATTCTGTGAAAAAGGTTAGAATAATAAATAAAAAAAGAAGAAGAAAAGAAATGAATTGAAAATAAATTTTTTATGCATCACGTTCTCAGATTTGCTTTTTTTTTTCTTTCAAAATTTTGTCCATCGTTGTTGACCGACCATATGGTTTTTTGGACTTTTCCATTTGAGGTTTTTCTATTTCTTGTGCATTTTCCAAAATGAAAATCATTTCAGCTCAACACACCATTTGGCAAATACTACTGCTTACGATGATGGCTTTTTGTGTGTGTGCATATGTGTGTGTAACGCCATCTTCTTGCAGCGATGAAGTGTCAAATCATTTCAGTTTTGTTGGTTTCAATAAATTTTCGATACAGTTTTTTTCCCATTTGCTGCTCCACTTCATGTGGTGTTATGCTGTGAAGCGGAGCTTGTCTCTCTTGTATCTCTGGATGTGTTTTGTTTTCGTTTTTTTTTGTTCTTTGCCTCTCGATAAACATGTGAATAAGAATTGCTGAAAAGTTTTTCGATAATTTTTTTCTCCATGTGTGTGTTTTGTTTGTTTCAACAAACAAACACTCTTCCCTCGTACAGTTTGGAGAAATTAATGGTTTTCACACTTGAAACTTGAAATCTTGTCGAGCAATTTTTTTTTTGTTCTCCTTTCTGGTGTTTTAATAGATCGGTTTTGTTTGAAAGTTTATCGTTTGTTGGTTGGCAAATAAAATAAATGATTTGAAACTTTCGATAGAAATTTTTCCAATAAAAGTAAATACGACGAGATCTTTAAACGGCTTTAATAAAACACAACCAAAATTTATTCAGAAGAACAGGAAAATTTTCCGTAAATACTGCCAAACGCAGTATGTTCAGCTGGATGAAAATGCTTGTGACTCAATGACCCTAAGCCAGTGCCATGTATTTATCATATGGGCAGCATAAGAGCCTGACAAATTCTACCAGTTTCGATAGCGTGCACGCTTCTGAAAACTACTTGCACTAAGGTTCCTTAGTTCAGTTTCCCTTAGAGCAGGATTTTTGCAAAGAAAATGCTGCATGGCCCTCTTTCTTACTCATCAATGCAACTCCTGCAATAGTAGTTCGACGATTGCAACATATACTGAGAAATACATCTACTTATACAGTGTCGTTCCAGTAATCACATCCGTAAAGAGCCGGATTAACATTTCTTTCAAGAACTAAAAGATTTGTTGTTTTTCTTTCCCTTGCTAAACCAAAGCACACAGGATGGATATTCTGTATTCCACTCGCAAAAGTCGTGAAACCGGAAAGTGCAATCTACTAGCCAGTAACATATCTTTAATGAAACTTAGATCATGTGAGAGAGGCATATTTTACGTTTCCTTACTCCAAGCTTCCAAATAGCTGGACAGTCACAAAGAAGATATTGTACCGATTTATCCTACTCATCTTCCACAGCCTGGCAGCTTCTACAATAGCCGTAATACGACACACATATGTACATGTGTCCGGGACTATACAGTGCCTGTTAGAAGCCTAATAGATTCCGTTCGAAACGACAGAAGAATTTTTGTGCTTTCCACTGGTCTGAAGAATGGAACCCATAAAGTCGGTAATAGTACGATGCAACAGTCTTGGCATCTTGTTCAGAATGCTGAGAATTCAAGCTAGTTCTCACTGAATTCCACTAGAATTGAGCAGTTTTTGCTGAGAACAATTAACGTAAAATATGGAGTTTAAGACCCAACGATGTAGATCCAAGAGTATTTGGCTTTCTTTAAAAATTTCCGCACTTTCTTGAGCTGAACTCTGAAATTTTATGTCTGCAATAGCCATAATATAAGTAAGCCATACGTTCCTATGTATGGCCGGAAAGATAATTTTCAAAAAATGATGAACTTAGTCCACCCGATTTCCATCTTTCCTCATCAGTCTTCACTCATTTATCGACCACACAACCAAAAACGGGTTTATCGTCAGCATTATTATTCCATTAGATGTCAGAAGTACTTGCTGGCAGTATCAGTTCGACATTATGTTGCTCTAGCTGGACTCGTTAGCGAATGCAGCTGAAAAGATACTTCGATCTCACTGATTTGGAGTTAGGAGCACTATCATCCTAAATATCGCTAATTAAAGCTTCGCATTCTTAATAACGACGACCACCTTTAAAGTCAATATCTTTCTGTGGTGTCCAGCCCCAAGTCTTCTTGTCTAGACATTGATTTTTTCTATTGCTTCAATGTCTTGATGTTAAAGAGCTTTTATGTCCGATTTTGGTTTTGTCTCTGTATTTATCTAGTCTTATATGTCGATTGTGAATGTCAACCGAATTCCAGATGCGTTAGAAAAGAAATTTGAAACTCTTCTGGAGCAATTGAAATTCAGTTGCCGTCCATATGGCTAATTAATGCCTTTCTAAATGAATTTACATAAGCAGCCTAACCTTAAAAGTCTGATTAAGTTTTTCGTAAATATCTCGGTATTGCCATACTCTTATGAACATCAACGAAATCTCCTCATATTTTTTTTTTTTTTTCTAATGAAGATGAAAATTTGATCTTCAATAAATATTTGTTTCCATTTAAAATCCATTACTTTAGGCTCTTTTCCCTTCAGTTTAGTGTAAATAATTTATTTTTAATTTAATGCCCTAATTTTTCTTTGTTTGGCAAAATGAAATGCAAGAAAATATCATATTTCGTCGCCATTGTAATCATCATGAACAATAAAAACGAACGCTATGCTGATGATTTTTGGCGGGCAAAAACCGCACCCAAGTTTAGCCTGCCAGTGGTTATAAATTCCTTCAGTTACAAGAGTATAAATAAACTAAAAAGTATAGCGTGTTGGCTGTTTCACATTTAAAAGGCAAGACCAGTTACAAAAGCATTCTTATTTATTTTTACTTCTTCTGAAATACTTTCGCGCCTTAAAAGAAAATAAAATTCTTTTTAACTCAGCAGCAGTAGTTTGAAATACTTTTTTCTCTCTATTGAGTTTAAAAACTTCTTCCTGCATTTATTTATTTTACTCTCTTATACACTAAGTTGAAAACGTTAGCATACTTTTGGGCTTAAGTTATTTTGTTATGCAAAATATGCCGTCTCTATGTAACTTTTCCAAAATTTCTGCCTTTCTTCCATTTTTCCCTGTTTACAATACATATTTTCCTTTTTTTTATTTTGGGAATTTCTTTTGTAGTCTTAAAATATTTCAACAATTTTTCGTCCATCATCCCTGTTTACAACCAACATTTTTCACATAACAACCCAAAAAAGTATGCAACACAAGTTATTTGCCTTTATTAACAATTCATTGTATACATAAGGAATTTATAGAGAAAATCTTTTTTTTTTATTTTCTCTTTGCATCGCTCTTTCTCTCTCTCTCTCTGATACTTACTCACTCACTCACTCACTCTTGCGGTTTGCCTTAACGGCACAATTTCATTAAGTAAAGTTTACTGTTGTAATAATTATGCTTCTCTTCTGCTTGCTTGAGTAATGTAACGGAACATTACTCTTTCACTCATCGGTGTGATATCACTTGTTTATTACTCTCTCAGTGTTTTTGTTGTTTGTATGCGGGTGTATGTGTGTGTGTAATGCACTACTTTAAGCAGCAACAGACATTTTTTAATATACCTTCTAACCTCTAAACTATTGGCGCGAAATTATTTGAGTTGCCGTTGTTTTTTTAAAAGAAGTTAAGGTTTCCAGATAACAGTCTCTATGTTTATTGGAATGATCAAAAACAGCGAAAAAAATTACAAACATGTTTTGTATTGTGTAGTTTACACACTGAAATTTTACTTGGCAATGTCTTGTACATGAAAGACCGTGATTATATAACTTGACGTTCATGCAGAATTGCTTAGCTTCCTAGTCATTGCTCATTTAAAGTTGCACAAACAGCCACAAAAGTTGCCGTAGGCTAGCAGGTAGTATTTGGCTACACAGACCTGAGTCCATAGTTCAAACTCCACCTCAAACAAAACAAAGTATGACAAAAAAAATATTTCCTTCGCGCGACTTCTCAGCAGTTTTCTAACAAAAAACTTTCATAAAAAGTTTCTTTAATCTGCCGTTCATAGGCGACATTAAACTGAAGATTCCGTCACTCATGGTTAAATTTAATACACACGGCTAGGTTGTAAACCTCACTACAGGATTGCAATGAGGTAAGTAAACTTTGTGTAGGCAGAAGTAAAAATGGAGCGGATCATGAGGGACCAAAATTGATTTTATTTTTCTTGCATTATCCTGATCCAATGGCGTTTTACTCGACGAATCTATGGAATTTATATTTACGCCATTAGGAGAGCTCTGCAGATATCGAAACAAATGATAATACGAAGGTGCAAGCAATGCGCGGCTTTATGGTAAATGCAAGTTGGTCCAAGGCAGGATCATTAGGAAGTACAATTGACTAAAGTGTCATCAGTTTGGATAATAAGATCAAAACTATGTGAATGCCAAGCTTCCTAGCAACGTTTCCTTATGCGACATGGAACATGGATTTGTTTATGTATCATTAATATCAGCATTAGCAAATCGAAAGTCCGCAAATTATCAGCAGCCTGCGGAAATTACGACGGTTATGTTCCGGTCATTTGTAAAACCAGATAAACTTACGCACGATAATATGATTTTCATAACGTGAAGTGTAAAGTGAATCTTAAAATATCGCCCTTCAAACATGATACAGTGTTGCCTGAAGCAATTAATATTACCGGAGATATTGCACTTTATTTTCTCTTAACATCTCCTGGTTATATCTCTTGGGTTTGGTTTTTATCAGCTGATTTTAGCTGAGTTTGTTTCTTTCAGAATCATTGAATTGTTGTTAACCAGAATTAGCCCCAAAATTAGTTAAAACACTTTCATAATTTGTGTCTATTCAAGCAGTTTCCTTTCCTGTTATTATCCTCAGATGACTGAGAATAGAAGAAAGGGATGAGGGATGTATCCTATTTTTCTTTTCCATTTTTTTCGTGTTGTTTATGGTGTGTAACATACTAAAACAAGTTTATTTATGATGTGTTGTTTTGTTATTTTCTTTTTATTGTTTTTTCTCTTTGTTAGCATTTTCATGCTGTTTCTTTGATAATAGGGGGGTCTAGGGTCCTTTATTAGCCTTATTTTTTTTATAGGTTTTACTGCATTACGTACGTAAACAAAAAGTAGCAACAATTTTTATTTTTCGTATTATTTTAGCTGTTGTTTATGATATTTGCGTTAAAAAAAACGCCATAATGGCAATAGTGGCACTAGCTTCTCCTTTTTTTGTTCGTGTATTTTACATCAAAGCAAAAAAAAAAACCAACTATATGCAGCAGCGAGAGAGCGAGAGAGAGAGTGGTATATAACGGCAAAATCTGCATGTGTATTAATAAATCATATTCAACAAACAAAAGAGCTTTGACATGTATTATGGTTTTGTTATTGCCCTTTGTTTGTTGTTTACGCCAGTAGTAGTAGTGGTAGTCGTTTCATTTCATTTGTTGATGTTCTTGATGTTGTTGTGGTTGTTGTTGTTGTCGTTTTATGGTTATGTTGACACTTTCCCTTTAATGTACAACAATGTGTTGTTGTGTGTTTTTGGCTGTTTTTATTATGCATTCTCTCCATAGCATATTCCCTTACTCTGCAATTCCATGCTCACTCATTCACTCGCTCTCTCTCTCCCTCTCTATTTATGTTTGTGAGCCTGTATACTACGTAACGTTTTGTTTAGACACCAAGCAAGGCCTTAATAACGGTTTTTTTCGTCTCTGTGTTTTTTTGCGAGTATACAACATCCTTTTTGGGGAAAGGCAACCGGACAAATTTGTTGATGGTTAGCAAATTTTGTGGTCAGTGTTACTGAATTTTTTTTGGTTTTGTTTTTGTTTTCTTTTAGTCATCAGATTTTTTTTCCCAAAAAGTAAAAACAAGTGGACGAAAGGCAATGGGCCTTTAACTATTTATTTTAGAAAAATTTAAGGAAAATAAAAAATGTTTAAAAAAAAGCAAGGATTTTAATTATTAATTTCACTTAAAAATTTTGCCTCTAAATTTTAAATTTCCAGTAATTCCCACAGTCGATTTAAATTCAAACACAACAAACAATTCTTTAACTCAAGGACAATAAAAAAAAATGTTTTATTTTTTATGATATTTTATGCTCGAAACAAAATGCTTTAAAATATTCATGGGTTTTTATCTCCCACCACCGCCCACCACCCACGCATCCCTATGAATCATACAATAATTCCCCATGATATTCTTCCATGAATGATGAATAAATATTTTTCAAGTTCTTCTTGGTCATTCTGTGTAGTTTTTCCTTTGCCAGTTTAACTTTACTTATGTATGTATGCCTTTGCGGCGTATTATTTTGATTCCAATACTGTTTGCTGTATTTTGTGGGCTACGCATTGTTGTGTGAGTGTATATGCATGCTTTCGTTATAAATTTCTCGTATTACGAACCAAACAACAGGCAACAACATACACACACAGCCAAAAACACTTTGTATGCTACATACGCACTTTAACAAAACACTTGACTCTCTGGCTCTCTCACTCTCTGCATTGCATCCTTGTCATTTACAGTAAATCGTTTTGTGTTAAAAGCGTTGTATTGCGAATATTTTGGTGGTGGTATGATTGACACAATGGAGAGAGTGTTAAGTGAGAGTAACAGTGTGTAACAGTAAAGTGGTATTGAATTGAAGTGCCGGGAACCCGTAACAATGATGGGAGTTTTGTTATTTATTGGGGAATTTTTTCTTTTTAGTTTTTAACATGTTTAAAAGGATTTTTGCTGATTAAATTGAATTTTATTAAAAAAATATGTCTTATCAATCATGTTCTCAAAATCAGTTCCTTACTCTTTTTCTTATATCTACAACTCGTGTAGAAATCTGTGCACATACATACTACGTTCATAACCAATGCATCTGGAATAATTACCCAGAATGCAATGCCTAGTAATAACGCTAACAACGTTGCTGACCGTGCTACTTTTGAAATTTAAACAGACTTTCTGAACGCCCTATATTTTTATCTCATGTATCGCCAGTTTACAGGTTCTCAATGTTGAGAATTTGACAGAAAGTTCGTGAGTTGTGCCACCGCCTTCAAGACAATTTATCCCCTCTGTAGTTTCTAGGAATACTACTGTGTGCTCAGGTACTACATGGAGTATGTATGTTGTCAGTCATCTTATTGCGCATCCCTAAAAAACTGTTCTAGAGGCCATTTTGTGAGAACTCAGTGTCTGTACATTGAAAAGTGTACAAAGAAACCTCTTTCTGTATCCCTAATAATCATAACTGCATTGCGTATGGTCGACACTTGTTTCTGGAACTGGCTGCACTAATCCGGTAACCTTACAGAATTAGCTACATTAACTGACTCCAATCACAGCTCTTTTTAATCTCGAAATATCCGTAAAGAAATCATTTACGTTCAATTTTCCCCTTCCCCTATATTCGAAACGGTCGTTTTCCTAACTTCTTCGAGATGTCATCGCGTGTATCATGTAAACAATGTTCTCCAAAGTTTCCAATCTTGACAGAATCCTTGTGTTATTAATAAGACCCATGCCAGTAACTATTAGTTACAGGTATTAGTCATAGAGCCCTTTTAATAAAGGTCCAACGAAAAGTAGGCTCTAGGGCTGACATAGTACGCCATGCATGGACAATACTGCTACTGGCGGAGCTTTGTATCTGCCTTGTAAAGTTGAGTTTGTCATGCCCATACGTGTGGTACTTTTTAAAGTACTTTGTACCTTTTTTTAAATTTCAAATTGCAGTATGTACTTTTCTTTAATGATTTTTAAAAATGTTGGATACTTTCTCTACAGATTTTCTATCATTTTATTCTCATGTGTGGTTTTTAAGAGAACTAAAGTACAGGTCCATCGTTTTTGGTACCTTTTCTAATATCTTTTAGTTAATCTGCTGTATGTGATGATTTTTTAAGGGATTATGTGGGATATCTAAAGTATCACGATAAACATCTTAGATAAAAAAATTAGTACTATTTTCGTACTATTTATTACTTTTTCATAAGACTTTAATAGTACTTTTTGTTAAATGTTTTTTTTTTTCAATTGTAAGTTTTTTAAAAAGTATGAAAATTAATAAAAAAAAAAAAAAAAAAATATAAGACAAATTTTGGTACCCTTTTTTTGTTAGAATTTGATACTCTTTTTCCTTGTGGTACTTTTCCAATTTGCTTATGCTTTAATGCTTTAATTTACTAATTGCTACTTTTAATTTCTTATTATAAATTGTATTTATTTTATATTTGATACCTTTTTTTTTTTCGCTAATTTTGGTACTTTTTTATTTTCATTCTATTATTTTTTAATTAATTCAAAATTATTATTTTTCGTACCATTTTGGTACTTTTTTATTTTAAGTAAAGTATAGTTTTATTTTCATTCCATTATTTTTTAATTAGTTCGACTTGATTCTCTTTTCGTACCATTTTGGTACTTTTTATAAATAATAACGCTTTCATAATTTCCTTTAAGCAAGTTTTTCTTTCGAATGCTTTATTACAGTCCCTTTATTGTGGTGGTAGTGTAATGTCAAGCCTATTACTTTGTGCAATGTATTGTGATCAAGTGTGGCTGAAGTGGTTGATGGTGGTGTGGGTGGAGGGTATTCAAATTCCGAATTGTCATGATGTGTTTGCTTCTTTTGTGTGTGTGTGTGTGTGTCACACTTGAAAATATCATTTGCAGTTGTTCGTGCTTGAAAATATTTCAAAGGGTTTAAATCAGTTGTGAACACAAAATTTTCCAAAACATTTTTTCTTTTGCCTTTATTTCTCTTCTGCTTCTTTTTCTCTGTTGTTGTTGTTGTATTTTATTTGATTTTTTGATGTGCTGCTGCTGCTGTTTTTTGTCCTCTTGTTGCTCTGTTGTTGGCAATGGTTTTTAAATTTCAAAATATTTTTCCATTCATTTTTGCCAATGGGCCTCTTTTGTATGTGTGCATATGCGTGTGCCTGTGGTTGATGATAATGATATTCGTTTCACTGTAAAGGGGGCATGTGTGTGTTTGTTTGTGTGTGTTTTTGAGTAGTACATATCTGGGTTGTTACTTTTGGGGGAGTTTGTTTCGTTTTTTGTTTTGTAGACACAGTTGTTGTAGCAGCACTTAAAAGCTCTTGTGTTTGTTACTCACTCCCACGCTTTGGTGTATCAAAAAAATTTACAAAATCTAAGGGGGGGACTTATAGAAATAAATAGGAAATACATGTATGCGTGTATGTGTATGTGTGTGTGTGTGTGGGAAATATTTTTATATAATAAACCAATCGAAATGAATGTGAAATCAAATGCTTGTTTCCGTTTCCGCTATGGTTATGGTGGTGTGGTAATCGTGCCAGTGGTGGCGTTTAACTTTACAACACAACTCGTTCATACAGTTTTCTTTTACTGTTCCGGTATTATTTTTTTTTTTTTTTTGTACTTTGCTATTATTTATTCCAAAGGGTAAAGCGTGTATAATTTCCATCCAAATGTACATTTTTTTCTTTTGCTTCTCGTATCTGTTGTAACTACAGCATCAGGCCAAATAATGGTAAATCGATCTCCAAGTAATGACATCTTTGACTTGTTAAGCACTGAAAAAATAAAGAAAAAAGAAAACAAAACGACGAAAATATTTTAATATTTTAGCACATGATTTTCATGCGTTACACTGTTACAAGGATGCTTTGGTTTTCAACAACCAACTCTTTCGTATAAATAATGTACGCCGTAAGCCGAAGAGAGAGAAAGAAATTTTTCATCCACTGTTTGTCAGGGAATTTCATTTTCCATCATATGATGACAACGACAACAACAACAACAGAAACATGAAAATCGTATGAATTTTCATTAAAAAAAAAACAAATATTTCTCTTCTCCTCTATTTTGCATGAAGGCACACATACGATGATGATTTTATTATTCAGGTTCTTCTGGCAGGGTCTGTTATTGGTCAAGCGCATATTTAATTCAATTTCTTGATTTATTTTTATCTCACTGGCTTTAAGCAACAGTACGTATCGTATATTTCATTCACATGCATTTTTCCTTTACTGCCATCATCATTATCATTAAAGCTGTATTGAGTTTTCATATCCCACTTCAATTCAGTTTTTTTAAGTAAAGTTTCTTAAAAATGTCATCGTATTCTCTTGTTGTTGATTAACAACAGAGAAACAAATTGACAGGAAAGATATTAAATTTCACGAAATATAATTGAAGAATTCTCACGCATTCATTGGATTGTGCTTGAAAAGTACCTTTGAAGAGAAGCGAAAAGACAAGTTACACTTTAGCATATCGAAGGTATTTTAACTTCATGTGTAACTTGATTAATTTTGCAAAGAATCCAAAATAAAATTTAATTTCGAAAGACATTTCTTGGATGCTTAAAAATACAATTTTTCTGTAACTGAAAATAGTACTTTTTTTTGATAAAAAAATTTAGTACTTTTCTCTAGCTTTGAAAAATATTGAAAATTTATATTTTCTCTTTTCTGAAAATATTACAATAAAAATAAACAAGGGTTTCCCCTACTCGGTACTAGTAGTTTCCTATAACTGAAAATAGTACTTTGTCTGTATTTGAAAATATGTATAAATTTTTCTGCCAATACAAAATAATAGTTCCTTATCTAATCTATAATAGCACTTATTCTCTTAATTGAATGTGGTACTTTTTTGGATATTGCAAATAGTACTTTTTTCCTGATTTGAAAATTTACCCATTTTCCTAACTGAAATATAAAATTTTTTAAATTACACTTTTCTGCCTAATTCAAAAGTGCTTTCATCCCCCTTTTTTCCAATAAAAAAGGTACTTTTTCTTTAAATTAAAAATTCAAATTTTTCCTTCGGTTGAAAACAGTACTTTTTTGAAGTTACAAATACCAGAGTTTTCTGTTTATTTTTTCATATCACAATTATTACTCTATTCTGTAATCCAAAATAGTACTTTTTCTACAAATGAAAAATTATACTTTTTCTGTAACTGAAAATAGTACTTTTTCTTTATTTGAAAATAGTACATTTTTAACCATTAGTAAATATTGTATAAGTAACTCAAAGCAGTTCTGTGGTCTCCAGTAAAATGGTACTTTGGTACCCCTTGCCGAAATTGGTACATGCGTTTAAAAATGGTACTTCTTGTGTAGTTACGAATAGCAGTGATATAATGTCTGTTTTAAAATCTAAATTATTTATCTGTTCTATATTACAAAACGGTACTTTTTCTATCAATAATAAATGGCACCTTTTTTGTAACTAAAAATAGTACTTTTTCTGTAATTTAAAATAATACTTTTTTCCCCATTTGTTAATAGTAATTGAAAACAGTTGTGTGGTCTCTAGTAAAATGGTACTTTTTCCCCTTACTGAAATTTGGTGCCTGTGTTTGAAAATAGTACTTTTTCTTTAATTACAAAAAACAGTGTTTTTTTTTCCTTCTTTTTGTTTTTGTAAGCTAAACATAACACTGTTCTCTTATTCAAAATAGTACTTTTTTCCCCAATTATAAATCGTACTTTTGCTATAAAATTTCACTTTGTTTCCAATTGTAAATATTACTTGTTTATGTAATCCAAATAATAATGTTTATCAATTACTGAAAGAAGTACTTTTGTGTACTACTTTTTTCAGTTTAGTACTTTTTCTGTAATAAGAAATAGTACTTTTTTCTTCATTTCAAGATCCAACAATGGGATCTTGCATTGTTGCCCAGTTTACCTATTTTTGAATAATACTTTTTCCCCTGATTAAAAAGTGCTTTTTCTCTAATTGACGAGAGCGCTTTTTCTGTACCTGGAAATGCCTCTTTTGTCTCTAATTCTTCCACTAAATATAATATTCCCTTCATATTGGATGGAAAATCTCTCTCCTTCCCTATTTGAAAATAATATTCTTTCCCCCTTACAGTGAAAAGGACAGCTTCAGTTGAATATGGTACTTTTTATTGTATTACAAATGCTTAAAAGTACCTTTTTTCCAATTTCTAATCACTTTAATGAGTATGAAAATCATTTCTAAGCGGATAAACTACTGTTCTGTTCAAACGCTCGACTCTGTTTCATTGCCCATTCCAATATTCGTGTGCCACGCTTTATATGCATATGTACACTTTATTGCCTTGGAGGAGTTTATTCATATATTTATTGGGTTTTATTTTTTTTTTTTAATATTTCATGGCCTGTTCGCCCAATGTCAGTTAGTATTTATACAGAGAGAGAGAGAGAGAGAGAGAGGAAACACGACAGACGGGCATTTGGGAACATACTATACTGGAGAGGATTTCAATTGATTGGCTTGCAATTGTTTTCTGGTCGTATTTTCAGTTTATTTTTCAATGAAAAAAAAAAGAATTCCAGCTTTTTGGTTATGAATATTCCAAAATAAAGAAGAAGAGAGAAAAAAAAGTATTTTTTTTCCATAATAAATGCCATTGCATAGCCAAAGGAGCTTAAAAATATGCCAGGGAAAGAGACCAGCGAGGATGGTTAAAATAAATGCACTCTCGCTGTGCAAGCCATAAATGTGTGATGAGCTGACATAACACACACACAGAGGCAGACACAAAAACAAAGAATGGAAAACCAAAACAGCCAGAGTAAAGGAAAAATCAACGGCAGTTATTTGTGCATCCATCCGGACACACACACAATCTTGCTTTCGGTGTTTTGTGTGCGTGTGTGGGTGATTCATCATGTCATGCAACCATCATCCATATATCCGTTTCGTCCACTTGTCTGTCTGACTGTCTAACAGACTGACTGTCGGACGTGTGTCTGCCTGTACTGCCATTTCATCCAGCCATTCATTCATTCATTCATTCGTCATGTGCATATTATTTTTAACCATGGTGTAGTTGTAGCTGATGTTGTTGTCGTTGTTGTAAGGCGGCTTATGATATTTTAATTGTGTTTATTTAACGTTCCTAACCAAATATGTATTTGGTTTCCCCTATCCCATCCTATCCCTTCTTTGCTCACGCGTTTACTCATACCATTTCAAAATTAAAATTTGAATTTCATTGGAAATCAAGTGCGAATGGATTTTTTTTACGAACAGCGTTCTTCGTGCACATACCATGTGCCTTTCTGCATTGGTGTGTGTGTGTGTGTGTATGTGTTAAACCATCACTTTTCCATCCGCAAAATTGTAAATTAATTTTCAGATTTTATTTGCCGAAATTGTTTAAATACAACACCACTGACACCGAACGTTCCTCGAGATTTGAACTCTATTCTGAACTCTCTCTTTTTTTTTTTTTTTTTTTTTTTTTTTTTTTTTTTATTTATTTGAGAATATTTACTCAACCATCAAACACATGTGGTATGTTGTGAAGCCTTAATTTTCATTTCCATTTCACTTTATTTATTTGTAATTATTTTTAAAATGTTTTTTTCTATTTTTCTAAAATTTATTTCTAACTTTTAAGCCACACATATTAGGAGAAGAGAGGGAGAGGGAGTGTTTTTGTTTTAATTGAATTAAATTGTTTTTCAGTGGCCAAAAAAACGATTTTAATTTGATAGAAAAAATAGTTGAAAACAATTAAGTCAACAGAAGTGTTGATAGAATTGTTTAAAACACAATGGGCCATAGCACTTCAATATATTCCTTTTCAATATATTTTTTTTTATAAGTTTTGATTCCTTTCCGGTTATTTCCCCACTTCTTTTTTGCTTCTTTCATTACTTTTCAAGAGTTAAATTTCTCCAGTCCAACAGATAAAATTGCACTATTGTGGCACTTTCTAGCCTGATAGGGTTGCCAACAGTATTTTAGGTAAAAAACAACCTCATCCTGGTAGAATAAATCTTGTTCTGAATGCGGTAGCGAGAAACTTTGTCCATTAAGTTCTACTCTTTTCAAAGAAATCCTATGATATTCGCAGATTATTTGGAAAATTGAAGGCTCTGAATTTCAAATTCAAAAAATATGATGGAACCCCTGCAATTTTTTGTTATTTCCTCGCGGAATCGTGAATCTTAATTGCTCAGATTTTAATGGCAAATTTGTGTCACTTCTAACGGTTTTTTTGTTACTCTTTGACTTTAAGTTTCAAATTAAACTGCAAATCGAAATCAGATGACTCCTAACACTCCTCGAGGCGTACAATATTAAGTGCACTCTCCCCTTCCAATGCATTTCACAAAGCCTTGGTGGTTTGTTTACGAACTTAAAAGTTATTAACGTTGAATAAAACATACAAAAACGTATGATTTTGATGAAATTTGGATCTTGTCAGTGCCATGTACGAAATACAAAGAATTTAAATGATCGTCTTTGGATTGGTGATAGAAATCGATACTTCTGAGGGAGTTTTCGATTGCGTTTTCTACACTTTCGGGTGGTATGCCAACAGCAACTACAAATATGTCTGTTTTCAAATACTCATACGTTAGGGAGCATCTACGTTATTGGCGGGTATACAGTTCATGGAGGAGCACGCTAAATATGCCAAATGCAGTGATTAATTAAGGGCGATTATTACAAATTGCCGTTAACTAAAGGGAGGATTTTAACGGGCTGATAAATTGCATTTCATTATTAGATATAAGTGAGCGTTAAGCTAAAGGGGGGATCATCCTGCCGGTAACTTTTAAAGTTAAGTTTATGTTTGAACTTACCATATTATATATTATTTTCAATATGGCAACTTCAAATTAAAACGAAATAAGCATATATGACACTTATTGACACTGCGTTGAAAAAAAATTTTTTAATTGAGCAGTTTTACCGACATTGCTCCGGCACTGCCACATTTTTAAAAAGGTTAACTTTATTTTATCATTCGGTCGTAATAATGAAAAGAAGTTAAAGGTGACTTTAAAGTTCACTTTAGCTAAAGATAGCTTTAACTAAACCCAAGTTTAACGGCAAGTTGTAATAATGGCCTCTCTCTCTGGAAACTTCTCATGCAATAAAATCGAAAACAACTACCATGTATGAGGTGGTGTCACCTTGGTTAAAAAGCCCTCAAGTTCATAATCTTCAATTGGAGGCGAAAGCAAGTTAATTTTCATACGTCCATAATACTCTCTATTGGCGTTAACTAGTCTTCCACTTGCATTTTCAAATGAATGCGACCAAATAAGACCTCCTGGCCACAATATGCACCCACAAGTCAATATTTCTGAATGCAACAATCTCTTCTGGGCTAGTTTTTGATGATTTTTTCCAATAAATCTGGTCTTATGGCGTAAATGGCGGTTTAAATGTTGGTTTCTAATGCATCACGGGGTTTTAATTTGTAGGAATAAACCAATGACTTAACATAGCCTCATTAATAGTAAACTAGTGGAGATCCAGCAAACAGGACTACTTCTGGCAAGAAATTTTGCCACTAAATTCATTTTGCAAAAGATCCGATTGTTAACCACGCGGTATGGTGAGTTTGACCCACTAATTTTTGAAAATAAAAATGTTGTCAGCCTGGCTCGATAGTGCTCACTATTTACCATAACAACTGTTTCTTGCTCATATCGAAACAAATATAAGGTCCGGTGTTGTCGTCCGATCAACTTTAATCGCTGTATTGGTAATTCAAATATCTGTCGTTCGGGGTCAACGTTAGACTGTAGGTCCCGCCACTCATGGATAAAATTTTTACACTCAACATGGGTGGCGTGAAAAGCTTAATTGCAATCCTGACTAAAGGGTTGTAATGGCCATTAAGCGTAGCGACTTGAGTATTATTTTGGCTATAAATAAGATAATTTTAGTTATTGACGTAGGCATTGAGCCAGACATGAGAGTCAGCACCGACGGAAATCTTTAATGAAAATGCTGATTATCAGTTGATCCCATTCATCAGAAAAGCAACGCAAACGATAATCGTTTGACTTCAATTCTTGTACACCCAATTCTGTTTTTACACGGTCTTTTTTTACACGGTTTTGATATAACACGGTTTGAAAATAAAATATTTTTAATTTTTTTTAAACGATTCTTTTCCATTTAGCACGATTTAAAATTTTTTGTGCTTAATTTTTTTTGTCAAATTTAATTTTTGCAAAGTATGTTCATATCACAAATTTAAGGGAATTCCCTTTTTGCGCGACAAGCAAATTTACTGGTCAAAGCAAATGTAAATGGCACAAATTTAGGGGAATTCCCTTTGGTGCATACAAGCACAAAGGTCAGAGCAATTGAAATGTGTTAATATTTTATATTTATTAAGTTATTTGTTTTTAATTTTGTTAAATATTTTATGAATCCCTAAAAGAAAATGTCAAATACAAAACTTCTTAAAAAATTCTTGTTTTTCACTAATTTTAATAGGTTTTAGAGATTAGGAACCAATCACCTATTTTTGCATACGACTAGTGTCTTTTTTTACACGGTTTTTTTTTACACGGTTTTTTCTGGAACCAATCTACCGTGTAAAAACAGAATTAGGTGTATATATGTTTGCGATGATGGTAGTTTGGAATCGAAAAGAGTAATATTCGTGAGAAAATTGATTTATTTGCTTCCCCATTCAGCGATTCATGGCGAACCATGGTTGCCAATATCAAGATGCGGCAAAAAAAATATGCGATATGCAGATTTATTACATATTTTAATTATAGATACTTAGTCTTAAAATCCTTTTTTTGTACTGTCGGCTTGCCATAAATTAATTACAACAGTAAAGTTTTTTTTTTTCTGTCATTTGTGTCATTTGTCATCATTAGGTTTTGATCGTAAATTTATTTCGGTTTTCCCCGTTTTTTTTTTTTTTTTTTTTTTTTTTTGTTCTAAAACTGTTTTAAATTCTTCGTTATGACTTCAGCTTTGTTGCATTCAATTTCTTTTCTTAGATTTTTACAAAATTTCAAATTAATTTTAATTTTTTTAATTTTTTTTTTCGTATGTCTCTTTACAGGTAGGTGACATTGTTTGCATTTTAGCCGGTCTTTTTGTACTTTTTGACCCTGAATTTTTATCCATAATTGGTAACGTATATCATGTCTTAACACCTTTTTGTTTTTTTGTAGGTTGTTGTGTGAAATATTATTTCGTATTTATTTTAAAATGAAATTTAATATTAGTTTGAAGATTTTATTTGAGGAATTTTTGTTCTTTTTTGTCTTTCTCTCTCTTAATTTTTGGTTGCTTAATGGCTTTTTACTTCTGAGAATAATTTATTGTTTTTATTTTTAAAATGTTGATTTTGATTGTTTAAAAACTTAATTGTACCAGTTTTCTTAGTGTAAAAACAAAGTTTTTAAAGGTTTGGCTGAGAGTAATAAAAATTTAAAAAAAATTTTTGAGTCATGACATCAAGTCATATCCATTCATTCCAGCCATTAATCCCATTTAATTTCAACCGGTTTAATTTTTCTTGGGGTTTCTTGTAGCTAAAGGTTTTTTGTAGCTAAAGATTTACAGTTTTAAATTACAAAAACAAACCGATTTTATTTTTAACTTCTTATTTAACAACAGGTAGTAATTTCAATGTCATGTCATGTCATGTCATGTCACAATGTAATTTCATAAAAAAAAGATAAAAGGAAGTTTTTTGTTTGTGTTTCTGTTAAAGACATCTAATTAATAATGATTTATTAATTCTAACAGTTATTCTGAAAACATTATGTATGTCAATGTCATGTGTCATTTACATACCTAAAACATCATTACAATACTTCTTTACAGAAAAATATATAAAAAGTATCAACCAAAATCAAAAGAATTTATTGCTTAAATCCAATAGAAAAATATTTAAACACCCTTTTTTAGAAATCTCAAAAACAAATTAAGAAAATATTTTTTGTATGACAACAATGTCATTAATTGTGTGTGTGTTGTCACTGTATGTACAAACGTCCACAAACATACATACGTTATCATATTTATGATTCATTTAGCTTCTCCACCCCTGGACTAAATCCAGTTAATTTTAATCCAAAAGTAAAAAAAAAATGAAACGAAATATTTTCAAACGTATTTGTTTGTTTGCATTTAAAAGATTTTTAAAAATCTAATGAATCATTAGCACCACCATGGACTGACTACTCGGCAGCGGCAGAAGCAGCAACAACACCGCTCTAGTCATAGTCACATGTGTAAAGGTAACCAAAATATTAAATTTTTTTTTGTGTTAGAGATGACAGAAAAAAAAATTAAAACGTAACCCACACACTGAAATCAGTTTTGTTGGCCTGAAGCCAATTGTAACAAGAAAACAAAAAGAATTCCGAATGTTGATGTTAAAAATATGAATTTTTCGTTCTTTGGAGATGAGATAGCAAATCAGTGTGAATTGTTTCTTTTTGAACAAAAAAAAAAAAAACAAAAAAAATGGAAAAAATATGACAAACGAATCCAAAAAGTTTAGAAAAAGAAATTAATGAGATTTTAAAAATCTTCTAAAAAGAAAAATTAAAAATAAAAACTCAGGTAATCGTAAAGTAGATTGAAAAGAAATAAACAGAATCGCAATACAAACTTGTGAGCCAAAAACATAAGAAGCAATAATATCACGAGCACTAACTTTTTAGGGGCATTAAATTCTGTCCCTAGACGTGTCACTAGATGTTTGTGCTGAAATACACAATAATGTATGAATTCAAGAAATACAAGACTCCAGTTGCACTCGTATCATAAGCTCCAGATGGTACAGGAAGCTAGGTCGCATACAGTCCTTTGAGTTACCAGAAATCTTTGTTATCCGCTAGCTTCGAAACCTCTCGTTGTTTCAGATGAAACGAGTTAGACTGGCAATTTCAATGCGTAACAGTTACTAAGAAAACAGTTACTAGTAAACACCAATATGGCCTTTTTTCTCCTCAGGTCAGACATCAAAACGAAATAAAACGGCGACTTCCTCTCAGTAGACTTCTGGCAAACCCCCTTAGAGTAAATAAAATTCACAAAAGTTTCTCAAAAAAAAAAATAAAAAATCTGTTGTTCGTTTTCGATTTGAAAATGTTTGTTCCGTCACTCATGTATAAAATTAACACACACAACATCAGTGGTGTGAGTAGCTAGGTCGTAATCCTGATTGAAGGATTGTAATGATCAATTAAGTATGTATGTATGTGTGTATGTACCCAATAGGTCTCCTCATCTCTGCTGCTACTGAAAAAGTTGCAGTGTTTAAGGTGAATGCACCTTGAATGGATGCATAATAATGAATTCGACTACCATGCTAATCGTGCTTCTTTATAGTTTAGGCAGGTATATTATACGCCCTCAATCCAGCTTTGATTAGATTTTCTGCCCACAGATGTTGCCCATATCGATGTCGACATTGTAAGTTATAGGCTTGTAAGTTCTTAGGGGGATTCCCAAAGCTGAGAGTTCATAATAGATTCACCACCATTCACCACTGCTATCAGTCTTATTTAAGTTTTGACTTTTTTTGACCTCTTCGCTATACTTTTATGGCCATTATTACAACTTGTCGTTAAAGTTGGGTTTAGTTAAAGATAACTTTAGCTAATGTGAACTTTAAAGTTACCTTTAAATTCTTTTCGTTATTACGACTGAATGATAAAATAAAGTTTACTTTTTCAAAAACATGGCAGTGACGGAGCAATGTGGATAATGCCCCTCAATAAATTTTTTTAACGCTGTGGCAACGACGGGCTTCTTTTCTTTGTTGTATTTGCTCATTTTTTTATATTTGAAGTTGACATATTGACAATAATATATAATATGGCAAGTTCTAACATAAACTTAACTTTAAAAGTTAAAGGTAGGATGATCCTCCCTTTAGCTTAACGCTCACTTCTACCTTTTTGTTCACTTATAATGATGAAAAACAATTTATCTGCCCTTTGAACTCCTCCCTTTAGTTAACGGCGAGTTGTAATAATGGCCTTTAGGCATATTAATGCCAGATAACAGTCGCAGCGTTGACATGTGACCTAGACTTGACGGAACATTAATGTTTAGTAACTCCGATATCAATTTTTTTTTTATAAATTTTTGTTCCTAACCCTATCACACTGTACTTGTTACCATAATTGTTTATTCTAGAAAAAATATGATCTTTTCGCCGTAGCATTTTCACTTTCCACGACATGTCAGAGATAATGTAGGCGTTGTACTTTGAGGCTTCCAAAGACGTCGATGTTAGTGGCTGTAGTTCATACAGTTCCTGGTATATTTACTACAACCAGAAATTTAATTTTGTCTGCGGGCCCATTTGCAATGATTCTTTCTTTAAAAAGTTAGCAAAGGCAAACGCCACCCCTCGTAATATTCAACCTCCAATAATATTAGCATATACGGCAAGTAGCATATCACTTCTGGATTCAATTTCTGTGCAAAAGGCAATTAGCATTGCCCAAGATTTGTTGTAATGAAATATTAAAGATATCACCAGGTGATCTGTCACTCTGTCTGAGCCCTGTTTAATTCGGAAAAAAGGCTCTTCTTGGCAATGTTAAATGACGAACTTGTGTCAGTTAATGTTAACCTGCAAAATCGTATCGGCTTTGGAGGAATATTATTTCCCTAAGTGCTGTACTATTATTTTTAAGATGTTGATATCGTTGAACACTTTCACGCCGGCGCTTTAATTCATGCTTGTCGCCTACTGGCGGATGAGCTTAGAGGTTTTCGCTCTATCGTGACGTGACTCAGGTATTTTTTCCGCAGTCGAAGTGTTAAAGATCTAAATAAATGTCGTCTAATAGCATGATCAATTCAGTACCACCGGTTGTACATGCCGCCCAATGAGACAGTCCAGTGCTGGCCATCGGTGGTATGCGCCTTCCGATAAGGCAGTCTAGTGCGGGCAACCGGCGGCACGTGCTGGCGTGAATGTGTTAAGCATGATATAGGGATGCGTAATCCCGTTTGCTTCTTTCTGAGAGCCAATAACAAGAACTGGGGGTACTTTATTTTCCTTGTACAGTAATCCTTCGATTTACGTCGCCTCGATTAACGTTGTTTCGATTTACGTCGTCAAATTTTTGTTCCCTCTAATTTCAATTTGTGTCGTCATTCGATTTACGTCGCCTTTTTTGGAACCAACTGTGACTTAAATCGAGGGATTACTGTAACTCTTTTAAGTTCCTTGTTAAAAACATACTACTTTGTAGTATGAGCAATATGAAATTCGATTTACGTCGTTTCGTTTTACGTCGCCTTTTTTTGGAACCAGCTGCGGCGTAAATCGAGGGATTATTGTATTTCTATAGCCTGGCATGGAGATAGATTCTAACGCTTCCGTGAAATTTGTTTACCATTTGACGAATTAATTCGGATTTCAACATTTTTATTTTAAACCAGGGAACTTAAAATAATAGGAAATAAAACTGCCTTTACTTTTGTCTGTAAGTGTATTTCACTTATGAAAACTAGGCAATAAAAAACAAAACTTTTTTTATTATTAAACTTTAATTGTTTCATTTTCTAGTTTATTGTGGCATTTAAATAAACAAAATTTGTTGAAAACAATTTCTTTTTATTATTTACGTAAACGGCTGAAAATCGAATATTTTTTTCATTTTTTGTTTCTTAAAATTTCAATAAATTATTCATATATTCGGATACTAATTTAAATTGTTTTTTTAAGTTTTCTAAATCAGATTAAATTCTTTCTCTAATTTAAATAAAAAAAATGCGCAAAAAAATATTTTAATTTTATTCTTAATTTCTAATTTTTGAATTTATTTTTTAATTTATTTTAGTTTTATTATAAACAAGAATTTTCTTCCAGTAAATTTCCAGAAATTAAAAATATTTACATTTACACTCCAGGAATAAATTGTGAGGGGCAGTAAATTTTCTAAAATTTGTATTTTAAGTTTTTAATGCCATCTGTAGGGTGTAGATCTACTTATTCATGTTTCTACAGTTTCTAAGTGAAAATTTTTTTAATTTATCACTCAAAAATAAAACAATTTTCGCGTCCATGAAGTCTTTTAAAATTTAATTACTTCTCATTTATTTTTAAAATTTAAAAGAAAAAAAATTTCGTTTGAAAATTTTTCTTGGCGTACCACAACAGATGTTTTCTTAGTGCATCTGAATCTGGTAAAAAATATTTTGCCCTAGAAAAAGTGTCCGAACATGGGATACCCTGTACCATAACGTAATATTTGTGAAAAAAAAGTAACGTATAGCCCTTTAACTCGCTAAAGTGACAAGCTGTCGTAATCCAGCCACATAGCAGACTATTTATGAAGCAGTGGGATATAGTTCAAGAGGTGACAAGTCAGCCAACAGTCGAAATAAACGCTACTGCAGCCAGTAAAACAAAATTGAAGCTTGCGAATAGCCTACCAATGGTGTAGTCACTGTATTCTAATAGGTAGTGCACGGGTCGCTTGAATCACGAGACCCCAGCTCAGACATCTTGAACCAAACAAAATATGAAAAAATATTTCTTTCGGCGACTTCCTCTCAGCAGTCTTCTGACAAAGCCCCTGAGAGTAAATAAAATTACTGGGAAAAGCTTCACAGTTCTACCGTTCAGAGTCATGTTAAACCTCAAGTGCTGCCATTCATTCATAAAAGTAACACACGCAGTATAAGAGATGTGCGCAGCTAGGTTGTAATCCTGACTAATGGAGTGAAATAATCAATTAAATTAATTAATCCTTAAAGAATAAACGTGAAGCATTGATTTTTTGTGGCAAATCTCTACTTTATTCACTTTTGAAAATATTTGAGGTTAGGTTAGGTGGCAGACACTCCTAGTGTTTCGGCCCTCCAATTAATAACCAACCCGGGGATCAAACAAGAATACCAACGGAACTTCATATAAATTCTGGCTATTGCTTCAGTCTTTATAATGAAAAGTTCATTCAAAAATTTGCACACAGTGAAAAGTCTCCTCATGACAAGACAGTTTCTTCCGCCTTCTCAGACCCATAGTTACCATGGAAGCTATTCCAAATCAATCGGCATGCCTTTCAATAAGTCTTGGCTGTCGCAATTTCGCGATGGATGATGTTAAGATTTAAGAACAGAGTCTGGCGATAATGCATGTACAGACGTGCTGCCAACAAAGTCGAGTATCTCCGTAAAACAAGCGGAGAATACCTATGCCTAGGCCTATGCCCTGTCATATGTCAAAGATTGTGAACTCTATACCTACCCTGGCCATTCATAAATTCCCGACGAGCTCTCTATGTCCCGAAACCCTCATAAGAATTGCCTGTGAATGATATGAAATGTCCCTGAGAAATCCTCGACATTCAGAGTTGAGAACGTGTGTTGAAGTAATGTTTGTTAACGACTTAATATTAACCTGGTTGCCTCAGACATTTTCAAGAAAAAATGCTTGCTGGGTGGTGAGAGGGCTTTCAAAATGATACCGGCATCCAGCCGAAAAACGCCTCAATGGTTTTGACCGCGGATTTAAATTTTTTTAAATTTTCAAAACACAAAAACGATTAAAATTTCAGGAGAGCGTTTTGAAGTCAAGGAACTTTGTTGCTTCAATCTGTTTTGGCCTTTAAACTTCCTTTTGCGGTCAATGAACTATGTTTGAACGAAACTATTTTATATTCGTTAAGAGTTTAGGCTTCATTATATGACGTATGATCCAGTTGAGGTCTAGAATGCTAAGAAGTTCGCTAAAGAAGTTTACGATATTACAATTGCCCCTTATCCTTATAGGACCCCATTAAGCTAAACTTTTTATGGCGGCTGGAAATTAAACCTAACCTCACTTAACCTAATGAGATTAGAAAACAAACGTGCAGCGCAACAAGCAGTGAAATCAGAAAGTTTTTTTTTTGTAATTAACTTAGACTCTGGTACCTTGTAAAGGGGATTTTAGACGATCACACAAGTCGTATGACATGGCAATTTTTTTTGAAAGAGAGCGGATAGTAGCGCCTAAACGTAGTCTGTAATGAGAACGTAGGAAATTGAAATAAAATACGAATAAAGCCTACGTTGGGTATCAAAAAAAAAAAAATGTGTTTCTGTCTGAATATTTAAGAAGATATCAGAACTTGAAATATGTTTAAAAAATATTGTCTTATGATTCTTTTCCTGTAGCAATTTAAATTAATTTTGTTTTGTTGTGAGAAACGTAATATTTTTATGGTTTATAGTACTGGTTTGGTTTGATGTCACCAGTATTTTGTATTTTTTTTTTATTTTAATCAAAATTTTATGAAATTTTTGCCATATTGATAGAAGTTAATCAGAAAAACAATCCATATTGATTATATAATCTGATACAGTATGATATTAAATCAAGTTTTGAAATTGTTTTACCATTTTTAGCAAACTCATGCCAAGCAGTCTTTAACTTTATATTTTCTTAATTCATATAGAATTGCTAATAAATGTTTAGGCTGTAAACGAAGTGACGAGACCTAACATGTTTTTAACAGTATTTTTGTTTTGTAGTTGGTGATTAGCATATTTCATGTTCAAGGTTGAAGCCATTAATAGTAACCAGTCTTTTAAAATTTGCCTAATGAAAGCAAATTTTTTTTTATAATTTTTTCCATAAAAAATTTCGATATTAAGTTGTATAGTTAAATATTCATTTGATTTAATAAAAATTAAAAAAAAATATTTTATATTCATTCGTCTGATTAGCAAAATTTGTGAATTTTTTGATTTAAAAAATTTCATTTTAAAGAAAAAAAAAATCGATTTGAATATTTTATTGATTTTATGGATTTTAATAGAATATGTATTAATATTAATATTGGCATTAGAATTAGAATAAGAATTAGACTAGTTTTGTGTTAATTTATTAAACAAGTTCTATTAGAATACAAAATATTAGAATAAAACGTAATTAAAAAAGACAATACTTCTGATAGTTTACATATGTAGTGGAGTGCCATGCCAAATGATATTCTTATAGCGAAAATTAAGAAAAAAAAATTTATTTTTGTGTTTCTTCATATCAACAGGCAACCGTCTGAAATCTATCGTCTTACAGAAACTGGGTATATGCCTTTATTTTCTTACCAAAGTCATGTTTGAAACATTTCTTCACAACTTAAAGTATGCTTCATTCTTTATTTTTATTCAATATTTTATTAAAACATGTTAAATTTCATATCAACAACCAGTCTTTAAAATATCTTCCATCCTTTCCTTCTAAAAATTTCTTAAAATTTAATTTTAAATTTTTTTATTTTTAATTTTACTTTAAAATCTTTTCTTTTATGTTGAAGGCTTTAAGTATGATTCTCTGTGTACATTTGAATTCTTAAATATATGCTAGACTTTTATTTTTTCTATTTTTGTCGCTTTTTTCACCACTGGTTTGTTAGGAGCAGCATAAAAACAGAATTTAGAAATGGAATTTCTTATTAAGTCCAGCCCATGGTTGTCAAACCGAATTTAAAATTCCAACTGGCGCTAATGAATTCGGTTTTTGTTTTAAGCACTGTAAAGTCCTCTTCTAAAAAATAAAACAAAAAGCGAAAAAAAAAATATTTTACTCTCTTTCTTTTCTCTCTCTCTCTCTTTCTCCTTTCATTTTATAAAAACAGAAACAAACAATATTTCAACGAAATTTGAAAGAAAAATTATACAGTCCAATATACAGTACGATGGTATTGTTGCTGTGTTGTGTTGTTTACTGTATTTGTTGTTTTTTGTTTTTCAGTTTCTTTGTTATGGACCATGAAAAAATGTAATGGAAACTCTGAAGTGCATTAAAAATAATTTAAGAAATTAAGGTCATGCTTCTTTTTCTAAGGCTAAGGTATAAGTGAACGAGCGGGCTAAATTGGCCTTTTTTCGCACTAAAGCACCAACATAAACAAACACACACAAAAAAAAGCGCAAAACCACAACAAATTTTTACATTCAAATATTTCGTACGCAAACAAAGAAGAAGAAGAAAAATAAACAGAATAAGACAGGCTATGAAACTGTTGTTGCAAGGAATTGAATTGAAAAGTCGTTGAGAAGAACAAAAATGAGTGAATTAATAAACCCGTTTTGAATTAAAAACAAGTCACAACTAAATATATGTACACTCATCTTAAACATACATATCATACACCACACACTCGTATGGTTTATAAAGTGCAACTAACGGTACTTGTAAGAAACTACCATCAGCAAAAAATGCAATAAAAAGAAATCACATGTAAAAAGAACGAGGCATTTCCATTCACTAGAGATTTCTTTCCCCTTCCTCCGCTCCTTCAAAAGAATGCATTTTTTTCACAGAAGCTTATCAAATTTTTCTTTATCAGCCAATTTTTGAAAAATTTTATTCCTTTAAACCACTGCCTGTGTACAACTGGTGTGAGAAGTTTCTTTCTTAGTTTTTCGATTTTTGTTTTCGCTTTAAAGCCAACACAGATTATGACTTTGGTTGCCATTAAACCGTTAAGAAAGTAGGAGAATGCCATCAACAGCGACAAAAAAGAACAAATTCTCTGGCATAAGAAAAAAAAAACAAGAACTGGTTTTTCATATACTTCTTCTGTCTCGTCTCTTGCACTTCACCCCAATCACCATTAACATGTAAACGTTTCGGGTGAAATTGCATTTCTAGTATACAAGAACATGGAATAAAAACATTTTAGCTACACTACAACAACACAACACAATGCAATGTTTACAAAGAAAGTTGGTGTTCGGAATTAAGAAAATAGAACGCAATGATATTCCCTCTCTTTTATAATGTTTATAGGTATGTTTTGTTAAAAGAAAAAAAATGAAACACTTGAATACATACTTCCATATATAAAAATAATGATGCGATTGTAACATGAGCCCAAGAGAGGGAGAATGAGTGAGAGCGTAACTTTAGAAGAAAGAATATTTTTAATTTGCCATTGCTTACGCGAAGATTTGTAATTAGTGTTAGTAAGTGTTGTAATTTAAACAAAAATTCCTAAAGTTCAATTATTCTTGTGTCTCTTTTTAGCGTGTTTGTCGTTTTAAAGTGTTGTTTAGCGTTAACATGCATTTTTTTTTGTTTGAATACCGTTTTAAGATTATTTTGATTGCAAATAAGTGAAGTTATGAATTCATTATTTTTCCAATTTACTTCGTAGTGTTAATAAGTGTTTTAATTTTTAATGTAGTATTGCTATTAAGTGATCATAATTGGGGTTACCTTAGGGTAAGTTTATTTTCTGTTCTTTTATTCAATGAGGAATATTCCGAACATTAATTTGGGAGAGCATTTAAGGGATAAGCATTACGATATGGAGAAATATAAAGAAATCGAGTTGATTTATTAAAAAATTTATTGGACAATGGTCCTCTCATTCATAAAAAAGAAATTTATAGTACAAGAACGCATAAATTAAAATTCTGACATGAATATGATTTTTAGTTGGATGTCATGGATTCTCTAGGCAAGTCTATGGGTTTTGTTTACAGAGCTGTTTAATGTCAAACTGCTTGTATGACGTCATTTCACCTTTATGCACAAAATAAAAACAAATTTTGTGCCCCTAGTGTCGCAATTTTGTGTTTATTGCCATATGCTGTCTTTCCATAAGCACTTGGGCTTCGTTGTTTAATTTTTTCTTATCCAATAAAAAAAATTATCTATAAAATGCAAAATGAGATTTGTTTAAACATCCAATATTTCATCTTTGCACTTCTTTATCTTATCGTTGTCTTTTTGCGCCTTAATTCACTTTAAATGGGCTGCAGATGGTTGGTTTGTACAGACATTAAAAACATATTAGTTTTATTTATTTTAAATTTATTAAAATTATAATGAAATTTGATACCGTTTGCTATGGGCTCTCGGGTAAATAAAAACCATACAAATTTAATATTAATAAAAATCAATATACATATATTGATTTTGGTTTTTTTTTTGTTTCTATTTATTTATAATTCGTCAAAAAATAAATGCAATTATTTAAATTAAATTTTTGATATTGCTTTCTCTTATTTTCTTAATAAACAAAAAATACAAACAATTTGGTTTTAAATTAAACGTAGAAAAAAAACAATTTGCATAAAATATTAAGGCGATGTCAAGGTTTATAAAATTATCAAAACAAAAAATATATATATTTTATATTAGAAAATGTAAAAACAAAAAAAATTAAGAAATTAATATAAAACGATATTTAAATTAGTACTGATTTAAAAGTAACAAAACAAATCAGTGTATTGAGTTATAAAATTTATTAATATCAATAAATAATTAAATAAATGGTAACACTTCCGTCATATGAATAGCAAAAATAAAGCAAATGAAGAAATAAAATTGCAAAATATTTGCTATTGACATATAATTAATTAATATTTCAGGCTTTTGTGATTAATATTTATTTTTTCTATGAAAAGTTTTTTAAATATTTAGTTTAGTTTTTAAACTAAATTTTTAAATTTTTTAATAATTGTTTTGAATTCTTTGTTCCATAGAAAAATTTTATTTGCATATATTTTCAAATTTATAGGGAAAATTAAAATTTTTTTCTCTTTTCTCCTTTTACATTTTCTTTTGAAAATATGTGTCATTTTTAGAAACTCGTTTTTGTTGAACTTTTTTAACTGTGCCATTGAAGTAAAACTTGCTGGAAAAACACCCATAAACACCATAAAAATAAACTCTAATAAATAATTACCAGTCACATTGTAAAATGCAGCGGTAACAACAACAACGGAAGTAAATAGTCATTTATATAAATTTCTACAGTTTAGTCTAGATTGTTTTTTTTTCATGCTAAACCTGCCACGTAACTACTGCTAAGGCTTGCAACAATGTGGACGACAACAACATTAAAGTTGTTGCCATTAAAAACTTTTTTTTTCTTTTTGTTAACAAAGTTTTCCTTTTTTTGCCTTATTTACATGGCTAAAAACGTTATGTTGACCATAATGAATGTCAATAAAAGCAAGAGAATTTAAACTTTTAAAGCTACGTGCAATGAGAGCAAATAAATTGAAAAATAGTTTTGAAAAAGGAAAAACTCTGGTCAATTTGTTTAAGAAATAAATTGGAGTTCCATATTGAATAGTGTTCTTTTAATATTTCTTTTAGGATTTTCGGTTTCAAGAATCTTTTCATTTATTTTTAAATTAAAACCATTAAATTAATTATTATAAAAAAAATTATTAAAAATTTCCATTTTTGGCATCAAAACTTAAAAATTGTTAACCAAACATGGTGCACACATGCCACAATGGCAATGCTAGTGCCCATTTAATACTATTGAGCTTCTCAACACATATTTCTCTAACAGCAATAAAAACCGAATACCGACAATATTAAAATCTAAATAAATATTTAAACAGGTAAAAATATTTTTCTTTTATTTTGTATTATGCTTCGTATAAAGCCGCATTAAATTTTAAAGGCAAATAAAAAAAAACGAATCAAATCCAGCGTGGGTTTTGAAAAATACCACAGGAAAACAAAAATAATGGCAACCCATTACAAACACTCTTCATAACATAATACATGCTCTTGCTTTCTGACTCTTTTTTTCTTTTCTTTTGAATAATTAAGTCTGCATTCTCTCTCCATTTAGTATCATTCGTACTTTTCTCTTAAGTCAGTGTACAACCAGTGTGAATTGCTGTGCAGTTAAGAAGTTTTCTTCATTGTGTGTTCAAACAAGTTGTTATTGCTTTAAGCTGAAAAAAAGAAATAAAAATGAAAAAAATAAGAATAAAAATAACCAGTGATATAAAATGAGGAATATATAACACCATAACCGTTGAATAATCGGTCAACATAACGGTAAATATATGTATGTATTTTATAATAATATCAAAATGACAACAAGAAATCTTTTTTAAGAATCTTTATAATTCCTAGCACGCACAGTGATTTAGATTTTGTTGTTTTCTTTTTTATTTTCTTATTCTTATTCTTACTACAACAACAAGTACATACAAAGTGAAAGAGTCTGTTGTTTTGGAGTTCAAGAGAGTGTGAGTCTCATGTGTAAACAAGATTAGTTTTGTTTTGATTTGATTTTTGTATGCAAAAGGCATTTAAGTGTGTCGGGGGGGAGCGAAGAAATGAAAAAAAACAACAAAACTGTGTCATTGTTCAAGAGCAAAAAAGATATATTGCTGAGCACAATAACATAAAAGAAGATTTAAGAAACTGTATAGAATTCATAATAAAACATGAAGGGAGTGCAAAAATATGTATTGTATGCATGTCTGCTGAACCCGTAAATTGTGTACAGGCAATAATTGTATTCACACCGAAGACCAAAAATTTGTTACATTTTACAACACTGTTTCAAGTAAAAATAAGTATATAAACGACGTGTTGTGCCAGTATTTCAGTTTAAAATTTTATTCTTAAGGACGAAATCGTTTCGAAAAGAAAAGATTAAATTGTTATAAATTTTGTACAGAACAAATGGAAACTTTGTATAAAAGCACACTCTACCTATATTACTCAAATGTTTTTGATATAGTTACACACAAATATTCGATCGTCTTGCAAAAAGTGAGTTTTTATGCGACCAACAATAAAGTTACAATTTTTTTTAATATTCTGAAAGGAACTTAACAAATGTGAAGGACATTCTTCAAAAACAACAAAACTAAGTAAATAAAAAAATTGAGACTTAAAAGAAAAAAGTGAACGAACATACATACAGCCGTGGCAAATGAATGATTCTAGCAATTATTTTTTACATAACAATTAAAATAAAATCGCGTGTTATTTCTTTTAATATATTGCTTGTTTGCACACCGCTATTTGTAATAATTTCGCTTAATTTTCTTTATAAAATTCAAAGCATGTTCGATTGGATCAAAAGGAGGTTATAACTAAGATGTCTGCGCACAAAATATAGCAGCGAGTTGCGAACAACTTGAACATTTTATGCCTGGGATTATTGACCTGCTGATGTCCCAAGCTGAAACTGTCACATAATGTCTTCAGATTCTGTTGTATTAATGGCGTTCCATATTACTTTCTTACTTAGTGGTCAGGATTACGACCTAGCTTCTCACGCCACTCATGTTGATGTATTTGTTAATTTTATACATGAGTGGTGGAACTTATAGTTCAAAGTCGACTCCGAAAGACAGATTTTTGAGAAACTTTTTCATGGCAATTTTATTTACTCTCAGATTTTTTGCCAGAAAACTGCTGCGAGAAAGTCGACGAAGAAATATTTTTTTTTTCATATTTCGTTCTGTTCGAGATTCTGAGCCGGGGTTTGAATCGCGGCCTAACGTTAAATGTGCCAACACACTACCTACTAGACTGCGGCAATCTATATTAAGGAGCCATAGCTTCCCAAACCATAACATTAACGCCATTGTGTGTGATTGTTGGGATAACTTTTTTATTTGAGTGAAATTCTGTATTTAGATTTCTCCATAACTGCTGTCATTAGTATTTAAAACTTTTTTACAAAAAACAATATCTTGGTACTTGGGTCACCTTTTGAACTGTCGATGCATATAATAAAGGCGCCAGCACCGAACAAAATTCACATTATGTTCTGGATTATTGTCTAACTGAAAAATCCACTGAATAAGCAGGACAAAGTTATCATCCAATATCATCATTTTTACTGGCAGTGGCTCCACTCTTAATGAAATTCAAATGGCACTGTCACAACAATGCTGGTATAAGATTTTTATAATTTTTACATCTTGTTTAAAATGTTCCCTAAAGCTTATTTAGGTCGTGTCGTATTATTTTCAATTTCATCGGTGTTTTTTTTTAATTTCCAATTATTTTTTTTTTGATCAATCCCGCTATTAGTTTTGATTTTTTTGCGATTTATTCATAAGATTTGTTTCCACAACTTAATTCAATCGCGAGATTTCTAATTATTTCCCATTTTCCAAGATTATAATTAAAATCATACTGCTTGGTAGACAAGTTAAATCAAAAAAGTGCCTGTAATTAATTTTTTTTATATTATTTCCCTTTTTACAACTCATATCTGTCTGTAGTATTAAGTATTAAAATTTTTTCTAACAGCACCATCAGTATCGTAAAATTTGAAAAGTTTTTTTTCCTTAACTGTAAGCTTATTGACCCAAGATCGTTTAGATCTTCTGAGCCACTGCAAGCTAAAGGTCACCAGTTCGTAAAACTTGATATTTTATTTCATATTTTTAAAGTTTAGTTTCTTTTTGTGATTTTAATTCAAAATGGCAGGCTTTCACAATAGTTGCAACACTGTGCAATGGTTATTTATTTAGCACCTGAAAGTATGCTTCTACTTTTGTATTTATAATAATTTTTCCTTCACATTTTGTTTTTAAAGTATGCCTTCTTTGTATTTTACGATTTTATTTTTAAAATCTTAATTCAAGTGCTTTCATTCCTAAAAGTAGGCTTTGAATTTCATACTTTTCAGTTCCTATTATATTCAGAAATTTTTCCCCAAACAATCATATTTTCTTAGTTTAATTTTATGTCAATTTCTTACGTCTACAAATATGATTGATTGATTTGATTTTAATTTTTTTATGTATACTGGAAACATTCATAATTTTTTTCTTTGCATATTTCTAGGCAATAAAAAATCTTAAAAAAAATACCACTTATGTGAGCCATTTTTATGATGAATAGCAGTTATAGCCTACTTTTTCTATGTAAATGTAGAAAACAATTTATAGCCTAATTTTAGGCTTCACTTATTGTTACAAACCGTCATCTCCATTTCAATTATCCATCCAGCACAACCTGTTGTGTTTTTAAACAGCGAGAACATCGTTTTTTTCCATTTGAATATTTCCTATTATTTTAAGCTCTCAGTAGCAATTTTTTTTACAATCTCCCTGTCTTTTCCAGGTTTTTTTTTGTACTCTCCTCTCTATTTTAATAAACGACAGCTGTCAGCAGTAAGAAGAAAAAATATTTTTTTTTTTGTTCAGAAAAAAATGATGTTGACGTCCGTCAAAGGACATGAAACAACTCCCTTAATAATAACAATTGCTATAGACTATACATACATATGTACATACATAGATGCAAGCTCTTCAAACGACTTTTATTACTTGATAATATCCAGCGAACATCATATTCAACAGCCAACAACATATTGTGTCATGTTCTGTTCTATTCGGTTCCATGGAATATTTAAAATAACAACGACAACGACAATAACCGACAATTTTAAAAAAAATCACAGTTTGCTTGGCTTCAAGCTATTATGATTGTAGGGTATGGAGAAACTAAACGGAAAACAAACCCGCTGAGAAGAATGTTTAAAGCAGTGTTGCTGACATGATGACTGAAAAGTAGGTGGGGCAGCTTATCATTTTTCCAGTTGCCCAGTTTCGAACATTCTTCTTATATAAGAGAATCCAGTAGAATTCTAGCAATAGCTGGTTGCATTAGTAGTAGCAGCAGCAGCAGCTACAGCAACAGCATCATTTCTTTTAGCATCAGTTGTGTAAAAAGTAATACAAAGCACAACACAAACGACAACTTTGATTGATGATGATTAAGAATGTTGCAATTTTTATTGCTTTAAATTTATTTTTTCATAAAAAACTATAAAAAAAAAATAATGGCATCACAATTCTTTAGATGCTTCCTAACTCTGGCTCTGTGAAAGAAAAATCATTATATTTTAAATATAAACATTGACAAAATGAAAAAGAATTTGAAAGAAGACGAAGAAAGGGAAAAAGAAAAGAAGAGAGATGGAGAAGAATGGAATTTTTTTTATTGTCTTACTTGAAATGTCACAAAAATGACATTTATTGCCACTGATGATGGATGCAGTAGCAGCTAAAAAGTATGCTTCAATAAACGAAAGTTGCTAAGCAAATATTATGTATGCAATATATTCTAATCAATTCAATATTTTATACAAGCAATAACTGAAGCATACCATTGGGGTTTTGTATCAAATACTAGTTATTTCTCGCATCAACACAAAACTGTTTTTAAATAATAAAAAAAACGCCTTTTTTAATAAAAGCACCCAATTTCGTAGCGATCAGTTTACCTCAGTCTTAAGACAAGAGAAAACTCAACTGCTGATGTGGTTAATAACTCTGATGAGTAGACTAGTAGTCTAATGCAGGCTAGGTTTCACTCATTGCCTGTGAAATGCGAGAGCAAGCAGATGGATGAGATTGAGATTGCCTTCAGCAGAGCTTCTAGACTGATGATGGGATCTTTCCGTAAAGTTTACGCAGCCAAAGATATGGTAGAGACATAGCGGAATAAAGTCTTACCAATTTAAGCCACACGTATTCGAAAGGATAGAACCTTATGCTGAGTAACTACAATGGGAGGAGATTTAAATACTGCATCATAGTAGTCAGAAAGAGCCTAAGAATAGTAACAAGCCTTCTGACCAAATATTATAAACTCAAAGAAAATCTCCTAAAACCCTACATGTATAATAACCAGAACATCTACTGCAAATCAGTACGGCATTACGGTATTGATGTATTTGAGAAGGACAGCAAATGATGTGGTTGAAGTACTTTAGTACTTATACACATCAACGCGACAACAGCATGAAATGTTGTCCGACTTCTGCTAATTTATGTATTAATTTGTGTTATCTTGGTATTAATTTCTCTCTTATATAATCTACGAAATGTTTTGGGCTGAAAGTATTCTTTAAACAATTAAAATTAAAAAAATTCTGTATGCCCCCGAAAATATGCTTTAAATAATTTTCAATCGATAATGTTCTTCACTATTTATGGCTGGGATACGATCCCAAAAGTATGCCTTAAATACATATATTTGAAATCGATGAAGTGGAAAAACTGTTTCATATACATTTTTCTATAATTTTTTAAAGAATTAATTATTTTAATTGAATATTGTATTTCAATTAAGTGCAGAATTTTCTTTTCTATAAAAAAAGTTCTTATTTTCTATAAAAAAGTTCAAAACAATTTGGCTTTGTTTCTTTATTAGCCATTGAAGTTGAAAAACATATACTACATATTTTTAGGGGCATATATGAACAATTTTAAAATCTAATTAAATTACATTACATTGCCTTACCTTATATTTCATTACAATTTATTACAACAGTGTGTAAATAGTTCAACTGTTTAACGGTTTTAGCCAGCATTTAATATAAGCATTTTATTAGAGCATACTTGCAGGTTTTCAAACCCAGCATTTAGATAATTTCATAAACCACAGCAGAATATGGATATACACTGTAGTGTTGAAAAAGAAAAGAGAATATTAAAATGAAAGAAACTACATTTCATTAAGCAATTTGTTAAGGTAGAAATTTCTATATTTAGATAAAGACCAAGCCAAGTTTCTTGTGATTGTCAATTTTCTTTTTTTCTTTTTCTAAATTTTCCATATGATATGGAAAAAATCATTGAAGCGTTTATGATTTAGTTGAAACACATTCATTCATAATATTTCTTTCGTACTGTTATCAGTCTGTAAATTATTAAGGCTCTTGTTTTATACAAAAAAAAAAGAAGAACAAAATCAATAAATTAATTAGAAAATAAACTCAGAGACAAGGAAAAATCAGGTAGACCATGGTGATGAGATAAAATATATATGTACACTAAGACCTAATTAAGATCAAGGCAATCATGTATTTTTCAAGGCCTATTTAATTAAAACACGACAAATTATTTTGAAAATTGTAATAAAAATTTAATACAAAATCGAATTCATATGATTGAAGGTGTTTAAGGAGCCAGTGAGACTCTTTCCAACTATATCAAGTTGTATATAAATCCTAATTGTATTTTAATTAAAAAAAAATGTAATGTCAAGCCTACTTTTAGGCTCAGGATAATTGTTTTTTGGAATAATAATTAATATTTGTTAACAATATGCTTATCATGGTTTGAGGACTTAAGCTTAAAAATATAAAACATATTTTTAGGTTGTTTCAATAACAAAAAACAATTTTCTGCATACATATGTACATTTTTTACAGTCAGGATTATAATCCAACTTCTCACATCATTTACATTTGTGTGTGTGTTAATTTTAGCAATGAGTGACTAGCGTGACTCACCATTTTATATCGCCTGCGAAGAACAGGTTTAAGACGCTTTCTTATGCCAGTTCTCTGAAGATTTACTATAAGACTACTGGCAGGAACTAATTTAACAAAGGTTTGAAGCACATGAGTGAAGATGAAATGAAATATTCGCACATATGAAGACTCGTTTTACTGGGTTTATTCAACTCTTTTGACTGCTCTCATGGGAGTAATGCTTTAATGCGAATCTCAGCTGCGATTGTCAGTTAGCTTTGAAGCACCGCTTCAAGTGGTGGCACAATGGGTCGCACTGTGACCTGTGATTTTATTAAAACTGACTGTCTTATTCTAAACAAACTGCAAGTGTTTGTTCTCTCAAAGCTGTCTAACTGATAATCGAACACCAATCTCTCTTTCCTCCTTTTAATAACCTATTTCCTTGCACTTCATAAATAGGGGCCATCCATATGAGTGTTGGTCGTAAAGTAAAAAAAAAAATTTAAAATAATTTCTGTAAACCAAGCGTATATAGAATGGTGCTATATACCTGTGTTTCTATTCAAACGTAGAAAAAAAGAATTTAAGGCCTACATTTAGGCTCAGTAACACATTTTAATCAATATGCTTAATATATTGAAGTTTTGAAAGCCATTTTTATTTCAAATTTGAAGTGAATTTTTAATATAAAATATGACATATTATGACAGATGACTTTTGCTGTAACAATTTTACAATTTGTAGCATATATTAAGGATTAATACATTAAATATATAAATTAGGCTTTTCAAACTTTCATTTAAGTTCGTTGGAGACATTGTGAAATATTATTAATACTGCTATATGTTTTGTACTGTAGTTTATATGGAGCATATCTTCAGGCGTTCCATATTTGCTATGATTTTATACATTTAAATAAACGATACGCCCATATTTAATTCAATTTTCTATTTATTTCAATACATTTCTTTTTTCTTTATTTATTTTTACAATAGATATTGTAAATTTAATAAGTTGAAACTTAAAGCATATGTTTAGGCTTTATAACCCTATTTTTGTTTTAATAACTTTTTGTTTTTAAATTTTTAGCACAGGTTTTAGAGCCTTTCTGTTGGTTTTTTAAACTTAACAGTGATTAAACTGTGCTGTACTTATTGTACAATTACAATATTTTGAAATTCTTGTAATTCATAGCATATATCTGGGAGCGTAATAACTTATAAACACACTTTTTTAAGTGGCTAGCTATGTCTACATTACAAAATTTAATGAATTTATTTCAAATAATATTTTTTGTTTAATGTTTTTAAAAACACATTTGTTATCAGTCCAATTTCTTTTCTCATACTTACGGGATACATAATCTATTGGCTTATCTGTGAACGCTAAATTACATTGAAACGTTTTTTACGTGCATGCATAAATCTGTGTTATTTAATAAATTTAAAGCATACTCTAAGGATTTTTTTTTTGTAATTTATAGCATATTTTTTTAGCAGCAAAATGAATGAACAGCAAGCGATTGATTGAAAAAATCTCATTATAACATTAAATTTCCATTACCCAGCTACTACTACTCTCGCACAGTGCAACCTTTTGTGAAAGAGACAAGCTTAACTTTATGAATTCCCAGCATGTCATATCACTTTACATTTTAATTTGTTTTTATGTATGTATACATGGAGTTCACTGCTATTGTCTCGTTCTATTTTTATTATTATTTTTTTGTGACGCCTAGACTTATGCTTCAAAAAAAGTAGAAGGAAAAGCAAATAACCCAGAGAGCAGGGATGATTTCGAAATTAATTTAACATTTTTTGTTGATTGATTGTAAAATAAATTTTGTTGTTGTAGATATAACATCCAAAAAAAAAGGATCTTTTTTCTTTCTTTTGAATGCTTGTTAAAGAAAACATGCCAAAAATTTGATTTGGATTGGGGGTGAGGGTGGTCCATAACCCTGATTTTTTTTTTGTACCTTTTTTAAAAATGATGTCAGACAACAAACAATAAATGATAAATGACAGTCAAATAAATAAATCCACTGTCTATCCGGGTTTGTTGGAATTTCTTTTGTCTTTAAATAGCAATTTGTTGTGTACACCCGCACCAGAAAAGTGTAGTGCAGGGGAGCTGTCAAAAAATATTGCATTTGTTTGCAACTCTTTCGGATATCCGGAATACGATGTTTTAAAAACATTAAACAAACACCACCAGACAATTGAATTTTTAATTGAGTTTTCGAAATAAGTTCTTTATTTCTTCCTTTTCTTTTCTTTTTGTGTGTTTAAAATTCAAACAAAAGAATCGAAATTATCTTGTGGGTATTGTTTTCCGATACACCAGCAGCGGTATGATTCTGAAAGTTGAATAAACTTTTTTCTGTCTTCTTTCAAAGTTTATTTCGTCTTCGTCTATAAAATATTGTGAGTAAAGAAAAGTATGAAATAAATTCAATTTACCTGTAGAAAGAAAAGAATATTGAAAAAAAACGACAATGAAACATGAAAAATCAGACAAGGAACAAGAAAAGTGCACATATTAAATAAGCAGACTTCCCTTGATGGACAGGTAGACAGTGGGAGAGAGAAAGAGATATAGGTAGCTACATGCATAACTACAGGACCGAAGAGATAGACAGACAGACAGACAGATCTATCTTTAGACAAACATGACGATAATAATGATTATATTATCATGTCTCAGTAGACTTAACTGGAAAAAGTTATCAATACTCTCTACTCAGTTCTATGAAATACAATTTGTTGTTGAATATGCAAAAACAACGACAACAACAATAACTGCACAGTATATGCTGGCATTGAAAAGCAAATTGCAATAAAAATAATTAAGAAAACTTCATTATAAATTCCGTTTTTAAGACAAACACTCAATAATTCGTTAACCAAAAACTGAATTCTTTTAAAAGCACGAATTTTCCTTAAACGATGACAGTTGAAGCATTGAACAATAAATGCAATTAAATTTTAAAGTCCTGAGTAGTTATTGTTATTCTAGGTTCGAAGAACCATAAGCAAACGATTGTAAATACGACAAATTTCACGAACAAATTTCACTCCATCGCATACACTAACGCGGCCTCTGTCTCTCTGTTAAGTCTTAATCTAAAGAATATTAATCAATACGCATATCTCTACTCTTACGGACACTATTTGCTAGGAAAGCATGCGTATCCCTTCACACGATTTGTGCAGAAGAAAGCTTTCACAATTACTGGGAACATCATTCTTGACATCTCGAAAGGAAAAGTCAAAAAAGAAATTTAAGGTAATGTTCGCTACATAAGGAAGTCTATAAGATTCAAACCAAATCAGCCTTAAACTAGACTTGCTGGAGTGTTTATATTATTTTAAAATCAACCCGAGAATCATAGTTTTTTTTATTTTTAATACAAAGTAAACCTCAAGCTTATCTCCAAATTGCTGGAATACAATCTTGTTTTTAAATTAATTTTTTTTAGCATACTTTTAGGTGAGTGCGAACAGCAGGCTTCCTTTACGATGAGACATTAATATTTCATTTCAAATATTGTTAATATTTTTTTTTCAAATGCAAAGTAGATGATGTTTTAATGGATTGAAGGAAGAAAAATTAAAAAATTTTTGTAGCATGCTTTTAGGTGTGAACCAAAAATGTTTTGCTAATATTGTTAGTTACTTTTCCGTATAATGAACTTCACTGAAGTAAGCATTTTGTTGCTATTGCTTAGAAAGATGTTAAAGCCTATTTATAAATTTTTTATAGCCTATTTTTGGGGTTGTATTTCCATAAATATTTATAAAAATTGTTAAACAAATGGTTTTGCATAATGAATGCAATTAAATTACTGCCTTAAATTTGATTTGAATTTAAATTTTTTTGCTACAGCTTCATTAAACTAAAGCTTTGGTTAATTAAAAAAACAATATAACGGTTTATTTATTGATTGAAATTACACACTTTCGAAATCAACATTCCAGAACATATGCAATCAAAATAAAAATTCTAATGAATGGAAAATAATTTTGTATTCAAACGCTTCATTAGCATTTCTATTCATTTCCCTCTCTCTCTTTGCATCTTTAAATCTGAAATTTTTCTAAGATAATGATAGCAGACCGGCCGTAGTTATAAATGATGTAATACCTTTTGCTAATTTATATTTAATATACGAGGGGCTTTTAAGTCATAAATTAAAAATTGTGGTTGCTTGGTTGCTAGCTCTGATGCTGGTGGTGGTGCTTGGTTTTTTTTTTGTTTAATTTTTCATCGTAAGATTTAAAGCCTGTCAGTTTGGCTGTGTATTTATTAAAGAAATTAACCATGATTTCTGAAAAAAAAAAGAAAAGAAGAAAAAAGATTTATTAAAGCATAGTTTTTTTTAATCTTTCTTTCTTTCTCTCCATTCTTTCATTAATGTTTTTGGCATTTAATGGAAATCAAAAAGCTTTTAAGCTTCTCTTTAAAATAAAAAATAAATGGGGTTCAGTGAACTTCTTTCTTTTTTCATTTTTTTTTTCTATTTGCGATGTTATTGACTTGAACGTTTGGAATATCTAATTAGTTTAGAAGTCCACTCTGTTATATATGGCGGCGTATTGATTTTAATAATTATTAATGTTTTCTTCTTCTTTCGTAATTTGCTAATAAAAAAAAGTCGAAAATTTGAAAGCTTCAAACCATAATTTTTGTTTTTACTTTTTTTCATTTTTAATTTATGATTTCATTAGTAAAAGTTCCTAATTTTGTTTTTTTAAGGTTGTTTACGTTTTAGTAAAAGTATTTAAGCATTCAACTGCGCCTTTTACTTTAAAAGAATTGCTTTTTAAAAATTTTGTTTAACAGTTTCTTAAGTATTTTTAATAAATTAATGAAAATTTTGAAAGCCTGGGTTTTAAGTCATATTGGCACAATACAATTCCAATTGAAACGCCTTTTAGTAAAAAAAAAAAAAAATATTGAAAATTGTGCATTAATTCCCTTCTATTTTCTAACAACAATCTGCATACTTAAGCTTCTACCGGAAGCTTCAACTCTCCATAACTCTTTATGGCAATTAAAGTGTGCTGACCCCGAAACCAATTCATTCTTTAAAGGTCAGCCATTAATAGACCATACTTCAGTAAAAATTCCAATCTCTTGTTTTCTCTGAAAACAACATCATGCACTGGATTGGATTGCTTATTACTTTTTAATGACGTTTTTCTTATACATACTTGAGGATATTTTCCACCAAGTTCTTATTAAATTCAGTTGAAGTATTTCTTCATTCGGATTCACTATCTTACTTACGTAAGTGGGTATTACCACCCTTTAGTCAAAGTTACAACCTAGCTTCTCACACCACCCCATATTGTGTGTCTTAATTTTAATCATGAGTGACAGAAGACCCTACAGTTTGAAGTCAACTCCCAATGATAGATTTTTGATGACATGGCAATTCTTGCTTACTCTCATACTTTTTGCCAGAAGACTGCTGAGAGATGAAGTCGCCGAGGAAATATATTTTTTTGTTCACATTTCGTTTTGTGTGAGATGCCTAAGCTGCGGCTTGAACCACATTCTACTTATAGACTACCTTAGTTGGCTCGTGATTGTGTTGTCCAGATCATCGAGTATAGACCACATATTTACGCAGGCAACCAATTTTCATGCATTTTATGTTATTCCTTTCACTTCTGTAAGGAGCAGTGGTCCACCTTATTTTCATACTAAAAGCCTTCTTCTAGTTATTCCTTCAATAGCTTCCACTTATTGTGGACTTAGTAATCGATAGGTCTAAACCAACTGACTGATTGGAAGGAGTACTACGTCTAATTGTGCTGCCAGCTAGACATGCTACAACTTGCAGTGTCAGCCACCGACGCTGCGTCTCTAGTGGTTCTTACTCTAGTCAGTCCCTAATATTCTACAATTAAAACAATCGCATAAATTGCATGGGACCGTTTGTAGTTCAATGATAGAGGAATAAAATTCTGTAATTTACGGTCTTATGTTGAACATATTTTAGGGAGTCGTTCTGTGCTTTACTGTTGACATAAGGAAAAATTGTAAACTTGTGTCTGGTTCGCTGTTCTGATCTTTTTCATTCTAAATATGCAGATTTGAATTGCTCATAATAATTTTTATAAAAAAAACACATAAAATTCAGAAAAATGCATGAAATATTTATTTGAATCGATAGTAGGGTCCATATAATTTAATGTTTGAAGATTATTTCATACAAATGTTGACCGCGACTGCGCCTCAAATGGTCCATCCGCTTAGTCCAATTTTGGCATATTCTTTCCAACATTTCGGCCGGTATCTCACGAATAAATGTTTCAATGTTGTCTTCCAATGCATCAATTAAAGCGGGCTTCTCTGTATAGACATGAGCTTTAACATAGCCCCACAAAAAATAGCCTAAAGGCGTTAAATCGCACGATCTAGGCGACCAATTGACCGGTCCCGAATGTGAAATAAAATGTTCACCGAACTCGCCTCTCAATCCATTCCATTGTTACGCGTGCTGTGTGGCATGTGGCACCGTCTTGTTGAAACCACATGTCATGCAATTCAAGCTCTTGCATTTTGGGCAAAAAAAAAAAAGTTGGATATCATCTCACGGTAGCGTTCAACATTCAGAGTTACGTTACGATTCGCAGCATCTTTGAAGAAGTACGATGCAATGATGCCACCAGCCCATAACCGCACCAAACTGTGACCTTTTCTGGGCGCATTGGTAGCTTTTGCAATGCTTCTGGTTGCTCTTCACTCCAAAATCGACAATTCTGCTTGTTAACGTATCCATTGAGCCAAAAATGAGCTTCGTCGCTGAACACAATTTTTCGATAAAGAAGTGGATCTTCGGCCAACTTTCCAAGAGCCCATTCACCAAAAATTCTGCGTTGCGGTAGGTCGTTCGGCTTCAATTCTTGCATCAGCTGTATTTTGAAAGGATTCACACCTAAATCCTTCCACAAAATTTTCCACGTTGTTGAGAACGTCGACGAATCGATAATTGATGGTCATCATTAACACTGGCCGATACAGCTGCGATATTTTCTTCAGTTCGCACTCTACGTAAGCTTGTTGGTGGTTTAATGTCCAACAATGTAAATTTGGTGCGAAATTTTGTCACAATAGCCCGAATAGCCGCTTCAGTGGGTCGATTAAACTGACCATAAAATAGAAGAAGCGCGCGATGAACTTTCTTAACATTTTGACGCATTTTGATAATAAAATTCAATGATTTGCAAGCGTTGTTCGTTTGTAAGAAGATTCATGGTTAAATTATAGACCAAACTGGAGATGTTCGACAGCGAAGCAAAACACGAAACGTGCGTGAGCTGTTTAAACCAGTGTTGCCAAAAAGATAATAGCTAATCGTAAAGCAGAACCGTTGAAGTCGACAAGTTATTTTTGATTCCAGGCCTTTTGTTCTCAAACCACCAAAGTTATTGTGTAGCTGCCCTTCCATTGGCCGCTCTTTCCCACGGATTATATCATCGTTTCTCACTTACCAATTTCTTCTGCTGATGGCACTGTTTCAATAAATGGCGTAAGGAGGTAGTTAACTGCAGTTCTAATTCATTTCCTACTGTAAACACATTCACTTGGACATTTATATATAAAGTTTGATCTGTATTGCGCGCACAAAGTGTTCTACAGTTCCATTTTCATTGTGGCACTGTCTTGTGTGAAATTACGACAAGACAATTACTTTCTATGTCAGAACTTCCTTATCGTGACCTTTAATCTTCTTATACTTGCTCGACAGGATCAAAGCCAACACCACGCATTAACGTTGCATACTTTGAGGCCTTTAAATATATTTTGCTGCCTATGTTTAGTGTTTAGTTTCTGCTAAAGCTATACTCAGCGCTCTTGTGTATAATGATTTGATATTTCTGCCTTAATTTTTTATTTAATTTAAAATTTCTCCACTCTTAAATTGTGTATTGTTGTTGTTGAATATCTGTCCTCTCTTGCCGGCTATCATGCGGGCAAAGGACTTGTCTGTAAAGAGTTTAAAATAACTCAAATATTAATTAAATGGAAATCCTTTATGCGGTTAACTGTATGTGACATATTTTGGTTAAAACATGAATACACAGCAAAAATGGTTGCTTTACAAAGGCATGACAAAATTGTTAAAGAAATTGGAATGAAAATTAATGTTGAAGTATAATTTGGGGAGCAGTTAGGCTGTTAAAAATGTCATCCATCAAGCATTATAAACAGTAAGTAGCAAAAGTAAATACCCGAAATCTTTTACAATGGGGCTGTCGTTCAAAAATATGACAGCGCAATGACAAAAGCAAATATTGTTCCATCACTTACCACCTTGGATATTTTTTTTTGTTTTGTTCTCCATTTTCCTCTCATTTATTATAAATACCGTTAACACTTAAATGTGTGCGTAGTGCGTTAGCATGTTTAGCCATTCGTACCTTTGTAACAGTTACCATATTAAAAAAAAGTAAGGTAATATGCCCCTTTTGTTAGGCTTTAATTTATTTTTTTTTTGCTCTAATGGCCCTTATAAAATATTGTATGTATGTTTGCGAGAAAGGTTGATGGTATTATTAATAATTAACAAGAATTTTGATTAAAACCTGGTCTGCCTGGTCTGCTGTTGTTAACGAGGCAAGTTAATCTGCCACATGTGTGCTTGCAGCAAACAACCGCAACAACAACAAGAGAAATTGTTTGTTTTTTTTTACTGGCTATTCTGGCTTTTTTTATACAAATACGTTTGAGCCAATGTTGTCTGTATTATCATTTGGCATTGATGCGGTTCTTTGTTACTGACACTGGCCTGTCATCACTTGTAACGATTGAAACGAGTAAAATGTATCTCTCCCGCCGTCACTGTTTTTTTACGTAATTGATCACTTTATTTAATATTTATGAAAATAATTTCACTTCAACATATTAAAAGATTCATGCAGAAAATAAAAAAATATCATAACCTTTGATAGACACCATAAGGGAGGAGATGGGTTAGTTAGTTAGGTAGGTTGGAAGGGTATTGTAGTTAGGTTAGCACAGTGTTGGGTGGTAATTGCGTTAAGTGATTAAAAATAAATCCGCTTGTACGTCATTGTAACAAACAAAAAAACATAACCACAAACATGATGAAAAACAAAAAAAAAACAAAAAAGTGTATGGCAACAATAGAGTTGAGTACCAAAAGGTTACAAATTAATTATTTAATAAATATTACCTGCATATGATATTTATGAAATTACAAAAGCTTTTAAAAATAAAAGCCCTTAAAATCGCCTTTAAATATTTTATTATTTTATTTTTACAACAAATTATTTATAAAGCCAGGTTGTATTTTACGTTTAAAACATAACAACTTTTATTAGAAACCCTGAAAGCATACTTATTTCACAATATTATTTAAGCGCCTAAATACCTACACTTTATTTCTTCAAAGTTCTTTATGGGATCTTATAAATGTAATTTATTTAAAATGATTTAAAATTTTTCAATAAACCAAGTAACACCAATTCAAGCTAGCAGATACTCTCTCTTAATAAAAGCACTACAGGAAACCAATCGAAGCATTATGCTACAATTACACCAACCGTTCATTCTTACAATTCAGATATGGCCTACATTTACAGCTAAAATTAATCGGGGTATCTTGCGAAAAATTTACGGTCTGTGTCTCTTAATCGTTACCCTTAATTGCTATATAATTTGAAGAATATGGGATGACTTTGGCCTCACAGCTCTACCCTGGTTGATAATAAATTTCGAGGCAGGACGGAGTCTAGCCTATTTTCCTATATTTTCATATTTCACTACACTAAGCTGTAGGCAAATAATCCACTATCCGGTTCCTTCAATGTCAACACACACTGCCCAGGGGGACTCAGCACAGATTCACAATGTACTTATGCAAAAGCACCGTGAGACACTTTCTGCACGCTGCAAACAACCTGGAGGTGATGAGCTGACCAGTAAGTGCTCTCAGTTCTGTCTCGAATTTGAAAAGCTTTTAATTCTCAGTATGTAGCAATTGGAGTTCAATTTAAAATTACTCAATCACGCTTGGTTTCAAAAAGTTAACCTTGCTGTGTGGCCGTATGTTGTTTGGCAGAAACCTAGCGTCACATACATAATTGGTCATTACAACTCTTTAGTCAGGATTACGACCTAACTTCCCGTACCACTTATGTTGTGTGCGTTAATTTGTATACATGATTGGCGGGACCTACAGTTTAAAGTTGACTCTGACCTAGCGTCAGCAAAGCGGAATTCTGAAGCAACGTTATCCAAATCACGGAGTATCTATTGAAAAACTATTAAAAAACTTAAAATATTCTAAAAAAAAAAGCTCTCCAGGGCTGTAAGCAACAAGAGTAATTATCTAGGAGCCCTTTTTCCTTTCACAGAAAATGGTGGACAATGGCAGTGGAGTCAATGATGGATTCTGGCAAACCGAAAGTTATTTTATAATAATACGGCGATCAAATCTGCCGCGGAGTCACTTCCATTATTTACAGGGGATTAAAGGTCCCTAGTTACCTATTTAATTAGCCATTACACACATTTAAACAGGATTACAACCTAGTTTCTCACACCACTTATGCTATATGTGTCAATTTCTATCCAGGAGTGGCAGAAAGTACAGTTTAAACTCGACTTCAAACGACAGAATTTTGAGGGATGATATGTTCACGACAGTTTTATTTTTCTCAGAAGATTATTGAGAGAAAGTCGCTAAAAATGTTCTTTTTCCAAGTTTCATTTCTTAAATACATCAAAGCTGAGGTTCGAATTCACAAGCTCTCGCTTAATAAACCAACTTACTACCTACTAGGCCAAGGTTAGGTTAGGTTAGAGGACGTGTACTTGTCATTAAGACAAGTACAGTAACCGGAAGTCAAATTGACCCATTGTACAACGTCCTAGTTTCTCTTATGTTTCACTTATGTTGTGTGTGTTAATATTATACATGAATGGTGGGACCTACAGTTTAAAGTCGACACCGACAGACAGAAATTTGAGAATCTTTTTTTCATGGCAATTTTATTTACTCTCAGAGTTTTTGCCAGAAATCTGCTGAGAGGAAGTCGCCGAAGAAATACTTTTTGTATTTTGTCTTGATATCTGGCCTGGGGCTCGAACCCTGGCTTTACGTCTAATAAGCCAACACACTACCTACTAGACTACGACGACTTCTAAATAGCGTCTTACTATTTTAATACTTGAACTTGCTTTAGTTGGGTTTATATGGTCAAGCACTAAACCATGATACCTTATCTAGACTGTGCTTTACTCCAACTCTAGTAGTGTGGAAATCTGCCCTCGAATATCAAATTGATTTAAAGCCAAATTAGTTGTAATAACGACGACGGTGTTCAATAATTTCCAGATGTCGATTCATAACCTCAATGGTTATGTGACCTTAGCTAGCGTCAAAGAGCCCTCTTTGATCATTTCAGTTTGTTGTCACAAGGAATTGCAGCATCTCTAAGCGTTTTACCACAGCCGTGTGGATTCTGATTAATGCGGGTGCTTAGAACTCATGATGTTGCAAAAACAAACTTGAGGTTGCTGGTCTGCAATCTTTTTTTGTACTTATTTTCTCATTTTTTAAATTCTATTGATGTTTTCCGTATTTACTATTTCTCACTTGCCATAATTACTGCCAAAAATTTAACAAATTGTCACCATTTTTTTGTTTCCAAATGTTATTTATCACCCGCTGATTAGATGACAGTCTACAAAATAATCTCTACACGCCTTTATACATATTTTCTTTGGAAGAATTATGTCAAGACGAATTTTGTTAATGAATGTTGTTGTTACACCTTTTGGGGAAATATTTTGTATATATTCCGATTATCTTAACCCATTAGTGCCCAGTGGCAACTTAAGTTGTCAGCAGTGGTTGCCATATTTTTTATGCCCTTAGAGGAAATTGAGTGTAAAAAAAACAAAACGGCAACCGTTAGAAAAAAAAGTAATTCAGGCATTAATGGGTTAAGACATGAAAGGCAGGGAGGGAGATAGGAGAAGAAACAAATATTGTTTTCATGTTTTAAAATTTAATTTTTAAATATTTCTTTACGTGTATATTTTTTTGTTTTTGATTTTTTCTAACACCATTTTCTTTTTCTTGTTTCTTTACAGGTAAGTTTCCTATTTGACATGTTGCGTATTATGTTGTATTGTGGGCGTATTCAGGCTGTAACACTCAAAATAAATTCTGAAAATAGAAACAAAAGAAAAAAATTTATTATTTTATGATTGTGATAATAACACTCATAAACCAGAGAGAGAGAGATACGGCAAAGAAAAATGTGAACGTAAGACGTAAATATAAAGTTTATATTTTAAAAATAAATATATAGAAAAAAAAACTACTTTTAAAAATAAGTTTTCAAAATAAACAAAATGACAATAAAACACAACATTTGGGTAGACAGGCTAGGGGGGGCTGTATGTATAATAAAAATATTTAAAAAAAATTGTGAATCATTTTTAAAATTTTTATTCATATACAAATTCAAACCAATTTTTATTTAAATCATCTGTTATTGGCATTTTAAAGCACAAAATAAAACAGGTTTACAAACAAAAATATTATAAAAAATAGCATAGAGATTATGAAATCTTTCATCAAGACAACAACCTACGCAACAGTATATAAAATAAATAAAGGGTGTTTTTTATAGAGGTATAGAACTTTAAGTTGCAATAAAACAACGATGGATTATTCGATTGACATGAATTTTATTTATCCGAAAGATAATCTTGTGGCATTACATTTTAAATATCATTTCTGGCATATGACCGCCACGGCTGGCGCGGATGTAGTCCAATTTGGACGTCCAATTTTCGGTGACTTTTTCCAACATTTGTGGCCGTATATCGGCAATAATACGGCGAATGCTGTCTTCCAAATGGTCAAGCGTTTGTGGCTTTACCGCATAGACCAATGACTTTACATAGCCCCACAGAAAGTAGTCTAGCGGTGTTAAATCACAAGATCTTGGAGGCCAATTCACAGGTCCAAAACGTGAAATTAGGCGGTCACCAAACGTGTCTTTCAATAAATCTATTGTGGCATGAGCTGTGTGACATGTTGCGCCGTCTTGTTGAACCCACATCTCCTGGACATCATGGTTATTCAATTCAGGAATGAAAAAGTTAATAATCATTGCTCTATACCGATCACCGTTTTTGAAAAATTACGGACCAATGATTCCACCAGCCCATAAAGCGCACGAAACAGTCAGTTTTTCTGGATGTAACAGTGTTTCCACATACACTTGAGGATTTCTTTCACTCCAAATGCGGCAGTTTTGTTTGTTGACGTAGCCATTCAACCAGAAGTGCGCTTCATCGCTAAACAAAATTCGCTTATGAAAATCGGGAACAACAGTATTCGCGTTTTGGGCCCATTCGACGAATCTACGCCTTACTTGATGATCGTTTGGCTTCAAATCTTGCACGAGTTGGTTTTTTAAAGCACGCAAACCAAGATCCTTCCGCAAAATCTTCCATAAAGTGGATGGACACAGATCCAATTCCTGTGCTCGATGGCGGATGGACTCATTCGGGCCTTCCTCAATGCTACGCTCTACAGCAGAAATAGCTTCTTCTGTACGCACCGTACAGCGTCTCTGGGGATGCGAGTTATCAATAAGAGTAAACGTGGTGCGAAAACGTTCCATGGTTAATCGAATTAACTGCTCTGATGGACGATTTTGTCTACGATAAAATGGACGTAGTGCGCGATACATTTTCCGCACAGAACCATTCTTTTCGAAATAAAATTCCACTATTTGCAAGCGTTGTTCAGACGTGAGTCTATTCATGATGAATTGCCAAACCAAACTGAGAATAAATCACTTGACAGCTGTTAAATCGGTCGCCATCTTGAAAAGTAATGCCAACTTAAAGTTCTATACCTCTATAAAAAACACCCTTTATAAGAACACTTACATAAAATAAAAATCAATTTATTTGAAATTAATTTATTTATAGGTTAAATAGGGCAGTAGGATGAAGGGGAAGTCAACGTCCGTCATTTATTTATTTTGTTTCAGACCTTATTGGCATAAATCCAATACCATTTACAATGGATTGTTAATACTCTCAGCATCGCAATGAGAGATGCGAATCGGTATCATGAACACATTTCTTCAATCTTTCAATCGCAGATTATCATCCGTAAAGCATTATAATTTTATGTGTCCAAAAGCAGGGCAATGATATGGAAAGTCTGCAATCAAATCTATGACGTAGAATACAATGTCGTTGAAGCAGTCGTTTTCTGAGATAGTTTTTGACCGATAGTTTTCACGGCGATTACTGAGCGAATGTTTTCCACCTCTTTTTTGTACGTTTCCAGCACCACCTCGGCGATAACTGGACGAATGTTGAGTTTTAAACCACAATAAGTTCAACGGCGTTTGATTATATAATCCTTGAGACCAATTGACGTTGCCAAAACATGAATTAATTTTATTCTAGAAACTGCTCATACAATTAAAGCCAAAAACCTTTCATATTGCCTTACTTACTCATTTAGCCATTGCAACGCTTTCGTCAGGATTGCAGCCTAGCTTCTCACACCACCCGTGCTGCATGTGTTAATTTTATCCAAGAGTAGCAGTCTAACATCAATTTTGGACGACAGAATTGGGAAATTTTTCATGACAATAATGTTGTTTACTCTTACAGTTTTTGTAGCAGAAGTCTACTGAGAGTAAGTCGCCGAAGGAAATATTTGTATCGTTCTATGTTTCTGAGTGATGGGGTTTAAATCACAGTCTCTCGCCTAATAAGCCAACGCTCATCTAACACACTACGACGAATACGCCTGAGAAGAGAGTCGCCGTAATCTACAAGGTTGTGTGTTGGCCTGTTAGACGTGAGGTGGCGGTTCAAAGCCCACGTAAGACATCTTCTTCAAAACGAAATTGAAAAAATATTTCTTTGGCGACTTCCTCTCTCTGTAGAGAGAGTATAAATGTAATTCCCATGAAAAAGTTTTTCAAAAATCTGTCGTCCCGAGTCCCGTCACTCATGTATCAAATTAACACACACAGCATAAGTGGTGGGAGAAGCTAGGTCGTAATCCTGAATGAAGGGTTGTAATAAACAACTACGTACATACGTACGTACGAATATGGCTGTGAACACTTTAGAATAGAGAAATTTGGATATTTCGCCGCAGTTTATCTAACAGAAACAATATTTTCGGTAGTGCGTGCATTGCGACATTCTTGTCGACATCTGTAAAGCTTCCTATTAATTCCTTACACAGGTAGTGGATTATAACAATCATAATCAAGCTAAAGGTGAAATATAGGCTGACTTGCAAGATGTATCAATACAAGGATTGTATGCAGTTCTACTACGGTATATAAATTATTTTGATATGCAAAGTTACCAACCAAACAATGCATCATATATAAATCCGATGCCTGATTGCTTTTTGACTGCGTTAAAAATACACATTGACGACGTTTTGAAATAGTAGACATTGTAAACATTTTGTACGGCGGCTTTACGAAACACTATACTTTGTTCAAGCACAAAGCAACTAACATTTTGGAAGTCAGCCATATTCTGCGGCTGATAGCCTTGCCAGATCGACAGTTTTTTTTTGTTAGGAACCACAAAGTGGATAACCCGTTACGTTAGAAAAAAAATAGTGAAGCTTAAAATCTAACTCTTCAAACAAACCACAATGTTGCCAGATGCATGAAATATTACCAGAGTTATTACGTGTTAGAGCCATCCTCCGACAATTTTCTAAACGGAACTTTTTCGAATACCCAATTTGAATACATTTTTTTGTTTATAAATATAAGTATATACTCTGCGTAGTATTATTTTTAAAGCAATTAAACAATTGCTATTTATACACTTAAAATAGCATTTTTTTGTTTATTTCCTTACTATGGATACCAGAGTAAATTTTTTTTATTTTTATTTTTTTTCTAAATAAATATTTAAGTTTACATTGAAAATTATCTTTTTGGAAATGAAATTGTTAAATTGTTTACAATGTTTTTCTTGCTTTTGACTTTAAAAGGGGTAGTCACAGTCCATGAATACCTCTATTATATCAGAACATTTGCTTTTTTTTCGATTTTCTTAGATATTTTATTTATATTTTCCTATTTTTTCTTCTTTTCCTTAATCCAACTCAGGTGAGATATGTTTCTCTATTCTATTCTAATGATCCCATATTTGTTGTTGTTGTTGTTGTTTCACTCATTCTCTGTGTATAATTTTTCATTTCGTAAGTTTTTATTTTTAGTGTTCCTCGTATGAGTGAGTAATTTATAGATTCAGTGAAAAATATTTTGCGATCTGTGTTGGCAAGACGTATTAACAAAAATAAGAAGAATAATTCATAATTGTTCATATCTGAATACTGAATACTGAATTCTGAATAGAAGAATAAATAGTAGCCACAAAGAATAAGAAATTCTTTTTAGCAAAACCTATACGTACATACATATATTCTTAGCAGAGATGACAGGCAAGATATACGAAAGTAGCGGCAAAACAAATGCAAATCGTATGGCTCATGCTCATTTTGTGAAAGATGGCTGATAATTTTTCTTTTAAATTTGCTATACGAAAACAAAAAAAAAAATTAGAAAAATTATAATTAGGAAATGAAAGGGAAGAAAAATACTTAAATTTAAAAATGATTTCTTTTATGAAAATATTTTTAACACCTAAACAAAATGGAAGTAATATTTCGAAAGTTAATGAACAATTGTAGCCTGCTTGTCTATACTCACTCCTCCCTCCTTCTTAAGCGTCATAAGAATTTCTCATTTTTATTCATTCGAAATTTTTATTCTCCCTTTCGGTTTTGCAATTTAAAAAAGAAAAATACTGGAAAGTAAGTGATGAAATATTTATTCCGGGCAATAGACGCTTGCCTACCAGTTACTTTTTGAAAACTATTTCACATAAATGTTGCCCGCACTACTACGCCGTAGATGTTCCCTGTTCCAGCATTTCGAGAGCTGTACTAATGTATCAATATAAAGTTTGTATGCAGTTCTACTACTGTATATAAACTATGTAGATATGTAAAGTAACCAAACAATGCATCAATTATAAATCCGATGCCTTATTGCTTTTTGACTGCGTTAAAAATACACATTGACGAGGTTTTGAAATAGAATACATACGTTGTATATATTTTGTACAGCGGCATTATGAAACACGATACTTTATTCAAACACAAAGCAACTAACATTTTGGAAGGCAGCGTAGGTGTTACCCAGGGCTGAAATTGTGGTTCCATAACTAAGCGAAATGTTTATTTACGTCGAAAAATTAACACAAATTGTTTACTTTTTGAAAATTATTTCACATGAATGTTGTCAGCCATTCATTTACTTTTGAAATTATCTCTTTCAAGGAAAGTCGTTCTACACAGTTATTTTCCAGAGCTAAAATTGTGGCTGGTTTATCTTTGTGCAAACGAAACTGCAGGCATTCTTACAAAAAAATTAAAATAAGGATCTTGTAGGCTCACATCAAATCATGTCCTGCATCACCGATTGCAGCATTGCGGTTTTCATCGTTCTTAAGTATGGTCCTACGGTGTCGCCGGCCAATAAACCGTATCAAGCAGTGCAACTTTCAGGAAGTACATATACATACATATTTGGCCTTAAGTCAGGATTACGACCTAGTTTCTCACACCACTTATGTTGTGAGTGTAAATTTTATACAGAGTGGTGGGCCCTACAGTTTAACGTCGACTCCGAATGACAGATTTTTGAGAAACTTTTCATGACAATTTTATTTTCTCGAGAGTTTTTGCCAGAAATCTGCTGAGAGGAAGTCGCCGAAGAAATATTTTTCATATTTCGTTTTGAACCGTGGCCTTGCGTCTAGACTACAGCGACTCAGGAACAGGAAATGTAGACAGCTTTTAAATTGCTTCCGGCTACCCTTAACACTAAATTCGCCAATTTTGCGTTTTTTTTTAAGCCATAAAAACTAATAATTTGCAAGCGTTCGTTGTTCGTTTATTAGTATTTTTGCGGTGATGAAATCTTGCCATACCATATTGCCTGAATTTCAGCCTCTCTACTGCCGATTATATTCCAACGCAAACATCAGATTAAAGTCAGTAATGATCTATTTTTTTATAATGTAAAATCTCTTATTCCTAAATCTCAAATTCCTATCACTGGTGTTTTAATTTTAATATCAGAGTTGTCTGTGTAAGTTCTTTTAAACTGCGAGAGTAATTTCAATCACCATCACTACCTTCATCACTACCGTCTTCAGCATTGGCGGCGACAGTAGGGCGATATATGCACATATATCAAAATTGACTTGCTCTCTCGGCTGTTAAAGTACACTTGAATATCGCATATATGCCTCAAATAGGCTCATTTGCATCTTCGTTGGGGTCTATTAAAAATAGCAGCTTCGACATATTCCATGTAGAGTGTTATCGGTTTCTAACGAATCTCGTAGCAGACATGTACCGAAATTGATAATGATTTTATATCGATCGATCACGAGTGCCATAATCAGTTTGTAAAGTAATACTATGTTCAGATATTCACTTTTATTGAGTCAATATTCGGTTTATTGAGTACAATATTTTATGTGTTCAAGCATAATAATTTACGCAGTTCAACTGCTTATTCAATATTCATTTGACGGCTGGTAAACAAAACAGCTGGTTGTTTCAAAAACATTGTTTTAGTTTTTTTTTTGTTTTTTTTTTTTTTTTTTGTTGTCGGTGTTGACATTTGAGTTGTCAAATATCAACAGAAAGTGTTCTGTTAATTGCAATATGCTCACTAAGCACACTTATAACAGTGTTGCATTTTAAGTTTTACTCAATATTATAACATTTTGCATATTTATTGCACAATAATTAATTGAAACTTTATATGAAATATTGAGCTCAGTAATGGCGTTTATTGCGATTTACACAATAAAGGTGTACATATATCTGAACACCGTATAAAGTAGAGTAAAGCATTGATAGCCTCTGACTTATTAAAAAAAAAATATTTCTCTGGAAATTTAGTTTTATTTTCGAATGATTTTTATGGCAAAAAAAATACGTTTTATTATATTATAATTGAGTTGTAGTGGGTCTCTCTGCTTCTCCTTAATAAATTGGCTCATTATTTCCTTTTCAATTTATTTATTGAAATTGAAATCTTTATTCTCAAATATGTTTGAATCTACATATGTATGTGTGTGTGTGAATACAATCACAATATAACAGTTATAAACAGCAATAAAAACATATTTTTTAAATTAAATTACAAAAAAAAAAACAAAATCAGTCCATATGTCTGTCAGTCCATACAAATTGATGAGTGAATTCTGTTGCATGATGTATGAGAAGAGCAGCCCCTTTTAACCTCATCAAATATAAATAAATTGCATAGAAGGTCGCATGATCTGCTTGTTTCTCCCAGTCCGTCAGTCGGTGCTCTTATACAATAATTTTTTTTTATTTTTTTTTTTTTTAATAAAATATGAATGACTGAGTGGCAAATTATAAACATTTTACCCAGTACATCTATAATCTATTGCCAGACACACACACACACACACAGTTGCCTAAATAGCCGTCTGTTTGTCTGTCTTTTTAATTTTCGATCACTTGCTGCTCGATGTAGTTTGCTTTGTGAAGAGAAAATTTCATTTCAATTATTGCCTGACATATGGGTAGAGTATAGAGTAGTACAGAGCAGTACAGAGGCCCCTTTATTAGTATGTTTGTTTGTATGTAATTCTTCCATTTTGATTGTGTTTAATTAAGGTTTTATTAAATTTTGTCACCCTCAGTTTTGCTTATCAAATGAAATTGAAAAACTACATTCAATTTCATAATAATAATAATGACGACGATGAAAGATAAATAAAGAAAGATAAAATAAACACACATCATCATCATCATCATTATCATCATCATTATTATCATCATTATATTGCACATAAAGTATGCATATGATAAAAATTTATTAAAATTTATGACGCAAAAGGAAAGAAAGCAACAACGAGAAGAAAAAAAAAAAGACTAAAAACGTTTATCTCAAGACTCTCGAGAAAACGTTTAATTTAAACAAAAGTACTCAGACATTCAAACTAATATTTGTTTTATTTAAAATAAATATTTTTATTGCATCATATTGCTGCCGCAAAAAACAGCACAAAATTCTTGTTCAATTTAGTTTTTTCAAGGGTGCTCCTTTTTCTCCAAAAATTTAATTCAATTTTTCTATTCTTTTAATTATGATTGATGGCTGGAAACCAATCGGGCTTATTTATTCAAAACTTATCAGGTTTCACAAGCATCAGCTCTGCTCCACTTTCAAATTTTGTGAAATTAAATACTAACCGCCAGTAACGACGGCTGGCCACCCTTGTATGAGTATTTGCCATTAAAATTAAATCACATCCGTTTCTTGTTTAAATTACACACACACACACACACAGATTCACGCTCTCTCTCTTCCTCTCCTCTATCTTTTATGCACTCTTGTATGGTTACTTAATTTAATTTAAATCCCCTTCAATATAAATTAAATGAAATTGTTTACTACGACACTGTTTCAGTAGTAGAGCGTGATAGAGACAAGGAGAGCGAGAGCTAAGGGAGAACGACTTCCATTTTTTTTAAATTTGATTTTCGATTTTTTTTATAGTGTTTGTGAAAAAGTTCCATTCAAACATCACTGCAATGCTATACATATTATGCCGAGCTGCACTCTGCTACTCTACACATTTAAGTTTACACTCAACTCTGTTGATTTAAACGATTTTAAGTGGATTATAACTGTGATTTATTTTTTGTTTTTCTCATTGGGAGACCATTGCTTGGATCAAAAAAAGCAAAGAAACATGTGACAGCAATGATGGGAGAGCCTCATCAAGCAAATGTCATAAGTTGGCGTAACCAAATCAGCAGTGAATTCTACTTCTTCGATTCACTGTCTTTTTAGAGTCTTAGAACTTCATATGTTCATACATAATTAATCATTACAACCCTTTAGTCAGGAATACGATATAGCTTCTCACACCACTTATGTTGTGTGTGTTAATTTTATCCTTAAGTTGCGGGACCTATAGTTTAAAGTCGTCTCCGAACAACAGATTTTGTTGACAAGCTTTTCATGGCAATTTTTAGGTATTCTCAAAGTGTTTGCCAGAAATCTGCTGAGAGGAAGTTGCAGTAGAAATATTTTTTCGTATTTCGCTTTGTAAGTGATGTCTGACCTGGGGTTTGAACCGTGGCTTTACGGCTAGTCTAATGAGCCAACACACTACCTACTGGAAAGCAAGCTTTCTCATCAAATTGGTTTTGCCATACGCACACAGTATGTTCATATGCGCTCTCTTGTTGGAACAAAATGTCATTGACGTTAAACTAATTTAGTTTGGGAAACAAAAATTTAGTCAGCATGGCTAAATAGTGGTCGCCATTCACTGTAACAATAGTTCCTTGCTCATATCGAAAGAAATAGGAATCAACGCCAACATGTAAATCGTATTAAACATTGAGGTAGGCATTGGTAACCATTTCACGAGAAATGAACCTGAATACTGAATTCAATTCTTTAATAACAATGCTCACCTTCGTCCAGTCTCAAATAATCCCAAAAGAGCGACGCAAATGATGGCCATTGTTTGACTTCAATTCTTATACGAGCTGTATTTTATTCTTACGGGTAGTCGAGTGACAAAGGCCAACAAATTCAGAATTCCTACTAATCGACAAGATATTGCGCGAAAGTAACAATATTCCCTACAGTACATACACTTCATTGGTTTGTTGCTGGTTTTGAATCGAAAAAAGTCAATTTAGTATGGAAACCACGAATTGCTTGTTCACTAGGCCGGTTACGTTGACCGTAAAATAGGCCACTGCGGTCTATAAAGATAGCGAATAAATTTATTCTCTTTAAAGTAAATTTCCGTAATTTTTAAACGTTCTCTTGGCGTTTAACAATTCATTATAATTTACCAAACCTTACGGAAACAGAGATGTCAACACAGTTTGAAATAGTCAGCTGTCAAACCATAGTTATCGTTATCGATAGTTATCATGCACTTAAAAAAACCACCCAATACGCTCCTCCTAATAACTCAAGCACGTTATCCGCTTTATGGTGTTGCCATGTTGGGGAGTAAAATACATATGTAGTTAAGGTAAATGCTGTTATTGCTCTGCAGCTCACAAGCAGCAATAATTTCCGGTTAGTCTTGAGCCATTTTAAATAAATTGTCAAAATTTCTTTACGTAAAGAAATAATAACTTAAATACAAAGTCAGTCCTCAGTTTTTTCAGACCTTTAAGTAACGTAGGATATGCAGCCCTTGCGCTGATCAACTTCTTCGCTAGTTTGGTGGGATTCGGTTAGTACAGGGGCTGCGCTTAACTGTGGCGTCACGACGGGCCGCTATACGTGCTCATGTGAGCTTTGGTACCTACCACTTCGACCTAATCTAACCAAAGTAACATAGGGCTGTCGCATAGCATTTTCTCCAACAACTTATTGCTGAAATGTATGTCCGTTTTCTTAAATATCTAGCAGGTCCTAAGGACATCAAAGCACTTTAAGTATTCATTAACGGCTGCCAACTTCGTACATACATACGTACATAATTGGCCATTAGAACCCTTCAGGCAGGATTACTAGTTGTGTGCGTTAATTTTATACATGAGTGGCGGGGCCTACAGTTTTTGAGAAACTCTTCATGGCAATTTTATTTACTCTCAGAGTTTTCGCCAGAAATCTGCTGAGAGGAAGTCGCCGAAGAAATATTTTTTATTTTCATATTTCATTTTGATGTCTGACCTGGGGTTTGAACCGTAGCCTTACGTCTAATTAGCCAACACACTACCCACTAAACTACGGCGACTTCAACTTCGTATTTTTAAAATATTCGGGACAGCAACAATCTAAAATCAAACTCTCCAGTTAAAACGAAAATTCTGCTGCATAAATGATAATGGATTGTACATATGCTGTCATAATCCAATGGCTCTTTAACAAAAGCAGCCGAGGCAGATAGATAAAGAAGCTGATTCTTCTTTAGGGATGAACCGTAGTCATACGAAAAAATTGCGTTCTTACGGACATATTTGGAAATAATTTGCTATGGCTCTACGAGCTCCAGTGCATCGCAACATGCAGAAATACATACCTAAAAGGGACATATTTGTATGCACATTTTTTTCTATTTTCTACTCACGGGTTTATTTTCACTTCAAAGTATTTTAAAAAGTACTTAATTTTTGAGTAAAAAAAAAGGACTTGAAAACGAAAGTACACAACAGAAATATTAAAATATCTTAATGTGGAGAATTGAGAATTGTTTAACAGCGTTATACTATGTACAGACATGCACTTTTATTGAGTCAATATTCGGTTTATTGATTACAATATTTTAAGTGTTTAGACATAACAATATACACAGTTCACCTGCTTATTCAATATTCATTTGACAGCTGGTAAAAACAAAACAGCTGGCTGTTTCAACAATATTGTTTTTGTTTCGTTCGTTTTTTTTGTCGTTGTTGATATTATGGTTGTCATATATCAATAGAAAGTGTTCGGAATATTGTGATATGCTCACTGAACGTACTTATGACAGTGCTGTATTTTAAGTTTTAATCAATATTATAACAATTTATGAATCTATTGAGCAATAATTAACTGACATTTTACATGAAATATTGAGATCAATAATGACGTTTATTGCAATTTACTCAATATTAGTGCATGTCTGAACATAGTATTAGAGATTATTAAGGTCTCTGGTACTTTTCCTTTTTCTTTATCAATAAAAGGTTCCCATTTCCCTGGCCTACCACATAAATTTTAATGCATTATGTTAAAGTCATAAATTTCAATTGTGACCCTGTTTTTTATGTAAAATATGGAATGATATCGTTTTTTAATTGAAATTTATTGTAACTTTACTAGGGAAAAAAAACACGTAAATAATTTTTAGCTCAATAATAAGCAATAAATCATAGAAAAATAGAACATTAAACATTATGTATGTAAGTAAGTAACAAATTTGTATTTATTTGTAATGCCATGTCCTTTTGAAATATTATCCTGGTGGTTTTTGTCATTTTTCTCCCCCCTGAAATAGCGATTAATTTTAATTATAACCAACACATCTTTTTTTATCAGCTTAATTTAAAATAATGTTTGAAATTAATTTATTAAAACAATTTGCAAAATGATTCTTATTTTTAATTAAACATTTTAAAAATTTAAATTTGACATAAATACACTTGTGGACACACAATTAAGTCACCTATGCAAAATTTTTCATTTTTATAAAAATTAAAAAATTTAAGAAAAGTGGAAACAAAAACAACTTATATTTATTAATTTCATATGCTTAATAATTAATTAACAACAAAAACTTATATAGTTTTTCATTGTAAACAATGTTTTGGTACTTAGTTCATATCAGACTTAAAATTTAAGTGGACACATAATTAAGTCATTTGAAACAAAATATTGAAAATTCAATTTAATTGCTTTATTTTTCACCCAAACTATTTGGAGCCTTTAATATTTTGTGGGGAACCCTTTTTGGCGTATTATTTCAGTACATCTTTGTGGCATTGGTTTGATTAAGTTGCGTCACTGCTCAGGACTAATGTTATCCCATTCTGCCTGGAAAAGCTGCCAAAGTGCTTTTTGATGCTGGGTTTTTTGGCTGCCACTGCTCGTTTTACGATCCCCCAAATATTTTCAATAGGGTTCAGATCGGGACTTTGAGTTGGCCAATCAAGAACGCTTATTTTTTCCTCTGCAAACCAAGCTTTAACTACCCAAGATGTTTGCTTCGGGTCGTTATCGTGCTGAAATATCCACGCTAGTGGTAATTCGTCCTCATAATCTTTATTCAAATTGTTCCGTAGGATGTTCTTATACATTTCCCCAGTCATTTTCCCATCGATTCTTACCAGTGGACCAACGCCGGATGAGGTAAAACAACCCCAAACCATTACTGACGAACCTCCATGCTTTAAGGTTTTTTTGGTGTACTTTGGGTATAATTGTGTATTGACAGGACGTCTTACATAGGGTCTGCCATCGTTTCCAAAGATATTAAACTTGGACTCATCACTCCATACGACTAATTTCCAAAATTTTGTTGTCTTTATGGAGGTAGGTTTTGGCAAACCGCAAGCGTTGCTGAATATTTTTTTTGACCCATTAGGTTTTCTTCTCGCAAAACGTTCATGGAGATTATTTTCAGTCAAGCGTTTTCTTACGGTCCTTGCCGATATTTTAACAGCGTGTTCCAACTCAATGCACTATATAATCTAAGTAGATATGACGAATGGGTCAGCTTTACTCATCCTGGCTAAAAAAAATAAGCGTTCTTGATTGGCCAACTCAAAGTCCCGATCTGAACCCTATTGAAAATATTTGGGAGATCGTAAAACGAGCAGTGGCAGCCAAAAAACCCAGCATCAAAAAGCACTTTGGCAGCTTTTCCAGGCAGAATGGGATAACATTAGTCCTGAGCAGTGACGCAACTTAATCAACCCAATGCCACAAAGATGTACTGAAATAATACGCCAAAAAGGGTTCCCCACAAAATATTTAAGGCTCCAAATAGTTTGGGTGAAAAATAAATCAGTTAAATTGAATTTTCAATATTTTGTTTCAAATGACTTAATTATGTGTCCACTTAAATTTTAAGTCTGATATGAACTAAGTACCAAAACATTGTTTACAATGAAAAACTATATAAGTTTTCGTTGTTAATTAATTATTAAGCATATGAAATTAATAAATATAAGTTGTTTTTGTTTCCACTTTTCTTAAATTTTTTAATTTTTATAAAAATGAAAAATTTTGCATAGGTGACTTAATTGTGTGTCCACAAGTGTACGTCATTTATCATACAATATGAGCTGCGAGAGCTGTGCTAAGCATGTTGTTTTTTTGTTTTTTTTTTGTGCCTCAGACAAGAAAAAATGTTTCATAAAAAAAAAATACATTTTTTTTCTTTCGTTTATTGTTATAAATTTGAAATAAATGTTTAACAAATGAGTGTGTAATTAAAACATTAAAATAAATTAGCAAAAAAAAATAAAAATAAAAATAATAATTTAACAACTAATAAAAATGGTTGATGATGTTTGTTTTTAAAATGCAGTCAGTTTTTGCCTCAAAACAATTGTATTTTTTACGGCACTGTACGCCTTTTAATAGGAGGCTAACTGGCTGGCTGGTTAAGCAATGGTGTTGGATCAGACACAGAGTGAATGCATAAGAAATTTGCAAATAAAAATAAAAAAATTTAAATAATAAGGAAGAAAACAAGTGGAATGAGTTAAATGTGTATTAAAATTAGAAGGCTTAGTTTCATGGCGTATCTTATATACCATCACTGGGTTAAAACAATCCAATCTTATAGCACAGGGCTATGATTTGATGGTTTTGGCTTTGCTCAAGAAATATTAAGAGAATGGAGACTCTTATAACCAGAGATGCTCTTCGAATCCTTAACGGAATATTTAACAGGTAGTAACACTAAATGTCGCATAAGCCTTAAAGCACAGCAGCTTTTTTTATGACAAAGTCTTAATACTATGTTCAGACATGCACTTATATTGAGTAAATCGCAATAAACGGCATTATTGATCTCAATATTTCATACAAAATGTCAATTAATTATTGCTCAATAAATTCATAAATTGTTTTAATATTGATTAAAACTTGAAATACAGCACTGTCTGCTATAAGTACGTTCAGTGAGCATATTACAATTTTCCGAACACTTCCTACTGATATTTGACAACTAAAATATCAATAACGACAAAAAAAAACGAACGAAACAAAAACAATGTTTTTGAAACAGCCAGCTGTTTTGTTTTTACCAGCTGTCAAATGAATATTGAATAAGCAGCTGAACTGCGTATATTGTTATGTCTAAACACTTAAAATATTGTAATCAATAAAACGAATATTGACTTAAAAAAGTGCATGTCTGAACATAGTATTAGGTAATGTTGACTTGAAGCACTCCACTGGCCACACCTTACCCGTACAAGCTTTTGCTCCTGCATTGCAAATATTCACAATGTACACAGCGCATCGAAAGTCAATTGCCTCTGGAGGAGAAGATAACAAGACATTCAACGATTACTCCCGGAAACATCTAAGTTGAAGCATTTCGCTTTTGAACGAAGTAAGCCGTGAGATTCGCATATCAATCTTCAGTAAAATGAATGTTGATCTCAGACAATACATCTGCTCAAAGTGAAGATGGCAAAACTAACCCATTTATATAGAAACCAAATTAATCTCACCAGCTGTGGATGTATGTATGTATGTATGTGGAGGACATTTGGATTAAAATTTGGATTAAATCGACCCTGTCTCTGAACATGGTTCTCTGTTCACTTGAACAGCTAAATTCCGTGTGCAATTTAAATTAATTGATGTTGCCGTAGTCTTGTAGCAAGTGTGTTGGCTTATTAGACGTAAGGCCAAGGTCCAAACCCCAGGTCAGACATCAAACCGAAATATGAAAATAAAAAATATTTCTTCGGCGACTTTCTCTCAGCAGATTTCTGGCAAAAACTCTGAGAGTAAATGAAACTGTCATGAAAAGTTTCTTAAAAATCTGTCGTTCGGAATCGACTCTAAACTGTAGGTCCCGCCACTCATGTATAAAATTAACACACACAACATAGAGTGGCGTGAGAAACTAGGCCGTAATCCTGACTGAAGGGTTGTAATGGCCAATTATATATGTATGTATTTAAATTAATATCATCAGGAGCCCGTCTGAAGCATCCCGGTGATGTTTTTCCACTTACCAATGATTTTTACGGACTAAACCACCCGCAAAATAAGTAATCAAATGTGTTCTTCCCTTCCACATTGTCACTTCAACGATGGTGATGGTTTTAAAAATGTAATGCAAATCTAGTCTCCAATTTACAAGTGGCCGATAAATGCAGCAGCCAGTCTAAACGAACGTATGGGTAACACCACTGAAACCATTGAAACCCTGTTAGGCCTTTCATAAGGGTCATTTATTGTATGACAAAGTAGAGGGTGTGTGACATTCAATTCAATGATAGATGCATCACTGCTAATCTACTTTTGAGCTGACCAATAAGCCTCCGTAGCGAGGATTCAAGTTGAGCTCGATTGTCCAGAAAAAATAAAAGTAACTCTTTCAATGACTTCTACAGAATCTACATATTGTGATGATGAAGGAGTAGAGGAGCCTACTGATGACCCATGTCATTATCTGGCATTTGAGTACATGACGCTCATAATTCTAAGACGGGCAAAATTTGTCAAAACATAATTTGGAAGTAATCTATGGGATGAGATGAGAAATGACAGCCAGTATTACATCTCTGTGATAGGACTCAGGTGGAATTATACTTAAGCGGGGGCAGTTAATTTTGAATAAAGGAAGCATATACACTGAGCGCCAAAAGTGAGTAAACATCACTGAAATAATTCATTTTCTTAGGATAGCGAGAAAAGTAAATGAGAATAGTCGAATAAATTTCCAAAAATAAAAACGTTTATTTTTACTTATAAAATGTTAAAACAAAAACAACAATTCATGATAAAGGAACATTTTTTATACTTAAGAACAAAACTGTTTTATACTTAAGAACAAAATTGTTGACTCACTTATGGCGCTCAGTGTATCTTAGATTAGGTTGTCCTTATTAGATTCGTTTTGTTAAAAATCTAACAATAGGGTGTCCCACAAATTTTATTTAAATTTCTTCACTTTTTCCTTACTCGTTTGCTTGCCTTTGTTATTGTGATGGCCCATGTTTTTGAAATGAAAATTAAACCGAATGATGACAATGTGTCTTCTTTTATAAACATGTACATACAGTGAGCGCCATAAGTGAGTCAACACTTCTGTTCCTAAGTATAAAACAGTTTTGTTCTTAAGTATAAAAAAAGTTCCTTTATCATGAACATTTTATAAGTAATAAATAAACGTTTTTATTTTTGGAAATTTATTCGACTATTCTCATTTACTTTTCTCGCTATCCTAAGAAAATGAATTATTTCAGTGGTGTTTACTTACTTTTGGCGCTTAGTGTATGTACATGCAGATGTCTGTGTCCCCATGTACTCATCCTCTACTTTTCCGCTTAGTGAATACATTGTTTGCTAAATATTAACAAAACAAAGCCAAACAAAAAAATATTTCGCCTGTTCCCCTAAATGCACAAATTTACTAAACAGTTGAATGAGTTTAATATTGTTTTTGTTTTTTTTTTAAATTTTTACATTTTAAGTTAATGATTTAAATGATTGTAATTTGTGCATCAACACAAAAAAAAAGCTATTCGACTTAAAATGTCATGTTGCCAATTAATTAAATGCAGTAATTTTTCGCCACAGTTAGAAGACGTATTACCGAGAGAGAGAGAGATGATGATGGACGAAATAGCTGTGTCATAGAATATTGAATTAAAAAAAAATATAATTTTTTTACGACGGCTAAGAGATAAGCTAACATTGCATAGCTGGTCTTAAAATAAAAGAGTAAATGCAAGAGATTGTCGTATAATTATGTTGAATCATAGTGCTTCTATAGAAGGCTTATTTTGCGACATGTTTGCAGTATATCCCGTCACAGTTCTTATTATTCTTATGGTTTGTATCAGTTTGGTTAATTGAATTTTTCCGGCTAAGCAGGTCATTGGTCTACTGTTCTGGAATAATAGGGTTGCCGTTTCTTTTTAGAGATAGTGGCCGTACTCTAGTAGGTAGTGGCTGCCTTCCAAAATGTATCAATACAAAGTTTGTATGCAGTTCTACTACTGTATATAAACTATGTAGATACACTAAGTAACCAAACAATGCATCAACTATAAATCCGATGCCTGATTGCTTTTTGACTGCGTTAAAAATGCACATTGACGACGTTTTGAAATAGAATACTTTGTATATATTTTGTACAGCGGCATTATGAAACACGATACTTTATTCAAACACAAAGCAACTAAAATTTTGGTAGGCAGCCAGTGTATTGATTTATTAGACATGAGGCCACAGTTCAAATCCCAGGTCAGACACCTCCAACGAAATATAAAAAATATTCCTCCGGCAAATTCCTTTCAGCAGATTTCTGGCAAAAACTCTGAGAGTAAAATAAAATTGCCATGAAAAGTTTCTAAAAAAAATCGGTCTTTCGGAATGGACTTTAAACTGTAGGTCCCGCCACTCATGTATAAAATTAACACATACAACATAGAGTGATAGGAGAAGCTAGGGCGTAATCCTGGCTGAAGCGTTGTAATGAACAATTATGTAGGTATGTATATATGTATGTATGTTTCTTTTCAAACAACGCTTGCAAAAATACATCAAGTTGTACTGCGGGTACTTCTTTTACTAATTGTTTGATGGCAAAAGTTTTTCAATACATAAATTCATCTTTTTTTTTTTTTGTTTACAATAATACTTCTCAGCCTACCCTCTTATTTTGATATGCTGCACTTGTCATTCAAATAATGTACGAGTATGTAAAAAAGTTTTTTAACAAGCCTTTAATTATATTCAATTTAATGTTTCTGTTTTTTTTTTCTTGATATTTTTTTCACTTTTTTTTCTTACAAGACATTTTTCTTTTCAGTAAATTAAAAATTGTCAATGTCTGGCATTTTAAACATGAGTAAGACGATGAGAGCAACATTAAAAAAAATTTACAAATTAAATAAGAAACGAAACGACCTATTTACATATTTATAGAATTAAATGGTACACTTGAGAGTTTATAATAAGTGACCTTCAATTATATTTAAAAAAAAAATAAAAAAGAATTGGAAAAAATTACACACAAAATCTTGTACCATCCAGGTCGTTAGGGAAATTTTCATGTCAGTAAACATGTTGACAAATTTATGTCAAAATATTGAATGTTTCGCTTTTAAAAATAAACTTTTTAAACGGATTTATTATGGAAGAGAAATTGTGAGCTTAACGTTTCGTGTGAGGTACATACAACCCTTCAGTCAGGGTTACGAGCTAGTTTCTCACACCACTTATTTTGTGTATGTTAATTTTATCCTTAAGAGGCGGGACCTGTGGTTTAGAGTTGTCTCCGAGCGACAGATTTGGTTGACAATCTTTTCGTGGCAATTTTCAGTTTTTATTTACTCTCAGAGGTTATGCCAGAAATTTTCTAAAAGGAAGTCGCCGAGGAATTTTTTTTTCATATTTCGATTTGTTGGGTTTGAACCATGGCCTCATGTCTAATAAGCCAACACACTACGTAGTAGATTAAGGCGTCTTACCGACTCTGCGTAGTACTCTGTTATCTGTTTGAGTTCGATTGTCCAGTAGATTGCACAATGCATTGCCTTGGTGGAACACTCTGAACTTACGCTCTTCCAAAAGCGTCTAGTGCATCCCGCAAAAGTTACTATTTGATGTGGATTTTCGGCTGGCAGCGGCATCATCGATCCATATTGTTTTGAAACCGACGTTGGTCGGCCTATAACTGTCAGCTGCTTGCATTAAAAAGTCGATGATCAACAACTTCTTTTGGGCTGATTTATATATACAATGTACACTAAAGACATGAGGTTTCAACAAGACGGCGCCATGTGCCGTACATTGGATATTCTGCACCAGTGATGCATGTTCATGCAATGTAGAAGTGGTGATGTAAAGTGTCCCCCAAAACCATGCGATTTGATTTTCTAAGAATTTTTCTTATGGGGTTTTCTCAAGCGGTCTTTAAGCTGAAATTCCATCGGTCAAGTTCAGACTGTTCTATGCGTCAGGATCATGTGAAATTGGACATTTAAACGAGGTTATACTCTACACATAATGACGAAACGAATGAAATTGGTTGATGGTATCTCACGCATACGTTATTTGATTTAAGTTTAAAGAGAGGAATCGCTTAATGAACCGATATATACTCATTGATAGAGTAAACCTACACAACATAGCGTGAGAGCTAGGTTAGAATCCTAGTTATAATAGCTAATTATATATGTATGTACATACCACTAGAAAAAATTCGGTAAAAATTTTTTGTTTCTTAATTTCTAGTGCGATATGTCGAATACTTGATTACAAGATCAAGCAAAGTTTTGAAGCGAATCCCTTAGAATTTGGTAAATTTTGTTCAGCATTGTCTTAAAATTTTCCAAAAAAAAAAATTCCACGGTTACATTCTACCTTCAAATAACAACCCTTTAACCCTATTGGGCTATATTAGCAACTATCAACATAGAAAGGAGTAAAAACCAAAAAGACTGAAACAGATATGAGCAGTTGGTAACCCTATCATTATAAAACCTGCTTACAGTAGACCAATCAACTCTTTAAATAGAAAAACCTTAATTGATACTAAACTTAAGCAAAAGAAATAATAATATTTGGAAAATGCTTGACGTATAGAAAAATTTTTCTCTTGCCATATTTCTGTCTTGACATAATTGTGTTTAGTTTGAAAATTATTTTTGTTTTTCCAATTAAAAATTTAAATTTTCATTTTTTTTTTGTTTAATTATCGTAACATTGTAATGCTTCTGATGGATTTGACTGTTTTCCCATCTTGTTAGTGTCTTTACATGTCAGTTTTACATGGTCATTGTAGCAAAAAAAAAAATTTTTGGTTTTTTTTTTTAATGAATTTATCTTGATCACGATGTTAATCGAAATAATTGAACAACCAAATATCTACGGTGCCATTAATATCATAGAAATTATTTTCTTTTGCTTGTTTTTCCTTCAAAAAATTTATGAATAATTTTCATTTCATACTGTCTGTTTTGTTTGTTGTTTTTGTTGCTGTTGTTGTTGTTTTTTTTCCGATGAGTTTCATTAAAATGTTGTTATCAAAATGCTGCGTCTCATTAGAAGCATGTGAGATGTTGTGTTATTGCTGCTGTTTAAGAAATTGGGACACTAAGTTTGGCCCCAACTATCTCGTTTACGCAAAATGACATTAAAAAAACATCAAAACATTTATAATTGAATTGATTTCGTTCTTGTTTGTTTTGGCTTCGTTTTTTTTTATAATTTTTATTATTCTATCCTATAAAGATAAATAGAAATATTGCAAATAAATTTAAAAATTTATAGAGGCTAGCTCTGTTTTCTATAAAAGAAAAATTAGAAAAAAATGTAATTTTTGTTCTTTTTGGCAGGCAATTAAATTTGAAACTTAAGCATTTAAACAGGTGTACCATGCCCACACTAAGAGAGAAAATATTGTTTGCCATGTTTTTTTCTTTTTAATTAGAATGAAGATTTTTTTTTATTATTTTGTTTGTTTGATGTTTTTCATATTTCTACAGCCTAATTTAAGGCTTTTAAAACAGAAAATTCAGTTTTTAAATGCTTTTAATACAAGCCATGTTTACAAAATGCTTGGGTAAACGTGGAAATTATTAATAAAAAAATATTTCTTTTATTTTTTTCTTCTTTTCATTTTATATGCCTTTTAACACAAGCTTATACAGGTTTAAATGTTTTTCAAATGTTAGCATATTTTGAGGGAAAAAACAAGTTTAAACACCCCTGTTTTAAAGGTAAAACGCTATGATGCCACATACAGTAATAAAACAAAAAACTGAAATTGCTAAAACCGGTTTTATTATTTATTTTTACTTGAATTCTTTATGCTGCCTTAACCTCTAACTCTTACCGTACCCCTAGCTATCCTATTGAAATCACTGGAGGTTATTTTTTTTTGTGTTGTTTTTTTGCTAAAACTCTGGGGAAATCAATGCTTTATAACGCTTTCCCACAGACAGAGAGAGAGTTACTGAGATTCAAATGTCATCTTTAAGAGCTTAAATTTGTATTAAATTGCTGCACATCGTAAAACTTTTTGTAGCTGTATTGTGTGTGGTGTTAAGCATACACCAAAACCAAGCGAGAACTGATGGCATCAAGCCTTTTTTTCTTCTGCTTTACAGACAAAATATCCTTCTAAGAATATATGAAAGAAAAAAAAAAGAAAACAAATTTTCCAAATATGTAAGAAACAACTTCACACTCAAACATACTTTTAGCGAAAGAAAACAAAAAAAAAACAAAAAGTTTAATGTCAAAAGTTTCCTGGCAGATGCAAAAAAAGAAAAAAAAGAGGAGATTTCAGTATCAGTTTCTACTTTCTTTTTTGTGATTTTCTTTCATTCATTTGCCTGTAAAACGTCAAGGAATTTAACACATTCTACTGTTTTTCCTTTATTTTTTTTTTTTATAACGCTTCCGTGTTTTTTTTTTCTTTTCCACTTGCTTGACACTTGATGAAAAATAGCAAAGTAAATAGCTGTTGTAGAAAAAGGAGAAAAAAGAGAATTCCAAACGTTGAAAAATCAAAAATGAACACAATACAGGGAAACACCAGATACAAGCAAATTTGTAGCACATCGTATCTTTACGAATATATGGCACAAACATTAAGATGAATTTCTCCCGAAAAACAAAGTTTTCTCGTCTTCTTCGTTTTTTTTTTGTTTTTTGTTTTTGTATCATCATACATCATGTGACCACTTTGCCTCTCCCGCTTGCTGCCTGCCTCTAGCTGATGATTTACGCGCCTTAATAAAAATTTCTTATTCCCAAAAGGAATAGGGAGGAGGAGTAGCATAAAAAGAAATCCTGCTGCCATAAAAAAGGGGTTTCGTTTCGTTTTTTATTTAATCGTCTGCAGTGTTGTAAAGTGGAGAAAAATATTGTTTGTTACATAAATTTCATATTTCCTTCTTTATAGCCCGCATATGAAAGAACACACATAGTGTTGTCCATATTAAAAGGTAGACTTTGACTGTGAGCGCCATAAGTGAGTCAACACTTTTGTTCTTAAGTATAAAACAGTTTTGTTCTTAAGTATTAAAAAAGTTCCTTTATCATGAATTGTTGTTTTTGTTTTAAAATTTTATAAGTAATAAATAAACGTTTTTATTTTTGAAAATTTATTCGGCTATTCTCATTTACTTTTCTCGCTATCCTAAGAAAATGAATTATTTCAGTGGTCACTTTTGGCGCTCAGTGTACATGTTTAATGTTAATGTTTAATGTATAAACTCACCTCGTACGATTTAAAATAATAAAGCCACTGTTGATCCTGAATATGTCACTCTGGTTAAATGTTTTCCATATTACTTTAGACAAAAACTTGTGGTTTTTTTAGGACAATATTACACAAATCAAAGGAAAAAATATTTATTGTTAGGAACAAAGTTTATATTGAATTTCCGACAATAGAAAGAAAAAAAAGCAGAATTAAATCAGACTATGCCTTAATTTAAAATTTTCGTAATCAATTCCTCTTGATTTTCGCCAAATATTTGCTTAATATGTACAAGCCTCAAGTATGGTCCTTCGGATTTGTATTTTTCTTTACAAATTAAACGAAAGCAACAAAAAATGTTGCATGAGATAATATTATAAGTGACAACAGTTGAAATCTTTATATCCGAATGCTGAATATTTTTCATTCTCTTTCGTTTCTTTAAGGAACAGCGCAGCATCTTTATATTCTACTTTCTTGTTACTCATCTCTGGTTAATGAAGATCAAAGTGACAGTGTTCAAAACCACTGTGCTTAACATCTCACTTTTAAATGAAATTCTCTGTAAACAACTGATGGCTTACGACTTATTAATGACCTGCATTATCGTTCCTCGCTCTCTTTATTTACTAACCTACTTATTGCACGTCTGGCAACTTCATGATCTTCGTACACAGTGTTTCTGTTTGATTTCTTGGTGTTTGTGTTGTTCTCCTTCTTGTACATTCTTATACGTTTTTATCCGCTTAAGAATATGGTTTGAATGAAGCAATACGAGGTCCCCATCAATCAGGAACAAGGAGTGAAGGGATCCGTAAATTTTTATAAAGGTATTCTGCACCATCACCTTCACGTCTCCCCAGGGTTTTGCTAATGCTTAGCTCTTGCTAAGTTGCTTTAATTAGATCGTAACTTTAGAATAAAATACAGTTTTTTTTTGGTGTATAAATATCATTCTCTGAACCTAATCTTCTTCAAGCACTTAGACATTTTGCAAAAGTTTCTTCAAATTTTTTTATCCCTTCCAAAAGAAAAAGCTGAAGCATCATTCCAACCCATTCCTTCTGCCCTTTTTTCAAGTTCGCACAAAAAATATTTAATAAATCGAGGACCATGAGGGAGGGAGAAATGATTTGAATTTTACAAAGTTTTGCATCTTTCGTAGGCGGAAGTTCAAGCCTCGTCCAAGGGATAACACTTATTCGCTTTGGCCATTTTACGGGAACTTAGGAAATAAGTAGTGGGACAGCGAGCATCGTGGAGAAAAGAGGGAGTGGTGTTTATGTGGTATTTTAATGCGAGACAATTAATGCGAGTTAGAAACGAATTCTAACTATAATGCTTTGTGTAATTTACTGGCCAATCGACCAGGAGCAGTTGTTAACCCTTTAGCGGACACTAAAGTTTTAGGTGGCCTTCCCGTGGGACACTCGCTGTATCTCCGTTATTTATGACGTATATACATGTCATGTCCCCCCAGAAACCCTTGTTATGACGTCTATAGACGTCAGTGTCCGTCAAAGGGTTAAGTAGAACGAAAAGAAAAAGCGATTTTCGTGGACACATATACCTAAATATACCACAAGCTCATTACATACTTACTTAAAAGATCATTAACAACCCGTTTATTGGATTTCAGCCAATCCATAGACTTGTGTTACCGCTTTCATTGGATGCTGTTTTTACGTGGTGGGTTCCAACCACACAACCTATATGTAAAGTCCAGGTGATTGGACTGCACTCCACGCATTAGTTAACATCTAGCTGGTGCCAGTATGCCATCCAGGAGAGGGCGTGTCAACTTAAATACAGCGGGACAATGATCGTTTTAACGGTCGCCATGTTTGCTTTGTTTGCATGCATCCCATTCCGTACCACTCATTCCATTATAATACAGATAAAATAGTGAAACATAAGCCACACTGTTGCATTGCTTTAATGAATCAAAAGACCTGCCTACACCAATATAATTAACGGGCACAGGAGTGGCATATTTTGTTGTTGGTATGGAGTATGGTATACGTGAGAGTTGTATGCCATTTGTACATTTAAAACATGTCCGTTGCCGTAGTAGGTAAGGTAGTATATTGGCTTTCTAAATGAGAACTCCTGGTTCAAATCTTAGCTGTGAAGGAAAATTAGTAAAATCTGTGATAGTAAGTAAACGCCATTAAAGTCAACATTAAACTGTGTATACCACCACTGACACAACAGTTGCGGCCTTAATGTTGACTAAGTGGTTGTAATGTAATGTTAACTGTTCTTAAACAGGTTTTTTTATGTTTGCAATTGCAACAAAAGACTTGTTTAAGAAGATATTTTTACAAATTAAGGTCACCCAATTCATTTCATTAACAAATTTTGAGAACTACTAGAGATCTCTAAACAATTGTATTGCATTGTTTTAAAATAAGAGACAACAATTTTCGTTTGGCCAAGTTTAAATACACAAATAATAAAACATAATAATGCTGCTGCATTATTCTGCAGAAATTTAAAAATATTTTTTCATTATATTTTCAAGTTTTATGATCATAAACACGAGTATTCTTATACAGGCCAGGCCGGCCATAAACTTGGATTCATTGTTATCTGTTGCGGTGGTGCTAAATAAATATTTGAAAAGCAAATAGAATTGCTAGATAATGAAACAGCGGAAGAAATTTTTTTTTAAATGGAAACACTTGGAGTTTTAAATTGTTTGCGATGTGTTGTTCATAAAAACTGACGGTTTTTTCTTCTTATTTTTTAACACGATATTGAAAGGAAATTAATGAGTTTTAATGGGAATGATGGAATCTTTTCGGAATTGATTGAAAATGATTGGAAACATATTGATGACAATTATTTTCATTAATTTGTTGATTGTTTTAATGTGTGGCACTCACTTTACCTAGAAAAATTTCGATTGTCTGCCTGTAAAGAATACATTTCTTTTAACAATTATTTTAATTGTTTTTTCTTTTTATTTTATTTACTTGTATAATATTTGTTTGTTTATTTGCTTTTATTTTTAACACAAAAATGAATTGTTATACTTTTCTTGCTGTTATCTTACATTCATTAAATTTTTTTTTGTTAAGAAAAAGTTGTGTTTTTGTATTGCCCAAAGAAAAGGGAGGAAAAAGAAGAGAAATTATTTACAAAAAAAGAAAAATAAATTTTTAAAAATTATCTTTTTTTTTTTTGTAAATAATTGTATATTGTACAGGAAATCAATTAATTTCCAACTTGTAATGAAATATTGTTTTTTATTTTTTGTTTTTCTTTTATTTATTTAAGTACAAAACTTACTCAAAAAAAAAGAATGAAAAAAAGTTGTTTATTTACTTAGTAAACACACTTGCACAATTCTGTTGTTGTTTCTTAAAAACATTCCAAATAAACATTCGATTTCAATTAACAATATTTTTTGAAAAATTAATTAAATTTTCTTGCCAATTTGATGTTCTCATTTTAAGTGCCTTGATGTCTAGATAAATTGCTGATAACAACCATGACAACAACAACAAACAAGTATGTACTTCACAGAGGAATTCATAAGTATTTCGTGCAGATTTTTTTTATTAGCAATTAAAAATATTTTTACGATGAGTATAGCATATGATTCAAAAGCTAGTTTTTACATTCAATTAAAACAAGTACCTTCAAGTACTTGAATTATTTTTAAACTTTCTTTCAAACAAATTCTACAAAGCGGATAACATATGTAGGTTAGTTAAGATTAAATTGATTGCAACCCTGAAAAGCTTAGTACACTTCTGCTCTATAAGATTCCATTGTAATACCAATTATACCCAGTTTTTTGATCATTCCTTTAGCGAATTAAATTTTGGCTTCACCTCAGTGCCAAGTACCGAAAAATTAATGATGAGAAGATCTTTTGTAGCCTCTTGTTGTTCCTCCTCATTAGAGCTTCTGCAGCAATCGTTGTGATGTATTCTCAATATCTAAGAGTAACCACCTACGTAGTCCTTAAGATGAATGCTTATAGCCATATTATTTGTCTGGTATCAATACAAGTGCATTTATCCTTTGCAAATGTTTAAAGTTTTTGTAACATCATTTGCTAGTTCCTCTGTAGAGAAATGCCAAACTTAGTTATGAATTTCAATTATCTGTTGTACTAGACTTTGTAAGAGCGTCAGCTATTTTCTTATCTTCTATGCCACGTCTCTAGGAACCTATATAAATACCTGAAGTATATTTCAGTGAGTGGGTAGTTCAAGTTACAATTTAAGATTAAATTGTTCTAAAAAGAGAAACCCCCTGTTCAGGCGAGCATAATGGCTGCAAGAGTTTCTCTTCAGTCATTAATGTTCTAAAAACCGAATAGTCAAGCTCTTCGTGGTGTGGTGGGCATACGAAATAAATAATTTCTGTTAAGGAGGACAGCCCTATTGCGCAGAGACGTTTCCTTCCAGATGCCAGTTATATGAAAACCAATGCAAGAAAACTTTATACTGGGCTTGCTAAATTCCTAAGTAAAAACTTTCAGAGTTCCTCCAGCACAGGGCAGGCACATAAAAGATAATTAAGATAAGATTTCAAATGTACTGCACTCTCTAGAAAAGTCCAGACGTCGTGGAGATAAATCAAAAGATTGCCTAACACATTGGGACACAATCAATACTGCTGTAACCATGTTAATACTTTTTTCTATGCTCCTCATAGAAACTGTAATTATATCATGAATAATGCGAGCTAACATTATAAAACAGTCGTCTGATTTACCGTTACATAACGTATCTTCTGTCTTGCTTGTTATGTTTATTCGCAAAGACGTGACGTCATTTCTCACAGTTGGCAGACTTAAATATTTTGTGTATGAGGCGTTATATGACAGTCAGCTGTGAAATGATATGACAATTACTCATGACCGACATGAGAACTCCAAACAAGCTTCTCAACATATCAAGCAAAAAAATCTATTTTTCTAAAGTTTCTCCTTTAAGAATTTTTCTCCTTAAGTTTTAAATCGTTACCATTTAAATCCTTTCTTTATCCTCGCGTGAAATACATACTTATATTTCATTAAAACTTTTCAGCAACTTTTGTTTCAACAACAACGTATTTCTAGTTTATTTTCAACGATTTTTTCTCTTTTTTTTTTGTTGTCAAGAATTTTTAATTATTTTTCATATTTCATTTCTTTATAAAGTTCATTTGCTCACGTTTAAGATCAAAGTTTATTAAATCCTATTGAATAGCTCTTCTGATTGTTGCTGCAAGAAGAGATGAAGTATGAAATGAACTTTCAACACTACATCAGCATCAGCATCATAAAGCATCATCATCATATTGTAGCACTTTGTCTAGTAGAATTTCATTTTCCATTACAATATAGTGGCCGGAAATGAAGAAAAACTAAAAGTAATAGAAATATGAAATGATTGAAATTATGTGTTCAATAAAGATATGAAAGAAAGCTTACTCTGGTGCAAAGGAAATTGCAATACCTAAAGACAAAAACACTCAACGATTTATTGTTTATGGAATATATAACTAAACTTTTCTAAATAGGATAAATTGTATATAAAGAAAGTATGGTCCTTCGCATTTGGACACATAAAGCAAAGATTCTGTAATAATTTTGATTTAAAAAAAAGTTTAAAATTAATTTAATTAAATTTAAACTGGGTATAAAACTGAGTGCAACTGTATAAGAATTCATGCATTCAAACGAATTACAATTGCAACACGTCTTCATAACGAAATATGTCGTCATTAACTATGCAGAAGTACATCGTGTTAATAGGTTAAAGAAAGTTGTTTTCAAACCCCATTCTGGGATGAAATCATTAACGTTTTCATTCTGTCGAATTTATAATATCCAGTTTAGTCCTTCGAACTTTGTTTCATGGTTCAAACCCCAGCTAACACATCTCGAATGAAACACAACGTGCAAACTAACATATCTTTGGAGTAACGAATACTTTTAAATTAAGGAGAAGAAAATTCAATTTTTTGCAACCTACTACACCGTGTGCTTTAAATGGTCCTTCGAAATAAAAGTTTACTTTTATTTTTATAGGCGGTAATTACACTTCTCAACTCTTTTGTTTGTTGTTTCTTTCATTATAAGATTATTTTTTTTCTGAAATTATTCTTTATTTTCATTAATTTTCTATCTCTCTCTCTCTCTCTCTCTCTCTCGGGTTTTGTTTTGCGAATGTTTAATTTTGCTCTCAAGTTTTCTTTTCTGTTTTAGCTTTTCTCTATTATTTCTTTTGGCCTTTTAGTGCGTGAATGTAATTAATTTTTATGCCAACAACATGTTGAAATAATTATACATACACTTATAAACTAACTAATACATACCATATACTATAATACATACACACAATATGTTACTAAAATGTCTGTCTTTGTTTATTGCCATCAAAACGGCAACGAACAGCAGCAGCAGCACCACCACCAAATCAATTTTGTTAATCCAGCTTTTCTCGTGGTTTCTATTTAATTTTCTCTGTTCATTAACAACTCCCACCTCTGTTAACATGTGAAACATATGAAGGTCGCTTGTCTTAGCCTTATATCGGCTCTACTATTTCGCTACTACTCCTTCATTTTCTTTTTTTTTGTCTTTGATTTTCTTTGTCCTTTTCGCTGTCGTTGTTGGCCATGGCTTTTTTTTTTATTGTTCAGTACATGTTCAGCGTAGTTTTCTAGCCATTATGCCACTCATTCTCATATTTTATTGCATTATTGGCCACTTTATTAATGTTGTTTATTGTTTATCGCTGTTTCGCATTTGTTAAAAGAATTTTCAATATTACTTATATGCGCCTGTGAACTTTAACCTTTATTAGTAGCGCTGTCAGACATGTTTAATATGTGTTTACATAAAAATGTCTTGACGTGGGAGTATGATAAAAACCTGGGGAAGGTCTGCTTATGTTGGAATATTACCAGAGAGATGGATTTTTTTTTCAAACATTTCTTAGCGGACAGGCTAGGTTAAACAACACAAGCCCAATGTAGAATTAGCCAAACTTATGTGACAATACAGTAGTCGTAGTCCGGTAGTTGACTTACTAGACTAGGGCTTGTGTGTTCAAACCTCAGCTGTAACATCTCGAAAAGAAATACAGGAAAAAATATTTCTCATGGAAAAGTTTCTCAAATCTTTCGTTCGAAATCTATGTTAATCTGTATGGCCCGAACATTCCTGAACCAGTGGTCCTGCCGGGTAAAAGATGGTAAATTAGAAATTACTTAAAATCAGTCTATCTAACGCCAGAAGTCGCCGTAATCTAGTCGGTAGTGTGCTGGCTTATTAGACGCAAGGCCCCCAAAAAGGTGAGACATCAAAACGAAAATATGAAAATATTTTTTCGGTGACTTCCTCTCAGCAGATTTCTGGGAAAAACTCAGAGAGTAAATAAAATTGCCATGAAAAGTTTCTCAAAAATCTGTCGTTCGGAGTCGACTTTAAACTGTAGTTCCCACCACTCATGTATAAAATTAACACACACAACATGAGTAGTGTGAAAAGCTAGGCCGTAATCCTGACTGAAGGGTTGTAAATGCCAGTTATGTATGTATATGTGTATCTAACGCCGTAGGTCCTGGAAGATCTTAGCGTAACAAGATTGTTACGTTTCCATTCTTTCTTGGAAAAATTATTTTTTATCTTTAACATTTCCTTCGGAGGAGTGGAGTGTACTCTTGTCTCTATTTTTTTTTTTTTTAATTTTCTGTGCTTTGCTTCAGGTCCTTGGAGGTCCATCAGTCGTTGTCTAGAAACAATATTGCGTAAAGTACTAAGGAACTTTATTTTTTTTTAAACAAAAGATCTTTTTCCTCTGATATTTCATACTGATGTTAAGCTCTCAGAAAATGTGTTTTAGAAAACAAACTTCCCATCTTTTATTTAACACTTTTGCGTTGTATCAGTTTTTTCAGCTGGACAGATTCTAGAATGACAGGGTTGCCCTCTGTCAAATTCTAGAAATAACATACTCTGTGAAAACTATGAAGTCAACCTAAGCATTGGCAAACTATTGATCGGTCTTTCAAGCGGATTATGGGAAATAATCCAAAAATTATTTTGTGCCTAATTTGGTACTGCGGGCTTAATGCTGTGCCTTTCTTATTGCCTTAACAAAATTATAGACTTTTAGATTCTACAGTGATTTTGCTCATTCCATTTATGTACGTATTGCAAACGAAAGCAAATATTTTTTAAAACTGTTTGTTTCATTTTCTTGTACTTATGCTATGGGGCATACCTTCCCATTTCGTCTATATATGTATTTGTGTTCGTATATGGAATTTATTTTTAGTATAAGTTATACGATAATTGCTACGTGTCAGTAGGATACTAATTAATCATTAAGACCATGTTCATGTTCTTTTTTCTGTGTAGGAATATGGATTGTTTTGAAGTTTCTTCCTTTGGCTCACGGTACGTTCGCTCCTCTTTGCAAACAACAACCCTTCCTTGAAAAATCTAATTATTGTTGTTTTAGTACAACCTTTCGTTGGTCTTTTCTTTCCTTTTTTTCTCTCTTGTGGTGTTTTTTTTTTATTTTTATAGCCAAGAAATTAATGAAGTTAATGTCGATTATTGCTGTTTTATATCAAAAACATTTCATTTGTTTTCTACGCAGAATGTAGAGAAACAGAGAGAGAGAGAGAGAGAGAGAATAGTAGTTATTAGAGGGTGGCTGATGACAGCTGAAAGGTTTCTGAAATATTTTTAATTGTACTTTTGTTTTAGAAACTGTTTTCTTGGTTCTTCTTTTTGCAATAAAATGATTTATTAGAGATGAGTTATGAGATGGTTTTTCTTTCATTTTTCTGCATTACTTTTCATTAAGAATTTGAAAAGCTGGTTAATGACAGAATAATTGAATTATTGTCTATGATGTGTGATTAATTAGACCAAAAAAAATTTGAGCATATAATGCCCCGTACAAATAGTGTTAAAAAACAAACACCTGAATGTAGGCTTTAATCCACTTCTTCATTTATACGACTGGCTTTGAAATCATAATTCATTTCAAACACTTTAATGCTTCAATTAAAAAGCCATCAATCGTTAATCTAATTGCTAACTGGCAGCCATTTGGTCTTACAGTTCCCTCCCGCCTAGCCTGCCTGTTTTGTTTTTGGCAAAATAAATTAAAAAAATCGTAGACATTTGCATGACATCACAAAGACAGGCATGTGTCTCTTGTAAGAAAGAGTCTTAAAGATTTGTTTGGAATAAAAATCACATAATTAAACAAAAAAAAAAAAAAACTGGACGTGATGTAGCGTAAAAATGTTATTAAATGTCAATTTTTATTTTATATTTTATTTCTCCCGTATGATACTCTCCATTGTCAAGTCACATAGTGAAAAATAAAAGAAATGGTATTGAAGGCAGGGCGTAAATATAGAATTTTGACATCCATTACATACAACAGCGTTCACTCACATACAATTATGAACGCTAACTTCCATATACACACTCATTCATGAATGTACGCATATTGAGCCATACTTTTAGCATATTTTTAATTCTTCTTCTTCTTTTTTGAACATTTTTTTTTTTTTTTTTTTTTAATAAAATTAAGAATTCAGAACACATTTCAAACTAAGACGTAAAGAATCAAAGAATTCAAAAGAAGAAAAAAACGCATTTCTTTTTTTAATAAATAATCGCAAGAAATCTTAAAAGAAAAGAAGACTTACAGAGAATTAAATTAAAAAAATACCAGAGACAACAAATACGTACATATGTATGTCTTCAATACAATTGAATGAATGAATGATCTTTGGGGAGGTTAATAAATGAACTGTAAAAAAAGATTAATTGATTAATGAATTCATGAATTCAATACTTATCTCAATACTTGACTTGAATGATTTTCATTTTGTGAAGCCCTTATACACATTTATCACACATGTTATGACTCCAATGTTGCTTGGCAAAGTTTTTAATTTTTCGTACATTCTCAAGGATTTGAACTCATACGTCTCAACTTTCTCAAGTCTTTTTTTTCATTATGCGGCTTGGAACAACAGCCCAGGCAGTTGTTAACTGTCTAGTGCACAGTTTTTTTTTTTAAGGACTCCCGGTCAGACATCTCCAACAGCTCCCTCTTAGCAGACTTCTGGCAAAAACTCTGAGAATAAACGAAATTGCCATGAAAAATTTCTGAAAAATCTGTCGTTCGGAGTCGACTTTAAATTGTAGGTCATTTAACTAGAAAATTTATCATTAATAAACAATGTTCTTACCCTGTGGTCTAGTAAGTAGTATGGTGGCTTATTAGACGTAAGGTCAGGTTTCGAGCCCCAGGCCAGACATCAAAATAAAATACAAAGTATTTTTTCGGCGATTACCTCTCAGCAGATTTCTGACAAAAATTCTGAGAGTAAATAAAACTGCCATGAAAAGTTTCTCAAAAATCTGTCGTTCGGAGTATTCTATAAACTGTAGGTCCCACCACTCATGTATAAAATTAACACATACAACATAAGTGGTGTGTGAAGCTAGGCTGTAATCCTGACTAAAGGGGCTGTAATGACCAATTATGTATGTAAGCATAAGTCCACCTGAGTCCTATCACAAGCTGTCATAGATAGGAGTGCAGTTGGTCTAGCAAGTTCAACAGATACACAAGTAACCTGGATATCCCTGTGGCCGAAATCTATAGCAAGAGTCGATTAAGAAAGTCTTAGTAAATGCTAATCAGTTTTGCCTGAAGGAGATGTGTTTGCCATTTGACAGTGACAGAAAATTTTTTTTTTTCATTTTCTAATTTTAGGAATTTTATTTTCTTTAATATTTTACGCAAATTATTTATTTATTATGCGCTTTTAAATTATAAAGTTTTCGAATAAATCTTGAACGATTAACGATTTCTTTCAGAAATTCAATTTCAGTTGTTTTTGTTTATACAAAAAGTTTTATTTGTCCTTTTTTTTTTGAAATTATTGTCTAAAAATAGTGTGGAAAATTGTTTGGTGATGGGCCATTTGCCAAAATCGTTTCTACTCTCTTAATAATATTTGAAATGAATTTTCATTTTGGTACTTAAGACAATTAACAGTTTCTTGAAACTAACCAACCAACCAACCAACCCGGTCCTATCTGGCCTTAGCGAACCATCTATTTATACAATTTTTTTTTTTTGCAATATTGAAAACATATCACCACCCGTCCATACACCTGCTGTCATTTTCGTTTCTTTAATTTATAAAATTCTCTCCTTGGTTTATGAAGTGTAGTGCAAAAGAAAAGATAAAAAAAATTGAAATTCTAAAATTAAATTTTTTGTTTTTATTATAAACAAGCAAATTTCTTTAAATACACACGATAATTGTTTTTCAAAATGATTTGAATTTTCTTAAGAACGTATTTTTTTTTTCTTTTTTGTATTTTACTAAGCGAAATAATATTTCAAGGTAATTGGATTGAATTAGATTGAATTAGCTAATGAGCGTATATAACACCTGAGAATTTTTCTTTTCAAAAAATATTTTAATTTACTTTAAATAGCTGCTCGTTATTCTTCTTCTAGAATTATACATTTAAAAAGTATTATTAATTGGTTTAAAAAAAAAACACAAAATATTTTTCAATAATTTTTTTTTTTTTTTTTCAAATTATTCAGTCTCAGACAATATTTTTATTATTATTAGAACCCCATAATTTTTTAATACCCAAATAAATTTTCACCAAAAATTAATTTTTCGCAAAATTTTCTTTGTCCCGCTGCTGCTGCAAAAGCAAACCAAACCCAAACCCTTTCAAAAGTCCATACGTTTCGTTTTTGTTTTAGAATTTTTGCAAAAATTTCTAATTTTAAATGAAATTTTTTCAAAAACTTGCCTGTCGGCTGCTGGTACACTCTCGTACTCATAATTTTTATCATTCCTCATTTAAGTTCTCTAATATATGTATGTACTTTTGACTATTAATCATAAATAAATATTTCATTAGAAAGCCAAAACAAAAACGAAAAAATGCTTGCAAATGCAAAATTATTGCAATCCGCTCAATGCAAATGTCTTTGTTAAGGTATTTTGTTCGTTATTTTCCTACAACAAAACAAATATAAAGAAAAACACGAATTCTTTTCTTATTTCTTTAAAAACTATTGCTTGCACGCCCCCTTTTTATATATGTACTCTCCTCGCCTAATAAATCTAGAGAAGACGACTTCTCTCATATTGTTTTGGGCCACACTTGCTACAGTCATAATTGTCATAAATTATGACAACTGTTGGCAGAATGTACCGTAATGTCAACATTCATATTAAACACAAACATAAATATGTATGGTTTTGTTAAATAGTGCAAAAACACATATACAACAACAATAACAAAAACAAATAAAAAAATTTACAAAATATTGCAATAACTACAGCAACAATGACTAGGAACAACAAAGTTTTTCACAAAGACAAGCTAATGTTTTACTGTATTCATGTATTCATGGTTTTTTTCAATTTTAAAAATTAAGAGGCTACACACAAATACAACCTCACCCTTAAACAGGTGATATCAACAACGTATGTATGTCTTGTAATGAGTCAATTTGTTGCTAACCTTTAAAGTGAATGCAATAACCCAATACATTTTGAGAAACACCTCATAGGGGATGGCCCCTAATCATGTAAAGTATTATGTGTAAAATAGGTTGTGAGAGCAAGTAAACAGGAGGAGTAGTGTTTCTGACAGTGCATGTACTTCCGCAAGAAAATACGTCAACATACATACAGTGCCCGTAAAGAACAAATTTTCTGTGCAATGCATTGTCTATGATCACGCAGCAATATGGTCTACGAGACAGATGAGATTTTCGGGGATAAGTCCTCTTATTACCCTCGTCGGCATGTCGCCGTAGTCTAGTAGGTAGTGTGTTGGCTTATTAGACGCAAAGCCAGGGTTCGAGCCCCAGGCCAGACATCATAGACAAAATACAAAAAAAGTATTTTTCGGCGACTTCCTCTCAGTAGATTTCTGGCAAAAACTCTGAGAGTCAATAAAATTGCCATGAAAAGTTTCTCAAAAATGTGTCGTTCGGAGTCGACTTTAAACTGTAGGTCCCACCACTCATGTATAAAATTAACACACACTACATAAGTGGTGTGAGAAACTAGGACGTTGTACAATGGGTCAATTCGACCTCCGGGTACTGTACTTGTCTTAATTGACAAGTACACGTCCTCTAACCTAACCTAACCTAACCCTCGTCGGCATACAGCCACTATATGTTGAATAAAACATTGTTCAAATGCCCAGAATGACTTCTCTAGAGTGGGGCGCATCCTAAGTATCCAATTTTTCGTGACTCTGGCACGTATATCAGGTTAAATTTGACAGATGACATGGATTATGTTGCCTTTGAGGACCCCTGTGGTCCTGCGACTTGAGATCCTCAAATTGCACATGCAGAATATCAATTGTTTTATTAGTTAAGCAACGCGACGTGCCCCATTGTTGAAACCACATGTCGTTGGTATTCAGCTCATCCAATTTAGGCTAAAAAAGTTGGTATTTCGCTTCCAGCCCAACATCTATACCAAACAGTGACTTTTTCTTTTGGGTCTTTGGTATCGTCACTACTTTGATTTTTCTTTGTTCATCCAATTCATCCAGACAAGACGCCATCTCTGAACATTATTTTTTTAATGGAAATCAGGAACAGTGCTGTCCAATGCCTTGCTGTTCAATGTCATATCTTTCCATGTGCTTTGGCAAAATAGACTGAAGAATAAATGACAACTAATTTGTCAGATATGGCTTCAGCAAAATGGTCGTTCACAACTGTCAAAGTTCAGAATTGCATGTTGAAAGACCAAATAGAATAATTCCTAATTGAAAAAAGTCCAAGAAATATGATCGTGATACAAAAACGAATTCTACGTTTGTTAACCTTTGTGTTTCGAACTAATAAAACCACCTTGACAACTTCTCTATGACAACAGTAAGAATTCCAGTAAATATTACTGAGTTAGCAGTAGCTCTGAGTGCTTAATTGTTATGGTATTACAGTTGGATTTGATGGGACCTTAGTGAGCCATTTTCAGCTTGGCTGCTTAATTTACTTGACCTGGCCTTGCAAGAGGCTCAAAAAATTGAGGTTCTGGTACACTTATAGGGCCCAAGTCTACCATGCATTAGTCGGTTCACAGTGTTTCCTAATCTAGTGCTTGATAAAAAGTTTCGAAAATTTATTATCCAATTTCTAAAACTTATGTTTAAAGTTTGATCTTGCACGAATTAGGGCAATTGATTAAAATTGTTGCCTACTTTTAGGTCTCAATTTGAAACAGTTTACCAGTACATGAAACTTTTTTGCTGTGCAAGTAATTTGTAAGCTTAGAAGAATTATTTTTTAATCTTTCTGAAACATCTTTTTTTTTATTAAATTATCGAAAAATTAGAAAATATTGCCTATTTTTAGGCAGATTTTTAATTCTTTAGTGATACAAAAGAAAGCGTTATAAATTATACGCATTACAAACTTATTATTGGATTAAATTATTACGTATTCTAGCTTACAAAAATATGCTTTAAACATAATAAAGCTATGGGTGCGCATTTATAAATTTCCATTTATTGTACAACGAAATGTGAGTATCATATGAGCTATGCTTGTCACGTACTTGTATTATTTGCCTTAAAAACTGCTGCTACTTCATTTAACAACTTAATAATACCGTTAAATATAGCGAAAATGTAAGCGAGAAAAACAACAACAACTGTAGAAGCAGTAGCAGTAACAGAAAACGAGAAAAAAAGAGAAAAATGTTCATTAAGAAATTGTCTTTAAGGACTAAATGAACAGAACATGCATAGACAACGACCACGTATGTATGCCAATAACTGCTGCTGTCAAATATGTAAGGAGAGAGAGAGAGAGACAAACAGCGAGAGCCCTTATTACATGTTGCTTATTTGTGAATCCCCAAAAAAAAAATTAATTTTTTTTTCATTTTTTAATTTGACATCATTTCTATTTACTTGGCAATGTAAACTGTCATGATATTTGTCACGTTATGGAATTTTTAATTTTATTATATTACTCTAGTCTATTATGCTGCTCTTTTTCTTTTTTGTTTGCTGTTTTCAAAGTTCTTTTTACATTATTACACCGAAATATAGAGGGAGGCAGACAGAGAGAGAGAGAGAGAGAGAGAGAGAAACAGCAGCTCATTTAATATTCAAATAGATATCCCATCCTGGGTGTATTATTATCCTGACTGGAAATCTACAGATGAAAATATTTTAATGTCTTTTGTACATTTTTTTATTCTTCCTCTTCTTATTGTACGCTGTACGTGAGCGTGAGTGAATGTGTGCAAAAATGTCAATTTTATTCGGTGCGTAAATTGAAATGTTTTAAGACGTGAGCGTATAACCGAAATTCTCTATACACTCTGTTTTCTCTTCATTTATTCATTCATTCATTCATTCATTTGTTTAATAATAACTTTTTTTCCCCCGTTCTATGTTGTTATTGCTGTTGTTGTTGTCGTAGCCATACTTTATGACCACCTTGTAAATTCAGACTAGCGACGTGCGAATGATGTGTAAAGCATGACAGGAGCCATATGTTTTGTATGACTACTACTGTGCTGCAGTAAAAAAAAAAAAAAAAAAAAAACAGAAACAAAAAAATTTCAAAAATTCTGCAAAATATTGAAGAAAAAAGTACGAATAAATGTCAGTTGTTGACATGTAAAAATTTGTCAAAAATGTGTAAATGAAATAAAAAAATAAACAAAAAAATATAATTAAAAACATGTCTTTGCCGATCTCTCTTACTCAGGGAGTATTTTTAAAAATTTTTTTTTTGAAAATTTAATTTTTTTAAGATTCTAAAATATTTTTTCTTTTCTTCTCTTTTTAGGTAAGTTTTGAAGAAGATTTTAACAAATTTATAGAGAATTTGAGGTAAATTATTAACAAAATAAAATTGTAAACCGACTTTCAATTTGATTACAACCCTGCAGGTAGGATTACGACCTAGCTTCTTATACCAGCCATGTTTTGTGTGTTAATTTTAACCGCGAGTGGGCCAGTAGTTTAATGTCGTCTCTGAATAACAAATTTTTGAGAAACTTTTCGTGATAATTTTATTTATTCTCAGAGTTTATATTATGATTTTTTTGTTTGTTTGAAATCCAGATGCCAAGGCTGTCGTTTGAACCACGACCTCACTTCCTATAGGCCAAAACACTATGTACTAGACTAGAGCGCCTATACCTGTTTCGTGTTTGGCCTACCTTCCAAAACAGCTTTGGTTGTTATACAAGTGCAGTTCATAAATTTCGGGTAGTCAGAAATCTTTCTGCTTAGCTTCCTATTGTACCCGACAATAGAGGATGTTCTCTGGGTTTTTGCGCTGTCATTACAGCTTCAGCATAACTCCTTTCGAGTTACAACATTTTCAACCTTTGGACGTACTATAAGCCCTAGAGTCAGTGCCACATTCTGAGCACTATAAGCTTCTTAGGATGGATTTTGAATATACATTTGTTCTTCATATAGACAGATTTTATGGACCTCTTTACCAGTTGGTTCATTTTCAAGACCTATTGGTTGCCGCTTTGCACAGTAATCCCAAGTAAGGCACAAGAATTCGTTGGAATTGTTAGATTTTCAACAGCCCATTGTCTAAGTTGTTACTTTTAATGTTTCCATATACACCAGCCCACGTTAGGGTTGTTCCTCTATCTCCTCCAAAAAAATCCGATACCTATCTCCTTATGCCATATGCCTTGACACTGGATTCGTATAGCTTAATAACACTACAATAATTGGGTACTACTCCAACCACAATCTACTATTCATCTGTCCTGAAGATTTTCCATATCCAGTGAATACTTGAAGGATGTTTTCTAAGTATTTTAGGCCATTTTCATCATATTGTCATATTTGCCATAAACCCAGTTTCATGGAGATTCAGATCAACTGTAGCCTTGATTTTGGCCACACTAAATCCTCAATGCTTGAATGCATACTTTTAGTTAAAACAGTGAAGAAAATATCATCAACACTGGTATGCAACTCTTCAAATTCCAACAGACCGCATACGACCATAAATTAAGGTCTTACCGAAAAATTGGCAAATGCAACAATTTGCGCTCCTGAATTCCAAGTTGAATTCAAATTGCCTGTGTAATCTAATAATCACCTTTAAATTCCAATTCCAAAACTCTTACTTTTCCATCTTTAAAGTGTTTTATATTGCCATATTTATTTTACCATTTTCTTTTTAAGAGTGCGTAAAATCTTAACATACTTTTCGGGGGGATAAAGTGACCTGAAATTGTGTACAAAAAAATTCAATTTTTCCTTAAAAGGAAAAAAGATAAACAAACGGAAAAGTTTTCTTTTTATCTTCCATTATAGCACCGTATAAATAAAGGAAAAAGAAACATTTAAGAACTCGTAGTCTACTTTTCGGAAGTAATTGGAATTTAATTAAATAAAGCATAAGTTTCAAGTACTTCCTTGTATTGTATATTTATTTCTTTTCTTGTTTTTCTTGTTGATTTCTTTCTACATTAAACTCCAGTATTTAATTTAAAATGTTTTATTTATTTTTGAGTTCCTGGAAATATGCAACAAATTTGATTGTCATGTAACTTTATATGATAATACAACATTTAAAAAGGTTAAAAAAATCAATGTATTTCTCTAATATTAATGAAAATATTACAATAATTATTTAAACAGTGGGATTTAATATTTTTCAAAAAGTTTTTTTAATTTTTAAACCATATTTTCACCTTCAAAGCTTACAGTTCATTTATAATTAATAGTGCATATATCTTTTGTAACGAGAAAAGCTTAGCATATGCATAGGATTTGCATATTTTGAAAACTTTTGAATGTTTACATACGTAGTTTTTAATCCTCATTAATAATGTATGAAAAAAGAAAAAAACTTAAAAACAACACTTCAAAATATGCTACGGCTTTTACCATAAACTTTGCATACATTTAGGATTAGAAAAAATATATGAAAATAAGGAGCACTACTCTAGCATGAAGAAATAGCTGCTTAGGTTTACAGATTTCTGATTTTAAATTTATTTCTGCATCGAGGGTTACTCTTTGAATATAAGGCGTTTTTAAGCTTACAAGATATAATGAATGCTGCAAAAGATTGTACATACTCGCACTTATATTTTCGGTAGATGAGTCAACTTCCGAGCATTGAAATGCCTTCAACTGCTACTTCTTTTGGCGAAGACTATGGTATAAGGAGGATATAACAAACTTTAAATGTTTGCAGCAGTCTGTAGAACACCTTATGGTGTTTAGTAGATTACCTTCCGTTTGTGTTCTGTTTGAACGATTTAGGACAGTCACGAAATATCTTACTTATCCCCTTTTCTCTTCCTTTGCTATGCTGCTGTTTCTTTAATCGAGTTTTCCTTTCCGCTATGCTGGTCATTGAGCCATTTTAGCAGGTTCTAGATTAATAGGGTTACCAACTATCATTGCCTAGAAGCAACTTCCTCTTGGGAAGTGTTTTCAGTTGTAATATTCGTTGTATTGGTGAGAGTCCTAATCTTTTTCTAAGAGCTGGTGCTATCGGACGTTAATATTGATGTTTCTTGTTAAAGTTATTCTCTCTGCAGGGGGATTTAAAACAAACTGAAACATCTTTATCCTTATGGACACTTTTCATAGGCAAAAAAAATTTCGTAATTTTATACAAGTACCTACAAAAATTGTTTCGTAATCAATTCCCTTTTTTTATAATTTCCTTATGAAACAATTCTCTTTTTTTTCTTTTAACGAACGTAAAAAGTAGAAGAGTTTATCCATTTTCAGTTAATTTAGATTCTTGTTCTACCTGTTTTTTTATTCAGACATAGTTTGTAATTAAAAACGAAAGAAATTTAATGTCAAAAGGTTCAATATTTTTAGGCGCTTTGTATGTTATGTTCACCAAGAAATCCAATTAGGTTGCAGAAGTCCTTAAAAAATGTATTTCAAAATATTAAAGTAACATTTCTCTACTCCTTTAAGTATGCCCTACAAAGTAAAATAAAACGAAAGAAATTCTGCAATTTTTTTTTCACAATAGTGCTTGAAAATTGTAAAAGAAAATACAGCAGCAGGCTTAGTGAAAAATAGGTTGAATACAACAGGGCAGGCATACAAAGGTTTGTTAATACTCTCTATAGTATTGAATAAAAGAAAAGAGAAATTTTTACTATTGACCTTTTTGTGTGAAACCTAAGGCCAATGAAATAAATTTTAGCATACTTTTAGGGTTAATAGTGAATAATGATTTTTTGAAAAGATAGGACATGACGTTGACGTTGTTAATGTCGATGTCGCTGACGATGTGATCGAAATAAATAAGGTTTACTGGTATTTGCGTAGTTCATTTCGTTCTGACGATTGTCATCAGCCAGCCAGCCAGTCACTTGTAAAAATTAATTTATATTGATGATGACGACGATACATATTCGTTCTTCTTTCTATGTATGAAGGCTCTTGCCGTCCACCCCGTTCTCTTTTGTGTTAACATCCATATGTTAATGTGTGTCTCTGTTTCTTCTGTATGAACATTTCTTGTTACTTTGTTTTGCCTTCTTCGACCAGGATGAATAGTGATTGAATGATGGAGTGAGTGAGTGAGTGAGTGAAGAACAAGTTTCAATATTTTGTCGTTACTTACATTTGTCATGTATTCCGTTTCATCAGTCGTCATGCTCTCAATTCCATTTCTTTTGTAAAGGATACAGTCGACAACAACAACAATATTAAAGCAAAACAAAAAAAAAATGAAATGAAAATGGAAAAACATATCGTGTGTTTACAAAGTGTTTTTCCGTTTCTTTTTTCGTTTTCGTTTTCTTTTATTTTCTTATGTTATACTGTGCGTTGTTGCCTTTGTTTTTTTCTGTTTCAGTTTTTCTGTATAACCAATGACATTGGATTTGACGGAAACTTTACAACGACAAAGTTGGAAAACCTCTAAAGTCAATAAACGAAAATTGAATTTTCAGTTTTTTTCAGCCATTTTTTTTTGTTCTTCCTTTTGTCGTTTGTCGTTTTCTTTACTTGTGTTATTTTTTAATACCAAAGCTTCTCTTGGTAAGGCAAAATAAAAAAAAAATAAAAACAGCGTTGTGAGGAATTCCAACATGTAGTATTATTAGTTTTTGCATATTTTATTAGGCAAACATTCTCAATATGTATTTCCTAAGAGTATGTGAAACATTTTTTATTTTCATTCGAATTTTTTTTTTTTAAGATACTACTCGTACTGTTGAGTTAAATTATATTTGTATTTGAGTGGAATACAAAAACAAATTACATTTACAAATTTGATATGTTTTCTCTGTATCTCTCTCCTTGCTCTCTTGCTCTCGTTTTCTGGGCAAATATTTCCATTTTTTTTTGTTTATCTTTTTAAAGAAAAGCATAAAATTTGTTTATGCAATACAGTTATTTAATCTGTATAATTTATTTGTTGCAAATATTGACTTTACACTTTTTATTCGTGCCTAAAAATATGCCACGTATTTCTGTTTTTCCTCTGGGCATATGTTGATTTTAGTTGAAAGATTTTTATCTTTCAATAGCAATATTAAATCATTAAACAATCAAACTTTAATCTTTTTCGAAAGTTTCTTTGAAATAACACGTAAGAAAATAATACTTTTTTAATATTAAATTTTTAAACGGCCTAAAAGTAGGCAACTGTTATGTTATAATTTCGCTTCCTTAAGTTCTAAACCATATTATCAGAAACCATTCTGGTAAATTCGAGCGTATTGCAAAATTGTTCCCATGATTTTTTTAGCACTTGTTATTCAATGAAAACATCATTCATTGTTGAGACCAGCTCAAAATGTTAAATAGAGCACAAGTTTATGGATAATGAGCTACCGAAAAAGTTCAAGAAATATGGTACTTATTTGGGATAGTTTCGCCACAGATCCATCTGAAATTTTAAACTGGTTTGAGACCGCGTTCTCATATTCCGATTACAAACTATCTAGCCAAAGATGTCGTTATATTTTTAAACTGTGGAACCCATTTTGTCTTCTAGTAGAAGATCATTCGATGGAATATACTGTTATAAATGCGGTAAAAGCGCTAATTGCTTAAAAAAGATCAGATTATATTAACGAAACCGCGTAGAAACACCATAAAACAACAACAACAAATCAACAACAAGGTTCTAGAAGTTGACAGGTCGAAATGAAAGAATTAAATGTAAAAAACACAGTTTTGTAAAACAGCTTTCTCTTTATTTAAAAATATTACTTAATTGGTCATTACAATTTATTCGCTATGATTACGACCAAGTTTCTCACATCACTTATTATGAACATGTATTATTAATAGGTGACATGGTGTAGTAATTAAAGTGTTTAACTACTAGCCCGAACGAAAGAATGTTCTTCATTGATTTTAAGAACATGAAAAACGATACATTTTCCTCCTACAAAAAATCTATCCTCCATGTCACTGATCACAAGGAATAGCCTCGTCGCTACTCCCAATACATTTAGATGGTAACTCTCTCATTTTAGAAACTATTACAGCAGACCAATCAAATGCTTATTTGGAAAAACTTGATACAATTGATTATATTCAGTAATGAAACTATTTTTTTTCTTTTTATAACAACACACCGCAATTTCTGCTCAACAGTTCATTAATTTTATTTCTTACAAAGATCTTTACATATTTATTTAAATAAATGTATCGTTTTAGCCCGAATGTATACTTATTTTTAGCAAGAAACAATTTGAAATACGTTGAATTTTTTTTACAATTTAAGGGATCAACTAAAATTTATATGTATACTTTTAGGCATGTTGAGTTTCTATTTTTGATATTTTCTAATCAAAAAATTGTCTGTATGTTGCATGATTTAAGGCTTTATTTGTGCGTTTGTAATTTAAATTGCATACCTTTAGGTTAAATTATTTTCACTGGCTTTAAGGAATTGAATGTGTTATAATTTTTTTATAATCCGTTTGAAAGAATTTAAATTGAAAAAAAAATAAACTAGACTAGACTAGAATTTATTCCATGTGAAATTCTTTTAAAAGAATGTTCATGAATTATATATGCATATGTACATACATAAGTTATTTGTAAAATGTGTATAGAAAATGTTGCATACTTTCAAGTTAAATATTTTAACCTTAAGGTAAATAATCCTTTTACAAGGCCAACAGAATGTTCAATGGTCATAAAATATCGTTGTCAAGATTTAAAAAAGTTAAATGTAATCAAAATGTTTTTAATTTTTAATTGTTTTGAAAATTAAAAAAAATTGAATTACAAAAACTTAAAATAACGTGTGAAATTAATTTGCGAAATATGTAAGTTAGGTACAGTAATGCCTGAAGAAGATCAGGCAAATACAGGTAATACAAACAGCAGAAATGGTTAGAATCTAGAATCGAATTACGTATTTAACATTCAGTGAAACGGATTGGCATGACTTTGTTGTGCCTGCTTTTTTAATAAATATTGACTATTCTGAGGCTTAACTTTAAAGATTGAGATGATTGAAAATTAATTTTTATTTAAATTTAACATTAGGTAGGTAGGTAGGTAGAAGTGGCTTTCCTCTCGATGGAGTCATGAGCGGACACACTTAGGCCGCACATAGGGCCCATTGTGATAACACAGTTCCTTTTTTCCCCTATTCTAGGAACCATTCGGAGCTTCCGTTGAAGCGACTCAGGCTGCCAATATCCATACACGACAGTTCATCCATATTTTCCATGTAGTAGGCACCCAGGTACCTCTTTCTCCTCCGACTAAGTGCCGGACATGTACAAATTTAACATTATAAATACCAAAAAAAATATACAGGAAATTTTAAATATTTTATAAAATTCTTTAAATTCACCTAAAACTAATTTTTTTATATTGCATACTTTACGGTTGTTATCTCCAGTTACTCAGGTTTAATAGATTCCCAGAGAAAAAATCCAAAATCTGATACCTAGACAGGTATTTGAAAAATGTTGCATATTTTGGGGTAATTTATCTTTAAATATCATTTTACTAAAATTCCTTTTTTCTTTTTTTTTATATTTAAATAACATGTTACTTGTTATTTTATGGTTTCAGTGGTTTTATGGCGTTGACGTCACTTTCATCACAACCATTTCCTCGTAACCACGTTTATTTGCTATTTTGCCGGGCACCGTCTATCGATTGGTTTGATAGAGTGCCTGATGATAAACTCGAAACTCTTGTTGTATTAATTTTTGCGGTTAGAAAATGTTGATAAACTTTCAAACAGAAGTACATACAAAATATTCAAACATATTTATTTTGTTTTCCTCTCCAATTTCATCACTCCATCAATTCAATTGTAATCATTGAAACACCAAGAAGAGGGCAACAAGGAGCTGCAGCAGCAGCTCTGTAAATTTTTTTTTTCGTTTGTTTCGATGCGGTCCATTTCATACATGATTAATGTTTAAATTAAATTTTGTGGTTTTAAATTTTGTAATACCCATACATACAACACAGTATGTACATACAAATTCAATTGAAAAACCATTTCTTGCGTTATAATAAAAGAAAAAAAAGAAAAATACCATAGAAACCTTCAAAGGCCCTGATACCATTTCTTAGTTATATTATGAGGATTACATCACCTGCTTAATATAAGAAATTTTGCATTTACATTTGAATTTAAATTTCAAAACTATTGAAATTATTCAAATAACAAAAATAAAACATACAAAACCAAATGCATTTCAATTATCGTTTATGAATAATTAATAACATACATAAATTCGTATTATTAATGCCATCATATTTTGCCGCACAATTATACTTACAATATAAGCTGCGCGTTATAGACGAAGCAACAAACGGGGGCAGGGTTATCGGAGATAGAAATGCATTTAATATTCATATTTGATAAATAGACACCCAATGTTAAATGTCAAAGAAATATTTATGCTACTCGAGTTTTATCTTCTACTCCTCGTCCCTTGCTGCTCTTTAGAGGCTGCCTATAACATCGAAATGCAGGTGCCAATAAAAACATTCTAAAATAATTGCAAAATTGTTGGATCTACCTAAAAAAAATTATTAAATTTATGCTTTTCAATCGTGTTAGTTTTTCTAATTTGTTTATCACAGTTGTGCATATTTTTTTTTAAATTTTTTTTAAAACAATTTCTTGTTTATTTTATTAAACAATCCATAACAGATTCTTTTTTTTTTTAACATAAAAAATAAAATTAAAAATCAGAAGAAAATATATTGACCAAGGGTAACAGTGTTTCTTTTTTGTTAACGACATAATACGTATGTACACTTTATATAAAATATAAACTTAGTAACAAACAAAAATTGCTTGTTATCCCTTTTGTAAACTGTTCGATCTATTAAGGCTTTTATAGTATTTTGATACGACTCTCCAAAAAGTGGTACTAATGATAAGTGACTGAAATAGAATTTCTAATTCTATTTTTACTCAAGGTCAATTCATTGCGACTTCTAGATATGCACGTCAAAGTGTGTTCTCGTATTACTATTTGTTTGGATCATAGGCGACCCTTGCTAATGGCGTGCATCAGCGTGCCAGCACATTAAGCACGCTGGCCTAAGTGGAAATATCACATGATGTTGTGTGGTTACTCCAACTAACATAAGGTAAACTAATACTTGGAACAAAACTTTTATTTACTTACTTACTTACTTACTTAATTGGCCATTAACAATTAACCCAGATGCCTCTGCTTCTTCGGCGCCTTCGCCTGTTGGTCACACTTCCCTGGTTTGGTCCTTCCAATGTAAACAAAATCGTCCTCTTCGCCGACTTTCGCACATCCCTATAACAAATACCCGTCACCGGCGCGACATCCTCCTTATAATTCTATTCGTTTATCGTTGAATGTTAAAATACGGCTGCCTTCCAAAATGTATCAATACAAAGTTTGCATGCAGTTCTACCACTGTATATAAACTATGTAGATATACAAAGTAACCAAACAATGCATCAACTATAAATCCGAAGCCTGATTGCTTTTTGACTGCGTTAAAAATGCACATTGACGACGTTTTGAAATAGAATACATACGTTGTTTATATTTTGTACAGCGGCATTATGAAACACGATACTTTGTTCAAACACAAAGCAACTAACATTTTGTAAGGCAGCCTACATTTATTCGCTCATCCTCAGCGACCTGTTGAACTCATTCCATATATATTTTCTCAGACATTATCATCAATTTTTTCCTGTCCCTATTAAGAATTTTTTGTTGTATCAGTTTCATTAGACAATTTTTTCCCCTCAAAAAAGCAATTGCTAGAATGGCAGAGTTGCCAAATATATTCGTTATACATTGATTTGCTTCATTTTCTCATTTTAAATTCTAAAGGAATCGATTTTCACTTTGCTGCCAATCGCTATCATACATACATAATTGGTCATTACAACCCTTCAGTCAGGATTACGGCCTAGTTTCTCACACCACTCATGTTGTGTGTGTTAATTTTATACATGAGTGGCGGGAGCTACGGTTTAAAGTCGACTCCGAACGACAGATTTTTTTGAGAAACTTTTCATGGCAATTTTATTTACTCTCAGAGCTTTTCCCAGAAATCTGCTGAGAGGAAGTCGCCGAAGAAATACTTTTTGTATTTTGTCTTGACGTCTGGCCTGGGGCTCGAACCCTGGCTTTACGTCTAATAAGCCAACACACTACCTACTAGACTACGGCCAATCGCTATCACTTAAGAAAAATCAGCAGACCAATCCAGAGCATCATGGATGATCATGTCTGAAATTAATTTCAATTTTATTTCAACTCATCGTGGCTGCGACTAGATTTCATTTGTAGGGCCAATTACTATCTCCTCAGATATAATGCGTAAATCCATTAGAAATCTTTAATCATCTCTTACTGAAATTCTCTTTTGTACTCCCCCTGACAAATGTAGTAACAGTTAATGCCTTAATCTTCTCAACTGATCTTATCATTCTCAATGGGTATAAATGTTTTGGTTTTCAAATAAGTTTTCCAAATTCGAAAAGATTAGCTGGCTTCAGTTGATAAATTTTTTTTTATTTTTTTTATTTCTTTTTGCCTAGAAGACCATTTAAGGTTTTAGATTTCCTAAAGTTATCTACAACGACAAACGCGGTGTTAACGGAAAAACCGACGACGTTTGCCTCTTTTATTATTATTAGACCAAAGAAAGGTGACCATCGTATCGTATGATTTGTTAACTGAACTGCTGCTGATTTGAAAAACTAATCTCGAATTTCTAAAATAAATATTTTCTTGAAACTGTGGCTATCAAATAACCAATTAAACTTTTATTTTCTGTTTGTTATTAATAAAAGCAAAAAAAAAATTGATTGAATTTCATCTTTTTCAAATTAAAATTTTTTCCCACTGATTCTCTTTGCATTGGTTTCAATTGCTAAAATATTTGATAGAATTTGTTTAAGTGATATTTTATTACAAAAGCAGCATTTTTTTTTTGGGTTATAGCTTTACGCATTCAACAAAGACAATTAGTTTTTCAGGGTTGTAATAAAAAATATTTGCAAAGTATGACAATCTAAGAGTGAGCTCTTTAAAATTTATAATAAGAAATAATAAAATATTGATTAAATTTCTTTCTAAAACTACCACGTGTTTGGCATAGCATTAAAAATTAAAATTAAAGGCTTAATTTAGTTGGACCAATATGTGTAATATAAAATATAATAGCACGGCAACGACTTCAGTTTGTCACATTAAGCAAATATTAGCCCCAAGAAAATCGTTAGCCTACTTTTTCTTGCCGAAGTAACTTTCAAAACAATGCATCTTTATTTTTTTGTTAACACAATGCGTTTTCTTCGTATTGATGTTTTTCGGCATATATTTGCCTAATGTGAAAATACGTTTTTAAGTGAAATATGTCTAAAAGAATAGTTTTAAAATTATTTGTACTCTGACATATGTATGTATATGGTAAATAGCGGCTGTAGAGTTTGCTGTTAGTGGTTGTTTTAAGAAATTTCGCAGTTCATACTATAAATTGGCTATAAAAGGCGTTTCTCTCTACAAGCGCATGGTCAATAACAAATACACTTTTTGCTAAATTTGTTGTTTATTATTTCGGTTAATTTTAGAACTGTCCTCGTATATTACTTACTACAGGCACATTTCAGTAAAAAAAAATTCAATATATTCGTTGTTAGTTTGTTTTTTTTTCAAAATTCTTTTAAAACTTCTCTTTAAGGCCTACAATTAGTCCGGCTGGGCTGTATTGCTGCAGTTGCTGCTAACTCTTACAACTCTTGACTTGTTTTTATGGCAACATTTTTATGGTCATTACAATGTAATAGTAGCTTGACTTGACACCTAAACACTTGTCATTGTAAAATATTTTTTTATTTATTTATTTTTTATTATTTTTTGTTGAAAAACACTTGCTTGTTTTTGTGTTATTTGTTTTCATTTTTTTGCATTTTTTTTTTTTAAAAAGGTAGAAAAAAAGTAAAAAACCGCAATTTTATTTATTAAAAATTGCATCTAAACATAAATACACTAAAAATAAAAGGTAAAAAACATGCACAAAAATTTTAACAAGCTTTTTATCAAACCACCACACACAGAAACATAAAATTTATTTTGATTTTTCTGTTTTTTTTTTATTGAAATATTGTCAATAACAAATTTATAAAAATTTTAAATGAAATAAAATAATAGGAATAAAAATAAATAACAACAACATTTAATTCATATAGTTTTTGCATACCTTTAAGGCAAATTACGTAAAAATATGCAACAAATTGTAAAAATTTAATGAAAATATTCTTTTGTTTCAGGACAACAATTTCAAATATTCTTGTATTTATAATTGAAAAAAGGTCTTTAAAATTATGTAACTAATGTTTAGAAGTATGTACAGTTTAGTAATTTCAGCAGAGAAAAAAATATTTATTAAAACACCTAAAAGTATGTGATTTTCAACAAAATTCTTTTGAACATGTTATCTTGTCATAAAAAAAACAAAAAATTGTTTCATTTTGGGCATGTATACCAGAGAGTACCAGAATTGTAATCCAAGTCGTGTAATGTTAAGCTTTCCCCCTTTCTAGCAGCCCAGCCGCTAATATTTCAAAAAATTTCTAAAAAATAAAATGCTCCCTTTTTTGTTTTTAAAATCGAGACATTCTCTGTATAAAATTTATAGATTATTTTAGATATTTCCCTAAAGACAAACACAACTACCCCATTCATTACTCCTCACCCCCCCTAGTACTACTCTCTATAAATTTTATTTCATTGCCTTTGGCTGTGTTACAATTTAAAAAAAAAGTTTTTTTTCTTGTTTTTGATCCACAAAAATTTACATTTTTATTAAAATTAATTGATTTGATGCAAATTTATTGTGACGCAAATATAGCATATTTTGAAAAAGGTAGTATAGAGTGTAGCATACATTAAGGCTGCCAATGTTAAACAAAAAAGGGTGATTTTTCTTGCTCATGAATCCAGGCGCTAGGAGGAGGAAGTGAAAATGGCAAAAACAAATTTTGTTGTTGCAATAGATAAATTTATTTACATACGAAAATAATTGGCTTACGCTTGATGCAAAATATGATTAAAGCCACATATTCTATGGAATTTTTTTTTTAAATATTTTAAGTCTTAAAAAAATTTTTTTAAAATGTAACATATGTATGTGAGAAAGCTTCATAGAACTTTTTGATAAATTTCTTTTTTTTTTTTATATAGTGTGCGTATATATTTGTTCCTTTTCCTCCTAGGTAGGGCATAGTCCCCTTAACATTTGATTAAAAAATCCAAAGATTTCTATTTAAAGCAGAGTTTTCAATTTATTTTTGTACTGCATTTGGTCTCTATCTGCTGTTTCCGTTTATACAATGGAAGTACTCTTCGGCTAGAATGAGCCAAACTTTCGCGGAACGTAACAAAACGTACGTTCGGTTTTAGAATATAAAATGCAAGGTGAGCAATTACCGAATCCTAATGTGCTTTCTGTTAGCATTTGCAGTGCTTTTCATCTGCTGTAAACGAGCATATGTATGCTCCGTGAACGTTCGGCTAATTCTAGCTTTCATCTGTCGCCTAGCTGCTTCCAATATATGGTCTGTTTCGCAATACCTACCATCAATCAATTGGCTTTCTGAAGTAGTGGTTCCTTTATGTCTCTCATTTCCCTTTCTGATTTTTGTAGCATTATTGTTCCGTTATTGATAACGAAAGGGGTTATTTGTAATCACCATTGCCCAGTATATGCCCAAGATTTTTGTTTAAAAGGGTTTGTCGTATTGAGTTGCAGCATTAGTTGTAGTCGTGAGAATCTTTTTTCCAGATTTGCGTGGAAGCGCATGACTGAGAAGACATACAGTGATGGCCTTATAATTAGAGACGACTTAGCAACATGTTTCTTAATTTGTTTTACAGTTTTCACTGTGTACCTGGGACCAAAGGCTTTGTTTGGAGGACGTCTTACGTACGTTTTTCCATCAGATTGGGACAAATTAAACTGAGATTTGTCACTCCAGAGAACTCTGTTCCAGAAACATCGTTTCTATCGTCTGCATAGTATAGTCCCTCAAATCTAATCTGTATTCTCCAGTCTATGACTCTTCCGGCACTTGGAGATTTTTACATTACTACATCGGGTAAAAATTATAGCACAGCCTTGTCGTGCAGCGAGCGTTAATCATAATTTTTCACCATTTAGGGATTTTTATTTCCACATTTATCTACTTTTCTTTGCTTCTCAAATTAGTTTTTTAAATGTAAACAATGCGAAAATAGGGGTTCTCGTAATACCATCTTTTTGTCCAGATTCGTTTACTTTCTCTTTTAAAACTTTCACTCCCGTTTAAATATGAAAAGACTTATGCCGGTGAAAAAATTGTTGTTGTTTTAATTTCATAAAGAAAAACAACCAATTTTAAATGTGGTTATTTACTCCTTATCTCATTTCCTTTTTTTTTTATTTAATTACGTTTCAAAAAGTATGTTAAAAAAGCTTTGTAGTCCGTAATATTTTTTTTTTTTTGCATAGTCAGCCCCTCAAAGTATGCATTTGCCTAGAACAGTACTTTCGCTTTTCATTATAAATTCCAGAGCTTTTACTATTTTACTTTTAACTAATTTTTTAAGTGCTACTGAAGGTTTTCATATTTGCCCCCTGTTGTTCCCCCTCCTTACTACTTGATTGTTTAATTTTTCATTTCTTGCTTGGTTTCCCTTCCCCGCTCTCTTTTTAAATGCGAAATGTTTAAATGAAATTTTCTTATTACGATGCTGATGTTCATTTACGGTTTTTCCTTTATCTTTTTTTAATAACAGCCTCTAAAGTTTTTATGCTTGTGTTTTGCTGGCCATAACACTCTTTTTTATTTATTATTTTTTTATTTGAATTCTTTTTATAGCCTATATAAGGGGGTTAACGCCCGTTGCTTTTAATTTATTATTTATTTTTCATTTAATATTTTAACCATCTATAAAAAGTTGATTTCCATTAGCTGTTAACTGGGCTCGTATTTTAAATTTATTGGTTTTTTAGCTCAAAAAACAGATAGTACCATGGAAAAATATAGCCTGAAAGTAGACAATGTTTATTTTGTTTACAAAATGTAAATACACAGGCATGTTGATTTTCATTAATTGGCTAAAGAACTTATTGTGTTCAACTTTTGTAGTTAATTTTTGTATGCAAAAAATGAGTAAGCGAGATACGTTGGTTATTTCCATCTTTTTTTTAATTATATTTTTTTTGAAACATATTACGATTGATTTATAGATCCCCAATAATTATTCAATTTTTTTTTAAGTCGCCGTAATCTAGTAGTTAGTGTGTTAGCTTATTAGTCGGTTCAATCCCTAGCTCATACATGTCGAACAAAGCGGGACATAAAATAAATATTTCTTTCGGCGACTTCCTCTCAGCAATTTGCTGGCAAAAACTATGAGAATAAAACAAAATTGCCATGAAAAGTTTCTGAAATCTCTCATCCGGAGTCGTCATTAAGTAGTAGGTCTCACTACTCATTGGTAAAATTAACAACCACAAAATGGGTAGTATGTGCAGCGTAATCGTAATCTTGATCAAAGTGTTGTAATGACAAAATCTTAACATTTTCTGTACATTCCCACAATTTAGGACCGCATACATACTTTATTACGTTTGTCAGACTTCTGTGCCATAACCATCTGGACATCTGCCAAACCGGGATCGAGTTTCAGTCTAATGCTTGTTTGTCAAAATTTTGTAAAGCATTCCGCAGTATGTGACCAATTTCTTTTACTCTTACGCCGAAAATACACGCGTAACAATTGCATTGCAACTCTACCTGCAATTTTCCTGCGTATGACGGATATCCGTGCGGTTTTCAACCTATAGTTTGTCTTGCAATATCATCAGTAGTCTTCCTGAAAGTGAGTCCCTATTTTTCTCTAATTCCGTACAGATATTGGCCATTATTTAAGCCTATTTTTGAAAATATATCTTTTTCAATCGATATTTAAATACATTCTTTGCGTAGCTTGAAGTTAGAAAGCCATTTGTGGTACCACCAGGGGTACATTATCGAAGATCATTGGGTTTCCTTTAGTAGATTTGGTTTCACTGCAATTTATTTGATGGAAGCCAATGCATTGCCTCAGGTTTGGAGATTGCCAAAGATCCCTGAGAGAAACTAAGAAAAGTTTACACTCTTGCCGTTCGGCAACCGACACCAATATGTATTAGAATTGTGCACTGGACAGTGGTGTAATATGATCTGTTTCCCTGATAATTTAAATTCGTTTTGTAATTGCGAAGTGTGTCATAAATTTTCTCTCTGCATTTATTGCAATCTGAATTCGGTCCTTATTTCGATAAACAAATATAAATATGCCTGCAAATATGCAAAGAAATAAGGAAAAAGTTAATTTTTATATCTTAGCACTTGGTTTGTAACTTTAAATATTCCACATTTTCCTGCTAATGAAGTACTTTTATTTCACATTAATGTGCTGTCAGAAAAATATATAACGGGTGAGTAGTGAATAACTATGGTAGATAAAAACCCCTTAAATAGATTACAAAATAGTTTTCATACTGGTCTTGCTTAAATAAAGTTTTAATAGAAAATTTTTAAATTTTTGATAATTTTTATTGCTGCGTTTTTTGGGCAAAACAAATTGTTCAGTTTCAGATTTATTATTACAACAAAAAATTATTTCAATGTATTCATTAAATATTTTTATAGCTTATCTCTAATGATAGCAATTTGTAGTTGTCATTTGTAATGTATTTTAAAAGACGCCGTAGCCTACTTTTATGATTAATTACTTTTTATAATACAAAGCATATTTTTAGGGAGTTGCTGTTAAACTTTCTTTTCCTATCTTGTTAAACAAATCTGGCTTTAAAATATTAAAAGGGCGTTAAACCTTCATCAAATTTTAAACTTTTTTTATTTTCATTTTGTTCTTCTCTTAGAAAATCCAAGAAGAAAAGAATATTAGACACTGAGTTTGTTTTACGTTTCCTGTAACTGATTTCCGTAAATAAATTTATATTTTTCGTCGCATAGTGGTTCTAGAAAACTAAACAACAAACAAAAAATCCTGAGCACCTTCTCGAAAAATATTTTTCTTGAGCTTAAGATAAGTCTGCTGTGTTAGTGTCTTTGGGAAAATATGTATAAAAATTTACATACATTTTCATATTTAGTTTTCTGTCAACAGTAATCTCTTCTCTGCTTCTCTTCTGGCTCTTCTTTTTGACCATTCTTCAAGTCACATATCATTTGTAAATGTTAAAAAATGGTCTCGTATTTCCGTCTTTTGTATGTTCAAAAGAGGAGTTTCCCCAAAAAAATATGCAAATACTTTATCTTTGTTTTCTCTTTTCAGTCTATCTCTATCTCTCTCCTTCTGTCTATCTGCTACAATATTTGTTGTTCTTTAATTGTCAAATACATGCTTTCATTTGTTCTCTCATTTATTTCATTTGGAATAATAAAATTTGTTTGTAAATGTCAGTTGATATTCATATCTGCCTTTTAAACATCCCACTGAGCACCATTTGTTTTGTCTCCCTCTCCGTCTGCTCCTTGCGATGTGTATGAAAAATTAAGGATTTTCTAAATGTAGAGGAGGAGAATAGATGGGTAACACCAGTAGTCATCATCCATACTTAACTACTTTACGTAGCTTTTAGCGATTTTTTTTCGTGGTCTCTTCGTCTCTCCCCAGTTGTTGGATTTGGATTTTATGAGTTTTGACTGCCAGTCACAGACATAATTTTACCGCTTTGATGATGAATTTATTGGTTACTTGTAAAGATTTTCTTTAAATATATTAAGTTCATGCATCAGCGTGAATCAGCATTTTCAGCTTCCTTTTAGATTCTTTCTTTAAATATTTCTATTTCGGGTATAGAGCCGTTAAATTGGATCAAATACATAACATATCGACCGATGTTGGTATTTTTGACTGTTTTCCGTTTCATATTCTATACACACATACATACATACATAATTGACCATTACAACCCTTAAGTCAGGATTAAGGCCTAGCTTCTCACACCACTCATGCTGTGTGTTTTAATTTTATATATGAGTGGCTGGACCTACAGTTTAAAGTCGACTTCGAACGACAGATTTTTGAGAAACTTTTCATGGCAATCTTATTTATCCTTAGAGTTTTTGCCAGAAATCTGCTGAGAGGAAGTCGCCGAAGAAATAATTTTTCATATTTCGTATTGATGTCTGACATGGGGTTTGAACCTTGGCCTTAAGTCTACTAAGCCAACATACTACCTACTAGACTACGGCGACTTCATATTCTATACTGCCTGGTAAAGTTACCGTAGTCTAGTTCGTAGTGTATTAGCTTATTAGACATGAGGTCGTGGTTCAAATTGCAGCCCCCGATGTCTTGAACAAAATGAAATCAGCAGAGAGTATATTAAATTGCAATGAAAAATATCTTAAACAATCTGCCTTTCGAAGGCGAAGTTAAAGAGTAGGTCCCGCCGCTCGAAGGTAAAATTCACACACAAAATGGTTGATGTGAAAAGCCAGGTCGTAATCCTGACCTAAGGGTTGTAATGACCACTTAATTAAGTTTGTAAGTAATGCCACCATTTTCTATATTTATACGAATGTCAACTTCTGGAAACTTACTGTTGATTTGTTTTTGTTAGCATTTTTTTTCACCTTTTGTGGTCTTACTCTCTATGGCTCTGTCATTGTCGTGTTCTCTTTGTTGTGTTTCTTGACCCTTTTTTTCTAGAATAAAAATTTTGCGTACATTCTAAGGCCAAGACAACACTAAAAACACCACAAATTCCCCTTAGAACGTAAACTTTTCTGTTGCCACTATAAATCCTTTTTATTATACGGTTTCTAGATTCTGGAATGACTGCAAACGACAAGTTTTTCTAGTCGATTGTAGTCTCCTATGGAAGAAAATTAAGCTGATTACGGCATATTTTTGTAAGATGAGCCTGAAATTATGCTACAAATATATATTTTCCTCAAACTGCTTTAACAAAAGCTGATAGTATGTTACTACAACCATATCAAAGATTTTAAGTCCTTTTGAGAAAGCTTGTAAAATCGTTCAGCTTATACTTTTTGAAATTCCTTCTTCTGTCCCTTTCTAATTAATTGACTCTCATTCCCGTATGCATGTAGTAACGTTTTCTAATTCTTTATTGCCTTTTACAAGGCGTATTACTGCCATTTCACATCCATAACTCATCTAAGAATTAAATTAAGAAAAACGAAGTAAAAAAAAAGGTCGTATTCTCAAAACAAGAAGAAAAACAAGAGAATAAAACAGGCACAACACAAGATTCATCTGTTTACAACAGTATCAAAGTCATGTACGTTTTGTCAGTTGTAAGACATTTATACTTATTGCTTGAAACGTATTTGTTTAGATGCCTGTCTTCTGACTGTGTTGTCTGTCTCTCGGTCTCTCTGTCTGTTTGTTAGCTGTTTGCATATCTATCGCTGTGTGGTGGGGTTGAGTTTGTGGATATGACAGTCACAAACTTGAACTGCTTGACTGCCTGAATGAATGATAATCTGACATTTAAATATTTACTTGCGTAAATGTTTGTATGACATTTTTTTCTTCTTCTTCTCTTTCGTTTTGTAAGTTCTTCTTGTACTTGTTCATCTCCGCCTCCTTAGAAGATTGTAGGAGGGGAGAGTATCATTTAATAGCAGCAATAGCAAATTGTACAACGTTATGATGGCAGTCATGATTATTATAATCATTTAGGAAATAAGCATTTATAATATTTAAATATCTCTTCAAATGTAAGACGTACCGTTTAGAGTAGCAGCAGCTGAAGAAGTTTACCATAAAGTTGTGCCCTTTTTTTCAATTTTTTTTTTCTTTTTATGAAGCGTAGAAAAGGTATGTCGATAGAAAATAAGCAAATTTATTATTTCATAAAATTATTACGTTTTAAGTACAAGCAAATGCATGCACACACACTCTTACTTTCATATTTTTGATAAAGATTTTTGAAATATTTTTATTGCCTTTTGGCTATGTTTACTGCTTAAATTGTCTGTTGCTCCTTTTAAAAAACTTTTTGTTTAAGTTGAAGCAATTAATTATTTGTTTTCTCTCTTTTTGTCTGTTTGCTATTTGTTTTCAAAAGAAATTTCCTTCAGTTTCATTAGCAATTATAAAACTCCTGAAAGTAGGCAATCATTTGTTAAATTTATTTAACCTTAAAGTAGTCTTCTAAAATATGTATGTAATTTGTTTCCTTTCTTTTAATTCATTCACTTACGTATTTAAAAAAAGAAATGACATAAAAATATGCGATATTTTATATTTCAAAAATTTTTTTCTGCCTAAAATAGGCCTTCTGAAGTTATAAAACTTTTGAACTTTTTATATTACTTATGGGCTTAATCGGCCATTACAACAGTTTTAGTCTGGTTTATATCATAGACTCTCACACTACTCTTGTTTTGTGTGTTAAATTTATGCATTAATGTCGGGACTTACAGTCGGGCGACAGATTTTTGAGAAACTTTTCATTGCAATTTTATTTTCTCTCAGAATTTTCGCTAGAAGTCTGCTGAGAGGAAATCGCCGAAAGAAATATTTTTTTATATTTCCTAGTCGGCGGTTGAACCACGCGCACCATCCTCTTACTACAGATATTAAAATTACCATTGTATAATTCAGCAGTGTCCGTTTGTGCATTTGACTTTTTGCTATTAGTACTCACTGGTAATGTTACCTTTTCTTCCACTATATATCATATATTTTCGATTTGTCAACTTCTAGAATCTTATATCTTGCCATGTAGTTTTGTGATTGTAATTTGTTTATTTATGCTCAATTCTGTTTTGTCATTGTAATTCATTTTCATCATCATATTATTTTATTTTGCTATTTTTTATTAGTTTTGTGCCTTTTCTAGATTAAACACTTGGTGTTGTTCTGTCTTTGCAACAGTATTTTATATTTAAATTCGAAATTTATTACAAAAAAAAAAAAAACTATTTTTTATTGGTTTTGTTAAAAATATTTTTCACATCAGCTGCAGAATATTGCTTTTACAGAATGTTGCTGCAGATTTGGAATTTTTATGGATTTCAGAGCAACTATTTCAGAGAAAAATATTCACTTTTTTAAAGTCTCTGTTCTGTAAGAATTCATATGCATATGCAGGCGTAACCCGTAGGTTTGTACAAAACAACACAACAAACAATTTCTATGTATATGGTTAACTAAGACTTTTCTTGAGATAAAATGTTTCAAATTATTGAAAAAATATACAAAATAGAAATTCAAAACAAAACAGTTATGGGGAGTTAGTAAGTTTCCTGGATTAAGAATTAAAAACAAATTCAAATCTGGAGTCAAGCAATTTAAGTGCTAAAACATGCCACCGAATATTCTCAGTGTTTTCTTTTTTTTTACTTGTAAATTCTTGTTTGTAACTTTGATCTGTTTTAAACATTTTTTCCATACCCTTTTGTGTCCCCGGATCTTAATCTGTTTTAAAATGATTTTTTTGGCGACTTCCTTTCAGCAGATTTCTGGCAAAAACTCTGAGAGTAAATAAAATTGCCATGAAAAGTTTCTCAAAAATCTGTCGTTCGGAGTCGACTTTAAACTGTAGGTCCCGCCACTCATGTATAAAATTAACACACACAACATAAGTGGTGTGAGAAACTAGGTCGTAATCCTGACCGAAGGGTTGTAATGACCAATTATGTATGTATGTGTGTTTACTAGGAAGTAAAATTCTGCGCTCATTTTTTACAATTTATTTTATTGGTTTGAGAAAATGTTAGTTTAGTTCCTATGCTATTTACTTCGAAACCTTAGTTTTATACATGTGTAAGTGCCTAAAATTATACTACAATTATAATAATTTTTCCAAGCAAACATTTTCCAGCTCATTCACTTATTCATAGGATTAGGCAAACCAAAAAAATAAAAAAACATACATTTTCATTAAAAGCTTGAAAATAAATTTCATTTTATTAACTGCCATTTAAAATAGACGAATCACAAGGAAACGAAAGAGGAAAAGAATGAATTAAGCCCACAACATTATATTTCCGGCTGCATTTAATGTAAATGTAATTTACGTTTGGATGTACGTGTGTGTGGGTATGTGTATAACTACAACTACTTAACCACAATAGATTATGCATTATCACATTTCCGCTACAAAACCGAAAATTTAAAAAAAAAGGAAATATGCACACACATACACATAATCTCTCTTGGTTTTTATTTGGTATGTTTCTTTCTCTCTCTCTCTCTCTCTTTCAGTTGTGAGATAAATAGGGAGATGAAATATAATTTGGTTTTTCTCTCTTTACTGTTATCAACAACAACATCAACAATATTTGGTTTGTTTAAAAACAAAAAACATACATGGGACCACAATTTTTTATACAATTTCTCTCCATTAAGTGCATGTGTATGTTTGTGTGTTTGTATGACCCGTGTTTACATTCTCTCCCTTTCTCTTGTAATAAAATTTTGTTGCTATATTTCCATATAGGATTTTAGATTTTCTTTTTTTTTTTTTTTAACAATGTATACGTGTGCTCATAGGCTTAGAAATCACAGTTATGCAGGGTTCATCTTCTTCTTTCTAACAACAACACACCAAAAAAAAAAAGAAAAAAAGTCAACATATTGCGCTTTTCCTGATTTTTATTAGTTTTTCTAGCAGGCTGCCTCTAGTCAGCTTACGGTTGCTCTACAACAAACCCAACTACATTGTTGAGCAGCAGCAGCAACAGCATCCTCATCAACAGCAGCAACAACATATTGTGGTTTTCTTTCCTAATCTTTCTCATACTTCGGCAAAACAGAGCTTGTACCACTGCCACTTCCCTTATGATAATCATGAGTGGTTAAGCATTCAGTACTGCTGCTGGCCGAAAGAAGTTGAGTTCATGTCCATGTAAAGGCAATTGTTTTTGCCGTGTGCGTGAATGTATGTTTGAGTTTGAGGTTGCCTTGCCAGTAAAAGTGGTTACTTAAAATCATTAACTGCAATAAAATAAACTTTACATTTTGATTTTTGGTCTGTTATGTTACTTTCTACTCTAGTTGTAGTTGTAGTTGTTGCTATTGCTGTTGTTATACGAATTTCATTAGATTTACATTCTCTACAGAACTCACTCGTTACAGTGATGCTAAATTCTAAAGACATTTCTATGGTATTGAGCGTAAAACTTAAAAATTACCGTTACGGTTAATAAAATTTAATTTTTGATCAATTTTTAGAACAAGTTAATGTATTCTGTGGTTGTAAACTCTTTGTTAAGAATACTAAGAGTTGTGAGTTCAGTTAAAAAAAAACAGGAGTAAGACACAAATGGACGATAACTAACCTATTATCCTAGTTTAGTTTTCAAGTCGCTCTAGTCTGGTAGGTAGTGGGTTGACTTATTAGACGTGAGATATTGGTTCAAAGCCCCGGTCAGACAGCTTCAACAAATTGAAATACGAAACAATATTTCTACAGCGACTTCCTCTCAGCAGATTTCTGGCAAAAACTCTGAAAGTAAATAAAAATTGCCAAGAAAAGTTCCTCAAAAATCTGTCGTTCGGAGTTGACTTTAAACTCTAGATCCCGTCACTCATGTATAAAATTAACACACACAACATAAATGGTGTGAAAAGCTTGGTCGTAATCCTGACTAAAGTGTTGTAATGACCAATTGTGTACAAATGTATGTATGCATGTCTGTATTATCCTAGTCAGCCGGAAATTTTTGTTATCAACTGTATTTGTGTTTCAAATGGACTGTTGCCCCACGTTTATGTAGCTAGTTTAGTTAATAAAATCAACTGTGAATACAGTTTTCTCTTCAAACATTTTGCTGAAAATTTGGTCAACTTTAGACGATACGATGTTCATGATGGTGATGATGGCAAAGTTACAGTTCCTGAACCACCAGCAGTAAACAGACAGGCAGGCTAAGTTTTCCTATTTGCAACACTGGTTAGTTAGACACACACATATTCAATGCACGAGTACTATATACATACGCAAATGCTTTCATAAAACAGAAATTAAAGTTAACTATTGTGTATGTGTGTGTGTGTGAGAGAGAGAGAGTAAGAGAAAGAGATATTTTTGGTTATGTTAAGGTAACTGTTAGTAAATGTTTTTGTTTTCTTTAATTTTTTTCATTAACCTTTATTGTTGTCTGCTGCAACAGTTACATTATTACTAACTAAGTTTAGGCTGTGTTTCTCTCCCTCTCTGTCTCTCTCTCTCTCTCTCTGTTATTTTTGTACCTGTGTGTGCGTGTAGAGTTCTTGGAAAATTCGTTTTTGTCAAGTTGTTTTAACTCTTTTGGTTGGTCAGTTGTTGAAATTGTGGTTGACTGGACTTTTGTTCAATGTTTTCACTTTTTTCCTCTACTATTCTCCTTTGCTGTTGCTCTTCTTTACAGTGAATCTTGTGCATTCATTCTCATCACTTAAAACTTTAAGTGCATTTAGATCGGTAGGTGTGGGTGGTAAATATATGTGTTGTATCTAAAAAAAGGCAACGGTTTAAGTTTTATCGCTCTGTTTATTAGAACGTGCTAAAATACATGTCTACATATGTATATGAATAGCGTAGCTTGGAGTGAGAAAGAAGAAAGATTAGAGTAGTAGATCCTTTGTTATTTGATTGTTTTTTGCCTAGGGTTGAAAACTTTCGGCACAGGGCTGGGCATAATAAACCAAGGACTCGATTTACGTTTTTAAAGTGCAATTCAACACAACATTTTTCAGAAGAAATTTCCATGAAATTGCAAATTCTGTAAGAATGAAATGAAATGTTTTCTATATTTGTTCATAATGTTTTTACTGGTAATACTGGTGAGGTTTAATATGTTGGTAGGAGGCGTAGGGTATATAAATATATGGAAGTACAAATATAGGAAGCCCAAGTGTCTCTCCATGTGTTTTTTAGGTTTTTTATTTAAAACGTTATAAAAATTATTCTACAATACACCCAATTCTGTTTTTACACGGTCTTTTTTTACACGGTTTTGATATAACACGGTTTGAAAATAAAATATTTTTAATTTTTTTTAAACGATTCTTTTCCATTTAGCACGATTTAAAATTTTTTGAGCTTAATTTTTTTTGTCAAATTTAATTTTTGCAAGGTATGTTCATATCACAAATTTAAGGGAATTCTCTTTTTGCGCGTACAAGCAAATTTACTGGTCAAAGCAAATGTAAATGGCATGAATTTAGGGGAATTCCCTTTTTGTGCATACAAGCACAAAGGTCAGAGCAATTGAAATGTGTTAATATTTTATATTTATTAAGTTATTTTTGTTTTTAATTTTGTTAAATATTTTATGAATCCCTAAAAGAAAATGTCAAATACAAAACTTCTTAAAAAATCCTTGTTTTTCACTAATTTTAATAGGTTTTAGAGATTAGGAACCAATCACCTATTTTTGCATACGACTAGTGTCTTTTTTTACACGGTTTTTTTTTACACGGTTTTTTCTGGAACCAATCTACCGTGTAAAAACAGAATTAGGTGTAATATGTATTTTAGTTCACAATGTTTGTTTTGTTCACAATTTCTATATTTTATTATGTTTATGTTTATCAAAAAATTCACATTCTAATATTTCTTAATTATTAAAATTTGGGTGCCTTGGTAGTCTAGTGGGTAGTGTGCTAGACTATTAGCGTGCGGGTCATGGGTTCAATTCCCACCAGAGACTCTGGTCTGTGACACTACACCGAACATATGGTCAAAGTTACTCAGTTCGTATTCATTTAGAATATAATTTGTAATTGTATTGTAATTAGTAAATAAATAAATAAAATTGTTCACAACGTGTAATTGAATGCACACGGGTATGGGGGTATTATTCGATTGTTGTGTTTAGTGTGATATCGATAGTCAGTAAAGGATGTTGAACATGTTGATGAGTCTTTTGGATGTTGATGAGTGTTGGGGATGTTATTTTTGTTATGTTTGTTGAAGACGTTTGTGTTGTATTGGAAGGCAGGGTTTTGTATTGTTACTATCGGAATGTAGAGTTGGAATTGTGTTATTTTGTTCACTCCTGTGTACACATAATAAACATGATTTTTTTTTTTAATTCTAAATATCACAATGTAGCAAGCACAGTCAAAAGCAACGAAAACCCAAACGGTAACAAAACAAAGTTTTTGCTGGAATAGGGGGAAAAACCAAATTAAATTAAAATAAAAAAGAAAACAATAACAAATAAAAATTCCATAGTAAGGTTATAGAAGTTTCCAGACCAAAAATAAATTGAAATATATTAAATAAGGCGAGCTAAGGTTACGTTCCTAATTTGTTTGATGGCAGGGAAGTCCGGAAAAGAAAGAGGTGTACGTGTGTGTGTGTATGTACATACACATAAATTTATAGAAAATTATTAAACAAAATGAAATTTTTAAAAAAAGAAATTTGAAAACGCAAAGGGATTTTGAAAGTTGTATCAAAAGAGAATTAAAAAAAAAACGACGTCGTAAAAGTAATCGGGTAAATCGGGGGTAATAGTAAAAACACGCCTAGCTTATATACGTTTTGAAGTTTGATCTTTCCAGTAAAAGAATCGTGTGATGAAATTGCTATTGCGGTGCCAAAAAAATGCATTGTAAAATTTTAATAAAAAATTTATTTTCAATAAATATATAACAACACATAAAAGTAAACATTTTATCATTAAAAAATTTTCAATTTTTTTAAGTATTTCTATTTAATATGAAATCTTTTTCGTGTTAAAAGCGACTTAAGTGTTTAAGTTGCTGTTTGTGAATATTAAAAAGTAGTTATGAATTCAATTAGAAGAAATAATTTGTTCATGAATATTTTGCATTCATATACTCCTGAAAGTATGCAATACTTTTTATTTAAATGGTTAAAAACAATCGAATTCTTCTTGCCTCCGTAATTTTCCATGCCAATTGAAATAGGAAATTTTAAACTGGAATAAAGTAAAAGGTAATCTTCAATATGTATTTTAGTGAAATTGAAAAAAAAAACATAAAAAAATTGTATGACTGCAAATAAAAAATAATTTCAATTGCCAATGTTTTGCCTATTTTTAGGGTAATTTAGCGTTTTTAAATTGTATAATAATTGTTGTTATGTTTTGTAATAATATTTTTTCCAATTTTTTTTTCTTTAAAAAGAAAAAAGGATTCATGTCTTATCGCCATATTCCAACTGTCATATAAATTGTCATTTGCATTTATCTGTATATTTTTGTTTACCATATTTTTATTTATTTTGTTAAATTTAACAAAAAAAATTAATTTATGATTAAGAATGTTGTTTTTTTTAATATTTTTTCTTTTTTTTTAATTATAATGAAATATTAATATTTACAATTGATTGAAAAAAACAAATTTCCATCAAATGATTTATTTTCCCTTTGTTTTGATGAAGTTTTGCAAGAGATAACATTATTCAATTGTAGCCTGAAAGTATGCAACATTATTATCTTTATAAAAAGAATTGTTTTATTTCAAAAGCTTTATTAATTAAATTAAATTAAACAATTTTTTATATTATTTTAATATTTATTATTAAAATTTTCAAATAATCAATAATAAAATATATTTTCATATCTGTTTCTTTCCAGGTAAGTGCTTTTATAAAATCTTCAAAATTCTTAGAAATTGTATCAGGTATTTATTATAATAATGTAGATTGTTAGCTCACTCAGAATACACATTTATGGACAATTACTATTGTTTAGAGTTGATATTCTGCCATTATTTTGACTACCTTCTACACAAATTAAAAACTAAGAGTAAAGGATCTTCATAATATTGCACAAAAGAGATTATTTCATTTAAATACCAAAAATTTTCGAAACTCTTAAAGCTCTGCCAATGACCTTATTAATTATTTTACTTACAGTAAGCCTATAAGAATTATTCACGCCAGGAGCTAACCTTAGTGACGTTTGCATTTTTTGGTTCTGGTTAAAATTCATGCTTTTTACATTAGAAACCATCTGCAATATTGAAAATTTTCTTCGAAATAAATTCTTCATTTAAAAGTACGCATTGTTTACAAATTCAAAGTATACTTTTAGGCAGAAATATTAACTTTTTTTTAATACCATGTTGCTGCATAAAATGTGTTTCTCTACTACCAGAAGAAATTAATTTAAAAAAAAATTACTGCAATAAGAACAAACAAAAAAAAAACGCTTTTACTTTCATGATGCAATTGAGCACAGAAAACAGCAGGATAAATTAATACAAATTCTTATAACAACAACAATAGAAATAAGGAAAAAACTGAAAACACATTAAATCTTTGATAAAAACTTATAACTAATATGCTAAGCCTTAAGCAAAAATCAAAAAGAAGAAGAACATTACGTTTTGATTCAAAAAGGATTTTTCAATAACAAAAGTCACTCATAAGGGATACACAGAGAGCAAAAGAGAAAGAGAGAGTTGAAATAAAAAAAATTCAATGTTAAAATGAGAAAAACTGTTCTCTCATATAAACGTTGCTGTTTTTAATTTTTTTTTTCTTTTACTGTTTCAAGTAATAAAGTCAACAGGTTCTACATGTAAAAAAAAACTAAAGCATACTTTTAGGCTTAGTAAACTATACAGTATATCATATTTTATGAAAATAATTCTCAACTACAATCTTCAGTAAAACAGTTCTCTGCTCCTATGTATGTATATGCTCTTAACTCAAGCTTCTTCTTTGTTTTCCCAAAAACTCTTCCTCAAATTCCTTTCTCCTCTATCTTCCTTGCTTCTGTTTGTCTCATTTGATTTTAATATTTTTAATATATTTTTTTTTTTTGAAAGTTTAAAAAAAAGAAAATAATTTTGAAATATTTGTTGTTGTTTTTGTTCTTTCTCTCTCTCTCTCTCTATCTCTCTCACTCACTAGCCTGCACTCTGAATATGAAACAAAGTTTTCATTCTTTTTATAATCGTGTTGTTGTTGTTGTTTTACTTTTTTCTTTTTTGCTTTTCCTTGCTTTAAGTATTCGTTCGTTTTTTTTTCTCTTTGTTTTTCAAAGGCAAAACTTTTTTAATAACTGTAAGTTTAACATATTCTTGCTGTTGTTGGTTTTTTCTTCTTTTCTTCCTCTTTTATATTGTATTTATGCTTGTATGCATATGCATACGTATGTTTGTTTATTTTTTAATATTATAATGTGTATTATTTTAATATTATTTTCTGTCACTCTCCTCTCGCCCCCTCTGTTGTTTTTTCTCTCCCTTATTTTATACAAAAATATACGGCAGCCTTAAATGTACAACTAAAACTCTTGTAAAGCTTTTCAAGTGGTGTTTATATTCTTGCGTGCATGGGTGCACGTGTGGGTGTGAGTCCAACTGTTGACAATACTTGAACTTTTGCTTGTTATGAGAGTAAATGTTCTCCCCTGCTCTCTTGGGTAATCACTCATTTACCCAGCCATGCCGTAATTTAAAGGTGCAGCTTGATGTGAGAGAATTGGATGCACATGTATTGGAGGATTGTCTTAAGTTAGATTTTATTGGGTTGGGGAAAAAATCGAAATGTTTTTATACAGAGTAAAGAGTAATCATAATTTAGCTACTACATTTATGTATTTAGAATTTTGGGAGAGATTAACTACAAGACAGAATTACAGTGTGCTAAATAAAAGTGTGTTGAAGTCGCCTTAGTCTAGTAGGTACTGTGTTGGCTTAATAGATGTGAGGCCACAGTTCAAACCCCAGATCGGACATCAGAACGTAATATGAAAACGTATTTCTTCGGCGACCTCCTTTAAGCAGATTTCTGGCAAAAAATCTGATAATAAAATTAAAATTGGCGTGAAATTTACTTACTTAATTGGCTCACTGTTTGATCGGATGTGGAAATCAATGCCAACTCGTACTGAACCGAAGATCTTACGTCGGACTTTTCCCTCGAATACTCTCAGGCCTGCTGCATCTATTTTTAATAGGGTCCACGCCTCTGCGCCATAAAAAAGCACGGGTAGGATGAGCATCGAATATTAGTTTTGTCGTACGAGAGAGGTCTCTGCTACTCAATTGCCATTTGAGACCATAGTAGCACCTGTTGCAAGAGTGATCCTGCGCTTGATCTCCAGACTGACATCATTTTTGGTGGTAACGGCGGAGCCAAGATAAATGAATTCCCTGACTGTATCAAAAGTATAGTTATCGGTCGTAATCTAAGAATCAATACGCCGCATGTCTCTACTTGTCGATAACATATACTTGCCAGACCCATCTTAGTAGACTCCCATTCAATAGCACTAAAGGCAGCAGTAACAGTTGACTGTCGTTCGGAGTCAACTTTAAACTGTAAGTCCCATCACTCATCTATAAAATTAACGTAACAAAAATTTTCCAAATCTGCTAAAGAAGGGAACTACAATTTCAATGATATCTTGTACACACTTTGATTTATTTTGGTTTAAAAATTGGAAGCACTTAAATAAATACCCTATAAAATATAAATGAATATAGTTTTTTTTTATTGCTCAAAAAGTATATTCTATCTTACATAGAAACACAAAAAATTTACTTTTTTTTGGCTACGCGGAAATTACTTGTTCAAGCAACCAACATTCATACAAATTTGTAACGATAATGATGATTTGCTTAAAGGTTGTTGTATGCTGCTGCCACTGTACACTACTGTTGTCACTTTTGTTTTGTTTTGTTTTGTTTCATTTTAAGGTTATTGTTGTTTTTTTCTTCTTTCTTTAATTTTTATTCTATTCACATCCATGCATGTCTAAAAGTGTTGGTGGTGGGAGTATAAGTATCATCGTTTTTTCTTCTCTTTTTTTTACTCTCTTTAACTGATATCTTTCTAAGACTGTATATGTGTATGTGTTGTGTGTGTTTTTACTAATATTTTTTTTGTACAGAATGTATGGATGTGTGTAAGTGTTTTCTATTTTGTTTTGTTGTGTTTGAAATGCTTCGTTGTTTGTTAAACCCTTAAGCACTGCGTTGTTGTTACACAATATTTTCTCTATTCTCTCTTTTTTTTATAATTTTTCCCCCATTTCTACATCATAGTTGTTGTCATTTTTATTTTGTTATTGTTGTCATTATGCATAAAATGCAGTACTATGTGCATACCACCATACTTGTAGTTTATACTGTAGTTCATTGCGTATGTGTGTGTGTGTGTTAGTAAGCGTAGCATACTTATTTTCTTTTTTTCTTTTATTTTATATTATAACACTTTACCACTTTAATTTAAACATGCATCAAATAATTTTGCTTCTCTTTCTTTTTTTTGTATTTGTTGCTGATGATGTTGTGCATTTTTTCCTTCTTCCTATTTGGAGGGGGAGAGGGGAAAACTGTTCTGAATTTCTTTATAAAATACAAGCAAAATAATAATAAAAAGAAAAAAAATTAAAATGATGCAGTATATTACTACATAGTATACAGCCAGATAGATGATGGATGCGATGGTGGTATTTGCCAACAATTTAAGAAAAAATAATTTTAAACGTTTAACCAAAAAAAAAACAGAAAAAAGTAGTTGTTCAACAAAAATTTAATAGAAAATACGTCCAGAGGCTAACAGCAGAGAGAGATCATGACTAGCAATGTTAAAAATAAGACTTTAAAACGATTTTAATTAAAAATTTTTTTTGAATTCCGAGTCTTTTTTTTTTAAATTAAAATTTTACAATTAAAAGCATAATTTGATTAATTATAAATAGTTAAAAAAGCGTAAATTTAATTTTTCCAATTTCAAACACACTTTCTTTTAGACAAATCCTTTGTAAGACCGTGTTCGAAAAACCTAGCAAATTTCTTTTGTTGATAGAGGCCTTAGCATGTGGAAAACCAAAAACTTTTTCCTCTTTTATATAAAATCCCTGATTGTCGAAATAATTTTGACTTAAATTCTTTTTTTTGTTTTGCCGTAGGTAGTGTATTGGCTTATTACCGTGAAGCCTCGGTTCAAATCCCAAGTCAGACATCAAAAAGAAAATATGAAAAAATATTTCTTCCTCTCATCAGATTTCTGGCAAAAAAACTGAGAGAAAATAAAATTGTCATGGAAAGTTTCTCAAAAAAAATCTGTCGTTCGGAATCGACTTTAAACTGTAGGACCCGCCACTCATGTATAAAATTAACATCAGAGGTGTGAGTAGGTAGGTTGTAATACTGATTAAAGGGTTGTACTGACCAATTATGTATGTATATTTGTTTTACATTCTTACGATTGCTACTTCGGCGCGATAAGAAGCATCAGTAGATGTCCAAAAGCAATTTCTGACCATCTGACCCTAACCAGTAATGGAACATTAAAATTTAACATTGAAGTTGTAGTAGTTATCTCGGTAATCGATGAGAACATCGAATCTGCTGGAAACGTGCTAACAAAAAATACATTTGGAAGTTATAAATTCTATTTATTGTAGTCGTTTTCTTTTTCGTGCATGCTGTGCGAAACGACATTATAAATAAGGGGCGGGGTGGAACGTGTTAACAGGGATCAAACATTTCGGTATTCAATACCACTGTGCTTAACACTCACTTTTTAATACAACCCTCTGTTACTAATCACAGACTCACGTTTCGTCTCTAATCCACTCTAATTGCCTTTATTTTATGTCTGACAACTTCATAATCTTTCTACGAAATTGTTGTTGTTGTTGAATTTTTAATCCTTGTTTTGTTCCCTTCTCGTAATCTACGTACACACAAACATACATGGATGGCTGTTGCAACTCTTCAGGCCGTTCTATGTATATCTCCATGTACGCGCCGTGAGGATATTGAACTTTTCTTAATAGTCCGAAAAAAGAACACCTTCGCCCTGTTGTTATCGCCATAGCTACATCATTGTGATGCAAGTGAAATGACCACCAGATCCATTACCAGATGTGATCTAAAAGTTTCTACCTTCAAAGACGTCGGTGTTACATACATACATAATTGGTCATTACCACACTTCAGTCAGGATTACGACCTAGCTTCTCACACCACTTATGTTGTGCGTGTTAATTTTATACATGAGTGGCGGGAGCTACAGTTTAAAGCCGACTCCAAACGACAGATTCGTGAGGAACTATTCATGGCAATTTTATTTACACTCAGAGTTTTTGCCAGAAATCTGCTGGGAGGCAGTTATCGAAGAAATATTTTTTTCCATATTTCGTTTTGTTGGCGTTGTCTGACCTGGAGTTTGAGCCATGGCCTCACGCCAAATAAGTCAACACATTACCTAATTATACTACGTCGATTACATATTAGTTTGTATAATTCTTTTTACCCTATGATGTGTGTATTTTGTTGTTGCTTGACGAGGTAACAAAAGAATGGAAAACAGTAAAGATCTAGAAGTGAAGTATGTTTTAGAAATAAAAATTTCATTATCGCAGCTTAAAATCTGATTTTCAAATCAATTTTATAGCCTTAATGGGTTAAGTTTTTATGGCTTACATTTCATTTTTTTTTTTTTTCTTTCAAGCCGCTGGTATTAGAGTAAAGTGTAACAACTCATTTTATAACTTTTATTCAATTTATACTCCACCAAGGCACACAATTAATTGTCAAGATTACGAAAATTTCTTTGACAAACTTGGCAACAGATTTTTAGTAGCTGGTGATTTTAATGCCAAACATCCATGGTGGGGGTCAAGAATTATTAACCCCAGAGGTAGACAATTGTATAACTGTATTCAAAAGAAAAGCTTTTCAGTTTTATCTGGAGGTAGACCGACCTATTGGCCTACAGACCCAGCTAAAATACCTGATCTATTAGATTTTGCTGTCTATTCTGGTATTCCAAGAAATATGCTTGATATTTTAAATAACGAAGATTTGTGCTCTGACCATACTGCACTAGTTATTAATTTTAGCCTTTCCATAGAGCTTATACCAAAGAAGATTAAATTAATTTCACCAAAAACTGATTTAAGGTCATTTAGTTATTGGATTGAGAGAAATATTGATTTAAATATTTGCCTTAAGAGTGGAGATGAATTAGATGAAGCAGTTGAAAAATTCACCAACATTATTCATGAAGCTGCTTTTCTTTCAACTCCAACTACAGAACCAACTAATGGCAGATCGGTATATGTTTCTGCAGAAATAAGGCAACTAATAAACTATAAAAGGCGACTCCGAAAAAAATGGCAACAAACTAGGCACCCTGCTGATAAAAGAAATTTAAACATTGCAACTAGCCTTTTAAAAAAGAAAATTGCAGAATACAAGAACAATGAAATCGGAGAATATCTTCAAAGTCTAGACGTAAATGCAACAAATAATGAGCATAATCTGTGGAAGGCAACTAAATATATCAAAAGACCTCCGCGAAGAAATGTTCCTGTCAAGGATCTAAACGACGTATGGTGTAGAACAGATCAATATAAGGCTAACGCTTTCGCTGAACATTTAGAGCAGACTTTTAAACCTTTTTCATTCAATTCTAATGAAAACCACATTCTACGATTCCTAGACAGTGCGTGTCAAATGGATTTTCCAATTTCTCATATTACACCAAGTGAGGTAGCTTCTGAAATAAAAATGCTAAACAAATTAAAGTCTCCTGGATTTGATAAAATAGATGCATCGGTTATGAAGTCATTATCAAGAAAAGCCATAGTATTTTTAACTCTTCTCTTTAACTCTGTATTAAGATTACAGCACTTTCCTATTCAATGGAAGTGTGCAGAAATTATAATGATTGCCAAACCAAACAAACCAGAAAACAGAATTGATTCATACAGGCCAATAAGTTTGTTAACAACTTTTTCCAAACTATTTGAAAAACTGTTTGCACGAAGACTACTTCCAATATTAGAAGCTAGAAATATAATCCCAGAACATCAGTTCGGCTTTCGACATAGGCATGGAACGCCAGAGCAGTGCCACAGAATAGTTAATGTTATTTCTGACGCCTTGGAGAAAAAGAAGTACTGTTCGGCTATATTTTTGGACATTCAACAAGCGTTTGATCGAGTCTGGCATTCTGGTTTGCTGTTTAAACTTAAAAGTTTGCTTCCGGCACCATTTTATCTCGTTCTTAATTCCTACTTGAAAAATCGTACATTTTATGTTAAAGTTAACAACGATACCTCTCCTTTTCGTGAAATACAGGCTGGTGTGCCACAGGGAAGTGTCTTAGGACCAATTCTATACACTATTTTTACGTCAGACATGCCTTGCACAAATGGAGTAACAGTCGCTACTTATGCAGATGACACCGCATTTATTTCTTCAAATATCTCACCAATTGAAGCTTCAAACGTAATACAAAATCAATTAAATGAGGTGCAAGCTTGGTTAAAGACCTGGAATATTAAAGTAAATGAGCATAAATCTACTCATGTAACGTTTACGTTAAAGAAAGGAGATTGTCCAAATATAACCCTCAATGGGTCAATTATTCAAAAAAGTAATTCTGTGAATTATTTAGGAATATGCTTAGATAGACGACTCACGTGGAAAGATCATGTTAAAAGTAAAAGAACACAAGTTGATAATAAACTAAAAAGAATGTATTGGCTTCTTGGTCGTAAATCTAAATTGAGTTTAGAAAATAAAATTCTTATTTATAAAACTATTTTAAAGCCTGTATGGACCTATGGCATTCAACTGTGGGGAACTACAAGCAATTCAAATATTGAAATTATTCAAAGATTTCAATCTAAAACTTTAAGAATGATGGCAAACGCACCATGGTTTGTTACTAATAACACCTTGCATAATGATCTTAAAATTCCTTACGTATTAACGGAGATAAGAAAGTTCAGTAATCAATATTTACAAAGATTAAGTGACCATGTAAACCCTTTAGCAATTTCGTTGTTAAATGATAGTGATGAAGTATGTAGGTTGAAAAGATATCATGTTCTTGATTTACCCTTTAGAAACTAATGAAAGATTTTAATGATAAAATATTGTTCTACTAATAAACTATTTTGATCTCAGTTTAGTTTTATATGATGTTGATCTTGATAAAGACCAATAAAATAAGTTATTAGTATTATATTTTTACCAAATTTGCTTAATATTGTAAAATAGATTGCAAATAAAGACTGAATACAAAAAAAAAAAAAAAAAAAAAAAATTTTTTTTCTCTTCAGAGTATTTAAAATTATTGCCTATGTTAAGGAGTTATTAATTGTTTCAACCTTTTAAAAGGAATTTTTATAAGCAATTATTTCGTTTCCTTAATGGTCCTTTTGTAATTTTTAATATAATTTATCAAGTATAATTAAAAAATAATTATTTTTAAATAAAGAAACGCACAGAAGAAAGAACAGCAACAGAACAGAACTTGTGACATTAAAATGCTGAAAGAAAAACGCTGTGTAAAACGAAAATGCACATGCAACTAGCAAGTGGAAGAAGTGTGTCATCGTGAAGAGGAGGGAAGAAAGAACAGAACAGAAGAATGAAAATGGAATGGAATGCCAAACGACAAAAAATAAAACCAAAGTCAAGTGAAATATTTTTTTTTTAATTTTTTCTACAAAAAATTCAACTTCTCTCATACATTTAAATGGCAAGACATTAACTGCTATTGCTGCACACACATACACTTATGTATACTGCAAAACTAACGGTAGAACATAAAAGTAAAATTTCATATCATTTATGTGAGGCATTTCACATTTTAATATGTGTTACAATATTACCATTAATTGACTTGAAATAAAAGATAGACTTTTAATGCAATTGAAGACTTCAAAATAGCAGCCAAAATAGATTCTATAAAGAGTGTTCACTGTTGAACATAGTAAATCGCTGTCTGGTTTGTGAAGTGAATTCCCCTTATATTCTTTTGTATGGTTCGGCGTATTCCAAACATTATATTTTATAACATTACCTACTACCCCTTAATGTATGCTGTACTTTTTTCGTTCCTTGTTTTTTTATAATGCAATGCATTTAAATAAGGACACAAGAGATTTTGAAACGTATATCCACGCATATGTGCATGAGTTTCCCTCTCTCTCTCGCTCTCTCTGTGTCTCTCTTTGATTTTTTTCTATTGTTTTCATTCGGTGGCATTTATTCAACTGTGACCGCAATGAATGTTACAGGAAGTTGTGCTTAATGGAATGCATTCGGAAATCATCATCAACTCAATGTAGCAAAGAGAAGACAATAAATATAAAAGTGGAAAACATTAAAGAGAACACAAAAACAAAACATAAGGGAAGAGGGGGACAAGACAAAAAAAGAGGTAAATCTGTTCTGGTCATACCCATCACATCAGTCCCCTTCATTTTCTCCCCTTCCCTCTCTCTCTCTCTGTCTTGCAACAGCTACCAAGGCGTGTAGGGAGAAAAAACTGGATGCTATTGTATTTTAGGTACACAAAAAGGGTCTAAAAGGTACTTGGTTATCGTTAAGCGTCCGTCAGTAATGTCAGTGAAGGGCATCATCATAAAGTTAATACATTCGCACACACAGACACGTAAATAAAAAGAGCGGGCAAAAATTTCACTTGCACTCACAGGCAGGCAACCTTGCGGAAATGCATACCGAATGTAGAAAAAAAAACATCAGAACGAAAAAAAAGAACCAGCAGGATAAAACAAAGTTTAACAATAAATGTTGTTGCCAACTTCCGTTACATGACCTTCGATTCGTTGTGGTAGGAAAACCGTTTTTGGGAAACTGTATGTATGTGCCACAGCAGCAGTAGCAGCAACAGAAAATATGAGATATAGACCTGGCCAAGCATAGAATTTGCTACACACGCAAATCCACCTTACATCAGCATCTATGAAACCAGAAAAAAAAAGAGAAAAATTATGAAAAGTCTAGAACTAGAATTCTTTTCACTCTGTGTTCATTTCTTTTTCAATTTAAATATGTGCTTACCATTCCATGAAGAAAACTCGGTCCTTATAGTCCTTATATGTAGTATGTATGTATGCTGCTACTAAAATACAACATAAAAACAATGCTAACGGATATTTATTGTTGTTCTGTAAGATGTTCAGAAAAACAAGTAAAAAATAAATAACGTTGCATATCATCTAGGGATAAAGCTTTTTTAAAACCATTCTTAAGTAGGGCTATTCAGGTTTATTGGCAAAATCTAACTTGCCTTGTTATCTAGGTATAGCATTTCGCTTCCAACACTCCGGTTCTGGCCAATATTGAAACGATGCATAGAAAAAGAAAAGTAGATTGTTGCGTATGTATGTAGCAACATATAAGGATAGGTATGAAATTTAAATTTATAGGTTAGGTTAGGATACTTGTCAATTAAGACAAGTACAGTACCGGGAGGTCGAATTGACCCATTGTACAACGTCCAAGTTTCTCAGACCACTTATGTTGTGTGCGTTAATTTTATACATGAGTGGTGGGACCTACAGTTGCTTAAAGTCGACTCCGAACGACAGATTTTTGAGAAACTTTTTCATGGCAATTTTCGCCGAAGAAATACTTTTTGTATTTTGTCTTGGCCTGGAGCTCGAACCCTTGCTTTACGGCTAATAAGCCAACACACTACCTACTAGACTACGGCGACTTATTTTGCGTTGTAGTATCCCACATACGAACGATGAAAAAATCATGGCTCTTGAATGCTACTTTATGTAACGGAATAATATGCTGCCAACAGAGAAGGAAAGTTATCGCGCCGCAAGCATTAAAAGGAGGCGATAAATCTGAATTTTCAAAGCTTTGAAATCGATTTCTTTTACCCGATCTCTCAAGACAGGCGTGCAAGTGATGCTTTTTAAGTTATGCTAATCCAATGCCTTAGGGTGTTGGGCTATTGATGAAGTCTTTAAATCATTTTGGGGGTAGGACAGATTGTACAGAACACACCGGAACACTGACAATTGCAATAGTGCGCCTAATTTTAAGTTTTAGCATAGTTTGTAGAGGTATGTTCTTTTAAACTGGACTCTTTAGCGCTATAATATTAAAGGCGTAGAATATGTACATTATATAGATGGGAAATATACGCCTGATGGCACACAAAGTCCAATTCATTCTTTTTTTAACGATTTCATCTACTGCCGTAACTTGGGGGAATGAAGTCGAGTATTGTTATCAAGTTTTCATTCAATTCCCTCATCAAACGTAAAATAGTGTCCTCATATTACTTCCTTCATCCTTCAGTCAGGGCTACGACCTAGTTTCTCACACCACCCACATTGTTGGTGCAAATTTTATTTATGAGTGTCGGGACCTACAGTTTATTGTCGATACCGAACGACTGCTTTTTGATTAGTTTTTCACAACAATTTCTATTTACTCTCACATTTTTTGTCAAAAGACTGTTGAGAGGGAGCCACCGGAATATTTATTTTCACATTCTGTTTTGTTTCAGATGCCTAAGCAAAGGTTTGATCCAAGGCCGGCCTCTTGCCTAACTCATGGGTTAAATAATACCACTTTTCATCGAACAATAAAACCTTAATCCAAAAATGTTTCATTTTATGGCACTGAAACAACTTGAAAGAAGTCTCTTGGGTTTCAATATTTATTTTAAAACAGATTTTGCTCTTTTCGATGAATCTAATTATGTAACCTAATATGAGCAATAAGGAAATTTAATCACAGATAGGCTAAGTTGTGTGCAGAGCTGGCAATTGCGGACATTAATCACATGAACCGTTTGTCTTCACTTAAAACTGAAATATGAAGTGCGTCAGGCTAGATCGAGATGCGACAGATCTAGCCATGCTATGGTAATATTCGAATTTTTGATTACAATAAAATCTTCAGATCCTATCTCAAGCAATACGTTATACTAGGTAATGATCACAGCCCTATCGATGCTGTGACGCAATCTTCCATATACAAACTTTTACAATCTTTATTCAGCATTGTCTGTTAACAAGAAAAGTTTCCTAGTTAAGTATTCTTTAGAGTCGACCTAACGTTTGATAGCTACGTGGCTTCAACAGAACAATAAAATGGTTTAAGCGTGAAGTTCGTTCCATAGCGTTGAGCCTAAATCGGGAACAGTTTAAAGGGTATTTCTTATACTATTCCTGTAGCGCTCTCTCCTTGTCGATATTATATACCACACTATTGGCACACTTTGCCCTACGTCAGACAGGTAACACAGTGCAATTATGTCTGTATCAGAGATCAGCAATGAGTATTCAAAAAGATGAGTAAAATTGAATCATACTCATACACCCTTATCGTGAATATTATGGGAATAAATTATTTGGGAGTAAACTTTTTTTCCCATCCCAAAAAATCGGTATTGCGAATATATTGGGAATAAAAGTTTTTATTGTGAATTAGTTATAAATGCTGTATAAACAAAAAAATTAATTGTGAATTACCTATCAACAATTTTTCAAAGAAAAATATAAATCTTAAAAAATTATTTGTGTATATCTTCGCTTTTTGGTGCAGGAAGAGGAGAAACAATCCATGGAAAGGTTGCAGCAAAGATCTAGGTATACTTTTGTAATAATTATTACATATACATATAATACAAATATAACTTAGGAGACGGCGGGTATGCCTCTGAGCCATGGATGCTAGTACCCTATAGAAATGCCGCAGACGGATCAGCAGAAGCAAAATTTAACGAAGTGCATTCTCGAGCGCGTTATATTGTGGAAAGGACCAACGGAGTTCTTAAAAACAGATGGCGTTGTTTGCGTGGAGCATGAGAGTTACACTACTCCCCAAAGAAAAGTGCTCAAATGGTTAATATTTGCAGTGCGTTATATAATTTATGCATATATTGTAAGTTGATGAATTTATTCAAGGAACACGTCTGAATGAAGCTGAACGCATTCATACTAGCATAGCAAGTTCACTTTCATCACTTTTACATATATGTACATACATAAAAACAAAACAAAATAAATCCAGTCTTCTCTGGAATACTTTAACCGAAAAAACAGTCTTCTTTGAAAATATCACACTCCAACTTGTACTAGTATTACATTTGCGTTCCTTAAATTAAACAATGTACTTAGTTTTAAAAAAACAATACCAAAACAATTTATAACTTACATGTTCCCTTCTTATTCCCATTGGCAAGTGTTGGGAATTAATTTTACAAAATAATTCTTGGGAATAAACATTGGCGATACAATATTTTTTGTGTTTGTGAATTCACTCCCAAAAAATTTTTTTGGGAATGATTCACAATAGGAAATGGGGAAATTTGGGAATTTTTTTATGGGAATAGTTATTTTTGGGTGATAATTTCTGATGCTTATACGCATTCATACTTATTTTGTTATATCATGGAAGCTCTACTCATATTCAAAGTTTGAAGTACTCATCATATTCATACTTAACAACACACACGTATGATGTTGTTGATTTCGATTCTCCACGACTCAACTTTTACACGAATCACAAAATGAGTATTATTCGCGTACTAATACTAAAATACTCACTAAACGGTTGGGTGTTTGCTCTGCCTGCTGCTCTGTCTTTTTTGCTTATGTGACTTTTTTTCTTCTTTTGTAAATGCAACAACAAGACTGTAAATTCAGATGAATGACTCGTATTATTTATGAGTATTATAAGTATTTTTCTCAATTTATGAACCTGAATGAGTAGGCGTATGATTCAAACATATTTCGAATGGTATGAGTTTAAAGTCAATGTTGTATTCGTACTCATTGCAATCAATGTTGTAGTGAGTACGAATGAATTGACTCACATATATTCAAAATTTCATGAGTGTATATGAGTGCGAAAAAATGATTCATTGCTGATCTCTGGTCTGTATCCCTAAGAACTGTTATATGTATAGCTTTGCCATTCCTTGATTTGTAGCGATTGTTGATGTTTGCAAATCGTTCAATTAAGTTTTTTTCAATTCAAATTCTCACAATTTTTTTTACCATCAAAACCGATTACAACAAGTTGGCTTTGCAAGGCAAATACTGAATTTGCATTGTTTTAAAAAATCTTTATTGTTTCCAATTTAAGAGCTTAAAAGCTTAACTACTAGAGCTAGTATTTGTACTTTTACGAATAATAGATATGTACACATCTCAGTCGTATAGCAAGCTAGTTTACAGCAATCGAATGTTGATAAAGTGACCTTTAATCCTTCGAAGGTAAAATATCTTGTTTTCATGCCTTCCTTATGAATTTTATTTGAAATTTTCAAAAACTTCTGGAGCAATTATATGCTATGACTGTCTTTAATTGAATTCATTAATTTGTTTTAGACTTGGAAGTGAATACCCTTAATATAGTCAGGCAGGCCAAGGCAGGCAAACACGTTTGTCTACAGATGTTTGTAAATATTACAACAACAATAAATAATAAAAAAACAAACGAAAACAAAGTGCATTGAGAGATAAAGGAAATGCTGTGGCCGACCATATGGTTGGTTGGTCGCTTGGTCGATCTCGGTTAAGTTTATAATGATAATGATGTTGATGATGAGTTGGTTTATATACAAACAAAAAAAAGTAAGAAAATAAAACAAACCAACAAAAACATAAATCTGTAAACTATACATACAATATAGGAATTGAATAAAGTAGCTACTCTGCTCTATAGCATTAAGAGGGGTTTTAGCATATAGAAAAATAACCAGAAAGGAACTCATAATGATCATCAACAGTTGTGTATGTGTAAGAGTATGTGTGTGTATAGATAAACTGTTTAAATTTCCGGTATAATGTTTATAAGGATATTTTTCTACATGTTTTTGATTCTCTCAATTTTTGTTTTCGATTTTTTATTGTTGTTTTGTCGTTTTTTTTTTCTTTTTACTAAAACAGTATGGCGGAAACATTATTTTTTATTAAAAAAAAAAAAAAAACAACAAAACTATGAACAGGAGGAAAGTTTATTTGCATGTTCACAGGGATTTTGTGAAATTAAATATTTAAGACTAAAACATGATGATAAAAAAAGTAAAAGAATAAAAAAACTCGACTAAAGGATTAAATTGATTGAATAAAGAGGGCGGGGCCTTAAAGTCGGCAAAAAAAATTAGTTTTTCCCCCTTAAATTGTTAAACAATTATTATTTGTCTTAACTCAACTTTGTTTTTCTCTCTCTCTAAATACAATTTAAATTATTTAAAATTTCAACTTCCTTGTTACAAAACGATAAATAAATAACAACAACAATAAAAACATTAAAAAATAACTGAATAAATATGGTAGAAAAACAACAAATCATTTACCCCATAGACCGACCACTATACTAAGCGGATATCCGCTTTACAACAAAGATTTATCTCTACAGACACAAACTACAACACAATATAAATGCACTCACACACTCATAGACCCACATAGACACATACACGCATATTGCCTAAGCCAGATCGAGAGGCAGAGAAATAATAAAAATAAAAAAAATAAAAAACAAGAAAAAAAAGAGAATGAAATATACACGGAGATAAAGTTTATTGTTGAAAATGTCATGTACTCAGGTAGGAATGTTACCAATACACTTACACTAATAAATAATAATAGATTGCTGAGAGCATATCTATAAACCAATGTTAAACGGAGGGAGTTGAATAGAAAGAGAGATAGCTAGAGTTGGAGCAACAAAAAAGCTTTCAGATTTAAAGGAAAAATATATATTTTTTATTCTGTTTAATTTTTAAATGAAAAAGAAAAGTATAATAAACTTAGTTACAGTAATTGGTAACACTTAACATTTAAGTAACTTGTACCATTTACAGCATAGTTTAAGGGGCAATATAATAAATGCAAGAAAAGTGAACAAGTGAAGTTTAAAAAGAGAATATAGAACAAGTTTAAATTCTTATTGTATATAAACTAGGTTTTATAATTAAAGCATATCTTAAGGGGCATTATAAAAATATATTCTCTTTTCTTTTAAATATATTGATAATATTAATTAAAATAAAAACATAGGAAATAAAAAGGAATAATTTTGTATTTGTAACAAAATTTACTAAATTGACTGTACTCTTTTCAATTTTTACTTCCATAATTTCTTTGTTATTTTTAAATTTATGTTTAAATATGTTACCTCTTTAACTAAATGGCTCTCAGTAGGAGTTAAATACAAGGATAAAAAATTTTATAAATATATCATAACCCATTTAAGCCTAAAAGCTTACACATTTGTCAAATGAATGTCCAATAATACTTCCTGTAATTATTTAAAATAATATTTATTGCCTATTTTGCAGGCTTGCATTAGGCTTAAGATTAATTGTTAGATCTTTTAAAGATGCACATATATTTTTTTAATGTATTTGCTGAGTGTATTTAGCATACTTTTAGGCTATGCTACATAAATTTCCAAAAATTTTAAAGGAAAATATATTTCTTAAGATATTTGTTCCTTTTGTTTTTTAACTTACTTCTATGAAAAGAAATATTCCTTTGTTTATGGTTTTAATGCCTAGTTATTAATAATTTTTATTCGTTTGTTATAAAAACGTTGCCTATATTAAGGCTTATTTGAAAACTATTTTTTATTGCCGACTTTTAGGTATTGTTGCACTTATTTTTAGTACAGCTCTAATAAACCATATCTTAATTGCTTTTTTCTGTTTCGTATGAAATGTTGGCAATTTTTATTATTACAAAATGAAAATGAAATGCGCTGCCTATTTATTGTTTTGTAAGAGTGAAGCATTTTTTGTCTTAAGTTTTCTCCTGCGAATTGCTACAGCATTTTCCTTTTATGACAGAGATGAGATACTCATTTAAAACACACAAGTGTACAAGTGTTTGTTAAAAGAAATGTAAGAAGACATTTTGAAAGAAATGCAAGAAAACAAAACAGAAAAACAATCTTTTTTTTTTTTTTTTGAAAACTTTATAGAAAAGCATGAAGAGTTTTAATATGCATCATGCATGTATCATCATAATCTATTATTCAAAAGATTACTTGCATTTAAAATATTTCTTTCTTCAACGCTTTTTTCTTTTCCTTTTTTTTTTTTGTAATGTTTTGCATGCTGTGTTTCATAAATATGCAGCAGCATTTCACAATCCGGTTGTACTGTATATGCAACAGCAGCAAGACACATAAAGAAAAAAATAAATTCATATGAAAAACAGAAAAGAATTTAAATAAAAATGAAGAAAAGAAAAGACAACAAATAAACGAAAGCATTATTAAAAAAAAAAGCTGCCAACAGCATAAATCACCCCATATATGTACATATGTACATGCATATTTTCTTTCTTTCATTCATTCATTCATTTCGTTTCATTTCATTTGGTTTATTCTTCTCGTTTTTATTTATTTTTCACAAAAATATTGTATTACAACACAATACCCTGTGACAGGACCCGGCAATACAAAGATAAAATGGAAATGAAATAAAAATGTCTGCCACCATTGCTCTACTGATGAAAACTAATGATATGAAAAGAAAAGGATAAGAAAGTACACATATACACACCCATACACACTATGTCCATACATGGATATATACACGTGACAACAGTAGAGTAGCACTCACAATAAAGATCCTAGAAATGAAAGGAATGAAACCAAAACCCATCCTCTGTCTGTTTTATTACAATCACCGTGAAAGATCTTTTTTACTTTATGGTCCTTAGAGAAGATTTGTTAAGCAAAAGTAATTGTTGTTAACACTTTTCATTTTATTTTATTTTATTTTTCTCTTTTAAGGGGATGGTGCAACGAACAAACAATTTCAAACGAACAATTTTACAACAATAAATAGTAATAATAAATGCTATTAAAATTTTAATACCTGTGTGTCTGACATGTCTTCTGTCTTCTATTTACTGATTCGAAAAAAAAAAGAAAAAAAATTATTCTAAGAATATTGTCGTGAGATAAATATGTATGAAAGGCTGGCTAGGTTAAAGATAAGTAGAGATTTTTTCTTCTTTTTAATTCTTACAACATTTCTGTTAAGCACCTTTTGGTATAGCCTTGAGCCATTTCATATTTGAAGACTTTGGCCTTCGAATTGTTGTAAAATTTCTATCAATTGATACGGTTCTTCGGTACATTTTAGGCGATGAAATCCGGCACAACCAATAAAAGGTGATGGTATGTGTCGTTGTGATAGACGCAAAAACCAGTTTTTTATGATTTTTATTTATTACTCGTGAAAAACTGTGTAATTCCAATATAATACGGCTTACAGATCATATTGAACGATGGGGGTTTGTAACAAGGGGTATTGGCTACTCCTGGCTCCTTTGCAATACAATCGTATGTCTATTATACATATGTACGTCAACAGTTATAAAATCTCTAAGCAAATCAGCGTGTATAACAATCCTTCAGTCTTGAATTTGAATTTTCATCAGATTTAACTCCTTACAGCAAAGACATCCTACATTGCATTTGTACATTAACGAATTCGATTATGAATCAGGCTTTTTTTTTTGCAATTGAAAAGACCTTTTTTAAACCTAATATCCGCCACTTGGTCGCTACAATTTTGAATTTTTAAGGTAAATCCAGCATAGAATATCTGGCTTTTGTGTTCTGTACGTAATCTACACTATTCTGTGAAGTTCATTAAAAGTTTCGTAGTTTCTGGCCCGTAGTCAAAGATGTGTGTTTTTCTGACGTGTTGTAATGGAACATATCTTCTTTTTTTGTGATCAATTATACTTACTAACTTATTTTCAATCCTTCAGTTACGATTACGACCTGTCTTGTCATACCAGCTATGTTGTGTGTATTAACCTACGGGGACCTACAGTTTAAAGTCGGTTCCGAACAACAGATTTTTTTTGAGAAAGTTTTCATGACAATTTTATTTATTCTCAGAGTTTTTGCCAGAAACATGCTGAGAAGAAGTCTCAGAAGAAATATTTTTTCATATTTCGCTTTTTTCGAGATAGCTGGGCTGAGGCTTGAGTCACGGTCTAATGTCTAATGAGCCAACACACTACCTACTAACTACGGCGACTATGACCACTTTAATTGAGTTATTTGCCTCGAATATTGTCCATTTAACAGAAGAGATCACAATCATTCGCCTGAGTAGGTTGTAGAAGCTTATAATAAACACGATACACAGCTTTAGTGTTCTAGGTGTCCATCCTTCGTCCACGATATTTTTCGAACATTTTTGGCGTACGCAGCCATTTGCTGCAGATATGGTTGGAGTTGGTTCCATTTTACCAGTGAATTGTGAATAGAGATTGAGTCCATAAAATTTTGCAGTGTTTGCAACCACACTTTGAGTTTCTTTATGTATTTTGGTTTTTATTATTGGTTGATAACCGTTTAGTGAAGCTTGGCAGATGTGTTGGCAAGAGTAGAATTGCTAACAGGAACAGCAATGCTGTGGGATTAGAAGGGATTGTGAGCTTCCATAATTTCGTAGATCGAACGATTGATTTTGTTATCCCTACAGGCGACTATTAACGAAGCAAGGAATTCACTTAAAACATGCAGAGTTGATGAATTCATTCTTTTAAGTTCGAATTTTTTTTTGCCTTTTTCCAAAGTTTTATTTACAACAACAACTAATGATTGTGTAATGGAGTCCAAGTTGAAGAGGAAGATAAATATCTTAATAGATAATAATAATCTATTATTTTGGCCATTTACTATCACAACAACACAAGACAAATGATTATCAATATAAAAAATATGATGAATACAAACAAGCCATCACAACATACCTCCTCTAATGCGAACTCGCTCTCATGCTCAATAGCAGCAGCACCTATGAAAACCTAGAGAAAAATAAACTGAAAATGCTTTTAATTTCGTCTCTCTCTCTCTCTCTCTCTCTCGATTTTCTTTAAATGTGTTGAGATTGTGTTGCTGTTATTGTTGTTGCTGCTGTTACTGGTGAAATTGTTGTGTGTGCTGAGAGTATTCAATAAATTGGGTCATAAACTAGTGTGTGATGATGGTGGTTTATAAACCAGCAAACAATTATTTTTAGAAGATAAAATTTAAATGTTTTTGTGATGAACACTGCTTTTGTATTTTTATTTCAAAAATAAAATGTTTGTTGGGTCACAGATCAAATTGATTTGTTCTTGGCATTTATTGTACATATGAGTACAGGCCATATGAATAATCTCTGTGTATGTGTGTGTGTGTGTATTTGTCTGTCTGTATTAAACAAGTTATGAATTTTGTATTTGTCAAGGCAAAATATCAACTTGAAACAACACAAAAAAAAAACCATAACATAATTTAGGGTGTTGTTGCTACTATTTAATCAATCTGCCTATGTATGTACGTATGTATGTATATGTTGTATATGTATGTATAACATGTACTACGTATATGATGATTTGTTTAATTTATTATTTTACTATTTGCCATTGCTTTTGGGTCATTATTTGCTAAAAATAAGAGAAGAAAAAAAATGAATTTTTTGTTGTATTTTTGTTGTTGTTATAGAGCTGCCTTAGTGATTAAAGTTGTATTTGACATAATATTTTAGATTTCGGTTGCTCATGTCGACGATGATGATGATGATGATGGTGATGGTCTATGCTTTTTACAGTCTGTCTCTGATGTACGCTCTCTTTTTTTTTTTGCTTTTGTTCGGTCCATTGTTTGTTATTCTTTGTCCTGTGATATATGACATGTGACAATGATACTGATGCTGATGATGATGAAAGATGACAAAATTAATAATGTCTTGAAATATGAGCATGTTGTTGTGTATCCTTCTTTCAGTTTTTCATTGACATTTCTCTACCTTGCTTTATTTTTTTTCTTTTGGTTTGTTTTCAAGCCTTGGGTGTATGATAAAGATTTGTATTCAAGTTTTCTTTGATTTTTTTTTATTCATTCATTTGATAATAAATTGTCGAAATCTCTTTTAACCAAATCAAGAAATACTTTTATAATGGTTAAGCCAAGTAAGCTTAGACAGAGAGAGAGAGTGTAAGTTAAATATTTATCTTTGTTATTGAAGTCTAAATTGTTAAGCACATATCATTAGATTAGATGACCTAAGGAGCAGTAGTTTATTGATTGTATACAATCTTTTCATTTTAATTCTTGCATTACAAATCTTAAATGAGTCTTTATCTTTAATACACAAAACTACTGCATATTTTCCAAATGAAAAGCTTTTCAAAATAACAGATACACGTGGTAATACATAGTCAGGAATATTTATGCTAAATATTTTCGATTTTTTGCATATCATAGCATACTTTTAGGTGGAAAATATATTTAATTTTTAAATTTAATAGAAAATTTCTTTTTCATTACGTATACTATGGATTTTACTATCTCCAAATCAAATTTTCTTTACAAATCCACAAACCTAATTCAGTTTATTTCGTTTCTTTATTTGTCATATTTGTTAGAATTTGGATTTAATTTTTTTTTTTATATTTTAAGTTTTTTAAGTTTTTGTTGAATGTATTTTTTTAAAACAATAAAAATTAAATTACATTTCCTTATGTTTTTGTCATTTTCTATTTGCTGGCTGAGAGATAAGAAGGAGAACAAAAGCAAAAAAAAAAAAAGAATTGAATGGAAAATCTAAAAAATCCAAATACCAACCATACCGTATATATTTTATTAAACCAAAATATATTTCCAACAAAAGCCATTACTGAAAGCCACAGGGCAGTTCTTTTAACTGGAAATATACGGAGAGATAGAGAGAGAGAAAGAATAAAACTCAACATAGAAAATTATGTTTTATGCCTTAAAGGACAAAACTGTCTAAAGCATTTTTAATAATATTTCTCCATTGCACCGCACCGACATACAATCACAATCTCCTTTCTTTTCCACTATTTGCATTAAAGCTAGAGAAAAAAAAATGAATTTTCAGGGTCCATTCAAACAATTTATTTTGAAATTATTTTTTATTGTTTAATTTCTTACACCAGAAAGAACACCGCAATCTCAAATCGATTTAAAAGCTTGTATTTATTTATCTATAATTCTATCTAGAAATAATAGAAAAGAAAATAAATGAAAAACCGATAAAACATTCAAAGGAAAACCATTTTTTTTCTTTTCATTTTATTGAGAGAAAGACAGCAAAAACTTAAATTTTTAACAAGAGGTTCTATATTTTTAGTTTTATTTCTCGTTTTGAAAAACATGAATAAAACATAAATAGGTGTGTCATTTCTGTCTTTCTTTTTTACCTTTTATTATGCTTTAGATACTTGTTTCCTCTGTTTGCCTTGTTTCCCTCTACACGCTGCTTTTGTGTTATGTTACAGCTTAAACACAATTTCGGTCCATAAGTTTTATTTACTTACCAAAAAAAAAAAGAAGAAGAAGAAAAAATACAAGTAGCTTTAGCAGTAAAAGCTGGTTGTTGTAAGTACTTTTGTCAGAACGCCTTAAAGTATGCAATATTTTGTTGAATTTTAAATAAAATATTTTCCTTAACATTTTCTACTGCTTGTCTTACGCTTCTTGTGCATAGCATTAGTAAATACCTACTCTGCAACACATACATGCATACATACATACGTAAATACATATGTACATACATACATACATACATACGTACTGCTGTTATGTAAGTTTGTATTTTGTTTTTTTTTTTCTGTAACGTAGCTGAAGGAGTTTGAAATTGCTGTTGAGAACATAAACTAATTTGCAATGTGGTTTTGGCGGTTTTCAACATAAGCTCTCTCATTCGTTCTCGTATTTTTTAATTTTATATATTTTTCGTTTGCTTTCTTGTTGTTCTTGTTCAAATAACATTTTTTAATATATTCCCTTTTTAGCATTGGGGAATATGTTTAATTTGCTGCTGTTCATATTGTTAAATTGAATAAATGTAAGTTGCAATTAAATTTGCTTAAACAAGTTTTATTGCTTCCTCTTATTATTATTATTTTTTTTTTTAGGACCCAAAAGTAGGCAACAAATTTATTACATTTAAAACTACACATTTTTTTCTGCAATTACAAAAGAAAATGTTTTTCGGTGCTTTAAGTTAATGTTTGTAATATTTTCTTGTAACTTTTTTCTGTACCTAAAAGTATGCAATGCATTTTATATTAAGTTAATAATCGCGTTTTAAAATGTCAAATTAAAAATATTGTTTTAAAAACCCTTTAAAATATCTATCTATTTACCTTTTAAAAAAGGATGCCACGCCCACAATTCATATAGAAAAAACAGCACTGACTAAATATTCCACTTTAGTATAAAATCTGGTTGCCTGAATAATCATTGAGGATGTTGTCGATATGTTCTCACCAAAACTAGCTTACCAAAGAGCTGCATTAATATTCATTTTCGAAGGTTTGCCTGCGCAAAGCACTCACCGAGTATATGATCGTCTCTAGTGTCGTCCTCCTCTTTCCGCAAGCTGCATTTTGTGTCAGGTGGCCACTTGAGTTCGAAATCGTGATATTTCATATAGTAGTGGCCAGTTGTAGTCACCGTATTCTATTAAGTATTGTGTTGGCTTATTAGGCGAGAGCCTGTGGTTCAACCTTTGGTTCAGATACCTCGAATAAAAAAATATTTCTTTCTGCGACTACCTCTTGAGGTTCCTTTGACAAAATCTCTGAGACTCTTGAGAGCATAGACAAATCACAAGATCCTGTATAAAAACCTTCAGTTTTTACGTGATTGTATTCAATGTTAACCAGGTTCCTTTTCGGTACAATAGAGTAGGCTTTACAAATTAAATGAATATTCTAAGCTTTTTTCGCCTAGATATTTGTGAGCTTCTCATACCAATTAGAATAGAACAATTCAAGGATTAGTGTAAAATGGTACAATGCTTCAAACAATTTTAAATGAATACTTGAAATATTGAGTACAAAAGTAAGCGGTCGCGGCTGTTAAAAATTTTAATGAAATACTAAATAAGGAATCCCACATTTCATCTTTTGAAATAGGTCTTTTAAAGTAATAAAATAAATTTTTTTTAGCCCACAAAGTAGGCAACATATTATAGGACTTATCCAACAGAGGAGCTAGTCAATATATAGGCACCAGATAATATTTAACCTTTTTTTTAAATTTATTGTTTTCAGTGCATTTACACGTTTCCGAAATTCTTAAAGCGAAAAGAAAAGAGTGTAGCATACTTTTGGGATATTTTTTTAAGAAATTATATTAAAAACAGTTGTATTTATTTTTTTATTCTAAAAGCTTTTCAATTTATATTCCATTTTATTTTATTTACCATGATTACCTTTTAAGCCAAACGCATTAGAAGGTAGAATTTGTTTTTTAGGCCAACAGTTCAAAGATTTGGTCCATATTTCTTAAGAGCCCAATTGTATGCAATCGTATTGAGTATTATACAATCAAGTGTTTTAGTTACAACATATACATACATACATACATACACATATATACACAAAAGGGACAGAACGGACAGTTTGGCGTAAAAAATGGGGGATAATCCTTTATCAATAATAAAGTATTTACAATAAAAGCCAAGTTGTTATTCTTACAGAGATCCAGTGTGAATATATAGAGGGGACATCCCATAGTGATAAAAATAAATCCCAATACAACTTAATAAAATATGAGCTCAGCTGAGCATTGGACAAAGTTAAGTGGAAAAGGTTTGGTTTTTTTTCTCTTCTGCTCCTACTATTTCTGATTGGGTTCTGCCAGTTTCGTTGTTAATATTTATTTATAAAAATGGATGAATAACTTTATAACTGTTATACAAAAAAGGTAAAGTGGTAAAGAAAAATGTAAAGCGTTTTTCTGTTTCCATTTTATTTTTCTTTATAAGCCAGCAATTTTCCTTAAAACACTTCAGTTTCATGTGGCATTAGAAGAAGGGAATGGAAGGGACGAAGAATAAGGATTGCCTGAGATGAGGAAATTTGATGTTGATTGTCAAAGGAGCATAGTTTCTTATACAATTTCTCTCTGTTGTGATGGCAAACAGCAATATTTGATAGACTGTGACTGTGGGACAGTTTTCTTCTTTCTTATTTTTTCCTTTTTTCTTTCATTTTATGATCGAAGTGAGGTATACATATGTATGTATGTAGATGGTGAGATGGTAAACATTTTCTTTATAAAAATGTAAATTTTGTCTTTGATGACATGACTGGTTGCTTCTATCAGGGTAAAGAGAGAAAAGTGTATGTAATTATTTTATGGAAATTTATTTCTATACAATATAAAGAAAAAAGAAAATGTCAAAAATTATAAGAGTTTTTCTTTTCACATTCAAAGTAAAACGTGTCATATTTATTTTGTTTACAAGTGTGCAAATAAATTTATAAGATAAACTTTCTGTTGTGAGTAGATTTTTTTGTTATTCAATATCTTTTTTTTTTCTTACCTCATCGATACAAATATTAATAGGACTACTACCCCAGAGACCTGGAGAGATTAAAATGCCTTAATTTCCAATAGAACCGTTTCGTTTTCAAACCAGTCACTTTCTTTTTAGATTCGTCTAATAAGCCAACACACTAGCTACTAGACTACGACGACTTATATTATTAATTTGATCCAAAAAATACTATGTTGTAATCAATGGTAAACTAATATCATCTTTTAGGCGTCATATTAATGTTTACAAATACCGTCTATACCATGATTTACATTAATTACATTAAAATGTTGTATTTTCAGTACACAATATGGAATTTAAATCATATTTCACTAATGATAATTCAATTTCTAGCCATATTATGTACGAGTAGCTACAACTAAAAAAAAAATTTAAATAAAAATTAACCAAAAAAAATAAGTATTTTTGTAAAACATTTTTTTCTAGCATTTATGAAACATATTTTAAACAAATAAATTTTGTTAGTAAATCATAATTACAAATTTTATTAGAAATGTGCAAATAAATAATTTTGTAATAAATATGCAATTTGAATGACCCTAAAAATAGGCAATGTTTTTTAAATTACTTCGTAGTAAATATAAATTCTCATTAACCTTTTTTTGTTGTCAATATTTGACCAAAGTTTACCTTTGGCCAAAAGATTACATTCAATTGCGCAACCATTAACATTTTTGAACAATAAATTCGATGCAATTGTCGATTTTAATATTTTATTGATAATTCGTTTGCAATATTATTTTAAATTTTTAAATGATTTGTATGGTGTTGTATTGTTGCAAAGAGAGCAAACAGACTAACTATTTATTCTAGAAGTTGCCAAACCAAAAATAAAAAGTAGAAACGGTAAATATAACATAGCTAGTCGGTAATTAGAAACATTGTTGCTTTGCAGCAGAATAACAGTGTAATCAATTTAATAATAATAATAAATAAAGAAATAAATTTTAAAATTGTATTGCTTTTGCATCCAAAGGAGATATACTTGTTTTTAACGGTTAGAAAAGTTAAATAGAAAAAACGTATTTCTCTATTTATAAACAGTGCACGCGCGCTAATGTGAACACCGCATTATATGAACACCGCTTAATGTGAAAAATTTTTTTTGCTTCATTGACGACTCTAAAAGATGAAAAAATGTAAAAAGCCCTATAATTTTAACAGAATTATTTTTTAATTTGAAACGTTAAAATTCTGTATTTATTAGCTGCGGGAATCCTCGTTTTAGGTGTACATATATATATGTATGTGATAGTACATCTGCTTGCATATTTATTCTTCAATTGCTATTTAGATACTGTGAAGAAAGTTTGTGAAGATTAAATTATAAAATGTGTTCTAAAAAATTCATAATGATATTTGTTTAAAAGATGGCATAATTCTGTTTTAAAGTTTTCGGTATTCGGAAATGTGAACAATTCGCAAAAGTGAACAACGCCAGTTTTAATTAGTTCACATTAGCGAGCGTGCACTGTATACCAGTTTGTACAGTATAACAGTTTAGGTTTGAGTTACTTTTCAGAAATATAACAGTTATAAATAAGTTTTTAACCTAGAACAAGTTAAGTAGGAAAAACGTTAAAAAGTTTTCTATTTATATATACCAGTTTGTACAGTATAAGAGTTTAAGTTTGATATATAACAGTTATAAATAACTTTTTAACCAGAACCTAACCTTTTTTCGAAAGTAATAATATTTTAATTACATATATTTTATTATACATACATTTATGTATTTTAGTATAACAGTTTTGTTAAACCATTATAAACTGTTATACTATTACAAAAAAAAAAATTCTAAAAATTTGTGATAAATTTCTTTAACTAAACTGTAACTATATAAAGGGTTAGACCCCTTTCAGTATTTAGTTTACATTACATATGCACATATTTTGCTGCTTTTAGTCAGTGAAAGAAAATATTACTTTTCCTATATTTCTTACTATTTTACAAAGTAATTGATGCGCTTTCAATGCGATAAGCATAGGTTTTAATCTTATTTCTTTCTGGCCAATTCAAATCTATTTATATTTATAGTTCTGAGCAAATGTGGTATTTAATTTAATTACATTAATTATAAAGTATTAGTGTTGTGCACTGTCAATTATTTAAAGAAATAATTTTTATTTTATTTTCTTTTATTTTATTTTTTTAGGTAAGTGACGATCTGCTTGCAAATGCCTTCAACCAGAATCAAGTAAGAATATGTTCTTTTTTAATTCTTTAGTTTTTTAATTTAATTTTTAAAGAATTATTAAAATTCTAAATTTTAAATCGATTATTGTAATAAAACTATACTCCTTCCTGGCTGTTCGTTAATTTTTCATTTGAATAATTGTTCTCAGACTTCCATCCAAAATCTTGCATATAAACACGTCAACGCCTCTTGACTGGCATGACAGATGACACTTTGTTGTTAGCTTTGTACTTTATGGATTGTAACCAATTCAGAACCTTACCTTAATACTACTGCAATAGCTGATTTCCTATATTGACGCACAAAATTCATCTTAAATATACTTTGCATAACAAAAGGGGTGCAAGTGTAGTTTTTTTATATGCAGTCTACTTTTTGGCAATAACACAAACAAACAACAATAAACACAAGCATACATTTAAGCTGACAACATCGTTATACATATACATATATGTACATATATACTATATGGAAAAGTATATGTATGTATCTGAAACAAAGGAAAGACTGACATTTCGAATTTACAAAATACCTGTTTGAGATATTGTTGTTACCTTGTAAGCACATAAACTATGTAAAGCATAGTTTTAGGAGCAAACGAGAAAAGGCAAGGAAAAGCACAAGTTAACAAAGGCATACTGTAATGACAAAATGTTTTTACCTGATGCCATATTTTTGTTTTGCTTTCGTTTCGTCCTAACACATAAATGTAAAACACCAAAATAATATGAAACAAGTTTTCTTTCTGTTTTTCTTTTCTTCTTTGTTTAATGGCATACGGCAAACACGCATAGTAACATGCATGGCATATTCTTAGTAATGAAAACTGCATACCAATACATACATATATGTATATAGATATATGTACACATGATATGGTATGATAAATCACCATTATCATTGTCATCATCAGCAGCATCTCAACATAACCATTATACCAGAGCTACATACATACATATATTCGTACATAAAGATAATCATCATTTGTCACCCATCTTGTGAAAAGATGAATCTGATGCTGCCTCAATCTATCTTTTCTACTAATTCACGCTACACTGCATGGCATGGCTTTTTGCAAAAGGTGAAGGATAATGTTGTTGCCTGTAACAAGCGACGTCTGCTATTTTGTAATACAGGTTTTTGTATATGATACGCTTTATATTTTCTTAGTTATAAAAGTAGAGCTGCAGTATTATTTGCTACTGATTACAGCTAAGAAGAGAGTGTGAGAAAAACAGAGTATTTTACTGCTGAACTGAACTACTCCTAAGGATTTCTTTGTGTGTGTGTGTGAAATGGCAAATTAGCTGACAATTGCTTTGTTGTCAAATTTTCCTGGTTTTTTTTTGCACTAGTATTAGCACCAAATACAAGAAATTTGTCTCAAAGAAACATTTAGTTTAGCGTTCTCAGAAAAATGAGAAAACACCCAAAAGTAGGCAATCAATTTTATTGTAGTATGCAAAGTAGGCAATAACTTTTCAATTATATTTTAAACATTTATTTAATTATTTTGTAAAATTTATTTTCCGAAATTAATTTTATGCACCTGCCAATTACTATGTAACCAATACACCGATAGTTATTGACAGTTGGCAAACTGTAATGGCTTTAAATATTAATGCAAATGCGAACATGTATTTGGAAAAATTAAGCTGGTATGTGTTTGAGGAGGAAACATGTCTCACTAATGATTGTGTTTTAGTAAAACCATGGATTTTTTGAAAGCGTTTGAATTACTAATTTTGATAAAAAAAAATTACTAAGGCAGCTAGCCCAATAAGTCTAAGACTTTTTGAATAAAACACAGGTTTTTGAACAAGCTCATCTCTAAAATCTTAAGAGAAATGAGTAATTAACTTCCATGGTAATGTTTCTCAAATCTTTGTCGTACGGATTCGAGTTTAAATTATAGCTCCTGTCACTCATAAATAAGATTAACGGGAACAGACAAGGTAGTCTAGCAGATAGAGATAGAAAAATCTTGATTGAGAGTTTAAAGATATGGCTGAGCTGCATATCAAAACTATGGGTAAACCTTATGGTCCAATACAACGACAATGGTATTATATGGACGAATAGAAAAGTAGGCATTTGGTTTAATTGTGTAGTGTTTGATTGCTTAAAGATCTAAAATTTTCTTGTGCCTTGTGTTTATTGCCGCCCTATTATTTGTGGAAAAGAGAGAGACTTATCCCTTTTTAAATATTCAATTCCGTCCAGCAAACATTTATTATTTCACACAAATGTATGCGACAACCAGTCAGTAAACCAACCACCTAACCCAGCTTATTTAATCAGGCGATAAATGTATTGGTAAATACAATAATAACAATAATTTAGATTTGTTAGTAACTGGCAAAAAAAACATAACCTCAAATACAAATACAATAATAACAACTACAACATCAACATGACTATACATACATATTTATTATATTCATAGTATTTGAGATGCTGCTCAAAAATGTCAATAACACTATAAACAATGGCCCATGTGAATGTATATGTATGTGTATGGTATACTTGTGTGTTTGTAACACACAGTTGCAACACATACTAAATATATGTATATCATGTAACAGAGACGGTAGAGTTCAATACTTTATCAAAAATAAGAATTGATGACTTTTTTTTGATTATTTAGAAAATGTACAATAAAATACATTATTTTTCTTGTTCTTCTTTTTCTTCATTACTACTGTCATTATTATATTGTATGAAAGAGTAAAGATAATATACATATTGTGTATGTGTATGTATGACTATATATATGTGAATGCCCTTTTTTTTTTGTTTAATTAGAAATGAACTCTGTGACATGCCTGAATACATTATTATATTGTATGTTGAGCAAGCACCATTACCACTACAAGTACCACAATCACTCTTTCTCTCAACATCTCACTCTCTCTCTCTCTCTGTTTCGTGTGTGCGTATACTGACTGCCTTTACAAGATTATTCTCACATTTAAATTGAGTAAAGCTTTCTTTTTTTCTCCTAATAACCGTTATTGCAACTGATGTTGTTGTTGTCGTTGTTTTTATTATTATTGTATTTATTATACAATATATTCTATTATTTATGCTTGAAAATCTCTCCTTTTTTTCTCTTCCATCCATCACTTTGCCATCTTAGTGTTGAGAGTATTACTTCTACTTCACACATACAGGCTTTTACGATTTACATGTAAATTTAGCCATAGTGGTTGTTTCAGATTGAAAGCGAGAGAGAGAGAGAGAGAGCGAGTTGTTTGTTGGTATTAAAGTCTTAGTTACAATATACATAAAATAAATAATTCAATATATAACACAAGCACTTTAACTCTTTCGCTTTCTCTCTCTCTCTCCTTCCTGCTGTTTAGAAACTGTAACATTTGAATAAAATTTGTTTTTATTTTTTTGTTTTAGTTACTCTCTAATAAATAATCAATAAGAGTGCAAAAAAAAATCACTAAACTTTACTTAACACTTTAGCCGAGCAGTGTGCATTAAGTTTGCCTAACTGAATTTCTATTTTAAAATAGAGAGCGTAAGAAATTAAAGATTTCTATTGAAAAAATTTAAAAAAATTTAAATTTCTCTCAATCTGTTGCAACAGTCAATTGTTTTTGTCGTAATGAGCATTTGAATGCTGATTTTCAATGTTGTTCCTATTGATGATGATATGTATGTGTATGCAAATTGAATAAGCATGACATTTGTCGCTATTGTATCGTAAAATACGAATTGCGTAAAATACATTAATTAGCATATTCATATAATTTTGGACCAAAACAAAAAAACATTTTAAATTACATCCATACCTCGCTTTGCGTCATTTCGCTTTGCGTTTTTCAAAGTAGCATCGCTGCTAAAATTAGTACTAATTAATTAACCACAGTGCGTCGTTAGATTTTCAAAGTTGCGTGGTTTTGGGTTCGAGTTTTTATTTTCTTTATTGTTTTAAATTTTTTGAAATTTTCTTTTTTTTTTTTCTAAAAGATGGCACGAATTTTGTTTCTAATTGCGCCATGCTATCAAAACTTGGAGATTCACTTTCTAACTGAAAATAATACAGTTTTATTTTCATTTTTTATAAATTAAGTGAATTATTTATTTTGTTTTAATTGATTTTTTTATATAACTTTGTTTTTTAAATGTTTACTTTGTTCAATTTTCTTTTTAAAAAGTAGAATTTCCGTAACCCTGGAAACTTTCTTCGATCTTTATATGGTTTGCTATAGGAAATCAGAATTCACTTTACGTCGTTTCAATTTGCGTCGTGGTTACGTTCCAAAAAAGTGAGGTATAAATTAAAAATGTACAGATGTTTGGTCATTACAACCCTTCAGTCAGGATTACGACCTAGTTTCTCTCACCAATTACGTTGTGTGTTTTAATTTTATACATGAGTGGTGGGACCTACAGTTTAAAGTCGACTCCTAACGACAGATTTTTGAGAAGAAATACTTTTTGTATTTTGTTTTGACGTTTGGCCTGGGGCTCTAACCCTGGATTTACGTCTAATAAGCCAACACACTACCTACTAAACTACGGCGACTACAGAAAGTACAGATGTACATTTCTAAAAATAGAAAGAAAAATAACTACATTACGTGGAAAATCCACGTAAGATAGAAAAGAAAAAAATACCAATCAAAAATCAACAATCAGGTTGCCAGACTACAAATAAATTTCGTATAAACAGAACGAAAAGTAATGTTGGCAGTTCGTAGTAGTAGAAAGTGTGGACTATACATATACACGATAGTATTGAACGCTGTTAACTTTGATGGTTGTTGGAAAAGATTCATGTGTTATGAATTAAAAACTGATTTTAAGAGAAATACTTTCTTAATTGGTCCCTTTAGTAAGGTTTACAATCTAGCCTATCACAAACTAGTTTCTCACAACATCCATATTATGTGTGTGCTTAATTTCTCCCATAAGTGGAGGGACCTACGAAAAATTTCAGTCTGGCAGCAACACCTCTTGAGCAAGTGTTTTACCCTTATGAGGAAGAATATTTACAAAATAAATTGTTGGTTGCAATTACATATGGCAGACATATCATACCAGAACCGATTACAGTAGACCAAATTCAAATAAAGCACATGAAGAGAACGAAAAACATTTTGTGACAGGCCTGTCTTACTTAAAAGAATGGAAAGATAATAATAAACAAAGTCAGTGGTGAGAATCGTATATAGCAGCATTGCAGAGTTACATATTTTAAGGTGCTAAATTTCTAACGCAGATTTTTAGCTATATTTTAACTTTAATTCCGTATTTCTAATTAGATGCTTCCTAGGTAAATTAATAAATAAAAATAATAAAAAAAAAAATAAAAAGAGATGAGATGTCGAAGAAAACATAAAATCTTGTGCTGTATTGCAAAATAAATTAAGAGTAATTTAAAAAGTGCAGCATACTTGAAGGCGTACTTAATAAAACCCTATTTTTGCTTTAGTTTTTACTATTTGTAAAACCATAAAATTATCTTCGACATATAATTTCTAATCCACCACAACGTTTATAGTTCCAAACCCCTTAGCAACAAACTGCGTAGATTATTATTTAACTTAATTAGCGTAAAATCGCTTGTCTGTAGTACTAAAAACGGAAAATGAACAAAAAAGAAATTTTTCCCACACCTCAGCCGCCTTTTTATTCTCCATCGTCGTTGTTTAAGCCTTTAAGTTTCATCCTGAAAACATGCCATACCATGATGTGAATGTACTACTTTTATGCAAAAAAATTTTTTTTAAAACTACTGCATATAGACAGGCTGAAGGAAAAGAAAGAACAAACATATGTTCGAATGACAGAGACTATAAAAACAATAAATTCAACGTCATTGGAAATGGTATACTCTGTGGTGTAGTTGAAACGTCAAAACAGGCTCAAAAAACAACCACAACAACAATGCTGAAAAAAAAATGAAAAACAAAAATCTATAAGAACAACTCAAACATGTTCACATACTTTAAGGCTGCTTTTGCTGCTCCTATCAGGATTTCATACTGTTTTTATAGGAGAGGAAAGAACAAAAATTTTTTTTTATTAAACAGAAGAAAAAACAACTACAACTACAACATTATTGTGACATAAACTGGGCCAACAAGGTATTTATAACCCACATATATCTCAACAACTGCTCGTATATAACAGACATATAACTATTATCATACCCAGCTATACATATACATATATATGTACATATATATGTATGTATACCGACTACTCTATATAAAATATATATTATTTTCCCATATTAAAGAGTGTAACATAAAGTGGTTTTCTTTTCAAAAAACAATAATACATAAGGCTCCTTAAAGTATGCAATTGATACGCCATCACTTTTCCCTTTTTGGTGTTCTTATGATTTTGAAATCTGTAAAGGCCACATTACTTATCCCTAACGTGTTACGTAGTCTGACTTTTGGCTTTTTTTTTTAATTCAAAACTCTAACTTAAGTTGCCTTTACGGTTAACCCTCTATGTTGAGTATATCTTAAGGCATAAGAGTCTTATTATTATGTGTTGGTGGCTTGTTTTCATATGGCACTCTTTGGTTTTTTCCAATAGTTTTTTTTTCCATGTTTTTTGATGTCAACAAATGTTTTTCTTTTTTTGTATGAATAAAATAAAGAGAATCGTTGTGATTAAAAAATTTAAAAAATAATTTCAAAAGAAATTGAAAACATTTAAAATTGAATATAAAACCCTCATTAAAGCGGCATTTAATAAAGTCCAATTTAATTGATATGGATATCAAAGAAGTATTTAATGTCTTTCAGAGAAACCTTTAATTTCTAGTATTCTCTTTATGGCGAATTCCTTTTTTCTGATTTGATTGAAATCATATTCATCCATCATCCATCATTTTAACCTTGTAAAGCTTTTGAAAACAGTCGAAATCAACTTAAAAATCATTTTACCCTTTTTGACTTATGCACACTCCGGTACACAATCCTTCGCGCATTTAATTACAATTGATGACAATTACACATACACACAGACAGAACATTGCAAGTAATAATGTAAAGCGTGCATTTGTATTAGGAGTCTCCGCCCTTGCTCTCTCTCCCTCTCTCTCAGCCAAATGCCAATAATATGATGTTTTGTGAAATAATCATCACATGCTAATGGCACATATCAAACATGCATACATATCAATACTTAATTAAACATTTTTAAGTAGACAATATTGAATTAAAATCTAAATGATATGCATGCTCAACATAGATTATCATCATCATTGTAATTATCATTAGAATCATAGTGCTGATGTCTGTGATGATAACGATTGTGTGATGATAAGAAAAATGTTTGTTTTGAATGGTGAGTGATGATAATACATCATTGACTATCACTCCGGAGGAATAGTAATGTGTGCATAGAAAGCTGACTGGCTGGAATGGATGGGTAATCATACATTTTTTTTCGTGTATTCCATGCTACAAATATTGATTGGTTAGAAATAATGCATCAAGAGCCGCATGTACAGTAAAAAATTATTGAAATCATATAAACCGACTCCAATATTTGAAATTAAATTTTAATGCATACGGACAGTGTTACATTCACTCGAGTACACCAGTTCCTAATTGAATGCAGTTGACAATATTGCAATGCAATAATTTCCATGATAATGCAATATTTTTTAAAGTAACAAAATTCATCGCCCTAAATTATGCTACAGTTTTCAAATATCAGTGAATAATTTGTTGAAAAATTGAATTTTTAATTTGTTAGACTCGTGTGTAATCATTTGGTTTTGGTATTACAAACGAGCCTCTAAATGTTGACAAACTTTTTGGATTTTCCGCCTCTTAACCAAAAACAAACAAATTTCTTCTGTCAACAGGAATCATTTGGTTTTGGTATTACAAACGAGCCTCTTAATGTTGACAAACTTTTTGGATTTTCCGCCTCTTAACCAAAAAGAAACAAATTTCTTCTGTCAACAAGAATCTGGCCGTTGGATTTCGTTAAAATTAGAACCAATTGCACCCTTTAGTTTGGCTTTTAACAGCCATTGATAACAGACTATTGCGTAATTTGAATGGAATGGAATGGAATGGAAAAAAGGCAATTTTGTGTGCCAATTAAACATTAATTTTTGCAGGAAAAAATCTAACGATGAACCATGACCCCTTCCACCATCAAATTCGTGGCGTGAAAAATGACGATCATTCGCCCGAAACTGAAAAAAATTCAAAAGATTCAAGATGTTATGAAAGCCTTAAGCATCTCACATGGCTCAGTGGTTTCAATTTAGAATTTTATCCACAAGATGGGTGCTGTGTTTGCTAGCAACAACCACCCAAATAGTTGGTGAGTCCAAGTGAATTGAAACCAAGGAAGGTCAAAGTGAATTTGTCAGTAAAGTAGTGGCGAGTAAAAAAAAAACACAAAAATTACATCCCTTGTGTACAGACCGCTCCATTATCCGTCCTTATGTCCGGATTTAGTATAGAGGTACTATTTCTGGTTTCCAAATCTAAAGAGAACATAAATCCACAGTGAAATACTAAAAAAAACTGTATATACTCAAGCCAGAATTTGTTGTTAAATAAATAAATTTTCTTAATAAAAAGATCTGTGTTGCATAAAAGTTCACGAATTTATTGTCCACCAACATTCAATGAATTGAATACAAAGTATTGTCTCAAAAGGTTCTTAATCTGAATTCTTATTTTTATTTATTGTTCGATTTCACATTGTCAATCGAGGTTGAAATGTTCGTGCATATACAGTTTTCAAATGAACTCAATAATTTTATTTTTGTTTTGGTTGGAAAGCATTTTCCAATTCGTATGTAAATTTTTGCTTCAAAAATGCATGGAGAATTTTTAGAATGAAACATAGTTGCCCAAAGCCAGTCACATATAAAGTGTTTAATGAAATAATAGCAGTCTGAACTATTCTGTATTAAAATGCGTTATCATACATACATACATACATCGTTCGTTATTACAACCCTTCAGGTCAGGATTACCACCTAGTTTCTCACGCCACTTATGTTGTGTGTGTTAATTTAATACATGAGTGGCAGGACCTACAGTTTATAGTCGACGCCGAATGGTTCTTGAGAAGCTTTTTCAATGAAAAAGAATTTATCTGCCCGTTAAAATCCTCCCTTTAGTTAACGGCAAGTTGTAATAATGGCCCTTAGAGTTTTTGCCCGAAATCTGCTGAGAGGCAGTCGCCGAAGAAATATTTTTTCATATTTCGTTTTGTTGGAAATATCTGACCTCGGGTCCGATGTTATTTTCAACAGAATTTTTTTAGTTGCAATGACAAAGCTACATAGAAAAATTACGAAAGATAGAAAATATAATACAATAATATCTCAACTGAAAACTTCTTGAAGTTGTCAGAGTGTAAATAAATGAAGTATTAATAGAGCGAAGGGCCTCGTTGAAGGTTAAGTGTATTAAAAACGCAACAAACATATACACGCTGCATTTCTCAATTGCTGTTACAATTAATTTTTTTTCCAAAAAAAAAAAAAAAAAGAAAAAGAAAAAAAACCAGATTTGGTAATCAAAATCAATGTGTATGTTAAAGGAGTTCACCTTTCACCTCGGGTTTAGAAATAAGAAATAGCCATACCATGCTGCATTCGGTGAATGATACGAATGAGATGGCAACTCGTAGCCTAATACAAGACTTTTTCTATGAGTTTCAAATCACACTTTATATTTTTAGAGGAGTCAACTGTCACCATGTTGCTGCCCTCATAGGCGAGAAATTAAAAAAGTCACACCAACATCATTTTATTAAAAAATATAAATTTTTTTAGAGTATTTAGCAATTCAGTAAACATGATGGTTGACTATAATTGAAGTAATTTAATTGCCTGCAATTCTACTTTATCAACTTCTTCCACGATTGCCGTTTAATAGGTTCAAATAACAATACCAACTCACTCGATTGCCCTCATACATCTTGATTCCACCTCTTTATATGGATTTCCTGACTTAAGAGCTTCATATGCAAACATTTTTGTCAATAAATTTTTTTAAAAAAAATCATTAAAAAAAATTAATATCAGCTGACCATATTGTTTACAAATTTAATTATCCTGCTTTTATTTTGCCCATCACTATTAATGTATAACATCCACATCTATAGACATACTGCATATGTATGTATGCGAAGGTTTTACATTGTGTGCGTGTATAGAATTGTAATGGTGTTGTGTGTACATACGTATATGCTGATAATTCATTTTGGGCTTTTGTTGTTAATTTTGTTATTGTTATTACCATTCATCTGGTATTTGTTACTGTTACTATTGTTGTTGTTGTTGTTGTTGTTGATTTTGAAATTTGAACTCATTTTGTAGTATTATCACATCTAATCATAGAGCCATAAACAAACAATATCCTTCATTAGTTTTAAACTTTGTTATCTGCACTCCTCTCATAGTCTTAATTCTTCTCACTCTATGTGTCTCTCTCCCTCTCGCTGTTTGTCTTTATGTATACACGCACACAAGTAATGCCTATTTCTCTCTTGCTCTCTCTCTCTCTTTATACATTTGATTTTAATGAATAATATTAACAGAGATGAGCTATAGATTGTCATTCTCTCGTTCCTTCTCTAGTTGTGTTAAATACATATCTACTGTTTGTATGCGTGTGAAGTGTGTATATGTATGCTTGCCAGACTGTGTAATTTGCATAAATAATATGTTTTTATGCTATTAATTCCTCTTTCTCTCACACTTGAACATTTTTGCTCTTCCATTTTATATTTTATATCCCGAAATTATTTGCATTTTTTTTATTTTTTTATTGTTGTTTTTGTTGATACGAGGATGTGCAACGTGTTTGTTTTAATATTATTATAAAATTTTGTTGAAAATAATAAAATCAAAAGCAGCAATAATAGCAACCAACAGCAACGACCACAACAACAACAACAACAACAACAGCAGCAGCAGCAAGCAATAGCAAAAGCTTTAGGAATAAAACGTGATTTGTAAAACATTAAAAGGATTTGTTGGTTATTAGTTTGTCACATTGTTGTAGCTGTCGTTGCTGTTACCAATTTATTGTCGAGTAAAAATTTTAAATCATTTGCATTGAGTTATCCTTTCTCTCTCTTTCTCTCTGCATAATGTTGCTTTTAAAATAAAACATTATTAAGAGAAGAGGGTTTTTATTAAGAATTTTATTTTAACATTTTAGTTAGCAAAGGGGATTTAAGTTTTCAAAAATAGTTTCCATTATTTTGGTAAAAATTTAAATTAGAAAAATATTTATTAATAATAAATTAAGACGTTTAAAATATAAAAATTAAGAAGACATAAAAAGAAAAAAATCAAATCATAGTGAGACCACAGTTATAGTGCAGTGCAATCCATAAGATCTTTTGTTTTCATCTAGTTTACAACCCTTTAATCAGGATTACGTCCCAGTTTCTCATAACACTTACGTTATGAGTGTAAATCCTTATACATGAGTGGCGGTCCATGCAGTTAAAGTCGTTTCCGAGCGACAGATTGTTGAGAAACTTTTCATGGCAATTTTTTTTATTTACTCTCAGAGTTTTTGCCAGAAATCTGCTGCAAGGAAGTTGCTGAAAAAAATATTTTTCGCATTTTATTTTGTTGAAGATGTCTCATCTGGGGTTTGAACCGTGTTCTCACCTCCAATAAGCCAACACACTATCTATTAGACTACAGCGATCTAGTTTATAGTTTTATGTTTATCTAGTCTACTTCCCTAATGAGTACCTATCGAAAGGCTCCACATAATAATCGTATATGTTGCGCTATTGCTGATGCCTGCAGACATAATCTCTAATCTTCCACATCCGCCATTGTCATCCAATTAACAATGACGCTCAAAAAATACGTTCACAGTTTCAAGACCGTTCTGTTATAATCGACAACATACGAGCAACGCCTAAACTGGTAACTAATCATCTCTTGTGGGTGGCTAAGTCCCCTTTAAACTTTCTAGTGTTCGAAGCATTCGCATAAAACATCTCTAAGAAATAAACATTTTAAAATATCGATACAACACTGAGTAGGCATTCTACATGAGTAGAAATTTTTAGAAAAAATTTGAAAATTAATCTTGAATATAATTTTCTTAAAATAAACCTGCTACTGCGCCTAAAGATATTCTAAAGAATATGCGATGTATTCCTACAATTTTACGAATTGAGAGATTCGATTCTTCTCTAAATTAAGAATTAAATCATTGCAGCTATAGTTTTATACAAAAAATTGCACTGCAAAGATTTAAAAACAAGTTTAATGCGCCTTAAAGTATGCCAAACTCAAACCTTATTGAAAAAAATCAGTTTTAGATAAAGTAATAATACACGAAGTAGACAAACATTCTATATACTAAGTATTCTTTCTTAGAATTGCTTTTTTTTTTCTCTTAAAAAGAAATTCTGCTGAATATAAGAATTTTACCTGTACAATGTGCAAAAACAAAAAAAAAAAACAAAAAAAAAATGAAAAGAAAATATATTCTTCGAGTGATTGTATAGTTTCCTCTTCAATCAACTTGAAATAAAAAAAGAATAAAAAGAAAACCTAACAAGTGGTTTACTTTGGTTTCGTACAATTTCTCTGTTGTTATTTTAAACCTAAACGTCTTGATGAAAATAACAAGTACAAAGAACATATTTCCTCTGTTCGAAAGGTACTTGTCGGAGAGGTACTACAAACATACGTACGTACACAGTTTTATTGTTTTTAAAGCCTACTTAAAGTGGGCTTTAGTGTTTCTTTTTTATTTTTGTCCTTAATAACTCAAGTAACAAGAGTAGCCGTAATCATAATGATACCTACACACAGTTTCCGTCGATATCCTTCTATTCGTTTCATGTGCTAGTCAATAACCTTGAATTAAATAAAAAAAAAAACAATGAAATGTTTGTAATGTTAACGACAACAACATGTTGTTAAGTTACTTACAACAGACCTAAAATGGTGGTCTCAACAACCACAGCCAACTGTATGTTTGTGACATTAAATCGAAAAGAAAATATGCGTCACGCATTAAAAAGCTAGTAAGCAGCAAACGGAGAGAGAGAGAGAGAGAGAGAGAGACAGAGAGATAGAAAGTAAATACTAAGGGTCCGAAGGACCATTTTATTAAGGCTTAACAAAAAAAAATTTTTTTTTTGAAGTTTCAATTTTATGGGACTTCAATGCGGATGAAGGTCAATAATAAAAATAAAACGAAATTGTATACATATGTATGTACTTGCACTTGTATAGAGAATTATGTTGGTTTTAAACCACTTATTGTAGATTTTGTTTTGGCTCTTGTACAATATTCTCTACAATATGTTGTATCATCTTTTGTGCCCACTCTCTCTTCCAAACAACTTCTGTAATAGCTACTATAAGTACTTTAAAAAAAATTTATTTAACAAATTATGGTATTTATTTAATATAATATTGTATGTATGTATGTATGTTTGATTTCATTCATTCCCTTTTTAGTTTCTTTTATTCCTCTTTTTGTTTATAAGTGGATTTGTGTTTTTATTATTTTCATTTGTGTAATAACAGGCTTTTTATAAATTTGAAGCATACTTTAGGGATAATAATAAGTTACCTTACTGAAGAGAAATTAAAGTCAACATTTTGTTTGTATTGATTTTAGTATTTGACTTGTTGAAAAATATTTATTTAAAACCTATTAAAAATGATATTGGAGCAATAATATAGGAAATAATAAATAATAATAAAAAAAATACCACTCTATGAATTATTGATATTTGTACATATGTTTATACATACATACGTATGTATGTGTTGTTAGATTTTTAGCTTTTAATTGGAATTGAAATTGTAATTACTTTTTTAAAGAAATTATTGCCTTTAAATTAACAGATTTCGGCCTGTTTAACACAGCCTTTCAAGCAAAGTGTGTGAAGATAAATTTGAATTTGAAAACCCAAGACGCAATCCATAAATTTTAGCAGCGCCACATTTAGCGTTAACAGTGCAAAATTTGCTGTTAACAGAGCAAAAATTGCTCTTAACAGAGCACTGTTAACTGTTTAACAGTATCAATCTGAACAAGGTTACTTGTTTAGAAGCTAATTTTAGGGCATATACTAGGTCTCTGAGTACCATATCATACTCAAAGGAGTGTTCCAAGGCCTCATAATACAATAAGCAATATAGTCATATATAAAGTGATATGGTATTGTTGAAATTGGCTTTGCCAAAATAAATTTTTTAATTGAAATTTCTCTAGAAGATCATTGGCCATTTGGGAACATATAAGAAATAGTACACCATACAGACTATATGCAAATGATAGTCCAGAGGGTCCTCTTTCCAACCATGGTAGTGGGATAGCTGAAATAATTTTGTGAGTCGAGATTTTGAATTTTAAAAAAATCGATTATTGGCATAAAATATATGAAAATTCTCTAGAAGATCAGTGGCCATATGGGAACATATAAGAAATAGTACACCATACAGACTATATGCAAATGATAGTCCAGAGGGTCCTCTTTCCAACCATGGTAGTGGGATAGCTGAAATAATTTTGTGAGTCGAGATTTTGAATTTTAAAAATATCGATTTTTGGTCAAAAATATATGAAAATTCTCTAGAAGATCAGTGGCCATTTGGGAACATATAAGAAATAGTACACCATACAGACTATATGCAAATGATAGTCCAGAGGGTCCTCTTTCCAACCATGGTAGTGGGATAGCTGAAATAATTTTGTGAGTCGAGATTTTGAATTTAAAAAAAATCGATTTTTGGCCAAAAATATATGAAAATTCTCTAGAAGATCAGTGGCCATTTGGGAACATATAAGAAATAGTACACCATACAGACTATATGTGGGTTCGAATTTATCTTCACACACATTTTCAAGCACCACTGCTTCTTGAATGCCTTCGACAATTGGTCGCACACAAATCGATGACAGGGCTTTCTCAATTTTGTCCTTGGACTTCCACAAATCTCCGCAACAAATACACGTCTTGCTGGGACAGCCTCTAACATTCAGCGCAACCGCTGGCTGTTAATTAGCTGCACAATGTCCATGTCGTTGAGGAGTTCATACAGCTCATTAAGATGGACAAACCATCAACAACTCGCTATGGACCGAAGATACAGGACTTTTACTCCTAAGTATGCTGTATCGGCGCTTGATAGTGTCCATGCTTCTGCGCCCTAAAGAAGCTCGGGGAGGATGAGCGACTAGAGTACAACTTCCGTCGTACGAGATAATTCTCTACTACTCAATCGTTATAGAAATCATTGTAGCACCTGTTGGCAACAGTGATTCTGCTCTTGATCTCCAGGAGGCATCATTTTTGCTGGTAACGGCGGAGTCAAGATAAATAAATTCGCTGACAACATCGAAAGTATAATTATCGGTCGTAATCAGGGATCCGATGCACGGCATGTCCATACTTGTCAACAACATATACTCGTACTTCGTCTTGCCGTCATTGGCGACCAATTCCTTTATTTAAATTTTAATTTAACAACACATTATATTTGTTCACAAGTTTATGTATCTTGTTCGTTTTACTACAACTGTCAGACAAAGTTACCGTTTACTATGTTTATAGTTGGCAACTTCTAGAATCCCACGATAGATTAGTTATTGTTATTTGCTTTTCATGATTTCTATATTTCACCATCGTTCTCTATATACACTTTTTGTTCACTTAATTTGATATTTCTTTAGCCTTATTCTCGTAATGTTTGAGTTGTCTTTTTAATGTTTGTTCTTAAATTACTGTTTCTATAACAAAATTTTGCTGTTTATTCGCTCTTCGTAACAGCGTATTTGTTCTATTTTATATAAAATGAAATATGCTAAAAGCATAAATTTTTTTATGCAAATAGTTTAAATATTAAATAAGAAATATGTTTATTTAATTGCGTTAAATATGAATAATTTTGGGTTGTTCTAATATTTTTCCAAAATTACATTTTATTTTAAAATTTATTTTCGAAATCTTCACTAAATCGTTTTTCCATTGTTTATAATTTCAACATTTTAAATAATTTATTTCAATAATTAACGAATAATAACTGCATATTTTTTGGCGTCACAACTGTATACACAAATGCACATATACAGTTTTTTTAAATCCGTTTCAATTTAAAGTCTAATTTTAGGCATTTCTTTTATTATTATTGGTGGCTTATTTGTATTTTATCGATGCTTGTTTTGCATTCCACCAAAAAAATTAAATTGAAAATGTTCATTTTTATTTTAAATTTATGACCATGTCATAAATTTTATTGCATATACAATTTGCGTGATTTTTTTTTATCCTTTCTGTTTGGTTACATACCATATTATTTACAAATTATGACTTTTTCCCTTTTAATTAGTGCTGTTGTCATATGGCCAACAATATAAGCAATGTTGTAAATTCGACAATAACTACAACAAAGCCAATAATAAGCTGGCAACATTGTACAATAAATGATTATTTATTTAAAAACATGCATATTTTATGCAATAAAATTTGTTTAACAGTCAAAAGTGCACAAAAGTTTTCGACAATTGTTTATTCTCTCTGTCTCGCTCTCTCGTTTCTGGACAATGCGGAAATTGTTGAAATAAATCATAATGACCTCACACTCTCGGTCATACATACACAGCACACGCGTTGATATTTTGAATGAAGTGTGAGAGTGAGTCAGAAAAAGAAAATTACATAAAATGGTGGCATATTTATAGGCAGAATTTATTTGAAAGGAAAATCTAAAGCATACTTTTAAGGATCACATTCACATATAAAATGTTTTTAAATTTATCTCGTGAAAACCAAGTCTCTCAGTTATTCGTTTAATAATTTCGCCTCCCAGTTAAAAATTTTTGTTCTAAAAAGAAACTACGGACTGGAACCGTTCAACACGTGTTGTACACTCGGCCACAAAAGTATACATACGGTTAACAATTTTCAGACATTTTTTACCAATCCGTTTCGTTGTCTGACAACTTTCCTCGATTTTAAGACGGTCTTGGTTAAAAAATTTCTGAAATTTGTTTCTTCGAGTTTAAGACGGTCTTTTGCATTGGTTCAGAAATTTGTGAAATTTGTTAATCGGATGTATATTTTTGTGGGCCTGTGCAGGGCCACAATTCAGTTCAATGTCAGAAATTTTTTAGCCAATGCAAAAAACTGTCTTAAAATTGAGGAAACTATAAAGATTTTCAACGAAAATAATGGATTGGTTAAAAAATTTCTGAAATATGTTAACCGTACATATACTTTAGTAACTGTATGTACATTGCCACTGTACGTGAACACTGTAATCATTATCCCTTACATGTTTGTAACGTTCATCATAGACAAAATCTGCACCTGTCAGTCTATATACAGTCATAGATGGTTCTCTTAAAGATGGCACTAGTCAGTGCTGGAAGTTTTTTATGATCAAAAACTGACCAAATCTGCAGCAACATAGCAGGTGTCGCTTCCACTAAAGTCCCAAAGTTGGCGAAACATCTTTTTCTGATTCCAAAATATTTCAACCGATTCCAGTGCTTTTTTTAATACGTCATATACAGGCATTTTTCACGCTATCGAATTAGTGTGGTTTCGTTGTAAAATAGGGTCTAACGATGACCTTTGCCCTCTACCTTGTATTAAAGGTTTTTTGTTTCATAGTTGAATATAACACCCATTTGGAGAAAACTTCCCTTAGTTATGAAAGTGTATAACAAAGTCTCAGCTTCTTGCTTCTAATAGGCTTCTAGGGTCATAACGGAAGTTTGTGTAAAACGACACCAAAATATAATTGAATTTCTGGTATATTTGCAGTGGTTCTGTTGTACGAATTATAAGCATATTTTAGGTGTTTAGTAAATTAGAAAATTTTAAAATCGGAATGTAAATTAAAATTAAAATAAAATCAAAAGCCTACTTAATGTTTTTAGATATTTCAGATTTTGCAACAAAAATACTGAGAAACATTTGAAATTAAAATTTATAACATTTAAAGCATACTTAAGGGCTGGGCTTGGAAACTAATTTTTTTTATTTTTGATAAAATATTTTTCTATTGTTAGAACACTTATAATTCTCATTTTTGTATATAAATATGTACATATATTTTCTGTTGTTATTTTACTTTTCTCCTGCCTAAATTTATGCCATAAAAGTTGTATATTGTATACCAGAGTTGAAATACACTGGTGGCCAAAACTAAAGCAACTGACATTACACTTTGATATTTTAGCAAATATGTTCCGCTAAAAAGGTTAAAACTGGATGATTTTTGGTTTTTATGTTTACACATTATTCAGACTAAACGTAAATGCAAAAAAATTATAATCAATTTACTTAAAATATTGCTTTTCTTTCAAAATAACGAAATAACCATAAAATTCTAGTGGTCAAAACTAAAGCAACTTTCGTACTTCTGTAACAAAACTTAAAAATTAAATTAATAGTCAATAGCGTAACCCTTATTTTTAATGACGGCAGCACATCTACGGGGTGTTGAATCAATTAGCCTCTTAATTTGATCTTTAGAAATGCTGTTCCATGCGTTCTGGATACGATTAAAAATGGGGTGTTTATTTGTCCCTAAATCCCTTTTTATTTTGCGGTCAACTATGCTCCAAAGGTTTTCAATAGGGTTAAAGGTCTATCGATTAACCTAGCCACCCGAGAACAATTACTTTTGATTGACTCAACCATCCCTTAACAAATTTTGAAGCATGATTTGGGTCATTGTCATGTTGGAAAAGCCAAACCAGTGGCATGTTCTCTTCTGCGTATGGCAGCATTACGTTTTCCAACAGATTTTTATAAACAAATCGATCCATTTTTTCAGTAATTTGGTAAATTGGTCCAACTCCATCGTATGAAAAACAGCCCCACACCATTATTGAGCCTCCATCATCTTCTACCGTTCCTTTACAATATTGCGGTTTAAGGCGTTAACTTTTTGGTCTCCTTACGGTGAAGTTCTTCATGTCTGAAACTTTTATATTGAATTTGTATTCATCGGAGAACAATATGCTTCTCCACTGAACAGGACTCCAACCAATATGGGCCTTTCCAAATGCTAACCTGGCTCTGCGATTTTTCTGGGAAATAAATGGTTTCTTTGATGGTTTCCGAGCATTTAAATCTGCTTCTACAGCTGTAGAGTTGGACCAATTTACCAAATTACTGAGAAAATGGATCGATTTGTTTATAAAAATCTGTTGGAAAACGTAATGCTGCCATACGCAGAAGAGAACATGCCACTGGTTTGGCTTTTCCAACATGACAATGACCCAAATCATGCTTCAAAATTTGTTAAGGGATGATTGAGTCAATCAAAAGTAATTGTTCTCGGGTGGCTAGGTTAATCGATAGACCTTTAACCCTATTGAAAACCTTTGGAGCATAGTTGACCGCAAAATAAAAAGGGATTTAGGGACAAATAAACACCCCATTTTTAATCGTATCCAGAACGCATGGAACAGCATTTCTAAAGATCAAATTAAGAGGCTAATTGATTCAACACCCCGTAGATGTGCTGCCGTCATTAAAAATAAGGGTTACGCTATTGACTATTAATTTAATTTTTAAGTTTTGTTACAGAAGTACGAAAGTTGCTTTAGTTTTGACCACTAGAATTTTATGGTTATTTCGTTATTTTGAAAGAAAAGCAATATTTTAAGTAAATTGATTATAATTTTTTGCATTTACGTTTAGTCTGAATAATGTGTAAACATAAAAACCAAAAATCATCCAGTTTTAACCTTTTTAGCGGAACATATTTGCTAAAATTTCAAAGTGTAATGTCAGTTGCTTTAGTTTTGGCCACCAGTGTACGTGACCTTTTATTTTCCAAGAAATGCAATAGAATTGTACGATACTTTTATTTTCTTTATTTACATTTTTATGTGGCATTGTAGTATTCTCAATATTTCTTAATTATTTTAGCGTTAACCTAAAATTAAAATCTTAGACATTTTAAAAGCATACTTTTGGTGGTTGGTAGTTATTTTATAATAATTTTCAAATGGCTTTTTATGGTATTTAAATTATTTAAAACACACACACACACACACACAAATTATTACGCAGTGACCTTAACTAACAGAAAAATATTTTTTAACTAAATAGTGTTTGAAGAAAAAAAACTAAAGCATACTTTGGGGTTGTAGTTGTTGTTGCTACTAAAATAATGCGCAATTTTTTCATGGTATTGTTGTTTGGGGTCATAATTATTTTTGAATTGTTTCATTTCTTTTTAACATTAACATTTAATATCCCTTTCCGTTGCTTGCTAGCTAGCTAGCTTTCCTCCTGTTCCTTTTCTCTTTTACTTTCTTCTTGATCTTTTTTTTAGTTTTACTTTTATTTTATTTTTTGTTCCTGTGTTTAAATGTTGTAATTAAATCCTTGAGAGTAGGCCTTTCTTTTTTGCTTGCTTTTTTCAACTTTATGTTGTTTTAAGTATTGCAATTTAAGTTTCGTTTTCTCTCTTGTTTTTTTACAAAAAAAAAAAAAAAAAAAAGAAAAGTATGAAGAAAATGAAGAACACCTAACAGTCGTCTTCTTATTAAAATTCATGTTCATTTTCCTGTTGTGGTGCATGTTTCTCTGTTCATTTCATTGCTGGCGTTTTTATTTCTGTACTCGGGAGGTGCGTGCAAAGTTGAAATGAAAATAAGAGAAGCAGCAACAGAAGTATTCGCGTTGTTGCTGGCATTAGTATTTGGTTAAAAGAACATTTGTTAAAGAAATCACGTAATTTTTATCAGGAAAAACACATCGAAACTCATTTTGCGGTGGTGGTGCTCACAAAAAAAAAAACTTCGAAATTTTATTTTTGTTTTCATGCAAAAGAAGCTTGCAGAATACTCTTATAGTAGAAATAAAATAAAATCGGTTTTTTATTCGCCATAGTATAGGTAAAGTTTTAGGCTCTATTTCTGGTACTCCTAATAGTAGACAACGAATTTCATTATTGTTTCTGCGAGAAGTTATTTTAGCTTAACTTTTCGGTTGTTTTAGGTTTTTTCCCAGTTTCAAACTGTTTTAGGTCCCTAATTTCTATTTTTCCGAATTTCGTTATAAAGTACAGCGTGAGAAGGAGCCATCCCCTCTATTTATAAAAACGTTAGACTTATTTGTTAAAGTACAAGCAATTTGAGTTTAATTATTATTATTCTGTAGTAAGCTTTTGTAATGGCAATAGAAAAAACTTGATTTTACAAAATATTTTTATGGCCATGCCTACTTGAAGTGGGCGTAAACAAAAATGCTCTCCATTAATATAATGCCACATTTAATTTTAAAGGCTAAACAAAATAGCAGCCTTCTTATGCCGTATATGCTTATTATTTAAGCGATTTTTATAGTGCCTACTTTTAGGTTTGAATTTTATTTGTGGAATTGTTTGGTTCTTGCCACTACACGTTTACAAATAATAATTTTAAGAAGTGTGTTGTGTTGTGGTGTTGTTTAACGTAACGATGTCATTTTATTTAAATTACCTTTTTCTTCTATTTTCGCCATTTTTCGTTTCTATTTTGTTTTTTGATTTTGTAAAGATTTTCGTGTTGTGTTACTCGCTTGTTTCGATTTGCAAGTGTTGAAAATGTATATCGTATTACACCTTAAATAATGTGGAAAAAATAATTTGTCACTACTTCCATACTTTTAGGCGCCTTAATGTCACCAACATTGTTTTATTTCATAAACACGTTTCAACTGGCGGCAATATATTTCAATTTATTTAAATTGTGACCCTCAAAATATTTTATTGATTTCAATTACAACAAAAAAAAAAAATAACAAAATATAAACTGCTTTTCTATTTAAAAGTCAACTGTGTAATGAAAATTTTAAAAAAATTATGTACGCTCTAGATCCATTTAAAGTTTTTTTTTAATATCTAAGGCTTTATTATATGACAATTGACAAATCCCTTAAGGAAAACTATAATCTACCACAGCAACAAGGATTTATTGACCGGCCTAATTTATTGGCAAAAGCAAATAAAATTTTGATTTTGGTGTCCCTCATTTATTGGAACATTATCTTAATAAACTTGCCTTACATTAGGCAACAAATGTAGGAAACTTTTACTGTTGTTTAAGATCTCTTACAGCTATAGCTTTCCATAGGCCGAGAAAAAATCATCCACAAGGAAAGTTTAATAATATGTTTTTAAATAAAATAAAATATGAAGTATACCTTTTGGGATGTCCTTTATTATTGCCCCAATGTACAGTTTATTTTTCTTTAAGAAAAAGTCTTCATAAATATTTAAAACTAAGTTGTTTATTTATTTTATATTTCAAATTTGTTGTCTCCTTTTAATTTTAACCTAAAAACATGTTTTAATATAATGTTCTCAAAGCATTTTAAATGAAATTGTTATTTCAACTATTTGATTATTCATTAAAATAGTTTAAGAACAAAAAGGATAACCTTTTTCCTTTTTACAGTTGTGTTAGTAACCTTGCCCTGTATACGGTTTCCTTATTATTATAAATTCCCTTAAGGTATGCTTTGTTTATTTTGGTTATAAGACAAGTTTTAATAATGTTCATAGCTTTTTGCATACATATGTTATACAATATTATAGAAATTAAGTTTATTTAGAGTTCAAAGGTTTGATCTTTTTAAAAATTGTATTTATAAGTCTGTACTTAGGTAAATAAATATTTATGGCCTTAAAATATGCTTTGGGAAAAAGGTCTAACTGGTGATATATACATATGTATGTATGTATGCATATACTACTTATTGATGAAATTCAAAAAAAAGGATATGTATGTTTTGAAATGCAAAACCCACTCGTTTTTATATTGCTGGGGGTAAATTAATATTTTATTATGTTCTTTTTTTTTCTAAAATATGCTAATAAACGTTGTTAAAGACCTTGACATTTTTTTTTTGTGCTTATAGGTACATATGCATACATACATACAAGAAATATGCGAAAATATTTAAAATTTTAATTCGCAAAGAAAGGAAAACTGAAACAATTTATTTAAAATTTTAAAATACTCTCTTGAAGTATGCTTTGATTAATTTGTGCTATTTAAAGTTTTGCCTTTGAATAAAAGAAACGCAAACCAAATGTTAGTTTTACTTTTTCATTTTCTTTTTTTTTTTTCCTTGTAATTTAGTTGATACAGTAGTGCAACCATTACTTCTGTCCTGATGAGCTTGTAGAGTTTGTATACATTTCACGCCTGTCCTGGCGATTACTGCTTGTAGTCATGTTGTCCACTTTTTTTTTTCATTTCATACACTTCGTTGCATAGACATGAATAAATTTGTTTGTGTTTTTTACTCTCCCTTAGCACATACAAACATGTGATGACAGCACTTGCTTTTTACCTCTCACTCTCAGTCTCTCTCTCTCTCTCTCAGTCTCTCTCCCTCTCTCTCTCTCTCTCTCTCTCTCTCTTTATTTCTTCTTTTCTCTCTCATACTATCACTCTCCATTACAGTATTTATTTTGTTTTTATAGGTGTAAAAGCTTACATGTGTATATGTAAGGAGAGACTGACATTGTTGTTGCATATGTTGGGGGGAATAGTGTACATGTAGTGGTATTAAATTTGAAAGCATTTTTAATTTGATTTCATGTTTGCGTGGCTTAATGCATTTTCTAACTAAATTACAGCTTTTATAGCAAATATACCATTTAATAATACACACACACACACTAAAACGCATAGAAAGAGAGAGAAGTGGAATAAAAGAAGCGCTCTCAGTAATTTACTCAGAGTATGGGAGTAACGAAAAAACTTATGGACTGACACAGTGAAGATAGATAGAAATATTTGTGAAAATTAGAGAGAAAGTAGGGAGTTTTAAAAATTCTTATTGTAAGTATTACTAACTAAAATACGAGGGTAGAGAAAAAAATTTTAGAACATCTTAGAAAGAAGAAAAAAATATAAAATACAAAATGACCATCTTGATTACCTTAGCCAGTGACGCGTCCAAGACAACTTTCGAATATTTCCTGTTGTAAATTGTATCCATACACACACATGAATTGAGTCTTTGTTATTTAAACATTTTCATATGAAATGTAGCCAATATGTAGAACAGTATTATTCATCATCAGGACAGAAATGTCCTTTTACTTCTGGTTTGTTGCACATACACACACACCTATGTAGGTACATACGTACAGATATGGGTATTGCAATGGTATGCATATAACACATACATACATATGCACATATGTACATACCCATACAAACACACTTTGGAAAATCTAATTTTGCATGCACTTAATAAGTTGTCAGACCAAAAATTAAAAAAAAATACTTCTACACATACATACATATACACACAAAATAAAGGCAAATAATATGGTTTATACATACACACGGAGAAAAAACAATTACAAAAAACAGAAATCTACAGCAAATAACATTTTCAACAATCTTGTACAAGAGGACATCGTAGATACTAAAAACAAAATCATATTAAGCCACCAACCAACCGACCATTTGTACTGAAAAATTTTACAAACAAAAAAAAAACAAAAAATTTAATCGATTTTGTGCTCTTACAGACAGAACAGTAAAACAAAAGTGTCAGTTCTTCTTCTATGTACATATATATGTGTAGTGACACAAAGGACCTTTCATTTTGCTTTGTTCTGTATTTTTTTGTGCTTTTCCCTTACACATGCTTTCTTATAGCTGAAGTAGTCGTCTTTGTTAATAATTAAATTTACTTTAAGAATATAGATACATATGTATGTATGTATGTATGTACTATGTATACTTTTGTACTTTTATACTTTTGAAATATTTCCTTCCATAATGTTTAAAAGAAAGTGTAGGTGTTCTTTTTTCTTTACTTTTCTTTTATTTTATTTTATTTTTTTTTATATTAAAAGGTTTGCTTTAAAAGGTGTGTCTAATTGATAAAACAAAAACAAAAAATATGAAAAAAATAAAAAATTTAAAAAAAAAAAATTATTGTTTCACCCTACGCTTTGCCTCATATTTCAAGGTTGTCAATACAAGATATTAAATTTTTTAATAATAAAAAAAACGGCTCCTGAAACTAGGCAACAATAAAATATTGAATTTCTTTTTTTTTGACAAACTTGAACTTTATTATTCTACACTTAAGAAACAACAGAAAATATTCCTTGAGGACATACTCAGAAACAATTTATTTCGACTTTTTTTAAGCCCATATCAAGCGATCAAACAACAGAAAGTGGTGTAAGCTGGTTTGATTTTTCTTCCATTTTAACGGCTGTGTGGATTTCGAGAAAATGTAGCTGTAGATCTAGTTAAGTACCACAAGTGATCCATTTATTCGATTTTCTCTCTTTCTTTTCGTTCTATGCAATAATAGGTCCAATAATCTGAAATCTTCGATAACTCTTCTGTTCCTCTACATTTCCGTAGATCAGTAAAGTAACAAATGCTATCATTTGCTTCACCCGCATTCAATAGAGAGACAATTGTCAAAGCGTAGCTCAATTAAAAGTGTTTAGGGTCATACCTAAAAGCAGACTTTAAATTATTTTAATATATTCTTCAGCGTGAATGATCCCATTTAGTTTTAATAACGCCTTCTTACAAATACTTTTAAAGCTGACGGTAAAAACAAGAATCTTGTGCACAAGATTTGCATAAACTTATATTGAAATGAATTTTTTATCAGAAAAATTCTTTCCTAATTAATTACTTCCTAAGTGGAGGCAAAGCGTATCTCTCCTTCCATCATTGTCGTGAAAAGCGCAATCCCCCACCCCTTTATTGACCTAAACTGCCACTCGCTAACTATTCAGCAAATAATCTTCAAACTGTTGATAGATTGGAGCTGATATTGAACTCTATTCGTAGAGCAATAGATTGCTAAACCTTTTCGACTCATAGCATTTCGATTGAAATCGTGTTATTTTGGCTTGAGCAGAAGTATTGTGCTCTTCATCACTATCGCTGTCCGTTTACCAGAGTCCACAGCACTTATTTTTACCTTTTTATCACAATAAATTATACATTCTTACGTTTTTACCTGTTCAAAAAGAATTATTTCTCTAGGTTTAGAGGATTACAATTTTCGTATACGAGAAATTGTTGACTTTTATTTATTGTTATACCTTTACTTAAAGAAATTATTTAAATTTAAATAACACTCTTTAATTATGGTATCAATTATTTATTTGGGGCCTGGTAACTTCTAGAAGTTAAGTGTTGATTTGTTATTGTTAGTCCATTTTCGTCTACCTTTCGTTGTCTTACTTTGAAATTTAGTTATTGTAATTTAACTTTTGTTTATCCCTATTCACGTAATTTCTCTGTTCTTATGTTATTGTTTGCAAGTTTGTCCTTTTTTGGAATAGGGCCAAGTGTTTATATTATGTTCGCAACAATATTTCCGATTTTTTTTTTTTTTTGGTGAATGCCACCTATCCTAGCCCAATGTCTTATAATAAAATGATGTTAAATATATTTGAAAATAGATTTCTTTATAGTATCCATTATACAGTGGTGGCCTTATAATTAGAAACGATGTTCTGGAACAGAGTTCTCTGGAGTGACGAATCTAAGTTTAATTTGTCCCAATCTGATGGAAAAACGTATGTAAGACGTCCTCCAAACAAAGCCTTTGATCCCAGGTACACAGTGAAAACTGTAAAACAAATTAACAAACATACATGTTGCTACGTCGTTTCTAATTATAAGGCCACCACTGTAAGTAATTTTAGTTCTACTCAGTAATATTTTTCTTTATTTCCTTCTTTTATTATGCTGCAGTCACACCATCTATTCAATTTTTATAACCTTTATACGGAATTATTCTTTGAAGCATAACAAAATACGATTAAAGATAAAAGCTGAATAAAGAATACTCCTTCAATTAGGCACTATTTTTGCCTGCCTTACATTAGTTTTCGTAGAAAACAAAGAAACTTTTATTCACATAAAATAATTTCAAAAAAATTAGTCTTTTATTAAATTTAAGAACAAAGGTTTTTACTTCTCTTTTTTAGTTTTTGTAATTATTGTAAATCTCTTATTACGCCTGTTAGTAGGCACCAGCACCTTTTTCATTATATCAATTTCTTTATTAAAAACTTTTCTTTATAATTAAGTATTATACACTGTATAGAAAGTGTTTTCAATTTTTATTTTTTTTTTGTTTTTTTGTCTCAAGTGCATAAAAGAAAAAGTGTCAGTAGCTTTTCTTTTGCCTTGTATTCTTCTAGACAACAAATTTCCATTCAATGTTTTCAATCTGTCCTTTTTATTAAATTCTATTAAACTTTCTCGCCATGAAAGAGGCAAGATAACAGCTCCAATGGCAATAGGAAATTTGTACGTTTACATATTTTATCTAAAGAGGTGGCGTAAACACAACCTAATTGTGTTTTTTTTTTATACATCTCACAGAGATAAAGTGAGAAAATGCTATTGAAACTTATACTTATTGAAAAGTTTTCCATTTCTTAGTTTATTTTTTCTTATTTTTTTTACTTGCTTTTAAGTTTATTACGTACTTTCTTACTGATATAAGAGAACCACCATCCTAAAAGTATGCAATACTTGAAGGAAAGTCATTATAAGTGTTTATGTGTATGAGTGCGTTGAAAACTTGAAAATAATGAAAAAAAAAAACGTTAAACTTTACCATGGTTATAGTTTGAATTCTTTTTTCGATAGTTTTTTGCTTCTTCTTTTTAGTTTTTTTATAATTGCAATGGTTTAGAAAGTCATAAAAAGTACTTGTTGTTAAGGAGAGATTCCACTTAATAGTTGTTGTCCTGGTGGCAGTAGCCTTCTGTTTTACAAGTTCTCAAGTAATACAAGAATGAGTGTCTTATACAAATAATAAACTCAAGAAAACATGAAACAAGTAAACTAAGTGATGCCGAAAAGTATGCTTTAAGTAAATGCTAAAAGAATTTATAAATTTGTTGCATATTTACAAAAAATGCAATATATTAACGTAGTATCAATATTACATACATATGTATACGGGCTTTATAATAAATTTTAGCACCTTAAAATATGCTTTGTTTTCGTTTTTTTATTATTTATTATTAAAAAATTATGTAGATCCCTTTGGCCTCATGTAATATAATTTTATAAGCAAATATTTTTAATTGTATAAATTATGTAAAATTTATTGCATACTTTTAGTCTTATCAAAATATTTTTTTGTTCTTTTTATTACTTTTTTATGTGTCTTCCGTCCCCAGTTAACATTTTACATTTCATTGAACAAATTTTTGTAAATTATGCAACACCCTTCAAATATGTTTTTCAAACATGTTTTGAAAATAAAGAAATTAAATCGTATTTTTTTTTATTGAAAACAAGGAAAATCCAACAAATTAAGGTCCTTAAATTAAATAAAATAGAAAAACGAGCTTAAAATTACTTTAACAAGTCATGAAGATTATATTCAGATGGTTGGGTTGGGTTATGAAATTTATATTCAAATTCTATTGACAATGTCACCCTAATATATGATATTCACAATTCTAAACAATTCATAAATAAAATATACTATGTGGGACAATTTGAGAACCCTCTCTACTCGTTACTATCAATTTATGACAATGATTTTCAGTTTTAAATAATATTTAGAAATCCCCAGCCAAAGGCGGGGGTTGTTATACTGGGTATTGTGTTATAAAATAATCAATGATTTTGCCTTCTACAATGGTGACGACGAATAACAATGACTAAGGAAATCCAGTGAGCTGTTAAAATTGTAATTTATTGTGTTATTTTATATGCCTAAACAATTAGGCATGTGTTAACAAAGAAAAAAAAAATAAAAAAAAAAATAAATACACCTCCTACACCAACACCCCTTTAGCTGAACCTTTAGACAGCTTTCAAATGAATTTATATTTGTATCTTAAACTGGTAAAATGTAGTGGTTGTTCTTGGCCAACCATGACGTTAAGAAAGTAATTTAAGGAAGTAACACTTCCATAATTTATGCAATTAAGTGTCGGTAAGCCACATTATAAATAAAAGAACAATTTTCCTTCTTTTTTATTTTTATTTTTTTCTTTCGTACACTCCCCTGTCATTCTTTAGGATCTAATAAAATACAACAGAAAAAAGTTACAAACAAACTCACATACATTCAAACATAGAATTGTATTTCGGTTTTGCTTTTAATAGCGGATAGACTATACATACATATATTTTATTTGCAGTTGATGAATATTTTATTTAAAACACTCAGTACACATTATTGTTTTGTTTCTGTTTTTTACATTTTTAGAATAGAAATTCAAAATGAAAATGTAATGAAAAGTTGTAATAAAAAAAGAGCGATAGCAATGAAAAAAAAAATTAATTTGATTACTGCCTAAATGTATGCTCTGAAATTTAATGCTGCTTTAATGTATACTTTAATGGACAAATGACAGTATCCGTTGTAGCAAAAAAAAACGGTAAATTTAAATTAGTAAAAAAGAAAATTAAATACAAATTGTCGTCAATTAGAATTTTAATTAATATTTAATTAAAAAATAATACTCATGTTACTGAAAAAAAATAAATAAATGAGTTTGAAATTCTTCTTTAATTATTATTCAGTTAAATTAAATATTTGCTTCAATTACCTTTTTAAATTCAGTTTAAATATTTCAGTAGATTTAAATGCAATTAGAAAATTAGTTACAGAAATAGTAAAACTAAATGAATTACCAATTATTTTGTATACTTTCAATTGTTTAAAATATAATATTGCTATATATTCAGAAGCCACAGAATATGTAGATCTTTCCATCTTATTATGTATTCAGAAACCAGAAAATACGTAGAAACCAGAGAACATGTAGATCTTTCCATACGGTACTATAGAACTTTTTTAAGTCACATATATGTGCCATTAGCCGTAGTCTAGTAGATAGTGTGTTGGCTTATTAGACGTAAGGCCACGGTTCAAACTCCTGGTCAGGCATCAAAACGAAAATATGAAAATATTTCTTCGGTGACTTCCTCTCAGCAGATTTCTGGGAAAAACTCAGAGAGTGAATAAAATTGCCATGTAAAGTTTCTCAAAATCTGTTGTTCAGAGTCGACTTTAAACTGTAGGTCCTGCCACTTTTGTATATAATTAACACACACAACATAAGTGGTGTGAGAAACTAGCTCCGTAATCCAGACTGAAGGGTTGTAGAGACCAACTATGTAGTATATATGTATGTATGTGCTGTTATGGTCGATATTTTGTCATGTAGGGAACATATATATAAGTTTTCTAAGCAAACAAATGTATCCAACTGCGTCTTGTAAATTGCCATGGAATTTAAATTTACGTTTTTTGAGAAACTTTTTCATGGCAGGTTCATTTACTCTCTGAGTTTTTGCCAGAAATCTGCTGAGGAAATCGCCGAAGAAATATTTTTTGTATTTTATTTTGATGTCTGGTCTGGGCTTCGAGCAGCCTGGCTTTTCGTCTAATAAGCCAACACACTACCTACTAGACCACGGCGACTAATTTAAATAATGTCTTGTGAAAAAGTCGAGCTTTTAAATAAGCTAGTCAGTCGTATAATAATACCAGAGATATTGCGTACTTATAACAACATTATTTATATGTATGTTTATGATTTCTAGCCACAGACAACTTGTAAAAGTACCCGTGCTCTTGTTTATATTAGTCAAACCTTTGATCTGAAAACTTTTTTGTTATGAACCTGATTATGATGTTGTTGTAGTTCAGTTCGAAAAAAAGTATCGTATTCAACATTATTTTAAAAATTTAACTTTAATACAGCCTGAAAAACAAAGCCAACTTTTAGGCGTCATATTAATGTTTGTAAATAGTTTATATACCATGTGCATAGATGTTCAGATAAATTACATGCATTCATTTTAGTTAGAATTTTAGCGCAAAAAAAAAGAATGCTATGACTTCTACATGATAAACAAGAAAATTCAATTACATTATTATCATTACATGTTGGATTTTTAGTACATTGTAGTGGTAACAATCTCTAATTAAGAATTTTATTCAAATTACATTTAATTATTTATAATTTAATTGTACACCAAAAAACCAATGTACGAGTAGCTACAAATTAAGACCAAAACAAAAATTAAATACAATTTACAATAAAAATGGAAAAAGAATAATAATAATTCGGCATTAAATTTGTTGCACGGCTTTTTTTTTTTTGCAATGATTCTCTCATTACTGCGTCGTAGTATGCAATATTATTCGGGGTTTTTTTTTGCTGAATTTATTTGGATTTATTTTGATGTAATTTCTGTTGAAATTCTGCTGAAAAACGAAAACAAATCAACAGTGAGTTTCTAAAAGTTACCAGACCGGAAAGATAGAACTAAAATTACATTGCTAGGAGTAGTAGTACATTGATACTAAAGGGTGTTTTTTATAGAGGTATAGAACTTTAAGTTGGCATTACTTTTCAGGATGGCGACCTATTTAACAGCTGTCAAGTGATTTATTCTCAGTTTGGTTTGGCAATTCATCATGAATAGACTCATGCCTGAACAACGCTTGCAAATAGTGCAATTTTATTTCGAAAATAATGGTTCTGTGCGGAAAACGTATCGCGCACTACGTCCATTTTATCGTCGACAAAATCGTCCATCAGAGCAGTTAATTCGATTAACCATGGAACGTTTTCGCACCACGTTTACTCTTATTGATAATTCGCATCCCCAGAGACGCTGTACGGTGCGTACAGAAGAAGCTATTGCTGCCGTAGAGCGTAGCATTGAGGAAGACCCGAATGAGTCCATCCGCCATCGAGCACAGGAATTGGATCTGTGTCCATCCACTTTATGGAAGATTTTGCGGAAGGATCTTGGTTTGCGTGATTTGAAGCCAAACGAGTCTATGCGGTAAAGCCACAAACGCTTGACTATTTGGAAGACAACATTCGCCGTATTATTGCCGATATACGGCCACAAATGTTGGAAAAAGTCATCGAAAATTGGACGTCCAGATTGGACTACATCCGCGCCAGCCGTGGCGGTCATATGCCGGAAATCATATTTAAAATGTAATGCCACAAGATTATCTTTCGGATAAATAAAATTCATGTCAAGCGAATAATCCATCGTTGTTTTATTGCAACTTAAAGTTCTATACCTCTATAAAAAACACCCTATACATTCATATTTAAATAATGCCCTCTAAGGTATGCAATGCTTTTTTTTCTTTGAATATTAAAAAATATTCAAAGTCCTTAAAGAGAAAAATAATTAATTTAACCTTAATTTTTTAACTTATTACATCTTGTTTAATTTTTAAGTTTTTAATTAAAAAGAAAAAATAATTAATTTAACTTTTATTTTCTTTCTCTCTCTCTCTTTTTAGGTAAGTTTCGATGCGTGTCATTTGTCTTACAAGAATTTTGAGGTATTTTTGTATTAAAATTTTTTAAAATATATTATCTCTTGCTTTTATTACTTTATTATAAAGGATGTGCTCAAAAATTTATAAAAAAAAAACACTTGAATATATTTCTTTTGTGCTTCTTTAATAGTCTCCTCTTGTGTAGAACAAATCCTATAACAAATAACCGGAAATAAATTGCTGAAGAAATTTCTGAACATATTTTTAATGACCATCTAAATCATCTCATTTCAATATTATTTTCGGCAATTGAGTGTGTGCCTTCCGCAGAGTTCATTTGCCTACAAAATAGTTAAAAAATTATTTCCACCACAAGAGGAAAGAAATAATATTTTTAGAATTTAACTCTGCTGCTGCAAGCAGCTTCATATTTTGGCCATAAACTACCAACTCATTTACATTTTTATATACTTTTTCCTATTTCTTGTTCCTCTGTTGGATGCTCGTTTGGCTGGTTGGCTGACTAGCTGGGTGGTCCTTCCTTTTCCACAAATAAACTTGACACAAAGTTGTAGTCTACACAGAATCTATGTACAACCACCATGGGTTTTATGTGTTTTTTTTTTTGCAACCAACCAAAAAAAATGCTGTATAACAGTATAACACTTAATATCAATACGAAATTAATTGCCTAGAAAAATAATTACCTCAAACTTTAACGATAACTTTAAAAACTGTTTGTCGCTCACTCTATGAATTGCTGCCTGCCTTGGCTGCCATATATATAACAGCCCGAGCAACACACACAACTGGCGAGGGTAATTCAACACAAATTCCATTCCACACTCACTAATACACAGCGTTTCCAAACGGAAAACTTAACTTTTAGTGTGAATTGTGAGACCGAACCAAAAAAAAAGCACATTCCGAGGAAGAAGAAAAAAAAGAAAACTTGGTTGAAAACGTTAAATTATGTGCAGAAAGACATTTATCAGAATGTCAAGAGCATAAAAAGGCTGTGCTGTGTGGTCGTAATTGTACAATTTGGTATAGTAGTAGCAGCGACAAAACTAACGTAAGCGCATAGATAAATTTGAGGCATTTCGTGTATTAAAAGTACAGTTTTTTTCGAACTTTTAACACAACCCTCGCATTTTACCCAAAGGCATAACAATAAAATTACAAACACAAGTTTGCCGCTAAAGCAATCGAACGTCTGTGATAAGTCCCATAACAATACAAAGTGAAAAAAAGGTCGATGGAAAAATTAACAGAGAGAAATACAGAAGCAGCAGAAACATTTTAAAACGAATGACTCCCTATAAACGTTATAAAGTTGATTGTAATTAATTAATGTAAGTGTTTGAGTAAACAGTTAAGGAGAAAAATACCACACAATGACACAAATAAATTTAAATTCCCAACAGAAGCAAATAATAAAAGTTAGAATGATTTAAAAGTATCCATCCCCAAAGTAGGCAACATTTTATTTGTTTTTTTTTTATAATTTAAATGTTACAAAAGTTTTGTTTTTATTATTTTAATTATAAAAACACAATTACAAATTATATTATAATTAACTAAGAACCTTATTCCCATTGAAGTATAAGGTCAAATCAAAATCTATGGTGAGAATTGAACCAATAGCCCTCACAATGACAGACTGATCATCCAATAAAAAATTATTTTTTTTTTTCAATTTTATTTGATTCTAAGCTTAATTGAAGGTTATTCCTAAAAGTTCTTCAGCTACAATGTTAGGATAAACAAATGTATATAGTGCTAGCACCCTGTTAGCCTGTAAATTCAGATTGCGAATATTTTCAGAAACTCTGGTTTGTTAAAAAAAACTGCGAAAATAATTAGAATAAAAATAAATAAATTGTTTAAATCCTAAATGTATGCTTTAAACTTAGAAACAAAAAAGTTTTAAAGGATGAAAATTGTTTAAACATGCCACGCCCAGAAATTCAATTAATCGCAATTGCTGTGCATTTTTAAATACATTTTAGGCATTGTGTGTGTCACCGCTGGCAATTATCATAAGTTTTTATCACTTAATTTTGTTGGAAATCATTTTAAACGTTTACCATAAAATTTTCCGTTTAAAATGCGTTTTGCCACAGCTGATTATAATACGCCACTCCAGTTTTATTGTTGAATTTTGCGGGGTAAAGTAAGGTTTTTAGCTTTCCAGATACAATACAAATGAATTCAACATTTAAAACAATCCTTGCATACTTTCAGGGGTTACTAAGAAATAATGTCGTCGTAAAAGATTTCCTTTGAATAAATTATTTCCTTAGCTCCATTTCAAGTGTGTTGTCGTATTTAAAGGACTTTTTTTCCTTTGCTTAAACCATCAATTTGCCTTTACTAAAATCAAAAGAAAAAAATAAAAGAAAAATACACCCACAAATTTGTAAAACAATCAGTGATTGCGTACAAATTTAATGGTAGGAGTTTAATTTCACATTAATGGATTGTCCTTTTGAAATGGAAGTTTGTTTGTTTGTACATTTCTTAAGAGTTCGTCAATCATTTGTTATACATACATATATAATTGCTCAAGATATTCCGCTGCATGCCATTTCTGTGTGTGCCTTTTGGTATTTATTAGACGCTCAATATTCCTGAGTGCCAATTAGAAATTCCATTTAATTTCTTTGGCTTCACACAGGCTCGTGTAACAACAAATGTCTGCTGACCCAAATACTACATACATACATACACGTGTATATGAGTGCTAACTTAATAAATGAAGAGGTTTCCTACAGAAATTGGAATTCATTAATATTTTACATATGTATGCCTTAATATGATTCCATTAGAAACAAACAACTTTAATACATTTAAAAAAAAAACTCTTAATGAACAATTGTTGCATTTGCTGTGCTGCTGTATCCCTTAATATTGTTGCCCTGTCCTCTAAATATTCCATTACGAATAATAATTTACAAATCATTACTTTGTATCGTATTTGGCACACAAATTCTCTGCCCCCCCATGTATCGTATATAATCGGTTATACAGATATACAGCGCTTGGATGCTAATTAGCTTTGGGTATTCATTATATGCTAAGACTTTGGCAATTTGTTTGCGGCTGTTTTACAGTGGGAAAAATAGTCAATTTGTTATGCTAACATCTTTATATCCTTTTACACAATTTCATCTTGTATGTGCAGTATTCAATTAAACATACATTTTAAAAGGAAATCTATTCCATATACATATGTACATATGTATGTCAACTAGAATGTCTCGAATTTATGCGTGATATCCTCAGGCAATTGGCCGGCACACCAAGTAAAACAGTTAATGATTTCAACATAATTGTGATTGTTTCTTTAAAATCGCGACCTACGTTGCGGCAATGCTTTTAGTGTTTTTGAGAGAGTTTAACACAGCTTCTCAGGCTTTCAATGGAGTGAAAGAATTTCTGTTTCTTGACTTTGTATAACTTATAATCTATGGTTAAGTGAGTTAATGTGAATAAAAATAATTCATGTCTAAATCGTAGTCTAGGGAGGTTCAGATATTAGATATCCAGTTCAGATATCTTGAACAAAACGAAATATGAGAAAAATATTTCTTTTGTCGACTTCCCCCCAGCATTTTTCTGTTGTAGTGTGTTGGATTATTAGACGTAAAGCCAGGGTTCGAGCCCCAGGCCAGACATCAAACAAAATACAAAAAATATTTCTTCGTCAACTTCGTCTCAGCAGATTTCTGGCAAAAACTCTGAGAGTAAATCAAATTGCCGTGAAAAGCTTTTCAAAAATCTGTCGATCGGAGTCGACGTTAAACTGTAGCTCCCGCCGCTCATGGATAAAATCAACTCACACAACATGAATGGTGTTTAGAAGCGATGTCGTAATGTAATTCTTTAGTCAGTAAAAACTCGCCATTTGACGATTACAGAGAAATGCAATTTTTGTAAACGACGCATAATTACCGGCATTTCTTAACGCTTACCCTCTTATTGGTGGGACAGTTTGAATAATTGAACCATGTTTGTTAGATTTAAACAGATTTGAGAAATATTAATATCGACCAAAAATATTTTTTTCTTTCTAAATGTCAGAGCTTAGGTTACAACGCAGAGCTTTCTCCTAATAAGCCAAAACACTATCCTGTAGAAGAATGTTTTTTTTAGATTTTGCCATGCGGGCAAGACGACTTTAATTTTTCCAAACAAAATTGTTTTAATTTCAGACTCAAATATACGCATAGTTTTGCGAAGTTTTTTCAAACGACAGCCAGTTTGGTAGTGAATTCTTATAATTTTTATAAAATTCTAAGTGTTATTTGTTAAGAGTGCAAACACAAAATTTAAAACTGGAAAAAAGAAATAAACCGCGATCCTCAAACTAATAGTCTAGCACACTATCCACTTGAATATCAATTAAAAATTAATGTAGCATACTTTTGAGGACTTTTAAAAAAGGGAATAATATTCTATTGAAGCATTCTATTGAAACATCTTTTCATTTAAAATTTAAGCATAACGATTGATTTGAACTCAGGTTCAAGCAAAATTTCAAAATGTTTATTAGAATTTATTAGAATGTTGCCTACTTCTCAGCGTTATTAACAAAGTTGGGTTCAATGCAAATGCAAACGTAATTGAAGCCCCATAGTTTCAAATTATGTCAGTAAAGTACGCGTGTTGTTTTATTGTATTTGTAAATGTACACACAAACATACATATTTATCAACCATTTTCTCTTACACTTTGCTCTTTACCTCCCGCTCTCTCTCTCATTCCTGTGTGTAATACAAATGTAAACACTAATAAAAATGTACAATTGTGTGCGTGTGTGTGTATTTATTTTGTCATGTGTCTATTTGCAGAGGTGTGTAGTATATGTTCAATAGTAAAATGGTAAATATAAGAGAGGATACGTGTTTGTGTAAGCAAGTCTCCAAAGTAAATATGGTCAACTTGTGAATTACAAATGAGGTCATACTTAACACACTTCTATACAAACACATACACAGACACACAAATGCACATATAAACTCACTTGTGAATACAATACACAATTTACAAAGAGAGATACTTGGTATACTTACAATAATACAATTATATACATACAATATTTACTATATGAATGAATGTATGTAATGAAATGTATACATACATATGTACATATGTACGTGTATGTGTGAATAAACCTTAAAAGGACAAAATATTATTACACTATACATTTTCACATTAATATTGTTTTTAGTTTCTCTTTTTTACCATTCTGTTTATTATTATTATTTATCTGCCTGTGTAGGTGTGTCTGTATATTTGTCTATGTGACGTATGTATATGTACGTGTGAGGTTTTATTGCATCTGTTCATTTAATATACGCGTGTCAGATGAACGTGCTTTTAAGGTCTTCCCTTATGTTGTTTTTATTTATTCTTGTTTTTACTTAATTCATGTAATCAAGTCAATATTTTTAATACAATATTTTAATAGAATTTACATACATAATATTGTATATGAAACATACAGCACATAAGCAGTAATTAGTAACAAGAAATTAAATTAAAATTTGTTGGCTGTTAAGAAAAGTTCGATTATAAATTCAACAGGAATTAATCGCCTTCATCTCATATTTGAATATGAGTTAAAGCTGTGATGTTTTGGTCGATAACACTTTATTTTTTTTTTTTGTGAACCGCTGGGCTTTCTTAGAGGACTCTGCAGGTTTCAAGGATATTTAAATTTACACCATTAAACGCATTCTGTAAGGATAGAAGCAAATAAGAATCTGAAGGTGCAAGATCTGCGGGAGGTATCAAACCTTCTCAGTCAAGCTGTCTCTTTTAACCCTGGACAGTTACTGTTCGTCGAATCGACGAAGATCATTTACTCTTTATATATAACTCTTATATTTTCGACCAAATTGCACTCTCTTTTTCAACAACGTTAGTTGATAACGAAAAAGATTTTTTTTTTTTTGAATTGTTCGTCGATTTAACGAAGAGTAACCTTTCTGTACAAAAATGACCAACCAGGGTTAAAAAATGTATGGCCAGCGTACTTTTGCTCACTGCAGGCTTTCGTTATCAAATAAAGTTGTTGAAAAAAAGAACAAAATTTGGCCAAACATAAAAGAATTATATGATAAGGAGTAAATGAGCTTCGTCGATTCGACGAACAGTAACCATTCAGGGTTAAATTGTTCGTCGATTCAACGAAGAGTAACCTTAATGTACAAAAATTAATAGTAACCGTCCAGGGTTAAGTGTGTATGATCTGACATTTCAATGATGGTACACAACAGCTCTTCTTTTGACCAGTTCTAGCTATTTCATACATAAAAATAAAATCATACATTTGACCAGCGATATAGAGACTTATAATGAACAATTCTGTTCAGACATCCAACTTTACCTTTCTTAGTGCCATTCCTGGTTCTCAGGTCCTCTGTAAAACTTCATTTTGCTTCGTTTTTCGCATATTTCATTGCCTGTAATCATTCGTTTCAGAAATATTTCGATTTCATTCGATTTTAATAATGAAACTCGTAATGGGAATTCAGTCCTTTAAATTTATTTCATCTCACGATCAAACAGTAAGTTTTTTATATACATACATACATAAATAATTGGTCATTACAACCCTTTAGACAGGATTACGACCTAGCTTATCACACTACTTACGTTGTGAGCGTTAATTTTATATATGACTGGCAGGACCTACAGTTTAAAGCCGACTTCGAAAGACAGATTTTTAAACAACTTTTCATGACAATTCTATTTACTCTCAGAGAGTTTTCACCAGCAGACAGCTGAGAGGAAGTAACCGCCGAAGATATATTTGTTCATATTTCGTCTCGATCGAAATGTCAGGCCTGGACAAAATTTTTCAAAATTTTTATGCACCCAACTTTATTCAAATGGTTGACAACTTGGCACAATACGGAAATTATTTTCTCCCGTTTTTCAATTTTTTCTTATGATTTCATAGACTTTTTTGGATTGATCGCCCAGAGCACGATGCATTGCAATTGCGCCATTGGGTGAAAAGCATGAATTACAGGTCCAGAGTCAACGTGTTAACATTAAAATTATCAAATTGAATACCTAACATAACGCTGCGGTGTTTTTTATAGTCTCCGTAAACTTTACAAATATCTTTTAGCAACCTGAGGCACTCATTCTGATCTTTCCTGTAGTAGAAAAGCAGATTACAATGCTAATATTTGCATTATAATAATGTCTTCTAACAAAGTGAAGCTCAAACCTTGATTTGTTTCTTTTTTCGTCTCCATCACTGTTTTCCTTTGAAATGTATATGACAAGTTAAGTGTTTGTGTTCTGTGATGCGTATATATTTTCTTATAATTTTTGGGTTTTATGATTATGATTTCATAAATATTTCTTAATTATTTAGTCGTTATTATTTGGATGTGGTAGTTAGAAGAATATGAATAAATGAAACATTACGGGATTATATTTGCAATTTGTTGTTAATAACATAAATTTAGATACTTTTAGGGGCTAAAACAACTTCTTCATTTAGACATGTATTTTCTTATTACAATTTCAAGAAATCTTAGTTGCATTAAATGTTATAATTTTTTATTTATACTTTATTTTATTTAAAGGGTCCGCCAAAAAACTTTTTTTTTTTTGAAAATGCTGTAAAAAAAAAACTACTGAAAATTTTCTCAAATTTCTATTTTTATTTGAAAGTACAATCCTTCCGGTTAATAATGGAAAATAATTTCATTCAAATGGCTGCTTTGGCTGGCCATGCAGTAGCCTACACCAATGGCTTCACAAATATTGCCCAGGGCGCAAAACATCGAGTGTAACTTCGGCTGTGTGGCACGTTAGCGCCGTCCTGTTGAAACCAAATGTTGCCAATATCTTCCTCTTCAATTTTTGTGAACAAAAATTCGTTCAACATGGCCCGATAACGATCGCCCTTGACTGTAACGGCCACTCCTTGCTCGAAAGAAAAAAAATGGCCCAATTATGCTTCTGGACCGAAATCCGCACGTGCGTGTTTTCTGTGCATCTTCTGTAAGTCGATCGCAGGCCCACTTAGCGAAGCGAAAACGCATTGGATGGTCAATTGACATCAACTCCTGAACCAATTGGACTTTGTATGGCGTCATACCACGGTCTTTATGCAAAATTCGTCTCAATGATGTCTCCGAAATGTTCAATTTGTTAAGAACGACGGTGAATTGATGTTGATGGCGCTTCACGCACATTTTCTACCACAGCAGCAATGTTCGCGGGTGTACGCACTGTTTTTGACTTTTCACGCTTTGGTTTATCGATGAGGATGCCAGTTTCTTTCACTTTTTTCATAAGATAACGCACATACGGAGCTGACGGTGCTTCTCTTCTTCCAAAATACGTACGCAATTTTCGCACACATTCTGCAACATTACCATGATTTTCAAAGTAATGTCGCAATATTTAACAGCGTTGTTCAAGCGTATACACAACCATATTCGTTCAGCGGAAGGATAAAATTAATTATCTGTCAAATCAGACATGAGCTAAGTGTTACCATTTACGAAATAAGCACTAGTTGAAAAAAAACGTTATATGGCGGACCCGATACTATGTTCAGACATGCTCTTTTATTGAGTCAATATTCGGTTTATTGATTACAATATTTTAAGTGTTCAGACATAACACTACACGCAGTTCATTCATATTTATTTGACAGCGGGTAGTTTCAACATTGTTTTTTTTTTGTTGTTGTATTGTCAAATATCAATAGAAAGTGTTTTGAAAATTGTAATATGCTCACTGAACGTACTTATGACAGTGCTGTATTTCAAGTTTTAATCAATATTAAAACAATTTATGAATTTATTGAGCAATAATTAATTGACATTTTATATGAAATATTGAGATCAATACTGCCGTTTATTACGATTTACTCAATATACATAATTTCATGTCCGAACATAGTATTACGAATAATAATTCTAATAACTGAACTTCTCCCAGTACTATTGGTATCAAATGTTTATCCAAATTTTCTTTTATCCTCTTTTAATTATGTACATATAAGTAGCATTTACAAAATATGATACAAAATATTTTCAATCATTTCCCACTTTGTATTTTTTTAAAGTTCGCCAACCAGTGTTGCCTTATGGTGCACAAGGTGCTTGACATGATCTTCATGCATATGTTTTGCAGTTAAATTTCTCTTAAAAATTATTGTGTTTTCAATTCCTAATTCCAGTGATACAATACAATGTACGATAACATACAACGACATTCAAGACAATTTTAATTATAACAATTTGCAAAATCTACAACTTTCTACTTTAACGGTGGCAGCAGCAGCAGCAGGCAGCAATAGTTTGATTCAATAATTCCATGGAAAATTGTTGTCTTACAACGACTGCATGAATGAATGAATGTCAACCAGTTTGTTTTGTTTTAGTTTTCAAGGCTAAAATTAAATCATTGGAGAAAGAAACGCAGCTATTTTAGCCATAATTACTAAGCCAGACTACTTGACTTACAAGTTAAATATTATTTATTTGCTACAAAGTTTTAATTGGCAGAGCGGGAGGGTTTGTTTATAACAAATGGCAAAATGTTGAAATCATCTTGATGTACAGCTAAAATTGCTAGCTTGACTGGTCTGGTCTGGTCTGGATTGACTGACTGACTGAAAGACAGACCAGACTGTTTGAAATTGTTGCCTGCGCTGTTCTTACGTTGCCTATGAGTAGCTCTCAAACTCTTAAAAACTCTCCTCCTGTAACTAGTTCAGTCACCAGAGTGCTGTTAATCCAATTTTCCACTTTCTTGTTGTTTGTTAACGTTAAGTGTAACTGAAACAAGTTCAAATGGCACTTGGATTTAATTTCTTTTTTTTCATATTTTTTTCTTTCTACTTCTAGTTTACTTTTCTTAAAACTGAAACTAAAACCAACAAGAAAGAAAAGTAGAAAGAAAATGGAATTCATATTTTTCTTTTTAGATTTTCTTTTCTTGCTTTAAAAAAAAAACTAAAAAGAAAACAGGCTATAATGCAGTGTCTTTCTTGCTTGCTTGCTTACTTGCTTTTACAAAATCCTATGAAACTTTTATACTAAGTATGAAAGAGACAGACGACTATAAGAAGCAATGACATGTTTGTAATTACAGTTTGATTGTAAAAGACGGTCAAGTCAATCATTTCATGCATGCTCGCCTGATTGAATTTATTTTTTTTTTCTTTTCTTTAATGAAACTTTAAATTAAAACAAGTTTTTTCTTGCGAAATATCAAACTTTGGAGAAAATGTAGTTTCACTATAAATAATAAATTTTCCATTTAAAGTTTTTCTTTATCTTGTATGAGTATGAATAAAAGAAATAATTGAAATCATTTGTCACCCATATATGGAGATGAGTATTTTTTTAAATTTTTATAATTAATTTTTTTTTTCTTTTCTTTATATTTTAATTGTAATATTAAGTAGTAATGAACTTGAAACTGAAGTTTTAATTAAATAAAATTTCTTAGCAATACAATCTACTCTTAAGGAGATATAATTGCATTACAAATAATACGGAAATTGTCACATACTTATGGGAGAAATTTGAAGGAAATTTCATAATTAATGAGTTCGTGAGCTTCTCTTTGTTATTTGCAAAAATGCATTTACTGCTTAGCTTCCTGGTCACTTCTTTCTACACAAAAAAATTAACAAACTGATTGGGACCTTGCAAGAACTTCACCTTGATAATATTACGTAATTTTTAACACATCACGTGTACCATTTTCGTTTCACGGCAAACTAAATTAGACTTTTTCATAAACAGCTTGTCAGAGAACGCGTTCAAATAATGTCATAAGCAGCCAGCCTCACCTTATTACTTAATTTTCAAACTCCAAAAAGCAGTTACTTATCTTTAAAAAACATAATCCTAGTGAATCTATTATCCCTAAGGTATACCACTAATGGGTGGATTACCGAAGACAACAGATTAGTGAGTTGCCCAAAAGTACATTACAGACGACAACTGACAAACCAACATTTTAACATTTCAATTGGTAACTTCAACTTTTCAAATAATAATGACTAACTGAGTTGTACATGCTATGTTGTATTATCACGTAGCCATTTCTAACAATCCGATTTGGACCATAGATCGTGCATTAAAAGTGAACATATTACACAATTTCTTACGGCAAGTATAGAGAGATCTTCACATCAGAACTTTTAATGCTCTCTTCTGCGTATTTCCCCAAGATTAAGAGATTCAAAGGGATTCTTTCGTAGAATCCTCTTTTCAAAAGCTCTAAGAATAACTTCATTGCTTGTGCATTCACCCACACAACAGCCCGGACAATATAAGCATCTATAGAGTATAAGTTATGTTTGATATGAGAGGTTCTTGTTTCTTAAGTTTTTCCTTTGACCCTGTTGGCCAGGTTTATCTTTTAACCAATTTATGTAGCTCTAGTTACAGCGGTACCGAGCTGAATCAGTCGTTAACTTGGAACATACTTTATAGTCAGCTTTGTGATAAAATCATCATTTCGAATTTCTAACCGGATAGCCGGATTCTTATATAAAAGCTATCCTGTGTTTCAAATATTATGTCGCCAGAACAATCCTTTCAAAAAGATCAACAAATTGAAGACATATAAAACATTATTTTTTATGTTGCCTACTTTCAGGGTTTGAAAAAATTCTCTATTTCAAGTACGTTCAAAAAAATTTTTTTAGAAACATTTTAATGGTTATGACCGAGATAATTGCATATCCTTTGTGTATTTTTGTGGTATACTTTCTGGGGTCAAAAGGAAATTTTATGGAAATTCTCCACACTAAGTATTAACTTTTGAATTATAATCTGAAAAATATTATTTAAAAATATATAATACACATGACACAATAAAGTTTTGTTAACATTTTTACCACAACTTTTAAAATGATAACAAAATCTTCCTGTTTCTCCTGTTCTAAGGTTACTTAATAATATATTTGTACAATGGGTCAATTCGACCTCCGGGTACTGTACTTATCTTAATTGACAAGTACACGTCCTCTAACCTAACCTAATAATATATTTATCACACTCATCAATACAATTTCATATTTATAGCTGCCTGAGTAACTTATGTTTCAAAAGCTGTTGCATACATTTAGGGCTTTTTACCTAGTATTTCTATGTATTTTGTGTTTGTTTCATTTTATTGATTTCTATTAAACTTAATGGAAAGCAAATATAATTTTTAGGCACTTAAAAATCCAAGTTAAGTGTTATTAGTATTATTTCTAAACATTCTTCTTTACCATACTTTCGGGACTAGTTTATTGTCAAATTTTTATAACCGGGTAATAGCAATAAAACATAGAGCTTATGTGTCTAAAATATTTATGTTTTTGCGTGCCTATTTGCAATTTCCCACCTTTTCTTTGAGGTATAACGTTTTCATTTATTTTTCTGTATTGCAATAGTAAAGGCTAATAAATAAATGAATGCTTTCGGGTCTGGTATATGTTACAGGCAGTATACCCCGCTCTATATAGTGGAAGATATTAAACAAAAATATATGAAATTGTACCTGCGTGTCAGAAAGGCGTAAAACTGTTGAAAAATATGTATGTGTTAAGTTAGTAAAAGTATTCTGTTTGCTTTTTATTATGTTTTTATTTTTTGTCCTTTGAAAATAATTTATTCTTTTATTTTTTACCCAGCAGGCGAGAAGTTAAAATGTGTCTATTAAGACATTCTTGTGGTTTTTAGTTTTACGTTTAATTATTAAAAAAAATTTTAAGTGGCATTTTGCCCTAAGGTGTTTTTTTTCCTATATTACATTAAATGTAAAGGGTCCGCCAAATAACTTTTTTTTTGAAAATGCTTTAAAAAAAAGCTACTGAATATTTTCTAAAATTTCTTTTTTTATTTGAAAGTACAATCTTTCCGGTTAATAATGGAAAATAATTTCATTCAAATGGCTGCCTCGGCTGGCCATGCAGTAGCCTACACAATTGGTCCAATTTTTAAGCACATCATGGATTGTGTGCACCAATGGATTCACAAATATTGTCCTTTAAAGCGTCAATTGTCTCTGGCTTGTCGGCGTAACACTTATCTTGGACGGCACCCCACAAATAATAGTCCAACGGTGTCAAATCGTAGCTCCTAGGTGGCCAAACGACATCAGCTCTGAGACTGATAATGCGATCTTCAAAAAGAGGGCGCAAAACATCGAGTGTAACTTCGGCTGTGTGGCACGTAGTGCCGTCCTGTTGAAACCAAATGTTGCCAATATCCTCCTCTTCAATTTTTGTGAACAAAAATTCGTTCAACATGGCCCGATAACAATCGCCATTGACTGTAACGGCCACTCCTTGCTCATTTTCGAAGAAAAATGGCCCAATTATGCCTCTGGACCAAAATCCGCACCAAACAGTGACTCGTTTTGGGTGCGTCGGCTTTTCAATGTACGCGTGCGGGTTTTCTGTGCCCCAAATGCGACAATTTTACTTGTTTACATACCCGCCAAGATCAAAATGAGCTTCATCTGAAAAGATGATTTTTTTTTTTGCCAAAATCGGCAACTTCTGGCGTAGGCTGCAGCATGGCCAGCCGAGGCAGCCATTTGAATGAAATTATTTTCCATTATTAACCGGAAGGAGTGTACTTTCAAATAAAAAAAAGAAATTTTAGAAAATATTCAGTAGCTTTTTTTTAAAGCATTTTCAAAAAAAATAGTTATTTGGCGGACCCTTTATATGCAACACTTTTTAAACTCAATGTATTATCATTCACAAGTGACAGCTATATAAGGAATTAATTTTTTTTTCAGCACCTAAAAATATACTTTTTTATATAAAAACTATTTATAATTAAATCTTTGTTTGTAGGATTTTTTATTCTTTCGTTCCTCCAGGCTTTTAGAATATAAAAAATTACTTTTATCTCCATTGTAAAAACATTTATTAAAAAATTCTCAAAAAAAATTCTTTATATTGGAAATAAACAGGAAATTACTTGTATGGCTATTGTAGCATATTATTAGGAATTTTAATTTCATTTATTGTAATATTAAAACTAGATAAAAACTAAAAAGACTAAATAAAAAACATTTTTGATTTAAGTTTCTCGTTAACATTTATAGCCATTCTTTCTAAATTAATAATCATACAACACAAAATAAATTTGCTACTGATTATGTGGTTTGGTAAGCCATTGTTAATTATAGTAATGATTTGATTTAAATTTTTCCTTCTCTCTCTCTCTCTGTTTCCAAAGTTACGTATCTCATGTTTCCATAGTTTCATAATTCAAAATACGGAAAAGAAAGACTAAAGAACAAAAAGTTTTTCCCCTTTCCTCTTTCAACTTTTTAGTTTTATTTTCTATACTTATATTACCTTATAATTTGTTCCCCAGAGCATGCTATAATATTTCACTTGTTTTTTTTTTTTCAAAAATTCTTCTTTACCAACTGAGTAAGTCATATTGGTCTGTGCGTGCTGCTGGTATAAGTGTGCATGGGTTTGAACATTAGATACAATTTATATATAATTTTCTATTATTTCTTTTTAGTAAATATTCAATTACTTACGCTATTGTATTTTGTGTTTCAGTATATGTGTATGTGTTTGTAAATAAATTATTTGTGATTTTATTTGGCATACTTTTAGGGTGGCATTTTTGTCGTTCTAGAACTAAAGTTTCGTTTTCATTTATTTCAGTTATTCTATTTGCCATTATTTTCATGCCTACTTTACATTTGTTATTTTTTATACAAACACACAGAGAGATCAAATAACAATTTGCGTTTCTGATTTCTGTTTTTCTTTGTTTTTCTCTTGAGCATTTACATATTTTCCATATAAAAATATACTACAATATCAAAAAATACAAAAAAGAGCAAAAAAATACAACAAAGAAAGTAAAAGTATAGAATATAATATCGTATATAAATATAGTCGTTTATAATCTTACCCTAGAGATTTATATAATGGCATTTTAACACATTCAAAGCCTTAATGTAGGCAATGTTTTTTATTGTCTCTGTTTCAATTTCGTTTTTTTTTCTCCTTTTTATTGTTTCTGTTTGTTGGTTGTTGTATATATTTTCTGGTTCATGGTTTTCAGTTTTTACTCGCGGTTAGTTGATTTTATTACAGTTATATTTATACAATTGTTTAGTTTATTTATTAATAATTTAGCACAGAAAACAATAAACGCAAAACAAAAAATATTTATTGAAACAACCGCCGTTTATAATGTGCTGCTGCCTTCGCTCCAAATCCAATAAATAAATATACTTTTTTTTATAAATTCTGTATTAGAAGTATTGTGTCGTTTGAAGTAAAGAAGTATATTTTTAGGCATCGTTGTATTGTTATGAGATATTTCAAAAATGGAATGACTTTCTCCCTTAACCAATAATATTGTATTATTATTTAATAACAATTGTAGCTGCTTCTGCTACTGTTAATGATGATGTTGATGATGATGATGTTGTTATGCTCTGTTTCACTTCACAAAATAATATTATTATTCTCATTTCTGTATTATTTTCTTTTTTCATTTGTTTTAATTGTTTCTCCTTAAATTCATTCTTGGTGTTTTTTTTCATTTCTTCTTCTTCAATTGTTAAGTATATTTTAGGGCGGGTGTACGTGTACATTTGTTACGTACATATGTAGTATATGTTCTCCTAATATTATGCTGAAATAAAAATCAAAGTTCTTGTTTGGTTTTATAAAAAGAAACAGAAAAAAAAAATAAACGTAACGAAACACATGTTGATATGATTTCATTTCACAGATGAAATCGTTTTGAACATTGTATTTATTTTCATTTGTTGTTGTTGTTGTTGTTTTTTCCCTTTCTCTAAATCTCTTCGTGAGTTTTTTTTCTTGTTCACCAATGCCTTTCATCATCATTGTTGTGTAGATGAGATGTTTGTAGCATAATGTTAGGGGTTTTCAGATTTTTCTAACCATTTTAACTCAACGTACATACAAACGAAAGTAGAATGAGTGAATGTATGTATGTATGTGTGGATTAATGTACCATATGTACGTTTAAATAACTGTATAGCCTTTGGCGTGTATTTAAACATCATAAAATTAATTTTTAATATTTATTGATTTTGTTTTTGTTTTTTTTTTTTCATCTTATTTAACAAATACAAAATTTATACGCGAATGAATACATTGTGAGTATATTTTTGTAAGGGAATCTGGCAAAAGTACGTTTCCCTTTGTTATTTTTCCATTCTTGTAAGTTTCGCTCTCGTACAGCCAGCATACAGTTCTCATTAATTATTTACATTTTGTTTTGTTTTAATTTTGTGAAAAGGAATTTTTATTATGTTTTTATAACATCCTCAAAATGTAGGATTGTATGTGGATGTACATGAATATTCTAATTTTGTTGTACCATTTGGAATACGTACATGTGCATCTATAACACTGTTTAAAGCTATCATTTTTTGAATCCATGGTTTTGATTTTTCAAACTCAGTAACGATTTCTTTTTATTCTATCGAAGTACCGCAAAAACATGAAAATTCATTCGATAGTATTTTCTCGTTATTAATGAACAACGAGTTCGTTTTTTTTACCATTTTCTCGTGAAGAAATGTAATATGCACGAGTATACGTTAGGGAATAGATACGTATGTATGTAGGTACATATACTTTAACAAATATTAAACTTTTTAATCATTAACAAAAACAACAATATGAAGTTTTTGTTCTTCTTTTGCCACCATATGTATTGCAATGAATTGTAAAATATTTTATTTAAAAGCTTTGTTCCATATTGAAAATGAAGGTAAAGTAACACACGTGTGATAGCGCTTAAAATTATGCCATTTAAAAATGCTTAAAATTTTTAACGTTTTTTTTTTATTATTTTTTATGCTCCACTTGGCAGCTTTAGGGCTTCAACAGGAATTTTCCATCTTTCTCTCTCTTCCTATTTGCACAGTAAATTTTGATTTCTTCTTAATTTCAAAGCCTATTATACTTTGAGGGAAATTCTATTATTGTGTACATACAGTCACACAGATAATTATACATACCCCCCCCCCTAAAAATCACTTTTTAAAATGATAATATATGGACAAGTCAACTGATTTTTGCTCCAAATTTTTTGTTTTCCATCACAGCCTAACAAATTATATTTCTTCTCATCACTAAATATTACATTCGCCCAAAAATCAGTTGATTTGTCCATATATTATTGAGCAAATTCCAATCGTGACTTTTTTCTCGGCACTCGGCTGCGGAAACCGTTCCTTCTCAAAACACTTCGAACTGTTTCGGAATGCACAATAACATTGTGATCACTTTCTGAGGTATTTCGTATTTCTACGGCTGTAGTCCTAGGATTTTTATCCACAATACCTTTTATATACCGGGCTACCATTAGAGAAATTTTATACGAAATATACGTCGTACGTATAATTTTCTGTGGTGCCATATTGGTTTTAAGCAAACTGCAGTCACAAATTCATAGATTTTGGGAATCTGTTTTCTTTTTTTAAGTAAATGTGTCGTTACAGACGCTAATGTAAAGAAATTTTAGATTAGAAGTTCATTACTTTTTAAAAAATTGATTTTTAGGGGGGGTACGTATAATTGTCTGTGTGACTGTATGTATATTCTGATTTATTTAAAAGCTCCATTCATTTTACCATCAGAACAAATGTCAAATCTTAAGAAAATTTTTAGATTGTCGCCAAAGCTTCAAACATTGCTCAAATGTGGTCTGATTTGCTTTTAGTTATGCTGTGTAGAGAAAATATTTTCACATTTTGGTATTTTTTAACTGATACTTCCGTCTAAAATTCATTGAGTTTCAATTCTTTCGGAGGATATTTGGCGAGCACAATCTTTACTTTGGACAACTCCATAGTGCTTTAGGGTCCTCCCTGTTTCAATATACCGCGTACAATGCACAAACATTGAGTTAGTGAATGAAGTCGCCGTAGTTTAGTAGGTAGTTAGTTGGCATATTAGACTTCAGGCCTCGGTTCAAACCCAGATCAGACATCTTCAAGAAAAGGAAATATGAAAAAAATTTCGTTTTCGACTTCCCCTCAGCAAATTTCTGGCAAAGTCTCTGAGTGTAAATAAAATTGCCATGAAAAGTTACTCAAAAATCCGTCATTCGTAATCTACTTTAAATTGTAGGTCCCCCGGCACTCGGGTATAAAATTAATGCACACAATATAAGTGTTATGAGAAGCTAGGTAGTAATCCTGCCTGTATGTATGTCTGTAAATACAGAGATAAATTTCTGTAACTTTAATTTATTGTGACCATAAGATTGTGTCATAAAACATTTGATTGCTACTACACTGGGAATATGGTCGCGTTTTTCAATATCTTACCCCAATTACACAAAAATAAATAAATGTTTTTAAATGTAATATAAACTCGATACAAATTTGTAATTTTCCACTTCTATATATAAAATTCGATAGACACAATAAAAATGAGGAAGAGCTTTAAGTTCTGAGTGAGTTCTAAAATCCTTTATCTTTTTCTAAAGATATCTGTACATCTACTTTTTATTTTAGTATTAAAATTATTTGAAAGCAAAAATCCCTTATTGTTACAACTCCTTTATTGTGGCATTCTTTATTTTATTGCATTTTCTTCTTTTATTATTTTCTTCTTTTTTTTTTGGGAGAAAAACTGTGTCAGACCACCACCATCACTAAGAAAATGCAAATAGTAATCCGAATTCAACAAGAGAAATACTAAAACATACAAAAAATATCTTCAGCAGTAAAAGTGTCAGTAGCTATTGGTGCATATAACTAATCTTTAAATTTACGAGACACATTTCACAATATTTTCAATTGTATTGCAACAGATTATACATACATGCATACATACATACATATATATTACATATAGACACAGCTATAAAAGGAATAATGATTTTGTATAGACCATTACATATACATATACGTATGTATGCATATATAGAGCAGAAGTAAAAGGCTTTTAAAAGGATATATGCATAGATTTTAGCAGAGTAATAAAAATAAATAAAAACAATAGCAACTATTTATACTCTTATACGGTATACATATATTAAAATTTTAACTTGAAATTCTTAAAGAAAAACTAAATAATAAAAACTTTCTTTTATTTTTTTACTCTTTTTTTTTAGCAATTATTCCGCTCACAGAATCCTGGTCTTGCTGCTGCCACAAATGCTGCTGCCGCCGCTGCAGCAGCTGCGGCTGCTACCTCAGCTGGAGCACCCCCGGGCGCACCTAATGGCACAATGCAACCACAGCAAATGCAAATGGCTGCTGCCTCCCAACAGTTTTTGGCTGCCCAACAGAATGCTGCATATGCAGCCCAACAGGCAGCGCCCTATGTAATTAATCCGGGTCAAGACGCAGCCCCCTATATGGGCTTAATAGCAGCACAAATGCCACAATATTATGGTGTAGCACCTTGGGGCATGTATCCAGGCAATTTAATACCACAACAAGGCACACAACCAAGAAGGCCGTTAACGCCATCACAGCAAGGAGCTGAAAATCAATCTTATCAGGTGGGTAGCAAAAAAAGCAAATTGAATAAAAAGTTAAAACTTGACTTTGACTTCATATATATGTAAAGAACATATGAAATTTGTGTAATTTTACATGTAAATTTAAGAATTGTATTGAATTGTAATTAAAAATCAAAAAGAAAAATCAAATCAAATCAAACTGTCTGTAAAATTCACAAGATTTTGTATAAATATAACCCATAAGCTATTTAATATCATTTATTTTTTTATTCTTTATAAATATTGTAAAATCTTAAAATCGAACATTGAAAACAATATATATTTTCTCTTTTTATTTTATATTTTTCTCTCTCTCTCATGTGGCTGTGTATTTATATCCAAATTACATTATAACCCATACCAACCAACACTTCACTCAACAAATCCAATTAAAAAATAAAAACCTAACTTTTGTACAAAAAAAAAATAAATAAAAACAAATTCTCTAACCCAACATCTGAAACGAATTAATCTAACGTGTGTAAATAAAATTAAAAACCAAAAACCAAAAAAAAAAAAAATACTATGTACCGGCATCAGGTCATACCGGCATTTTTTGATCAGAGCGGTTCACTTGTTATGGGACCACGTACAGGAACACCAATGCGCCTTGTTAGTCCAGCACCTGTTTTAGTGCCACCAGGCGCCGCTAGGGCAGGACCACCACCACCACAAGGTCCGCCTCAACTCTATCCGCCACAACCCCAATCAGCACAACAGAATTTATATTCACAACAAAATGGTTCAAGTGTTGGAGGTAAGCTATACATACATACATTTTTTTTCAATTCTCATATAATTTATAAAGTATAAGTTTTAAATAATAATATAGCATAACATACATATATAAATACATACATAATATGTAGATTGTAAATATAAAATAAGAAATATTTTTTTACAAAATCAAGTCCCTGAAAAAAGCTTTTTAAAAAAAAAAACAAGATAATAAACCAGGAGAAATAATTTTATTGCTTATATCTGTTACGGAGGCCTAAAACATGATTTTCCATAAATTATACACTCGTTTTGAATAACGAGTCCGCGTGTCATAAACCCTATAAATATTAAACTCAAGTACAGGGTTGTATTTTTTTTGCTTTCCATCTTGCTTTTTAAAAATATGTGTATATGTACAGTTCTTTCGTAGTGAATATTATTAAACATTATTAACGCTTTTTTTTAAATTTCTTTTCATATTAAACAAATCAAAAATATCAACCACAAATTAACCGTTTTTTATTAACAAATAAAATAAATGACCTTATGAAACACAATATTCAATATTATTTAAAAATTAAATTAAATTAAAACAAAACGTAAATGACAGTGATAATTAACAATATAATGCGAGTATGAGAGTACAGTATTGGCAAAAAGTTTTAGGATTGATATATTTCTTCCAACGAATTGGAAGCTAAACTTTTATTGATATAAAATTCATTGTCTAATTCGTTCTTTATAGTTGAGTAACATAAACGCATTGCCTTTCTCCTTTTTCTCTCTCTCTCTTTAAGGGTGATTAGAACTCTAATTTTCAAGCTTCTTTTTAAATAAAAACAAGTTTTCTATTCCGTTTTTTCAATTCAAATCATTTTGTTTTTATTCTCAATTTGATTTTCAATATTTTTTAACTGTAAAAGTACACATGATTACCCATACATGTACATCTACATGATTTAAAATAAATTGGTAGTATTTGTACATTAACCAGAATAAAAAAATTGGGATTTCATTCAAAATTTCGAATCGGATAGAAATGCAATCTAATGAGTAGAGGAAATCAACTGGCATACTAGACGTCGAGTGTTAAACCCCAACTCTGACATCTTGAAAGAGAAATATGAAAAATAAATATTTCTTTCGGCAACACACTCTCAGCAATCTTCTGGCAAAAGCGCTGTGGGTAAACCAAATAAATTGAGTAAAGTCAAGAAAATGCTTCTCATATCTGTCGCTCTGAAGTCGACATTAAAGAATAGGTTTCGTCATTTATATACATATACACCTAGTGAACTGGATAAAATTTAAAAGTAACCCATTCCACCTAGGATAGGACCGCGTGATAAATTTGTTTAACCAAAATACATTTAAAAACATATAGCGGCATATTGTTAAGGACGTGAAACCATGCTTTAAAACCAGCTGAAATTTACAGATTAAGCTGTCTGGACAATCAGCAGACCTCCACCAAATTAAACAGAATCTCTGTTAAACTGTCCAAAGCTGAATCAGAAAAGTCTTATACGGTGCTCAGATATGCACCTCAATATTTCATATAAAGTTTCAATTAATAACAGCGCAATAAATACGCAATTTGTTATAATATTGAGTAAAACATAAAATGCAGCAATGTCATAAGTGTGTTTAGTGAGCATATTACAATTAACCGAACACTTTGTTGATATTTGACAACTCAAATGTCAACAATAAACGAGAAAAAAAAAACAAAATGTTGTTGAAACAACCAGCTGTTTGGTTTACTAACTGTCAAATGTAGATTGAATAAGCTGCTGAATTGTGTATGTTATTATGCTTGAACACTTAAAATATTGTACGCAATTAATCGAATGTTGACTCAATAAAAGTGCATATCTGAACATAGTATTAAGTTAAGTTAGAAACGGTCACTAGCTTTGCTCGTTCAATTAATACCATCGACAGAAATCATTGGTTCAACACTTGTTCGTGATTTTTTCATCGATCCAATAGATACTGTTGCTTGAATATAATTTAACGGAGTAAAAGCTATTTGTATGAGGAGATATTTGGTAGAGGTGTGACTGCTCTGGTAAGGTTATTGGCTAGAGTAATATCCCCTTGACCAAGAACCCATATGAGATGGACGGCAGTACTATATTGCAGAGAAAGCATAGCTATGCCTTAAAGAAAATAGTATGTCATCGTGACAAGACTTTTGTCTTATTGAGTCAAGTTTAGCCTGCTGTTTTTTAACAAGTATCGAAGATAGGAAATCTGTTAGGTATCACATAAGTGCTTTTGCAATTTGTATCGTAATAGATTTCCTTAGCTGAATAAAGAGTATATTTATTAAGAAAGATATCTTAAAAGCATTCTGCCCTAAGGCTAGACTATAAAGGAGTTTGCTTTCGAAAACAATTATATTACTTTAGCGTATATTTTGGCACGTAGTTCCTATCTTCTTCGGGAAGCGTCATTCAGATAATTAGTCGGAACTTCAGAAAAACTCTGCTAACGTTAAAAATACGGCGTATGAACACTTTATCGCACAATATCAGAATTTCAGTATTGTGTTGCGTTTTTTGTTTTATACATCGTTGTGTAAAACTTTAAAGAAATATTTGCAAATTTTAGCTGCAGTTATTATTTTTTCCGAAACTGTATATGAACTGGTTCTGTACAATAATTACATTTTAACAAAAAAGTAATAATAATAATAATTGAATGTTAATTAAAAATGTGTAATAAATATACTTTTATTTCAATTTTAAAAGCGTTAACCTTTAGAATAGAATGCAGCAGAAAAATATTTGTACGAAAATACCTTCAAATTATATATTTTATTTGTTTGGTTTCTGTTGAACTATTTGTTAAGCCTGCCTTAAAGAACCTTCTTACACTTAAAAAAAAAAAAAACATTTTTTTGGTAATTTCTGTACATGTTACAATAAATCTCGTGGCTAACTAAGCTTTTATTAATTTTTATGGTTTTTATTGTTAAATAATATTTTTCCCTGTAATGAAGTGCTGTTTAACTGACTAAATGTATGCAATGAGGAAAAAAAATAATTAAATTTCAACAATAAATTCTATTAGTAATAATTTAATACTTGAATACACAATTATATTGTTACTCTTCTGTGTTTAATGAACAATTTATAAATAATAAATTGTTTTAAATTATTAATAGCGGTAGTAAATTACTCAATATGGCAAATGAATTCAATTTTCTGTTTTTTACATTGTAGAAATTTTTACACAATTATATAATACAATTAATTATGGAATAAATTGTACAATTTGTAAAAGGCTGTAACAAGCCTATGGCATAAAACATTAGTATAGAGTCGAAGTAAAGCAATTTATTACGTTTAAAAAAGAATATAATTATAAAAAAATGGAAATTTTTTTAGTGTAATAATGATATAAATGACATCATATTAGTGTTTTATATAATAAATAAAATACATACAATATTACAATAGCCTTAATGTATGCTTTAGTTTTTATAATTTAATTTTTGTTTTTTTTTTTGTTTTTCAACATTTTAATTTTTCTGTTGAAAAAGAAAAATTGAATGAAAAAATCGATTAAATGACTAAGCAAATAAACACCCACCGACCTCCACTGTCTGCTGTGGCATATGCACTTGGCTATAAAAACGTTGGATGGTACATGTGCGCTATTTAGACAGGTTATTGTCAGTCAGATATCAAATGGTAACAAATATTATATTTCATATACTATAGCAACACTCACTCACGTGATGTCAGCAGCAGATAACATGCAAGTTTATACATTTTGTTAGTTTTCTAAAACATTTAAATTGTTGTTGTATCTTGATTGTTCGCCAATTACAAAGAGTCAATTCTTTATTAAGCCAACATTCCAAAATTCTATTCCAAATTTCTATTATTTTTGAATTTACAAAAAAAAAACACAAAAGAGGTTCTTTTTATCATTAAATGCCAAAAATTTTCAAAAAAAAAAACAATTTTTTTTATGTAATAGTGACACCATTTTTTAATTTCGAAGCCATAAGAAGTATTTACAAAAAAAACTAAAAACAAAAACAAATTACATTTATTTCTTAAAGATACAAAATAAATGGCAATAGCTTAATTATTTTTGATAAACAAACAAAAAAATAAGCATGTAAGTTAAATATTTAGTTAAATAAACTTCTTCTTATACCTGAGAGAGTGTATGGCTCGACTCCTCTTACAACATCTTTGATGTTTGGCCTACAATTGTACAACAAATATAGTGTATTTCATTTCGTATGAGAGAGAAACTCTTAGTTGCCATATGATTAAATAGTAAAACTTTAATCATATTGTCATTTAAGCACTTAAATATTTGTTAGCTAAAGTGTGTCGAAAATTACATTGTCTCTTGCATATAAGTTTTCTGATTTCCTAATTGCATAAACAATGTAATTTGCCCAAATTCACTCTCTGTTACTCTATCTCTCTTACTATATAGTATATATGTATGTATGGATGGGTGTGTGTGTGTGTATAATGACTATTTGAACATAATTATATGCTATTCTTTGCAATGAAACAAATAGTTTAGTCAGCCTTAAATGTTGGTTTTTGTAACATGAGTTAGTTTGAGTTTGTTTGTGGGTGTATGGATTGAACATTAAGTCTGTTTCTAGAACGTTGGTCATATCGACGGCAGTAATAGTAATTGTTCTTGTTAAATACGAGTATATTGTGTTAAATAATAGCATACATATACAGATGTATGTATGTGTCTGTATGTATGTACATACTAAACTATACAATGTCCTTGCTAATGGTGACAATATCATTTACCTTTGTATATTGGTAAATTTTATCAAAACTTTGCAAATAATTTCCCTTTTTACCTACACATATATATGTATATACACATTTTTACAAACATTTGCAATTGTCCTGTGTTTGTAGATGTGGACGTAGTGTAATGGTGAATGTCTCACACTTGCATACAAGAACAAATTAAGTCGATTCTATGAGTCTTAATGATTGTAATTGTAACTTGTTTTACAATACTAATAACATTTTACAAATTTATTTGCATACGTTGGGCAGCAGAGGAGATATAATATGAAGAGTAAAATTTGTTACTAATGGTTATGGTCATGTTCATAAATAATACTTTATTTCATTATATAATTGTAAAATATGTTTAAAAAATTTAAAATAACTAAAAATTCGTATTTACTTAAGAGTTCTCTATATGTTTTCCTATGATAGGTTGTATTATTAAACACACTATAAGTATCCTTAAAGGAGACTGCACAATATTGCACGTGTATTTGATTCAATAATATAATAAAGAATCTTAGTCATCTAAATATTACGCTTGCATTGTTATTATAGTTAATATGATGGTAAAGAAATTAAAAATATGAGTCTACTTTTCTTAAGTCTTTGAATTTCTTGTTGAACTTGGTAGAAATGATTATGAAATGTTGAGTAAAAAAACTTAAATTCGATTCTTCAAAAGCTGTACTTAAGTATGTTAATGTATTACGTTTCAAAAAAAGATTCAAATATGAGTAGCATATATATTAAAAGTATGCATTAGGTTTATTAGAAACACATTAGACGCAGCATTTGTGGTGCGGCAATATTGGAATCATTTCCTCAGGCAAGAATAATGCGCTTTAATTTTTTAAAGCTAGCAGCGGCAAAGCATAAGTAAAACTAATAAAAAAAAAAATAAACAGTTCATTAATCCTTAATCCTTTATATTGTATATATCGCGTTTGTAAAACCGCTCTTTCATGCATGTTATTGTATTAACAACACTAATCCACTCCTTGCAAGCAGTAATTGTCTCATTCCGTGAGCAAAAATAGATATTTGCCTTAAGACTCAGCAGCGGCATTGGTGCTTGTAGACGCGCCGCCTTTAATATAAACATTTCCATATACACCCATTTATTCTATGTATTACAGATTGTCGCGCCACAAGTGCAGCGTCTAATGTGTTTATTGCATGACGTTGTAACGAATTAAAATCGTATATTGAATTACTATTTTTAATCGTTTTTTATTTTATTTTACTTTACCTTATGCCAAAAATGAAGTCGCCGTAGTCTAGGAGGTAGTGTGTTGGCTTATTAGACGCAAAGCCAGGGTTCGTGCCCCAGGCCAGACATCAAAACAAAATACAAAAAGTATTTTTTCGGCGACTTCCTTACAGCAGATTTCTGGCAAAAACCTAGAGAGTCAATAAAAATTGCCATGAAAAGTTTCTCAAAAATATTTCGTTCAAGTATAAAAAAAATTTAACACACACAACATAAGTAGTGTGAGAAACTAGGTCGTAATCCTGACTGAAGGGTTGTAATGACCAATTATGTAATTACGTACGTTATGCCAAAGATTCAAACTTTTCAAAAAAATTTGCAACTATTTTGCTCTGACTTAAAAACTATTTAATAACGATTAATATTGATTGGAAGCTACTGTCAAGAACTGGTGTCCTATTAGGCTTCTTTATATTTACATTCTTCATGGTAGTGTAGAGTGTATTAAAAATTTAATTTTTGCCTTCTACGAATGCTTTTAACATTCTAAAACAGTTGCAAATTGCTAAATTGAATAGAACAAGCGTGTTGTACTTACATGCATATTGTATGTAACAATTCATTCTATGTATGTATTGTTAATGATTATTAAGTAAATATTTTTTATGTATGTACATATGTATACATATAAGTTTGGGAGTGAGAGAGTAAGAGAATATTTAATGTCTGTAATAAAATTGCTTTTGTGTCTTAAACACACATATGAGATTTAAACAACAATTAATTGTTACATTTTTTTAAACACAAAAAAAATACAAAAAAAAAATTAGATGAAATGAAATGAAAGAAAATAAATAAATGTTATATGTATGTATGTGTATGGAATAAAAGATTCTTTATAGCAGTAAACATGCTTCTTTTGTTGTGTGCTCTTTCAACTTATTCCTGTTGTTTATTTTTTTCCTTTGGTGTCTTGTAAAGTAACATGTGCAAGTGCATTGTATTCCAAAGAGATTTGGAAAAATTGTGTGAGAAAAGAAGAGAGGGAGGACATCACCTTTGCACCTGATTTTGTTGTGTGTGTATTCTGTTTTGGGGAGCAGCAGGAGTAATAATAAAATCTCCTTGATTACCTTTTATATTACCAGGAGATTTAGTACATATATTGTATGTGTATGTGTGTGATTTATTTTGTTGCAAATGAAACTTATATTCTTGTTGTTGTTTATGTCTGCATCAAGTTCATTCAATATTTTTCTGTTGTTTATTTTAATATTTTTTTTTATTATTATTTTTTGCTGCATCCTTTGTTTACTTTCTCTCTCCTCTACCACTTTTTTTCACCAGTTCTACAGCAATAGACGTCTAGTCGTTTGTTTCCTTTAAATCCCTTTTGGCAGAATTATTGTTTGTATGGGTTTGTTTTCTTTTGAGTTTTCCTGTTATTTTTTCCTCCATCCTCTGCGATTATTTTTTTTGAAGGATTGTTTGTTTAATGTTCCACCTGCTGCTGCTGCTGCTGCTGCTGTAGCAGTTTGTAATGTAAACTGCTTCACTACTCTGGCATAATCAAAAACCAAACTGAAGAGATGGTGTAAACAGTTTTTGACCATCTAAACAGTATTACATGATGTTAGACTGTGATATAATTATTGTTGTTGTCAGATACATTTACTCTTTAGATTTCGTAGAGGCCAACAACATGAAGAATGGACAGAAAACAGAGATAAAATTCACTTTCTCTTGTTCTTATTACAAATTTAAATTGGATTTAAGTAAAGTGAAGGAATTTGTATACGTTGATGAATTTTTTTAGTGGCATAATCAAGTTAATTCAAGGTGAAAGCCTTACAGTATATTTCAACTTTTTTTTAAATGAAACTATGAAGAAGTCAATAAGCTTAAGTTTTTGAAACTGTTTGGTTAGTTAAATTTAATTGACATCTTTTTAATTTAAAGAAAAAAAAATATTTTTTTGGGGAATTTTAAAAATATTGAAACATATTTTAATGGCTGTTAAAATGTATTGCTTAATTGTATTCTTACAATTTTTGTAATAACAAGTTGCATAGTTAAATTAAACTCCATTTAAACTATTTCATTTCATTTCTTAAATTTATCAACTAAGATCGCTCTTGTCGAATCAAATTACCAAACTGTGTAAACACCAAATGGTAATAAACATAATCAAAAAGTTTTATAAGGCTCTTACAGTAGGTTAGAGTTGATAGAATTATGCAATAATACTTCTATTGCATAATATATGTTCATACATATATAGTTGTACATATGTACATACGTGACGTTTTTAACAACGTCTTTTATTTCTTAATATTAACTGGTTTCTTTGTATGAAAATAAAAGCTTCATATGCCTGTGAATATGCAACAAAATTTTTAATTTGCAGTTACCTTCAAACTGAAATGTGGGTTATAAATACATTTCATATTTAATCCGATAACAACCTTTTTTTATATGCCATAATTCTATAACATTACCTCGTAAATTATAAATGTCAAATGTATTTTAAATAAAATACACTTTATTATACTCTTTGAATTCAATTAATTTTTTTTTTATATAGAAATTCAATTGAATTTTTTTTTTTAACTAAGGAAAGTGTGCCAAAAATAAGAGTAATCCATTCATTCATTTGAAATAAAACTAAAAGGTACATATAAAATTTCCTCCTAAGAATATGCAACAATTTTTTGGAACCGCATTAAAGCCTCTATACATATGTATGCTCACGTTTAAAAATGGAATTTGGAAAAATATACATATTTAAATAATGTCTTTTCATACTATTTTTTAGAGTTTACATTTTATGGCTTTTGGTAATATTGCAAGTCTGTTTTATTTTTTTTTTTGCATGGAAAAGCTTAGGCATTTATAGGTTTTTAAACCTATAATGTTTTTAAACATTAGGTTTTTTTTCAATATGCTTTTCAGAAAAAAAAACCTAAATTATACTGTTAAAATGGCATAAAAGGCAATTTATCAATAGCATTAATGCCATTTACTCTTTGAAAAGTTAAAAATGAAAAAGTTTATAAGTTTTATTTCTCCCCCATATGCCGGCGTGAGCCGGTTTCTAACAAAGGAAATACATAGTCAACGTTTTTAAAAGTGCTTTTTAATATCAGCATGGTTATATGAATTGAGTATATGTCTTAACAAATTTGATAAATTTTTTTTTCTGTAAACCTTTAGAAAAAAATTATATGAAAATTTATATTTACATTTTTGTAGTGTACATATTTGTAAACCTTAAAGTATGCTTATATTTTAAATTTTTTAATGTTTTTAATTTATCCTATTATTTCCTTAATTTTTAATTGAAGCCTAAAAGTATGCCTGAACAATGGTATACTCATTCAATTAATTTTTCTAAAATAAGCTCATGAATTAATTACAATTACAATGTAATTAAATTTACAACTAAATTGTATACTTGTGTTTTCATTATAGAATTTAATGATTTTAAAAACTACGAAGCAAAACAAATTTCCACCATTCTTTATTGAATTTATTTTCGAATGGTTTTTTTTATTTTTTTTTTTTTGTTTTTTGTATATTCCTAATATTTTTAAAGCATAAAACATATTTCAATTTCACCTGATGTGACAGGTGACAAATATCTTGTTATAGTATTTCTTACCGCACTATATATAACCTATGCTAGAGTTAACATAGTTCAACTGAGGATTATTTTTTGTAAAAAAAATATATATATATTGACAGCACTCAATAATCCGTTGCCTTGTTATATGCTATACTCTTAATTAGAATTTAAATACCTACGTACATACTATTATTTTTTTTTTATTTGTACGCTGTAATTCACGATTTCAACACATACAAGGAATGTATATAATTTTTTTCTTTTTATTTCATTATATGAGTGATGGAAGTTAAAAATAAAAATCGTTGCGATTTTTTAGATTTTTCTTCTCTCACGTTAATAAAATATTTAAAATAACCGTAGATATTTTCATACGAAATGCATTACAACATTACGTTTTTATGTTTCATATACCACAGAAATTTATGAAATTGTCATTGTAATGCTTCTATTATGTATGAGTGCATGTATGCATGTGTATGTATGTATAAGCAAGCGTGATTAAGTCTACATATGTGTTAAAAGTCACGTTGCGTGTTTGTGTAAATGTGAATATATGACGCTTTTAAAAAATTTGTATGTAAAAATATCGTAAAAAAAACATATTCACGTGTTGAAAAATAAATGAATGTGATACCGTTTAATCCTTTAAAAGCCGGATTTGTAGATGAAATTGTGTTTGATTACAATAACAAAAACCGGCTAATTTTACGAACGAATTTTGACAACAACCCTTAAAATTGTATTTGTTTTGTTGAAAATCCTGTTTTAGGTAATAATATTTATAATATGGTAGTATAAATAAGGTGCCCCTTAAAGTATGCAATACAAGGTTTACAGTAAAATGTCGAAAAGTGAATAACCTAGGAACCAGATTTTACGAAAGGTTGTTGTTGGTAAGCTGAATCCGGATCTCTATATCACCCTAGGTTTTCGAGACATCCTAACCTAAAAACTCGATTGTAGTGGTTGAGTGGATATTAAGTGGCGAATTAATTTTGTGTAATTAAAAGAGTAATTTGGTAGAGATAAGTTTGGTTAACAAAATGAATTAACCACAAACTGCTTCGAAATAAGTCCCTGTAGTTGTAAGCCCTTAAAGTATGTTAAGAATTAGTCAACTTTCTTTATAAATATTCGTCAATTGCAGCCCAAATACATTATTTTTCATATTTAATATAAATTGTGGTATTCTCAAATGAATTTCTTCGAAAAATGGGTTAAAATTAGAGGATTTTTTTTTTAATGTTATAAATTTGATTGCAATTTTACACAGATACAGTTGCCACATACAATTTTTTTTTGTTATTTTTGTTTGTGTTTATTATTATCATTATTATAATGATTCTTTTGTGGAAACTGAATATGTATTTAGTTTTGTTTGCCATGCATGGGTAATTGTTAACAATAATTGTTTTGTTTATGCATATGTTAGGGCTGGCTGCTGTTATTATTGCCAGGTTATTTTTTCATTTCTTCTTCGTTTTTCACCTCTGGCCAATAATAACGTAATAGGTTTGTGTGTGAATGTTTGTGTGTTTTTACTGTAAATTGCCTTTAAAATGTGATATCGTTTTAACTGGAAAACGTGAGGTAAAATAATAACAAAACTATTAAGCGTATGTTTATAGAGAAATTTATTAAATTACTATACATTAAAGTATACTTTTAGGAGTTTGCGAGTTTAATGTACAGAAAAGTTTACACCTGCTTATATGTACATATATGTATTTAAAGTTAGTATTAGTTAGGTTATGATATAATTTATGCCATGAGATTTAATATTGTCTCGAAAGAGGCATATGAGGGAGTAAGCTTTAGGAGTGTATTCAAATTTCGTGATCAGACATCTTAATTTCGAATAAAGCGTACTTCTTAACATTAGTTATATATGTAGAAAAGTAATTAATAATTTATAAAAATATTAAATCTTTAGTAGGACGGTTAAGTACCTTTTCATATATGCAACATGAAATTGTCGGCATTTTTGTTTAGAGAGACTTCAATTACAATTAATTACATTCCTTTTATACTTGGTTGCCTATTAAATAAACTTCAACTTTGAATTTTCTGTCCTTAATTAAATGATTAAACAAACTATTCACATTCACTAGAACTTTATTTCTAGTCCTCTTATAAATGTGTATTACCTAACCTTATGTCAATTAAGTAGCTTATCTCTATTTTTTAATTCCATGTTACTGCTACTCTCACGCCACTTCGCTTAAATGTCAAGCAAGCATAAATTCACCTGCTACCTTACCGTCATTTGCCTCTCAAACCATTGTAAAAATTCTTTACACAATTGGCGTACAGAGTTCGCAAGGAATGAGTGAAAGAACATTAAATTTTACTTTCCTTTGATTATAATACGTGGTTGTTAAACAAATTGAAACGCTAATACTACTTTAGTTGTCTTTTTTTTTCTCTTTTTCTTTCTTCCCTTATTTTTCCACCGTTTCTGAATTTTATTTCCTCTTTTTTTTTTTTTTTGTATGCATATCAACATTGGCATCTTGTGCTCGTACATACGTATAGGCCAGCTTAATGTAACCACATTACGACTGTATTAAAATCCTTTCTTATGCTTCTTTTTTTGTTTTTTAAATATTCACTGTATAAGTACGAGTATAAAAGTAATCTTTTAGTAGCTGTCTTTGGGAGTGTGCGACGGCAAAGAGAAGTTTAACTGTGTACGTGTATTTGAGGTTCGGTTTTGGTGTGAGTGTTGTATGCAAGTGTGTTTTCGGGTTTACGAATTTGTACGTTTTAAATTTTCTGTTTTGATTTTAAACTATACTATACGTACGTATGTATATGAAACCCAAAAATAACAAAAACAAAAAATAATAGAAACGTGACCGTTCACAGGTGCATTGGATTTGATCCTGTTTCCTTCTTACCTCTCGATCAATATTTGTTTTTCGCTTGCCTCGCTTGTTGCCGTATGGCAATAATAGAGTGAGTGTTCGTATATGAATTTTAAACCCAAAAGACGCAAATGCAATTTAAACTTTATTTAGTTTGTGCTCAACAGATTTGTTCTACGTCTGCAACATTTCGTATCATATGAAAAGTTTTCATTCTATACCAACCAAAGCTTTTGCATTAAAATAAGTTTTAAGTTAATAAGAGGATTTAGGTTAAATATGTGAATACTTGAAGAGTTCCACCACAAAGGTGTGCACTATTTTCGACTTTAATTAATCGGCATAATTTTTGAAATCATCTTAAAATTAATACATTCCTATTGAGAATAAATTGCAGTATTATTAAGCCGAATATTGTAACTGTCAACGGCTAATTTACTTTTAGGAACTCAATAACTGAAAAGAACTTGATGTATTTTAATAATATTCTCTGTTCATTTTAATTATAAACAATATTAATACGTGTTTCTTTTCTGTGCCTTTTTATTAGGTCTTGCATTAAATACATCATCATTGACCGGACGACGTGATTCGTTTGATCGTACCACTTCTGCCTTTAGTCCCTCAGCTATGGATTATACCAACAGTAATGCGGCTGCTGCCAATGCAGTCTCAACAACAGTGGCTCAAGCCGCCGCCGCAGCAGCTGCTGCTGCTGCCGCTAGAGGCAAATGGCCTGGTGCTGTGACCAATACTGCATATGGTGCTTTAGGAGCAACAGCTTCAGCAAGTCCCATCGGAGCTGCCATCACACCACCACCACAATCGTGCCTAATAAATAATCGTGCTCCAGGAGCTGAGACTAAATATCGCCAACAGATGGCTGTGGGTCTGCCACCCGCCGCAGCAGCGGCACAAGCAGCTGCAGTAGCAGCAGCTGCTAATAATATGTTTGGTTCGAATAGTTCACTATTTTCAAAGCACTTGGCTATACCCGGCACTACACCAGCCGCAGCTGCTGCTGCTGCAGCTGCCGCCGCCGCTGCGGCTGCTTCACGGCAATCAGTTGCTGCTAGTGTTGGTGGTGTTGGTGCTGCCGCCGCCGCAGCAGCTGCAGCAGCAGTCGCGGCTGCTGGCGGTGCTGCCCAACCGGGACGTTCACGCCTACTAGAAGATTTCCGCAATCAACGTTATCCCAATCTACAGCTACGTGACTTGGCCAATCATATTGTTGAATTCTCACAAGATCAACATGGCTCGCGTTTCATACAGCAAAAACTTGAACGTGCTACTGCTGCTGAAAAACAAATGGTCTTTAATGAAATCTTGGGTGCTGCCTACAGTCTCATGACGGATGTATTTGGCAATTATGTCATACAGAAATTCTTTGAATTTGGAACTCCCGAACAGAAAAATACCCTGGGCATGCAAGTTAAGGGTCATGTGCTTCAGCTGGCTCTGCAAATGTATGGCTGTCGCGTTATTCAGAAAGCCTTAGAAAGCATTTCCGCCGAACAACAACAGGAAATCGTACGTGAATTGGATGGCAATGTCCTAAAATGTGTCAAAGATCAGAATGGCAATCATGTTGTACAGAAATGTATTGAATGCGTTGATCCCTCAGCATTACAGTTCATCATAAATGCCTTTAAGGGTCAGGTTTATTCGTTGAGTACCCATCCCTATGGTTGTCGTGTTATACAACGAATTTTAGAACACTGCACTGTTGAGCAAACGCAGCCCATATTGGACGAATTGCATGAACACACAGAACAACTAATACAGGATCAATATGGCAATTATGTTATACAACACGTATTGGGTAAGTGCACACACACACACGCACACACTATTGAAGTATTTATTTTAAAATATTGTTGTTGTTGTTATTTGGATTTTTAGAACACGGTAAACCAGAGGACAAATCTATTTTAATAAATAGTGTGCGAGGCAAAGTATTGGTTTTGTCACAACACAAATTCGCTTCCAATGTTGTGGAGAAATGTGTTACACACGCCACACGAGCTGAGCGTACAGCACTGATTGATGAAGTCTGCACATTTAATGACAAGTGAGTCAAGTATTTTCAATTTTTGTAAAAAAAATAGATGAAATCAAATTATAATTAAAAAATCATGGTAATTTAGTATTCATTTTTTTTTTATTGCAAATTCAATTTAATATTTATGATAAAAAAGGAATTGCATTTGAAATGAAATAGAAAATGAAAATGTTTAGAATACAAGTTCAATTGTTTTTTAAAACTTTAAATCATTATGAAAAATTGGTAAAACATTGTATGTATGTACATCGTTTTATTCCATATATCAGAATTCAAAATATAAATACACAGCAAATTATTTACCTTTTCCAATAAAAAGCAAAAAAAAAGTACATTTTTAAAACTCGTCAAATATTTTCACAGGGAATTTTCAAAGTACACTTCCCTAAAAGTTTCTTAATATTCAAATTACTTTTAACCTCGAGTATTTTCTATAAAAATGTTCTTAAAATATCTCCAATATTTTGTTATTAAATTGTAGAGGCAAAGATAATTTATTATATTAAATACAGATTAGACGTTGCAATCTATTAAACAAATTAGAGATTTCGCCTTTCTTCATTAAATAATAAGTATATGTATGTAGATCCTAGATTGCAATAACTGTTAATATGTATAATGGAAATTAATAAACTTGCATTTGTCTTTTCTAGTGCCTTACACGTTATGATGAAAGATCAATATGCCAATTATGTGGTACAAAAAATGATCGATGTGTCGGAGCCAACACAGCTCAAGAAACTCATGAATAAGATACGCCCACATATGGCGGCTCTACGTAAATACACCTATGGCAAGCATATTAATGCCAAATTGGAGAAATACTTTATGAAGACCTCGAATCCCATAACCACAACAGCCAACACAACACCCGGTGTTGTGGGTGTTGGTGTGGGAATTGCAGCCTCGGCAGCAAATACCTCAGCAGGTATAACAGTTACAGCGGGTAATACTATAACTACTGCCGCTGCTATTACAACAGCCTCAAATACCGCCACAGCTACAGCCGTAACTACGTCTGTAAACCAACAGCAACAACAGCAAACTTTAGAAAATGGCATTAGCGTGAGCACTCCAATGGATACTAATACTAGCAGTTCGGTGACATCAGTAGTGTCAAGCACAAATTTAGGACCCATTGGACCACCCACCACAAATGGGGTTTTGTAAATGGAATTATTTCCTTGAAGAATCATTTCAAAATAAAAACAAACATTTTCTTAACAAATTACTTTTCTTTTTAAGATTAATATTTTAAGAATAAGAACAACATTGTTTGATACAACAACAAAAAAACGGAAGAAATTTAATATTTAAATATTATAGTTTTTAAGAGAAATAACAATTTGAATGCAACAAGATGAAATTTAGATAATATTTAACAAATCAAAACACTTTTATTAACAAGAAACCAAGAAAGTAATACAACTTAAGATGAACATAAATATGTATGAAAAAAATGAGACTCTATAGAGAAGTCTAAAACATAAATGAAAGCCAACGCTTTTATGGACAAAAACAAAAGATTTTAAAATTGATTTATAACAAAAAAAAAAAAAAGAAAAACAAGTGACTTTTTATCTAAAGATTTATGTATATGAACGAAACATGAAAGAAAAAAAAATAAATTTTAACAAGAAATTCAAAAGAATGAAATTTAGACAAAAACATATTATATTCTTAAAAAAGCAAACTTGAATGAAAATGCTGAAAAAAAGTGAACCCAAGAGAACACACACAATTTGTTTAAGTTTAGTGGTAAAATTTCTCTTTGTTTCTTTCGTTAATAATATACGTACTGTAAACTAATTGAAATTTTTGAAGATTGAATAGAAATTCATTTAAAAAACCAAACAAATTCGAAGCATGTTGCAAGGATTAATTATTATTATTAATTATTTAAAATTTATTTTTAGAGAAGAAAAAATGTATAGTTTTACTTACTTACACTTCACTTTAAAATCGCGTAATTACTCAAACTACCATAAACTTAAACTTTCGCATTATGCAAACACTTTGCTTTTTGCTTTGCTTCAGTCAATAATCTTTTGAAACTTTCTTTAGATTTTGTAAAATTTTGTATTTAAATTACGTTTTAACTAATGGAAAAAAGAAATCCTAAATTATTAAATTAAGAAACTTTTCGTAACAGAAATTGTCTTTGTTTAATGCCAGAGAAAAACATTTCGTTTTTTATGTTTTAAGAAAAAATGATTGTAAAATTTTTTTTATTTGTTTATTATTTTTAAGGTTTGTTCACCCCCACACACTTTTATTATATGTTCTAAAAATAAACAAACAAACAAACAAAAACTAAAATTAAGTGTAAGAAATTAAAAGAAAAAACCAAAACTATTAAACCAATTATGTTCAATGTAAAGTTTGTAATGTTTAATAAGATAAAAAAAAAAACAGAAACTAAATCACATGTAAACTTTTTTTGTATAAAAACCAAACTTATAAGCTGGATTTACCAGTAACGCAAAAAATAAAATACATTCAATGGTAAGAAAGAGAAAGAAAAAAAATTGAAACATTTTTAACTGAAAGTTAAATTTTAACGTACATAAAAGCATATAGAAATTTAAATAAAAAGAGAAAATGTTTTACTTAAAAAGAAAGGTGTGATGATTATTATATAAATATGTAATCATTAATTAAAACTTACATAATATGCGCATCAGTAAAACAAAAAATATATTTTGATATAAAAAGAGGAGCAGTTTAAAATATTTCTTTTTTTAGCTTTAAAGATTTAATGTAAAATAAAATGTTTAGAGAACATTACATGCGTAAGAAAGGGTTTTCAAAATTATTACTAACGTAACTTTAAATGAAAAATCGAATTTATTATAAAAGAAAGAAAAGTAAAATCATCATCATGATTCTATTTTCTAATGAAATTCCCTTTCAATTTTTCTTAAGAGAAATTTTCTAAATTTAAATCTTAAAAGTTAATAAAATTACTATTGTTAAGCTGTTACAAAATTTCAATTTTTTTATATATACATACATTTATAGAGACACACAAACACACACAAAATATTTTCATATTTATAAATTAACTTTCATACTATATATACATACATACGAGTATAAATATCACAAGAAAAACCCATACAACATCCATATATATATATAAATATATAAAGGAGAAAAAAACCCGAAAACAACTTAAGCATTGATATCATAATTCTATATAAATATTATATATACTATAAATATTACTATAAAAATAAAACGTATAATCTCTTATAAATATTCTTATAAATTTTAGTAAAACCTACAAAATAATTGTAGCATTAGATTTTAAAAAAAGAAATAAGCGTTAAGCGAACTTTTATTCAAATTTAAAACAATAACTTGAAATTCATAAGAAGAATTTAAGTGAATAAAAACAATAAAAAGAAATTTATTCCCCTGTAATAAGAAAACTACTACGTGCACATTAAGTAACATCCAATATATGACTCTATACGTTAACAAACTTGAAACACTTTAACAAAACAATATTTAATACAACGCCTATATCTCTAATTTAAAAAATATTTAAGAATTAATTTTCTAATTGTGTAAAAGTAAATAATATTTAATTTTTTTTAAATCCCAATTAATACCATCACACACTATATATATATTTAATATCGTATTTTTATTTGTATAATTTAATTATCAAGAAACTCTTTTTCCTTTTGATTTTTAATAATTTAAAAAGAATAAATTAAAAATTACCTTGTACATTTTATTTGTTAATAGCAGTGTTTCTATAAGTGTAAACTCCTTTGTAAATCTGTAATTAGAAGAAAATCGAAACAAAACAAATGTTAATATTTTTTGTATTCATGTAATATTTTTTGTAAAAATGTTTATAATCAGCAAAGAAATTCTGTTTAAAAATTCAGTAATAAGAATGTCGATTTTGTAAAATTTGTATTATTTCTGTTCATATTTTTTTTTTTAACCTACTAATCCTGTTACTCTAACAAATACTACTACAACCTACAACTATAAAGAAAGTCCTCGCTTTTATTTTCTATTAATTATTACAATAATTATTTTTTAATGAAGAAAATGTATAAGTCATGGTTAATTTATTTCTTTAGATTTTAACCGCAATTTTTTTTTATAGATTTTAGTCTTATTATAACTTTTAAAACCATTTAAATTTACCACTCATGTTTTAATGTTTTTAGTTTTAAGTTGAAATATTTTGTAATTTTTCTTTTTATTTTTATTATTAATTACGGTTGATTATAATAACCGTATATCATCATATTTCTTGACTTTATACACATATACATACTTATACATACATAATATAAATAAATGTATAAAAATGATGATTGTATTATTAATTAATTAGTTTTAACTGTAACAATTTCAACAATACTTTGTAAATCGTCGTTTTTATTATAATGAAAATAGTGTTTGTAAGTTCAATTTGATTAATTTCGAATAATTTTACACAATAATTAAACAGTAAAAATATACATACAATAATCCTTTTGGCATTTCTTATTTCAAAATTTAAATTATTTTATAATGGAATCGAAAGTAATCGAGTGTGAAATGGCTAAAAATTAACCACCAAAGGCATTTCAAACATTTCCGAATCAAATCAAAAGTTTGTAATTGATTATTCTGTCTATTTAAAAAGCAATTAAGGCATGGTGTTGAAATTACTTAAGGAATGACTTCGTTATTTAGCGATTAACGACTAATCAGTATAGGTATAATATCTCTATTGGAAAAAAATTGTTTAATAATATCTTACTATAATTGAACACATGCTTAGATCAAAAGTCTAAAATAATATCATTTCATACCAAATTCGGTATCGAATTTAACACTGAACTTGAATTGTTGTAAGCAATGCAATAAGATTAACCATTATTTTGTAAAAGAAAGAATCTGCGAGCGATAATGGCTAAGCCGCTATTTTTAACCTGAATTAGGTTCGGTGTTTTTAGAAAAGTCTTACAAAGAATTTTTATCCATTAGAAGAACAATTAAGGATTAAAAATAATTTCAACACATCGGGACCTTGTGCTAGTTTTTATTTAAAATATTCGTATCAATAGTTTAAGGTTAATGTTATTTAATTATATTTGCAAGGTTTTTAAATACTTTTAGCCGGTTATTGTGACTTTTAATTTGAAAAATAAAAATTTCCATAAAATTGTTCGTAACGATAGCTTAAAGGAAAAGTTAATTATTTTTGTTTCCAACATTGTTAACTACTTTAGCCGGTTGTTTTGGGTTTTAACTTGAACAATAAACATTTCTATAAAACTGTTTATATGTAATAAATTTGAAATATCAAAGTCCGTAGTATTGGATTATTTTTTTTATTTTTTTAATACCAAATCTTTCCATAAAAAGTTCCTAAAGCAGTATTAAATTTCATTTGAAAGAATTTATTAAATTTTTTGTACTGTTATACAATACGATTTTTAATCTAACAAATGAATGTTTTTCCAAAACTACAGAATTGAAGCCTTTAAGAACAAACGACTACCACCTATGTGCTGAAATACGAACGACTGTTAAATCACTTGAGAGTTTGAAAATGCGTACGATAAAGTCAAACATGAAACCCAAAACTATCAAGAGTAAAAAAACCAAAATAACTTTGAGCAATGAAATCTCTAAAACAAAGCTCATGAATCAAAAAAAAGTGGAAAACGATTTTAGAACTCTAGTCCATCTCTTTTCAATATTTATACAACTTTCACGAGAGACAATTTATCATCGGACATAAATTGCTTTTATTTTCTGAGTATTTAGACTGAAAAACATTTTTTAACTATGTTGCCGTAAATTGTTGTTTTTTTTTTTAATTAACTAGTAACAGTTTTTTCATTCAAAATTTGACTTCATGTTTAAATGTTAGTTATTTCAGAAATAAGTATTATGTTTTTCATTTGTTAAGTAGTACATTAGCCTTATTATGTGATTGCTAAATGTTAGATGCATTTCATCTGTAATTCGACAGCTGTAATAAGACTGGTTGGTATAATAGTTTATTGTTTCGGAAAAGGTTTGTCGAAAACAATTTCGAAAAAAAACAATATAAACCATATTCTATCACAAATTGATCCATAAGTGCATGTTTCGATTCTATATTGTCCATTCTATATTAAAATGTTTGATAATAAATTAATATTAACAATTTCGTTACTTGGCAATCATATACATATGTATGTAATCCTGTATTAAGTTAAATTTAATCAATTAATAAACTTAATCAATTAAAACTGCGTTAAAAAGGAAGTTATGTATGACCATAACATATATCATGTCCACATAATGTTCAATGCAAATTGTTAATTAAAAAACATTTAACTAATATGTTGAATTGAAGAACGTCTATTTTCATTATATAAAAAAACAACATTATTTTGAAGTCAATTTTCAGCCCACCTTTGTTTTAAAATAATAAATTAATTTTTAATAACAATTACTAATTAAATTTTACATATAATTTAACAATCTTTTTCATTTAAAAAAAAAATTAAAAACATGTTGCATTTTTACTAGCAGTCATCATAAAGCAATTTAATACGACCTTCATTCGAAACTATAAATTTGTATACAAATTATTCTGTACATTGTTGGGAAAAAAAAATTTGAAAATTTTTTCTTTGTATAATTTATGTAAAAATAAAAATATGTAATAGATAATCTAATAGACCAAATAAATATTTTACACGAAAATTAAAATCTAACGATGGCTTTGGTAACTTTTAAAAATTAACGCTATTAAAATATAATTTTATAAAGCAAAGAAATTTTTTTCAATAACAAAAAAAAAACCAAAACATTAATTGTAAAAAATAGTAAATATTTGTAAAAAATATATTAAAAAAAATGCTTTTCTGTAAAATATGCTGTTTAAATTTCTGTACAAAATCATTATACAAAAACAACACAAGGGACAAAACAATTTGTAAATTTTCAAACATCTGTTTTTAAGTACTTTTTGTAAACATTTTGTAAAATTTTTTTGTACAATCCTAAGGAATACAATATTAAGTGTCGTGATTTTACTATTTTTAGTTTGTAGTTATAATTTCTTTTATAAATTAAATAATATAATTTGTTTTTTGTCTTGTTTTTTTTTAATACTAAATTTGGCCTTATAGGACAACATAAAGAGAAACGAATTTAATACATAGAAAAAAATAAAATTAAAAATTTGTAAAATTTTTCTGTTAGAATTTAGGTAATAAACGTTCTCTAGATTTTTTTGAACTGCAAAAAAAGAAAGTTAAACCATAACAAATGTAAATTTGTATAAAATTATTATTTATTTCTAATAATATCTGTAATGAAGAGTTCATTTATTTGCTGGTATATTCTGCGGTGTTTGAAAAATGCAACATTAGTTTTTAACGTAATTATTTTTTCTTTAATTCTTTATTAATTTATTATTTTTTTATATTATTATTAATTAAATCGACTGTATTAGAAAACAGTTAGAAAAAGGTACTGATAATTTTAGTGACTAACACTAAGAATTTTGAATATTTATTTATTTAATTAATTAATCAATTAACTGCAGTATATGGTGTATGCATGTAGAGTTGTGGTAATTTAGTTATTTTTCATGATTTTTGTTTTCTTGTTTATTGTATTTATAAAACATTAACCACATACTATAGCCTGTTTTTTCTTTTTCTGATATTTAAGATGATAATAAAATCCGTGAACAATATATTTCCTTCAAAAAGAAGCAAGGGGTACAATTTTAAAGTAAAATTGTTAGATTGATCTAATATGAAAGCAAACAAAAATATTACTAAATTATAAATATTTACTTGTATTAAATGTAGTATATATACATACATAAATGATAATTAATTAATATTCTATAAATATTATACATATAATATATTTAAAATAAAAAACATGTAAAACTAAATATAAAAATTTTAAATGATAATTTTTAAGGGCAGTATAAAATTGGCTTAAAAACTTTGTATTTGTATTGTATACCAAAATAAAAATAAAATAATTAAAAATTAACAAATTATACATGTTTATATAAGTGAATATTTGAATTAAAACATTTTCACCAACAGCAGATGCGAGGATTAAATATACAAAAAAGGAAAAAAATTATATTTCTTACAGCCAAACTAAAAACATGAATTGGAAAGTTTCAACTAAAATAAATTGTTTGCAGCAAACATATTAATTATTAAGCACAACAATATTTGTATTGAAATGAAAAAAAAACAAGTAAAATTAAATTAAACCCCTTAAACAATATTTAAAGGAAAAAAATAAAATAAATCAATATTAAACAAATAAGAGGATTAAAAATTAGTAGTAACTTTTTTGTAGCAAAGAAACATCATGTTAAAAGAAAACCAAAAAGAAAACTTAAAATAATTAAAAGGTAAACCTTAAATAGTTAAATAAAAATTTTTTAAAAAGAGATACAAAAACTGGAGTTAAGATTGGAAATATTGTATTTTATTTAGAGAGAGATCAATAGGAAGGCATAAGTACATAAAAAATTGGCTAGATTTCAGTAAAGCAAAAATTTTTCGTAAAAATAATCCATAGAATACAAAAATTATATTTTTTTCAAAAACCTACAAAATTTTTAATGAAACTAAAACATAAAAGAGACCTCCTTTTGACACCCAAAATAAAACTTTTTACCAAAAAAAAAAAAATAAAAATGTAAAAATTCTTTAAAAAACTGAAACAGAATGTAAAAAAGAATTGAAACAATTTATTAATTTATAAATAATAAATCAAAGAAGATAAATACTATACATATATAAATATATAAATAAAACAACATAAAGAAGAAACAAGTATAAATGAAAATATAACTTAAATTATACAATATTAAATGAACAATGTAAACCATATGTAATTTTTTGTAAAAACTCATAAAAACACACAGAAAAACATTTTTTTAGAGAAAAAATTTCACCAACAGAAACAACCTACTACACACATGTACACTCATTACAGAAATTACAGCTAGAAATTAAAAATTTTTGCTAAATTTAATTTGAATTTAAAGAAAAAAAAAAGGAATTTATAAGAAAAATTATAAAATTAAGAAAAGAAATTTGAAACACCTTTCAAACACTTTATAACAAACAAACTCTTTGAACACAACACCCCCTATTTGAATAACTCTAACCTTCTAACTCTAACTCACATTTTATATGACAAAAATCTTAAACTTCCTTTTTTAAATATCAAAAATCGTTTCAATCTTTTTATCTTGTTTTCATTTATAATAATTTAAAAAAATATATAATACATATGTATGTATACTTATATATATTTTAATATTATTAAAAATATGTCTTTAATTTTTAGGTAACTTTATATGTTAATTAATAATAACAATAATATGAATTATATTTTTCTTTTCTATTTTTGCATAATTTATTCAAATAATTTGATTGGAGAATATGCAAAAAAAAAAAAGAAAAAATTTTATACTTATGTACGTTGCTGTAATTTGTTTGTAGTTTTAATTAAATGATAAAAAAATTTCTTTTATAATTTATATATAATATTTTATAATAATGTATAATCAGTGTTTATTTTTATAGTAATAGTTATTACTTTTCCTTTATATTTACGAAAACCACAACAACATATTAATAATTGATATAAAAAATAAAATAAAAAGAAATAAATTTATAATTATGTTTCTCATTACTATTAATTATTATTATTATTATTATTATTATTATTATTATTAAAACAACAGAAAGAAAAATGCATTAAAAATGATGAAATAAAGAAAAACAAATAAAAAACAGATTTATTATGTAGCAAAAAAAAAACGAAAATTTGTTTTATTTTAGAAGGTTATAAGATGTATAAACCGTTACATTGTTAACGGGTTTTCCTTCATTTAAAGTATAAAATCTATATATGTAATAAAAACTCTTATTGGCTGCAAGATATCATGATAATGATAATTAATACCAAAAACAAAACAGAATAAAGAGCAAGAATAAGTGAAACGAATGTGCCTAATGCGTTGTTTTAGTGAGTGTAACGCATACAATCGCATTATTTCCTGTCTAATCAGATCCTTGGGGTCATAACGCTGCTGTGGTTTCAAAATATGTATGTAAGAACTTTATATATTATGTTCATGTATATGTACATATGTGGACATTTCAACCCACAGCTCACCGAGAACAAAAAATTTCAAGTTCTTAATAATATTTTTTTGTTTAATCATCTACATATGCCCCTAAGGAAACAAGCGAATTTAATATAAAAAATTTTATCATTTCAAGTAATCACAAATTTTTCCATTTTGATATTTCTATAACAAGTTTTATTCTAATAAAAGTTGTTAAAAAATGGTATTGGACGCTCACTTGTATTATCTAAAATTTTCGTGAGTCAAAAAGGGTTACATAAGAAGCTAAACGATTACAATAAACTGTAATTTTTTGCATGGAGTTACAGCAAAGAGCATACAAAATCAACACACATATATTAACATAAGTTTGAATGAATGTACGTGCAATAAGATCATCATATATTAAGTACAAACAGATATTTTTGTGCAATTCAAGTAAAAAATACATCGTATGAAAATAATGAGTTAAGAGGTTAACTTCAGGGACGATTTTTTATGGTGGCAAAAAAAATGATTAAATTTAGTTTTCTTTTTAAATTAATTAATTTTATTTTAATAGGAATTCAGAAAGCAAAAAACATTGAAAATTTATAAAAAGGAATAACGTCTACATTTGTGGCCACTGAGCGTTAATGGTAAATATATGTGTGAAATGATTTCATACATTCCGGGCATATCAGGCATACATATTCTTAACATTTCTCACAAATGTAGCGAGTTCGTCTTTTACAATTTTTGTCGTGACACCTGGGTTGTTTTTTCAGTTTCTTGTATTTAGGATAATGACCTACACCGTCCAGGCTAATTACAGGATTAACTTTAGTTCAGCTTTTAGATATTTTAGGCGGTGATGGTAAAACTTATTATATTAAATACGTATTAATATTAACAATTTCTTGATATAATCCAATAAAACAGATTGCCGAAGAATTATTATTATTATTATTATTATTATTATTTTTTATTTATTTTTTAATGTATCTAACTATGCATTGGAAATAATATCATCAGTGCAGACAAACAGTAAAATGTTTACTTCTCTTGTTAGAGGATTTGTAGCCAATAAGTTATTATCAAATTTTTGTTCTTTTTATTATTATTGTAATTATAATTATAAAAAATTAAGCGTCCACATATGTGGCCAAGGAGGTAAAGAGATTAATTAGTGGTACATGTATAAAATCTGTTCCTTTGTAAGTGAAATTAAAAAATCTTGAAATTATTTTTTTTCCTTTATAAGTGATTTCTTTGTGTAAATTCATATAAAAATTACTATAGAAATTCTTCTAATCGAGATGAGCGAATAGAATCATATAAAATTGCAAATAAATAAAATAAAAAATAAGAAACAATAAGCAGTTATTATTGAAATTTTTGGGAGGGTGGGTGATAAAATTCAAGACTCTAAAATTTATATCTAAACAGGTTCTGCCAACTGATTCCTGCAAATATTTGTACATCCTCATTTAGCGTCATTTAGAATGTGTTTGCTAGCAATTGAACGTAGACAACTGCAGAGAATGTATAGAAAATAAAGTGTATCCTGTTAAAAAATGTCAAAATCCATAAATTCGTCTACGAATTGCTCGCTCATCTGCCTTAATCTACGTATTTAGTGTCGAGTGACTGTTACTTGCTAACAAGCCTAAATTAATGGCTCTCGACAGAAAAGAATTTCACTACAACAGTGGAATCATCTCACAGACAATGTGTGTAAGAGCACAAAGTAAAAAATATTTTCTTTTCCAAAAACCTGTGTTTCATTAACAAAGTCACTGGCTTGCTGCACTTCCTTCGTATATAAAAGAGAATACATCATACACGAGTTTCTCTGCTGGTTTAATAAATTAGATTTGTTTTTCCTTATATAAATTTATAAAAAATGCAACAAAAGCGGGATTACAGAGTAATCGGTGTTTAAATAGTACAACTCTATCCACCGACAGTTGGGTTGTACTATTTAAAGCACCCTATCCACAATAATTACAAGCCTTACAAACCGTATTGAGGACGCCTTACGTCTAGAGTCAACAGACGTGTCAGAAAATGAGAAAGACATTGAGGAATGTGGCAAAATTGTATTTTCTAGCTTACAGAATTCCCAACCTAAAACCTAATTTTCTATCGAATGCTGAAAAAGACCTATCAGATGAAAGAAATAAGCATTTGTCAAGAAAAATCAGCGAAATATTCAATGAACACCGCCTTATGAAATGGATATAATTTTTGAACACGTGTAAAATATCTCAGTGGCAGGTAAGAGGTCTAAATATACCAAAAACAAAATGGGTGCAGCGGCGATGTAACAACATCTACAGGGATTACATATAGTGCTGTTAGCGGATGAAATCAGAGTATTCGCCTGCGGTGAGAGGATTGAGGAAATTACGTCCAGAATCACCACCTATCTGGGAAGCTAACTGACTTCCTAATGGAACGTAACCTAAAACTCTTATCTATCGCGAGTTGTTTACCTCCTGAGCCAATTAAGTACAGAAGAATCCCCGAAAGCATGCTGTACTTCGCAAAATAATCCACCTATTGCCACTTATAAGGCAATAGAGAGATCCATGTGCCTCCACAACGAACTCCTTCCTCAGTGGTATTCAACAATACCTACCAGTGAGTACACATACATACATACATACATAATTGGTCATTAAAACCCTTCAGTCAGGATTACGACCTAGTTTCTCACATCACTTATGTTGTGTGTGCGGTGGCGGGACTTACAGTTTAAAGTCGACTCCGAACGACAGATTTTTGAGAAACTTTTCATGGCAATTTTTATTTACTCAGAGTTTTTGGCAGAAATCTGCTGAGAGGAAGTCGCCGAAGAAATACTTTTTTGTACTTCGTTTTGATGTCTGGCCTGGGGCTCGAACCCTGGCTTTACGTCTAATAAGCCAACACACTACCTACTAGACTACCAGTGAGGACACATAATGTGATACTCACCAAGCGTGGTATGCTTTCATCTTCACCACCCTCATAACCATACATTGCAGGACTACCCTTCTGCACGGAATATACAGAAGGATAAAACAAGCTTCTTTTCAGATGTTCAAGATTTGCCAACACCATCTTGAATTCAGCAGCAACTGCACAAAAGACACAACACTTACTAGCTGTGTATTTGGCCATTAGAAATGACAGTTTAAACAGGGCCCGGAATGCGCAAGAACATGAAAAACATCTTCCCAGACTGACAGAACTAATCTTTTAATTTGGAATAAGTTTGGAATCAGCAATGTTGCCACAAGAATAACAACAGAAACATTTTACACTTTCGCGTTCCTACTACAATCCGCAACAGTCATACTCAAAATCCAACAAGTATTTTCAACAAAGCGAATGCAGCATCAGTTTTTTCCCCAGGCGAGCAGAATAGACTGGCAGTTTTGTTCTGAACTGTACCAATAAGAGTAGTCAAAAAATATAATCTTGATCCTCTACGGGTTTGTTCTGTATGCCTTACAAAATTTAGGAACACAATTTCAGTCTGATGCAATGTATTCGGAAACTGATGTCACTTAAAAATATGTCCAGATCCTTCCAGTCATCGTAAATGTTCAACTAGTTCCAGGGCAAGTTGCTTTACCAAGCAACCAAATAGTGACAGTCGTAACGTGTTTTTGCAATGCTGGGGCGTAATGGTAACCAACCATTTTTAATGAACTATAGGCTTTGCAATTAGCGCAGATTATCAGTGTCTTTCCTTGAGAGGCTTTAGTACCTGCGCAGAAAGGTCTTCATACCTAGCATGAAGATGGTTGCAAAAACACTTGGACCTAATAGGTACATAAATTAACGCAATGATCGTATATATGTTGCATGTACATGGTAAAAATACTCATTATAGGTATAACAATTTATAAAACCGAATCCTTTAAAATACCTATTGCCTGTTTCAGTTACATACAATTTCAGAAAACCCCTGAATACCTGTTTAATGAATTTATATTTGATAACATTTCAGCAGTCGATTAATTTAGTATATGTATGTATTTTATAAGTATATATAAATATATGTACATACATACATACAATAAGCAATTTAATTTATTACGTACTTACAATGTAAACCGCCATTTTTTAATTTTTCAGGCACATGTTAGAACAAATCACTTCAATTTAATATACACTAAAATACTTTAAGTCTCAAACTTTTCAACAAATTTAACGATAACATAACTAAAACTTTTAAATTAAGTTATTTAAACTAAACACCACACACTTGACACTTGAAAAATTAAATATTTTTTTATTTTTACACACCACCACCATTTATCCTCTGATTATTTAACTGTCACTAGAGCTTTCTGCTTTCAGTGTTACCAGTTCTCTTTAAACCATTAACACATTCACGCTGGCGCTTTAATTCATGCTTGTCGCCTGCGGGCGACTGCGCTGAATGCTTTTCGCTGTATCGGATGGTAGCTATTTTGCAACAATACAACGGTAAAACTTTACACTATTTTGTGTTTTTCTTCGTGAATTCATCTCATCCTCATTAAATCTTTTGAATTTTTACAGTGAAAATAGAACAGTGCTGAATTTTTTTCGAATTCGTATATTTCTGTAAGTGTTTATGTTAGTAATTATAATTGTTATTAAAAATAAAGGCTTTAAAGAGAGCGTGACTCTCAGGTTTTGTTCGGCAGTCGAACTGTTAAAGATCTAAATATTTGATATTACGTATCGCCTAATAGCATGATCAATTGCGTACCCTCGGTGGTACGCTCCGTCCGATAAGCCAATCTAGTGCGGGCCACCGGTGGTTCGCGCCGGTGTGACCGTGTTAAAGGTTTAAACCAGACTTGGTAATATTTTTTCCTACGTGTTTGGACTTGTACTTTATTTCATAATACTTTTTCATATAAACCCAATACAAACTGTTCTCAGTGGATATGTGATGAAGAGTTGTGGTTGGGATATAATAATCTCTTGTGAAGGCTTATTCACATAATATCATTCTACTTACTCTGTATGTTACAATTGGGAGATAATGACGAGTAGACCATGGGGCTATACCTCTGAATTGGTAAATCAAAGCTATATCCCCAATAATGCAGATGATGACTTTTGTATTTTGTAGCTTGACAAATGGTTGTCGTTCGTGCTACACAACGATCCGTAACAGCTAAAAATTTAGAACTTTAAAGGCGTTTTTTATATCAAAAGGATTTATATATAGTTTTCTGGCTGGCGTGCTGAAAGCGTCATTTAAGCTTAAAAATCTTTTATTTAGTTTGTAACATAATATCCATCATACAGTCTAGAATAAAGCAGTCGGTTGTTTAATTCACACATGTCTATTTTTCAGTCAAGTTTTTATTCTTGTAGCATAAAAGTGAAAAGGTTGTACCGAATCCATATTGCTCATATTATAGACATAATTATAACGTTTTTTAATTTGATTACACAAATTTTTAAATCTGGCAACTCTGGTCGAGACTCCATACTTTATTAAATCGAAGCTTTGGCAACAACCATTGTATTGTGAACAATTTACTTACATTTGCTTTTTAAAAAGATTTATATTCAGTTTTCATTATTGATTTTAAGATTTTAATAAGTATTTTTTTCCGGAGTCAGTGTTATTAATATGTATCTGTCTGTATTGTAAAAATATTTCATCATTATATGGACACTTAAATGAGAAATGTTCAAATGTAAGTATAACATTATTTGTGTACTACTCTTATATACACACAGTGATCAATCAATATGCGACCACTGAAAGAAGTTTATTCCTCTAAGTGTCGCGTCTCAGGTAAAGGGAAAGCTACTACTACCAATCACTACTGAATCGATCTAAATGGCAGATATTTTGCTTTACCAAAAAAGTTGGTGCTTTATATTGAAACTATTACGGCTTACAGAAGAAGTCTAGATCCTTGTCACGCATCTGTATTACTATTACAGTTTACGGATCTTCAGAAGTCTGCAACAGACGCCTTGCCAATAGTAATTCTTAAGATATTACGGCTTCGCTACTTGTGTATTTACTTTTGTCATATTAAAGATCTAAAGGCATTATTTCGCCCATTGGGACAGGAGAAACCTGTCTGAATCGTAATTCCTGTCTCACAGAAAACAATTGTTGAATTGAATAAATGAAAGGGGTTTTAATAAATTCTAATTTCCTTCTCTCTTTGAAGGCCTAAAGTTAGCCAGTGAGTGCTCCAGTATCAAAGCTATTTATGTATGATTGATTTCAGACAATTTGGAGATATAAAATGTATTTTAAATAGGCTGCTTATCTGGAAAACGTAAAATTCGTCTTTGTGCTCTAATTTTTTTTATCGAAGTCTTAAAATCATAACCTCAGAATTTTAAACTTAATGCACGACTTGATGGTTGATGTCCATGGAATCGGTAAATTATCTTTTGTGAAATGTTTAAAAAATCTTGGTTTCCGTTCCAATAGCAGCAAATTTTTGTAAATATTCAGTCAGTTTTACACAGTGTAAATGAGGATTGTTTCTTCCTTCATATTAAACCAAAGCGAACTTTTTTCTTATAGGAAATTCCATCTCCTTAAAGTTCATACGATTCTAAAGGTAAAAAGTGTCGTTTAAAAATATATGAATTTAAAATTTATTTCTTATATTATTTATTTCATCTAAAATAGACACGTTTCATTCATGTCGCATTAAATCCTTTTCAATAAATTGCGAACTTTTTGTTTATATTCATATTTTTGGATAAAAAGTTGTAATTAAAAACCATCCACTTTTTTTAATTATTTATTTTAACTATCATTAATACAATTAAAATATTTAAAGTATATTCACATACATACAGAGGTTGTCATAAGTATTTACACAAAAGAGCATTTTTACGTTTTCCTTTAAAAAGGTTTCAGTACTTTTTACTGGAAGTAAATTTTGGAAAATTTTTTTTACTATTGTCTAGCCTGGAACATGCAGAAGCAAATAAAATAAAATTGGAAAAGATAACGGCCTAAATTGACTCCCGAATTTGCCCAAAACTTAATTAACTCAATTCCAGAAAGATTACAGGCGGTCATTGATTCAAAAGGCGGTATTACAAAGTACTAGTTTAGTTTATTAATAAACTATGTAAAAATAAAAAAAATAATTAAAATAAAGATGGCGACCGGACTTAAGTCTTGTGTAAATACTTTTGAAAAGCATACGGTTATTTGTTTTTTATTTAGTACTAAGAACCGTTATCTTTTCCAATTTTATTTTATTTGGTTCTGCATATTCCTAGGCTAAGCAATAGAAAATTTTTTTTCAAAAATTTACTTCCAGTAAAAGGTACTGAGACCTTTTTTAAGGAAAACGTAAAAATGCTCTTTTGTGTAAATACTTATGACTACCTCTGTATATAACCATCCACTTTCATCCATTAAACTGTATCGAATGTTTCGAAAAATCTTTAAACAGCTGATTAATATTAAACATTAAAATATTGTTTGGATGTCATCATCATTATTGCAACATGGTCGATAGTTCTACATACTGTGTAGGCTTATCTTTACCTTTGTGCGGAATCAAATATTTTATAGTGAAATGAAAAGATATTAAAAAGGAAATGTAAGTGTCAAGAGGTGTTTCCAGTATTTATGTAAACGACTGTATTATATGAGCCTCTTTGTCGGTGCAAAAACAAAACAAAATTTTTATCTCTTGCTAAAAAAAATGGCATCAATACAAACAAACATGAATGAATCTATTTTTTGCAATAACAGGAGGTAGAAATAATGAGGAGATGTTTAACAACGATTGACATGCAAATTTATTTTTAAATATAGGTACATACACTGGTGGCCAAAACTAAAGCAACTGACATTACACTTTGATATTTTAGCTAATATGTTCCGCTAAAAAGGTTAAAACTGGATGATTTTTGGTTTTTATGTTTACACATTATACAGACTAAACGTAAATGCAAAAAAATTATAATCAATTTGCTTAAAATATTGCTTTTCTTTCAAAATAACGAAATAACCATAAAATTCTAGTGGTCAAAACTAAAGCAACTTTCGTACTTCTGTAACAACACTTAAAAATTTAATTAATAGTCAATAGCGTAACCCTTATTTTTAATGACGGCAGCACATCTACGGGGTGTTGAATCAATTAGCCTCTTAATTTGATCTTTAGAAATGCTGTTCCATGAGTTCTAGATGCGATTAAAAATGGGGTGTTTATTTGTCCCTAAATCCCTTTTTATTTTGCGGTCAACTATGCTCCAAAGGTTTTCAATAGGGTTAAGGTCTATCGATTAACCTAGCCACCCGAGAACACTTAATTTTGATTGACTCAATCATCCCTTAACAAATTTTGAAGCATGATTTGGGTCATTGTCATGTTGGAAAACCCAAACCAGTGGCATGTTCTCTTCTGCGTATGGCAGCATTACGTTTTCCAACAGATTTTTATAAACAAATCGATCCATTTTCTCAGTAATTTGGTAAATTGGTCCAACTCCATTGTATGAAAAACAGCCCCACACCATTATTGAGCCTCCACCATCTTTTACCGTTCCTTTATAATATTGCGGTTTAAGGCGTTCATTTTTTGGTCTCCTTACGGTGAAGTTCTTCATGTCTGAAACTTTTTTATAAGAATTTGGATTCATCGGAGAACAATATGCTTCTCCACTGAGCAGGACTTCAACCAATATGGGCCTTTCCAAAAGCTAACCTGGCTCTGCGATTTTTCTGGGAAATAAATGGTTTCTTTGATGGTTTCCGAGCATTTAAATCTGCTTCTACAGCTGTAGATTTGGACCAATTTACCAAATTACTGAGAAAATGGATCGATTTGTTTATAAAAATCTGTTGGAAAACGTAATGCTGCCATACGCAGAAGAGAACATGCCACTGGTTTGGGTTTTCCAACATGACAATGACCCAAATCATGCTTCAAAATTTGTTAAGGGATGATTGAGTCAATCAAAATTAAGTGTTCTCGGGTGGCTAGGTTAATCGATAGACCTTAACCCTATTGAAAACCTTTGGAGCATAATTGACCGCAAAATAAAAAGGGATTTAGGGACAAATAAACACCCCATTTTTAATCGCATCTAGAACGCATGGAACAGCATTTCTAAAGATCAAATTAAGAGGCTAATTGATTCAACACCCCGTAGATGTGCTGCCGTCATTAAAAATAAGGGTTACGCTATTGACTATTAATTAAATTTTTAAGTGTTGTTACAGAAGTACGAAAGTTGCTTTAGTTTTGACCACTAGAATTTTATGGTTATTTCGTTATTTTGAAAGAAAAGCAATATTTTAAGCAAATTGATTATAATTTTTTTGCATTTACGTTTAGTCTGTATAATGTGTAAACATAAAAACCAAAAATCATCCAGTTTTAACCTTTTTAGCGGAACATATTAGCTAAAATATCAAAGTGTAATGTCAGTTGCTTTAGTTTTGGCCACCAGTGTATGTACCTGTATACGATTTAAAGATAGCACTTTAATTGTGTAAAACGATTTAACACAAAGTTATCTCAGAAAGACAGTTGACAAAAGTACTCTAACCGCATAGATAGATAGATATTCGATATTTGTGTCTAAATGCTTCATTTAATATTTATAAATATAAAAATAAATTAATAATGACATTGCTTTCAGTTATAGTACATAATACAATAATAATCAATTCAGGTTTTATAAAGCTGCAAAAGACATCGAATTTCTTGTGGCGAATTTTGTTTAACAAGGAACATAGATTCAAGTGTCAAATTTCTGATCAGAAGTCGTCCCCAGTGCACTCAGGTTAGACATCTCCAACAAAACGAAATAGGAAAAAATATTTCTCCGGCAACTTCCTCAGCAGATTTCTGACAAAAGCTCTCAGAGTAAATAAAATTGCCATGAAAAGTTTCTAAAATCTGTCGTTGGGAATCGACTTTAAACTGTAGGTCCCGCCACTTATGTATAAAAATTAACACACACAACATAAGTGGTGAGAGAAAAAGTCGTAATCCTGCCAAAAGGTTTGTAATGACCAATTATGTAGGTATATATGTGTCTTTTGCAAAAGTAGTATTTGATGCAAAAAAGTGCTTTTTCAGTTATAATTCAGTACCATTTCAAAAAATACGTTTTTGTTCGTTCTTTAACTAATTCGCACATTCTTTTTCCGTTTCCAGTTTATATAAGTAAAAATTAACTCCTGTTTGTTTTATGGAATTTATAGGAATTATAGGAATTTATGGCGTTGTGTGGTAGGTGTGTGGATGGATTTGGATGTTTGTTGCTGTTTAGTGTGTGTTGGTGTTGTTGCTGTCCTCGGGTGGTAGTGGTAGCAGTGTAGTGGAAAGGGTTTAGGAGAAATGAGCAAAAGGGAGGTGCAGTTGTTGTTGTAATTGTGGTTGTGTTGCTGCTGCACCTGCTCTTCGTTGTTGGAGTTTGGTCCCATATAAGACTGACGGAGAGGGACGGATTAATTTAAAATTTTTTTTCTTTTGGAAGTGTGGTGAATTTTGTTGTGATGAGTTTCCAGTGTGGTGGGTTTTATAAAGTGTGGTGAATTTATCCGGTGTGGTGAATAAAATCGAAACTAACCAAAGTGCCGTTATTCGAAATTGTATTGTATTATCATAGATCAATGTAATGTACATTGTGAATTGGACGGTATGTGTCTAGAATGAGTCATTTTCACCTCTGTTAGCGGAGGCATTCACAGAAATGTATGGTTTATTATACTCTGCATTAGCAACGGTGTGGTTTGTGTTTGGATTAAGGACAATTAATTTCGATTAGTGAAATATTAAAATGGCAATGCTGTAAAAGCATGGATGTAGTTAGTACAGACATTAGTTTATTTTTAGTACATTAGATATAGTGAGGCAGTCACAAGTTTTATATACAGTGGCGAGCAGAAGTGAATGCATGTTCACGATACTGAGTTTCGTCATCCATAGAAACAAAACCATACCTACAAAAAAAAAAACAATTATTTTAAATTTATTATTTTATTCTTAACAGATAGCTGTAAAGAAACTATAATTAATGAGATGAATTCAATGAGTTTGAAAGAAAAAACGAAAATAACCCACATAAACTCAATTTTGTACGTTTCAAGAAAATTATAAAAACTAACCCGTAGTTGTCTAGTAGGTAGTGTGTTGGCTTATTAGACGTAACGCCAGGGTTAGAGCCCCAGTCCAGACATCAAAACAAAATACAAAAAGTATTTCTTCGGCGACTTTCTCTCAACAGATTCCTTGCAAAAACTCTGAGAGTAAATAAAATTGCCATGAAAAGTTTCTCAAAAATCTGTCGTTCGGAGTCGAGTTTAAACTGTAGGTCCCACCACTCTTGTATAAAATTAACACACACAACATAAGTGGTGTGAGAAACTAGGTCGTAATCCTGACTGAAGAGTTGTAATGACCAATTATGTATGTATGTAACCCAATTTCAATATTTGGTCCATAGACCCTTATTAGAAATAACTTGATTTACGCGGGTTTGACATGCTTTCTAACAAATCTTCGATAACATCTTTTGGAATTCGATTCCATTCCGCATTTATACGATCTCAAACTTTGTCCATGTCCGTTGGGGCTGCTTCTTACTGCCCGAGCCGGCTTTCCTGATTAACCAAAGATTTTCAATCGGATTGAGGTTGATACTTTGCGCGGGCCATTCCATCAATTGAAAATGTTGTTTCCCAATCCATTCCTTTACAATTTTTGCTGTGTGCTTCGGAGCACCATCCTGTTGAAAAACAATTTAATTTCTGGGATAACCACATTTATCAATAAAATTGGGAATATGGGTTTGCAGAATCTGTAGCTAGTCTTCTTTTCGCTTGTACCATCTGCTAAATGCAGAGAGACAACATGCCACCATGTTTAACAGTTCGCTTCACATGGTGTCTTTGAACATGTTCCCCGGGTCTGCGGGAAAGCGGTTAAATTTGGACTCATCAGACCAGATAACATGTTTCCAATTAGATGGAATCATCACCACCACCTTATAAATAGTGGATGCCTTTAGTTTAATTGAAAAGCTTGTGCCTTAAAATGTTCTGTTTCTACGCATTTATTACGCAACAAGTTTTCTCTTATTTGTTCAATATGCTACTGTACACACAAAATGTTTATAAACAATTCTTGTCTCATTTCATATGCCTGAAAATATTTTTTCATTATTCGTTATGTTCGAGATGTCTAACCTGGAGTTTGAACCGTGGCCTCATGTCTAAACAAAAACAAAAACACTGTCTACTAGACTACGGCTATATCAGCTCCAATATTTTTCAATTAATTTTGCAATATGTGTTCAAGTATTATCATGAAGGAATATTACGGTTTATATTTGGTATGTATATTCCGACTGATTTATATGTATATATCGTTTTCGAAAATGAAACAATGATTTAAATTTATATATAAAATAATAATATTTACTACGTTATGTGTTTTATTAAATCTATTAAATAATACATACATGTGTACAAAATCGTATAAATATTCTTTGTTTAAAGACAAACTTAAAAATAAACATTAATTTTTTTACCTGTTTTTTGATTAACAATAACTATATACAAGAAATGAAACCATATACACGAAATAAAATTAAAATGTTACTTAAATTTAGACGTAAAACCAATCTCTAGGAACATTTTTCAATAATTGATTGGCCAATTTGCCGAATTCTGTGGCCAATTTCTTTTGCAATTGAGATTGCATAGCATCCAACACAATGCGACCATTGTCGCGTAAGAACAAATTGGTGGCTTCGACTGCAAAGAGAAATATAAAATCAGATAAAGAGAAAGAGAGCGTCATTTTAAGAGTAACTTACGTAGAATGCGATTATTATTGAAGGCATTAGAAATTTTCATATTGACCTTATCGACATCGATATTAATGCTTAAAGAATCAACATGCAAATATGTGGCACCATTCTTTTCATGGGTTGAAACTTTGCCAGTCAAGTCAGCCGTGGAACCCTCTGTATTAAAAAAAGATAATCATAATTTATTTAATTATTATTAAATAAGTCTTTATTATTTTCAAATAACACCTACCAAATACAGCATGGAAATCGCCACCACCGGAAGCGGGTATAATCAATAAAACACCCGAACTAGTATATTTCGCTTCAATTTTCAATTTAGGCATTAAGATTTTAGCCTCAAAAGGTTCACCATTCTCACTTAGTTTCAATGACTTAACTTGGAAATTACTGGCACCAAATACTTCCATATTCTTTAAAGTGATTTTATAACCTTGAGGTCCATCAGTCAACTGCAGAGCCAAGGTGTTCATTTTGAAAGGTTCTACAGAAGGCAACTGCAAAAACAGAACAATAAAAAAACATGATTACAATGTAAATAATTCGTAGTATTCTGTTAAATTTTTTCTTTACAAATTGTTTGTGAATTAATGTTAATCGCCATATGTTGCATAATTGCATTGTGTTTTACACATAAATTTACTTAAAATGCATTTACGTTCATTGTAATTATTAATTTTGTTTTTTTTTTCTGATATAATTATTTAAATTTTATGTTTAAAAGCTTAAATTGTCTATGACAAGCGAATTTTGGTTCGCAAGAGTTTATTGAACCTCAATAATCTCGTAATATTGTATTTTATAAAATGTTGTTGAGTACATTTTTTAGTATTTTTTTTTTTTTGAATTATAAAATTATGGTTTGATTATTTTTGCAAGAAGTATTTAGAAAAAAATTAAAAAAAATAAATAAAAAAGAAGACATATTTACAGTGATATTCAGTTGATGTAATTTAACAGTAGATACGCTATTGTATGTACCCCCCATTTGTAAGACTAACAGATTGTACCCGGCGTTGTGCGGGTTATGTAGTTTGTCAATTTTTTTATAAAAATCAATTTAGAATTGTAAAAAATATTTTTAAATGTGATTTTCAATTGTTTTGTATTGAAATTCAAAACTTTAAAACGTTCTCGTGAAAAGTTAAAAAAAAAACAACATAATACCATCATACTATTACAAAAAAATATTTTTTTCTCGTAATCAGTGCATTAACAGCCATCGTTTGGGAGGTATTTCTACAAAAAAGGTGGCCATGTAACACCCTATTGTATAAATTTTTCTTTAAATTTAAAAAAAAATTATTATTGGGTCATTTTTGCATTAAAAATAACAATAAATAAAAAACCGGTTTATCGGTTTCGAAACCGGTTTCCGTAAAAATTAAACTTTTCAAATTATTCGGAAACCGGTTTAACAAACAACCCAGTTTTTTGAATACTCAAGTCTTAAATATAAATGCACTCAATTTGCCCGTTTTTCGCCCCTTTCCCCCTTTTTGGACCCCTTTTGGTCCAACTTTATAAACGCAACACCTCCAATAGCTATTTGGGAAACTTAACCAAGCTAAATCGTAAAAAATACCTTTAAAACAGATAACATACAGCATTTATGCATAAAAGTACTAATTTTTGCCCATTTTTTCTCCCTTTGTCCCATTTTTTCCCTTTGGGTCAAAATTTTGAAAAGATTTACAGCCTATAACCTGCACCGACAAAAGCTCGATCTATATCCCAAATTTCAAGAAAATCGGTCCAGGCGTTCAGGCGTGATTGACTAACAAACAAACAAAAAAACAGACTTACAGAAAGATTTATAATATATATTAGGATTACATGCGCTAAAGGACTAAAGACTGGTGTTTTCAAATACCATGGATTTGAATTTTTAAATAATAGATTATAATGGCTGTCTTATCATACCAATACTTGCAATGTTGACGATTGTGAAAGAACTCTTAAGTAAAAATTTGAAAATAATTGAAATCTCTAGGATCTCTTTAAAAAACTTTTGTCAACATTAGAGTAGCTGCTGATGATTAAATGTAATATTTTCATTTGATCTTGAGAAATTTGTTCTGTATTGCTAAAATTTTATGAAAAAGTACTGTCTGTCCCATAAGCATATCTCTCAAGAACTGGTAAATGATGACTCAGGTTTCATCAAAAAAGTTGGAATTGATAAATATTAAGTAACAAACAATTGGTTCTTATTTGTTAATAAAAGGTGTATGAAATAATCGCTAAATCGATAATTTCACTTATAATTGAATTTGTTTGGTCAAAACAATAGTCATCAAATTTATGTCACTTTTTCCTTTTCTCGAATCTTAGGAAATCCATAAAATAATATACTTCTACTGCCAAAAAAAACCTTTTTTAAGGCATCTTTCAATTCATTTTCTATTTTTTATGTTAATCGCAGACATGGTGATTTAAAATTTTTCTATAATTCCACTATACCTATACTATACTAATACCTTATAGTCCATAAATAGACGATACTTGTTTCTTTAGGAGTTGTAATCGTTTAGAAAATTGTCTCAATAATAAAAGGTTGCGACAAATAACAAAAAATATATAACAAAGAAATCTTCGGATGCAGTTTTTCGCACCGTTTTGATAAATGACAATAATTGACAGGTATCCGATAAGTGAGGAGTTTAAAGTCGACTTCGAACGACAGATTTTTATTAGACATTTTTCGTGGCAATTTTTTTACTCCCAGATCTTTAGCCGGAAGAATGGTGAGAGGAAGTCATGGAAAGAAATATTTATATTTTATATTTCGTTTTGTTCGAGATATCTGAGCTGTAGTTTGAACCATTGGCGCGCTTCTAATAAGTCAACATACTACCTACTGGACCACGGCGACTTCCACATTAATAATTAACAGACTCTTTATAAACATTTCCTATTAATGTAAAGCAAATTGTGCTTTCACGTCAATTAAATATCAATTCAGAGATGCCTTTTTCAAGCATTTTATATAAAATATATCTTCCATAATAAAGATTTTTTACGATTAATTTCTAAGTAATTAAATATTTGTCTCGTATTTTTTTTGCAGTTTTTAAAAATATTAAAAAATTATATAATTTTCTTTCTGGTTTCCAGTTTTTCATTGTACAAATGTGTCTTAAATTTCAAATACTTCCAAACCCACAATGATCTCTGTTTCCTCTTTGTTGTTTCTTTTTTTTTTTCCTTAACGAACTATTTATTGTTGCATCAGTGTGGCAAGAAAATAAAATATTTCTTTTTTTGTTGTGTTTATATTGTATTTTGCCACTACCTCACTGACTCAGTAACTGAATTTACAAGCTTGCTATTTTATTTCATTCAATTCAATTGAATTTTATTTTATTTTCACATTTTTTTGGTGAAAAACAAGTTGAAACCGTTGTAGACAGCTAGTGTGTGTGTGTGTGGCTTTCATTTCGAAAAATTTTCTTCACTTGGAACAAGTTTTGTAATCGATTACATATCAATTTCCAGAAAATACATTTTAATGTTGCATTTGAAAGTGGAAAAATTTACAAAGAAAACGTCGAGATCTACATATGGTAAGTTCAAGCGTAATGATGAAAAAGAAATGAAAGAAATTAAGAAAAAAAAAATAAAACAAACGTCTGAATGCATGTGCGAACTTGTTGTTGTTTCGATCACGTGAAATGAAAGTGTGTAATCAAACGCTAATTTAATTCAAAACCGATAGAAGTTGAAATGCTGGTGATGAACAAAAATAAAAATATTCTCCGCTGTTATGAAACTTCGTCACAAGTGAAATTCTGATCATTGTGATCAATATGACATGAAAGTGGAAATGTTATCGGATGGTATTGTATTCTTTATAAAGGATCAAATTATCTATTATATTAAATGCAACGGAGTCGGAAACATTGCGAAAACTTCTAAGAAGACTAAAGCATCCAAAGTTATCAATATCATTGAAAATGAAGTTGGTACTTATGAATGGAAACTCAAGCTTTTAGTATTTAACCGACATAAGAAAGATTTTTAAAACAGAATGTAACAAGCACTTTGAGTCTTTTATATGCATAGAAAAGCGCTTTATTATACATTTAATGTATGTAGCGTTCATTAGATCTATTCTGATGTAAAAAGTATTGCTTTGGTACAGGACGCGGGATATAATATCTTATCTCGCCATCGAAGACTAGCCTCTCTTTTCCTAACACAAACACTGAAATATTCCACATAGGCCTATCAGTTATTTTGGAATTCGTGTAATACGAACATAAGAAGAGTAACTGATCTTTCTACGAGCATCGCAATGGGAACGTTACATACTTTTGAAATATTTTCTTGATTTGATTAACATAAACGGAGAACATAAGAAAAATTCTTTCAAAAATTAAAGATAAAATCTTGAAAGCATATAATATCTACCCTTTTAACAAAGTCAAGGATTTGTCTATACTCGTAATTAAGAGGAAAAAATAGTCTATAAAAAATCAGAAAGCATATGAAAGAAAATGTTATCACAAGCAAGTTCCGCAACCATGAAGAAATTTATTAAGCAACTACAAATAATTCATGGATGAACAAGTTTACATCCACAAATCGATTTCATATACACTAGAATCCAACAAAAAAAAAAGGATACCATGCTATTAAAATCATATTATTTCACATTTCCCCGTCATGACATCGATAAAAATGGAGTAATCAGGGAAAAGATTTCGAATTTGATATATTCAGGGGTGTCATAGAATCCAAGTCGGTTTTGCTTTTTGTCGTTTTTGAAAACCAATATTGGATTCTTTTGGTGTCACAAAACCAAGTCGGCTTTGTTATTTTCGAATTGAAATAAAACCGATGTTCGAAACAGTTGTTGTTTACATTTGTGTATTTATTTACAATTTTTTATTAATTTTTTTGACAAAATAGAAATTGTTTTTATTAAAAATTGTTGTTTTTATTAAAATAAAAAAAAAGTAAATCTTTTTAAATAAATAAATAAAAAAGAAGGGTACTGCTGTTATCGCATTTTTGTTGTTAGAGAAAAGACGAATATTGCGGCAACCTCTTTGAGTTGACGGAAGCGTATATTTGTTATACTGTACATTCGTATCTAAAGCCGCTTTGCAGATTTATAGCATATTACCAGTTGAACAAAGACGATTTTGTATGGTCCTATACACAGTAAAAGAACACCTTTTCCGTTCTAAGATCCCGTCATTGCTACAACTTGCAGCTACGTTGCGATTTTTAGTTGAAGGGTCATACCAAAGATCTGTTGGAAATTATTCTAGCATATCTCTGGGTAGAAGCAGTTTCTACAATTTTAGACGATGTACTCAAAGTTATGGAGCGGTTCATTTCAATGGGTGCAACTAGAAATGAACTCCAACGATTAGCAAAGATCAAGGGACTATTTTTTTAATTAATTTAAAATCCCTTTAATAATTGGTTGCATAGATGGGACTCATAAAAAGATAATAATGCCCAGCTTTAACGAGCATTTATACTATCGAAAAGGAATTTGAATAGGAGTGTTGAAAAGTCGATTCCGTTGCTTAATGAGCACATTATGCTACCATCCGGAAAAGGAAGTAAGAATTATAAACTCTTGCTGTGCTCTGCACAACATTTGCAGGAGCTATAATGTGCAAACCAGTGAGGATGAGCTGACTTTATCATTACCTGATAGTGAAGACAATGTTATTTTGTCACCAAGCATGTCTCTGCAAGATGGAGGTCAGAGAAACAGAGACGAAATAGCCAACACCTTATAAAAAACTGTTAAAATAAAAGCTATTTATAAAGTAAAATTAAAGTTGTTTTTATTTCATATAACAAACAGACAGGTGTTAGCTGCTTGGTTTATTTTCAGTAATAAAACCGATAACAAGACATTCAGTGACACCTAAAACCGATACTTATTCAAGTTCGAAAACAAAACCGATAATCTTGGATTGCATGACACCAAATTGATTTTTGTGTCGTTTTCAAATCCAATTCCGACATTATTGGATTCTGTGACATCCCTGATTGCTGAGTTATCGGAAATGTTAATGATTACCACGAGGTTAAAATGTGTTGGAATCCCCGATTGGCATAAAGATCTGCTGTTCACATCTCTACAGTATTTAATACACTCCTAATCCTATTGAATATTAAATATCTGTGATAAAAAAATCTACTTCTTAAGCAACGATATAGTTTTATAACTATAAAGCCAAAGGTATATAACAATCTGAAACTGTAATCTGCCTTAAATTATTATCTTAAATCAAAATTCCAGATCAGAGTCCCTAGAAAACTTACCTCAATTTCTGGTATACCCCGTGCCAAATATGGTTTTAAATGCTCCAAAGAGCCCATAAAACACTTCACTATTTCCGGATCATCTCGTCTACATTGTTTGACATATTCGGCTAAAATTAAACGCAAAATATATAAAAACGGTGTTAATAAATCATTTTATTTTACAAACTATAACAATATTATCTAAACAAATATCGAAAACTTTAAATTTCATACAATACTGTTCATAGATACCGTATTAACGCAAAAAAAAATATTTCAGTTCATTTAGCACATTTTTAACTGATAGTCATTAACATAAATTTCGCATATTCGAAGATAATGATCATAAAATAAATGCGAATGTATTTTAAAGCTTCACGTTTTTACTCTTTTTTATGCATAATTATAGCAGTTTCGTTTTTATTTTATGCCAACACCTTGACTATCTTGGTGGATGCTGGTGAAAAAAAAATAAAAGATATAAACGTTTATTGTCATTCATGAAATTGGAATCATCAATTTCTTGTCCATGCACTAGTCCGTATAGCTTTAGCTTCCGTAATCATCAAACAGTGGAAAATTTTCATTGAAAAAAAAAAAACTTGTTCAAGTTTTTAAAACTCGTTCTATTATAAGACATGCCTCTGAGTAGTTTTAGAAAAAAACCTTCAACTTGAATAATGCATGGAGACGCATTGACAGAGTGTTTTAATTTAAAATCAATATTAATTTGTTTAAAAATGATAAATCCTAGGTTTTATAAAATAGTCGACGATGTATAAATTTGCTTGTTGACCGAGTTTAAGACAGCAGAAGAATAAACTTGATGAACAGCCCGTATATATTGAATTTATTTAATATAAGCAACTGCATTAAACAAATTTACATTTATAAATATTATGTTTTTTTAGTATTCACACACCTTTGAAGTTCCGATCTTGAAGGTTACTGAATTTTTTCTAGTTTCACTCCAAAAAGAATAAATAAAAAAGTACAATGATGGGCAAAGCATTTCAGTCAAACGTAATATTCAACTGGCCGCGTATTTTTTAGGAATGAAATTAATGATCTCTTGACTCTCCTGTTTGTTATTTTAATTCAATTATTTATTGCACTGAACCCTGAAAAGCTTCAGAGTCAAATTCATCATGACTGGAGTAGATTTAATTGCCAGAAGGAAAAAAAAATATTTTTGCATACTTCTAGTTGCCTAATGACGTTTTCATTGAATGTACAAAGAAATTCAAATTATGGCTCTGGCTGTTATGTGTAATGATCCTTCTAAGACGATCCATTCTTGGATGTTTAAATGTTTTGAATGAAGCAGTATGATTAAGCAGCTTACACGTTCACTTCAATTTGAGCACGTGAATATCTGAAGCTAAATATGGGTTACCTTAAGTAGTGAAATATTTCAAAGAGTTTAAAGATGAACCCTTCCTAACAGATAGTAAAGTAAGGTCAAATTGATTTTATAGTTTAGCAATTACATTGAAGATTTTGATCATTTAACACAATATTGAGATAGACACTAAAGTTGCTGATAAAACTGAGTGAATCGGATATTATATTTTCAATCTTAAACATTTATTTTTATAACTCATTATCATTCTGATTTTAGGCAGATTTTTCATTACATACATACATATATACATAATTGGTCATTACGACCCTTCAGTCAAGATTACGACCTAGTTTCTCACACCACTTATGTTGTGTGTGTTAATTTTATACATGAGTGGTGGGACCTACAGTTTAAAGTCGACTCCGAACGACAGATTTTTTAGAAACTTTTCATGGCAATTTTATTTACTCAGAGTTTTTGGCAGAAATCTGCTGAGAGGAAGTCGCCGGAGAAATACTTTTTGTATTTTGTCTTGAAGTCTGGCCTGGGGCTCGAACCCTGGCTTTACTTCTAATAAGCCAACATACTACCTACTAGACTACGGCAACTTTCATTACCCAAATTAAATCCTCATGGGCCGAATATTGGTGCCAATTATGACCTATAAAGCGAACGCACAAAAATCTCTCAATCCCTGTCTCTGATATTAATCGTGTCTATGGAATATGTTCGCCTTCATCAAAGAAAACCTCTTTAAATATTGCTCCATGTTATTATTTCTGTTTGATCAACCAATAATGCATAAAAAATAAATTTTTTCCATTCCTTGTACGTTATCACAAAGGATTCATGTTTGCGAGTGTATGTCAAACTTTGAGTTTTTGTATTTTCCACCTCTTAATTTAGGTTCTTCTTCTTCTTCAGTTAGGTTAGGTTAGGTTAGAGGACGTGTACTTGGCAATTTGGACAAGTACAGTACCCGGAGGTCGAATTGACCCATTGCACAACGTCCTTAAAGAGGAAAGGATAATAGAGGGATAAAAAGCAGAGGATTTAGGAAAGGGGAGAATGGGAATTGGAGGAATTATACAGATAAGACACAACAAAAAAAGGGAGAGCGCGACTACACTGATGAAGCCCTATCATCTCTCAACCAGCCTTCTTCTTCAGTTAACTTCTTTTAAAATTTTAACAAGCTGAGTCATTTTGCTTGACAGCCAGACTACATTACAATCTCTTTCATTCTGTTTCCAAACTCGAGGAACTTAACTTCTTTTAAAATTTTAACAAGCTGAGTCATTTTGCTTGACAGCCAGACTACATTACAATCTCTTTCATTCTGTTTCCAAACACGAGGAAATGACTTCATGGAGATAGATTTGAATCCAACGATGAAATCATCTCACATTATTTTGATGATTTCGACATTCATATCTTATGGAATAAAAAATTTAGAAACTTTTTTTTACTTGTTGTCAACGGTCCGGTGCATTTTTGTCTTTTCTAATAAAAAACACAACTTTTTCTAAATCTTACAATAATAATTAGACGATAGTCTAATTTTTCACTAAAGCCATAATAAATCTTTCAATTGTTGAGTAGAGTTTCAAGGTATTTACCATTATTTATCGTGGAAATCTATAGTATTTGACGTGTTCTTTTTATATTTAAAATTATTTTATTCAAATTAAAACACCAAAATTAATTTTTAAACAATTAATTCATCTTTGAATCATAAGATTATAATTATAATGAATATTTAAATTATTTTTAATACATTTTGATTTATTTTATTATTCAATTAAGTGCGTAAAATGTAAAACTTTCAAAATCAAAATCAGTTTACCAATCAAAACATTTAAATAACGACCGGTTAAGTAATTACTAGTTGGTGTAGGTCAGTTAATAAAAGACAAAAAATTAATATTCAATTCGAATGCACAATTCTACATACATGCGATTCATTTATTTTATGATTTCAGAAACAGAAAAAAGTAGAAAAACAAAGACAACATTAAACTACAATTTACAGCTTCACACTCTCTATTGTTTTTATTTTTTTAATAGCAGTATACAAATGACCTTGACTTTGTATCTTATTTAAAAGACTTTGAACTCTTTATTTATAAGTATTGTTTGATTTAAAAATTTAAAATGAATAAATTTTGCCGACCGTTAATTTGTTATACCACATGGTTTATCTCGTCGTGTGTGTATATGTATATACACTCAGCCACAAAAGTATACATACGGTTAACAAATTCCAGAAATTTTTTAACCAATCCGTTTTCGTTGAAAATCTTTATAATTGTCTGATAACTTTCCTCGATTTCAAGGCGGTCTTGGTTAAAAAATTTCTGAAATTTGTTAACTTTTGTGGGCCTGCACAGGTCTGCACATCTGAGATCTTTCTTCTATTTTAAGACGGTTTTTTGCATTGGTTCAGAAATTTGTGAAATTTGTTAATCGGGTTTGTGCAGGGCCACAATTCCGTTCAATTTCAGAAATTGTTTAACCAATGCAAAAGACCGTCTTAAAATCGAGGAAACTATAAAGATTTTCAACGAAAACGGATTGGTTAAAAAATTTCTGAAATTTGTTAACCGTATGTATACTTTAGTAACTGTGTGTATATGTTACTAAAATCATTTATGCAGTTTTACGGCTTTCAAGTTCAAAAATTATTTATTTTTGATTAACAAAACAAAAAAAGAAAAACATTAAAAGAAAAGTAAAAAAGAAATTAACTTCCGTATGTTTGTTTAGCAAATACACTTTAAAAAACTTATTATTGACAATGACTAGAAGTAAATTTAGGAGAAAAAATATTATTAATGATCAACGTCAATATTGAATTTGAAAAATTAAATGAATAGCCAGACAAACTTTAAACAACTCGTGTAATATTTAAAGATAATGACAAAATTTTTAAGGAGATTTTACTATTACTTATTACAACAACAACTTAAAGTAGTTTTCAACTAAATATAAGATCTTTAATGTTATATAATACAATATTATATAAAGGCAGTAATTTATATAAAAAAAATTTAAATATTTGTATTGTAAGAACGACTTACTTGTAAATCATTTTCGTAAATCTTTGAAATGTTGTAAAAGTTTATTTCTTTTTGAATGATTGGAAAACTAACATATGACAGACGGATTCAAAAATTTTTGAATTAAATTGATTTTACTTAATTGTTTATATAAAAATCTTCTAGTGTTATAAAACTATTAAAGTGTTTTTCAATAAAATATCTCAATTAACAAAATAATAAAATTAAAAGTTATCAAACGTGATAAAATGTATTATTAATGCAATATGAGTACAAGCGACATTTCGAATCATTAGATTTTTGTGTATTTGATCTGTGAAAGTCTAAATACTACAAAATTTAATATTTCTTATCTTAACAGCGAAGTACATGAAGCTTTATTTATTTTTGGACTAATAGTGAGCAAATTGTGTTCTGTAGAGCACAAATAGGATATGTAATCTCTATTGGACAATGATTTAAAAATTATCTTTGAAAAGATTTAAGCCTTTTAAATCACCAGCCTTTAAATGCAATAATTTTTTTAATAGCTTATAAAATGGTGTACCATATTTTTTCAGTTAAATTTAGTCTCTTTCGACAAAAATATTCAATACTATATTGGTAATTTATACAGAAATTGTAGACTCTATTAATATTTTGTAAAAGCAGTAAAAAAAGTTTGCTGCACCAAACAAAAAAGAAAGTATAAAATATCAATTGATGCTGTTAGAAAAGTATAACATCCAGTAAGATAGATAGATAGAAATATCATATGGACAAATTTGAATCTGTCTTTGACTCAATCTAAAGCCAAAACATAATGTGAAACATCTATGTGAACTATACGATAAAACCTAATTACGCCCATTACCAAATTGAGAATTTAATTAAACCATGTAGTCTCCCAGTACTTATCAAGGAACCTTTGCTTCCTTATATACAACATTTTTACAATGACAAACGAAGTGATTGATAACTTCATCCTCTTGACAGCATTGGATAGATTTTTAAAATTTGAATAAAATCCGAAGATGACATAATGTTTGTAAAACAGCAACAGGTTTTGTAAATTCTAAATCAAGGGTACCAAAATTTGGTATTTAGTTAAAAAAAAAAAAAACAACAACAACAAAAATAGTAATAAAATAATAAACATACATATTTGGACATTTCTTTAGAATTTAAATTCGAAAAACAATCTGCATTATAGTAAGAGCACAATATATTTGCCTTATACCTAAAGCTACTGGTGCTTACTAATTACTTAATATAGTAACCTTAATTTTCGTATGGATTTGAGAGATGACACTTTCATTATTGTCTACACAGACAATTAAATTGTTAAGTATTGTGGCCGGAAAACTATTTTATTCTTATCCTTGTTTTGTCATTAGAAATTTGGGCTTTTTTTTCTTAAAAAAGGATTCATTTTACTTACATAAAAAATAGTTTTTGAATAATATTAGGAAACATCAAAATTTAACAATAAATAATAACAAGGAAATTTACAACAGACAAAACTGGTATTAAATCGATTGCTAGAATAATCAAATCTACAATTATTGTTCGATATCGAATACTGTTATATGGTTTCTGATTTTTTAATTTTGCATTTAAAATTTTATTTTGTTTTCTTTTTTTGTTTTTAATTTCTATATATTTTTTTATATTTTTATATCAAATAACATTACATTAACACACATCTTTTTTGTATATTGAAACTTACGTATTTCTTTGGTTTGTTGAGCAAGTATAACTTGAAAAACTGCCAAACAGAATACAAATTTCCACATTTTCTTTATTTATTTTTTTTCTTTTATTTGTTAAACTATCACAGTTGAATATCCTTTCGTTAATTCTTTTTTTTTTATTTATTCTGAACAACTTTATTTTTTTTTAATTTTTGAAATAGTTTTCAATAATTTCAATATTTTAATGCTTCGATTTATTCGTTGAAAATTTTCACGACCGTTCACATTGGATTGAGAATTAAATCTGTCTTCAGGTTTCAACATTGTCTGGATATAAATAAAAACTTTTAAAAGAAACGTATAAACGATCAACTAAGACAACAATGACGGCTACAACGACAACAACAACAACGACAGTGCTTAAGCTTAAAACAAAAAAGTGGCAACAGCCAAGCTTTAAACCAAAAAAAAAACACACTGAAGCAGTTACAAATATGAATACAAGCACATATTCACTGACATAACACCACAATACACACAGAGAAGTTTACTAAACTCACAATAATTTAATAATTTTTCTAAAATATGTATATCCCTCTCTGGCCATAAATTATATGGGTTTTTGGCAGAATGAGATGGAGAGTTTAAGTTTTGCTAAAAATAAATAACATTTGTTTGTACTGCTGCTGTATAATAAAGTTGTTATTGTTGATTGAAGATGTTAATTAATTGTGGCTTATTTTATTTTATTTTTTTATTAGTTTTTTGTTGTATCTAGCAAGTACATAAAATTAATATTAAATTTAAAACATTTACAGTTGTGTGTAATGATATAAGAAAATAAAAAAAGGTAGATATTAAAATATAACGGGGACCATCGGAAACTTCCGAATTTTAGCAGTTGATAACCGCTGTTTTGTTGAAGCTACTGCTGTGAATCCAGATGTCAGTCTCTTTTGCCAAATCAACGACAACGGCGTATGTGATTTAAATGGACTCTGAAGTTATTGGCAACTAATCTTAATTTTTATCGAAAAATAATCTTCAACGATTAGTCCCATTCCTGGATGAATGGGTATGTGAACAAGTGAAATTGTCGAATTTGGAACAGTAACAATCCAAGAGTGTTCAATGCGTCCCGAAAAAGTCATTGTTTTGTGTGGATTTCGGATGTGGATTTGTGTGGATCATCGGTCCACATTTCTTTTAGAACGTCGCTGGCCAGGACATCATTGTCAACGCTGATTACTTACTTTTTTGGCACGAATTGGGTGATCTGGACAACGAAGACATGCAGTTTCAACAGCATGGCGCTACGTGCCTTACAGTTCATGTCATGTGGTCATCTCATGTAGAGGTGATATGAAATGGCTACCGAGCACCATTTCTTGCGCGGATTTCTTAAGTCTAAGTTTTGGCGAATAATCCGTAAATAACACATACAGACATACATAATTGGCCATTACAACCCTTCAGTCAGGATTACGGCCTTCTCACACCACTCATGTTGTGTGTGTTAATTTTATACATGAGTGGCCGGACTTACAGTTTAAAGTCGACTCCGAACGAAGGATTTTTTTTTTTTTGGGAAACTTTTCATGGCAATTTTATTTACTCTCAGAGTTTTTGCCAGAAATCTGCTGAGAGTGCGATAGTGAGTGCAACCTTCAATATTCAGGTCTGCAAATAGAATTAATAATTTAAATAATTTTAATTGCTTTGAGGGAACTTTATCTGTATCAAAAGAGTTCTACGGTCTGAGTCTGGCAGTAAGTTCTTTGACCTCTCGGAACATCAAATAGGTTATTTTCCCCAGTATGAGAACTTGGTAAACCAAAGGTGGCTTGAATGTGACTAGTTCTTTAAGGTTCTTAGTAGCACGAATAATTTGATTCCGGAGTAGCATTCAGATCTTCCAAATAGGGATTCTGCCCTTTGAGATTTTAAGGGTTTTCTAAGCTGTTTTGTGTATTCATTGAAAATGATTGTTTGATGCTATGAACTGCTCTATTGCCGCTCTCCACTAGATCATTATTTAGCAAAAAATAATCTTTCCACATATGTATATTGAGTAAACTCTATTAAAAATGAAGAATGAACAGAGTTTGCACACTGACCTTGAGAAGATCTTTGCCAAAATTAAAGAAAGAAACATAAACATCATCTGGAGTTCTCAACAGCGTATTTTTTATGCAATGAGCGCTGATATACAATAATATTTACTGTACTTTAGTATTTGAAATCACTAAAGTAGTAGGCGGGAGTGGACTGATGATAATTAAGCAGAATAACGGCTGCAATATTATGTCTATTGGTAGATTCATAAGTTGGTTGTTCACTGCAAACGACGTCTTAATCCGGTCTATATGTTGTATTAAGCCTCACCCAATCTAGTTGTAAAAAGCTAGAATCCAGAAGAATATACATATGTTTGGTATTGCAGTCGCCTGGTGATTTATAGTTATTTGTCCTCTGGAATTGAAAATCTACGAAGATTTTGACAATTAACACTGTATATTGTATATGAATCACTGCTATTTAAATATGTAATTGACATAAAATTTTAAAATATTTACAAAAAGAAACAGTCCTCGAACGCATTGTAAGTGAAACCAAAAACAATGATCAATTGTTCTTAGTCGGTAGTTCGGTTGCAAATTATTTTTTTTTATTGTTTATTTGTTGTCGGTCCAATGTCTCTATATTTTTTTTCTTTTTTTTTCTAAGAATACAATAAAATTGCAATATTTAAACTTGAATATTGTTTAGCACAGGCATATTGTATCGCTATTGCTATTGTAAACTTTTGTAAACAAAATTTCCGCCTTAAAACAATTAAAATCATTGTTGCTTTGATTACTATGTTCATCCAAATTCGCACAAATTAACTCGTATGTACGTACAATAAAATGACGTTGATGTACAAAATGTGAAACGGCTTTAAAAATAGACAGTGGGCCAAAGTTCATACAAAAACAACAGTGTTTAAAAATTTCCCCAATGGCAAAATAAAATGATGTTTTTTTAAAGTAAACGTTAGAAGATTTCTTGTTATTAATATGGTTAGTTATTAAGTTTTATTATATGTTAGCTTTTAATTACTTTTTTCCTATTTTTAGAATAAAATTTACTGCATTTGTATTTCTATTCAATTATTTTTATTTTTATTTGCTTTAAAAACATTTTGACATTTTATTAATATTACTGGAATCATTTCCAAACATAAATTTGAGATCTGCATTTATTTAATTAAGCAATTAAATTTGCAATTTGATTTACATACGCGCGAACTGAAATACAAAAAATAATAATAATTTCATACATACATATAACAAAGTGGAATCTTTTTGAATGCTGTTTATCAAAAAATCTTAACAACGGAGATGAAATTTTTTAAATGTTATTCTGACTAGTTTTATATAATTTATTTTTCTTCTAGTCAAAGTAACTTCCGCAAGAAATTCTTTCGGGACGCCAACCTGTCCTGCGTCAATGAGGAGTCCTGCTCCACTGCTAGACGCATCTTGCCCTCGATAGAAGGCGCACCAACCATTTACTCGGACTTGATCGAAACGTCATATCGATCACAGTGGACATGCTCACAGGTCATTGTGTTATGGGAAGACACGCGGAGAGCATGCAGCTCCCATCTAACGATTTCTGTTGTGGGTGCAGATCTGCTGAGGAATAGGAGACTATTATCCACTTTCTTTGTCAATCCCCATCTCTTGCGAGGTCCAGATATAGGTTATTTGGCTCTCCAAACCTCCTCTTCTCGTTGTCAGCGTGACGGTGCTATCATCCATTGATGGTTTTCCAGCGTAGGGTAACCGTGATTTTTTATGCGCTTGCGCTGACCAACTTGTTCCCTAGTTTGGTGGAACTCGATCAGTAAAGGGACTGCGTTTACCTGTGGCGTCAAGTGAGATTTTGGTATCAAAGCTACCGCTCCAACCTACCTAACTTTCGCAAGATATAATATAGTTAATCTCTTTCTTTTCAGTCCTGGAAGTACTCCTGGGTAATATTCTTTTTGGTCTAGATTTTGGTTTGTTAAACGCTGTAGGCTTTACTAGAACAAAAAATGTTAGAAAAAGTCAATGCCAGTGGAAATATCGAAGTATAGATGCCGTAGGTTGATTTTTTACTGCGAAATCTTTATACTGATTGCTTTATATATCTTAGTAGTCGCCGTGGTCTAGTAGGTAGTGTGTTGGCTTATTAGACGAAAAGCCAGGGTTCGAGCCACAGGCCAGACATTAAAATAAAATACAAAAAGTATTTCTTCGGCGACTTCTTCTCAACAGATTTATGTCAAAAACTCTGAGAAAAATCTGTCGTTCGGAATCGACTTTAAACTGTAGGTCCCGCCACTCATGTATAAAATTAACACACACAACATATGGGGTGTGAGAAACTAGGTCGTAATCCTGACTGAAGGGTTGTAATGACCAATTATGTATGTATGTTTATATATCTTAAATAAACCGCCATCAATATGTTCCCTCTTCTTATGTTCCCAATTTACGATTATCGTGAAATCTGCCAGTATTTGTGAAATAACTGATGAGAGCATGCAATTTCATCTTCCCAAAAGAACTTTCAGAAGGAAATAATTTCTTTCTCTTCATTTCTTCTTTTTTCTCTACTGTTTTATAGTAGACTCATGCGCTCTGATTTAGTTTATATTATGCTCTGGCCTATAATAACTCCGATAAATAAGTGCCATGTGCCATTTATTAAAATGAAGCAATTTGAACGTCTATTGATATTGCAAAGAATTGGTGGTAAAAGTGATAGCGGCAGCCTAAATAACAGTTGTTTCAAAAACCTTAATCTATTCTCTGATTAGCAATTTACAACAAATCCGGACAGGCATTAAATTTATTTAACAGTTCGTGAGATACAATCATGCGTAGTTTCTTCTCGTTAAAAATCGAATAGGACAAAGCAACTATTTCGAGCAGTTGTTTAGCTGTAAAGTCATTCGATGCCTTATTGTAAATTCAGATCGAGTTTAGTTTAGTTTCAAAATTTAGTGTCGCCAATTCCCTCCAAATTAAAATTAACACACACAACATAAGTGGTGTGAGAAACTAGGTCGTAATCCTGACTGAAGGGTTGTAATGACCAATTATGTATGTATGTAATTCCCTCCAAATAATTCAACAATTAGCCGGACTACCAAATGGAAAGATTTGATAAAAACTAAGTCAGAGCTATCTATGAGGATGCTGAAATCTGAGATGCAGTTCTTAACAAAGCTGGAATATAATAAGGATACCTCCTATATTCTCAGCTTTTCGCCATCGTGCTGAAAGATACGATGAACGTTAGGGAGTTAGGGAGAGAAAGAATTGCAGACGTTTGTTTTATGTACGATATTTGTCTACTCTCGTACAAGAACTCCAACATGCGGGCAAAATTGAAAGACTTGGAAAGAATAACAAGCAATGTTCGAACTTGTTTGATAGTAAATAACATTATAACCGATACCATCATGGTAAAAGCAACTAAGAGCAACCAGTTGAGTTCACAGAAGACTTGTGTTATCTACGCACAACAGTGACAATGAATGGTCGTGCAGAAACAGACGTAAATATTGGAGAAATATAAATATAGCGAGAAAGGTATTCAGACGACTTCAGTCTGTATGGAGAACCCGCAAATATCGCTATGAACCAAGCTTAGAATATTCAGTGAAATCTGCATAATTTCTAACAGTATCATCAAAATCAACAAATGCTTGAGAATCAAAGAACATCAGCAATATGTATTTCTGGAATTTTTACGAAGAACCTATAATAACACAAATAAAACGTAGGAATTGAAGGTGAGTTTTCCATACTATCAGAAAGAATCCTGACAGTATAAAGAGTTAGGATCTTCCAGTCTTAAGAAACCGTGATAGGACAAAAATATCTGAAGACAGTGCAATCTTGCATGAGAAGATGCGAAAAAAACAGCACCAAACAGTATCAGACAGAGAAGCTATTGAAAGCCATGTGCTCCCATATTGTATGTTAGTATGAGTTTAAGTGTACCTTATAACTTTTCAACAATACTAACAGCTATTTTTATCTCTCTTAGTCATGACATTTCTTTTGATTGATAAGCTTCAACGTCTGCTTAGTTTTCATAATACATTCGAATTTATTAAATCTTTGCATCAGTGACAATATGTTTCCTATGTTTCTTTCTCTGGATGAGTGATGTACTTAAACTGAGTTGCTTCACTATATATATAAAAAATATATAAAAATCGGTTGTAGGTAATCATTTTTACTTCTCTATCATATCTAGTACAATGAGCACACACATTAAAGAAAATATATAATTAAGAAATCTTAACTATATCCTATTTATCATATTTCACTAATTTGACTATAAAGGTTGAGTATGGGCCAACTTTACCCTGCTGTCATATAAACATACAGTATTTATTATTTCAATAGTTACAACACTCTTTAGAGTTCAGTATTGCATGTAATGAAATAGACACACTCTACCCTTCGACAAACATAACTTACATCCTTCCCAGCACCAAAAAAGCTTTCTGGTAAATTTCCGTAAAACTATTGTTATTATTTATTAATGTTCACAATAATTGCCATGAAAAGTTTCTTAAAAAAATCTGTTGTTCGAAATCGACTTTAAACCGTAGGTTCCGCCACTCATGTATAAAAATTAACAAACACAACATCAGTGGTATGAGAAGCTAGGTCGTAATCCTGACTTGAGGGTTGTAATGGCCAATTATGTATGCATGTATGTAATGTATATGTTCACAATAATGATATGAAAATAATGTGGTTTTCATGTATTTATTTTTATTTTAAATTGAAGGGAGAATATATTGTTTTTTATTTTTGTTTTTTTTTATTATCTGTTTGTTTTTAAGATACTAAAATAAATTGCTAAATGGCCAATACAATGCTCTAAAAACAAAATAAAGACGCGTTTACCTTGACCAGAAAGTTCTATCAGCTAATCAAACCGGTAAATCACGCGAATAACGCTATTGATTCGAATATTAGTTAATGGACGCTCAAGATGCTACACAACAGAAGTGTTTCTTTGGAAATTTCTCACATTATTTTGCTTGACGTTATTAAGGAAACAAAAATTATACGAGAGTTGTATCACAAATAATGTTAATGAAGTAGAAATAAAATTTGCATTTTTTATAAATTTTTTTCAGCATCATTTTAAGATCAAAACATAATTTTTTGTAACTTAAATTTTAAACTTGAAAATATCTCTCTCTTGATAATATTGTTGCTGTAGGCGAGAGTTTCGCCGAAAGTTCGTCATCATTAAGTCATCAATTCGGCATTGTTCTCAACAACTCTCAGGGGCTCAAACCTGCAGACCATGGCAATTGCTGGTAACTTGTTCAATGAAATCATTGCTAATTTTTTCGGATGAAGAATATTGCGCTATTTATGGGAATCAAATGCACTCACAACGAGCAACTGTCTGGTACAAATTTTACTCAGGCGGCATTATTGGGCATTACTTTTCCGCAAATAAGGCCGATATTGCACTGACAGTGAAATTGAGAACAGTGTTACTATTGTTTTAATTGAACGGCATGTAACTGGACGAAGTGTGGTTTCACCAAGACGTATCCACTTGGAACACCGCGCATACAACAACGAGTTCTAGAAAAGATTATCTCCAGAGATTCTGATGACAACTGTCAATCAAATCGATTTAACGCCGTGCGATTTTTTTGTTTGGGGTTTTATACTAATGAATCAAAATCAGAAGTCGCCGTAGTCTAGTAGGTAGTATGTTGGCTTATTAGACATGAGACCTTGGTTCAAACCACAGGCCAGACATATCCAACAAAATGAAATATGAAAAAATATTTCTTCTTAACACAGATAATATAAGTGGTGAGAGAAGCTAGGCCGTTATCCTGGCTAATGGGATGTAATGACCAATTATATATGTATGTATGAATCAGAATCAATCTGAGATCTTCTGCGTTATCGGGGAAATACAACCACATCCTTTACTACAATGAGCATAAGGGGCTAAGATACCCGGCTAATTTTAGTTATACATTACGGATAAATTTCGAGTATTGTAAATTATTCTTACAGTTATAAGAATTTATTTCAATTTGAGTATGAATTATTTTTATTTGTTTACCATCATACTGCTTGTACTTTCAGTTTACAATAACATCATGGAATTTTTTTTTTTGCTTACTTCACAGGTAATAAAATTTATTTTTTATTAAAAACTTATTTTAAATACATTATTATAGCCTTTGGCCTTTTCTAGAATTATATTTTTTTTATTGAATTTTCATATTGTTTTTCGTAAATCAAATTTGTCTAATGACTTTAAAGTTTCAAGTTTATAGAGAATTATTGTTATTATTTAATAATTTAAATGACGTTTTTAAATAAAATATAGCATCATGCAAAAGCATCATAAACTTTTCAATTATTGTGATTTTTTTTTAAATTTTTAACCTTTTTGTTTCAAATAATTTAATTTGTTATTTTGTGTACTTCTCTGTTTTTATTTTAATAAAATTAAACTAAATAATCTTCTTATAAGTTTATTTTGATTAATATGAAATATCTCGAATGTCTATAATGAAAAACAACAAATAAATTAACTTCCTCTGTTTTATAAACACAGGTACAATATTTGAAAACTATTTCTTGTATAATTCTCTAAATGGTGTATACCCAGAATTATGACGTGTGATCCTAATTTTCAGAATGAGGCTTATTTCTGAATGAATGGGTACGTACACAAACAAAATTGTCGAATTTGGGATGATACCAATCCATGTGTGTTATCGAACCCTCTCTCTTTGAGAACAACATTGGCCAAGCTATCATTGTTAACGGTGGACACTATAGGTGAATACCAACTTCATTTCGCCTAATTTAGATTTTCTGGACACCATCAACCTGTGGTTTTCTGCACGAACGTTTTCAGGGCATGGTCATCTCATGTAAATGTGGTGTAAACTGGCCACCAAGGTCATGCAAATTGATATCGTTAGATTTCTCTTATGGGGTTTTCTTAAGTCGCAGGAGTATGCGAATAAGTCGCAAACCACAGCGGTCCTATCAGTCAAATTCAGACTGATTTATTCATCAGCGTCATGGAATAGGAATGTGTGCCACCCAGAGAAGCCTTGGAAGACATTTGAATGATGACAAATTCCACAAACAATGCCATCAATAGGTCGCTCAATCAAACAAATAATGTCAATGCTATCCCACGCACGTTTTGTTTTATTTAAATTTAAAGACAGGAAGCGCTAATAAAACACCTGATTAGAATAGAAGAGCGCACGATCAGCATCCAAATCCAAAGTTCCTCAAACATTTTTATGACCCTTGCTGTTATAATTTTCAAGCCATATAACTAACTATAGTTGCCACTTTAAATTTTTTAATCAAATTTTCTTTTAAACGAGTGTTAAAATAATCAGGGCACTTACTCAAAGTTGAAGATGTTGGTTATTGCATTGCAGAAAAGCCTTCCTACAAATTTTACGTGTACTTTCCACTGAAGTGAATAGTAAAAAGCCTGACCATTTTGAGTTTCCAATCTGGGAGAAAGCAAACAATTTCTATTTCATAGTTTTAGAATTTTAAAAATTGAAGCCAGTTGACACATCAGAGAATATAACATCACCAAGAAGCATTATAGAAAGGTAATGAATGAGTATATCTTATCTCTATTGCCAATAAACCAATAAACTTTTACAAATGTCGTTTTTTCTAGGCAACTACAAATAGCATCCCTATCATCCTGGAAGCTGATACAGTAGAAGTAAAAATAATAAGAAGATGGGGAAGATGCCTTGTGACAGGAAAAAAATCAGCAAAATTCGTAAACCCTAAATCTTACACTTTCTAGGGTGTGCGGTTATAAACATCCAATTTGAAAGGTATGTTCCAAGCCCATTATTCTAATAGATTTAATTTTCGATCGAACCAAATTTGAATTTCGTAAATATCGGGTTATAAATCTACACTTTAAATGGTAGGTGCCACAGTGTTATTTTAATGATTCTAATTTTTGTTTCAATTAAGTCTGCCTAAATACCAAATTTACATAAACGAGATTTTAATTTCGTTGATCTGGAATATACAAGTTGACAACTAAAATTATTTATACAAACATTTGCCTGTCCGAAATGTTTGCAAATAGTTATTTACCTTGAGTATGGGATGCCATGCCCACTTGCACTTTCAGAAAAAAGGTCCGGCCTATTGTTTTTTTTTTCATACGACAGACATAAACTCTAAAAATGTTATGAAGACCGGTGTTCTGGTATAACCTGTTATAGCATCCAAATATATAAACGCTTTTATAGTATCGCACGTAGATAATAAACTTGTTTTGAAGATACAACTTTTAATTTATTATCAAACTAGGAAATGTGCCAAAATATTGTTGCAAAAAAAGTGTTCTAAATCAAAAATCTTTAAATAAAAAAAACACGCTTCCATGCATTTCGCATCATTTGCTGTGCATAAAAAATAATAGAAATTAAAAACTAAAATTTTTATTGTGTCGGTTTTCTCATTTGTTGTTGTTAAAACATAGACAGTGACTATGATAAAACGAAACTGGAATAAATGGAAAATAAAACAAAAAAATAAAAGTTTTATAAACAAGTATCATTAAAACACAAAAGATCTTCAAACTTCTTAATACACAGCTGGATTGTGGTTAATTCTTGTCGTTAAACATTTTTTTATTTTTAATTACGCGAGTAAGAATTAAATGAAAATAATTTTTACTGTCGAATTTTTATTTATTCTGCGAATTAAAAATATTTAAACCATAAAACCGGTGGATAATTGAAGTGAAAACAACACTGGACGTAAAGGTCGTTTAAGATCGCTATATAACACCCTATTCTCCATGGTCATACGGCTTAATCAGATGGTAAATAAGAACCTTGTTTCAGTAATAAGTATTGGATGCCTATTGAGTACATGATAGTCGATTATAATAAAATTTTTGATTTTTATTATAAAAATCTTTAAAAAATCAGTTTTTTATTAAATTGTGGAATACTTTTGAAATGACTCTTCTAATTTTATGTCCTAAGCTAAAAAAATAGTAAAAAAAAATCCACTTAATTACAAAAAAATTGAAGGCTCCGTTTTCATATTTTTAACTGTTTTGATCGATAACTTGTTGTCATTTTAAAGACGATTCTGTTATGCCTCTTCACAAAGGCAGGCGCTTATTTAACTTCTTTACAATTGTTTTTCGATACTAATTAAGAGTTTAGTTGTAGAAAAGTAGCAAAAAATTAAAAATACATCCACACAGAGAAACTATCAATACTGATTACGCCATCATTTGCACGCACTCTATCTGTTTCAGTGATGAGTTAATAAAATTTCTGGCCATAAGGTTTAAAAGAGCGTTTACCTGTCTAGTTTTATTTGAGTAATTAGAGGCGATCTTATCTCGTCGCCGTAGTCTAGTAGGTAGTGTGTTGGCTTGTTAGCCAGGGTTCGAGCCCTATGCCAGACATCAAAACAAAATACAAAAAGTATTTATTCGGCAACTTCCTCTCAGCAAATTTCTGGCAACAATTCTGAGAGTAAATAAAAGTTGCCATGAAAAGTTTCGCAAAAATCTGTCGTTCGGAGGCGACTTTAAACTGTAGGTACCGCCACTCATGATAAAATTAACACACACAACATAAGTGGTGTGAGAAACTAGGTCGTAATCCTGACTGAAGGCTTGTAATGACCAATTATGTATGTATGCATTATATCGGGCAGAGCAATCATTTTTCTCATTTTCCAATCCAGGAATTAGTTTTAAATGCTTCTTTTATTCATTTTTATTTAGAGACTAGTTACTATAAAAGAATTGGAGGATATACATACATAAATTGCACATGTTAGGGTTCCCAGATTACATGCTACAGTGTTATATTTCTGATTGTCAAAGAACTTATGTTTGGAAAATCATTCTTGCCAGCTGATTTTATTACATTCTCAGTAGACAATTTAGTAATAACGACGAAACTAACACTGAGCATGATGCTTATGCTTCCTGATATTCTTTATAGTAAGGAAGCATAGGTAACGTCTTGTACCGGTGACTCCGCGATTTCTTTCGGATCTAGAAAGATGAACTAGAAAGACGAATGTTTGATAAATACATCGGCTTAAGTATTGACTTTATCTGTGTTGGAAGAAGTCCCATCAGCTACCTATGTGACCAACTAACGAAATACGTGATAAGACAAGTGCTAACACACCTGAATGTTTTTCTGACGAGCTAAGTATATAATGAAGTATTTAAAAATTTATGTAGGTTCTTTTTCTAAGTGAGGTTGCAATCCTAAAGGGCTAAATTCTTAAGTAAAATTCGACAAACGATAATCGCAGTTATTTTCGATTGCTGCGGAAATCTTCTTTTCTTTATCTTATTTTACCGTCAGTTGAAGAGCTGAAGTTGGCATTTTGTGCAATGACAATTTTAGTTAATTGTATGCTGTCGGCTGTTATAAGAAAAATTCATAAAAATAAAGAATTTTATATCATGTTTCTGTTAATGTACTGTGTTAAAGGTACTTGTCTGATAGCTTCTAGATAACGTTGTTATGTTTTAATTCCTCTATATAATTCATTATATGCCCTAAACATATTTTTTATAACAGTCTCAGTAAAATTATTATCAATCAAATAATGTATTTATTTAACTGTAGGTAGAGTGACCTAGAAAATGCATATACAAGTTATATTTCAAGGCGTTGAAAGATGTTCATTATAAATTCTGTTTTTCATTCATTTATCGATACCACAAAAACAAATTCAGTTTTTTTATATAAGTTTTGAGAATTGTTTAAATATTGGGAGGCCTAGAAAAGTTTAATGACTTTTTGAACCCGTTGATTCTGTAAGAAATAAAAAATACCGGTTTTTTCTTTTTGAGTATAAAAGAAACACAATGGACGACAGACTTTAAAAAACAAAACAAAAAAAAACAAAACAAAAAACTTTAAATTGCATTCAATAAAATGAAATAAAAAAAAACAGTGAAGCTGTAACTAATTTTGAAACATTGACCATGAGCAGTAGGTCTTTTGTAAATCAACCATCAAGAACAGTTAAAACAACTGCAAGTGAAAAAACTGCGCATATCAAAAATTTTTACCGGTATAGGCTTTTTATATTAGCTGCAACTGTAACTCCATGAGAAATTTCAACCCCTAAAGTAGGCTTTAAACATGTTCATAATTTTGCACCGACTGTACAGAATTTGTTGAAATTAATATTCAAATCACAATTTTTTACAATATTTCTAAAAATTATTTAATTCTTATTGATTTTGGCAATATTTATTTACAAATGAAACGATTAATGACTTCTTAACATGTGTCACCAAATCTACCCAAAATCTTAAATCACTTCAACATTATCTTATCACTTTTTTAAGATCGATATTGTTTTCCAAAATGTGAGAGTCATTGTTTTCGAAAATAAAAGTTCTATAACCGACAAATGTATTGTTGCCTTTAGAATTTGACAAATTATCTTAATCTTAGCGAATTTATATTCACAGAATGTCTTCGTAAAAAAACACAAAGAAATTGTTGTAATTCCATTGAAAAAATTGTATCACGAGTATTTTCAAAACGAATAAACATAATAATTAAACGCCTTTTTTTGAAAAAATTATTGCATGGGATGCAGATATTTAAAAACATTAATTCATTAAACAAATGAAAACATTAGTTGAACCAATCTCTCATTTCCGATCTACAAATGATTGAATGAAGGAAGAAGTAAGCTTTCGAGACTGGAAAGTGAAATTTTGGCAGACCTGTTAAATAATAAGAATTCTACAATTAACTAAGGTTGAAGAAGAACTAAGGTTGTAATGTATTTAAGAATATATGTATGTGTGTGTATATAGTTCATTAGGAACTATCATTCATATATCTAGAAGAAGGACTGCTGTAGTCTTGTCATTTGGTGGATCACAGATGAATGAGAAAAGTTTCTATAAAAATAACAAAAGAGGTGATGAGTATAATCTCATATGTAAGTAAAAATTGCGATCAGCGACACCGAACGGTCATAATAACGTTTGAGTCTGTCTTGTTAAATTATTATGGACAATCATGCATAACGACATGTGTTCGCTGAATGGGTTCCGGATCAGTTAATACGCTGAGGTCCATTTCTGGATAAACAAACAAAATTGTTGAATTTGCGACCATACCAATCCGCATGAGATTCAAGTGCATCCAATGACTCCCAAAATAGTTACTGTTTGATGTGGATTTTGAGAATGATGTTGGTCAGGTTATCACTGACATCATCGAGCAATATAGATCGATGATTACGAATTTCTTTTGTATGCATTTGTATTTGTATTTGTATGCATTGTATGTATTTTCAACAGGACAGGAGATATGTGCCACAGAGCCCATATCACATATTCTGCGCCTCACGTGGAGATGATGCCAACTAGACCTGTTGGACTTTTTTATTGTGGGACCCTTAAAGCAAATATAACCCATGTCATCGATCTAGTACGGCGACATTTACGAAGCGCTCCACCTAGAGAAGTTGTGTCGAACATTTGAACGATGTTATATACCAGATATAAAGGGTATTTTTTGAAGCGTTTCCTACCTTTGTTTTATTTAAATTTTTGCCTATCTTACATTATTTTTTAGACCATTTGTTTTATACCATTTTGCTGTAGACGTTTTATATCAGACCGGCTTTTCCAACGTCAAATTCTCCATGTGTATGCCGATTCTTCTTCTGCAAAACGAAAGTTTTCAGTTAATTCCTATTCTTGGATATGTCGTCCTATGAACTGGGATCTCTAGATTCTACTTTACAAAAACCACATTGGGAAAAAATATTTTCAATATTTTTCTGACACAGTTTCTGATTTGCTTGGTTCTGCGCTCATAATATACACGTTGGTTGCGGATTTGATCTTTGATATCATATCTTTGTATGTCAAACGGTGTGCAGCGCGTAGTGCCATACGTCTGAGGGAATCGGGCTGCTGGAGACAGCGCTCGATAGGTCATTCCAGAGTTCTGAATGTCGTCTTACCTGACGGGAGGTATGGACTTTCGGAAAAAGCCACCGATTATATACTGTCAGAGGCTGCCTGGTTTAAGGATATTTATACTGGAAAGGGCACAATGGAATGGTGGGGTACTCCAGGGGTAGAGAGGTATACCCATCTTCACAGATTGGTCTAAGTTAGGTGGATGTACAGGTGCTGGGGTTTTCTGTAGGGAACTCGGTCTTGAACTCCAATTCAGGTTGAATGATGACTGCAGCGTTTTTCAGGCGGAGATTTTCGCAATCTTGAAGGCCATAGATTAAGGCCATAGATTGTGGCCCAGCTTCGGATTCGGAATCTTACATGATCTTCGTGGACAGTCAGGCTGCCCTTAGGGCCATTGCGTCGGTCTGGTGCAAATCACAGCTCGTTCGCGAGAGCAAGGAGTCGTTGAGGACTTTTGGACTGGACCGTATCCGTCTATGCTGGGTTACGGGTCATAACCGGCGGATGTCTTCGCTAGGTTAGGTTCGCTTTCTGGCGGCGATTTGATAGTTGGTCCTGACCCCCCAGTCTGTCACCTCTACGGCCTCATCAATGGATCAGGGAGGAAGAACAGAGGCGTTGGGGGAACGGATCGGGTTGTTTTGTCTCTAGATGTATATGGCCTGCTGTGGACAGTAGGAGAACAAGTTGGCTGCTGGGCTTGGATAAGGCCAGCTTAAGGTTGGTTGTCGGTTTTATCACGGGGCACTGCGAGATTAGGTCGCTGATGGGGATTTGTAACAGATCCCAGCCGGACTATTCAAGGACATGTTGCGATGAGGAGGAGTTGGAGACTATCGAACACCTCCTCTGTAACTGCCCAGCACTTGGTAGGTTGAGATTGAGGACCCTTGGCAGGGCTTTCTTTGAGAGTTTGAATTCTATGTCGAGAGCCGACATCAAGGCTCTCCACAGATTCATTAGTGGCTTGGGCTGGTTGAAAGGTGCTAGGGCTTCATCAGTGTAGTCGCGCTCTCCCTCTTTTGTTGTGTCTGGTCTGTGTAATTCCTCCGCTTCCCATTCTCCCCTTTCTTACATCCTCTTCTTTTTTATCATATTCCCTCTATTATCCTTCCCTCTTTAAGGACGTTGTACAATGGGTCAATTCGACCTGCGGGTACTGTACTTGTCTTAATTGACAAGTACACGTCCTCTAACCTAACCTAACATTAACTTGGTGTTTTAGACTTGACGACGAGATATTTGAGCCTTTTCTTTATTCGAGCAGTATTTATGGTATCTTCGTCTGAAATTCACACATTTTGTTTACTGTACATGTATCCAACGTGCTGTCTAGCATCCTCTTATAAAGGGTTTTAAATTTATATCCCATTGTCTTTATTCTTTTACTCAATTCACCTTCATATTGGTTTCCTGCAGTTTAAATATGTTGTAACGCATGCAAATGATAATCCTAAGTTACACCACGTCACTAAACTAAAAATCTGTAACACTTGTTTACTTTATAAAGATGAGAATCGCAGTTACTTACTGACATTTATTTTAAAATTTTTAATGATAATAAAATAACCAAAAACATTTTAAAAGTGGAAAAATACTTCAACTTGCAACAATTCCACTCGTAATCTTAGCAATAATCGGAAAAAACCATCATCCGACTGATAAATAATATTTTAACTGCAATTTTAACGATTATTAAAGCCCCTTTAGGGTAGAAGGTTGCTGCCCTGATTGTTCAAATGACATTGAAATTCACGTGCAACATTTTACAACAGTAAACAGTAAAAAGGAAAATAATACAAACCCACTACATGTATAAAGAAAACAAGAAATTATGTATATAAATAGAATAGAATGTAGAAATATTTTACAGGCATATCGACATCGATGTTAAAATTTACATGTGTTGGGCAAAAGTCATAATACGAGTGTAACAGGCATGTAACAGTTTTTTACCCAGCATATGTAAATTCAGCCACTAAGCGACAGATTATAATATACACGAATGATATGAATGATAATCTCTACCCATAAACGTTTTTATTTTAACTTGTCACGAACAAAAAAACTAAGAGGCAATTAAATCACTTTTAGCCGACATTACTTCATGTCTGGTATAAGCTGAGTTTGTTCTTCTCTTCTTACATCCTTTGTAAGTAAAATAAAAAATAAGTCTATAACATGTGCTGGGTGTAGAACATATGTATGTACGTGTATTGTAAATGTAAATGCCAACAGTGTTTACTCACCGTTGACTACATATGAATAACTAGATCCTAGACAAAATATTATTCTTTTGAATGTATAAGTTTGTATCTTTATTTTGTTGAATAGCCTTACAAACAATTTGCGACCTTCACTACTCAGAAACTAAGTACAATTATTTTTACATGTCCTTTGCAACTTAAGGGAACTTAAGGAAAGATTGAAGATAAGAGATTATTTTTCCAACAGGTACTTTTCGTAATCTGTATATTTCCCTTGTTCCTTTAGGGAGAAAAATTGTCACCATAGATTTCCACATACTTCTATAAGATGCAGTCTTTCAGACTCAATAGGAAGTTTCAATAACAATCGCGATTAGTATCAAAACAGTGTACATTAACGCTTAGCTTAAGCGGATTAAAAATGGGCGGTATAGTATAGGTAAAGCAATCTGCTCCACCACTACTATTTGTGATCCCCTGGGGTCTTCACTGACATCTTGAAGGCTTAGACTTCACAGATGACTTCTACCTTCGATCTAATAACCAAAGAGACATGCAGTGTAAAGTTAATGAGCTGATCAAAAGAATGGATATGGAACTTAACCTACAGGAAGCAAAAACTGTTTGCATTGGCAAAACTTATAGGAATGGAATGTGCATATAGATATTGTTTCCTAAGTTGCGTGATGTGTGGACAGACGAAGATATGCAATACAAGCTGCTCAAAGTCAGAAATCCATTCTTTTCTCTCTTATAGAAATCAAGTTAATCCTCAGTGCACCCGGTGAATGCATGTGAAAATATATTTGAAACCAAAATTTATTGTTGCGATACCTGGCACATTCCCAAAGCACTAATAACTAAAGTCCCAACATAAATTTACAAATTTTTCCATATAATACTTAAAATCTTTTGGTAAATGATGATCTATAGAGGAGGTTCGATGAACAGCAATTAAAATGCAAAGAAAAATGAGAAAATCTAAGAAAGGCACATTCTTCTTCTATTAGTCGTTAACATCACGAGAAGCTTGTTCAGAATAATAACAAATTAAGTTTATAATTAAATGAAATTGTATCACTTTGTAACGATGGAACTGAATGAAATAGTTGAAACCTCGTATTCTTAAAAGGAAGAATATGAAAAATTTACAGAAATAGTATGTGGCAACCACTTGTTGCTTGGTAGGGACTTTAAAATAGAGATATAAGAACCGCTTAACTAATCAACTGCAGCTGTTAGTTTGGTTGGCATTGGCGAAAGCTGTCCGCTTCTGTGGGAAATTACACCAGAAGGTTTACAATAAAAGTTTCACCTTATGAAGGCACCTTATGGTAGACAATTCGTTGCCATTCTTACCAAACATGCTGGCTCGGCCAGCATTGAATCTTCAGCCTTTTTCAACTGACAAAAAAATTTTAGACATAAGTTATCAGACCAAATTTGTATCATCCGATTGTTAGAATCAGTGCTCGAAAGTCGAAATGGATGATTTTCATTACGTATTTTAATATATTTTCTCTAAAGCGGAGTAGTACATCTTTGATACCAAAATTATTGAAATGTAATCGATAGAAACTTAATAAATGATTTGGTAATGTGTTTGGTAAAAACCCTATTCACATTTCCAGCTGCTTAGTTCGCGTATTTTCTCTTTAAACTACAGACATACATGAATAACTGGTCAATACAACCATTCAATCAGGATTATCACCTAGCTTCTCACACCATTTACGTTGTATGTGTTAAACTTATATATGAGTGGCGGTACCTAAAGTTTAAAGTCTACTCCGAGCGATGCCAATTTTATTTATTCTCACAGTTTTTGCCAGAAATCTGCTGAGGAAATCAACGAAGAAATATTTTTTCATACTTTTTTCATATTTTTTGCTGGGGATATCTGACCTGTGGTTTGAACCGTGGTCTCACGTCTAAGAAGCCAACACACTACCTACTAGACTACGGCGACTGAAATAAAATTCTTATCTTTCTCAAGCCACCCACCATACAACTCCTATACTCACCATAAAATATTGAAGCAGTTTTTTCACTGACCCAACAGTCGTAGGATAAAATGCTGCATTCACGCTTAAAATAGTGGGAATATTCTGCAGACATACTTTTTAGGGTATCAAATAGTCGGATTTGATCGTAGTTTTAATTCTTTTTATTTTTGTAGTTACTTTTCGTTTCATTCCCATTCAGTTTTTCTTGTTGCTGTTGATTTTCTTACCTTCGTTTTGTTTATGTTTACCTTTTCATATGATAATAATGATGATGTTGATAATCAAAACTTTAATCATGATAATGATATTCAAAATCATAATGATGTTGTATTGAATACACCATGTGAAGAAGAAAGAAAAGAAAATTAAAAAAAATAAAACAACACCAACAACAGCAGTTAAAAAAAAAAAACTATTTCTTTAAAGTATTTCTTCAACATGGCTTAAATGGTTAAAATGCTCTGGCCATGAAGTTTTCAATTCATTTTTATAGTGAATCGCGTGAAAGTTGTACAAGAAATTGTTTCTCTTGCAAGAATTTTAAACTTCTTTTTTTGCGGCAAAGAAGTTTTATTGAAAAATTGTGAAAAAAGTAAAGAAAATATTGTAAAGCGAATACAGTCGTTTGCTTAAAGCTGTGATTTGCAATTAAAATTTAAAATTCGAAAAAGGTTCTTCTGCCTGCGTTTGGTTTTCAAAAAAAAAAACCAACTCAAACTGCCTTTAATCGTGTCGTGACCCAAATATTTTTACCACAAAGTGAAATTATTGAAATTTGTGTAGATACAACAACAAAAAATATATTAAAAAAAGAACAAATAAAAATTAAATAAAAGAAATAATTGAAAGATTTACATATTTTTTCAATATTTTACTTTCGCTGGGTCGCATTCGTAAAAGCGATAACAGTCGTCATCATCTTTTCTGTTAAAGAAGGTGTTAATAAATCTTTGGTACTAATTAGAGAGTTTTGAGTTTGAAAAAAAGAAGAAAAAAACTTTTACTTTCATTGTTAACTTAAAATAGAAAGAAATTTTATAATTAAAATGTTCAAAATAGTTCTTGTCATTCTTACATCACTTTTAAGTGGAACAACGTGGGCCCAGCAGCGTAAGTTTAAAAAAAAACAAAGAATTAAATTTTTTAATAAATAAAAATAAATAAATAATAATAAATAAATAAATAAATAAATAATAATAAATAAATGTAAATTTAAGAACAAAAAACAAACTGAATTGTATAAAAATATTTTAACTGCTATTTAAAAAATTAATTGAAGTTAAACAATCTCTCACAAAGCTATATTTTTCTTAATATTTAACGGAAATAACTCTCAGATTGTTAATAATCCGCAATAAGTAGAGCGTATCATAATGAGGTCATTAACCACCGGGCAGCAACATAATAAATGCTTCAAATAGGGTCTCTCAAAAGGGACTTTCAAATTTTGACAGTTTATGACGACTTAAACAAGATAAGCTACTTCTATCAAATTAGCTGTCATTATTTCAATTTGTTTTGCCTAATCTTAATTGAGGACTACAGACGACGTGTGTTTGCTGAATGGACTCTGGAGCAGTTGGCAACTGACTCCAATTTTTAACGAAAATTCATCAAAATTATCGAATTTGGGATGATAGCAATCCACATGTATCGCGAAAAATTCATTGTCTGGTGTAGGTTTTCACGGTTTAATTCTTTGTGAACGACGTTGGTCAGACAATCTCTGTCTACTGCGGGCAACATAGGTTGTTAATTACCAATTGAATATGATTACACGGACACCAACAGTAAGTGGTTTAAATAGGAAGAAGCTAGGTGCTTCACAGCTCATGTCACATTGGATATTTGGGGCGAGCGATTTGAGGGCATGGTCAACTCACGTGGGGGTGATGTAAACTGGTCACCGATATCTTACGGTTTAACCCCGTCAGATATATTCTTGTGTGGTTTTCTTAAGTCGTAGGTGTATGCAAATAAGCCACAAACGACAACTTTCCTCAAAGTCATCAACCAAATTCAGCCTGATTTATGTACCAAATTCATGGAAAATTGTATACTTCGTATCCACTATACTCAGGGAAGTCGTGGCGAATTTCGATGATATCTCAAACACACTTTGTTTTATTTAAAATTAAAGATAATAAGCGCTTTAAAAAGGACCCTATATTATGCTTCTTATCAGCAAAGTTCTTACAATACTAGTTTTATGGTAAATCTAACAGTCCAATTCCTGTACGAGTAGTTTGGTTATCTCGCCTTTAGCACAAGATTATACACTCATCGAATTAAATATGAATTGTATAGCCAGCCTACAATCCGTAAAATTCAACAGTATCATTCTCAAAATTAGTTTAAATTGTTTGGAGATATTCCGATACGAAGCTCGTACCGATCCATTAAATCGACCATTAAGCTATCTACACTGCTCTCAAGAAGAATGGGAGAACATGAAATACTTTAACGAATAGTATCGAACCAACGAACGATTACACTTCGCTCAAGGAAATTTAAAATGGGCAGTGTAGTGAAATATCGAAGTAGAAAAGCCGCTTGCTTCCGCCAATACTACATATGATCCCCTGTGGTCTTCATAGCCATTTTGAGGAAATAAAAAAACAAATGAAATGTCAAAACTTTATGAACTAAGTTATCAGTTTCTCTCTCATTCGCCCCATTTTAACTATGAGTAACAAGGAGTGAGCTGTTGATGTCGCTTTTAGCAATCTTTCAAGAGCATATCAAATGTTGGATGTTATTTTCTGGAAAAAATTATAAGTTTCACCAGTTTTATTCCCGTCAAATTGTCATCTTGTCCGAGGCATAAAAGCTCTTGTAAATGGTTTTCTTTTGTAGATTTGTTTCATGTCTAGTGAAAATGAATGATGAGCGTAACAAACGAAACGAATGCTAATTCACCAACGAAACGAAACTAACTCGAAACGAATGCTAACTCGCGGACCAATTTCGTAGAAGATCAATCGTTAATGAAACATATTTTAAATTGTTTTCTTAAGTGGTAGATTTCTTTCATTTTCTGTGATTAATGTGTGGCGATTTTAGGACATCTTAAAATAGCCATCTTCATGGCCGAAAAATTCATTCATTTCGCCGAAAATCTCTCTTGCTTTCAAGGACAACTTTCGTAGAAGATCAGGCGTAAAGTCTTCCAAAAAAAAGGTCTTTAAAAATCTTTTCTCAAATTTTTAGTGATTAAAATGTGGTCTTTCTACGACATCTTTAAATAGGTTAGGTTAGGTCGGAGTGGTAGCTCTGATACCAAAAACTCACTTGAGCACGCATAGCGGCCCGTTGTGATGCCACGAGGTGAACGCAGTCCCTGTACTGACCATGTTCCACAAAAAAAAAAAAAAAAATCACGGAAGAGGAAGAAGTTGGTCAGCGCAAGGGCTGCATATCAAAAGCACGACTACCCTACACTGGAAAACTAGCCAGAAAGCTTGATAAACGAAGCTATATCCTTGAAATCAATAGATGATAGCTCCGTTATAGCTGACAAGAAATGGAGAACCAAATAACCTTTATCTGCACCTCGCAAGAGATGGGCACTGACAAAGAAAGTGGATAACAGCCTCATCGTCCTCAAAGAATCTGCATCCACGGCAGAAGTCGTTAAATGGGAGCCGCATCCTTTCCGCGTGTCTGCCCACAACACAATGACCTGTAAGCATGGCCACTGTGTTACACGACCAAGTCCGAGTAACTGGTTGACACGCCTTCTATCCATCAGGGGCCAAGTGAGTCTAGCAGTGGAGCAGGACTCCTCATAGACCCAGGATAGGTTGGCGTCTAGAAAGAATTTCCGCGCAATGGCCAGCTTGACCGTGGCGAGTGGCATGCCCAAATCTACTGAAGAGGATTCCGGAAGGAGTGCACCAGCTCTGGCGAGCTCATCGGCCCTGCAGTTCCCCAGAATGTCACTGTGCCCGGGTTCCAGACCAGTGAGACACTAAAGCGCTCAGAAAGATGGTCGAGACAGCGATGACATTTCCTAACGATCCTGGAGTTATTCACCACACCCGACAGAGATCTTATGGCGGCCTGACTGTCAGAGAAGACATCTTTAAATCGTCACCTTGTTTTGTCAACACCAGCAGTAACGATATGATTCCGTTGTTGGTAAATAAAACAACAGTTTAGATTTTGTCAATTAGCCGCTAAAGTTGATAAAACTTCGAACGGCTTAACCTATTAGCCTGAATTCGACTTTAACCTGTACTGTACTGTAACTTTTTTCATATTTATTTCGTCCAATTATATGTATATTCGCAGTATTTATTAAGACTTACATTTACAAACTTTACCAAAATTAGTGCAAAACGTGACAGAAATTGTTAAACTTCTTCTGCATGTAAAACATGAATTTTGCAGCAACCGGTCTAGAGACCGGTGCCACAAAAACTGACTTTAAGCACAACCTGAACACACATGATGAATGTATGTAATGCCATAAAGAATTAAAGAATTTAGAATTGTTTTTATTGTCTTATTTTAATTACCAACTTGTTGAATAAAGTATGTCTTCGGAATATAAACTGCTGCGAATATTTATTGTCAACATGTTAATGAACTTTATTTGAATGCAATTGGCCGTTTAAATAATAAAATAATAATAGCAACAACAATAATGGCAATAATAAAAATATTTATAAATTTATACCACTTAAGTCTTTAACAATTATTTTTTTTATACACTCTGCTCATGATTCCATTTAACAAAGAAGCCACCGGTGAAATTTCCTCAAGTTCATTCACTTCATGTGCAAGAAAGCATTCGTCAGTTAATTTACGAAACGTTGAATATTTTCTATTTTAAATTTGTTGTGCGGAACTTAATGAATATAACGAAATTTGTTTTTAAAACCAAACCAAAGAAATCACGATACTTAACTTTTGCGCTCAGTTGTTAGTTTTTTTTTAAAGAAACATAATCAAAGGTTTTCATTTTGTTAAATACGAAAGTGTGACATACATTTGAGATTCCATTGAAAGTACGCATTCTATAGAAATTGTCCATGACGATATATTACGAATAGTTTTTTAGCATTAGAAAAACTGAACAATAGAAAAAAAAAATTTAAAATATTAATACTGGTATACCTCTGTTTGTGCATAACCTTAGTGTAATAGTTTGTCTTATTGGGGATTTTTGTAATCACAAAGCGTTTTACTCTTTAACAAATTGTATGACGTTTATTCATTAATTTAGACATGTTTTTATTTTTTCGATCTAAATTTCTTTATTTTATTCAGCCTTATTGAAAAGAAATCTCTTTTTGATATAGCCTTGAGCTATTTAAGTTATGCCTCCTTTGATTGAGGAATCTCTTCAATTTGAATTTACAAAAGAAGCCGCTGACCTATGCCAATGCATATGGTACAGTAAGACACCGCTTAACGTTGCTCTTCTTTTTCAACGCTCTTTTGTTAGTCTGTCCAGAATAAAGATTCCAACTGTATTTTCCGAAGTCGCAATCACAGTGCGAACGCTGTTTCGTTTAGTGCTGGAACTTGTTGGAACGTATCCCCCGTGTTAAGCGGGGTCTTCTTACTGTATGATTATAGTGTTCTTATTATTTCCTATAAATCAATCAAACAAATGCATTAAGTAAGACATGACTGATTGGTTGATTACGTTGCCTGATGCTTGCACATAGTTAATTATTAAAATTACGGATTTGATATAAGCTACTTTGCTTAAAGTTTGATTGAAGGTTGCGTCGAGAAAATTCAATATTTTCCTAGCCAATACGTATGCCACTGACTATGCATTTCCACTTTACTTGATATTTCTATAGAAACAATTATTATTTCGAATACCAATCTGGTTTGCCTAGAGTCTCAGAGTCCAGTACTTAGCAAATATTGCATTTGATATCTTTTCATTGATTGGCTTATAGGGTTTTTACTTTTCTGTTTGTTACCTTTGCCTATAAACGCCCTCATCTGCTATTGGTTTCTCATAGGAGAAACATATCGATCACTTAAAAATGCTATTATTTAAATGCTGAGATACAGTCATATCTTGAGAGACTGTTTCGAACTTTTATATAGGAAGTCGCCGTAGTCTAGTAGATAGTATGTTGGCTTATTAGACGTAAAGGCCAATGTTCAAACCCAAGATCAGATATCAAAACGAAAATATGAAAAAATATTTCTTCGGCGGCTTCCTCTCAGCCGATTTCTGGCAAAAACTCTGAGAGCAAATAAAATTGCTATGTAAAGTTTTTAAAAAAATCTGATGTTCTCAGTCGACTTTAAACTGTAGGTCCTACTACTCATGTATAAAATTAACACACACAACATAAGTGGTATGAGAAGCTAGGTCGTAATTCTCTCTGAAGGATTGTAATGACCAATTATGTTTGTATGTAATCGTGGCATTTTATTTGATCAGCTTTTTTATATTTTGTTCGAAAATTTTTCTTACGCTTTTTTAGGTCTTCATTTCAGTTCTTATATTTGTTAGAATATAATTTTTTTTTTTTTTTGAAGTCGCCCTAGTCTATTAGGTAGTGTGTTGGCTTATTAGACGCAAAAGCCTGGGTTCGAGCCCCAGGCCAGGCATCAAAGACAAAATACAAAAAGTATTTTTTCGGCGACTTCCTCTCAGTAGATTTTTGGCAAAAACTCTGAGAGTAAATAAAAATTGCCATGAAAAGTTTCTCAATAAATATAAATCTGTCGTTCGGAGTCGACTTTAAACTGTAGGTCCCACCACTCATGTATAAAATTAACACACACAACCTAAGTGGTGTGAGAAACTAGGACGTTGTACAATGGGTCAATTCGACCTCCGGGTGTTGTACTTGTCTTAATTGACAAGTACACGTCCTCTAACCTAACCTAACCTGGAATATCATTTAGGGAAATATCATTTTATCGTTTCTTCTTGTTTTTGTTAAAATGTATTTCCAACTTAAACGTATTGTAAAAGCATATCAAAGATTCTGTTGATTACGACCTGCATATCATTGAACATCAATTTACTGATTGACAAATGGAACTCTACCTTTCGAGTCATCCAAAAGATGTAAGTGTTCTTCGGATCGAGATCTGTATGCGTAGTATTTTTACTAATTTTAGACACATTTCCGTTCAATTGCCAAATCAATTTGTGAATATGTTAGCTTGATAAAGGACCTATGTATGTGTTAAAGGTTTCGAATTAAACACTCACGCACCATAAGTTTTTAGAAAGCTGCAAACAATAAAACAATTCAGTTAGTTATTATTTACATCACCTAACTGCGACCGAATACCTTGAATTCTATTCGAAGACTGCTAACAGGGTACAGAAGATGGACAATTTAAGGAAAAAAGTAAACATTATTTTCGAATATTTTCAATACCTGTTGCTGTTCGTGGTCTCGTTGCCAGTAAAACGCTTAATGCTTTACAGAACATTTTTATAGCAAAACTATTAACTGGCTCTTACACGTATTTTGCTTTAAATAACATTTTTCTAGTGAAACTATTTCCTATCTCTTACATATTTATCGATATGATTATAATCGATTGCAGTTAAAAACATTTTAATTTCTAAACATTTCTTTCTATAGGAACACATTACAGAGTATCCAAGAATAAGATTTGATTATATTAAGAAAAAACTGTACTTGACCTAAGTAAACAATAATAGACTTTCTAAGTTGGCTTAAAACTGAATTTTATTTTCAGACAAAAACCCCCTGGCTATAGTTAATATCTTAATTATTTCATTATAAAATCATATAAAAAATACAATTAAATGTATTTATTATTATCACTAACATTTAAATTTTACTTTTAATAGCATTTTTCTGATTTATCGATAAATTACAGCCTATTACCTACAACAGTGTCCAGCCGATGATCAAATTATAAACGAATGTTTACGTGACAGCGGCAACAAATTGGTGCATTATCTGAGACAAGGTATACCTGAATTGGAAATTTATGAGGTACGTATCGACCATAAAACATTTTTATTGGTCGTGTAAATGTAAAATCAAATATTTTATTTTTCGACTTGTTTTCAAAATTATACATTTAAACTTTTTTTTATTTAGATTGAACCAGTCGATATTGATGAAATTGGCATTGTTTTGGGTAGTGGACCAGATGGTTATCGTGCTGTATTCCGTAATATCCAGGCATACGGTGTTAGCAATATAACGGTAACGAATGTGAGGTGAGTAGAGAGTGATTAGAACTTTACATGCATGAATATAGATTTTTAATTTCTTTTTATACAAAATTTCATTGCAAAGTTATTTAAAAACATTGACTATTGAATTAATTTGTCAAAACATATTGTCTACATCTGATATTAACTCTCATATGACATGAAATAAGAAGGTCGTTATATTTCTCTTCATATCTAACAACTGGCAAACGTAATTTTACAATATTATATATTTTACATTTTCATAGAGAAAATACCAAACAAACAGTCTATACTGTAATATACTGAATATTTTGTTGAAACGCACCATTTATTGTCTCGTTTGAATCCAATCTGATAGAAGACTACTTCCTCTCAGCAGATGTCTGACCAGTGTTGAAAAATTCAGTACTTTAGTACTTTTTTCAGTACATTTCTATTTCAAAAATACAGTACTTTTTTATCATTACATATTATATATATGTTTTGCGCTTAGAATTTACATTGCTCTTCATATGCTAAAAGCGAACGAACTTTCTGTTATGTTCCGTCGACGTTTGATTAAATTGGGCTTTTACGTTGTACTACGCTCCGAATCAGCTATTTATTTTTTTTTGTTTGCGAGAAACATGTATAAGTCGTTAGTCTCTCTATCCCATTCCGTACGTGTATTAAGTATAAATAAATATTTTTTTATAAAGGTACCATTTGATGCAAAAAAGTACTCTTTCAGTTATAGTTTAGTACCATTTAACAATTTCTCAAAAATCTCTCGTTCGAAGTCGGCTTTAAACTGTAGGTCTCGCCACTCGTGTATAAATTGTATTTTGTGGTATAAATCACATCATAAGTGATGAAAAGAACATATAAAATAAAAGTCATGCATATAACTAAATAAGTCATAGAATCTAATTAAGTGTACAGGGGCACATATTCACATAGCCCATATACTAATTTGAGAAAGTACACTGTAGTACTTTGGCATGACACCATCTGAGAACGCCAGTAGTCCTCAGAATATCGTGCAATCTCAATTTCTTGAGGATTGAAGATCGATTGAAGCCTCTAGAGCAATTGTTGTGATACTATCATACTTCTCCTTAGCCCTATTCATGATCTGCTATCGGGCTTATCTATTTTCTTCGTTTAACTTGTGTAATTTCCCCACTCTAGTTCGGCTTACAAAATCTGTAATGCTAATATTGTTGGTCCAGAAAAAGCCGCAGCACTTCTAACGCGCCAACGTGTTTTGCAATATGAGTCGTTTTAGCACAATTGTATTCAATGCTTAGTAGGTTTGGCTTTAGGCATAAGTTAAATATTCTGAGCATAGTTGGTCTGTATACATATTTGTGAAATTCTCCATTATGATTGCAATCGTCGTGTGTTGAACCTGCTGTCAGCTTTTTTCATAGTCTATGACACTTATTTATCTTATTTGTAGTCGTCGTAGTCTAGTAGCTAGTGTGTTGGCTTATTAGACGTAAGGCCCGGGTTCAAACCCCCAGGTCAGACATCAAAATGAATATACGAAAAAATATTTCTTCGGCAACTTCTTCTCAGCAGATGTCTGTCAAAAACTCTGAGAATAATAAATAAACTGCCATGAACAATTTCTTAAAAATCTGTCGTTCGGAATCGACTGTAGGTCCCGCCGCTCATGTATAAAATTAGCACACACAACATATGTAAGTGGTGTGAGAAGCTAAGTCGTAATTCTGACTGAAGGGTTGTAGTGACCAATAATGTATGTATCTACATACACTAATGGAAGGCCTTACAGCATAGTTTACCATTTCATAGCACAGTTGTGCAAAGAGAACTCACACGCATTCTTGTGTTTTTTCATTTAGTTGTCGATCAGACTGCGACAAGAACACATGTGCGGCGGATGCTTTATCATTTTATTTCAGCATAACACTCAAAAAATATTTTATGTTAAAAATGTTCTGTTATTTCAGTTTTTTTTTTTTTATTTTGTCGCATAGTATAATTTTTTTAAATGCTTTGGAATGTTCGCTTTTTTCTTTTAATAAAAAATGGGTTTTTTATTCTTTTTATTTTTATTTATCTAAAAAACATGGCCTAATTTTTAAGTCAAAGATGGATAGCTTTATGTTTTTTTAATAAAAAATGGATTTTTTTATTTTATTTTTATTTATCTAAAATTATTAAGCCAAAGTTATATAGCTTTACTTATGTATGCTGATGAAATGAAAATAAAAATAGCGTATATTACTAACACTTTTCTATGGCTGTAAATAAATAAATTCTCTCAACTTATTTTCTCTCTCTTACTCACTAACACATAACCAAAAATTTTTTGACGAACCCTGCCTTACAGCATGGTTTTCTCTGGGTTAACCTTGTTTATTCTCAAGACATTGATTGCCGTTCTCCAAGTCTAACATTATGCGTTAATATTTCCAGATCAACTAGTTTTGCCTACATTTAGGAGATCTTGTGTAAGAGAGTAAATAAATACAATACAAATTCTCGAGATAGTGTGGGTGAGATTGAGTAATTTTTCTTGACTTATGATGTTATCCAACACGTAGTAGACACTGTAAGTCATAAAAGACACCCTAATTTTTGCACCAGCCTTGGTATGAAGTGGTTGACTAGTGCTCCTATTCTAAAAAACTAAGAACTCTACCTTTCGAGTCATTCAAAAGATATAAGTGTTCTTCTGATTTATTTCTATATTTATTTCGGAAGTCTGTAGGCACAGTCTAATCGGCAATTCATAGCCATTAGAATTAGGAAACGAAAGTGGACAAGGACACACTTCCAAAACAATCCGACATCACCGTAAAATGCCATAGAAAGGAATTCACGGTGCAATGGAAGGATGATACGCCGGGCACATATTTGAAAAAGAGTAATTCGGGCAGACTTAAACAGAATTTGTTGAGGCCCTATGCGCGCTATATGTCGGGTTTACAGCATGAAGCTACATTTCTCAAATTAGCTAAAAGGACTCTGGCACAGTTGATAATAGAAACAAATTTTCATCGAAAATTTACTTTCAGCGATGAGGCCTTTACCTTGAGAATTGGATCTAAGATCCAAGAGCGTCCAAAGTATATCAAAACTCTCCCTGAGTATTATGCATTCTCGCTCATATGACTGATGATTGAAATTATTTTTTTGGATACAATTTTCCCTCTCAATGCTTTCCATATAACAGGCTTTCAGATGGTACTAAAGGCTGTATTGTAAACATAATTAATTTCTTGGTGAAGAGTATGATATAACACGATAGCAGAATTATGTCTGTCATATAAATGGAACATCTCTGTTATTACTCTCATAGTTTTGACTCGGACAAAATTAAAATTTTCTATTGCTGTCTCACTAATGATCTGTTGTAAAAAATAAATATTATTTTTAATACCCTTTTAATTTTCAATTCTCTTTTTTAAATTAATCGCCATGATTATTAACTTTGTTGTGACTAAATGGACAAATTATCAAAAAACCAAAAGAACAAACTAACAATAGACAAAGTAAACAAAAACATGAAATAATTAATTTTATTAGAGAACAAATTTTGCAAAATCATTACGAGTATTTTACGTTCTTCTATTCATCTGATACCGGTTGGTTGTCATTGAAGTTTTGATTATTTTCTTTTCAAAATGACTTGAGAGTTTTTGATGGTATGATGTAAACGACTAGTTTTTGTTCTTAACCTTGATAACGATTGGCAATCTTCATAAACTGCGCAACAGTTTGTGGCACATTGCATGTGGAGTATGACAATAAAATTCAAAGACTTATTAAATATCATAAACTCTCTAACATTATTACAAGTTTTTTCTTCTAAATTATTCAATATTTAATACTTTTGTGTGATGGCCTTGTATAGGAACGTACATATATGTTTTTTGTATGCAAATAATTGTTTCTGTTTCTGTGATCAAGAGGATGTTACTGTGTTTAAAAACCGATTTTCATTTCAAGTTTCTAGGCCAGTTATAGTTATCAGCAACAAACATAATAGTTCGCAAAGAATCCATAGGTTCCCAAATTGTTTGTCTAGCGAGATTAAAATGTATAACAGTTTCATATTATTCTGAATATATTTCTCACACACTGTGTTTTTTGTTTTAATTTTTTATTGAAATTAACTGCGAAAACGTTTCAAATGACACGTACGTTAATGGTAATAAAATTTGCGGTAATACCTGCCACACAACCCAGTAAAACAAATACTGAACTTACCAAACTTGTTCCTTAAAAATGTTCTTTTTTTGTTGTTCAATGTACAGCCTCGAAGTAATCGAATATTTTTGCCATTTCATATTGTAAGTGTGTAAATATTTTGGCGACGTCTCTTTAAAGAAACCGCTGTCATTTAATAGTAAGATTTAGAACCAAAGGAAAAATAAAAACATTCAACTAGTTTGTCTACCATCGCTTTGAATGGCCAGTTTTTGTTTATTTTTTTTTTATTGTTAAAAAAATAAAATCAGAACATTTCGGATTACATAATTATTAAAAATTAGAAAAAAAAAATAAACTTAATACACGTACGATTAATTATTTGTACATGTCAAAAATGCTTAGAATGTTGTAAAACGTCTGAGATCTATGGTTGGCAAAAATATTAGGCCATTCGTACATTTCATTCTTTCATAATTATTAAATTGATTCTGTTAAAAATAAATATAAATTATGCTATGTTTTTAGATTTTTCAAAACGTTTATTTATCAGGGATACGAAGATTGCAATTAAAAAAAAATATTATTTTCGATCGTTATTCATTATTATTTATTTAAATAATAACGCACTTTAACTGATAACGCTTCGCTGTCAATTTTATTCACGATCCTTTTGAACAAAGATCAAACTCTTCGCCCACTTAAGCTTGTTCATTCTGAACAGGCACAGTATTGCCATCACCATACGTACATACATAGTTGGCCATTACAACCCTTCAGTCTGGATTACGACCTAGTTTCTCACACCACTTACGTTGTGTGTGTTAATTTTATACATTTTGAGAAAAATTTCATGGCAATTTTATTTACTCTCACAGTTTTTGCCAGAAATCTGCTGAGACTAAGTCGCCGAAAAAATACTTTTTTTGTATTTTATTTTGATGTCTGGCCTGGGGCTCGAAAACCCTGGCTTTTCGTCTAATAAGCCAACACACTACCTACTAGACCACGGCAACTTCATTCATTGCCATCGTCGTAATTTGTTATTTGCCCATGTATGCAACTTCGTTTTAAGTCTCGGATTGTAATGTTCTTGTATCAGTCAATCTTGTGATTGCTTTGTAGGGACTTTTCCAGTGGGTCGGTAATTCGGAACATAATCCCTTATATTTTTGTGGGCTGCCCAGAAAAACCAGTTGGAATTTTTTAGTTCTGTCTGCTCGATCATATTTGGCATATCATGTTCAAGTTTTCTGTTGCTGGTGCGTGTTTGACACAAAATTCTAAATCACCAGACAACCTTATCTTATAACCGATAATAAACTTGCCATGTACCCAATTGTATCCCAATTGTTTTGTTGGCCGTACGATCTTGGCTGCCAGTTCATAACACCTCCATGTGATATGGCATGAACTGTGTGGTAGGTGGCGCCGTTCTGTAGAAATCACATGTCGTTGGCATCCAGATTATCAAATTCAGGGCAAAAGAAGTTTTTAATCACCGTTGACAGTGATGGCTTGACCAAAGAGAGAGGGTCCGATAACACATATGGATTGGGATCATTCCAAATTCAACAATATTGTTCACATCACATACCCATTCATTCAGAAATCGCCCTCATCCTAACAGATGATTTTTATATGAAAATTATGGTCATACGTCGTTGTGTATGGTCGGTTACTTTCAATTCCAGGATTTGTTGAAAATTTGACGGGTGACACGGGTAAGTCACGATATAATTCGCCAAGATGTGCGAAAGGCCTAATAAGCGACGCGAAATTTACACATTCACGAGCAGCGGCGATATTTTCGACAGATCTTGCGTTTTGTCAACGTATGGGTGTTGGTTAATCATTTACTGAACCAGTTGAATCGAATTTCTCCACCACATTGCGAATAGTCCTCTCGGTAGACCGATTATGGCTATCGTAGAATGGGCAAAGTGCGCGGTAAAGAAATATGCACCGGTGACTCAAACGAAATCCACACCAAAAACTGACTTTTTCGGAATGCATTGGACGCTCTTGTATCTCATGTGGATTGGTATCGTCCCAAATTCACCGATTTTATTTGTTCGTGTACCCTCTCCTCCATAAATGGGCCTCACAGCTGAAGATGATTTTTCGATGAAAATTACGTGCAGTTGCCAACTGTTTCAGATCCTATTCAGCGAATACACGTCATTTTCTATTGTCGTCCATAGTGATTAGGCAAAACAGACTAAATAAATGTCAACTAATGTGACCGATGTAGTTTCAACGGTCATCTTGTTGATCAACTGTGAAAGTTCGAAAGTCCCTGTTGAAAGACTCTATATTTCCAAAGTTAATGAAATGACTCGGCACGAAGAAAGACTTGTTATCACTTGAAGCTGGTGTGTTATGGTTTGTGAGCCAAATCAATTTTTAGTTCTAATCTCCATCACTATGTACCTTTCGTCAGCGATGGAGTTGATTTGTATATAAACACTGATTAACCAATAAACAATGATACTTTTTAATGGAATGAATAGCGACCTTTTGAGCTTTGTATTACTGAAGGTTTACCACCTTGCTTTAATTTGATTCCATAGATTGACCTCTTGTGGGTAATGATGTTGATTTTTTCTATGTTTCTATGTCAGTATTTGAAACCAATTAGACCAATTACGGTGGATGGACTTACCAACAACCATTTGGATCCTAAGCAACTAACGACTTTATGCCAACAAAGTCGTATCTGCTGAAATTTTGAATAGAAGAAGTTTTGCTTTATTTTGCTTAATACCTGTACAGACATAAAGTTGATTTAAGTGCCCTGATGGTCTAGTTGATAGTGTGCAGAACTTCAATTGCCGAAGCCCCGTGGGTTCGACTCCCACCAGAGACTCTGGGTATTTATAATTGCCTGATTGTTCGTATGACATTATATATAATTAACTACAATAGTAAAAAGATAGTGAGAATTATTACAAAGTTATTCTCGAGAAAAAGTCAAAAAATGTTGCCCACTACCTCTCTTGCCTTTTTCCTATTAATATAAAATCATCTCCTGAATGTTGGTCTCAAAAAAAAAAAACAAAAAAAGAAATATGATCTTTGATCTCAAAACTATAAGTCCTGACTCCCTCCGAAGAAAACTTAAGGACGAGAGTCATAAAATCGAAGTGAATATTAAATATTGACAGAGTGACTAAACTAAACTTTTGGACTGAGTTTAAAAAATGTAAAAACAATAATTCTTGTTCATCAGTGCTTTTCAAATAAGTAACAGTCTGTCAGATGTTATCAAAGGCTTTCTTTCGGGCAATGAAGCCGCCATGAAGATTGTCTAAACTAAACTCTTCGATTGAGCTCAATTTAAAAATCTCATATTATAAAAATGATTAATTACACCTTTCTTAAGCAACAGTTATCTAAACTGAAGTGCTCACGTGACTGTAAACCCTTAACACAACTAGTACCCTACGTCTTTGATCCTTCAGATTGTTAAACTCTGAATTCTAACTTTAGTAGGAAACCTTTTTCTGTGTTACCAATTACTCTTAAAACTTAATATAATCATTGAAATATATGTAGTTTTAAAAATTTTTTATCCGTTGTATTTAACTGCTGTAATTTATTGCCATTTTAAGATCCGATTTAGAATCATTACAATTTCAATTGACCTGTGAGATACCACGCATCAAGGTTAGAGCACAATATCGTTCGACTGGTGTTTTGATTTTGGTTAAAGCTTCTGGTGCTGGCGAATACTGGGGTGAATATGGTGAGTACAAATATGGCCACTTGGCTGGCCATAAAACATTTTGCAAATAGAAACAAAAAAATAAAAAAATAAAAAAACGTGTTGGAAAACATTGTATAAAACTTGTTATTGTAAATTGTTTTATAGAAATTGTATTTGTTTAACATTTTTATTGAATAATTCTTTTTTTTTTTGTTATTTTTTTTTATTATTAAGAGGGCGTTAAAGCTAAAATATACTTCAAGGCTTTGCCTCATGAGGGGCAGGATGGTCGCACTTACCTTACGGCCGATCAAGTGAAAATGGATTTCAATGTCAAGGACATACAGATGGGTGTTGATAATATAGCAAATGGCAATTCTGTTATACGTATGTCTACATACATACATACATATATATACTGTACATGTATTCTTTCAAAGTATTATTAATTTCCATTTGGTTTAATTTCCATTTACAGAAGCCGCCTTAAATTTGTTCATCAACTCAAATGCACAGGAGCTGTTAAAAGAAATGAAACCGGCTTTGCGTACAAAGCTCACATTGGTTATACGTAATTTTATGGATCGTCTATTTGCTAAAATTCCCCTTGAACAATGGATTAATATTAATTAGTTTAAACTGCAATTAATATCATCGTTTAAGTTTAAAACAATTGTAAAAAAAAATGAAAATTCACAGAAATAATGAATTTCCAATTGAAATGAAATTTTTCTATTTCCATAGCAATAACTCAATATTTATTAAGTATTTATGTTAATTTTAATTAGTAGCTATAGAAATTATTATTATTATTATTAGTTCTACACATGTTTAGTGGATAATATAATAATAAAAAATTAAAACAATAAATAAATTAAACATTTTGTTTGTTAACCCTACAAATGAACCATCAATTAGTTGAAGGGCATAAATTCTCTAAAGAGTAATAAAAAATAATTCACATTTCTAATTGCAAAAGTTATTAAAATTAAAAACTAACATAAATAACAACAATCATAAACAATTAGAAAGCTAATAAATTTTTATTAATATGAACGTTTTAAATCGCCACTAAATTTCATAGGTCAGTAATCAAGTTTTATTTTTCGAACAGTTTTTTTTTTTATCACATTAGGATTCACTAGAGTATTCTTTCAAATTCGAAGGATGATTCCATTAGCTGGTCGTTAAGAAGTAGATTTCCAGTGCTCTGGACATTATAATGGGACAATTCGGAAAACATGTGTCTAAATAAAAATAAAAAACAGTACCTTTTATTCAAGAATTCTATTTAGAATTCTCGAATTCTCTTTTTTATTAATAGAATTTAGAAAAGTAACATTCTCTCAAGTGCTACCATATACTATCCCACCTTTTTTCATATTTTATTTTGGATGCCGTGGTAGTCTAGTGGGTAGTATGCTAAAATATTAGCGTAGGGGTTGTGGGTTCGATTCCAATCAGAGAATAAATATAATTTATAATTTATTGTAGTTATTAATATTATAATATTTTATTTTAAATCAAGCTGTTCAAAACCAGAAGTGATTCACTATGTCTACTACATGTTAAACTCAAATTCATAAAGTTCTTAAGGGAGAAGACAATTTCGTTCTAGTTTTTTAGCGTAAAAAAACTGTACAACCTTGCATAAAATTTAAATAAGGTAGTATGGTGGCTTATTAGACGTGAGGCCACGGTTCAAACCCCAGGTCAGGCATCTCCAACTGAACGAAATATGAAAAAATATTTCTTCGGCGACTTCCTCTCAGCAGATTTCTGGCAAAAACTCTAAGAGTAAATGAAATTGCCATGAAAAGTTTCTCAAAAATCTGTCGTTCGGAGTCGACTTTAAACTGTAGGTCCCGCCACTCATGTATAAAAATTAACACACACAACATAAGTGGTGTGAGAAACTAGGTCGTAATCCTGACTGAAGGGTTGTAATGACCAATTCTGTACGTATTGTAAGACCACCAAATTGAACATTTAGGAAGAGTACACCAAAGAATTTGTCCATATACATATATTCACAAATATTTTATGTTGCTTGTTTCATTTTTAAATACTGGCAATGAAACAATTTTAAGTTTTTTTTTTTCAAAATAACGGTAATTTTTTAATGTACAGTTTCTTTTGATGCTCACTGTATGTTTATTACTTTTCGTTTCTTTGAGGATAAAGCTTCTCCCACATCTTTTATTGAAATTCAGTTTTTCACCCTTTGCAGATCCTAGTATGATAGCAGGTCCAACTGTAGTTCTTTAGAAATACTATTCTCTGTGAACAAGATTATGTCCAACATCTTCCAAAAAGGGTTATAACTGCTAACATAGTGTGTGTATATGGTTACGAGCTTAAAACACAAATTTAGGATCAAAAAAAGAGTGCGGAATTCAATTAAATGTTTACGTTTTTTGCTGGAATTACGGAGAAATGGTACTTTCTATTATCCGTTATTGATTTTTTAATAAAATAGAGGCCATAATCAAGCGTCTACCACGCATTTATTTGCAACTATAAGCTGTACCAAAAACTGAAATGAACCATAAAAGATAGGTGATTTGCTGAACGCTGAGAAACCTGAAGTCATCTGTAAAACTCATCACTTAGCACATATATGGCGTCCAACAGTTGTTAAAAAATTTATTCTTTTTGGATTGCACTAATCTTCGATGTGTGGATGGTAACTACGGGTATTAGTTAGAAAACAAGTTCTCTAAATTTTTAATTAGAGCACCTAAAGAATCGGTATCCATGCAACATGAGAACACAAGTCAAATTATAGCGATGATCTAATGAAACAATTGCTTTAGGACTTTTTGTTATTTTAGCGCTTTATTCCATTTTCAATCACATTTGTGTATGTACAAATATCGTATAAATTGGAAAGAAGGTCAGAGGAAATGATGTGCAATATTTGAATCAAGGAACGTGATAGCGTCTTTCACTATTTGTGGAAATGTCAGTCCCACCACACTTAACAATTTATTCCAATACCAGAACAATCGACTTCTCGTTACGAAACAACTGTACTCCCTGTCAGCTAAGTATGTATTGTCAATTCATAGCTGTACCAATTTGCTTTTCATTTCGCATTTTATTCTAAAGTTGGAATGTTAAGAGTTTGAAACAAATGACCCAGCGGCAGTTGACATAACTCTACTTTATTTCATCTGATTATTAAACTTTAAAAGGCTGACAAAGAACAAATATTGTAGTCGTCTAGAAAGAGGGTGTATGGGTTAAATTTCTGTTTAAAGTAAATGTGTTCACACTACAATGTAATGAATACATATGTATATAAAAATGTTTTTATAATTTATTTATAATTAATAATTTCAATTGCAATTTAAAATTCAAAAATCTTTTTAAAGTTATTCATATATTCATATTCTATGAATTTGCCTTGGTTTCCCTTAAAGAAGTTATTATTTCCAGTTAATCTGTTTAATGGCAGTTAATGTAAGTAAAATAATTGAAAATTAAGATTTTTCCCAACATAAAAATAAATTTCCATATTTTCTACCTACAATACGAGGGTACTTACTTGCTATAAAATAGAATTATTTAATTTTTTCGTCTTAACATTTATTCTGATGAAATTAGTAAGGTTTTATTAAAAATCGCTGCTGTAATGAAATTTATTTGTACAACAATCAGATAAATATCTCTACATCTGTTGGTTTGTCATTATTATCGAATTTATAAGTAAATTATGGATTTTATAACTAAAAATCTGAAAATCACATGCAAATACGAATCTACATACTGGTATTTAAGATTTATTGTACTTATTTTTCTTGCTCTCTCTCTCTCTCTCTCTCTCTGTGGATAAATATTAATTATATGCACGCCAATAAGTTTATGACAAAGAAAAATCGTAAGCGTTTCCTTCATATTTATACGACGCGGAATAAAAATTTGAAAAAAAAATATTGAAAACTGTGTTCGAATGGCACGTTTAGATTTTTTTTATTCTTCTTTTTTGTTTGTTAACCATTTGAAAAACGCAATTTGTATTTAAACGAATTTAAACTTTATGAAAACCGGGCTATAGTGAACAGGCAATATTCTAATGTATCATCAGCTACGCTGGCTGCACATATGTATGTCTTTAAAATATTAACAATATTAGGATTATTAAGAAATTAAATTTGTAGTCTTCTTGAACGTTATATAGGTTTCTTCTATCGTTTCTTCAATTATCTTTTCAAAAAATACTATTTGTTGAGGTTATGAAACGATTTCACCGTTCACGGAAGTCTTTCCACCAAGCCACGATACGGCTGCCGGCTTTGGCCTGAATTGCAACATTTTATTTACAATATATAGAGAGAAAAGTAAGTCCAACGATTGGATGCTCACTGTCCTCTGTACTGCCCTGAAATAGGGGAAACCTAATGATATGCGTCAACTATAGGGGTATAAGACTTCTACCTATGAACGGCTGTCGTCACTAGCCAAAGCACGGATTGGACATTATCAGTGCGGCTGTAGAAATATTAAGTCCATCATCCACCAAATATTCACATTACGCCAAATTTTGAAGAAGACTCATGAAAACCAAATCGATACGCACCATCTTTTTGAGCTCGGTATTCCTGCAAGGGGATAAGGCCATGCAAAGTGACGTTGAACAACTCCTGAATTCAAGGTAGGAAAGGACCGTTCCCTTTCTTCATGGAGAGTGTACAGGGGAAGACAGGTATTTATCGCAGTGGACGCAAAAGTGACCACAAATGGATAAAAAAGTGTACAGTTGTTTTCGAACGTTGACGACTTCGATATTAATCGGGGGTATCAAGCGAGATTTTACTGGTCTGGTAGTCAATGCGGGTAAAACAAAGTATAAGTTGTGAAATATTAGGGAATTACGGCATACAGTATCCCAGATTACCGCTGACAACTATATCATCGACGATGTTAGTGAATTTATTTTTCTAGGCTCCGCCATTATCAGCATGAATGCTGTTTGCCTGAGACTATTCGATAGAAGAGTCCTAGGCAAAATCATCGGTGCAGTTAGAGATGGGTATGATTTCCGCATTTGAACCAACCATATCCTCAAAGATATAGACATTGCACGGCGTATTACCAGCCAACGGCTGCGATAGCTCGGCTATGTGGGTAGAATAGAAGAGGAACATTCCGACGAGTCGGTTATTTGATGCATATTAGGGGAAGTCGGCCAGCATTGGAAGGGTCATACTGAAAATTCCCTGTTAACGATTAGTGTGATCAACCGGCTTAGCAGGCCACGAAACAGAGGCGATGAGAGTAAAGTGCTAAAGCAGGCCAAAGTCCGACAAACGGTTTGTTAGGGCCAATTAAGTAAGTAGGGGAATAATGAAAGCTTCAATACATACATATAGAATTGGGCATAACAACCCTTCAATCGGGATTACGTCCTAGCTTTTCACATAAGTGACGAGACCTATATTTTAAAGTTGATTCATTTAATTCATTTACTCTCACCCACTTGCCAGAAGACTAGAGGAAGTCGCCGAAGAAATATTTGTTCATACTTCGTTTAGTTCGATATGTCTGGGCTGGGGCTGAACACACTATCTAATAGTCTACGGCGACATCATCAAATAAAAACAGCTTCAATACGAGACCTTTTCGTATTTTCCTCTTCCACTTCTTACATTTCCTTAAAACACCATATCAGAGATAAAATTTTGCACTCTAGAACTACCCTTAGATAATATCGGAGGAGTACCGTTCAAGTGAAGAATCCTAAGATAAGACAATAGGAAATATTCTTCAATAGTTTTTTTATTTCTTTTCGTTCACGTGTTTAGTTTTTTCACCGAATCATGTGATTGTTCCATTGTAGGAGGATCTGAAATAAAAGGATTGCCATCTTCCGTTACCTAAAATGAATGTCATTTGTAAAAACGTATTCGATACAGTAATCATTCGATCACTGAGTGCTTTTCAGACTCAAAAATAATATTTAAAATTTTTTTATTCCATATTTTAACTACAAATTGTACCATAATTCGTCAAATTACTAAGAAAAAATTCGATCGGAGTATCATATCCTATTTTTAAGGGGAAGTTCCATAACCATTTAATTAAATTTGATGAAATTAAGTTAAATATAGTTTTCCAAAATAACAAGCAAAACAAAAACAGAAATTATAGAACCATTTAATGCGTCATCTGTAAAATGCTAAATTCATTATCAAAAATTTGCAAATAATAAAACGGAATCAAATTAAAATGTTTTTTGTTGTTGTTGTTGCTGTTGCAGTATGCAAGTCATTGCAATCTTTCAATGTTACGAGTGTAACAAATATTAAAATTTAATTTTATTAATGAATAAAACTGAAAAAATTATACAACAGCTAGTCAGGAACTGTCATCAGTTGTAGCACTTTAGAACCCTTCATTAAATTTTTAATATTTTTTCTTCTCATATTATTATGAATTATGAATACGCAAACAACTTCGGAGAAAACAAAAAAAAAAGTTTATTTTTAAAAATATAGAATTAAATTAAAAAAAAAAATGAAAAAAACATGAAAAACAGTATGAATGCAAAATATTAAAACCAAACAGTTTCCTTGCATAAAAATATGGAGATTACATTGTCATCATCTAGTGATTTTGAAACTTAAAATTGAAATTGAAATTTACGGAAAGATCTTCAATACAAAAATAAGGATAAGAACATCGTATTCTTCATAAAATTATTTATTTATTTATTTATTAACTACAATACAATTACAAATTATATTCTAATTATATACGAGCTAATTAACTTGACCATATGCTCGGTGTAGTGTCACAGACCAGAGTCTCTGGTGGGAATCGGACCCACGACCCTTTTCCTAATAGTCTAGCACACTACCCACTAGATTACCAGGGCACCCTTCATAAAAGTAACTGTAGTGCAAATCAAAGTTTTCGGATCGTAGCGTCCAATCCTTATGTTTAACGCACCACCCATAAGCAAATTGACTTAAAACGCTTAAAAAGCTGTAGTGGTATAAAGATTTTAGATTTTTTTGACGCTTAATGCTAATAAATCTTCCTGGGGTAAATGTTGTTCTCATACATACATACATACATACATACATACATACATACATACATACATACATACATACATACATACATACATACATACATAATTGGCCATTACAACCCTTCTGTCAGGATTACGGCCTAGTTTTTCACACCACTTATGTTGTGTGCGTTAATTTTATACGTGAGTGGCGGGACCTACAGTTTAACGTCGACTCCGAACGATAGATTTTTAAGAAACTTTTCATAACAATTTTGTTTTACTCTCAGAGTTTTTGCCAGAAATCTGCTGAGAGGAAGTCGCCGAAAGATATATTTGTTCGTTTTTTGGAGATATCTGAGCTGGAATTTGAGGGAGACTTCTCATCGTTATATATGATAACGAAGAATTTTCCCGTGAACTTTAAATACTTAGACTCAAAAACATTTGATTTTCTTTTAAATTGTACTTGCAATTACATGGAATTACTATTTTAACCTTGGTTTAGATATTGTATGATGCTATACTGAAGTCGACGTAGTCTAGTAGGTAGTGTGTTGGCTTATTAGACGTTAGGACACGGTTTAAACCTCAGGTCAGACATTTCCAACAAAATTAAATTTTAATACTGCTTCGGCTTCTGGCAAAAACTCTGGGAATAAATAAATTTGCCATGAAAAGCTTTTCAAAAACCTGTCGTTCGAAGTCAATTTTAAACTTTAGGTCCCGCACTCATGTATTAAAGTAACACACATAACATAAGTGGTGTGAGAAGCTAGGTCGTAATCCTGACTGCAAAGCATTGTAATGATCAATTATGTATGTATGTATGTCTGTATGATACTATATTAAGATTACAGTTCCGCGTTTAAGGGTAAACAGTGTCGTTGCTTCATTTTAATAAACAAGCAGATCTCAACTTGAAATGGAAGGAAAACAATCGCGTGCTATTTAATCGGCCTGTACTAAATTTTAAGGGTAGACATTAACAAGGCGCATACAATGACTACATAATTCAATGAATAAAACTTACAACAACAGCAATTGCGTGTTGTCAACAAAATTAGAAAAACAAAAACAAACAAAAAATTCTTAAAAATCTAAAAAACAAATCAAGTGCATAAGATCAACATTTAAAAAAAAATAAATCTCGTATAAGTTCTCTTTACCAAAGCGGTTATGGTAAAATTCTTTATTTTTTTCTTCTAACAAACAACTTAAATGTATGATTCTAAGCAAAAAAAAAAAAAGAAAAAAAAGCCGTCTAAAATGAAAATTATAAACCATAAATTCAGTGAATTTATTTCTTGGATAAAACCATGCAAAACATTGAAATTTTATTAGAATTTTTCAATTCTCTTAAATAACACGCCGTTCCATAGAATCAAATAATTCCGCCAATGTGTGTACTGTTAACAACCAATACTCACACACAACTTTAGACTTGGAGCATTCGAAATATTGCTGAGATAGAGAATCTGTATTGCTGCTGCTGTAACTTCTATTGCCAATATTCTAAACCCCCCCCTTAATGAGCTAGTTTTGCGCGTGTGTGTGTGTGAGAGTATGGAAGTTCAACAGTTTGATTGTAAATGATTGCTGAGAGGTTGATTTTTCTATGTAAAGCGTATTTGAAATTCTATAAATTGGCATTGAATTGTTAGTTTGGCTTGCAGTTTGTTTGCGGTATTCTTTTGAGATTTATTTTGGATTTCGATGCGAGCGTTTTGGCTGAACAAAATTTAAAAATAAATTGTATTTTCATATAAATTTAACGGGTCTTTTCAAACTTTTCGGTTTTTAATTTCGTCCTTCAAACATTTATTTTTCGCTTAAAGGATAATAAACGCAATACTATTTCTGTCCTAAAATAATAAATAAAGTGAGTGAAATTTTAAATTAAAAAGAAAATGATTTAAATTAAAACGTGCGAAAAATAAGTTTATTTTTTAAATACTGCAAAAGAAAATAATTTCTGTCATACAAGAAGAAAGTAATTTATTTCTTGAACAATAAAAAGAGTTTTGTTTTAAATAAAATTTGAATATAAAAAATTGTGGACAATAATTAGAAAAAAATTAATTAAATTAAAAAATAAAATGTAAAACACCGATAACATGATTTAATTAAATTTAAAATCAAGTAAAGAATTTCAAATTCTTAATAAAATAACGATTTATTTTTAAATTGAGTATGGAATTGTTAAACAAAAGCTTGTTGTACACAGGACAATAATTCGTATGGACAAATATTCATATAAATCAGATTAACATACAATAATAGATATTCGTTTGACCGCACTAGCTTTTATCTTCTATTTACATTTATTATAATTTAAATTTAAGTTCAGTTTGTTTATTAATTGACTTAAAATGAAAAACTTAAAGGACATTCGTTTGACCACTGCGGCCAAAAAAAAATATTAAAAAATTTTAAAAATCATAATTAATAATATTTTACGGGACCAGTTCTACTTGGCATAGAGTTTTTATTGGACTTCAATGTCTAACCAGCTTTCGCTTTTAATTCATTTACGGTCTAAACCTATCTTTCCTTTGCGTAAAATTTATCTGCAAGAATTTCTCATAAGTTTTCGAGGAGATTGCAATCGAGCAGATCAATATATTTTAAAAGAAAACCATTCCATATTGATATAAGATTGGGACAGATTCGGCAGATTTTTAAGAAACTTTTTCATGGCAATTTTATTTACTTCCAGAGTTTTTTTCAGAAATCTGCTGGTAGGAAGTCGTCAAAGAAATACTTTTTTCATATTTCGTTTTGTTGGAGATGTCTGACCTGAGGTTTGAATCGTGGCCTCACGTCTAGTAAGCCAACACACTGCCTACTAGACTGCGGCGACTTCATGGATATCTTCTAGGAGTTCCAAATATGTTGTATTTATTCTGATAGTAATTAAGCAAACACGAAATTTTAAATTATAAGATAATGCTTTCCACTCCATAATATTTCCTCCGCTAAAATTTTGCTTGGATCGCACAATACTTACATGCTGCATATTAAACTAGTAACAACTGTAAGGTCTAAAGCATTTAAAATATTTTTTTCACGTCTAAACCTAAGACGTATCTCACTGTGTGTCTTACTAAATCGAGGCTTTGACTCGATTAATCGAAGATTAATGGAAGTTTAAGAATTTTTTATGTCTGGACCTGATAAAAGCTTCTTAGTGACATCACGTTGACTTTGCCCTATCTGTTGAATTTTCTTTTGGAATTTCCTTTCGTTTCAGGCTTTAATTCCATAGTTTTAGATAATTTCTTACCACTCTATTAGAACGCATTATCATTTCAGTAATATTTCTATAAGAATACTTATCGCTTTTGCTGTAGATTATCGCTAAGGCCCTTTTCAATGCCATTTAATCGCTTTACTGATTCCAACTTCAAATAAATGAATATTTATTATTAAAATGTGATTAGGCTGCTAATTGTTGTTGTTTTGTTTACAAAGCTTAATAATCAAAAAAATAATAAAAAAAAAACAAAAAATTAACTGAAAGGAAACTAATTAAAAATCAAAAAATTAAGTGTCTTCAATTGATTACCTACGACTTTAATGCATAAATTATGATATTTAAGCTCATAAAAAGATTAAGCATAGATATATATGTACATCCATTACATCCATTGGTCTGATAACTTAGGACTATGACCTAGCTTCTCACTCCACCAAAAAGTGCGGTTGGGTTCATAGTTTAGCGACATTTCTCAGTGTCCCTAAAAAATTTATGAAGATATGAATTTAACTCGTGATAAATTTTAATTAATTTTCACTTCTGCGTTGTCATAATACCCACTTTTGGAGAATTCCCTGAAAAGTAACTTTAATTTTTTGGCAACAAATTCCATATGTTCTGCTATGACGAGGTTTATAAAATATTAGCCAGATTTGTTTCGTTTCAATGCAAATATATTCATTCTTTTGTCCTACCTTTGCGACTGAGTAAGGGCATTTATTGGAATTAATTGTTGTATTAACCTTCAAGAGGGCACCGGCTATGTTGTTAGCTTCTGAGTTCCCTACTAGACTGTGGCGACTATTTTGCCATTATTTTAGTAAAACCTTGTACGCCCTTCAGTTTCAAGATTTTCAAATTGTCTACATTAGAAATGATGAAGTATAATAAAGAATATACAAAATTATTATAAAATAAATTTATTGTAAAACAAGTTAAGAAAATGTTTTCCGTTTTGAGGACTTACCGAAAGTGTCCCTATTATTTCTGCCATATAAATTTACTGGTTAAGCCAACCAACTTTTCTCGAAATAAATTTTAATTTAAATGATATTACGCAAACATTTTAAATACTTTAATATTTAAAAGCAATTTACAATGAGTTCCATTATTAAAAGCTCTGTGAACAAAGTTTAGCGGTGAAAGAAATTGTCAATTTTATTTCTTCTAATAATTTTCTAAATTAACAAAAAAAAGGTGGAACAATAAATATTCAGAATTATTTATTTGTTGTATTGGTTCTAAGCTTATAATTTATTTGAAAAAATATACAAAAGTAATAAATGAATGTGTATATACAATAAATGTATGCACGTTTAGTTTATTTTAATTAAAATTTATTGTGAAAATATTACCAAAATTAAAAGTTAGAACCAGGGTAACCACAAATATTTTTTTATATTCTTTTCTACAATATGTACAGATGATGTAAACATTTGTTCAAATACATATAATATGTATGTATATGAGTACACAAAACATATTTTTATATAAAGGCAAAATTGTTATTATATTTTTATGAATTTTGCTTCTTTTTTTTAAACATATTTCATTATGTTTGTAACCAATTTATTAAAGAAACAAAAAAAAAAACTTAAAGATTGGCTACTTATGCACCATACTCAGTATATAAAGAGTTTCTACTTCTCTTGGTAGAAGTCGCCTTAGTCTAGTAGGTAATATGTTTGCTTATTAGACGAGATCCTGTAGAGCTTAGACTTCTCGAACAGAATGAAATGTGAAAAAAATATTTTCTTCTTTCCTCTTAGCAATCTGCTTTCAAAAACTTTGTGAGTACATGAAATTCCCATGAAAAGTTTCTATAAACATGTGTCGTTTGGAAACGACGTTAAACTATAGGTTTAAGCACTTATGGACAAAATTAATACACATAACTTATTTAGTGTGAGGAGCTAGGTTGTAATCCTTACTAAAGGGTTGTAATGACCAATTAAGCTAATAAGAAAGGTCTTTCTCATATCATATGCTCAATAGATGACTTTGGTAATCTTGATATCGAGTTGTATAAGTGTTTAGTGATCTTTACTAGGCTAAGACGAAACAAAAATTAAAGAGGAGGGTTCGCTATGTTCTGAGCTTACACCATATGTTAAATGCTTTACATATGGTAAATAATTCTGATAAAATCGCCTCGCTTATGGAGACTTACTGTTGCAGTTTTTATTGGCAATAAAAAATTATAGTGGTGCCATGTTTAAAGTACTGGACTTTCAGCAAAATTTCACACCCACTACATCCAATAACTATGCACAGAGGGGTTTGCTAGAATTGTCCTAGAATCTGTTACAGTAGACAGAAAACTTCTTAAATCTACTCATAATAAATTACAGTTTGCATGAGTCGAAGTCGCCTTAGTCTAGTAGGTAGTGTATTGGCTTATTAGACGTAAGGCCACGATTCAAACCGCAGGTAAGACATCAAAACGAAATATGAAAACAATATTTCTCCGGCGACTTCCTCTCAGCAGATTTCTGGCAAAAACTCTGAGAGTAAATAAAATTGGTCGTTCGGAGTCGACTTTAAACTGTAGGTCCCGCCACTTGTATATAACATTAACAAACACAACATAAGTGGTGTGGGAAACTAGGTCGTAATCCTGACTGAAAGGTTGTACCTGGAATCTTAGAAATCTTCTTGGTCAGTCCAACATTTATAAAACAATATTGTCCTAAAGGGTGCCGACATAGTCTATTATACATGAGTCCCGGGACCTACAGTTTAAAGTCGACTCCGAACGACAGATTTTTGAGAAACTTTTTCATGACAATTTTATTTACTCTCAGAGTTTTTGCCAGAAATCTGCTGAGAGAAAGTCGTCGAAGAAATATTTTTTCATATTTCGTTTTGTTGGTTATGTTTGACCAGTGATTTGAAGTGTGTGTGTCTAATAAGCCAACACACTACCTACGTGACTACGGCGACTTCAGATTTCGGGTCGATTTAACGAAAATCGTGTTTTCCGTTTACATATTTATAACAAACCAGATTTGTCTAGTTTCTATGCAAGTGGATTCGTGCTTGCCTTGATTTTTTGAATACTTTGCTTGTGTGATGCTATTTATTTGCTCTTCAAGAGTGGAATGCTAATCTTACATCTGAGTTTGTTGGAATTCGTTGTTGTAGTAGCTTTCGAAAGAGCGGCAACTAAGTTGATAGCTTTCGTCGCTCCGTATTCAGGAACCCAGCCTTCCAAGATAATTTTCGACATGGCATGAGCACTATCTACAGATCTAATGGACGTTTGATTATGAATTCAATTTACTCTCATAGTGCGTTTGAATAATGACGCAGTAATCAAGCAGTTGAAGAGACAATCTTATGATTATTTGAAATACTTGAAATTATCGCATGATCAGTGCCCATTGATTAATACTTTGATAGTTTTACTAGTGAACCAAATTGTTGCGAAAAACTTATTGCGGTAAATCTGATCCACATTACAATGCAGACTTCACAAAGTTTAGATAGTAGACCGAATGATACTAAATTTTGTTTTGTCAAAATTGTTATGAAAATTGTTGAATAGTTTTGTAAATTACTCTTTGACAGATTCGATTACAAAATTATTTTTTATGTTTCAAAACACATCCATATTTGTATTGGAATATAAAAAAACAAAATTTATTTTAATTTCCATATTTTTTATTGTAAATAATATATGATTTATTTCTTAAACAATATGTTCAACAATTGCATCTCTTTACTATGCCACATACATAGTTGTATAGGAAATAAAAGTCAATATTAGTAACGTCTTATCAGAGAATACATTTTTACTTGTAAATTTTAAATTATTTTGTAATTTTAAGTAATGCACGTTTAAATTTATTCACATATACTTGCTAAATTATTTCCATAGAATTTATATTTATCGTTGCAAAAATTATCTGAAGAAATTAAAAAAAAAAAAGATTTTAGAAACCTACAGACATTCTCATTCATTCTTATTTAAATCATAAGGCAGGCAAGCCACACCGCACACACTTCTACACACAATAATTCTAAAGTAAAAGCCGATATTCATTTTCCAATTGAAACGTGTTTAGAATTTCACACGATTATCACGTTATTAACGGCCGGGCAATAATTAAATGCTTCCCCATTAATTACAATTATTATAAAAAGAAAAAAAAAACAAAAACAATTAATTGTACAATTAAACAAAATCAACACTTTAAATGTTAAACAATGTACCCGCAATAAGCAATAAAAACTAAATGCAAAATAAATGTTGTTATTAAATTAATTTTATTTTTTTTTATTTTTATTTTTTTATTACAGCTTAAAAATTACTCAGACAACATGAAGGTTCTTGTGGCAACAATTGCAATTTTTTTAATTTCTGGCAGCCAAGCAGCACAATTGCGTAAGTATTTCAACAAATATGGAAACATAAGTGAATTCACTACTGGACAATCACTTAACCTTATATTTATTGTACGGGTTCATAAATCCCTTAATAAATCAATCATCTGCATAGTCGGAGACATTTGTTTAATGGAACTGACACAAGGCAATATAACTACCATCAAATTAAATGTCCACAAACACTCCAATCTCTTTTCTCCCTCCCCCAACGTATTTTCATAGTTTCAGGGGGAATTTGAAACAAAAGTCCTACCTAAGATTTTCGATCCAGTGCAAGTTGACGATGGTTTCCATATTCGATCCAGTCACGACATGTACGTTGTGCAGTGCATTAACATTCAGTGGCTGCGCTGGAGCGACCATGTCGTTCGATGGAAGAGACGGATATTAAATGCGAGGATTAGTTAACGTCGCCGTAGTCTAGTAGATAGTGTGTTGGCGTGTTAAACGTGAGACCACGGTTCAAACCCTACGTCAGACAACTCAAACAAAACAACAAAACGAAGTATGAAAAAATATTTCTTCGGCGACTTCTTCTCAGTAGATTTCTGGCAAAAACTCCGAGAGTAAATAAAATTGCCATGAAGAGTTTCTCAAAAATCTGTCGATCGGAATCGACCACTCCTGTATAAAATTAACACACACAATATACAGTGAGAACCTACAGTAATACTGACGGAATGGTTGTAATGATCAATTATGTGAAGTCGGCGTAGAGGACGACATTGTCTGTGTTGGAAGTACCAAATCGAAGAAAGCCAGTCATCGATTGGTGTGATCAACTGCCGACGGCGCGGAAGAAGCAAAGGAGCCTTGAAAAATGTGTTAAGGCAGGCTGAAATCAGCGTAATCCCGTAATCGGGTTCTTAATGACCAATTAAGGATGCACTTGATTCCACTAATATTTTTCGATCACCCTTCTTTAGCGTTGTTACGATAAATTAACCAGAACTATACCAGCTTCTTCTTATTGAACACCAGGTGGCGTTCCTAGTGGTAAACATCGGGTAACATTTACAACACAGGCGTCAGGTCGAATAGCAGTTGGAAGATTAAGGTTTTTTCTTTATGACCCGATATGATGATAAACGATTCTTTGATTCTATGATTCTATCCTCTTTGTTGATATTTTTAGCTGGAATTTGCTTTCATTGGAGCTTTAATTCCATAGTTTTTATCAAATTTTAGGACATTATAGTTTCAACATTTGAATTAAATTATCCTCTTTACTTCAAATTATCGATTAAGAACTTTTCAGTGTCCCTTGATCATTTTCCTGCACCCACTTCGAAACAGTTTACCTTAATTTCACAAATTTACTTTTCTTATAACGAAAAAGTTAATAAAACTCTTGTTTAAACGTCGAATGGCACAAATTAATGAACATTTTGACAACTGCGGTCAAACGAATTTTTTTTACTAAAAACAGCAATAAGTTTACAAATCAATGTAAATGTAGCATTAAAATGTCGTTACCATTAAAATGCCGTTGCTTTAGTCAGGATTACAACTTAGGTGGGCCCTAATGTAGTAGATAGTATTTTGTATTAGATGAGAGCCCGAAGTTCAAACCTCAGCTCAGACATCTCGCAAAACACGAAATTGTTTTGATTACTAAACTTAATACAAAAAAAAAAAACACAAAACAACAATAAATTAAAGGAAACAAATTAAGTGCGGTCAAACGATTGCCTCTGATTGTATAGAGAACTTATCAGCTGATTATTGTTATCTCATGGATGAAATAAAAGGCCTTAGGAGAAAATCCCAAATAGTTTTACTTTAATTATGCAAAATGACAAACGATAAGTTAAAAGCCAAAGTTTGAAAAGAGAAAATACAAATAATTTCATACGAAAATGTATGACAGCATGTCCTATGATTTAATTGGGTTAACTGCTATATTTCCATTGAAGCAACACGATTCGTAAGTCAGTGTACTGCTTAAGTCTAAGTAATCTAAAGAACTTTGGAACTTGATGAAGGTGTATAGTTTTCCAGAGGACACCAAACAACTTTGGATGGAATTAATTTCTACCCGCAAAAGTTGAATATTTATTGTCTTTTCATACAAAAGTTGTTTTTTTTATAAGTTTTTGCAATAAATTTAAATACAAAATTCTATTGGCATATGATAAAAATGTTGATTTTTTAATTATTGTTAATAAATTCAATCTTTTTAAATTAATTTTTTCCAATTTTAGCCGATTATATTAAGGTTTGCTCGCGTAATGATCCAAATCTGAATGATTGTGTCAAGAATACCGTGCACAACATGCGGCCCTACCTCAAGGACGGCATTAAAGAATTAAATGTGCCGGCCATGGAACCGCTATACATAGGTGATCTCAATATTCTAGAAGGTGGCAGTGCAGGCATTAATGTTAAGGCTATCGATTTAAATATTTATGGAGCATCGAATTTTGAAATTAAAAAGTTAAAGTGAGTAAACTAAACTGAATCATTTTATGATAACTTTACTATAAAAATTTTTATTTTATATTCATTAGGGCCTCCAATAATGGCATGCGTTTTGATTTTGAATTAAATTTACCACGGCTTCAGGGTGAAGGCCAATACGATATCAATGGCCAGATATTAACTTTGCCGTTGAGAGGCAATGGCCCCTTTACAGGCAATTTCAGTAAGTTTTCTTTTTTCTTTTGTTATTTAAGAAAAGTTTGTTTTACTTTTAATTTCTTATTTCCTTCTAATTGCAGCGAATTTTTATGCATTCGTTAAAATTCTTTTCGAACCCAAAAATGTCAACGGCGATGAATATTTAACAATTAACACATTGGAGGTGAAAATTCGCACCGGCAAAGGACGCATACGCTTGGAAAATCTCTTTAATGGCGATAAGACATTAGGCGATGTTGTTAACGAGACCATCAATCAAAATTTCGAAGTTTTCACCAACGAATTGATAGGACCTATTGAACGTGCCCTAGAAAAGAAATTCATTGCAATTGCTCGTAAAATTCTAGAGAATTTCACTTACAATGAATTGTTCCCCGTCTAAGAGATTCTCTTTATGATCTTTATTGTCGAGTTTTAGTAATTCTACATTATTTTGGTCTCAAAAGGATCTATTTTTTCAAGTTGTTTTTGTAAAATACACTTTAACTTTCTATAAAAGTTATCGAAAGTTATCGTTTATTTTACATAAGCAGCAACTATGTAAAGTTCAATGCTTTGGTATATAAAAAAAATCAAAATTTCTTTTAAATATAAAATGTGTGATTATAGCTTTATTAACTTTTTTTTGTTTGTATGTATTATTTCTAACTGTAAAATTGTATATATTGTAATTAAAATAACTTTTTTTATATGTAAAATAAATGTGTAAGTGTTTGTTTTGCTAGTATGTATTTTCATCGGCCATTTTTGTCCATGAATGACGCAGATTTCTCAACATTGCTGATGAGCTGGCTAAAGCCGGTACAAAGCTCGCAATCCGACGGGGTACTGGGTATATATAGGTATACTGATTGCTCCAGTTAATTTGGATATTATTACAGGGAAGCTCAGTCTCATTGACAGCATTAGGTTACATGCGATATTTCTAGATTCTGCTGGTCATCACTTCTGAGGTCCTTGTAGTCTAGTATGTGGTGTGTTGGCTTATTAGACGTGAGGCCACTGGTCAAACCCAAGGACAGACATCTTCAATAAAACGAAATATGAAAAAAATTTCTTCGGCGACTTCCTCTCAGCAGATTCCTTGCAAAAACTCTGAGAGTAAATAAAATTGCCATGAAAAGTTTCTCAAAAATCTGTCGTTCGGAGTCAACTTTAAACTGTAAATCCCGCCACTCATGTATGAAATTAATAGACATTTCACATTAAATGACATTTCATTTTCTGCCACCCCTCTGACCAAGCGCTCTAATGTAATGAATGTTACAACAGTAAGATTTATTTTGGACTCGGTTTGGTTTTCTCTAGGAAATATTTGATCCTCGCGCAGAATAGAGTGTGGTAAGACAATGCGGTTAAAGACGAGCCTAAGTGAGACCTCTTCATTTAAGACGGTCCACCACCATACCCATCCTAACCTAACCTTGGTAGTAAATTTGCACAGTAGATTTTTGTTTTAAGCATCTTGGAACACTTGAAAATTGCATCTAAAGCTTTCAGTTGAGAAAATGTCAATCATTTGAATAGTGGTCAAAAAGATTCGAAGAAACTGGGTCGGCGAAAGAGTAATTAGGTATCGTTCTCAACAATTTCAAATTTCACGAAACACTATCCAGCGAACCGCAGAAAACGTCGGCAAATCGTTTAATGGGTAATGAAGCAAAGTGAGGTCAACGCCAATATTGCGAAAATAGTCATCTTCTCTTATTAGAGTTGAGGACACGGTTCAAACCCCAGGTTAGACATTTCCAAAAAAAAAAAGATTTACAAAAAAATATTTCTTTGGCGATTTCCTCTCAGTAGATAAAATTGGCATGAAAAGTTCCACAAAAAATTGTCATACGGAGCTAGGTCGTAATCCAAGTTCTGTCAAATCACTATGGACGACCATAGACAACGACGTTTGTTCGCTGAATGTGCTTCAACACTTCAACATCTTCAACATTGAGGCCCATTTATGGAGATAAATGAGTACGTGAAAAAAGAAAATTGTGGAATTTGGCACAATAGCAATCCACATGAGCTACAAGAGTGTCTAATGTATCCCAAAAAAGTCACTGTTTGGTGCATAGGTCGATAATAACATTCGATATTCTGCACGTGTGGTTAGAGGTCATGGCCATCTCACATGTAGGTGATGTAAACTGGCCACCGAGAACGGATGCTTTAACTCAGAATGCGAATAACTCACAAACTGCAACGGTCTTCAAAACCACCATAACCCATGGCATCAGACTAATTCGGTTTGAATTATGTGAACAGTCGTGGAAAATTGGACATTTTGGATGCACATCATCGAGAAATGGTCTGGCGGACTTTTAAATAATGTTATAGTCCCCACATAATGCCATCAAGTGATCTTTAAAACGAATAAAAAATTTCAATGATTTCCCACACACACTTTACTTAATTTAAATTTAAACATAGGACACGCTTAATGAAATACCCTGTACATATATAATTACAATATAACGAACGCATTGTTACCTTATCTATGGCTAGCAAAGTGTAAAACAACACACTAATTATTAAAGCATATTACTTGGCTGTAACAATATAAATAGAGAGACTCTGTTAACAATTCATTGAAATAATAAAAAAAAAAATTGTTTGCTTTCGATTATGAATTAAATTTAATTATTGGCGTGATAAATTGTATTCTTTGTTTATTTGTTTATTTACTTTGATTTGATTAGCATAATTTTCACAGATTTTACATTTAATAAATATTTAAAATTTCTGCTAAAAATTAATTATTCTTTAACTCACATGGTATATAAATTATTTATTTCGTTTGCATTTGTTGTTGCAATGTTGAAACGATTCGTATTAAATTTCAAAGACTGATTTAATATTTATTGAAAATATTGAAGTTCTTATTTTTTTTTCTTTTTCAAATAACAATTGATAAAAATATATTTTTACAATATCTCTTATGTATTTTATATATTATTTTTGTTTATGCTTTTGTAATATTTTTCTTTTTATTAAAAAAAGGGGAATTTATTTAAAAAAATAATTCGAATTTTGTTACTTAGAAATACAAGCTGTTTTCTTATTATCTTAATATTCCACATTTTGAATATAAAAATATTAAATCTACATAAGTGCATTACAACAAAAGAAAAACCATAATTATTTGGACATTTTAATAATGTATTCATAATCAAACTTAACAAATAGCTTAACAGTGGCTACAAGTTTTTTTTTTTAATTCCTTTTATTAAACATTTCATTTCTCATTTTGTATTTAATTTCATAATTTATGTTTGAAAATTTATTATTTCAACAATCCAAATACGATACATATTAAATAGCAGTGAATATATTTATTTATTTTAAAATTTTCTATATCCAGTTAAAAAAAGAAAACTCTCATCGAATTGAGACAGATTTTTTAGTTAAATTTTAAAAATATTTGCAAGTTAGTTACAGGATTATATTATTAAAACCTAAATCGAATGTGGTGATCATGTTTTAATTTTAGGTGAAGTGACAGCTATAAACACACAATAAAATATTTGGAAGTTTCATATTAAAAAATTATAATTGATTGAAATATCCATTGAATTGAACGACAAACATTGTTTTTATTTTGCTCAATTGATCGGCAGAAAATTTAGGTTAAGTTAATTTGGCAGCCGCCTCGAAGGCCGTAGTTTCTTGGGGTCTTATATGGTCGTTGTACAACCTTTATCACCTACTCCGCATCTCTCTCAGCCATTCCAATAGTTTTATAAAGATTTTAATTCTGTCCCAGTCACCTTTTGTTATGCACACCAAAACTCTGGCTGCTCGAGAATCAGAGAATATGTTCTGTGGTATCCTCTTATTTCTCGTCATTACTGTTTCTACAGAATTCAATGTTAGGTATACCCAGCCTCCGATCGTCGGCACTCAGGGACTCAAACTTGGCTGCCCGAGAATCAGAGAATATGTTCTGTGGTATCCTCTTCTTTCTCGCTATTACAGTTTCTACAGAATTCAATGTTAGATGTTCCCAGCCTCCGATCGTCGGCACTCAGGGACCAAATTCGCTTTATAACTCCTATGAGATTCCTAAAACGAACTCTATTTTGGTTTTGTATACATCCATACCGTCAGAGCGATAACTTCGGTAATTATTTTGCAAATGACAGAAGTTTAGTGCAAATTCTGACATATGAATTTAATTGAATTTTTCGTTGCACCGGCCCTTAAAACTATGTGGAGTTTGTTGTGATCTTCAATATCCACGAAAACATATGAATGTAAACGTCGAACGTCTCGCTATTTCCTCCAAAGACATCCGTTATTCTTGGACAATCTTAGATCTTGTGTACACGTTTTATCAATATATGAGTTCATACCCAGGATAGAGCACAGGGTGGAAACAAATGTCTTTAATGTAGATCTGTTTTATGCCATCAGTTTTATTTCGGACCAAGTTATTGCAGTTTCAATAACACCCGAATGTAAGCAAGCCTTCTTTACATTTCACACATAATTATCATCTTTTTCCAAATTCTTTTCAAAACAGTTCCTTTATATGCCAGCGTTATTCCGATTGTCGCAGTTAGTTTAACTATTCGCTGCTCGTTTTACAGAGAAATTTCACATTGTTGGCAGCAAAAGGGCATGTGAAATATTGCCAGAGTCTGCTGACTTGTATGGATAAAAAGAGGATTGCGAACTTTCTGGCCTTCGCACAATTCTAATAACCTTCACAAACCTTTTTCTGCATAACTATCTTGCGAATTCCATTTTCTCTTTTCAAATCCGTTTGACAATTTTCGAAACAAAAAAGGAAAACTCAGACTAAATAAGTTTTAAATTTTTAAACATTATAGTTTAGGTTAGGTCGGAGTGGTAGCTCTGTTATCACAGAGCTCACTTGAGCACGCATAGCGGCCCGCTGTGATGCCACGGGTGAACGCAGTCCCTGTACTAACCAAGTTCCACAAAAATCAGGGAAAAGGGAGAAGTTGGTCAGCGCAAGGGCTGCACTTTTAAACATTATGCTTCGAATATTTTTTTATAAACAAAATAAACAACAACATTTCTAATAATTACGGATACCTTTAGTTCTTTACAAATTTGTTTTAGGGAACTTTATTCCTTTTGTACTCTATGTACTGATTTTCACTTTTATTCGATATTTACAAACACTTTATTTGTAAGCAAAAACTCCGACTTTATTAGACTTTCCACAACAAAAGAGATTTACCAATTATTTAAATTTCAGTCGGGATTGAAATTTCAAAGGTAAAAAAACTATAATTGAGTATTGATAGACAAATTATAACATCTATTTTAACATTATTAAGTAGCTTCAGAAAAACATATTGCAATTGTTTTATTTTCTGTCAATTTGAAAACATTGAATTTCGTTTAGCATTTATTGGTTTACATTAGATATTAAAGAGAAGCTTGCATTTAATTAAGAATATAACGCAAAATATAAATTTAATTACAAAATGAAAATATGTATGTATATAGATTTACTACAGAAAAAGAAGTTGTCTACATAGTTATAGTATATAAATAATAAAATAAAATCAATACAGTAAAGGGGACGAAATAAATAACATAAAATTGCATTTAACTAAATATCTAATACGATGACTATACTGTGGTAAAATAAAGACTTTTTAAGTAATTGTTACTTTAAGTATTTCTATTGGTTAGAGTTCTAATAGACTTTTACAAAATAATGAAAAAAAGAAAACATAATATCACTGCATATTCAAGAAAGAAAAAATGCACTTTATAAAAGCACCTTTAGAAATTTTAAAAATAATAAATAACACAATAATACAAAAGGGAACAAATCGACTTTAACAGATACAAGGATAATTAAAATTCTTGAAAATTCGGTTCAATTGTTTTTTTTTTTTTTAAATAAATTTTACACATTTTGCTACTACAGTTTATAATAGAAAAACGTTGTCATTATACTTTTTGTCTGATAATAATAATCTTCATACAAAAATTTACCTAAAACTTAGTGACTTTTTTTTTTGGTAATTGGTTATCAATCGATTTTTAGAAAATATACTTTTTATAATTACAATTATAATTTACTATAAGTGGTGTATCGCGTTTTCTCGTTTAGAAATTCTAAACTAATATCATAACCTCAATTATTTAAGTAAGAAATTAATGGGAGTGGTACAATTTAGTAGTAAACAAATATTAGCCACTATTAAGAGATAGATAGAGTTTAATAACGAATTGTTAACAAAAGAGAATATTCATTTTTGTGCTAATTGGTTTGTTTGTTTGTTAGTTAGTTAATGTCTTTTTTAAGTACTTAATCTAAAGCTATGCCTTGTATCCAAGCACTTAAATCACTACCATCTGATTCTAATATAATTTCATCTGGTTCATCGTTGGCCAATAAATATTGGGCAGCTGTACGGCCACTTAAATAGGCACCATGTACGGTTGAATAGAAATTGGAATGGGTATGCTCACCAGCGAATAATATAGCCGGCTATAAATAACAGAGAATGTAAATAATTAATGAGTTTTATTTGTAAATTATTGTTTTCTAAATAATTGCTTACCTTTAAGGCTTGAGGATTAGCATATAAGGGCTGGGCTAAATTTTCAATATCTTCTTGTAAAGCACCTAAAGGTATTGAGGTATATGAACCCATTGTAAAAGGCTGAGATTTCCAACTTGTGCTGTAACAAATTTAAATTTTTGTAAGTTAAAATTCAAAATTAATTACAAGAAGGAAAAAAGGAAAAAAGAATAAACGCTACCCAACAATTCTCCAATTGCTATCGTAAAACCAAGTACCAAAAAGACCTTTGGCTATGGAAACTATGATTAACGGAGAATGGAATCAGTCCTCAAAGATCTAAGTCGTATTTTGGTTCCTGACAATTTCAAGGCTTTATTTTTGTGTTTATCGGAAAATATCGAGTCTTTTAAAATGTAAATTACTTGTTCCCAAGGTTCTCAAAGCTGCGGTACACCCCTAAAACAAATTTTATGTGCTCTTCCGCAGACATCATAGATGAATTCATATACCGATGAGCTCAAGAGTTACAATTTATGTGGGTAATCAGATAATACTAAGGACTTTGAGATTACTAAATTATACTATGCTGGCTACCTGATCATTGCGGCATTACGCACATGGTCTCTTTAGGCATAGGATCAACAGATAAAATAGAAATGTCTCTGATTCTATAGGCTATGTCAACAAGTATCAATTTGTTAAGGAACTGGTATATTTAAAAATAAGACTGCAAGCTTGAAGATCTTGTATTGTTCATAAACAGTGTAACTAATTGCTTTTAAAAAATTTATTTATACCACCAACAACAGTCGCTACCAAGTGTATTTGAAAATTTCTTGGTCTCGAAAAAACTCTATTAATTGACGAAGACACAGGCGCAACGTAGTCTACGATTTATTATTTTGTTGATACCATAAAATACATTTGCTTAAATCTCGTCTTTACCCTTTAGCCCCCTTGGTCGATTAATCAGTGGATCGAATAAGACATTGTATGGAGAATTTCTTATTAAGCAGAAATATTAGAATATCGCCATGGTCTAGTAGATAGTGTGTTGGCTTGTTGGACGTATGCCGTTGTTCATACCACAGCTCAGACATATCGAATAAAATGAAAAATGACAAAATTTGAGAGTAAATAAAATTGCTATGTAAAGTATCTGTGTATGTAATATCTGTCTTTCGGAGTAGACATTCAACTGTACCCGTCAATCAGTGTAAAAATTAACACAAAAACTTGGTGGTGTGGGGGGCTAGATTGTGATCCTGGCTAAATGGTTGTAATGATCAATTGAGTATTTGAATATAAAAAACTTGTTCTAAAGATATAAACAGATTCATATGTTTGAAGCAAACTAGGACACTCGTAATTGTACATTGTAGAATTAAATCGATCATATTCAGGCACAAGATTGAGGACCCTTGGCAGGGCCTTCTTTGGGAGCTTGAATTCGGTGTCGAGAGCCGACATCAAGGCTCTCCACAGATTCATTAGTGGCTTTAGCTTGTTGAGAGATGCTAGGACTTTATCGGTGTAGTCGCGCTCTCCCATCCTTTTGTTGTGTCTGGTCTGTGTGATTCCTCCGCTTCCCACTTCCCCCTTTCCCATATACCATCCTTTCATCCTATCCCCTATACTATCCTTCCCTCCTTTAGGACGTTGTAGAATGGGTCAATCCGACCTCCGGGTACTGTACTTGTCTTGACTGACAGGTACACGTCCTCTAACCTAACCTAACCTAACCTATTCAGACACAATGTTTTGTTAAATATTTTAATTTTCGAGATAAACTAGGCGTTCATGCAAATAAATGTTTAAAACTTAATAACTTACCATACACATCTCTTTGGTTTCGGCACATAGGGATCCTGAAGAAAACTTCTTAATATTTCCGTACATTTTTCAGCTACAGTTTCTGATGGCAAAGTTTCCATGTATTCAGCTTCTCGTCCCGATATCCAGCCCAATAACAATACATCGGATATTTTGGCAAACGAATAGATTTTCTTAAACCAATTTTTACTTAAATATTCAGGTGAATTACGTTCTTCGTCGGAGGCATGCAGTTCATACTTGTCATCGTCCCAAAGAAGCATAATTTCGGAAATGTCTGCACTCAAAAAGGGACGATCATATTCCAGGAAAATTTTATCAACAGTACCGAACATCAAATGCTCAATAGATTCCTGTTTATAGTGTGGTAATTCGGGATCGAATAGAGTTTTATGGCATTGTTTTAAAACACCCAAAGGTATGGTACATATCACATGTTCAGCATAAAATACACGGCCATCTTCGCACGTTACCCGTACAGGGTAGTCACCGTTACCATCCGATTCCACTGATGCACCCCGCGAAGTGCTGGAAGTTGATGGTTGCCCGTCTTTGGCGGCTATAGGAATCTCAGTTACGGTTTTTTCAGAATCATCTGAATCGTTTTCATATTCTGAGGATTCATCTACCGTATCCAAGCCGGTTAATGTCTTTTTTCGTTTCCAATGAATTTTTTTCACCGGACATTTCGTTATTATAGCCTCTTTAGGGATTTGCGCGGTGAGTGGTCTTAAAATAGAACTATAACCAGCTGGCAACACAATATTGCCACCTTGTAATTCTGTATAACTACCTACATATAAATGTTAAATATAAATTAATGAAATGATATATATACTACATGTAATGGTATGGTATCGATAACTTACCTAATTCTAAGAGATCTACTTCGTTCATATCAGTACAACCGGTTATACAAGTTTCACGCTTAAGTAAACAATTGAAAATCAATTGTTTTAAATGTTTCTCTTTGGGATCGTCGACAGAATTCAAATAGATTTGTATTTCATAATTAATGTGCTCACCAACGCTATTAATATCAGGCGGTGGACTATACTGGCACAGGAAATACTCATCACAACGACGTAAAAAACATACATACGCCTCGTAGATTTCCTGTAATATATTAAAAGGAACTTGTAGACCATCTTCTGTAGTGGCCACAACTTTGTGCGCTTTCGGTACATTGACCACACTGACTAGACCATGCTGTACGGCTATTTCGAATATTGGATTACCCAATACGCCATGTATCCAATTGGCACCCAATTCGACCTGTAATCGAAAATATAGTTTATAAAAAGTAACGGATCCGCTTATGGATAGACAAAATCGGGCATTTATTGCCGATAAGAGAAATTCATAAAAACGTTTAATTTAAAATTTTTTTTTTTTTTTTGATATTTTCCATTCATAATTAAGCCATACATTAATGGAATGTTTAATAAGAAATAAAAAAGTGTTATTTTCTTGTTTTATAAAAAATATTTAAAATTGTTGTTAATCGACCAAGCCTTAATGCATGTATGTATGTAGTATGTTTGTTGTCAGGTGACTGAAGCTATTTCCACAATGGAACTTTAATTTCTTTTTAAATACGCCGTTTTTTTTTATTTAGTATTTATAAATAAAAAATATTTGTTGAAGCATAAAAATTACTTGTCATTATACAAAAATAAATCAATGTTAGATAAATCTCATTAAATGCGATTATTTAACGAATGACAAATTTATAATGAAGACTTTTAATTGCATTGTATTACGTTGTATCGGTGTATTTTAAAAGCCAAGTTTAACAAATTAATGAATGAAATAAAATGAACAGAATAAAAAGAAAAATTCATTATAAAAAACACAATAAAAGATTAATTACAAAGAAGAAAAAAAGAATGGAGGGATTAATTTAATGCAATAAAATGCATTCAAGTTAAACATTTTTCTCTTTCCTTAACTCTGTTGGAGTTCATTAAACTTAAAAAAAAAACGAAGTACAACTTTGTATTTTATAATACACGTTACTTTATATAAATAAAGTTACAACTTTAAATGTTAAAATAAAAATTTTATTTTTAAAGAATACAGGTTGTAATAACTGCAATGATTTCATGTTGGAATTTGGATTTCACCAAGAAAATTATAATAATTGCAGGCAGTCAACAAGTTAACAATGATAGAATCTACTTTAAAATTCTTTGACAAAGTGTATGTGCATCTCTGAATGAAGTTAAAATCGAAATAGACCATTCGGTTGGCTGTATTATAAAAATATTTAAAAGAAAAAAAAAATAAAAACTAAAATGTTATGATTAATCGAAGGTAGCATGTAAATCTTTATGATGAAATAATTTTGGAAAATAAAAACTGTCTGCACTGTATAAAAATAGTAATTTCAGGCAAATCGTGTCTCAATACTGTAACGTAATATTTTTAATTGTAAAGTCTTCACAAAATAACTCGTACCAGAAAGTACGCTACAAGACGAACTGATAATTTCGCCCCGGTACACTACGAATTTTGATCACTTAATTTTAGTGACAACCATTCAACTCCCCTATCAACTCAAAAAAAGATATTTACAGTTAATATTTTTAGGAATACTTTTTGTTCCTGTAAAAAGTTTTGGATTTAATAATGTAGTCGGTCCTGTACCGCCGTTTCTGTGTAGAATATCTGAGAATTTACTACAGAGTAGTTAATCAAAATTCTGATATTGAGCGCGTTAATTTTATTAACAAGTGACGGGATTTACAGTTTAAAGTTGACTCCGAACGATAGACTTGAGAAGCTTTTCCATAGAGACTTTTGCTTTTGCTTTTTTGAAAGAAATTCGTTGAAATAAATTTGTACTCTCATATCCATTTTCTTTCGAAGACGTCAAAGCTGAGGTTAAATCTCACGAACTGTCATTTAGTAAGCAAACAAACTTCTCCACCAAGGCTACCACCATCTCGGAGATCATTCTTTATTGACAGCTTTATTATGTCTCTTTCAAAGTCATAGCTGAGGTTAAATCTCACGAACTGTTATTTAGTAAACAGAAAAACTTCTAGACTAAGGCTACCACCACCTCGGAGATCATTCTTTATTAACAGTTTTATTATGCCTCTTTCATTTCGTTTTAAAGGCGGAGTTCAGAATCATTGGAAAATATTTGAGTCGGCTTTAAACAGTTCTGTTCTCTAAATTTTTTAAATTTGGCTTCAAATGCTGCATAAATATGTACCCTCGTGTGTATTGGCAGCAACCTGCGGTGTAGAAGCAAAATTTTGTAAATTAGTTGCCACGAAGGAAATCACAAATCTGTTGATTTTAGATTTAAATTCTTCTCCTTAAATATGTAATATCCTTTACTATACGGTTGTAGATCTTGAGTTTATACTTCAAATGACATACATTCATATTTATTGATTACAAAAGGCATAAAAAATTTGTAAATATTTTGGCTGAATAGTTTCCAATAGTTTCCTGGGGCAAAAAGCTAGTGATACATACATGCATACATAATTGGTCATTACAACCCTTCAGTCAGGATTACGACCTTGTTTCTCATACCACTTATAATGTGTGTGTTAATTTTATACATGAGTAGCGGGACCTAGAGTTTAAAGTCGACTCCGAACGACAAATATTTTAGAAACTTTTCAAGGCAATTTTATTTACTCTCAGATTTTTTGCCAGAAATCTGCTGAGAGGAAGTCGCCGAAGAAATACTTTTTGTATTTTATTTTGATGTCTGGCCTGGGGCTCGAACCCTGGCTTTTCGTCTAATAAGCCAACACACTACCTACTAGACCACGGCGTCTTCGAAGCTAGTGATACGCCAAACTATTGATTCAAGAAGGTAGTGGAAGACAAAGTATTCTTGAAGGCTTTCAGAATTCGATGTTAACGTTTAGACATGATTAGAAATACAATTTTTGGCACAAGATAGGTTCAAGAGGATAAATTTTGTTGCGGCTGTTTGTTCCAAAATGGTGCCATCATGAAAAAAAAATTTTTGTTTCGATTTCTATAAAAAGAGTGGAAAAAAATTCACAAGATTATTAATTTTGTAATCTTTATCTATGATATTGTCATGACAAATCAAAATAATAAGTTTTGGAAACCTTTATACTCAAAAGACTACATTGCCATTGAAAAAAATTGGATAAGCATATGATAACCCGAATAAATACTGTTTGAGCTTTTGAGCAACTTTATTAAATATTAGGCCGGTCTTGTTTTAATTATTTTCAATGATCGCATATTATACGATGAGTTGAATTCAGTGTCAGACTATGAAAATGAGGCAAGTCAACCGTAGTTAAAAAATAAAATAAAACCAAAATGAATACACAACCTACTAACTTGAAAACAATAGCAGAAGCATAAAACATTGTTATTAACATTATTAACTTTAACATTCAATTTAATATTTTCCATAATAAATTATATGTACACAGTATAAACAAGTAGTTTAACCCAACTGTAGAACAAGAGAGTGCAACAATTTACAAACTTCTTTATTGTAAAAGATGTCTACCTCTTGCTGTGTCTAAACATTTAAAACTCAATAAAAGTGTGAAGTATTTATTAACACTTCAGTTTTTTTCTAATTTCAAAAAAGATTATTAAAATCTGGGATCTTTTTAAATATTAAAGTTTCCCAAATGGTTTTTGATACATTGTGTGCGGGAAACGTACTAGTATGTTTTCTAACGAGTGATAGTTGAGCGCGGGATAAGTAATGGTGCTGGTTAATGTAATGGCATGGTTGCTTTGTACCGCTTTTAGTGAACGAAGTAAAAACATTTCTAGCTATTCTTAGTACAAAATTAATTGGAACAGAGCATGCCAAGGAGGCTATGCAATTATGTACAAAATTATAGCATATAGCCCATAGCGCTGCTTTATAGCATGTGTTAATAAATTGTTGCACTTGTTTGTAGGTACAAAGATGATGTTAAGGAAGTCGAATGTTGCTAATGTACTACTGCTGCCCCTCCAATCCTAGCGTCCGGTACAATTCCTCCGTGAAATGTACCAACCGTTAATGTGTTAAGTATTGAGTTAAACACTTCGTCAGTGTGAGATAAATGAAATTTAAACCGCAAAATCCGTACATGCTATTGCAATATAAAATTGTATTGTTTTAATACTTTCAAATCTCTGTCATAACCATCGACCTGTCATTAGCTGCTATTTTTTGTGTTTTGATTTGCTTGTTTTTGCTTTAATTCAACTAGTTTACCGGTGTATGCGGCATATATTCATTATATTCACATTTATTACAAAATGTAGGTTGACTTTGTATGATTTGGTTTTTATATGCTTTTATAAATTTTTTTTGCTAATTTTTTTATTTTTATTTTTAGCATTGTTTATATTTTTAAATTAATTCATAATACAGAGGGTATTTGAAAAATATCTATTAGTTTACAGCTCTTTAGTTAGTGTAAACCTCACGGTACATTGCATTAACATCATAAATTATTGGGTGTGAGTTATATAATCCTAATACAATCTCTAATTAGAGCCACAGCATACTGATAACCACTAGACTAATATACATATACCATAATTGGTCATTACAACCCTTCAATCAGGATTACGACCTAGTTTCTCACGCCACTTATGTTGTGTGTGTTAATTTTATACATGAGTGGCGGTACCTACAGTTTAAAGTCGACTCCAAACGACAGATTTTTGAGAAACTTTTCATGGCAGTTTTATTTACTCTCAGAGTTTTTGTCAGAAATCTGCTGAGAGGAAGTCGCCGAAGAAATACTTTTTGTATTTTATTTTGATGTCTGGCCTGGGGCTCGAACCCTGGCTTTTCGTCTAATAAGCCAACACACTACCTACTAGACCACGGCGACTGCGACGACTAATAATAAATACTATAACTAAATACAAACTGTCTATTGTTTATATAGGCAATTATCTTCGAACAGTATCCAATGCTATTCTCTTGCCAGTATTTCATCAAAAAGCCTAGTAAATATAGGGAACAATGCCTCGTAAATATAAAATTCATCAACTGTTATGAAAAAAATAGCTGTTACTCGAGAATAAATGCCACAACACTGAATCACATTAGACATTCAGTACAAAAATCAGAGATGAGTACTCAATTTTGTCTCACTTATCAAGATTGTTTTGATTGATACAAAGTTTAGGTTTCGATGCTAAAAAGTCTCGTATCTAATGTTCCGCATGCTACAAACTGGCAAATAAAATTCGTATGCTACCAAAATGCATGATAAGAATAGTATATTGAGCAAGTATTAGACAGTATTGAACATGAATTGCAAAAATTCCGAATTTTAACTCCGCTCTAATAGTGTCACTGCGATAGAATAACGCCATTTCCTACGCTGTCTTAACCCACATGTATGTGGTGAACAAAATGATAACAAAACGGAATAAAGAACCGTTCACTCCCAGTACTGTATGAATGGGTCTAATTATCATAAGAATTCTAGTGCCATAGAACGTATTCACTTTGTGAAATTTAATTTTGTACTTGGTCATTACAACCCTTTAGTCAGTATCGCAACCAGAGATCAGCAATGAGTATTCAAAAAGATGAATAGAATCGAATCATACTCATAATTTCTCATACTTATACGCATTCATACTTTTTTTTAATAGCATGGAACCTTTACTCATATTCAAAGTTTGAAGTACTCATCATATTTGATGTTGTTGATTTCGACTCTCTATGAATCAACATTTACTAGTATCACAAAATACAATACAATACTCACTAGAAGGTTGTGTGTTTGCTTTGCTTGCTGTCTTTGTCTTTTTTGTAAATGCAACAACAACTAGGACTGTAAATTTTGATGAATGATTCGATTCACTCGAGTTGAAGGGAGTTGAAACATAGGGTATCATTTAGTAAATCAACACACTACCTACAAGATTGCGGCGACTTGAACATAATAAACCCTAAGAAAACCACCGACAATCACAGCTAGAAAGAATTGGAATGGAACCATCTGTATAGGGTTAAACGACGTTGGAAAATCTTTCATTTAATAATAAGTCATGGGAAAAAATTACATTAATACAATTGACTTTGAAAAAGAACTTTAAATTTGAAATATCATGCATGATATTTTACATACATACACACAATTTAAATTCAACATATATTTTAAAGAGTAATTTCAGTACTGTAAGTGACTTAGTTATCTTCATCTAAATACAGATCTCATCTATTAACATAAACCTTAGCAAATAGCTTTTAATTTTGAAATACCCTTTAAATGTGGATATTAATTATTTCATGTTTAGCAAATAGAATTTTAATAAAGTTAAAATTTGCATTTTTTGAATACTTTTTTTTAATACAATGTATGTGTGTATGTATGTATTAATTTACTAAAGAAATTATCACAACTTGGCGAATAGCAATTAAAAATAATAATGAACAATAACAAAAGAAATGAGATTTTTTTTGTTATTTTTATTCATAATTTTCTAATTGCATGTATGAAAATATTAGTTTACTTAACCACTCATTATTTAGTGCAAATGTTATAATCAGTTTTGTTTTTATTTTTAGTTTTCATTAATTTTTTTTTTATTAATTTTAAACACCCTATATTTAGTTGCAAACAGAAACTGATAAATAAAAAACACAACTTTTAATAAATTTTAAACACCCATGCTGCATCGATATCTATCTACAAGCAACACAATTTTTTATTATAAAATTTAAAGAATTTTTTATACTACGATAATATTTTTAGATAAATACATATTGTTGTTTTTAAATAAATATTTCTTTTTTAAAGATAAACATTTACATTATTATCATTGGCATTTTTTATTTAAATGCTATAGTATTAGCGAACGTTCAGCAGATGTAAACAAATAAATCTAGAAATACAAAAGTAAAGAAGAGAAAAAAAAACAAACGTTGCAATTATGTTTACGGAAATGAATATCTGGTACGCATTATAAAACTATAATGGCGTATAAAATATTTTAAATTCAAGCTAGTATCTCAAATAATAAAAAAGAAACATAAAAACAAATTTTCCAAGCCAACAAAGATTCTAATATGAAATTGTTTTTTTTTTCATGGGGGCACGGTGAAAAGAATGTCAAAAACTATTAAAATTACATCAAGTTTGTAATATTTAATATACGCATTTGAAACTTAATGAATATGTTCACAAATTTACAGCAGTCATAAAAGTGAGTGCCCTCGTTCCTATAGAGAATTGTTTATTTCACGCTTGGGAATACTAACGGTACAAGTTATAACTAAATAGAGGAACATTTCTTTAAAGATTTAAGTAAAAACATTTCCAATGAATTTCTATGACAATAAATTTTATAAAAAGTAACAAAAACACACTCACAATAAAATAAAAAGTGGAAATTAAAGAAAAAATCTTTTTCATTAGGAATTTGTTATAAATTAATAAAAGACTTCGAAGGGCAGCATTTAAACTATATACATATGTGGACACAGTAATAAACCTTTTCATATAAAGTTCAACAACAACTTATTCAAGTTTAAGGTTTTTACACCGTTTCCTAAAAGCATTTTAAAATTAATTTGAATTATAATATAAACATAAATGGTTTATGTTTCACAGAATAAACTCAGGTCAATTACAGAAAAATCTAGGAAATTTATTAGTTTAGGAACATACAGTCAAAGAAAAACGTCTACATACACCATTGTAAGAAGACTATTTCTCGCTGGTTTTTCCAAATTGAAAAAGATGTTATAGCGTTGTTAAAGACATTTACAATTAAGAATGTTTGAAGAAAAAGCGAATTTGAAAAAAATATAAGGTAGAAATTGGGAAAATATACATACAGTGGTGTGTGTAGACTTTTTTCTTTGACTGTATGTACATACCAGTATATAGTACATTTATAAATATGACCATAATATTTGGAATACAAATTCTTTAAGTATCCAGCAATTATGATTATCTAATGCACTCACTGATCATTTAAATTGGAATTATGCATGGTAAAGCGCACATAATCCAATTGAAAAATTTATTTCTGTTGTTCTTATTTTTTTATTTTATTTTATTTTTAGTTAGGAATCACTAACCCAGTTAAATTTCATCTTGCGAAATTGAATTTTAAATTCAATAGAATGGCAAAAGATCAAATAAAAACGAATTATGGGCTTAGTTGAGTGTACTTGTAATTGTATACAAGTATCGTATATGTTGAGTGCTGTAGATTCTATAAATAACATAAGTACTACACACTCTTTTCGGGATTTGTTACACATGTAACTTAGGCGTTCACCTCTTTGGTTCACTTGTGGATTTCAATCGATAACATTTGGACTTACATATGCCTTTCAAGGGTTCATCAACACTGTTTTATTTCCGTGTTTATTGGTTTGTAGCCTATAGTCATGGTGAATATTTAGTAATAAATTTCAGTTGGCGATAAAGATGTTGGTTGGGGTATACTCATGCCTGTTCTCATACGTCATTGCCAATCCAATTTAAACCGAATAGACTGGTTTCCAAAACCGCAATTCGCGCTGGGTTTCAAAAAAATTTTGCTTTTCAAAAATATAGAAGCTTCTGGTTTGAACGGCAAAAAATTAACTCTTGGACGATATATCTAATGGTTAAATAGTGTTTGATAACGTACCAAACAGTAAGCAATTTGCGGTCGGAACATCAAAGCATACATCAAAGTCGTACATACAAAATGAAGGAGATTTGAAGTAAAGTATTTTTGCCTAAGAAACCTAAAGACCTGAAAAATATTCTATTTCATTTAATGGAAATGAAAAGCGTTTTATTTCCAGCATTTAATTCCATTAGACAATTTCTCCTCTATTTCCAAAGAGCTTAGTCTATCGTCAAACGAATACAAAGACAAAGTTGAGTAGAAAATGTCAGAAATAGCGTTGGAAATACAACGAATCTTTGAGATATTGCTGAATTTAATCTAATCGGAGTTGAATAGTACTCTTTAAATAAAATTTTGCTTTGCCCAAATTTTGATTCGCTCCTTAGTCTGTTTCAACATTCAGCAAGACTTTGCAAATTGCTCTTGAGCTTAGCGCATTTTCGACATAAGCTTAAAAGCTCATTCTAATCGATTAAGTTGTTACATTTTTACATTGAAAAGGAAATACTGCATACTTTTATAGTGTGCTAAAGGGTACAAACACATTCGTATCAGTTTATTGAATTGTTAATGCAAACAGTTGCTTACTTGCAAAACAATTCTATAACAGATATTTAAATAACGCAAGTTATTTCCAAAATTAACATTAAAGAAATATAATTGTTATTATTTTTATTCATATGCATTCTATTGTATACTTGTGTACTAAAAAAGACAATGAAATTGCTTTCTATATTCTGAAAATGGTGTACTTAGAGCAATTGGCAATAAACTGAAAACAAAGCACATCAGAAACATGTTTTTATCATATTTTTTTGTTTGTTTTTTGCCAAAAAAAAACCAACAACAAGGACGTTAATTGAAGGCAGTGAAAAAGCGATAAATTGTTTAGCAACAAACACGCAATGTAATGCAACAGAGTAGCCGAAGAAGGGGATCCACAATAAGAAAGTACAACCAACGAAAAAGAAAACAATTTTACAAATATAAAACGAAACACAAAACATCACAATCAATTTAGCTGCGAATGTTTGATAAAATATATGCGGAAGACAGAAATCAACAGAGCCAGAACAGGCGATGTGTCATATTTGCATCCAACAATGCGCTGACAATTGCTGAAGACTAAATAAAAAACGAAAAGGAAATGTTGTGACCCTTTTTTAAGCTTATAAAAATAGCCCATGAAATAGCTCCCCAAAAATGTGCTCAAAGAGATTTTCAAAAACGGACAAGAGAATTTTCTTAAATGGCGATATCATTACAGCACAACGTAATGCATACGTAAGAAAGTTGTAATAGGTCACAACAAAATACACAATACCCTACCATACTTGATGCAACAATATGTTGTAAAAATTTGCCACATTTTCTCACAGCTTCAAAAATTAATATCTGAAATATATTTTTGATTCTGTCAGGATTTACTGCATGAAGAAAATGACAACGATATCATGAACAGAATACTTCCCAGGCAGTGTAGGCTAACAAAAGAAGAACTGGGATTTAGATAGAACAAATTTTAGTAGCTCTGAGCACTGTTTCGAAACCGTTTGTGAACTCTACACGACCTGGAATGTCTAAATAAACAATAGTAAAAACGAATAATTGTGTGTTATCACCTCTACTCCCACTAGTTTCTGATATGACGCATAGAAACTTAATTTAATTTACTCGCAAACACATTCAAATGAAAGAATTTCTAACCTTAGAAGTATTTTAACAACCATAGATAAAAAGTAACCAATAGGCTTGTATTCTATTAGAAAGGCAGTTACAAATTTAATGCTTTCAGAAGGACGAAATTGAATGGAGTGGTACTTTAACGCTCTTCTGTTAACAAATACCCCCAGGTTAATCTGCACAACTAGCTGAACTGGAACTAGAGGCTTGGATTAGTGCCACAACTCCGTAGGTACCACTGATTGGATCTATATACGCTTTACATAAGAGCTGTCAGGGTAGAATTTTGAATACGGTATATACATTGTATTGCTTTTTTGAATATTGAAGAACTCCCCTCAGGCTGCTTGTGATATTATTTCCAAGAGTTTTATGCCGAGTAGTGCCATATCCTAGGGAATCGGGCTGCTAACGGTCACACTGATATTCTGAATTTTTTGTCCATTGGTGAAAAGTAAACTTATGGGACGAAATACTGCTGAACCTCGTGGAGCAGGCGAAACTTTGGTCACCGCTTGGTACATTCATTCACGAAGGAGTTGAAGCTGGTGCGTTAGGGTTTTTATTTGAATCACAGAGGGCTGCTTTATTATAGACCTGATGACAGACTCTTGTGGTCGTGACCGATTTCGCTTCGTTAAAAGCTGATTCTTATGTAATTTTTGTTAGCCATTAAGTGGCCCGCAGGATGATAGTTGTAAAGCGCTTCGATTCGGTACTGTTAAACTTCCAATGTTTTTTGTTGCACAGTTATTTTCTTGGGAGCGAGATCGGTTTGTCGTCTCATTTGTTAAATCCTATTTTATTGCACTTACTTAGTATATCAGGACTTTTGATTACACGAAGAAGCTTTATCCTTCTATTGACGGTGGTTGAACAGGCTTGATGCTGGTATTTTACAAGTTTAAACATAGCACCTCCTCTGTTATTGTTCAATTTTAGCTAGACAGACTTTGCTGTGAGGTTTTCTGAAGGCTGAGATTTATTGTATATCCTCACATACCTGTAGTTGTTATTTATTAACCTTCGGGACAAACGTAAATTCTTACCTATCAATATTAAAGCACCTAATAAAAGTCTATTCAAAACCATTTTCAATTTTTTGAGCCAATTCAAACGAACATTTTAATTTTCAAGTCCTTGCAAAAAAAAAATATCTTTACATCTTCCACTACGTAATATGCATATTGCATATCGATTAACTACGACACCTCAGCGTAAACACAATTTAGTAGTTGTGGAAGGAATACAAAATCAAGAAAATTTATTAATTCACTTACAAATTGTCTTCGATCAGTCTGATTTAGATTTAAGTACATGGACAAATTGACAACATTTGACAAAAGCAACAGAACGGAAGTCCACATATTTTTAAGTTTTACGATAATCAGTGAGTTGAACTAGAATTTATTTAAATTAGTATCTTATGGCAATTTTGCAACAATTTTCTGAATTATGCCATCATCCTGCTTGTCTATCTTCGGGTAACATTTATTCTTCGTTTTGTTTCTTTTTTGCTCCGTTTTCGAAACAACCAAAGAAAAAGTAAAAAAACCAAAGACAGCGTCTTACATAATTGCTGGTCTATTTTACAGCCTTTAAAACTTACTTTCTGTTGTCCCAAAGGGATTGAGACTATACGACCTCCAATACGACCCCGACCTTCCAAAATGCAAAAACTGTTACAGCCATTCTGAACGAGATGATTGGCCGCTGATAGACCAGACATGCCAGCTCCAATGATGATGACTTTAAAGTGTGTTTGCTGAGAAGAGGCACCACTAATGGCTGCAGCGGCCATGGCAGCTGCATGTTCTTCAGTAGGTGATGGTGCTGGAGTATGTGGGGTTGTTTCACCCATTGCAATTGCTTTTTAACACAATCTTTTACTTGTTATCACTTTTTTTTAGTAAATTCTTTAGACCATTAAATAATGCTTTCGATTAATGTTGTTGTTAAATTGCTATTCTTTTCTTTTATGGATGAAAATTTTTCACGCACACACACTCCACACTCACAGTTGAATCTTTTTTTATTTTTCTTTAAAAATTTCACTTTATGATGGTTTCCCGTATGGATTTTTCTCTTTTTCGTATCGTTTTTCCTCTGTTTTAATAAACACTGAATGTCAAAATATTTTTGTAGCAACCAGAGAGAGTTAATCTGGCGTGTTTTTTACAAATTCTGTTTTTTTCTTTCTTCTTGAGACTCTTGGGGCAGACTGCGCAATCGTCGGTGGTATTTTCTTTTGTTGTCCAATCGTCTTTCACTGTTTGTTTTGATTCATTTTCAACTACTGCTGCTCCCCCACCCGTTTTGTAAAACTAATGCTTCTTCTTGTTAAGTCACGTAACTCTTTAACCGGCTATTTAGTTTCTATAAAAACAAAGTTTTAACAAGAAAGTTTATTAACAAAACAGAATTCTTTTATTCCTATGTTTTTATCGTAACGTAGAAATAAAGTTTTTAAACTTTTTGTATTACTCTTAATATAATTTAAATAACTTTAAAAACAAATAAATTCTTATTAGTAGAGTAGAAAAGAACTTTAAAGAGAAATGACAGTGTCTCTGACATTTTCTTTTGTTTTTATTTACAAAGCAACAATAACTCACAATAATTTGTAGTATTTACCATTGGAGTTAAATCGTAATTCACAAGCATTATTACGATATGAAATAAATATCCGAATAAAATGTTAAAAATTACTTACCTTAAGCATATGAGAATAGATTTAACATTTAATTGGTTATCAAAGAAAGATAGGCAATAAAAATTGATTTTAATTTTAATTATAATCATATTAGTCAAATATGATTACTTTCTTTAAGAATTACTGTACAATAAAACAAACCTTTAATTTTTTCCCCCAAAAAATTTAAAAAATAAACGCGTTTATTTACATAAAATCATATTAAATATTATACAATGATAATTTATCGATTTAGGTTTTACATTAATGTATTGGCCAATTTTTGTATAAAATGCTTGTATAAATATTTATTGAGGCAATTTTTTTATACCTGAAATATTATTGGAGTTATTTAAAAATCTTATTCGAATAAAATTCTTAAAAAAATTTACTTATTAAATGTTAAAAGAGAATGGTATATCTTTTAATAAAGGGATATTATATTTTACTTCCTACACTGGTTTAGAATGGGAAACAGTGTAATAACGACAGTGTAATAACAACACTGACATTTGTTTGTGCTCTATTGTGAATGATTTCATTATAAACATTATTTTGTTCCCCAAAACAGTGACTCGTTCAATAAAAACAAACAATTTTGCGACAAAAAAAAACTTGTAAAATATTCATTTATTTCGATTAAATATTTATTTTGCTCAACTTGAATACGCACACGATTTCATCAAATATAATGAAATAATTAAAGAAAGCGTAAAATATAAAAAATGTCGGCAAAAAAATTAAGATTTCGTGGCGATTTAAATTTTCAAAATCGTATCGATGATCTGTATGAAGAGGTGAATGGGGCTGGTGCGGCAGCTGGTGGCTTTAGTCACAGGCGTTCTAGTGGGAGTGTAAATACAAACAATAAAGATAGTACCGATACAGCAACAAAATCCGCCAAAGAGGAGGCTGGCGAAAGGGGTAAGTTACTCTCTTCGTGGTTAGACATTTAAATGCAGAAGAAAACCTGTTGTTGACTTGCATTGAAGCTTCTTAAAGTGAATGGAATGTGTTTGAAAGACAAGACGAGACTAGACACCAAAAGTATACGAGATAATAATGCGGTAAATTTATATTGCAGAAGCTCCTTCGTTTATGGATTTTTTCAAATTGGAAATGACAAGAGGGTATTTATTGGAGCACGACGAGGAACGCTATACAGCCAGACGTAAAAAGATTTACTCGTTTATGCGTATACCTCGGGATTTGGAGCGTTTTATGGTCTATGGTATTATGCAATGTGCCGATTCCTTTCTATACATACACACATTTTTACCGGTACGTTTTGCAATGGCAGTGTGGGGTATGTTGACACGTCCTATTGCCAGCTGTTTGGGTTTGAGAAGGCGTACCCAACGTTTACTAACGCCGGCTGAAATCTGTGATTTATTAAAAGGCTCAATTTGGATTGCTGTTACACTGTTAATGTTGTCAGTCGATACGAACCGAGTTTATCACATAATTAAATCACAATCTATAATTAAGTTGTATTTATTCTACAATATGTTGGAAGTTGGTGATCGTCTGTTATCTGCCTTTGGTCAGGATACTATAGATGCATTATTTTGGACAGCTACGGAACAGAAAACCTCAAAACGTGAACATTTTGGACTTATAACACATATTATCTTCACTCTAATTTATGTGGTGCTGCACAGTTTTCTGATTATGTTTCAGGTGAGTTAAAGAAAGTATTGCTAAACTTAAATTTTTCTTTCCAAATCAAGTAAATTGTATTTCGGTAAGCAAAACGTACCAAACTTTAAAGGGTATCCATATAATGTCTCCTCCAAGCCTATGTCAGGATGTTGCTTGATATGCAACGTGGTGTTTCCTTCTGGGATACATTAATACCCCTCAGGTACCAAGAAAATGTTCCGATGATTCATTCTTATCATCATAGGATACATGTTGGGTCCGAAACAACTCTCATTCTGAATTAGAGTGTTATGAGTTTACAATGCCCTATTAAAAGACTGGTTACCAACCTCAGGATATTTGTGGATAGTTTGAAGCATGATTCAGCTCTCTTTTTATTGTAATTTCCCAACAAATGTTTGGATTGCCGCAAACCGACTTGGTTTGAGAAGCGTCTTTGCCACCCTTTATCTTCACTTTCGTTGAACATGGCGTTCCAAGCATCCGTCCCAATTCCACAGAAGACTTCTGATCCCATCGACACTCCCCTCATCGCGTGCTTGCTTATTGCCGAGAATTTTCACATAATCTGAGACGAAACAGAGAGTCGCCTACATTCGCTATAATACTATCTTTGCTTTAATCTCACAAGAGATAAGCGCTCGAATGACAGCCGGACTCTCAGATTGTATTGCTATGTCTTGTCTTTTGTGTCTCCTACTCAAGATAAATTAAGCACGTCTTTCGTTAGCTATTTCAAATATTTCATTCTGGGACCAAAATCTCCTTCTCCTATTCCTAGGTCCGTTCTTGTTTCATCTGCCTACCACATACTAGTTTTACTTTAAGAAGTATGCAGCTTCCAGGAGACAGTTAAGGTAAAAGCTGTCAGCAAAACGATTCCTTAGGTCTCAAAATCTCCTAATGAATCGAGTCAGACACAAGAACACATTGAGGAAACATACTTATTAATAGGTTTAGCTAAATATGTCATGTACATTTCCCATTCTGTAATATCTGATTTCGGGTGTCTGGCCTCAGACTTCGCGGGTTGTTTGAAAATGTGCGTAAAAACTTGTACAGCTATCCTTTCCGAAGGCTTGTAGCTTTCTGCCTTTCGGGTTTTAGTTACGCAATTTTGTATTCATAAAGTCTCCCAGAGGAAAATATGCATCACAAAGAGGTCAACTAGTCTAATATTCGACATGTCATTCAAGGCGGTGAAATTTGATTATCTCAAAGTGATTAAGGTTTTGCATTCATTCACTAAAAGGGAAAAATCCCTATACAAATGTATTTGGACAATAGAGCGTATTTATATATAAGCCGGTGTTAAAAAATTCAGTACTTTAGTACTTTTTTAGTACTTATCCTTTTCAAAAAAGTACTCTCAGTACTTTTTTATTACATATTTTACAGTTTGCGCTTTGCAACTATTAATGGGTTAGCAACATGTTCAACATAATGCTAAAGGTAGAATTAGCCTTAAGCCCCGGTTAACCCAACGTCCATGCAAAGTACGTTCGTTTTTAGAATACGAAAAGCAATCAGAACTCTTGCCGAGTCGTAATGCAATTTCGGTAAGTATTTAATTTGCTCTACATATGCTAAAATGAACGTACATTCCGTTACGTATCGTCGACATTTGACTAAACGGGGCTTTCACATTTCAAATCAACTGTTTTTGTTTTGTATATGAGAAACATGTATAAGTCGTTAGTTTTTCTATTCCATTCCGTACGTGTATTAAGAATGAATAAATGTTTTTTATAAAAGTACCATTTGATGCAAAAAAGTACTCTTTCAGTCATAGTCCAGTACCGTTTAAAAATTTCTATTTTGCAACACTGATCTAAGCGTTCTGGACTTCAGAGATTTGAGAATATCGGAAGGTATCTTGATGAGAAAAGAGGGGAAATTTTAGAACATATTCTTTGGGAATATTTTCCCTCTGGAAACGGGATTTCTTCGATACATATATTTTACCGAATTCAGAATCTTCAAAATATTTACATTTTCTGTTAAAATTAATAATTTCTAATACAAATAAATGCAAACAAATTCTAACTCTGATTAATAAATTATTTTCAGGCCACCACTTTAAATGTTGCTGTAAACTCTAGTAATAAAGGACTTCTAACAATTATGATATCGAATAATTTTGTTGAACTAAAGGGCTCCGTTTTTAAGAAATTCGATAAAAACAATTTGTTTCAATTAACATGCAGTGATGTTCGCGAAAGATTTCATCTCTCCGTGTTACTGTTTATAGTGATGATACAAACTATGAAAGAATTCGATTGGAGCATAACACAATTCTGTGTAATGTTACCCGATTGCTTTTCGGTTTTATTAACGGAAATACTTATTGATTGGATAAAACATGCATTTATAACAAGGTTTAATGAATTACCTGAATACATTTACCGGGAATATACAACAAGTCTGGCCTACGATATGACACAAACGAGACAAAAGCATGCTTTTTCGGATCACTCTGATTTGGTTGCGAGACGTATGGGTTTTATACCATTTCCCTTGGCTGTTGTCTTGATAAAAGCTATTTATTCCGCTGTGCCATTTAATAACTTGGGAGCTTGGATGTTGTTTTTATTAGCTTATGTATTTGCTTTGGGCTTAAGAATATGCCTGACTATCTGTGCTTTGGGCAAGGCCTGTAAATTAATGAAAGAACACCAGGATGAAAAATGTAATTCATCAACTCCCAGTTCCATGACAAATGTGCCACCAATAGGTACAAATACCAATTCAGCTACCATGGGTATGCCAGGTGTTGCCAATTTACCGAGTTCCCCAGTGCTTAACAAACATAATCGCTCTGATATGGCTACATCGCCAACTCATCCTTCGTCGGCTTACGATACTAGTTGTGGTAGTTCTAGTTTATCACAAAGTTACATTTTGCAAAGATCGATAACAACTGACTTGACAGCGAAAGAAATGCTAAATTTATCTGCAGCAACTTCAACGCCTAAACAGATTAGTAAAACATCATCAAATAGCTCTTGCAATAGCGCACCTGGTGTTTTAAATAAATCTGTGCGTACAGCGGCTTCTGCTTCCTCTTCCAATACTAACACTTCGGCCACTAATTTAACCCATAAGGAAATGGATTTGGATGTGAAAAGTTCCTTAGAACTGGGAGCCACAGCATTATTTTCAAACAGCGATGTAGACCTGGATGATGTGTGTCTAAATGAACATATTTTAGAGCCAAATAACATTTCGCCAACAGCTGGCTTTGTAGAAGAGGCTTTAGCTAAAAGTGAACCTGATTTACAGCAAAGCTCCAATGTCACAAAATCAGCGCCCAACAGCAATAGTCCTAAGTCAGCAACAAATGCTGGGCAAACTAAACTGGTACGGCGTACACACAAAAGATCTGAGTCGGAACCAAGTATGCAAAGCATTGTTGGTTCATCAGATTCCAGCGAACCACAAACGTAGTTAAACTTGTGTACACGCTTCAAGAATTGTTTTCTTTCTTTCTTATGTTTCTACAAGTTAAAGACAATACATACAATATATAAATAGTTATTATTATTTTCTAAAACTATAAATTTTTAGCTTAATTTGTTATTTATGTTAATGGTGTTAATCACGGCGTATTCGTATTATAAAGCCTTTGGTTTTATTTAACTTTAAAGGCTATACTCCCTGATTCCTAATAATTTTTATTAGTTTTTAAATTTAATTCATCGTTTAAGTCAACTACACATGAACATTTTTTGAACTCGTCATTGGTAAGGGACTACAATGTGACTTGAAATTTAAAATATTAGTTTTCTTTTCATATTCATGGCACAAGATTGAAAAATTAAATTCAAATATAAAAACAGTTTCGATTTCTTTTAATTCGTGATTTATACCATTCGAAGTCTAAAATAATAAACGAATTAATCTAATTTTTTAACATTTTAATTAAGAATTCGGTAATTATTCTCATCCATATTTTTTTTTTAAATTGCTTAAGTATTCTTATAAGGTATTCCTATTCCATTATTATATGCTGTTCCATTGCAAAGAAAGTTTTTAGTCTGTCCTATAAAGGAAAAGTTCTATATTCAACTGAAAACTGTGATTGCGGGTATATTACATTGGTAATAGATGACTGTCCGGATGGCGTTAGAACGGCGATATGGAACTGCAAAAATCAATGTAGCCATACGGAATTTAAACAATCGAGAATGACAAACTGTTTATATTTTATAACATACACAGATCTATGTTGACAAATGCCAGCAACAGCAAAGATTTCGAAATAGATTCCATAGATTTAGCAGGAAGTGGACATCATTATTTGCTTATTGAAGTCACAGAAATCATAAGTACATCTGGTGACATATGCAGCAAAGATACGAATTTGACTTACCATTTTATAGTATGCGCCTTCCACTTATAATTCAGATTAATGAAACCACCTTCAAGCTTTTCTCAATTTCCTCAAAAACCAACCATCTGTACTAATAATTTTGTCTGAATACTTGGTCAGTTATGTTTTTGTCTGCTCAATGTCGGCTTTCAATGCTATTTCATTGGGTCTTGCATATATACATACGTGTTAGCATGTGCTCGTACCCAAATTTTCCAACTCAAACTCACAAGTGATTGATCAAGGATTTCGAAAATAAAAACCATTATAGTGATGTATAGCATAGATGACAGCGTACTTACTTGCTTCGCACAACCCTTTTTAAAATTTTTTGCTCAATTTTGTCGTGCTTTCTGTTTAAACATTTAAAACTGAATTTTCAGGCAGAAATCTTCTGAAACATATTTTTTTTTTAATTTTTTTTGCCTTTTCATACAAAAAATTATTAACAATGCTGTTGGCATGTGTATATAGTTTTTTTTTTTAAATTACATACAAATGTTTTGTTAATAATGAACACATCACAAAAATGTTCTTAAAACGTATTTTAAAATCACAAAAAGAGACTTTGCTTGGCTAATATTAAAAATTTTTTTCTTCTTTTTAATCTTTTCTTTCATCATCTTTTTACTTTTTAAAGGTTAAAAAGAATATGCATTTTAAAACCATCCTTAAATATATGCCACTCATGACATATTGTCCACAAGTTTTGAATTCCACTTTTTTTTTAATTCTTATTTAAGATTTTCAAATACAATTACAATTCGATAAAAAATGTTCCTTTAAGTTTTTTTTTTTGTTATTTTAATTAATTTATTTTTTTTAATACAAACCTATTAAAGCATTTTATTTTTTATATGCTTACATACATAACAATTCGCGTTGCCTTAAATAAATTGTAAAATTAATCGAAAGAATTCATAAAAATCATAAAGAAAAACTATTTCAATATTATTAATTAGTATATTTACTTATAGTATGTTTATAATAAATAAATATTAGCAAATATTTAACAAATAAAATTACCATTAAAATATATTTTTTTATTTCGTGCACGTAATTTAAATTACATTTTTTCCCAGTCCTAATTGAACGTATTATTCAAATGCACATTCTAAATTTGGGAAAATTTATTGTTTTTTTTATACATTTAATATTAATTAATAAAGAATACATGTTATTATAATAATTAAATAATAAAATCGTTTTTCTTTTTGTAGTTGAGAATCAATATTGAAAATTTGCTTTTTGTTAGGAAGTGTATCGAGTATGTATACACTAAAGGTTGTTCAATTTTATTTGTCTGGAGTTATTGGAATTTTTTGTTTGAAAGTACCTATTAAGGGCTCTTCTAACAGGGACTTCCGAACTTTTACAGTTGATAATGGCCATTTTATTGAAACTACACTGAAGTTTAGGCAATCGTTAGTCATTATTTCAGATATTTAATATAGGTTATTTAATGAAGAAGTCACCGTAGAGGTTACAATCCTCCTATCTCGCCTTACGAGAACAGGTTTTATCTTTCATTTTGCCAGAATTGTTTATACGATAAAAACTCTTATCGATTGAAAAATGATTAGTAGATTAGTATTGTTTAATAGGTTCATCTAACAGGGACTTGCGAATTTCGACGATTAATAACGGCCACCTTGTTGAAGCTACCAGAGATCAGTAATGAGTATTCAAAAAAATGAGTTGAATCGAATCATACTCATAATTTCTGATACTTATACGTATTCATACTTATTTTAATATTATGCCCCTAAAATGTTTCTTTCTGTCAGATTTTAGGATTGCCAAAGTTTGAGCACAATTGGAAGATGTTAACCCGTGCCACTGGGGCCTCAAAGTTTTGAAAATCTTTTTTTAATAACAGACTCTGAATCCCTGGACTTCTACTTAAAATATAACAATACATTTTTAAACTAGTTTGGTTTTACCTGCTTGGGGTTGCCAGTTATACAGTATGTGGGTCTAAAATTAACGGTATATCATAGCAAAGATATTTAAATGAAATGAGATTCCAAAGTACAAGTATTTGTCCATAATAACCAATAATAATACAAATAACGCATCTTCGCTCTCAGGGGTACCTAGTCACGTTTTTAGGGACATTGGCTCTATTTTTTCGATTTCAGTACTAGTTGCGTATTTATTGTGTAGAATATAAAATATTATAAACAGTATGGCCTTTAATTTGATGTATGACACGGGCAAATAGCTTTAGCGGTTCCAGAGATATGGATCGCCGATGTCGCAAAACTGCCAAAAAAATCAAGATTTTCAAAACTTTGAGGCCCCAGTGGTACGGGTTAACATCTTCCAATTGTGCTCAAACTTTGGCTATCCTAAAATCTGACAGAAAGAAACATTTTAGGGGGGTGCCCCCAAAAAAATTCTGATATTTTTTTTTTAGCCTATGAGATAAAACCGCCCTAATATTCATACTACGCATATTCAAAGTTTGAAGTACTCATCATATTCATACTTAACAACACATATGATGTTGTTGATTTCGACTCTCCATGACTCAACATTTACAAGAATCACAAAATAAGTATGATTTGCGTACGCACTGAATACTGCAATACTCACTAGAAGGTTGTGTGTTTGCTCTGCCTGCTGCTCTGTCTTTTTTGCTTATGTGTCATTTTTTTTTTGCAACAACAACAAAGACTGTAAATTTTGATGAATGATTCGAGTCACTCGTGTCACTCGAATCATTTATAAGTATTGTAAGTATTTTTTTTAAGTTATGAATCTAAATGTGTAGGCTTATGAATCAAACATATTTCGAATGGTATGAGTTTGATGTCAAGGTTGTACTCATACTCATTGTACTCATACTTATAAATCAGCTTTGTAGTGAGTACGAATGAATCAGAGTAGTTAAATTTCAATATTGTTGACTCACTCATATTCAAAATTTCATAAGTGCTTATAAGTAGCGAAAAAACGATTCATTGCTGATGTCTGGAAGCTACATCAGTCCAATTAGTTGACATTTATTAAGTCTGTTTTGCTAAATCAGCAAACTTATGTATGGTAACTGACAATAATTTTCATCAAAAATCATCTTTAGCGATGAGGTTCTATCTGGATAAACAAAAAAACTCAATTTTCGAATTTGAGTGAAACTAATCCACATCCGATCCATCCCCAACAAGTCAGTGTTTGGTGTTGATTTTGGACTGACAGTGTCATCGGTCCACATTTCTTTGAGAAAGACATTGATCAGGACATTACTGTCAATATAATCACATCACAATACAAGCCGATGATTACCAACTTCTTTTGGCCTGAATTGAAAGGTCTGAACACCAACGGCATATGCTTTTAAAAACTTCGTCGCTACGTTCCACACAGCTCATGTAATTTTAAATATTTTACTTAAGTTATTTGAGGATGTGGTCATCTCACGTGGCCAGATGTGTGATTTGATTTCATTTGATTTTACCATGGGTGTTGTTAAATTGTAACGACTGATGAGATCAGGATCATCTCAAAGCCATGCACAAATATTCTTATCTTTATGGATTATAAAATATCTTAAAGTCATCGGATAGATTGTAATCATCCTAGAAAATAAGAATATCGTTCAAGAAAAGGAAAAAAAATTAAAAGAGTTGGAGATAAAGAGAATATGTAATGTAAGATGAAACTAAAAGACTAGGAGAACAGACCAGCTACGCGAATATTAAAGTACTCCCCTTAGCTAGCCAAAACCCATTACATAAGAGAGCCTGAATGTAAGCTCTTGACAGAGATCTTAAACCACCGAACTGTACCGTGCCAAGGTTATTTAACCTTTACCTAATAAGGACTGGAGGGCAGAAGATGTGCTCTATAATCTCCCTTCAAGAGTCCGACTGGAATCCATCATAGAATCCTAACCAATTTCACGCTTAATTTATCCATTCCTAGTAGAATGCCAGTTCTATTATCGTTGATAGAAGGCCAAACGCTTCTAAGCATCCAACATATTCCCAGAATGTGAACCTAATTCAGCACGAGCATCCGCCTTCTCATTCCCAGGCATAGCTCTACGTCACGGAAGCCAACAGAAATTGATTCGACTTGTTTTAAGACAGTCCTTACAGGCAGGAAATAGTCGTGACACTCCAGATCGACAAAATCGTCCTCAAGACTGCCTGAATGTTAACTAAGCTCATGTAAGGATCCGCATTAGAAGAAGATAACCCAGGTACGGCCTCAGGGGCTTTCAAAATACCAAATATTTCCGCTTAAAAGAGGCTACAGTTACCCAAATCACCCTCAAGACTGCCTGAATGTTAATTAAGCTCCCATAAGGATCCGCAATTGAACAGAATGAACCAGCTACGGCCTCAGGGACCTTCCAAATACTAAATATCTCCGCTGGAAGGCGCCTACGGTGCTTCTAAAATACTTCAGTCCCAGTACCCTCGGTCAGTGGTATGATCAAAAAGTCTTATTTTCTCCTCTTGAGAAGAAAACGTTCAGATTCACCGTTATTTCGAACATTATTTTAAGCAGACCAATTCCCTCAGACACATGCGTTGTGCAACGCTTGACATACATGTCAGGTCAATATTGTAAATTGCTTGCATTCGAAGAGATTGTAAATGACAACCAACATTTCAAAATTTCACTTGCCGCGCAACTATGATTTGCCACCTGGTAGTGGAAATGAACTGAACATTTTTGTATGAATTCCGTATAATAGGGTCCAGTGAAATGAAAATAATCGGAGTGATTTGAAAGATCAAATTTTTTCACTCCAGAATGTTGGGTGGTGTTAAATGAATAAAATAACATAGCTTTGCATATATACATACATAAATATACAGACATTTTATTATATGTATTATTAATATAGACAAAAATTATATTATCATAGTGCAGTTTGCCCAAAGTCGAATGCTTTTCAATGCAAAGTCGCACTCATTCTACTGCTTTTGAAAGATGAATGAGCAGCTGTTAGCGAAATTTGTCTCGGTACAAATATAAACCTTTGTCGGCCAACTCTTTCAATATTTCCTGTTTCTCCTTTTCATATAAGATCGCCATGAATCTTCTACGATGCTGAAATAAAAAACGATACCAAAAAAAAAATTAATGAAATTCCGTATGTACATGCTTGTAACTCTAATACCATCAATATAATGTTTCCAGCACAAAATAATTCATTTTTGATGGGTCCTATATATACTTCAATTCCAACAGGCTTGCGGCCGCTATTGCCGAGTTTAGCATGGTATATCTTTTTGTCTCTGAAATTAATAGAAAGCTTTTATCAATAATCAGTTCATATCATCATCAAATTATTCATATTTCGTTACTTACAAATGCTGGGCTGAATCTAAAGTTTTCATATTTATTGAGAACTATTTCTAAAAATTATCGTATAGAAAATAAAATGAGTTTACAAATGTAGATTCCTTTGTTTCAAATTATTTCAAATGTATGAATCGCTATGGCCTTGTGTATGTATATTAGCCTACTCTTGGATAATCAGACAGATGAAAGAGGGTTTTAAACTGCCGCAAAAATTCTCATAAGATGGCTGAGCAGTACAATATTCACATAATTATGGGTCATAGTGGGTCTTGATGATATTTCGGGAGTCTGCTGAGCACATATGTGCACAATCTCCGAACTTTAGGGCAAACCCTCCAAATTCAAAGTATCATCAAGAACCTGAAAGTTTACGATTGTCAATGTGGTTATAAATTCAGTTTATCCCGCATGGTTAACTTCAGAATTAGACAATATAACGAAGTAAAACGCACGGACAATCTGCTAAAGCTTCTGAGCAGCACATTTTGTGTCTTTCCTGGAGTCATAAGTGGACATTCTGTTCGTGCATTCATGCAAAACATATTGGACTTGGTCAATGACTTTTGCCAGAGTAGTAGAAATGAAAAGGAAAGCACCAGGTCCTTTATCATGCAGATGATTTAATCAATGTGACATCCAATGGGTTTCTTATAAGCTCCGTATAGTTCCACGATTAGAGAGAATATGTCAATGTATTATCAAATCGGGTCTCATATACCTACAGACGGTTTGGTTAAAATTCCACATCGACTATATTCCCAATACTTTTAGACTGGAACATGGGGCCGATTCAATCTGGCTTGGTTTTCGTTTACATACCTAATTAGTCTTTAAAACCCTTACGTCAGGATTACGACCTAGTTTCTCACACAACTTATACTGTGTGTGTTAATTGTTACACGAAAGGCGAGACCTACAGTTTAAAGTCGACTCCGAACGACAGATTTTTGAGAAACTTTTCATGGCAGTTTTATTTACTCTCAGAGTTTTTGTCAGAAATCTGCTGAGAGGAAGTCGCCGAAGAAATATTTTTTCATACTTCGTTTTGCTGGAAATGTCTGGGGTTTGGAACCGTGGCCTCACGTCTAATAAGCCAACATACTACGGACTACGGCGACTTCATTTAACGCTTTCTTCAATTCGATCGATAGCTCTGAAACGTGTCAGACCCGATATTTAAAAATTAAAATATTTAAACTTTTCTAGTGGGTTACTACGTTAGTTGGGCTTTTTGGTTTCAATTTCATACTGGAATGATTTTGCTTTTTAATGCTGAAGTAGCATGTATAAGGTCTTTGTTAAGCGCTTACGATCTTTAAATAAAAATAAAACAAAATATATGTATGTGTGAGATATCTTCGAATTTTTTTTTCGTTTGAAAGAATTTATGTAAAGGATATACCATAAGAGTTCAAATGTCTGCAACAGTTTCTCTGGGAGAAACGCAGAGGAAATGTCAAATTTCCATGAATCTGGCGCATTAATCATGCTGAATTTATAGGACTGTAGGTCCCGCAACTCATGTATAAAATAAACACACACAACATACAAAAGTGGCGTGAGAAACTAGGTCGTATTCTTGACTAAAGGGTTGTAATGAACAATAATATATGTTATGTATGTGTAGGTAGTCGCAGTAGTCTAGTAGGTAGTGTGTTGGCTTATTATATGTGAGGCCACGGTTCAAACCCCAGGTCAAACATCTCCAGCAAAACGAAATATGAACAATTATTTCTTTGGTGACTTCCACTCAGCAGATGTCTGGCATAAACTCTGGGAGTAAATAAAACTCCCATGAAAAGTTTCTCAAAAATCTGTCGTTCGGAGTCGACTTTAAACTGTAGGTCCCGCCACTCATGTATAAAATTAACGCACACATCATAAGTGGTATGAGTAGCTAGGTCGTAATCCTGCCTTAAGGCTTGAAATGACAAATTATGTATGTATGTATGGATTATGTTGGCTGGTTTGTGGCTTATTCGCATACATCTGTGAGTTAAGTTAGCGCCACAATATAACATCTACCAGGATTAAATCGCACGACTTCACCGGCCAGTTCACAATGACTTCTCGTTAGATGAGCACGCCCTCAAATCGCCTGTGCGGAATATCCAATTCTGTTAAATCAACTTGTCGTTGTTGTCAAAAACAATTCGAGCCAAAAGAATTTGGTTATCATCGATCCATAAAGCATGCCATTGGCAGTGATGACGTGGCCAACATCGTTATCAAAGAAATATGGATCGATGTCGCCGCCAGCCCAAAATCCACAAACTGCTACAAAGCCCATTCAGTGAAAACTCGTCGTTGTCTAGGGTAGTGAATGGTGATTTGGCAAAACAGGCTGAATAAATCACGACCAATTTGGCAGATGTACCTTCAACAAGATGGCTGTTATTATCTATCAAAGTCTAGAAGTCCTTCTTAAGCATAATCACGTACATATTAAAAAATCACTGGTTTATCTACTACTAATGATTCTTCAATCGGTAAGAGTATGGATCATACAAACGAGCCTGGCACAACGAAAGACAGAATCTGTTCTCATAAGGCGAAAACAGAAGTGAGTAACTCTAAATATTCCAGTAGATAGGAGCTATGTAACCCCAACACAGTCTATTATATTTGAAATAATGACTGGCGATCGCCTAAGGCCATGAGAATTGTAAATTCATTGTCCAAAATGATAGCAAATATTTGGTGACCTAAGCAGAGTAAGGGAGTAGGGAAAAATAATCCTGTCTTAGAGACCTATAAGCTATGATGTTCAAATATTCCTGATTAAGAGAATAATGAGTGGGTTGTTTTCTTTGGTGTGGTTCGTATTTTTATTATTAAATATTCCAAATCAAAATTATTACTCTTCCTCGGTATGAGCTTCGACTGTATATTGTAGGACTTCTTCTTCTTTGTATTTCAAAGAACCTTCAATTTTATAAAAGCCGGGACGTAAAAATTTCTGAAATTTACTCGAGTCCAAAGGATAGTCATGTACTTCATAGGTTTCCTTTGTTACAGGACATTTATCGGGATCAGGAGCATTGGCGTAATTTTTTAAAGTCTCGTAGAAATATTTTTTATATTGATTAGCCATGATTTGACAAACGCCTTGATTGGCTATGCCAACAACCTTTTTATATTCGCCATCTTTTTCGTCAGCGTGTAATACATCAACATCGATCTAAAGAAAGAATGTAAAATGGAGATTAAGACAAACAATTATAAAAATTTTCCAAAAACTCACCATATACTCATCATCCAAATCTTCCAATTGATCAACGACACCATTTATTTTGACCTCTTCTTCGCCGACTTTATCAAAACTCAAATCCGTCTTTAAAAAATGTTCAGCATCTTTGATTTTATCCAGTTTATCCAAAACCAATTTCAATTTCTTTTTCTCCTCCTCCTCTTTAGCGGAGGAATAGGAAGCTAATGCAAACACTAGCAAGCATGTACAACAAATAGTAGACAGTTTGAAATCCATGTCTGATGCGACTGAGACTTCCAATCGTATACACAAATATTTTTACTTAGTTTCGGTTGTTTTTATAATAAAAATGTCGATCATGTGCAAACTATCAGATTGAAATTTACATGAAACGGATGTACAATAAAGTGTTCATTATTTTTTTAATTATTATTTACGTGGTGGTGTATCATTTCGCACAATGATAATAATACTCTTCATTATTTGATTTGATTGAATTAATTTCTAAATTTTTATTTGTGATGTAATTTGACATAATAAAAGTGTTAAATTGTTGGTTATTTACTTCAACTGTAGATTTATTGTAATTTTGTAAATACTTTATCTCCAGGAAGTTGTAATAAAAATGTACATATACATATGAACTATACTTACATAGTTGGCTATTATAACCCCCTGTCAGAACTACGATTTAGCTTCTCACACCACCAATGTTGTGTGAGTTAGGCTGCCTTCCAAAATGTATCAATACAAAGTTTATATGCAGTTCTACTACTGTATATAAACTTTGTAGATATGCAAAGTAACCAAACAATGCATCAACTATAAATCCGATGCCTGATTGCTTTTTGACTGCTTTAAAAATACACATTGACACCATTTTGAAATAGAATACATTGTAATCATTCTGTACAGCGACTTTATGAAACACTATACTTTGTTCAAACACAAAGCAACTAACATTTTGGAAGGCAGCCTTAATTTTATCCATAAGTGGAGTAACCTACAATTTAATGTCGGCTGCGGACAACAGTTTTGAGAAACTTTTTGGTATTTATTCTCAGAATTTTTACCAGGAGACTGCTGAAAGTAAAAAAAAAGAAATATTTTTTCTCTGATGATTCCAAGCTCCTTTTTGTCCTGCATTTCCCACGAGAGTGCTTGTCGGCCCTATGAATCCTAGTGAATGTCTTGTCCCTGCTATTTAAGGGGGCTGTGGTCTGTATAGCTGCACTTCTGTTTTATAATATTCAAATAAATTTGTGTGTGGCCTTAAAAAGCATACTTGTATTAGAAATTTTAATTCCTATTAATTTTAATGTTCCTAAAATGTTTTTTTAAGTCAAACATTACATAAAATACATACATAATTGGTCATTACAACCCTTCAGTCAGGATTACGACCCAGTTTCTCACACCACTTATGTTGTGTGTGTTCATTTTATACATGGGTGGTGGGAACGACAGATTTTTGAGAAACTTTTCGTGGCAACTTTATTTACTCTCAGAGTTTTTGTCAGAAATCTGTTGAGAGAAGGTCGCCGAAGAAATACTTTTTGTATTTTGTTTTTGCTGTCTGGCTTGGGGCTCGAACCCAGGCTTTACTAGACTACAGCGACTCCAAGTCAAACATTCCTTTGATTTATTCGAAACGGTGTTATGGTCGAGCGATTTGAAGGCATGGTCATCTCCCGTGGAGCTAATATGAATTGTCCACAAGATCATGCGATTTTCTTAAGTCTTCAAAGCGAACGTAACCTACGCCGTCTTTCAAATTTAGATTGATTTGTGTGTTAGAATAATGGAAAATTTGATTTCGGGTGCGCTCCATCCAGTAAAGCCGTAGCGTAACCTTTGAATGATGTTATATTCCACACATAATTGCATCAATATTGATCATACGATTTATTGTACTCCCCTCATAAGTTAAGAAGGATGCCTATAATATCTGTTCCAAGCCTAATACCCTGGCAAACTCTAGAACACTGCCCCAGTAGTTGGGATGCATTAATGCCTCACAGGTTCCAAGAATGTGTTGCAATGATTCATACTTATCATTACAAATTCTCTATGTTAAGTTCAAGACAACTTACATTACGAACAAGTGTACTCTAAGTCTACAGTAGCCTATCAGAAGATCGGTTATCAACCTCTTCAACAGCACTTTCAAACGAATAAAAAAAATCTATAATATCTCACACCCACTTAACTGAAGATCCTATATTAGATTTCAATCCGCTCATAATTGCAATAATTGATTATCATGTTTAATTATGTTCGTAATTAACTTCAAATTAAAACAACAAACAACACTAATTAAACTACGCATTGTGAATTGTAAACCATTTAAACTTACCTACACATACATATACTATAAATATGCATTACATGGAATTATAAATTCATATTCATTGTTCATATGTATGCATTTGTTCATACATACATACATATTGTTGTATATTGTACTCTGTTAATCTGCTTATTGTGCGTGTAAGTATGTATGCAAATGTTATAAATTTCATGTGATAATAGTGAATGCATGGGATTTACATATGTAATCAAGTGCTTTTTGTAAAAAAAAAGAAAAAAACAAAATTCAGTGACCATTTAAATATTCTGCCCTCCCAAATTCAAAATGTCAAGCGATTAATTATATTTATTCCAAAGATAGGGTGCCCTGGTAGTCTAGTGGGTAGTGTGCTAGACTATTAGCGTGAGTGTCGTGTGCTCGATTCCCACCAGAAACTCTGATCTGTAACACTACACCGAGCATATGGGCAATTTACTCTGCTCGTATATAATTAGAATATAATTTGTAATTGTATTGTAATTAATAAATAAATAAATAATATTCCAATGATAATTGGAGTAAATGATGTTTTGTTTCCTTAAATATTGGTAAGTGAGTGTGTAGATAGGCCATCTAAAACCAATTAGTAAAAAAAATTAATAATTTAATTTAAACTATTATAACTGCACTCAATTGGTTGTCAATATAATATAAGATGTAGTAGAAAGAAATCCATTACTTTCGTTTGAAATTCAAAACTTTAAAATTATGCTTCGATTTTTTTTATTAACAAAACTATTCGCTGTAGACATGAGCAGGTGGTGTCATTTTAATGAATAGTAACATTAGTTTAATAGTAGTCGCCATAGTCTAGTAGGTAGTGTGTTGGCTTATTAGACGTAAAGCCAGGGTTCGAGCCCCAGGCCGGATATCAAAACAAAATACAAAAAGTATTTCTTCGGCGACTTCCTCTCAGCAGATTTCTGGCAAAAACTCTGTGAGTAAAAAAAATTGCCATGAAAAGTTTCTCAAAAATCTGTCGTCACTCATGTATAAAATTAACGCACACAGCATGAGTGGTGCTAGAAACTAGGTCGTAATCCTGACTGAAGGGTTGTAATGACCAATTATTTATGTATGTATGTATGAACATTAGTTTAATAACTGGAAATACTAGCTTAAAGAGTTAACTCAAACGAGACTTCGAGAAAGTGTATCTAATCTGTCAACCATACGAAGGTTGGTAAAAAATTTAAAGAAATTGTTTCGTTTATGGACAGTAAAATTCAGGCGGTCGGGCCTGAAAACATGTAAAAACCAAATCGGCATCGTTCTCAATAAGTTCTAATTTCACGCAGCGATATGCAGTGAATTTTGGCAAAAGACCTTTACGCATGAAAAACTCAGCTTGATCTTCTCGAGCCAACAGACAATAGAAAGCATGGGAGTAAAGTGAAGGCACTTCACTTCTTTCACCTACTCTGATGCAGCACTTTTCCATTTGAATTGCTTAGTGGATACCAAAAATTTTCGAATTTGGTGCTCAAAAAATCTTCAAGCAATCCATGATTAACAAATGTACCCACAATGAACAAATGTCTGGTCGTACGGTTTGATTTACTACTTTACAGGTGACACCGAAATTGTACTGACTGTGAACGACATTTATTACAGGAGTTGTTGGAGCCTTTATTGTATCTGTATGATATGTGATTTCTGTAGGACGATACCACCTATCACACCACATCTACAGTAATCGATTTATAGAAGAAACGATTTTCGGAAGAAATTATCACAAGCAAGCAATTCTGATGTGAATTCGCCACTAAGTTCATAAGATTAAAACACAGAATAGAATTAAAAATAAGGTGGATGTGTCTTTTTACCATGCAAGGGGTAATACCAGGATATTTCTTTGATTGAATTCAGAAATAGCTTTCACCATATCCTGCGACCACAATTGTTTCTCTTGCTAATATCCGCAAAACTGCTGCAAGGGTGTCTGGATTCTGGTAAGCCTTTCAAGATTTCTAGTTCTACGCTACCATGAATACGAAGTCGAAACCAAATCTTTCGGATGTTAAATTGAGGTTGATCAAAATTTTTCTTATCTTAAGTCCACATAGTCACTCGATCGTGTTAAGAAGGGATTATTTTGACATGACATTAAAATTTAAGTGTAAAACTTATTTAACCATAAAAAAATAAAGCAATTACTTTATTAAACTCTTTGAAATATTTACAAAATACGTGTGGTCGTAGGCAAGCATAAAAAACGATAAACAATTGCAATTAAATAAACCCACGTGCTAAAATGTATCTCGCACTTGCATTCAAATGCATGAAGCGAAATCGAAAGTCAAGTGAAAAAAATTTGTTTCAAATAAATCACAGGATAAATGGTAGATTCAGAGAACAACAACTGCAAAACCACCTCCATATGTGCGAACGATATTGCAGACACAAACCAAAAGTGTAAAGGCTAAATAAAATATTAAAACCCACACGCACACTTACAAATCCTCACACTCTCTCTTTCGCCACATAGGCAGATGCGCTCGTATGCGCCAAACACACAACATGCATAATTGTTTAGTATTCCGAGAATAAAGGAAACAATGAAAAATAAAACAAAACATAAAGTAAAATGGAGTGCAATTTTGGGGACATTTTTCCGTATACATACCAATAGAGAGAGAGAGAGAGAGAGAGAGCCAGAATGAGAAAAGAGCGCAAAGAGTTGAGGCGAGTAGGAGTGTTATTAATCTCGTCTAATGCTACTGAATTGTTGCAGTGAAGTGCAAAATCAAAAATAACTGGAGGTGTTTAAATGTCGAAATAATTGTTAATGGTTTTCCATATATTCTCTGTCTGTGGTTTTTTTCTGGTGGTTTAATGTGAACAGCATGAACTTAATTATGAAAATATTATTTAATTGATTTATAATTGGCCATTGATTGCATTATTTTCATACTTTAGTTGGAATATTAAAATAATTGTCAACTTTTTGTTTGGGACGTAAAAAATTGAATTTTCGCTTCAGTTTAATATCGCAAAATAATATGCAACTACAGCAAGCGGATTTTATGGGAATTAAAATTATAATTTCTGTAATAAATGGTGATCTGATAAATTTTAAATAATATAAAATAAAAAAGAAAAAATTATATAATAAATAAATTATTTGAAAGAAAAAAGAGCAATCCAGGTTCGAATCTGGGCGAAGTGGAAAAAACATTAACATCATGGTTTCAGAATTTCAAGAATTCAAACACTTGCATACCCTAAAAATAATCTATCCACAAAGCCCCTAGATTCCGCCCAGGAAGAATATATTTAACAACGAACATCATAAAGGGGTAGGACAGGTTCACCCCTTGTTAAATTAAAAAGTTCGTTACTACTACATCAAATACATGGTTCTACAGAGCCTTGTTGCTTGTAGGCAATGCTGTATAAACCAATAGGTTATTTTTTGGTACAACCTATACCTACAATCTCTTCCGTTCTAAGACTTACACGAAAACTTAGTTGTTCAGAGCATGCCGATCCAGGAGCCTTTCTCACCCAGTGCTAGAAAATGATAGAGGATGTAAATAGTCTCATCTTGTTCAACGGGAAGTCGCCGTAGGCGATTAGGTAGTGTGTTGTCACCCCAGGACACACATCTCGATCAAAATGAAATATCATTTAATATTTCTGTCATTCGGAGTCGACTTTAAGCTGGGAACTACAGCTTATTATGGATAAAATTGACGCACACAACATAAGTGGTGTGAGAAGCAATCCTGTCTAAAAGGTTCTAATGACCAATTATGTATGTATGTATGTATGTATGTATGTATGTCCTATGGCATTGCATCTTCTATGAAAGTCATTAGTAATCGCACTTTATTTATTAAAATGCTACTCATCTGAGTGCTGTATAAGAAGAAAGGGACACCGATCAACAAACAAATTTTCCTTATGCCTGACTAAGCACTTCGCCGTCACTTACAGTGAGATTCGGCATCACCTAATTAGAATGATCTTCAGGGCTACTGGAATATTAGTAACGATCCAAATTTCATTCCTGTATACCTGGTAATGCCTCAGTGAGTTGGTTTTCCTATAAATTGCAGAATCTTCGGTCTGGAGAATACTTTATTCCTTCCTTAGCGTAAAACTAATTTTCTAATCCCCATCGACTGCCACTGACTACCAACCACGATTTAGATTTGAGACTTCATTCTGAACTCTATTGTCATGGTGAGTACCTATTATTAGCAAACGAAAGCGAATAGCCTACATTACTGTGACATGTACTGCGGGTCTGCTTAATATAGGAGCTTAATAATGTACGTTGCCGTAGTCCAGTTAATAGTGTGTTGGCTTATTAACAAGTCTCAGGGTACCTGGTGTACATTAATATCTGCCAAACAAACAATATTCACTGAAAGCTTACAAACAAATTTCTCAAATTTATAAGTAAAATATAATCATCAAAATCATTTTATGAAAATAAACACCTTGAATTTCGTGGCGCCAGGACATCCGTCAATAATTTTCAAATAGTCAATTAACTTACAATTAATATTTTTTTATTAAAGGTTTACATTTCTAATGCAAACGGCGCCAATGGTTATGTCTACCTTAACATAAGACGTCCTTATTTATGCAAAAAAGTTATACACCCCCTTGGGGGTATAAGATCTCGTGAAAATTAAAAGGCAATACAAGTTAAGAGTATCAAAATTAATTTTTAATTACGCCTGTTTTATATACTCACCACATCCAATTAAAATTCTTATTAAAATCAACAAATAGTTTCTAAGACAATAAATCTCATGTTTATGTAATCATTCATTCATTCATGCATATTAACAGAGTTGCCAGATTATCACATGCCGCAATTAATTTAATGCGAAAGTAGATTTCTGTAGGTGACCAAATATATTCGAAATTAAATCGTTTTTATACGATTTTATTGAGAATTCGAAAAAAAATACAAGGATTCATTTCACATAATTGGTCATTACAACATGTCAGTCAGGATTACGACCTTGGTTCTCACATCACTTATATTGTGTGTGTTATTTTTTTAGACATGAGTGGCGGGACCTACAGTTTAAAGTCAACTTCGAACGACAGATTTTTTGAGAAGCTTTTCATGGCAAAAATTTATTTACTTTCAGAGTTATTGCCAGAAATCTGCTGAGAGTAAGTCGCCGAAGAAATATTTTTTCATATTTCTTTTGTTGAATATGTCATGGCTATTCTCAGAGATACTATTTTCACATTTTTGTTGTTGTGACTATGTTCTCAATTTTTTTTATGCAAAAATATCTCAAATGTTTTCTTTACTGGCTTCCGATTTAACAACCATTTTCATAGTTTTACCGGTTTACACGACTACTGACCATCTTTTTTATATTCCGTTAATCCCATCCACCAGAAGTAATCTTCACATTAATCAGCTCACATTTTTCGTTTTATGTTCATTGTACGAAGTCGACTTAGTCTCGTAAGTAAGTAAGTAAGGCTTATCGTGAGGCCACAATTCAAATCCCAGATCAGACATCTCCAACAGAACAAAATATGAAAAAATATTTCTTTGACTTTCACCAGATTTCTGAAAAAAACTCTGAAAGTAAATAAAATTGCCATGAAAAAGTTTGTCAAAAAATCTCTCGTTCGGAATTGACTTTAAACTGTAAGTGCCGTCACTCCTGTATATAATTAACACACACAACATAGATGGTGTGAGAACCTAGGGCGTAATCCTGACTACAAAGGGCTGTAATAAACAATTATGCACGTATGTATGTACGTATGTTAATTTCCCTGAAAGATAAATAGATTTTAAGACAATCACGAATAATACCTATTGTTGTATTTATTATTAAAACCCTGCATAATTTTGGGTATTTTAAATATAAATTATGGGAATTCAATTTATGCCTGACATAATTGATGTTTACGGTAACAATTGATTTTCGTAGTGAAACACACACATACACACACAATTAGATTACACAATTGGAAAATCCTTTTGAGCAAACAATGATACAGAGCAGTAGGCAGGGTGCGAGCAACAAGCGGAAAAATGTGCGTAGGTCGTTAAAAAGTTTAATAAAAACAAACAAAAGCAAAAATCAAAAAAAAAGAGGCAAAACAACCAACCAACCCACAGAGAGAGAACTAGTTAGACTTACAAGACACACACACACACACTAAGCCATGCATACATGCGGATACAAACTGATTCAGATTTTTCTCCTGTTAATATTCGACTTGCCTTAAATGCAAACACAATGATATTAAGAGTGATACAACTACAAAATATTACTACAGTACGTTTACACACACTCTGACATCATAATACTGTGTGTAGAAAATGGGAGTATTTCTTAGAATGCCTATGAGTCTTTTGAGACTAATTGGAAATTAAAGAATAATACGAACACCAATACATTTAAATTTACATATACTTACGCATATACATACACTATAAGACTTAAATATACAGACTGCAAGCCGACCACATAATGAACAATAAAAGCAAATAAAATACACGGAATACAGAGACAATAATTTTTGTCCTTGGCATTTGCAAAAAAGGTAAATCACCATGAATGGGTCAAAACTCAATAAAAAACAACCACAACAACAATAAGAACCACCACTAACAGCTGTAAAGGAGTATACAATGCATGTAGTATTGGTGGGTATACATAGAGTATCGGTATTCAGGAAATAACTATTTGGCGCCACAGATAATGTAGAGTCAACAAAAATCTCCGGCTAAATAGAAAAACAGTGCAATTGAAAGCCATTATAGGGGGAAGTATTCACTAGAATTTAAGCTTCGCATTTTTAGTGGCATGGCAGGGTGGTAGTTACAAATATAATGGAGGCGATGATTTATTGAATGTTGGATGTTGGATTTTACTTTCAAGATACTGATATAAATAGATCGTAAGAGGATTTGATATTTAAGCGTATTAAGAGCACCATTATTTATCTAATCAATGTTAAAAGGTACACTCGTATAAAATGACCACCAAATGACAATAAGTTACTTGATATTTAAATGAGAATAGAACACTCGAAACATGGTCATCTTTGCTTCATGATGGTCAAGTTTTATTGAGGATTATTAGGTCGATAACAAATAATTGAGAGATAATTAATAATGCTTAGTGTAAGCCATCAGAATACAAATAGTATTTGTACGAATGAAATCTGTACATAAACGGCCGGTGGGTTTATAAGCTTGAAATTAATTTTGTATTATTTTATTATTAAGAGCACTTTGCTATGCAGAAAGTTATTTCAGTGTCATTGTCGTTTCAGATTTGAAACGTGCTTTAATATGCATTATTATCAAATACGTTATTATCAAAATCCTATATACTAGGGATTTACAATACAATTTACAATTTGACAGATGATAACAGTTATCTTGTTGAAGCTACTTCTGTAAATTAGTTGTCAATTACTCGGTCATACACACGCTCATGACTGGTCATTACAACTCTTCAGACAGGATTGCGACCCAGCTTTTCACACCACTTATGGTGTGTGTGTTAATTTAATACATACATGAGTGGCGGGATCTACAGTTCAAAGTCGACTCCGAGCGACAGATTTTTGACAAAACCTTTTTTGTGGCAATTTTACTTGCTATCAGAGTTTTTGCCGGAAATCTGTTGAGAGGAAATTGCCGAAGAAATATTTCCGTCATATTTCGTTTTGTTGACGATGTCTGACCATTTTGACATTTGAACCGTAGGTTGTAATGGCCAATTATGTTGTATTTATGGAGTTGTCGTATTGGATATGGTAGTGGGGAACTTTACTAATTGAGTTCTGTTCATTCTCAAGAAATTGTTATCATTATTGACGTCAAAACGTTACCTGAATAGATTATTTGGTATATACACACAGTTACTAAATTATACACACGGTTAAAAAATTTCAGAAATTTCAGAAATTTCTGAAATTTCTGATAAGCTTGGGTTTCGAATTTCTCCATGACGGGCTTAAGCAATTTCTCGGGTGTTTTATTGAGCACTTTAGACTTGGCCACCTCGACATGCATCCATTAGGAGAGTTCTGTGGTTTCATGGGATTTCTTGGTGGGTGATGGGGCCTCCACAGCTGAAATTTCTGAAATTTGTTAACTTTTGTGGGCTGTGCAGGCCTGTGCAGGGTCACAAAAGTATACGCACGATTAACAAATTTCACAAATATCTGAACCAATGCAAAAAGACCGTCTTAAGATCGAGGAAAGATGTCAGACAATTATAATATATTCTGAAATTTCAGAAATTTTTTAACCAATTTTTTTGTTAACCATTTGTTAAAGTTAACAAATTTCAGTAATTTTTTACCCAAGACCGTCTTAAAATCGAGGAAAGTTATCAGACAATTATAAAGATTTTCAATGAAAACGGATTAGTTAAAAAATTTGTGAAATTTGTTAACCGTTTAGTAACTGTGTGTATATAGAGAGTGGTCTTTTAAGTTGGAAAATCTTAATGAAAATTTTTAATTTTTTTGAGCAAGAGTAAGACTATTTATTGAGCTGATAAATCATTTGCTAAGCTGAAAAACTTAATTAATGAAATTGACATTGAGCAAAGATATAATAAGAGGAAGAGGGAGATACTTTCTGGCAGCACTACATTTATTTTTGTATTGAATCATTTCTTTACTTTGCTACACTTAGGGCCATTATTACAACTTGTAGTTATACTTGGGTTTAGTTAAAGGTAACTTTAGCTAAAGTAAACTTTAAAGTCACCTTTAACTTCCTTCCGTTATTACAATGATAAAATAAGGTTAACTTTTTCAAAAATATGGCAGTGCCGGAGCAATGTCGATAACACTGCTCAAATTAAACAAGTTTTTTTTTGCTGTATATGCTCATTTTGTTTATATTTGAAGTTGTCATATTGAAATTAATATACACTAGGCGACAATTGAAAGTACAAATTTTGACTTGATGTGTTTGATTCTATTTTGCACCCGAATTATTGCAAAAAGAATAAAGCAATGAGTCTAAATTAAATCATTAAACCAAAGAATAAACGATTACCGTTATGTTTCTTAAAAAACACGTGATTGTATTTAAATTTAAAATAAATTTAGTTGATAGTTGGTATCCCAGTGCGACAAATGAAAGTAAAATTTTTGTTAATACTTAAATTATGTCCTATTAAATTCAAAATACGGTAAAAAAATTTTTTTGTGCTTTAAATCAGTGCATTTAGAATTTATTTTATTTTAATTAGGTGTTAATATTACTTTTCAAAAATGCGAAAAAGTGAAGAAATTAGATAGAGAAAATGGTGAAACCTATTCTGCTATTGCAAAAAGGTACAAAATATCTATCAGCGGAGCCCGAAAAATTTTTGAAAAATATAAAGTAACCAAAACATGTAAAACATTGTACGGAGGAGGACGAAAACAATAAATTTCAGCACATGAAGCCCGGTTGAAGAAGCGAAAAATTGCTATTAAACCAGAAAGCTCTGCCCGAGAGCTAAAAGAAGAGCTGAATTTGAACGTCTCGGAAAGAACGATTCAAAGGAAACTGCGATCAATGGGCTTAAAAAATTTAGCTGCAAAAAAGACCTATGATTTCAAAGGCTAATAGAAGAAAACGTCTTGCATTTGCCAAGGAACACGTCACCAAACCAATTTCGTTTTGGGAGCAAATAATTTCGTCCGACGAATCAAAATTTGAATTAAAAAACCCTAAAAAGTGAAAACGTGTTTGGTGCAGACAATCAGATCGGCTCAAACCAAAATTAGTTCAGAATACGGTGAAACATGGTGGGGGTAGTATAATGGTTTGGTTCCGTTTCTCCAATAATGGTGTCGGAAATTTAGTTAAAATCGATGGAAAAATGACAGAAAGTGTTTACGTGGATATCCTGCAGCAAAATTTAACAGAATCTGCAGAGAGATTGGGTTTAGGATCGTTTGTCTTTCAACAGGACAACGATCCTAAACACACTTCGCGTATTGCAAGCTGATTTTTTGAAAGAAATAACATCTTGAAGTTGGATTGGCCGACCCAATCTCCTGATTTAAACCCCATTGAACACCTTTCATATAAACAGTAGAATTAACGCTACGACCTTTTGGGCAGAAATACAGGAACAATGGACAAAAATACCGTCTGAAACACTAACAAATTTGGTTAAGAGCATGCCAGACCGACTCCGTGCTGTCATTAAAAATAAGGGCGGAAACACGGATTATTAATAATACATTTAAATTTTATGGTGCAGTCAATTAAATATTAATATTCAAAATTTTGTACTTTCAATTGGCGTATATGAAATACTTTTAATTTTCCTTAATACAATAAAATTTTAATTTATTCCTTATTTAAATTTTTTAAACTAGTTCTTATACTTTTAATACATTTCTATTTTGCTTCTCAATAAAAATTTTGAAAATATTTCGAGTACTTTTTTATATAGAGCCACATGACGCTGTTGGTTACAAATTTATACTTGCAATTGTCGCCTAGTGTATAATATGGCAAGTTCAGACATAAATTTAACTTTAAAAGTTACCGGTAGGATGATTCTCCATTTAGGTTAACGGTCACTTCTATCATATTGTCCACTTATATAATAATGAAAAACAATTTAACTGCCCGTTAAAATTCTCCCTTCAGTTAACGTTAAAGTTGTAATAATGGCCCTTAGAATATAATTTTATTTATAAACATAGAATAGAATTAATTAATATCGCCAGAAATTTAAGCAGCCGTATAAAAACATTCTTTTGTTTTCCACAATCGCAGATTTATTGTATGGAATTTTTGTTTGTTTTGTTTTTTTTTTTTTTTTTTGGTAGTAAAACTCAGGTGCTTTGGAATAATAATTGAAGGAATTATTATGATTCTAAACCAATATAAAAAAAATTATTAAAGTTTTAAATGCTTTTTTGAAAACAAATTCTTTTCTCAGAATTCCTTCTCTTGCTAATACATTCATTGAAGAAGAAAAAGAAAAAAAGAATGCAAACAGTTCAAATGGTTTTTGTGTCTTCCCAAAAGACCGACAAAATCTTTTATTTTTTTTTATTATACAAGTTCGTAATAAAATGATTTCATTTTCATTTTCCTATTTTTCTATTTTCTGAATGAAAGGAACTACTTTGGCTTTGCATAACAATTTTACGATTATATTGTATGTATGTACATATGCATTTCTCTATTATATATATGTATGTACATATACATACCGATAGAAATATACGTTTAAGTATCTACACCAGTCCTCTTAACTGCTGTTAACTGTTGCAGATTGTCAGAATGAATTTTGAAACGTGAGTTGGGGGGGAAGTGAGGCAGATACGGTTGTGAAATTTTTATGAATGAAATTTAATTCGTTTTACTACGTTCTCATGTCGTTTAAGGAGAAATTGCTGGAGTAAAATTGGAGAAATTCGAACTACGAAATTGTACAAAATAATTAAAGCGCTTGCGCCGGAAAACTTGGCAAAAATATTATGAATGAATTTCGTATAAAAACACATACATATGTACATAAAAATTTATATATAAAAAATTCTATAAGTATTAATACCATGTGGAAAAAAGAGGAAAACGTTAGCACATCACATTAGGCTGTGACATGGTCTTTGTTCAAGGTCGTTTTCGTATACAAGCATATAAAATTTTATGTAAATGGCATAATATTTCTTGCAAAAATACCTTCACATTCAAGCTAAAGAAAGAAAGAAATTCGAAGAAAAAATTTTTCGCATGACCCCATAGAATTCATATGTAAATCGGTCTCTATTTGACTATGAAAGTATTTGAGAAAAAATTCTGTTGATTATGAGTTTATTTGTTTTCATGTATGTATGTGTGTATGTGTATTTAAAAAATGAGAGTGCATTTGTGCTTTTTAAAGAGGATTTATTTAATTTCTCTGGAATTGTATTGCATACACTGGGGCGTCAACTATTTTCCTATGAATCCCTAATGATCTCTTTTTATATGAAAGCGGCAAGCAAATGTTTTATATTTCATTTTAATTGGCTTTAAAATTATTTTATGAACTTAAGGGCCATTATTACAACTTGCCGTTAAACTTGGGTTTAGTTAAAGGTACCTTTAGCTAAAGGGAACTTCGTTATTAAAACTTACAAATAAAATAAAGTTAACTTTTTCAAAAATATGGCAGTGCAGGAGCAATGTCGATAAAACTGCTCAATTAAACAAGTCTTTCTTAAACGCAGTGGCAACGAAGGGCGTCTTTTATGTGGTTGTATTTGCTCATTTTGTTTACATTTGGGCAATTCACACGACTTTGTATCGTGTATGTTGTATTGAATACATTTGTTTGTTTGTGAACGCTCAATGCTATGCTGTATTGTGTATCTCGTGGCATTCACACATTTTGATAGCACGAAACCAACACAACTTTTTAAAAACATATGTAAACACATACACATTGTTTTCATTCACACATTTTGATAGCACGAAACCAATACAACTTCCAAAAACATATGAAAAAATGTGTATAAGTGTATCGGAGTTTTATATGAAAAATATCAACAACAATCATACACTGTTGTATATTCTTCTAACAATACAATGAATACAACGATACAACGGCTTGTGTGAATTGACCAATTAGTAAATTTGCTAATTATTGTAAGATAGATTGAAAATAAATTTCGAAGAAAAAAAGAAAAAAAGATGTTTTTTTACATTTGAAGTTGCCATATTGATAATAATATATAATATGGCAATTTCTAACATAAACTTAACTTTGAATTGTTGTTTTCAGAGATTTCTTTTTAATATTTAATCAGCATGTTCAAATATTTTCTTTATTTTTTTATTATGCTCAATTAAATATTTAAAATCTTGCGCAATATACAATATAATACATACATACGTAATTGGTCATTACAACACTTCAGTACAATCAGGATTACTACGTTCATCCAAGGCAATTTCATTTACTCTTCAAGTTTATGGCAGAAATCTGCTCAAAGGAAACTGACAAAGAAAAATGTTCAAATTTTTCGTTTTATTCAAGATGTCTGAGCTGAGATTTGAAAACGTCTAATAGGTCAACAGACTGTCTATTAGCCTAAGGCGACTTCAAGTCTTATCTTCTTCAATACAATACAATACAATACAATTCTATTTTTAACATTTCAAACCAACAGACTGTACAGACTACATACATAACGGTTAATGAATCATAGTGCAAGTGAACTTAATTTTCAGCAGATAACATTAACGAAATGGTAATGGCCATCTTGTTAAAGTTATGTCAGTCATCTGTCAAATCTGTTGTCATTTATTTAGTTTGTTTTGCTATATTACCACAGATATTCGCCAGGAAAATCGTAGATAATCATGTCCATTGAAGAGACCCATTTCTGAAAGAATTGATATGCGGTCATGTCAAGTGGATGTGATGTGAACTGGCCCACAGTGATCGCGAGCAGAGATCAGCATTGAATCGTTTTTTCGCTACTCATAAGTACTCATGAAATTTTGAGTATAAGTGAGTCAACAGTATTGAAATTCAACTACTCTGATTCATTCGTACTCTCTACAACATTGAGGTTATAATGAGTATGAGTACAACGTTGTCATCAAACTCATAGCATTCGAAATATGTTTGATTCATAAACTTAGAAAAGTACTTATAATACTCATAAATGATTCTAGTGATTCGATTCATTCATCAAAAATTACAGTCTTAGTTGTTGTTGCATTTACAAAAAAAAAAAGAAAAAAGAAGAAGACAAAGACAGCAAGCAAAGCAAACATACAACCTTCTAGTGAGCATTGTAGTGTTCGTAAGCAAATCATACTTATTTTGTAATTCGTGTATAAGTTGAGTAACATGCGTATTGTTAAGTATGAGTACGATGAATACTTCAAACTTTGAATATGAGTAGTATGAGTATGATATTAAAATAAGTATGAATGCGTAGAAATATCAGAAATTACGAGTATGAGTCGAATCTGTTCATCTTTTTGAATACTCATTGCTGATCTCTGATCGCGAGGTTTGATCCTGTCAGACTTTTTTGTGCACTTTTCTTAAGCCGCAGCTGTATGCAAATAAACCACAAACCACAACGATCCTCGAAACATACTTAAGTCAAGTCATCGGTCAAATTCAGCTTGCCTTATGTCCTAGGGTCATGGAAAATTATATTTTGCAGCTGCACTTCACACAGAGAAGCCGTGGATATTTAAACGATGTTATATTCCACACATAATGACATCAACAGGTCTTTCAAACAAATAAACCAGTTTGATGACATCTCACATCCACTGTGCTTTATTGAAATTTGAAGTTAGCAGGCACTTTATAAATAAGTTGTCGTCTAGTCTAGTGTGTTAGATTATTAGACGTATAGCCCGGGTTGGTATCTCAGGTCAGACATCAAAACGAAATAAGAAAACAAAATATTTCTCCGGAGACTTCCTCTCAGCAGATTTCTGGCAAAAACTCTGAGAGTAAAAAATAAACTGCCATGAAAAAGTTTCTCAAAACACTGCCGTTCGGAGTCGACTTTAAACTGTAGGTCCCGCCACTCATGTGTAAAATTAACACACACAACATGAGTGGTGTGAGATGCTGGGCCGTAATCCTGACTGAAGGGTTGTAATGGCCAATTATGTATGTATGTATGTAGGCACTTTACAAAAAGACCACATATGAAATCATATTAATATTACGATCCACTTTGTTTTATTTAAATTTAAAGACAGGAAGCCCTTAAAGAAGACACTAGCAATTGATTAATGGTTGGCTTTTATGCCAAATCAGCTCGAAAATTTAAGGTTCGATACCTAGATCTTGAGGTTTAACGCGGTGTAATTGATATCTTTGGGTTTTTATTGCTACTGGCAAGTGCACCGAGAATAAAAGTAAACTTGGTGACCATCAACAACGACGTCATTTATAAATCTGGATTGTTCCAGTTCAGGACTTCATAAGATGACAGACAACCAGAATGCGACCCCACTTGTTAAGGCATTTACGAATACATTTACGGGACTATATTTGGGAGCATTGAAATACAGGAAGAACAAATTTCAACTTGAGAGCATTGAAATACAGGGAGAACATCTTTCAGCTCTGAAGCAATATCAAATTGTATCGTAGACGAGATTCTAAATTTATATCAGCAGTTTTTGCAGATACAATCTCGTGGACTAAGAACAGAAGATTTTTGTTGTGGATTTATAAGCACCAAGTAAGTAATAATGGCATCTGACCCCTTTAAAAAAACCTGGGATTAATTCTGAACTGAGTTCTAGCAGCGCTGGAGCTGGGTAAAGAAACGTATCTGTGAGGTAGTATACCACTTATGAACAGAGAAAGAGGATAAAAACCATGATATTTCGCCACTAGGATCTCAGAAATGCTCGCACTATGAAGCCCATATGAAAAGTAATCGTCCGTATCAGTTCATTGGACGCTAAGAAATGATGCCAAATGTAGGAAATCATTATCATAATCAAACTAAAAGAGTTTATTTAACAGAGAGGTCAAAAACCTAGTGTTACAGAAGAAATTTTGTGTTTAAGGATATTTGCATCATTTAGGGCCATTATTACAACTTGCCGTTAACTAAAGGGAGGATTTTAAAGGGCAGATAAATTGTTTTTTTTATTATTATAAGCGGACAGTGAGGTAGAAGTGAGCGTTAAGCTAAAGGAACTATCATCCTACCTTTAACTTTTAAGGTTAGGTTAGGTTAGACGACGTGTACTTGTCAATTAAGACAAGTACACTACCCGGAGGTCGAATTGACCCATTGTACAACGTCCTAGTTTCTCACACCACTTATGTTGTGTGTGTTAATTTTATGCATGAGTGGTGGGACCTACAGTTTAAAGTCGACTCCGAACGACAGATTTTTATTTATTGAGAAACTTTTCATGGCAATTTTTATTTACTCTCAGAGTTTTTCCCAGAAATCTACTGAGAGGAAGTCGCCGAAAAAATACTTTTTTGAACTTGCCATATTATATATTGTTTTCATTATGGCAACATCAAATTTAAACAAAATGAGCAAATGCAACAAAAAAAGAAGCAAGTCACTGAGTTTAAAAAAAAACTTGTTTAATTTGAGCAGTTTTATCGACATTGCTCCGGCACTGCCACATTTTTGAAAAAGTTAACTTTGTATTATCTGTAGGTTTAATAAAGAACAGAAGTTAAAGGTGACTTTAAAGTTCACTTTAGCTAAAGTTACCTTTAACTAAACCCAACTTTAGCGGCAAGTTGTAATAATGGCCATTAAGTGTTAATAATTTAAGCATTTCTCATGTGGATGATATTTATTATTTTATTTTCATCCTTGAATTATGCAACAGTTTTTGTATTAATGAGAGTAATACGGCATTATACCGTAAACTGTAATGTTGTAATTACTAAAACTTCTTTTCCGTTAATCATTATATATGTATAACAGTTTAAAAAAAATTCTTTTATAGAGTTTTATATCCGGATTTGCTTTAAATTTCCTGTTTTATAATAAACAAACCATTTTGTTTTTCCTGATTATTTTCATTTATTTTCTCTGAGAGCATTTCATTTTCTATTTTTGTTGCTGTTGTTTTAAAGTGAATAGTTTTTCTTTAGTAACGGCCGTCTTGTAAAGAATGTGAGTGTTTACGTGTGAAATCTATTTTTAGCATAAAACTGCAGCGAATTTTCAACGTTTGCATGCAGAGGTATTTTTAAAAATCTATTTTTAGAACAAGAAATGAAAAACAAGGAAGGAAACAATCGACCAGTAACCCCAACTCACCCACACTCAAAGCGCAACACTTAATCCAGAATGCAAAATTAGTTTGGTACGCTTAATGTAAAATGTAAGCATGGGAATGTCGTTATGTCCAGTTACTAGCGAAAGAAAAAGAAAATGGGAAAAAACTACTTGCATTCGTAAATATTAATATTGTGATTAAATTTTTCCAGTTTAAAAATTTAAATTAAAGAGAACAACAACAGCATTTTAAAGCTTTAAATTAAAAGGAAAATAACAGTATAAGCTTTCACAGAATCCTTATAATAACTATAATTACATATTATGTACGGCATGTACATATATATGTACATATAATGTATATCATCCATCAATGTCTTTATTTTATAAATTTTTTGCGCTGTATATTCCAGCCGGTAGCTGGTAATTTACGTTAAAAATAGCCTTGAATGAATACTTGTATTCGTTTTATTATTTTTTTCAAAATTTATGAATGAAATCCTTTTTAAAATCCGCCGTTTATTTTTATGTATTTAAAGTACATGTTTGATGAGTTTCCTTTGAAAGCTTTAAGCTTATTTTTCTCAAGAGAGCAGCGACCTGTTAGATATGAAACACTTTAACCTCTAAATGCTTAAAAGTACCCATAATACTGAAGTAAGTTTACATTCCTAATAAAAAACATTCTGCTCTATAAATCGACAAATATCGAATGAAAAGGTTAGATTAGGTTAAACTGTATAAAATACATACATATACATACATAATTGGTCATTACGACCCTTCAGTCAGGATTACGACCTAGTTTCTCACACCACTTATCTTGTGTGTGTGTTAAATTTTATACATGAGTGGCGGGACCTACAATTTAAAGTCGACTCCGAACGACAGATTTTTGAAAAACTTTTCATGGCAATTTTTATTTGCTCACAGAGTTTCCCAGAAATCTGCTGAGAGGAAGTCGCCGAATAAATACATTTTGTATTTTGTTCTAATGTCTGACCTGGGGTTCGAACCCTCGCTTTACGTCTATTGTATAGAATAGTTCATAAAAAAAATAAAAAAAAATAGTTCATCAAAATTCCAGTTCTGTAATAAATCTTCCCTTCCATACTAAGCAGTATGCTGAAGTCGCCGTAGTCTAGTAGGTAGAGTGTTGGCTTATTAGACGTGGTTCGAACTCCAGGTCAGATGTCTCCCACTAAGCAGATTTCTGGCAAAAATTGTGAGAGTAAATAAAACTGTTCTGCTTGTAGGTCCTGCCACTCATGTATAAAATTAACACACACAACATAAGTGGTGCGAGAAGCTAGGTCGTAATACTGACTGAAGAGTTGTAATGACCAATTATGTACGTTATGTTCCATACAAAACAGCTGCTATAATAGTGAAAATGGATGCGCTGGTAGTCTAAATAGATAAATAGTGTCCTGTAATTACACTCGTAGAAGCTTCATTAAATTTTTCCGAAGAGAAATTTCCCTCTCCTGTAATTGTGTAAGACTACCTATGTTACGTTTTTTGTTCGTGAAAACATTACTTATTACATTACGTGAAAACAAACTGTTCGCACATTAGTTAATCGATACCTTTCAGAAAATTAAACAGATTTGTCAATGATATTTGTATAGGGTCTTTCAACAAGTACATCCAAACTTTGATAATAACGAACATTTTATTGAAGTTACATCTACCAAATTAGTTGTTATTTATTCTGTTTTCCCAAAACACTATGAACGACCTGTATGGGCTATGGAACAGTTGGATGAGGCCAATTTCGGGCTGAATAGTTACATGAATAAACAAAATTGTCGAATTAGGGACAATAACAATATACGTATACATGTAGCAGTCGCCGTAGTCTAGTAGGTAGTGTGTTGGCTTATTAGACGTAAGGCCACGTTTCAAACCCTAGATCAGACATCTCCAGCAAAACGAAATTTAAAAAAGTATTTCTTCGGCGACTTTCTCTCAACAGATTTCTGGCAAAAACTCTGAAAGTAAATTAAATTGGCATGAAAAGTTTCTCAAAAAAAATCTGTCGTTCGGAGTCGACTTTAAACTGTAGCTCCCGCCACTCATGTATAAAATTAACACACAAAGCATGAGTGAAGTGAGAAGCTAGGCCGTAATCCTGGCTGAACAGTTGTAATGACCAATTATATATGTATGTAGGTATGCATTTGTATAGGGTCTTTTAACAAGTACATCCGAATTTTGATAATAACGGCCATTTTATTGAAGCTATATCTATCAAATTAGTTGTCATTTATTCAGTGTGTTTCCCTAAAGCACTGTGGACGACCTGTATGAGCTGTGGAACAGTTTACATCAATAAATCCTTTGCAGCGAACAGGCCAATTTCTGGATGAATAGTTACATGAACAAACAAATTTGTCGAATTAGGGACAATAACACGAGGTTAAAAAGTTTCCAATGCATACCGCGAAGTCATTATTTGATGTGGATTTTTTGCTGGTCATCGGTAAATATTTATTTGAGTTCTACGTAGGTCAGGCCATTGCTATACTATAGGTCGAAGAATACCAACATCTTGTATGATCTGGACACCAAATAAATGTAGCTTCAACACAACAGCGCTAGATGCCAACATTTCCTGCCACATTAGATATCCTGCACAAGCGATTTGAACGTTCGATTTAATTCCGTTAGGTTGCAGATGTCAAAGTTAAAGTATAGTTCAAACTCTCCTTAACTTATATGTCAGAGTCATTGAATATTGTATAAACCAGATGCGCTCCACATAGAGTAGCCGTACCAGATATTTGAGCAAACGTATAAAAAATTCACACTTACATTGTTTTATTTAAATTTAAAATATGAAGCGCTTAGTCGAAGATACGATATATTTAATGTGGAACTGCCATGCACTAAGATGCCTCTATTCAAGCTCGCATAAAATGAGGCAGTCACAAAGAATTTTTTGTACCGATTCATTCGCTTTCTCATTCTGCAATGCCACATACTCCCATACACCCTGCCTACTAATTAGACTTCAGTAAATCTTCTTTATTGTTTTATAAGTTAATTAACAATTTAATCTAATTAATAATTTCAATTATTGCCGTTATAAAAATAATTATTCACATTTGAGGGTTAATTCCTTATTATTCTTCAAAAAAGCTTACATATTTTCTTTAAAGCTTTTTACACGTGTTTGTACATTTCAATGCAAAATTTACCGCTAAACTAGCCTTGCTCTTGACTTTTTGTGTTACCCCATAAATTATTGATTTATCACCGAATGTTTTCTTGCCGGCACATGCGCCTTGACCATGAACGCATTTACCCTCCGAAATAGAAAAGAAAAGTGACGGGAACAAAACAATGAAGTTGAACTTATGCAAACTGTGAAACACTCACATACACACACAAACAATTTCTATATCAGGGTGAAAAACGTCATTCACATTAAAGAATGCGAACAAGAAATATCGCAATACACACGTAAAGAGTATAAATGACTGTTAATATCAAGATAAAGGAAAATACCCACAGTATGGCCACACAGTCATTGGGAAAACACTTTTTAATGACGTAATGAACCTTTATATCGTAAATTATACGGTTTAAATTTCAGTTAGCAAGATAGGCTTTCCCACTGGAATGTCTTATATTTTAGTTAAAGAAAAGCATTCCACTGTAACGCTCATAGGAATTGAAACTGATTGTCAGTAAAGCTAATAATTAGGCTGCTGAGCAATAGAGTCCAATCATGTCTAAACTATTTGGAAATTCTGCCATCACACGAATACTTGAGTAATTCTTTCCAAGCCATCCATCGTTTAGTAAATTAACAGTGGTGGTAAACGATAATCTCTTTCTCCTCGTAAAAACATTTAAAGCGACAGAAATTGGCGTGTGTTGGTGTAACCGGTTCAATGAAAACCTTTGCCACAGCAGGGTTGGATCCTCTTCTGAATTTAAGTGCGCTGCATGTGGTAGTGAAGAGCAGAGCTTTACAAACTAAGTTTAGGGTAATGGGAGACAATTCTAAAATACATTAGAGGAGTTCGTGACCTTATTAATTGACTGTCTGACAACCGGCTACTCAACGGGTATCTTCCAAGTAACAGTCTATACCAGTAAAAGACGGACTCAAGTCAACTAGGAAAGAAAAGTGGTACTGTTTGGGGAAACTGAGTTAGCTAGGAATGGCAGACAACCGACTACTTAACAGGTATCTTTCATGCAACAGCCTATGCCAGTAAAAGACGGAATCAAGTCAACTAGGAAAGAAAGTACAAAAGACGGTACTTTGCTCTAATGAGGTTAATTTGAAAATAACATTGTACTGTCTGGAGAAATTGAATTAGCTACGAAGGGCGAATATGGTTTCCCTCTACTGGATTTCAGCAAATGTAGGAATTCGCGACAGTAAGCAGACATATGAGTTATAGGCGCGCAAGAGTGAAACTCAAAGTATTGTCAAAACGAGATTTATAACTTATGGAAGAACCTTTCACCATTAACTGACCCGCCGACACTTGAAGGTGGAAAGACGCTCTCCCCTCAACCTTGGCCCACCAAATTCGCATCACTATATCTCCAGAGACTACCTATTCCATTCCATTGATCATTAGATTCCTTTAGTCAAGAATACAACCAAGTTTCTTACACCATCCATTTCGTGTGTATTTTAATTTTATCCATGAGTACCGGGACCTCCAGTTCAAAATCGATTACAAACGACAGATTTTTTGAGAAACTTTTCATGGCAATTTTATTTACTCTCAGAGTTTTTGGCATAAGGGGGAGAGAGAGAGAGAAAGAGTCGTTGAAAGAACTTTTTTCATATTTGTGTTTTGTTCGAGATCTCTGAGCTGAGCCTCGCATGTAATAAGCCAACACACTACCTACTAGACTACGGCTATACCAGCTATTGTAGATTAACAGTCAAGGCATATTGAAATATTTGCCTAACAGGTTCTAATGAAATGAGGCTATACTGTAACAAAAAATGAAAGGAAATACATGAACACTCATACGTACGTAGCTAGCGACACTCGTATGCATGTGCTTATGTCAATATTAATGCATGAGTGTAAGTATGCGCATGTATTTGTAAATAACGACAATGTTGATGATGCAGATAACGTAAGAAAACAAAATAAAACAAAGTACGTCAAATCATAACCAAAGCGAAAGTTGAAAAAGAAAAAAAAAAACGAAAACAAAAATAACAAACTTAACGGTATTTACGTACAACTGGCATAATCGAATACGATAAGGAGAATATTTGTTTGTATGTGCTTGACATACGAACAAAAAAAAAATGTATGCAAGAGAGTAGAGAGGCAAAGGCTTTATTACACGAGTTTGGAGAAAAATTAAATTGTAACTGTTGCGTTTTGCTACAAACATGCAAACTCGTACTCATTCTCACACGTATATTGCTGGCCAACATTTTTATGGGAGTGTGTCCATACATTGTATGTATGTATGTATGTATGTAAATACCGGAAAATAATAAAATGTTCGTGAATGTTTGTCAAAGCGTGTCTCTGTGTTCTGGCGATTACTCCATTACTGTTGTTGTAATTGCTGTATTACTCGTGCTTCTGTTTATACTCGATTGTATGGTATATGCCTTCTTCTTACAACAGAAGAAAAGTAAAAAGAACGTTTGTTGACGTCATAACCATTTATCATAGCTACCCATTCACGTAATATTACATACACTGTTCTACTCTGATTATTGACTTCCTACCCTCTCCTCAGTTGAATGCTGTTCCTGAACCAACTTATTGTTACTGTTGTTGGCAATATTTTGATGAATGAATTCAATATGCAATGTATTGTAGTGAGGTGAAGATTTAAAAATACGTTTCCAATCTATTTTTATTTACTGCTGGCCGATACAGATAAGATGCTATTTTGGGACCATAAAATATGTTTATCGGTTTTATAATCGTTTCAAATACTTTATAAGGCATGTGAAAAAATATTGTGCGCAGTAAAGGACTGCAGATTTTTTCAAAATATTTTTGAAATTTTTATTTAAAAAAGTACAGTGACTGTGATGTTTGGAGATAATTTTTCCAACATGGTGTTAGGTCATAATATCATATACAAGGCATTTAGAAACTAATGAATCATATTTTCGAATAAAAAAAATTTCATTTTGATGTAGATTCCAGTAAGATACTGACCCGAAATATGCTGTAAAAAATATTTTTTCGGCGACTGCCTCTGAGCAGACTTCTCAGACAAAAACTCTGAGAGTAACTACAATTGTCAAAAAAGTTCTACATAAATCTGTCTTTCGGAGTCGATTTGAAACTGTGGGTCCCATTCGTATATAAAATTAACACACACAACTGAAGCGGTGAAGTCGCCGTGGTGTAGTAGGTAGTGTGTTGGCTTACTATTCGTAAAGCCCGGGTTCGTATCCCAGGTCAGACATCAAAAATGAAATATGAAAAAATATTTCTTCGGCGACTTCCTCTCAGCAGATTTCTGGCAAAAACTCTGAGAGTAAAATAAACTGCCATGAAAAAGTTTCTCAAAATTCTGTCGTTCGGAGTCGACGTTAAACTGTAGGTCCCGCCACTCACGTATAAAATTAACGCACACAACATGAGTGGTGTGAGAAGCTAGGCCGTAATCCTGACTGAAGGGTTGTAATGGCCAATTATGTATGTATGTAACATAAGCGGTGTGAGGAACTAGGTTGTAATCCCGACTAAAGGGTTTTAATTATCAATTATGTATGTATGTATGTAGATGACGACATTTGTCCTAAAAAAAAATTCTATTGGACTAGGATGGATTCTTGGCTTGAGTCATTATTTTTGAATAAAAAATGGTTCGGTGAAAAGAGAATTTTTTTTATTCTGATGGCTTTCATAAATTTTAGTGTTTTGGAGAGGATCGAAATATTTGAGAAACTTGTTTGAAGTGCATAGAGCTCAGAGGTAATCTTATATATAAAAATGAATGCGAGTTTCTTTGTTTGTGGGTTTCTTTGTTTGTTTGAAGTCTATAGACGGCTAAACGGCTGGACTTTCTTGAAATTTTAATAGTACCTTAGTACTTTTTTTTTAAATTTATTTTATTTTATTTTAAAATTTCAAGTAGGCGAGGTGCCACGCCCACATCCCTAGTACGTATTTAATGTCGCATATCTCATAGACTGCAGCAGCTAGTCCTCAAATTTTGTATGGACGACTTTGACATATACATATATGAACAAAATGGGCGGATTGGCAATAGTGGGCGTGTCACCTCCCATATTGTCCCACAGTCTATATATATAAAAACGAATGTTTGTTTGTATGTACCTTATAGAATCGTAAACTATGCACTTGATCATGTTATGATCTTCAGCAAAATTGTTGTGCATGAGCCGACGAAGGTTTCTAAGTTGGTTATGACCAATATCCAATAGGTGGTGTCACTGAAAATTAATTAAAATGAATTAAATCGTAAACTGTGCATTTGGTCATGTTATGATCTTTAGCAAAGTTGTTACGCATGAGCCGGGGAAGGTTTCTAAGTTGGTATGACCAATTTCTGACAGGAGGTGCCACCGAAAATTACTCAAAATGAATTAAATCGTAAACTGTGCATTCTTTAACAAAGTTGTTGCGCATGAGTCGACGGATGTTGGTGCGATTAATTTGCGATGAATGGCGTCACTGAAAATTATTCAAAATGAATGACAAGCAATTGGCCGACCTACACCTCAAGCACGGAAGAAAAGAGCATTACGAGCCTCAGAATCAGACGAGCATTGAGACTGAAAAATCTTCGAGTATATGCCGCTGGGACCCGTTCGCTTGAACCACTTGAACAACGAGAAATGAGATTAGAAACTGATCGAATGCGTACTACTAAGGCCCGTTCATCTAAATCATCAGGACAACGGGAAACAAAATCCATAAAATGATTCAAAATTAATTGGACATTTGCGTAATATCTTTCCTTCAACCTTATTTTAGTTGGTGGTGCAGCGACACGCTTGGTACAGCTAGTATAAAATAAAATAAGTTCTACAATTGAAACAAAAATTCTGTATTTAATTACAAAAGCCATGAACTTCTGAATCCGCCTTCGTAAAACCATTTCGAAATGATACTAACAAGGTCTAAATCATTTGATTGCCTTAAACAGTTTATTATCTTCACTATTCTATATTCAATTGACAATACCATAGTATTGTTGTTGTTTACCCTATTGTTGAGTAAATCAAAACTTGTGCTATAATACTGGCAATAACCATTTTAGCCTCTGTACTTCTGCTTTGTGTAGAATGTGTACGAAAACGTAATAAAATGTTATAGAAATAGAATTGCTTAACTTGATCGACTGGAGGGTTTTCACAATTGACACCTGAATTCAAATATGAAGATAAGCTTACAAATTGTTAAGTCTACACTCGAAATTGTTTCGTATCATTTTCTGTTATCCGTTGAGTATTGCTGCTGGTGTTGTTTAGTTTGCAAATGTAAATTTCCATAAAAATGCAAATTCAGCACAGGGAATTATGAATTTTGAAAAGTTTAGTTTTAAACATTTTTACATGAACATGATCATTTCGAGGAGTCATGTAGTAGCAGCACTAGTTGCTGTGTGGATGTATTTCCAAAAAAAATTTTAATTTTACATCAACTAGTGCTCCCTGAACTGCCATTTTGTCCAGATGGTGGATGTATGTATTGTTGTAAATTGTTATTTATGAAATTGCATTTATTTTAATCACAATGGAAAAATATAAAAACAACAACAACAATATGGTCTTTATGTTTATTATTGTTATTTGTTTAAACTTTTTTATGGCTTTAGTTACTACTGTGATTGGCAATTTCGATTTAATATGTCCTATGTAACTTCGAAAATGTAAAGTTAAGTATTCAATTTCAACAATTGAAAATGAAATCTGAATACTTTGCCTAATTTTAAAATAATTTGTTGAAATGTGTTCAAATGCTCACGTTAGAGTACTTTAATGTCGACTAGTCAGCCAACTTGACTAGTTTACGTGCTGTTTTGGGCCCAGTAGATTTATTTTATTACATATAATTTGTACTATCATTGTTATTCATTTATTTGAATAGTGTTGCCAGACTTGTAACATTTTCTTAAATTATAAGTTGACTGCAAACTCAGAGCCATTTTCGAGTTAATCATCAATAAAGTCTAATGAAAAGAAAAATTGAATTTTCTAACAACTTAATTAAATAAACGCCAAAGCTCAAGTACGCAAATTATAACCAATAAGATCATTTTATGAAATTGTTGCATTGACATCTCGTCTAAGTATCTTTATGTTCCCCGAATAGTGACAAATTATCGATTTCTTACTGATTTTATCCGTTTGTCGCATTTGCAATACATTCAAGATCCTGTTTCACAGAAAATAATGTAGTTTTCTCACGGGATGGACCACCGTGAGCTAAGCATTAATTCGAACAACTAAGCCAATAAACATACAACCCTTTGTAGTCAGGATTAGGACCTAGCTGCTCACACCGTGAGCTAAACACTAACTCCAACAACTAAGCCAATATACTTACGTAATTGGACATTACAACCCTTATAATCAGTATTTGGACCTAGCTGGTGTGTGTTAATTTTATCCGTGTGGTGCGAGAACTACAATTTTAAATCGACTCCGTACGACCGTGTTTTTGAGAAACTTTTCATGTGTGCTGGGAGAAAGTTGTCGTTATCTTCGCGATGTCTGAGTTAGGGTTTGACCCTGAGTGAGGAGTACAATCTAGCTTCTCACGCCACCCATATTGTGTGTGTTAATTTTATCCATGAGTGGCGGGACCTACAACTTGAAGTCGACTGCGTACAACAAATTTTTTGAGAACATTTTTATGAACACTGAGCGGAGGTCCTCGTTTCCTTCTAGATGTCTGATTTGAACTAAGGACTCAATTCTAATAAGTCAACACACTCTCTACTAGACTAAGAAGACTTCAAGTCAAAATAATGTTTTTAAAAACTCGGACCTTTTATTGGTACCTAGCTAGACCAACCAAGGTCTATAGGGCCCACCATTCAGTTATACTTTCGTACTTTCCATAGGCAACCTTATTTTCTAACCCTGTCTGTATCTTGTGCAAACTTCCTCAGCTTTCTCCAGTCCACTCCTTTGAGACGGGTTAAATCTTGTAGAGTGTTATACCTAAAATGTTGTGATCCCAAGGTCACAAAGATTGCATTCATTATTTCCCTTTACGTCAATAAGGCGGAGAGACCCTTGAATTCGCATATAAGTGTACTCAAATCGCCCTCGATCAGTTTTAAAATTTTTGGTTTTTCCATCATCGCCCCATAGAAACTTTGTCGTTGTTCCACAATAGTCGATGCAACGTCCCCGTCAATCTTCCCAACATAGTCTTTAATGCATTGAAAGGCAAAAATATCAGACACTCTACAATTAATCTCAGACATCAAAGGATGGACTAAGTTTTGGAGAGAACACTTATAACCTCATAAATCAAGCGCATAAATAAGACTGAATTTGACCGATAGTATGTTGACTTTGAGAAACACTTTGGTATATGGCTTGTTCGCATTCACCTGCGACTTATGAAAACAACACAGAACAAGTCTAACGGGCTAAAATCGCACGATCTCCGTAGTTAATCCACATTATCTCCATGTGAGATGACCATACGCTCAATTTGCTTCCGCAGAATGTAAAATGCGGCGTAAACTGTGTGGCACTGTATGTGGGGTCCTGTTAAGGCCACATGTCGCTGTTGTTCAGATCACCCAATTCAGGCCAAAAGAAGGTGGGAATATCGTCTTATAGAGGTCACTGTTGACATTGATGACCTGGCGAACGGCTATCTTAAGAAAATATTAACCGTTATACCGCCAGTCCAATATTAACACCAAACAGCGATTTTTTTGATGTATTAGACGTTCCTGGATCTCGGCCCAAATTCAACAATTTCGTTTGTACACCCACTCATTTAAAAATGGGTCTGATCGCTGATTTTTAAATAAAAATTTACAGCCAATTCATCGAATGCATGCCGTTGACTTTGGTTGTTTACGTTCTGTTTCTTGGTCAGTTCAATTTTGTACGGAAGTAGGCAAGTTTTAGGCTTGCTAAAGTTAGCTTCAATTCTTTTGTACACCCCCACGAATTTCAGCAATGTTTGCGGCAGATTTTACGTTTCGCCGACGAAGAGCGCGGTACATTGCCTGGAAATACCCATTTTGATAAAAACAAATTTTTTATTTGTGCATGTGTATCCACCCATGGTGATTTGGCAATATGACTAAACATATGTCAACTAATATCACAAGATGGCTGTTAGCTACTGTCAAAGTTCAATCTCAAATGAAATTCATACAGCAGATATTGTGATAAAATCTTATTTTATTTTAATATTTAATGAAAATAGAGACTGTGAGTCTGCTGAGATGGGTTTGGCAGTAAATGAGGGCAAAACAATATATATGTTATCGACAAGTAGAGACGTGCGGCATATTGATTCTCAGATAACGGCCGTTAACTATACTTTTGATAAAGTCAAGGAATTTATTTATTTTGTCTCCGCCGTTACCACCAAACATGATGTCAGTCTGGAAATCAAACACAGGATCACTCTTGCCAACAGGTGCTACTATGGTCCCAATAGGCAATTGAGTAGCAGAGACCTCTCTCGTACGACAAAACTAACACTCTACAAAACACTCATCTTATCCGTGCTTCTTTATGGCGCAGAGGCATGGACCCTATTAAGCACTGATGCAGCAGCCTTGAGAGTATTCGAGAGAAAAGTCCTATGTAAGATCTTCGGTTCAGTGCGAGTTTGCGATGACTTCCGCATCCGATATAACAGTGAGCTGTATGAGCTCCTCAACGACATAGACGTTGTGCAGCGTGTTAATATCCAGCGGCTACGCTGGCTCGGCCATGTCGTTCGAATGGAGGAGGATGCTCCGGCGAGACGGTTATTTGATGCGTTGATCTGGGGAAGGCGGCAAAGAGGACGACCTTGTATCCGTTGGAAGGACCAATAAGTAAGTAAGTTAGTAAGAGTCTGTGATCGAGCAGATTCTGACGGTAGACAATGTTTTGTCATAGAATATCTTATACTGGATGATGGATGCAATTACGATAACACAGCTTGTATGAGAAATAACGACTAATGGAGGTAGGAACACTGAGTGAAGTAAAGTAAAAATTCGATAAAACCAATAATGGTGGTTAAATTTAACAGTTTTTCTATTTAGCAGTCGACCTATTTAATCTTATATGTCGTCACTCAGCACTAGCATGAGCCTTCTTTCACTCATTCCCAGGCTGGTGAAAGTAAGTGAGGCTTAAAATGGCTCAGGCCTGTTCTGTAAATTAAATGGAAATTTTAAGGATTCGTATAACTAAGCTCTGGTTACTTAACAGGTTATGTATACGTTAGAAATTTGTTACAAAGCTCATCTTAAATGGTGAGAAAAGAAAAAAATTCATTCCAAAGCTTACCACAAAATATTCAATAAAATTGTTTTAATTGTCTGGTAACTCCCTATGCTGGCCACTGTTATAATACAACATTTGGCTCGTGTTATTCATGCCTAGAAAAACTAAACAAAAAAAATTTTTAAGAAGGAAAATGTTCATTTATTTGTATTTTTGTTATGAATAACTATGATTATGATGTTCTGTTAACACTTGAGGCTGTTGTTAGTGTGAAAAATTTACTGTATTTCGTTGCATTTTTTGCCCATTTTTGCACTTTTGGTAGTCGTCGTCTATTCGAAAATCACTACCATGCAAGCCAACCCGTTTAGTATTCCATTGTAATGGCTGGATACGGTAGTATCGTCGATTGTTGCTGAACGTAAAGGTTTAAAGTGTTATAATTTGAATACGAATATTACATCACTTGATTGTGTGTTTTTTTTTTTTTGGTTATTTTGCCCAACATAGCAGATACAGATACAGATACAGATTTTTTTTTTATAAATTTACAATATTTTAAATAATTATAGTTTTAAAACAAATATTTAGTTTTTATTTATTTGTATTTAATATTTAAGCAACAAAAATTGAAAAAAAATCCATAATTACCATAAACGTACAAGTGGCAGTGCTTAGGATTATGTTTTTCTGGGGAGGTATTCGACATGATTATTTCGCAAAGTCATAGTAAAAGTTGAAAATGATAAATAATCTTTGGATTTGTAATCAGATCAGTCGGGGTGGTGCCATTTATTTTTACAATATATGTAAATAACAATTTATCATTTTGCATCTAGAAATACTCAAAGTGGATTCCATTCAATATAATCAGTGTTATTATTATTATTGGGTAAAATATTTTACTTAGCGGAACGTAACTATGTATATATGTAATATATTCTATTCCACGGTCAAAATTTTTTCGAACAATCTATTTGACAATGACTGCTGGAATCAAAACATATGAGTCAAATTAATTTTAAATTGTTTTCGTTTTATTCCACTCACTTGATCGTAGTGGGGTCAAAGTTTATTGCTAAATTACTCACATACTAATTGGTCAGTCAACTGTTTTAAACAAACGCTGGAGTTAAGCAAGGATGCCCACTATCACCTCTGTTATTTACCATCTTGCTGGACGAAATCATGAGCGAAGTCTGTTCAAAGAGAAGAGGTATAACATGGAGTCTCTCACGCTAATTCGAGAATTTGGATTATGCAGATGATATTTGTCTACTCTCGCACAAGGTCTCCAACATGCAGTCAAAACTCTAACACCTGGAAAGATTGGCTCGCAACGTTGGACTTGAAATAAATATCAAAAAAAACCAAAGCCATGAGAATTAACAACATTAGCACAGAAAACATTATGATACGGGGCCAAATAGTCGAGTACGTGGATAGCTTCTGCTGTCTAGACAGTACTATGACAACAAACGGCGGCGAAGAAACAGACGTATGTAGATAATAGACTCAATAGAGCGAGAGCAGCATTCGGGCGACTGCACTCCGTATGGAGAAGCTCATTCAACGCTTCTGTAAAGTCATCGTTACTATATAGTAGCGAAACTTGGCTTATATCTAAAACCATCACGCAGAAACTTCAGGTATTCATCAATAAATGCCTAGGAATCATATGTAGAATATTCTGGCCAAACACCATCAGCAACGCAGATCCCTGGACTCTCACAGAAGAGGAACCCATACAGAAGCAGATCAAAAAGAAAAAATGGGGGTGGATCGGCCATATATTGAGAAAGAAGCCCGACAGTATTACAAGAATGGCGCTAGAATGGAATCCCCAGGGCTCAAGAAACCGTGGCAGACCAAGCAACACCTGGAGACGCACGGTCCTACAAGAACTAAGGCTTAATGACCCGACATGGGAAGGCGCAAAAACATCAGCGGAGAATCGTGTCAGATGGAAATGCTTTGTGGAAGCCATATGCTCCCTAAAGGGGTAATGGAAAAAAACAACCTTAAGTCAACGTAGTCTAGTAGGTAGTGTATTGACTTATTAGACGTAAGGCTACGGTTCAAACCCTAGGTCAGACATCAAAACGAAGTATGAAAAAAAATTTTTTTTCAGAGACTTCCTCTCAACAGATTTCTGGCAAAAACTCTGATAGTAAATAAAAAATTGCCATGAAAAGTTTCTAAAAATCTGTCGTTCGGAGTCGACTTTAAACTGTAGGTCCCGCCACTCATGTATAAAATTAACACACACAGCATGAGTGAAGTGAGAAGCTAGGCCATAATCCTGACTGAAGGGTTATAATGGCCAATTATGTAATGGTGAGATCATAACAAGTCTACTTGATGGCCTCGATGTATGCCAATAGGCATGAGATGCTTAGTTAGACACCTCTCTGCAACCTATCTGATTATTTACCTTGGGCTTTAATTATAGAAAAAATTTAAGTAATTTTGTAACAACCATTGAAAATTAAGAAAACAATTTTCCAATACGTTGTCAGAATATTCATACTCAACACAATTCAATTAGTGTTGGTCGTGTTTTTTTGCCTTTTTCTTTCTTTATTCTTTTTCTAATCTTGATTTTCACTAATTGTGGTACAATTTCTTTAAACCAGTATCCAGAAAATAATAAAGAAAAAAAACAAACAAAAATTATACGTTTTCATATGTATTACAGGCCGAAAATTATGGTCATGTAAACGAATGGCAACAATAAAAAGCGGCAATGATTTTATGGCCACTGCAATTGGTGTTGGGACATAAAACTGACAGGATCTAAATTGCAAAGAACAATTTATACGATTTCATTTCTTTTATTCCTTACACTCGTTGATATTACGAATACGAAATTAAATTTGAATATTCGAACATAAGGTTTTTTATGCATCACTTCTATATAGTAATTGTTGCTGTTGTTGTTGTTTTTGTTGTTTGGTGCATATTTTGCATATTTGACACCTGAAACGAAATGTTCAATGCAAACAATATAGTATTTGCATACAAAATAACAACAACAATTTATTTCAAATGTTCTACTGGCATGATTCTTGTTTTTCATTACCAGCCCAAAGTGGACGTGAAGATTATATTGCATTAATGTGAATTCAAAAATATACATACGAAGACTTGACAAACAACCCTCGTGTATCTAGCATGAATAAAGAATGTTCTTTTAAACAAAACTACGAGAATATAATGTTTGTCATTCCAACGGTGGCAGCATATCGGTGGCAAAAAAAAAAAAAATAACAAACATTTTCTTACAAGCATTTATGGCTATGAATGAACGAACGTACGATATACTATGTACATATGTACGAATGTGTATGATGCCAGTGTTAATGTCTCTACAATATTGTGTCCGTCGATGTCAGTTAATTGACTGACGCCATCTATGACTGTTGGCATTTTACAATCAAGTACAATTTTATAAATTAAAAAGACACAGAGTAAGAGAAACAATCCAACTTAAACGCTCAATGACAAAAAGGAATGAATTGAGCCAGTTTGACAGTTGTTTGACACCTCAGGCCAAAGAAAACTGAAAAGCAGGAAGAATTTATATTCGATTTAAACTTAGTTTTGAATTATCGTTATGACCTATATTTCAGTATAAACTTTTAATTGAATTTAATTTACAGACAGATTTAATCGTTTACTAATTGAAGAATTAATAATCAATTACGGAATTTTAATAGAATTTGGTTGAGGACATATTATAGCAATTAAATGATTAACAAGGAATTTCAATATCACTTCCTAAAACTCTTGTATTTTTGTCTTTTATTAAAATTGTTGTGAACTATGTACATACTATACACACAGAGGGAAAACTGCCTAATAAAATCAAGAAGATTTTCTCTACGAAACGTTTTTGGAGTGAGGGGTATTACAGCAGAAAGAAACGAAGATTTTTCGTAGAGATTTCTTATTATTTTTATGTGATAAATCTTTTTAATTTTTTCAAGACGTAAAACACATACATTTAAGAAGAAAACTTGTTATTTACCATTTTTTTTACTCAAATTCCGTCATTTTTGCCACAAAAAATTCAATCCGTAGAGAAAAACTTATTGATTCCATTGTGTTTTCTTCTAAATTGTATAAAACAAGAATTTCTTATTAATTTCATTGGGCTACCTAATCAATTTTTTCAAAAAGGTTTTTCTCATAGATTTCATTAGGCTACTTAATAATTTTTTTTGAGAAGTATTCCTTATTGATTTCATTATGTTTCTATTTGACCATGTGTAAATTATCTTATTAATGTTTTGATAAGAATATCTTCTTGATTATATTAGCTGACTTGTGGAAAAAAGTAATAAAAATATTCATTCTTAAAAAAACAAAGTAAACTTAAATAAAAAAATTGAATTGTTTTAATTTCAAAAAAAAGTGTTATAAAAACAAATAAAATTTTGTGTAATGACCCAATTTTTAAATCCTGAGAGCTCCGTGATGAAACGTGCAACATTCTTTTAAGTTTTGGAATTACATTAAGAAACATATTAAAAAAGGAAATCGAAGACGTTGAAATTTATTCAAGAAGGTGGACCAAAAATATACTGGGGAGTTGACTAAATTCAAAGCAAGACTAAGGCAATGGAGAAGAAATATTGTTCATGCAAAATTATTATTAATAAATAAAATATGAAATTAGTTTCTAAGTAAATATATCAAAAAAATCTATAATAATATCAAGCAAAATCAATAAGTATTATTTATAAAAATAAAAGGGATAGTCTTATAAAATTAAGATGAAAATCTTTTTGAAAAAAAAAAAAACAAAAAGAAAGCTTAATAAAATTAAGGAGAAAACCTTTTTAAAAAATCAAGAAGACTATCTATTAAAATCCCTATGTTTTCTTCTTGATTTTTTCAAAAAGGTTTTCCTTATAAAAATGATAAGAATCTCTTCTTGAAAAAAAAAACCATAGAGAAATCTTATAAACTTTGTTCTAATTTACTATGTATTTATTAGGTTCAGTTTTCTCTGTGCATACAGTCAATAGCAAAAGTCTTAGTACGGCAATATATTTTAGCAATTTCATGAATTTTAGCCAAAAGTTTGTATAAAAATTTATAGTTTATTTATTTTATTATAAAATAAAGAATTTTTTAATATTTTTCATAAAACAAGAGCAAAAAAAAGAAAAGTTTCAGATGACTCCATAGGTACCCCCAGGGAGAACCCTAAGTAAATATAAAATTCAAAGGCCTAATATATGAAAACGTTATTCCTTTGTATTTAGTAGAATATCCCTTAAGGTCAAGCACTTCATTTAACCCATTTGGAATTGAATGTACAAGTTCTATTTAGTGTTTTCTGGTGGCATCATGAGAAAGTTTTTCGGTTGACTTTTGTTTGAGGTTTAGCGATTTCGTAACCGTTCTTTCAAATGATCCCCTAAATACTTTTTTGAAGTCATATCGGGACTTTGTGCAAGAGTATTAAGCCTGTGGGAACTTATTTTGTCAAAATATATTGCCGTACTAAGACTTTTGCTGCCCACAGACCAAGTCATTTTTCCTTACCGGAATAATTACTTTCTCTTCCATCCTTTGTCTTAAAACTGCATGAAACGATTGCCAAGCTTAAAACAATAAACAAACACGTGAAATGTGGTGTTACATTGGACCGAATACCACAGCGAATAAGTAATACGTGAGCAATGCAGTTGCTCTTGTCATTTGACAAATTGGCATCATGACATGTTATTGTACTTTTATCGAAACATATTGATTTTGATGCCGTTAGTCACTTTTTTCGATTTATATCGCCATATCTTAGGTTTTTTTTAACTACGCTGGTTATTATATGGGTTCTTACATAAAGTGCTTCCCAACTTTAAATTTAAAGCAATGTATGTGTTAGTCGCCGTAATCTGATAGGCAGTGTTTTTGATTATTAGACGTACGGTACGAACCCCAGGTCAAACATATCGAACAAAACGAAATATGAAAAAATATGTCTACGGCGACTTCCTCTCAGGAGATTTCTTGCAGAAACTCTGAGAGTAAATAAAATTGCCACGAAAAAGTTTCTTAAAAATCTGTCGTTTGGAGTCGACTCCATTCCGCTAATCATTTATAAAATTAACACACATAACCTAAGTGGTGTGGGAAGCTAGGTCGTAATCTTTACTAAAGGGTTGTAATGACCAATTATGTATGTATGTATGTATATATGTGAGATATCATCGAAATCTTTTATTCGCTTGAAGTACCTACCATTATGAGTAGAATATAATAGCATCGTTAAATCACATCTTCTCTGGCTAGAGCGCATACGAAATGTCCAATTTTCCGAGGCTATGGCGCATTTTTCAGACTAATTTTGATTGGGGGCTTTGAAGTTTGTGGCTGTGGTTTGTAGCTTGTTTGTATACATCTGAAGTCTAAAAAATCCCCTTTAGAAAAGGTCTAAAGGGGTCAAATCGTACGATCTCGCCAGGTACTTAGTTATACCTAAGGCAGGTACTTAATTACACTGATGATATTGTTGTGATTGGAATCATTCCTTACACTTGAGAAAGAACGAAAAAAATGGATCGAAATATTGATATCAGTTCATATTGGGCCTTTCCTTTCTATGACTATGACTCTGACGCACACATCAGTCTGAATTTAACTGATGCCATGGACTGTGTTGAAGAAAACTCCACAAGAAAAAATCTAACGGGCTCAAATTATACGATCTCAGTGCCCAGTTGACCTTACCTCCATGAGAGATGGCTATGCTTGTGCAAAATATCCAATGTGGCATGAGCTCTGTAGCAAGGAGCGCCGTTCTGTTGAAACTATGGTACATGTCGTTGGTGTCCAGATCATCCAATTCACCGTAGACGGTGATAGCCTAGCCAACGTCGTCCTAAAATAATATGGACCGAGGACATAACCAGTCTAAAATTCGCACGGAACAGTTACTTTTTTAGGATGCGTTGGACGCTCTTGAACCTGCAGTAGTCAAGGTTAATTTTGTGCTAAAAGTTGGGCATTGTTGTGAGCGATTGAAAAAACTATTCGGTCCAAGTGTCCAAAATATAAAACACTGTATCGATATAAGGGATGACTACATTTTCAGGAGTTTTTGACATCGTGCCATTTTATTATAAAAGTTTTCTCCTAATTTTGTACAATTATTTACATAAGTCTATGAAGAGGTCAAAGTCGCGATTACGCACCTTAAAAACAATAAAGCGGCAGGTCCTGATGGCCTCCCCGCTGAATTGTCTAAGACCGGATGTAATGAGTTGGTAGGGCGCATGCACCAGCTTATTTACAAAATATAGCTAGAGGAAAGTATGCCCAACGATTGGAACCTCAGTGTCCTCTGTCCTGTCCTGAAAAAGGGAGACCCTACTATATGCGCCAACTATAGGGGTATAAGCCTTCTCCCTATCGCATATAAGGTTCTTACAGGCGTATTGTGTGAACGACTGAAGCCACTCGTCAAAACACTGATTGGACCTTATCAGTGCGGCTTCAGACCTGGTAAGTCCACCATCGACCAGATCTTCACACTACGCCAAATCCTGGAAAAGACCCACGAGAAACAAGTCGACACACACCATCTTTTTGTCGGCTATAAGGCTGCCTTTGATAGCCCCATAAGGGATCGTGTTTTTGCCGCAATGTCTGAGCTCGGTATACCTGCGAAGCTGATAAGGCTATGCAGAATGACGTTGAGCAATTCCTGTAGCTCCGTCAAGGTAGGAATGGACCTCTCCGAGCCTTTTGATACCGTGCGAGGTTTCAGACAAGGCGACCCCTTATCATGCGACCTCTTCAACTTCGTCATGGAGAGTGTTCTGCGAAATGCAGGAGTGCATCGCAGTGGCACTATATTTTAAAAAAGTGTCCAGTTGCTTGCGTACGCTGACGACATTGACATCATAGGGCGTACGAAGCGAGATGTTACTGCTGCCTTTAGTGCTATTGAACGCGAGTCTACCAAGATGGGTTTGGCAGTAAATGAGGGCAAAACAAAGTATATGTTATCGACAAGTAGAGACGCGCGGCGTATTGATCCTCAGATTACGGCCGATAACTATACTTTTGAAACAGTCAAGGAATTTATTTATCTTGGATCCGCCGTTACCACCACAAATGATGTCAGTCTGGAGATCAAGCGCAGGATCACTCTTGCCAACAGGTGCTACTATGGTCTCAATAGGCAATTGAGTAGTAGAGACCTCTCTCGTACGACGAAGCTAACACTCTACAAGACGCTCATCCTACCCGTGCTTCTTTATGGCGCAGAGGCATGGACCCTATTAAGTACTGATGCAGCAGCCTTGAGAGTGTTCGAGAGAAAAGTACTGCGTAAGATCTTCGGTCCAGGACGTGTTGGCGATGATTTCCGCATTCGATACAATAGTGAGCTGTATGAGCTCCTCAACGACATGGACGTTGTACAGCGTATTAATATCCAGCGGCTGCGCTGGCTCGGCCATGTCGTTCGAATGGAGGAGGATGCTCCAACGAGACGGGTATTTGCGGGGATCTGCGGAAGTCGGCGAAGAGGACGACCTTGTATCCGTTGGAAGGACCAAATCGAGGGAGCCCTGTCATCGATTGGTGTGACCAACTGGCGTAGGCGCGCAAGAAGCAGAGGCGCCTGGAAGGATGTGTTGCGGCAGGCCGAAATCCGTTAATCGGGTTGTTATGGCCAATTAAGCTAAGATTTACATACGTCTGTATGAACATGTGTTCAATTGCATTCAAAGCAATTGCTTCTTCTAGTAAGAGTGGAATGCATATTAATCCCGTCTGGTAATTAGAAAAAATATTTTTAATTATTGAAAGAATATTTTTTATTTAAAAAAGACATTTGACTACCGGAAGAAGATGACAACTGCTGTTGTTGTCTCCTGTTAGCAGGCAGTGATCTGCATAAAATCAAATCCTTTAACATTATTTCCACTTTTTCACCTTTTTAATGACAACCTTCATTTCAGATCATATTGCTACCGTTTGGTTGGTACCACAGAATCTGTCAACAATAAGTGGTGGCAGTAGCAAGAGTATGACATTTTTCTTAATTTTTATCTGCAAAAGAGATCATGAACTAACTGGTAATGCAAATTGCAGCACAACTAATTTCTAACGGGTGTGCCAATGATAGTGTGTTTTTCAATTTTAAATTTTATTGGGATAATCAAATAGAATTTTATTAAATGAATTTAAATGTATTCCACTAGAAAAGCGGCCTCTGAAGTTTAGTGGGCAGTACCTCTTTCATTAACAGAGGTTGTTGTGTAAGTCCACTGGCTCATAAGAGTGGGAACCTATGCAGATATACATACATAATTGATTATTACAGTCCTGTAGTCAGGATTACGACCTAGCTTCTCACACTACTTATGTTGTGTGTGTAAATTTTTATATGAGTGGTGGGACCTACAGTTTATCTTTGATTCCGAATTAGAGACTTGAGAAACTTTTCACGACAATTTTATTTATTCTCAGAGTTTTTTTTCAGAGTTGCCGAACAAAGGAAATATTTTCATAATTCTTTTTGTTCGGGATGTCTGAAGCAGGTTGTCTACTACTCTAAGGTGACTTCATAGCATAGCCTCAATTTGCATAGCATAGCCAATATTCTGGTAGGAAATATGTTACTACCCAGATTAAAAAAAATACCAGGAACTATCGAGTACTTCCATTTGAGTAGGACTCTGCAACGAGTGCCAACGTTAAGATCGTTATTTGATGTATTTGTTACAGTTTTATTATGGGAAGTCGCCGATGACTAATATGATTAGCTTTGGGTTGAGAGTTACAGGGTTACCAAGTTTATATTCTCGTACAGCATTACATACATACATACATAAGTGGTCATTACAATGCTTCAGTCAGCTCTACGATCTAGCTGCTCACACCGCATATTATATGTGCGTGTAATTTTTACCGCAAGTGGCGGGACCTACAGTTTCAAGTCAACTCCGAACGACAAATTTTTTTGAGAAGCTTTTCAAGGCAATTTTTATTTACTCCTCGAGGGTTTGCCAAAAGTCTGCTGAGAGGAAGTCACCGAGGTTCTATTTTTGATATTTTTATTTGATCGAGATGTCTGACCTGGGGTTTGAACCGTGGCCTCACGTCTAATAAGCCAACATACTACCTACTAGATTACGGCGACTTCATTACTTCATACAGCATTAGTGACCTGGTATTGGAATAACGTTGCCAAAGTATTTGGATTTGAGAGATTATTGGCACAGGAATATTACTATTTCCCGCTCCACATGCTAACCAATTCCCTATTGACGATATTTGTGTTGAAATGTGGTTGTAAACGCATTCTCTGAAATCCTGCTTGCACACTTCTATGTAATGACTGCTGCATGAACCTTAGCCATGGGTCTGACCTGGTTATCTAAATTTGTATATTGAACTTGAAGACATGATTTTGAAGTTCGTTCCTCAATAAGTTATCCAATATATGTACGCTTATATCGAGGCTATCCGATATACTCTCAGCAGCTCTCTGAATGTATGAGTGTCAATGCAATTATTTTCCTACATTTTAATTCTTATTCCTTTGTTCAGCCCCCAGTCGTTTTAAAATCACCATTCGGGAGTAGAATGCCAACGTAAGCACTTTTCAAAACATTTTTAATGGAACCAGACTGTAACATCTCCTAGCTCAAGAGCCTATTTTTTACTATAAACTATACCAAACCACTGATCTGATATGATGTTGAAAATAATGTTTTTTCATTACAATGATGGTTTTTTTGTTGTTGTTATTGTTGTTGCTATTGTTGTTTTCATAGTGCCTGTTTCCACTTAAATAAATTTTCTTTAAATGAATTTCAACAAAAAAAGAAAAAAAAGGAATTCTTTTAAATATTTACTTACTTAGGAGTACATTATGGAAACTTATGCTCACGTACCCATGAGTACTCGTGTGTCGGTTGCGCATGCCCATAATAGAGCAGTTGAAGTAACAGTAGCCGTGGTGAATAGACGCAACGGCAACAACGAGTGTAAAATTTTAATTTTTAAGTGTAACCAAGTAAACACAAATTCAAAAAAAAAAAGAGAAGAAAATTGTCAAGATGATAACATCAAGCGGAGAAGGACAACGACAACAACGGTAGCAACAGCAGCAACAACTGAGTGACAATGAAGATGGTGACGATGACGTTGGCTACACTATGACGATGACGATGACGATGATAATGATGATGATGGTAGTGATGGTGATGATGATGATGACGACAACAACACTCATTGTTGTCAACATGGGTATGAGTGTTTAACATAACATTGACTTTGACAAGTCAAAGGCCACTTGGCTTCTGTACAACCAGCTAACCAACCAACCAACCAGCCATACGACATCCACAATCAACGAACCTCTTCCTTTTGTGGCCAGGCATTCAAATTTCCTTTTCTTTCATGTGAATATGGATGGCACGACCTGTATACATACATACACATACGAGTATGTGCTGTGGGTACGTGTGTGTTGACAATACAATTTTTCTGTGGCGAGGCAAGGCAATCGCTTGGAATAAATATTTTTAAACAAATTTGTTAAGAATTTTTTTTCGCCTTTTGTTGTATTTATTGTTGCTATTTTTTTCTCAATAGTTTTTTTTTGAACAATTTAAAGTTGTTGGTTTGCTGTTGGTATGAAAAAGTGTTCTTTGTTGTTTGCTGGTTGCTGGTTGCTGCACAAATTGCATTGGCACGAGTGTCACATTTAGTGCCATAATTTAAAGGTTCGCTTTTATTTTGGTTTGGCATTATTATTGATGTTACCAGCGATGGGTTTCGTTTTGTTGTTGTTGTTGTTGTTGTTGCTTTTAACCACAGTTTTGTTGTTATTGTTGTCTTCATATTTCATAATTTGTATGAACAACACTGATAATATGATTTCATTGTTGCTCTTTATTTTGTTGCAACAATGAAGTGTGTCAGCTCTTGAAAAGATTTCTGATTTTAGTTGTAAAGCGCTGTAATCTTTGCTATTTAAAGCAACGAAACTCTTAGAATTTAAAAAAAAAAAACGATTTAAGTTTTGCAAAATAATTCCAATTTTTTTTTTTTCAAAATAATATTCGCGTCAAAGTTTTGGGTTTCGTAATTATAGACTGAAAGATTCATGTTATCAGTCCTTCTGAAAAAGGTTATTTTCATTGCAAACAAATTATAGTTGCCGTGGTCTTATAGGCAGTTCGCTGGCCACGGCTCAAACCAAAGGTCAGACATCTCCAACAAAACGAGATATTTAAAAATATTTTTTTGGCGACTTCCTCTCAGCAGTTTTTTGGCAAAAATTCTGAGAGTAAATAAAATTGCATTGAAAAGTTTCTCAAAAAATCAGTCGTTTAGAGTTGGCTTTAAACTGTAGGTCCCTCCACTCATGTATAAAATTAGCATTCACAACATAAGTGGTGTGAGAAGCTAGGTTGTAGTCCTGACTGAAGTGTTGTAAGGATCAATTATGAAGCCTTCCTACTAGACCACGTGTCAAAACGAAACAAAACGAAAAATGAAAGAAAGTATTTCTTTCGGCGACTTCCTCTCAGCAGATTTCTGGCAAAAACTCTGGGAGTAAATAAAATTGCCATGAAGGGTTTCTCAAAAAAATATTGTGTTCGGAGTCGACTTTAAATTGACAATGTAATGTTATAACAAGACGAAACCCAAACTCCTGTATGAAATATAAATGTACTCTTAGGTAGCTTCGATTGACAATGGACAGCATGGCTCTACTTCCATAATTACTTCGTTATTCTCTGTAGTAATCCCCGAGAAGTTCCAAATCGATTATCCTTCCCCATTTTATAGACGTCTTATTCAATTCCATAGCGAAAGGATATATTCTATGCTATGAATCGATTTTGCCATGACTCTAAGCTCGATATTGGGAGTTGAGTGTAAGTCCTTAGGAATACATTTCTTTTTTCCTTCTGGAACCGATTATGAAACCAATAATCACCACCTTTGGCTATACAATCTTGTATAAACTAAGTCAGGTACGTAGTTACTCTGATATTGATATTGTTGTAATTGGAACCACGCGAATCATTCCTTATACTTCAGAAAGAAGCGAATTCAATAGATGTGATGGTAAACTATGAAAAAAATTAAGTAAGTGTTCTCAACCCCAAAGCACACCGAAATGAATCCAACTATTACTATTGAACTGAACATGAATTTCCTGCACATATGTACAACAAAAAAATTACATCAGTGACATCAAGAGGAGAATGTGACAGACATAAAACAGACATAAAAATGGCTTCTAGATCGACAGTTAAAAAATTAAAAAAAAACGAATATTTTTCTGAGTTTTTTCCCTAAAGTCACCAGATGGACAATTTTTGTCGGTTTTTGAGTGAAAAACTTATCTCGTATGATTGAACAGTAAATGGAGACGTCTGTACAATTAAGAATTAGAACATCTTCTGCATCAGCTGGACAATGTATTCATTTGGTGACAGAAGACTTGGTCGCACAAAATATGTATAAAGATAGTGCGAGCAAACTTGGCAACGGTTCAAAACAGACCAGCCTGGAGTAAAATATACCGACTTTTTAGGGTTTGGTAGCGATATTATATCGTATCTTTCATTAGGAGCTTCATATCTTTAAATTAAATAAAAAACAAAATGTTTGGGACATATTATCGAAATTTTTTATGCGTTTGAAACACATAACAGCGTTCATAAATCAGGGGGAATTTGACCGATGGCATTGGTTATAGTAGCTTTGGGTATTGCAGAGTTTTTTTTCCTTATTCGCACGTCTGTAACTTAAGAAATCCTCACAAGAAAAAGTTTGACAGTGCCCACGTGAGATGACTATGCTCTCAAATCGCTCATGCATAATATCCAACGTAAAAATACAGATCTTTCAATTCATCGCGAAAGAAATTGGTAATCATTGACCTACGTTGCTCGTCGTTGCTAGTGGTAGCCTGGCCCACGTCGTTTTTAAAGAAATATGGGTCGATGATGCCGATAGCACAAAATCCACACCAAACAGTGACTTTTTTGGGTTGCATTGGACGCTCTTGGATCCCTTTGGGAATGGTATCGTCTCAAATTCGATAATTTTGCTGGTTCACGTACCCATTCATCCAGAAATAGGCCTCATGGCTGAAGATGATTTTTCTATGAAAAATAGGATCAGTTTTCCAGTTACCTCAGAACCCATTTAGCGAACACACCTCTTTGCCTACGGTCACTTAACTTCAGTTCCTGGATCAGTTGAATTTTTCCTGAGTGCTGGTTCAAATCACAGCTCAAAATTCACAAAGTCGTCTGCGAAAGACCGAGTTCTTGTGAAATCGAGTTTATCGGATTCTGCTGAAAATTCTCACAACGCAGATGTTTTCTGCTGATCTTGCGCTTCGTTGCGGTATAAGTGTTGGCCTATCGATTACTGAACCAGTGCAGTCAAATTTATTCACCACATTGCGAATAGGCCTCTAGGTAGAAGAAGTATGGCGATGGTAAAAAGGTTCTCGAGTTCGGTATTTTTTGTCCGAACCAGATTTAAAATATAATCTTAACTTTGTTTATCAAGTATTGCTTTCTTAAGGTCTAACGCAAACACAATTTATCTTCACTAACTGAGGTGGTATAGGGTACTAAAAAAAACAAAATATCCCGCTGAAAAACCCAATGAATAATAAAAGCTAAAAATTAAATTTTTTTCCTTTGTTAACAGTTGATAGAAGGAAGAAAGGAAAGACGATAAAGTGCATAAAAGACAAAGTGTTAAGACTGTAGACAAGATAGGCAAAAAGAAACAAAACAAAATATAAATAATAATAGATAAAGATATGAAAAGCAAACAGAGACACATTCGTTAAAAGATCGTCTGACACATGCCAACGATTTATGAAGAATACCCAGTTTTGTGCTGCCAAGTAACAGTAGCAGTGTCTACTGCAAATTTTTAATACTGGCAACGAATGCAAGTGTAAAACACAAACACATACTGAAATTCTTAGAGGGATTTTCTTACGTTGTTAATTTGGAATTGTTTAGATGAACTCGCTTAAAATTTCTTTGGGCTTCAATGTTTTTGTAATTTTGCAAATGAACATAGGCAAGCACATATACAGAGAGCTGAGCTGAGTCCTTTGGAGGTTGTAGTGAAACGGCTTAATATGAATGACACTCTCACATCCGATCTACAAGCTCTCTCTCAATGGGGTCGTATGAATAGGGTTGATTTTTGCGCGCGAAAAACGTACTGCTGTTTATTAACACATACATACATACATAATTGTTCATTACAACCCTTTAGTCAAGAATACGACCTAGTTTCTCACACCACTTATATATTATGTGTGTTAATATTACACATGAGTGGCAAAACCTACAGTTTAAAATCGATTTTTAAGAAACTTTTCATGGCAATTTTATTTAGTTTCAGAGTTTTTGTCAGAAATCTGCTGAGAGGAAGTCGCCGAAGAAATATTTTTTGTATTTTGTTTTGATGTCTGGCCTGGGGTTTGAACCCTGGCTTTACGTCCAATAAGTCAACACACTACATACTAGACTACGGCGACTTCATACATAACACATAGCGCAGCAATAATATTGCCTCATCTGTACTTATACGTGGTGTAAATATGAACGAGTTAGACGCTTTTAATGTTCGGGGCATGAAAATTCAGTGTGATGTTAGCTGGAACCAGTTCAAGATTCAAGAGTCGATAGAAGCGTTCAAGTGCTTCGGTTTTTTACGGCGATGCAAGAAATACTTTACTTCATCTGACCTCCTTACTATTTACACCACTAATATCAGATCGAGAATGGAATACAATATCTTGATCGCGTACAGAAAAGGGCGGAGGGACTTATTAATGACGGTAGGGTATCCAACTCTTTTGACTCATTGGATCATCGTCTCAAAGTGGCTTTTTGCTATAGCGCCGTGGTTTAGTAGGTAGTGTGTTGGCTTATTAGACGTGAGGCCACGGTTAAAACTTTAGGTTAGACTTCTCGAACAAAGCGAAATATGAAAAATATTTCCTCGGCGACTTCCTCTCAGCAGATTTCTGGCAAAAACTCGGAGAGAAAATTGCCATGAAAATTTTCTCAAAAATCTTTCGTTCAGAGTCGACTTTAAACTGTAGGTCCCGCCACTTAGGCATGCAATTATCACAAACAACACAAGTGTTATGAGATAAAGAAACTTGTTCCCAAATATCGAATATTCTTACGTAGCACCCGTCCTTCTCGCAGGGCACATCTGTTTGTGGTCGTTTGGCCGATGGATCGCACAGAAACAGAATTACGTCTTTCGGCGGACTATCTTTATGTAGAACTCCCGAACTGCAGTGGTCTTTTCTTCCACTTATAATATAAGAAGTTTCAAATCTAATATCCAAAAACACTGCTCCCTCTGCCTCGTTCCCACAATCTATTTTCCTAATTCCAACACAAAGCACTGCATAAGTAGGGGCCATGCCCTGGGTGTTTCTACTGCTGTTTGGTCTGTTGTAGAGGATCAATGTTTCATTTACATTTACAAAATGAAGAAAAAACTTGTACATACTACAATTGAAATCTCTCGAGAAGATGCCAAACAGTTGAATATGTGGTCAAATGTCGGCAACCAAAAGATTTTTCAGATGTAAGTAATCGTTCATAATTCAAACTACTTAGCCACATGAGCCACAATTTCTGGCAGCTTCAACATTTGATCGGATCAATCGCTCGATCGGATATCGAGTCCAATATCATATGTTTTTCAATTGTTTCAAGTATAGAAATCAAAACTGAGAGTCCAGAATATTTAGCATTTTTCGTGATTCTACAGCCACAATAAAATTCAGTAAACTACATTCTTTTGGTTCGAGTGAAGCGTATCTTTCACAATAACTAATGCCTAATGATCGAATCACTCTATAATTCCAGTCTATCCTATTTAGAAAACTTGACTCTATAGCTGAATTACAAGAATACATACATACAGCATTACGACATAGCTTCGCAAACCACTTATGTTATGTGTGCTAATTTTATACATGAGTGGCGGAACATTCAGTTTAAAGTCGATTCCCCACGTCAGATTTTTGAGAAACTTTCCATGGCAATTTTATTTACTTCCAGAGTTTTTGAAAAAAACGGCTGAGTGGGTCAAATAAGCCTACATACTTACCTACTACACTACGGCGCACTATGTGGCATTTTGCCTGAAAACCTGGCCAAAATTAATAGAAGTGTTTTATGAGTTAATGGCTGGAATTTTTTGATAGTGTTAGTGATAATTAGGCCCAAGGATGAACCTAAATAATTTTGGTTCAAATCAGTCCTAGCCCCCATACAAATTCCCCTCGAAATTGCACTTATTTACACATAATTATAGCAATTCGGAAGCAGCTCGAAAAGAACTTAAGAAAGTTATCTGCAAAACTGTGTCATTTTACACAGTACACTAGGGTCTGGTTAAACATGCTATTTATTTACAATTCTCACCGTCAGTGAGGCAACAACGATGTTTACATTTATAGAGATTTCGAGAAGGCGAAGTCATGAACATTCGCCTTCAATGACATTCAACAGACTGTTAACTCTGTCATATAAAAGGTAAGGCAAAGCAGGCGACTGAGTTAGTGATATTCAGTCAGTCTTGTGTGAAGACGAGATGTGTTTAAAGAGTGTAATCGTGGTTTGAAGATCTCCGTTACAAAAGTCAGTCGAAGAATTGTCTAGTAATTGTTATTGTTTATGTAAAAGGTATAAACAGTGGAATAATAAAAAAGGGCAATTGTTGTTGTTTACATAAAGTTGTGAACAGTGGCACATAGAATTTTGCAAAAAATAAAGAATTTTTATTAAAACTAAACACAAATTTATTTTGATTTTATTTACAATCTACGATCTCATATTTTAAATGTTTTTAAAATGTAAAAACGTAACAATATCCTGATGATGATATTCCTGCGGCAAGTTTTTAGTCCAACTCAGTGTATGATAGATTATATAGGGACCAGTTTCTTGGAAGGCAGACAAAATCTGATGAATAGCCGTTGCAGCGAATTTAATTGATCAGGAAGGATGCTTTTATTTAAGAACGCCCTATTAGTGATTGATTCTTTGCGCCTAGTGTTGTTGGAAGCAGGATTTTATAACTAAACGGCGCACTATGTGGCATTTTGGCTGAAAACCTGGCCAAAATTATAGAAGTGTTTTATGAGTTAATGGCTGGAATTTTTTGATAGTGTTAGTGATAATTAGGCCCAAAGATGAGCTCAACTGATTTTGGTTCAAATCGGTCCGTGATTTCGCCTAGCCCCCATACAAATTCCCCTCGAAATTGCACTTATTTACACATAATTATAGTAATTATGCAACAATCATGATACAATTTAGCATGGATTAGTTCTGTGTACTAAGAAATCATGGTGTAATGTTTGGTGAAAATCCCCATATAAACTCCGCTTTAGAAATTCACGTTTGCGCTTATAAATAGCTTAAAAACATCGGTACCGTGATGAAATTCGGTATGAACGTGTATTTTGTAAATCTAAACACATATTACCAAATTTTGTTATCTATAATTGTCCATACTTGCTCCTTGGTCCAAAATAGGGCCCCTTAAGAAAATATGTTTAGCAATTATAATTGGCTTAACAATTGTATTACCTCGATGAAATTCGACATGAACATGTTTGATAATGAATGTGAATCATTTATGATCACATTTTATAATGATTGGATCATAAGTGCTCCTAGGTACCACATACGGTCCATTAAGAAAATCAAACATACATCTCATATTGTTATAATAGTCGATATACATACATACGTAATTAAGTTTTTAAACTTCTATGATAATTAATATTTATTCATAATATTTATTTTACATTATTTAATACTTAACTTAAAAAAATGCTTAAAAAGTGAAACTAACTACAATCGTTAAAATCGTTATCATTTTCATCATCAATGTCATGGTATCTGATGAAAATGCTTTTTTATTCCTTCACGATTTTTGTCTACTGCAGCTTATAAAAGGGTCACTGCTTAAAATACTCGATTGGTATCGCTTCAACTGAATTTCCTCTCATAATTCATACGCCATATAGCTTTATTGCCTATGGCTTTATTACCCTACGTCTAATTTTTTTAATTTTTCAAAAATAAAGTAAAATTTTCAAAAAATCGCTAAAAATAATTGCGCAAATTTGCTCAAACTTTTCTTTTTGTTCCTGAATCTAGAGAGTTCATATTTTCTTGTGGTATATAACATTAAACTACTAAAACTACTTTCAACTTTAAAATCCTTATCTTTTTTTAGGAAGGGTAAAAAAATGTGAAATTTTTATTATTTGTAAATTTTGAACGAATAATTTTAACATTAATACATGAGATATATATACATAAAAAAACTGAAAGTAGCAGTTGCTCATACCTTTCAAATAAAAAGAAAATCAATATAAAACCTCTATTCGTTTAGCCACAAAAAAATATCATATAAACCTATTAAAATTTCAAAAAAACACCAAAAACGCAATTAATTGTCTTCACTTTCCTGACTTTGACGTCGCCTCAAGTCTACAAATCTCAACTTAAAGTCGTGAAAATTCACTATATTATGCAGAATTTTGTTGTCTATCGAACTGCATACTCAGTTTCTTAAATTTCTTTAAATTCATTTTTTCCTTTTTTCCAAGGTAAATGCCACATAGTGCGGCGTCTACAATAAAAGAATATTTTGATCAAATTCGTGTATTTTCTGTCTTATGTTTTAGCTTCATAGATTTACAACTAAGGGCCATTATTACAACTTGCCGTTTACTAAAGGGAGGAATTGTTTTCCATTATTATATAAGCGGACAATATGGTAGAAGTGAGCGTTAAGCTAAATGGAGGACTACCGGTAACTTTTAAAGTTAAGTTTATTTTTGAACTAGCCATATTATGTATTATTTTCAATATGGCAACTTCAAATATAAACAAAATGAGCATATACAACAAAAAAACGTAGCCCGTCGTTGCCACCGCGTTTAAAAAAACTTGTTTGATTGAAAAAGTTTACTTTATTTTATCTGCAGGTTGTAATAACGAAAAGAAGTTAAAGATGACTTTAAAGTTCAGTTTAGCTAAAGTTATCTTTAACTAAACCCAACTTTAACGGGAAGTGGTAATAATGGCCCTAAAACTCTTAAATGTTTGAAGAGATCTGATAATTAGAATATGTTTAGAAGAAGTAATTCTAAAAGGTAACTTATTGTATTGAGATTTCAAAAGAAAAATATTTTAAATAATAATCTTTAAATCGTTTTGAATATTTTAAAGGAATTCCTTCTTTTCAACATGCCACAGAACAACAGTGGCATGTGTTAATAACTTGTAAGCATTTTCAGCGTAATTTGGTAGCTTTTGTATAAAATTATCGCTATTGTTGCACTCGAGAATAAAAGCTTTTTCTCTTCGTTTGCAAAAAAAAAGCAAGAAAACAATAACAAAACATTGTAAGAATGTGACAAAGAATAAGTATTCATTTAATTCTATTAACGAACAATTCAAAGTTGCTGCCACAATCGATACAAAGCATAACACAAAATAAAACTAAAAATTGTGAACAACAACTACGTATTATCATACAGAACTTCATTCATTCAGAATACATACACTAGGATTACGGGAGAATGCATACCAGAAGCGTTAGATTATGACTGACTTGATATGTTTATACACACAGTGGGGGAAATTTAAACACACATACAATGAGGTGTAACCTATACTGAGACTGCGTTCAGTGTTATCTTCAAATGAATTCTCTTTAATGCTTTCATCCTCTTTTAAGAGATTAAATTGAATGATATTCGATTTTTTACTTACTGGACTAGCTTAGCAATTTTGATTTTTCTGCAATTCGTTAGGGAAACATCATTGTATTGTAATAGATGGCTACACCGTGCCTAAAGCACTTTTAGATGTTCGAAAATTCTTCAGGAGTTTTGATCCATAAACAGTTGGCTTATCGAAAGCACAAAATATTACAAAATATCTCCTCCATCTTTTTATGATTCTGTCTCTAGCAGGTTCCAGAATGATAGGTTTGCCATTTCTCGTTGGCTAGAAACAACGTGTATCGTGAAAGGAACTTTGCTCAAGAGTGCGTTCGTTCTTGATGTTAGCATCTCTCGGTTTCGGACTCAAAAGAGCTCTTGGATTTTAGAATACGAAAACCACAATGAAATTGTTTTCGGCATTGTTTTTGCAAATATCTGCTGGGAAAGATTGTTGGTTTCTAGCGAAGTTGAATAGAATGACATCCCGCATAAGTTTTATTTCGGACGGCGCAATAGACCGCATGGAAAAAATAGGAATAATTAACGGAATCTTATATAAAATGAAGGAATTAATTACCATTCTTATTACTTAGAAATTTAAATAAACAGTGCGCATGACATGGATAATTACGCCTTTTATCTTGGCTCCGCCAGTAAAAATAAAGTCAGCCTAAAGATCAACTGCAGGATCTCTCTTGCTAATAAGTGATATTAGGATCTCAATAGACAATTGACAACAAACGATAAATTTGAACCATGATAATTGAAAATCGTTCAGATTGGAATACAAGCCACTGTGAGGTAATTTTGTAACATGACAATATACTCACACACAAAATAAAACCGGTTCGGGATATAACCAAAACATTAGGCTGGAAGCTGCAACCCCACCTGCCTTATTCACCAGACTTGGTATATATATGCCATATATAGGGGAGATATATGGTGGTACAATATAACTGGTTGCCGAATTTCAAAACTGCTGTGTCTAGTGGACAGCAGGAGAACCAGGGAACTACTTGAGTTCGACAAGAGAATGTTTCGCGCTGTAACGGAAATTCTAACGGGACACTTGCTGACAAGTTCGGTCTGCCTCATGAGGTTATCCGCAGAAGCTGCCAGAATATGGGGGAAATGGAATCGGTATAATATCTTTTATGCGAGTGCCCTGCACTTCAAAATAGACGCCATCTATTTTTGGGTGACAGAACGTTTGATGATTTGTGCATAGTGGCTACCGTGCCACTAAGCGAACTGGTAAGTATTATCTGGAGCTCGGGATGGTTCAAACCCAATGCTAACGGACCATGACACACTGGGTAACACAATATGCCATATGGACCACTGGGGGAACTTGTTTATAAACGGCAAGCTACTCGCTAACCTAACCTACATACATAATTGGTCATTACAACCCCTTAGTCAGGATTACGACCTAGTATCTCACACCACTAATGTTGTGTGCGTTAATTTTTATACATAAAGCCGACTCCGAACGACAGATTTTTGAGAAACATTTCATGGCAATTTTATTTACTCTTAAAGATTTGCCAGAAAAGAAGTCGCCGTAGTCTAGTAGGTAGTGTGTTGGCTTATTAGACGTAAAGCCAGGGTTCGAGCCCCAGGCTAGACATCAAGATAAAATACAAAAAAATATTTCTTCGGCGACTTCCTCTCAGCAGATTTCTGACAAAAACTCTGAGAGTAAATAAAATTGCCATGAAAAAGTTTCTCAAAAACTGTCGTTCGGCGTCGACTTTAACTGTAGGTCCCACCACTCATATATAAAATTAACACACACAACATAAGTGGTGTAAGAAACTAGGACGTTGTACAATGGGTCAATTCGACCTCCGGGTACTGTACTGTCTGTATTGACAAGTACATGTCCTCTAAGCTAACCTAACCTAACCTTTTGCCAGAAATCTGCTGAGAGGAAGTCGCCGAAGAAATATTCTTTCATATTTCGTTCAGTTGGAGATGCCTGACCTGTGGTTTGAACCGAGGCTTCATGTCTAATCAGCCAACATACTACCTACTAGAACACGATGATTTCAACCCAACCTAACCTAACCTATTTTTAAGGAAAAGTTTTTGTACTTTAAGTCCGGTTTCAAAACCTCATAATACCTAATTCTCTCTTAAATGTTAAAGATGGTAAAAGAAATTACAAAGTGATTGATTGATAAGATATGATGACTAATGCCGCCAAGCTGAAACTACAAACAGTTGGATTCAATAGTTGATCTGTTTTGAAATTAAGGTTTTAATTAAGCTGTGTTCTAAGACCAAGTAAATATTTTAACTCCTTACAACTCTTATTTCGATTAATTACACCTTTTACACGTTCAAAATATTGTTGGGTTATGTTATGGGAAGAGTAAATAAATTTTGTGCTAATAAACTTGATTAAATCAATTCTATAGTGATTGCTAAGCGAATATACGAGTATTTAAATGGATGCAGATATCCAACATTGAGCATAATTAGCAATTAATAAACACCACTTGGGGGTTATCGTCAATAGAGGATCAGCGAAACACACAATCAATGTAAATAAACATGTGAAGAAACAAATTTCCATTGACTACATAGCACTCTCATAGCGGTCTCATCCAATGAACAAAATGCTTAATGGCACCTGCGCTAACTCCCCTCGCACAGCAGCGATTGATGCAACAAGGCTATAAGATACCTATACAACAAGCCATAACATTAAAATGCATCAAACATCAACAACTACTACAACAATATTGCATGCTAATAGAAATATTTCATTTACAACAAGACCCGCAAGATGTTGTTGCCAATATTGATGTCGTGGATATGCCGCAAATGAATAACATTTCAAATTTAAACTGAGAGAGCTTGAGAGCAGTGACAGGTAAGGAAAGTGGGTACCTTTTTGTACAAGGTACTAAACTATCATAAAATAGTACTTGTTAGTCTATTATATACAACCTCGTCTTCGTAGTCTAGTAGGCAGTGTGTTGATTTATTAAACAATTGGCCTCGGTTTTAACCCCTGGTCAGACATATCCAATATGAAAAAATATTTCGTCGGCGACTTCCGCTCAGCAGATTTCTGACAAAAACTCTGTAAGTAAAACAAAATTGCCATGAAAAGTTTTTCAAAAATCTGTCGTTCGGAGTCGACTTTAAAACTGTAGGTCCCGCCACAACATAAGTGGCGTGAGAAACTAGGTGGTAATCTTGACTAAAGAGTTGTAATGAACAATTAAAAAAATATGGGAGCAAATATTAATACTAAATAAGTAATTGATGAATAAGCTACTAATTATAGTTTCGGCTTCGAAGTCGTTTTCACTACAGATTTATTTCTATTTTAACTATGTAGCTGGTCGTCTTTATTCCTTATTAGCTACGCTTTATTATAATTGTTATGCAGATACACACAATCTATGTAGGCTTTCCCAAATCTATTGCCCTGATGAACTTCGCGGTGTCAGTAGGGATATCTATCTGCTTAAAACAAAATAACAACAATTGTCTGCTACAGAATCTTCATATTAGGCTTCCAGCGATTTCAATCCTGAATAAAAGTTTTTCGATTCTAAAATACGAAGTTACCCTCCATTTTATAGACTACATATTTCCAACGTCTTCTTCGCTCTCAGCTCATCAGCTGAGTGGCACCTACTCCAGAAAAGCTTATCTGCCATGAATTTCCACAACAAACGAAGGTTGACCCAATTTACCCCTGCCTAGACGATCCTGGGTTAGCTGAATCATGAATCATTTTAATATAAACTAAAAGCTCGGTTGGAGCCCTGACTATTTGTACTTCCTCTCCCGAATTGGAATGAGCACATCTTCCAATGGTGTAAACTTTAGCTTAGTAGTAGCTTTCCCTTGGGTTTCGGAAATTTCATTCCGAGAATGTACGCCACCATTCCTGTCGCATTTTCTAAAATTATAAAAATTGTAAGTTCTTTCAGTCATGAGATTTGATGTGTGATAATACCCTCTAATGATTTTCGCGTTCGCCTTGTCTGGTATTATCTTCCCATATCTTCCATAATGCATTTAAATCCAACAAAGCATCTACTTCTCCGTGCATTGTATGCCTAAACAATAGCCCCTTAAAGAGTTTTTACTCCTTTGCACAAGTCAGGCAACTTTCATACGATTCCTATCTTGCAGTTTTTTAATCTTATGCTTGCAAGGTTGTCCTTCTAAGCATTCCTGTTGTGATTAGTTTGGGTTATTCAGTATTCTAATCAATATCATCATCATATTACGGAATTGATACATTCATTCTTTCAGACTGAGCCACAAGCTTTGCCTATTTTACGACTACCATGCGAGGTTTACTGGATTAGTAAACGATCGACGAAATGTAAAAAACATATCCGCTGTCCATGAGAATGTGCAGTCGATTTCGCGTCACTTAAAAGAACTCGGCTTTCTTAGACCACAAATTGCGGTTTTCGTCATCACTTAAGACTGCACTCGTAGAAAATTTACCTAACTTAGGAACTAAAAGTAAACGACCACAAACAGCGTTATGTGTTCGCTTAATAGACCCTAGTTTTTAATCCAAAATCATCTTCTACGATGAAGCCCTTTTTTGTATGAACGTGGCGTTCTCGGTTTATATATGATTGAAAACGATGTTGGCTAGGCTATCACGGTCAATGCAGAGCACTATAGGGACATCAACGAAAAGTGTTTTCAATAGGATGGCGCTATGTTATTCACAGCTCTTTACATTGGATATTCTGATTAAATTAAGCGATTAGAGAGCGTGGCCATCTCACGTAGAAGCGAAGTAAATAGATAAAATTTATCCCCGTCTGTCTTTTATATGTTGGTTTTTCTTATGCGAATAAAAATTAATTTTCAATTAAGTACGCACTAAATAGTTCAAAATAAAAAAGACAAACGTCATGAGTTATTAATTTCCCTTATATCCCTGTACACTCAACATTAGTGTACAACGTATGGACGTCTGGGAACGTGTGAAGCCAAGTTCAGATCACATAAACAGTTAAATAACATGCAGTGTTACCTCACACACGTTAATCGATATAATATGCATACATACACTGGGTATAATAAGTATACATGTTGCATAAACTCTTGTACCCTACATTTGTAAAACATGATGGGGGAAACTTCAAACTATTTTGTACAAAACTAAGGTTTTTATTTGAAGTTTCTAATCTTGGAAAGATTTAAACTTCCTGAAATTTTTTTGGAAAACGTGGCCATATGGCAGTATAGTACGAGGTTGTAATACGGTAAGCACAAGCAGTACATATGAAGACGTTTGTAATATGCATTGATGTGAAAAATAATAGGGACACCAATGTGACACATAGGGACTTGATGAGAAAGTAAGTAAAGTAAGTAAATTTTTGTTAATTATCAACGTTGTTGCCGTAGTCTAGTAGGCTTATTACACCGTAATCCCACGGTTAGAACCCCCAGGTCAGACATCTCCAACAAAATGAAGTATGAAAAAAATATTTCTTCGGCAATCTCAGCAGATTTCAGACAAAAACTGTGAGAGAAAATACGAAATTGCCATGAAGAGTTTCTCAAAAAATCTGTCGTTCAGAGTTGATTTTAAACTGTAGGTCCCGCCACTCTGGTATGATATTAACAAACACAACATAAGTGGTGTGTGAAGCTAGGTTGTAGTTCCTACTGAAGAGTTGTAATGACCTATTATGTATGTTTTACTTCCACTTCCAAATTTCTATAAAACAGTGTATTTGGGATGTAGGGTATAATAAATAATATTAGAAATGAATTCTTCAATATAAATACCAACAACTTATTGGAAATATGTAAATGGCTGTGCGTAAACTCTTCTGTTATACAATTTTTTTTAGCAAGAGAGCAAGTGAATACAGTCGCTATAAAATCTGACAATTCATAACTGTTTGGCTGTTGAATAGTTAGCGAATAGTTGTGTGGGTGGTTTTTAACTGTAAAATCGAAATCCTCTTTTTGCCAAAAAATCCGTTTAAAGTGGTTCAATAAAATTTTAGTTTATAAGTTGCCACATCCATACATTGTGAGAATATTTTTAATATCCAAAAAAAATTGATTACCAATAAAAAATATATGCAAGTGAAGCCAATTTGATGTGAAAGGCTAAACCTATCGTAAGCAATTTTAATTTACGATTACAATAATAAAAATCAAACACAATCATTTATTTGTTTTATTTAGAATGGTCTTCGGCACTTAACACACATATTTTTAAATGAATATACAAAATATTGTAATACTTGGGACTCGGAAAATCATCATACAATCCATGAGAAACTGTCGGTGTGAATAGGCTTTGCTTTCTTATGATGAGGCCGAAATTGTAGTGACTTTGAACGGTATTCACTACAGGGAGTTTATAACGGAGTGCATATGCAGCAAACGATTTATTACAGAACCGGTTTTCATAATCAAATTATCTCAAGGAATTTTAGCCTGTCATCATAGTGGTGACCAATTTATCACAATTATCGCGTGCCTGTTTTCATTTTAACATAAAAAAGTGAATTTTTTCTGAGACACCTTTTATTAAAAATTTTCTGTTTCACTTTAGTTTTCCAAAAGAAAGTTTAAATGTTTACTCCGATATCTTAAGGTCCTGAGGAAATGATATGCACAGAATTGTTATTTGCTAACCAGAATGACTAGACTAGTTGCCGCAATCTAGTAGGTAGTGTGTTGCCTTAGAAGTCGTGAGGCCGTACTACTATTTGAGACTCAGAAATCCACACACATTAGAAGTTACTGTTTGGTGCGACTTGTGAAGTGGAGGCATCATTTTCATTCCATATTTCTTTGAAAATGAGGACGTCGCAACCATTACGGTCAATGGAGACACCTAGTCTAGTAGGTAGTGTGTAGGCTTATTAGACTTAAGGCCACTGTTCAAACTCCAGGTCAGACATCAAAACGAAAATATGAAAAAATATTTCTTCGGCAACTTCCTCTCAACAGATTTCTAGCAAAAACTCTGAGAGTAAATAAAATTGTCATGAAAAGTTTCTCAAAAATCTGTCGTTCGGAGTCGACTTTAAACTATAGGTCCCGCCACTCATTTATGAAATTAACACACACAACATGAGTGGTGTGAGAAGCTAGGCCGCAATCCTGACTGAAAGGTTGTAATGTCCAATTATGTATGTTATGTATGTGGTTTTGTGAAATCTCAGGTTTATTCGAATAAACCAGAAACATTTTCTGGGCTTAAATGCGAGAACCACATCTCTTTGAGAAAGAGATGAATAATTTCATGAAATAAATAATAGCCTGTTATAACAGTGGTGACGATCATTTGATGGATATTTAATTTATGATGAAAGTATCACAACTATCGCGTGCATGATTTTATTTTAAAATAAAAAAGTGAGTTTTTCTTGAGACATCCTTTAGTTCCAGTTTTCCAAAGAGACCAATTTTATATGAAATCTTTAATCTTATAATCTTATATTTTAATATCTTGAGGGTGTGAATGATATGCACAGAATTGTTATTTGCTAAGTCGAAAACCCACAAATTATAAAGATTTTATCAAGAGGTTGAAATTTTAAGCTCCAGTCCATTTTACAAATGCAGCGTGTTTTAAAATTTGTTTTAAAATCTCTGTAAGAGAGCAAGGAATCTAGAGCACTCTGGGTAGTGTAGGAAATTTGGTTGTAACTGTCACCGTAGTCTAGTATAGGTTGGGAAATTTAAATATAAAATTGCAATAAAACAAAAACTGTGTGAAATTTGTAAAATTTTTTTTTTTTTGGAGTACAATTGTTTCGGTTAGATATGGAATATTATTTCATTCATAAGTCTGCCGCGGCTGACCTCACAGTACCCCATTCGATTGGGCCAATTTTCGTAGGCTCCTTTTCGAGTGTAATAGGTCGTATTTCGGCATCACGAATGTTGGCCTTAAAATGCTCAATTGTCTCTGGTTTGTCGGCATAACAATTTTCTTTAACAGCGCCCCACAGAAAATAGTCCAATGGTGTCTTGGCGGCCAGTTGACATCACCATTTCGGTTAATTAAACGGCCATCAAACGTTTGCGCCATAAATCGATTGTGGCATGAGATTAATGGCAAGAAACCAAACATTGTTTACGTAAATACCATGAAGAGTGGTTACAAAAAAATCGGTTATATTGGTGCGATAGGTGTCTCCATACATAATTGGTCATTAGAAATCTTTAGTCAAGATTACGACTTAGTTTCTTACACCACTTATGTTATGTGTGTTAATTTTTATACATGAGTGGTGGGACCTACACCGGACCGTCGACTCCGAACGACAGATTTTTGAGAAACTTTTCATGGCAATTTTATTTACTCTCAGAGTTTTTGCCAGAAATCTGCTGAAGAAATATTTTGTCATATTTCGTTTACTTGGAGATATCTGACCTGAGGTTTGAACTGTGGCCTTACGTCTAATAAGCCAACACACTACCTATTAGACTAGGTCTCTCCATTGACCGTAATGGTTGCGACGTCCTCATATTCAAAGAAATATGGAATGAAAATAACGCCTCCGTTTCACAAGTCGCACCAAACAGTAACATCTAATAGGTGCATTGACTTCTGTAAAACCACTTGTGGAGTTCCTGAGTCACATATACGGCAATTTTTCTTATTAACTTACCCACCAAGATGTAAATTAGCTTCAGCCAAAAACTTTATTTTTTTTTTTGGCAGTTTCTCGTTTGCCAAATAAATTTCAACGTTGCTCAAGCGTAAATCGATTAATTCGGTTTAGTGGAAATAATATACTGAATTTTGTGACAGAATAGAGTGACATAAGTTTTGCCAGATTTGAAATAACTGATGGTTCAAATTTATATCGATAGATGGCCCATCCGAAAGTTAGTATGACGAGAGCCCGTGTTTCAACTCCTGGCTCAGATGTCTCAAAATAAATGCACAATATGAACAAATATTTCTTTCGACGTCTTCCTCTCTGAAGTCTACTGACAAAAACTCTGAGAGCAATATAAAATTGCTATGTTATGTTTCTCAAACCTTTCGTTTGGAGCCGATGTTAAACTATAAGTGCGGCGACTCACACATAAAATTAACACACCCAACTTGATTAGTGGAAGTAGCTATGCTATAATCCTGACCATAGGGTTATAATGACAAATTCAGAAAGAAGATACGTAAGTTTCTTTCGGAGAGACGTAAAGAAAATAGGATTTTGTGGAAAACCCAGTGGCTCTTATCGGTTTAGGATTCCTTTGCTTTTTGAAAAATTAATTACTTTTTCCTTAACCTTAAATTAATTATTACAAGTATTAATTGAATTGAAATACTTAGTAATTTTCATTAATTACTTCAATAACAAGAGCAACAAAAAAACCGAGTGAAATATATAAATAAATTCAATAAAAACAACACAAAACCCATCATAAATATTTATGAAATCAATTAGAGTATAACCAACCAACAGCAGCAGGCCAAATCGAATTGTTCAGAATTTAATTAAAACACTAAATGCTGGGACATGGTCACATGATCATTGAAAAAAAATTGTCCCAAAACCCAGGGTGTACGAGTATGTTTGTTTACGTTTACGACTGCTGATCATAAAATCGAAAAGAAATGCTGCAATGAACAGCCAACAGCTGCCAAATAACGAAACGCCGAAATATTTTTTCAAATTGAAAATTCCAATTGATTCAATAAAGAAAAAAAGAAAAACTAGTCCATCTGACGTTTTATTTTCAAGTCAGTCTGTGTGTCAGTCAGTTGTTCGGCTAGCCTTTCTTATGCAAACGTAATTGAGGAATTTTGTAAAATTTTTTCGTTTTTTTTTTCAAAGAAAATAAATTTTCCAATAAAAAAGGAAAACAACGATTTTAAATTAGAAAAAGAAAAAAACAAAAACAAAAACTACAACAACATTAAAATCAATGGGAGCCAAAACATCAAAAAAGAGTACAAAAAAAAAGTTGTCAACAATTTTGTCACATGTTGCTGATACTGCTGGTGGTATCACAGCAGCAATGTATACCAAGGCTGGTGGTGGTGGCAAACGGGTATCACAAATTATTGTTGTATTGCAAACAACAGTAACGTATGGACAATGAAAACAATTCCATAGGAGAGGAAAAACAAAAAAAAAAGAAAGAAAACTTCGGTTCGGCTGGATTTCTATTGACCAGCCGCAGCGATCCAATCCAATCAATTGTTGTTCGAACATATAAAATATTCCAAAACACACACACGCACAAATCTTGGACACAAATTAAATGCATGTTTCTCTCATTCTTATTCAATGAATTAATGTTTCGTTACTAATTGTTTTTCACCAAATTTATAAAAATAAAATCAAAAAAATAAAGAAAAACAAAGTAGAACGAGAGGTGTCTTAGAGGCAGCCAGCCAGATGACAGATTCGTAAATTAAATTCAACAAAATGGAAGTAAAAACAGAATGTACTCATTATTTCACACTTAGTGGAGTATTACGACCAAAACCACTTCTCTTCCAGATCTTCTTCAGGATGCAATGTTTATTGGCATTAATAATAATTCCCTGCTTATCACCACATAAACGTACCTTCTGAGATGCATTGAAGTCGTTTAGATTTCCGGTACTTGTTCGATTATTCGTTATTTTCACCATAGTGCATAGCACATTGGGTTTGAATCGATTGCCCTTTAAAACAAATGTTGTTTGAGTCTATTATGTCCGTTAAAATACCAGTTACAATCCTCACGCTACTTCTCCATAGTTTGATGCATAACTCAAATCACTAGCCATTGTAATAACCCAACAAAGTTGAGATTCTTTCAAATCGATTCGACTGTCTGAACATACCCATCTGAATCTCTCTTCTTACTCCACAGAAAGGCGTAACAGCTACCTAAAGCTGATTTGCCTGCTCACTACTACGAATTCCTGAATATCTGATTCAGATTTCTATTCTAATTTCTAGTTAACATAGCATTTGACTACGTGGAGGGCGGCCAGTCTGTCAAATAGTATTGCTATGTCTTGCCTTCTGTTGTAATTCCTGTTCAAGTTGAATTAAGCAAATCTTCCGATAATGTAAACTTTCGCTTAGAAGCAACTCTTTGTGCTCTGGGATTGTCCCACTATATGTCCTTGATTCATTAGTATACTACAGAATGGTGTCTCTCTTAGAAAAGTATGTATTATTTCCTTCATTCCCAGTCTCGCTGCTCAACACTTCTCAAAATTGTAGACTTTACTCGTCCTATCAAGAGAATACTTCCTGCTTTTCCTATTTGTCACAATGCCCTCTGATTAATATTGTGTTAGACTTGTCTCCCATTAACCTAGCCTTAATGGCTTTGGTCTTCACTATCTATGCAATGCGCTTAAAGGACAGGCGTCATTGCCATGGTTATACCAATGCAAGCCCATCTCTATAACTTATTCAACTTTACCTAACCTGTTTCCAAGAATGTATTTATTTAACTTCGATGCATCGACTAAAAAGCATCGATATTTTATCGATGTCGGTCAATTAAAAAAAAAACTTGAATTGTTTCCACCAAGAAAAATTTCTAGAAAAATCGAAAAATTCGTAGAAAAGGGCATCAAAAGCTCCGGTGGAAAGTTCAGTTTAAGGAGAACCTCTAGACGTTTTGTGTAAGAAATTGGAGAACATGCGTACAATTGTTGGTAGAGCCCGTGCTTTGAACCTCAGCTCAAACGTCTCGGACAAAAACTAAATATAAAGAAAATATTTTTTTTCGACGACTTTCTCTCAATACCTTCTGGCAAAAACTCTGAGAATAAATCCAATTGCCATGAAAAAGTTACTTAAATTCCGGATTTGGAGTCGATTTTAAACTGTAGGTCTCGTCACTCATGGAACAAACACGACGTGGACGGTGAGAGAGACTATGTTGTAATCCTGAGTAATGGGTTACATACATACCCTTCAGTCAGGATTACTACCTAGCTTCTCACCAGTGCCGTTGTCGAGCCGGAACGCTCCGGGACGTCGTTCCGGTACTTCCTTTTTGGACAGGAACTCGTTCTGAAACTAAAGATAATTTCTGATAACAAGAATTGGCTGACGTTTTGAAAAAAAAAATAAAAGGAATTGCTGATTTATTTTTCTAATTTTTGACGAATTTTTATATGTATTTTTATGAACAAGGGTTTGAACCGAACCCGAACCGGAACAAAAACCGGAACGAACCGGCTTGTTTTTCTGAACCGTGACCCGAGTCCGGAACGCGTTCCGGTAAAAAAAAATTAGCACAACACAACTGCTTCTCACACCACTTATGTTGTGTCGTTAATTTTATACATGAGTGGCGCGACCTACAGTTTAAAGTCGACTCCGAACGACAGATTTTTGAGAAACTTTTCATGGCAATTTAATTTGCTTTCAGAATTTTTGCCGCAAATCTGCTGAGAGGAAGTCGCCGAAGAAATATTTTTTTCAATACTTTCGTTTTGATGTCTGGCCTGGGGTTTGAACCGTGGCCTTACGTCAATAAGCCAATACACTACCTACTAGACTACGGCGATTTGGTTGAGTTGTTTGGACCAAATATGTTGTATGTCTTAAAGCAATATGTGAGTTTTGTTTAATACTCGTTTCTTTTAAAATTCGTAACCTAGAATTTGGTGTGAATTGAACCCAAAATACCTACAATCGTAGACTAGCAACACTCAACACTAAACTACAAGGGATTCCCCTTTCTTAAATTATGAAATTTTAACTCAAAAATTAATATTAAAAATCAAGAATAAATTTTAGAGTATAAAACCTTTCGAACATGATAAAAAGTCTTCATGGCTTAAATGAATCCGAATAGGAAACTTTAAAGAATGAAATTGCATTAAAGTGTAGGGCAACATATTAACGGGTTTGATTTAACTGCATCAGTGTGAGCCCAGTGTGGTCTAAATATTTATTTTCCTAATTTTTAAAATTTCTTTCAAACAAGACTTGAACTAATTTCTTAATGCCTCTTATTTTAAAAACTGTAACAAGCAATTTTAAATTATAAAAAAAAAGAAAAATACATGAAAGCGACTGTCGGTGCTTTTTAGTACCTGTTACTTCACAACTTTTTAAGCTGTCGCATTGCGGTGTTGCTCTGAAAAGTGAAACATTTTTTAAAGAATAAAATTTAAATATTTGTTTAATACGATCATTAAGATCAATCGTGTTTGGATCATTAAGAAGATTTTTTTTATTTCATTTAAATTGACATTTACAAATAGTTTATGGAAATTCAATTTACAAAACATTGTTTTTTTTGTTATTGGAACAAAATTTTAGATTTAAAAATTTGTTGTTAAAAGCTGCTAGCAACGTCGATTCATTTGTTACAAGTGTAACTTCAATTTTCAGATCGTTTACAAGAATAAAAAAAAATTAAATGTAGTAGCATTAAATTAAAATTTTCATTAACTGTTTATATTTAAGAAGGCCGCTCTAAGAACTCAGCAAATTATAAAAAGGTTTCCCCTGGTATGGGCAAAAACAGTAGCAAAATGTTTGAGGACTAAAGTACAAAGATATTATGCAACTTAATAGGACAAGACTTGCTATAAACACAATAAATGCAACGCAGCAAATACTACAAGTTTGTGTCTTCATGTATTCTATTTTTGAGGGATTGCTGCGTTGCGTTTATTGTGTTTATAACATCTATCATTAGTATGAATATTACTATTATTGTTGTGTAGTAGTAATAGAGTACTAAGTTTAGACGATTTGCCGCCGTGGTTTAATAGGTAGTGTGTTGGCTTATTAGACGTGAGGCCTCGGTTCAAATCCCAGGCCATGCATCTCCAACTAAACGAAATAGAAAAAATATTTCTTCGGAGACTTCCTCTTAACAGATTTCTGGCAAATACTCTGCGAGTAAATAAAATATCCATGAAAGTTTCTCAAAAAACCGTAGTTCGGAGTCGACTTTAAACTGTAAATCCCGCCACTCATGTATAAAAATTAATGACTAAAGGGTTGTAATGCCCAATTTTGTATGCACTTATGTTTAGACGATTTATACATCGCTCTCAATCATGTTGCCCTGTTGAATTTCAGGACAAAATGTGGCAAACCGGACTGGATTCAAAATCAGCAATTTAAGAAATCGATGCGAATAAATGTTCAAAATACTGAATGCCTCCACATATTAGACAAAACGAGGCAGAAGTTAACAAATTTTGATACAAGAGGCCGGTAATCATTCGCTGCATTGATTTGTAACTTACACAGTCAATCCATCTTTTAGAATGTGAAAGACAGCAAAATTTTACCCCAAATCAATTCAAGTTTGCACGAATAACTTTCATCGGAAACATAGTACAGCGGTACTATGATCTCAAATAACAGCTCATGGTCAATAACAAAATTTTAATCAGTTACTCCTAAAATTAGAAAGAGAACATAAGGATGAATTGATCTTTCTTTATGGAAGCTTTCTAAAGATATTGCAAGATATATGAGATCTTTTTTAAGCGTTTCCGATCTTCAAGTTTAAATAAAATAAAATTTTTTCATTCGTTCGACAGAGCTAATGATGCCATTATGTTTTCAAGTTAATATCTTAAATGTCCGCTACGGCTCCTTTGTATGGAGGGTACTCCAAATGTCCAACTTTACACGAATATGTCGCACGAATTTTATCGATGTTATGTTGGCTTTGAGGATCGCTGTGACTTGTGTCTCATTTGCATACACTTGCAGCATAAGAAAACGCTCCAAAAGAAGTGTGTGATCAATTCACGTTAACGTGAGACAACCATGCTTTCAAATGGCTTCTGCAGGTTATCCAATGTGGCAAATTATAAAGAAATATTGACTGATGACTCGGCCAGCTCAAAATCCACACCAAACAATGATTTTTTGGACGCTCTTGGATGTCAGTCAGATTGGTGCTGTCCCAAATTTGACAATTATGTTTATTTACGTATTCATTTATCCCGAAATGGACCTTATCGCTGAAGATAATTTTTTGGTGAGAATTTAGGGTCGGTAGCCAATTGTCGTTGTCTATTGCCATCTACCTTCAATACCTGGGCCAGTTGCATTTTGTACGCAAAGTTTGGACACAAAATTCACCATTGGCCTGCCAGAAATCGAGTTCTTGTGACCGACGCAAAATCGAGTGCTTCGGATTGTCCTGCACAATCCCACGGATGGCGGCGATGTTTTCGTCGGATATTGTATTGGGCTTGAATTTATCCTTCCCATTGCGAATAAATCCTCTAATCCACTAGTAAAATAGGCGTAGTGTGCGGTATGTTACTACACTTGTTCGCGTTAATTTGACAAAACAAACTGAATGAATTTGACACAAAATGGCCGCTATCGACTGCGCCAGTTCGGAAGTCTTTGCTGAAATACCAGATAGAATGAAAAACAGAAAAAAGACCAGGCATGAAAAGAAAATAACTGTTCTGGCAGCAGTGTATTTAAAATTAATGTGTGGTAGGCGGTCAGGCATGGACTCATAAGGCAAAGTTTCAGACAATCCTTATGGACAATCGCATAACAAGACTTACTTATTTACTACTTACTGTATAATACGGTTCCTTAGAATCATTCCTATTATCCCACAACTAAAATATACCAGAACATTAAGGGGCTTAATATATAGCAAGACGAGGCAATGAATAGTGGTTAAAGCGATTGACTTCAATTCTGAGTAATCATGTTCGAAATATCGAGGACTGATTTTACTAATTAATCCCCTACAATTTATTCATCTAGGAAGCCTGACTTCTGCTTCTACCCGCAAGGATTATATTAACAACAAACAGACAGCGCCACCTCTTAAGAGAAACATTTAATCAGCAGGACTTTATAAGCAGTACCCTCAATATAAAATATGTAGAGGATATTGTTTCTAGCCGGGAGTCGCCATAGTCTAGTAAGTAGTGTGTTAGCTTATTAGACTCAGGGCCACGGTTCAAACCTTAGGTTAGACATCAGAACGAAATATGAAAAAATATTTCTTAGGCGACTTCCTTTCAGCAGATTTCTGGCAAAAACTCTGAGAGCAAATAAAATTGCCATGAAAAGTTTCTCAAAAATCTGTCGTTCGGAGTCGACTTTAAACTGTAGGTCCCGCCACTCATGTACAAAATTAAAACACACAACATGAGTGGTATGAGAAGCTAGGCCGTAATCCTGACTGAAGGGTTGTAATGGCCAATTCTGTACGAGTATGTATGTATGTATTGTTTCTAGCCAAAGAAATATGAGACGGAGATCACCATATGACCTTCCATTGTAGGCTAGTTGGCCTGCTTAGCTGTCTGGTACCATGAACTAAAAAGAGTTGTTATTAAGTAGTTTGCATTATTTTTCTGATTCATTGGAAATCTAACTTTATAGGGTGACTATTACTCTTATAACATTACCTGTATATCTTTTTTTGATATAAATTGCCTTGGTATTTATTTAATTAGAAATTATTTGTCATACTAATACAATATACTATAAAATAATTAAAAAAAAAAAAAACGCAAATATCTGTTAATAGAAATGCTATAGAAATAAAATGTCTGTCTTCATGGTGCCCAAATTGAAATGACTTTATTACGACATACATATGCAGCCGTATTTATACGTCATCCCATGATTAATTGTAATTTGAAAACAACCATTAAAGCATGACTTAAAATCCTCTTAAATATACTTAAGCTCTCTAATCATTAACACTAATTTTGGTATTTTGTCTGCTTCAGCTAGTTGTAGAGAAGTGGTCATAAAGTGAAGAATGTGGTTGTATACTCGTATGGTTTCTAAGATGAGTGGTAAATTTAGGTAAAATAAAAAATATTTGTAAATTGACTTGTGATCTCTTTTATTTTGACCTCTATTTGACCCCAATAAGGTTGCCTGCATGCAAATGTTTTCGGGATCAGTAATGTAATGATTTTTGCGAAATTTAGAGCGAATTTAATTAACGAATCACATTAAAAATGTCTTTGATTAACATGCGGTTTTAACAAGACAGTGTCATATGCCACAAGCTCTTTTGTAACGAACTGAGAGCCGCGTTTGGTGAGCAATTAATCTCACGTTTCGGAGCAGTCAATTAGCTAACAAAATCATGCGGTGTAACCACGGTGTGTATAGGTAACTTATTTATCAGGCTTATAAAATTAATGCTTAATAAAACTTTCTGTGTCATCATCAATGTGTCTTATCTTGCTTTGTATCCTAATAATGAAGGCCTAAAAAATATATAAGTTCACTTCTGCACTAAGCACAATTGTTTGTGCCTAATTATTTATTTAATTAGACCGACCTAAGTCTTTTCTTCAAAAATTAGCATAGTCTTGTTATACAGTCAGGGGATTTAGACAATCCCAGCTAGCATTTAGAAGATTGTTTTTAAAAAAATCACCTTGCTGAGTTTTTAGAGTACTTTCGGTGATCAAAAACTTATTATTCAGCTACACGATTAAAAAAGGACTCAAAAATGATTCGCGTCAATGAGTGAAATTAGTTCCATTTAAAATACAATAAAAAATTGTATAGCAATCGGAAATTAATCATCCAAACGTTTAAAATGTGACTATTATTTTAGTTATTTATTAATATATTCTACTTATACTGAAGATTCAAAAACGCTTAATCAAAAAAAGATGATGCAGCTGTTTGAAAAGTAATTATAATTAAAAGATGGCTATGACATAAAGTACAATTTTGTTTTAAATAGAAAATATTTCTTTGTTTTTTAACGAAAAAAATTATTTTTTAAAATAAACTTTGATGTCTGACATACATCACGAATATAAACTTAATATTCTTCATTTGTTATTTAACGTTCATACGAACGTGGTTTTTGAAATAGCGGCAGTGTAAACTTAGGACTCAGAAAACCGACTAAAAAACACTTGAAGAGAGTAAAATACAATTAGAAATACGACTAATAAATGACTCAAATTATAATCATAAATGACGCAAAAAGGAGTCCAGATTAATACAAACATGACTATTAAATGACAATAAAAGGACTCCTAAACATACTGATAAATTACTCATAAAAGACTCGCTTGCGATTAAACAATTACTGAAAAACGACTCGATAAAGAAGCATAAACGAAGTTAAATACGACTAATAAATGATCAGAAAGCGATTCAAAAAAGATCACAAAACTATTCGAAAGCACATCGAAAATTACTCGAAATTAATATAGAAAATGACTCATAAATGATTTTTTGAGAAGAGTCGCCCGTAGTAAAATTTTTCTCCCGACAAATGAGTCTTTTATGAACAGAAAATGAGCGCATATTCTTACTTTTCAATCGCGCAGAAGAATCAAAAAAGACTCGTATTTGATTAAAATTTTCAAAAAATGCTGGCTGCGATTATCCAAAGGAATCTGTTAAAAGTTTCTCAAAAATTTGTGGTTCGGATTTGACTTTAAACTGTAGGTTCCGCCACTCATCTATAAAATTAAAACACACAACATCAGTGCTGTGAGAAGCTAGGTTCTAATCCCGACTAAAGGGTTGCATTACTCAATTATGTATGTAATCTGTTAATTGATTTTATGCGTTTTCATGTCACAAGTTTCTTTATCATTACAAGAAAGGGCTGTAAATGGGAGCAGCATACTTTCAGCGTGTCTACCCATAACACAATGACCTGTAAGTATTGCCACAGTGATTGAGATGATGCCACGACTTAGTCCGAGTAACTGGTTGGTGCGCCTTCTATCCAACAAGGGCCGATTGAGTCTAGCGGTCGAGCAGGACTCCCCATTGACCCAGGATAGCTTGGCGTCAGGAAGGAATTTCCCCGCAATGGCCAACCTGAACGAGGTAAGTGGCATACCCAAGTCGATTGAAGAGGATTCCGGAAGGAGTGAACCAGGCCTGCCGAGCTCGTCGGCCCTGCAATTTCCCGGAATTTTACTGTGACCAGGGACGCAGACCAGTGAGACACTGAAGCGCGCAGGAAGAAAATCGAGACAGCGGCGACATTCCCTAACAATCCTGGAGTTATTCAAAACTCTTGACAGAGATCTTATGGCGGCCTGACACTCAGAGAAGACCGAGATGCTGGTGAAAGGGGCACCGTTGACGAGGATACATTAAGCGGCACAGTAAATGGCTGTTACCTCCATCCGAAACACGCTACAATAATCCGGTAGTCGGAGGGAAATGTTCAGGTCCAGTTTCCCAGAGTAGACTCCGCTACCATTATTATTGTTAGAGCCATTATTGAGTTTAGAGCCCTCGGTGTATATATCCATTTAGAAAGTGAAAATCCCTGTCAAGACAATATTCCGTAGGGAGATAATCGATGGTCAAAGGAGCAACATGATGAACCCCCAAAATAGAAGAGTGACCAGAAGGGACGATGCGCATACGAGGCAGGGAGTCTAGTCAGAAAACTTAGCTACCTGCTTAGCGATATGCACAGTAGGAAGCCAGTTAAGCATTGCGAACAAGGCATTTGTGGGGATGGTGCGTAGAGCACTAGTTATATAAATGGCTGCAGACCTTCTGACCTTGTCAAAAAGTCTAACATTGTGTAGTCTGTTCAGAGCAGTCCACCTGAAAGCAACACCATATAGGAGGTTGGGTTTTATGACTGTAGAATAGATTCAGCGCATGGTTTTCGTACGAAGACCCAATCTGGATCCAACCGCTCTATTGCAACAGTAAGCAGCACAGACCGCCGGACGCGTCCTAGCAGTCAGAATCGCTCATTAGTTGAGTTTGAGATCGAGCATCAGCCCCAGATATTTAACCTAGGGACTCAACGTGAGTCTGGTTCCGCGTATGCTAGGAAGGGTGAAGTTAGGAATCTTATATCTACTAGTGGAAATAATCGTATCGGTCTTGGGGGGGTTAATAGACAATCCAAATTAGTTGTTTTACAATATTTCCCAATAACTTTGTGAAAAATTATTCTTGAAATGGTTTTTAAATAATTTGGAATTATTTCAAGCTATTTTGTTAAGTCTACATATTAGACAGTTTATCTTTCGAAGAGATTTTCATAGCTGTTGGTGTTTCGGATTTCCGCACTAGAAAGGCTTAATCTAAAAATATCATGCAACATTTTCACCGAGTAGAAGCGCAAGTCCGTATTTTAAAATCTTTAGTCTCTCATCCTCTGATCTAAATATCCTTAAAGATAAGGAAATAATTTGACGACATAAATCGAAACGATGTAAATCCAGACGACGTAAATCAAGCGATTACTGCAAAAATGGCACCTCAATATAAGGAAACTTTTTTGAATGTAATGGTAAAAGTTTAATTGTGAGAATAAAACGCTTAAAATATGAGTTCGTTGATTGCAAACAAAATAAAAACAAATACATTTATGTGTTTAGTTTCAATTAAACTCTTTATTGTTCGCACTACTTTTGTGTGCCACCGTTTATAACTATACTTTGCTTTATCCGTTATTCTTCTTTACACTTCTGTTTGCGTACACACTAACAAATGTTCGGTAGGTCTTTACAATGACGATATTTAAACCACGACTGTTTTCTTCACACACAACGCATTTTCACACAAGACTGGCTGAATTCTTACTACTCGTTGCTTGCTTTGCCTTGCCTTTTTGTATGCCCACGTAATCAGTCTGATGAATGGTCTTGAAGTCAAATGCACCGTATACGTATTATACGGTGGTCAAATGTTCGTGTGTTCGCCTTCTCGAGAACTCTATCGCGACTTCATTGTTGTTTGTGTACTTTGTACACATAGCTTGTTGGTGCGTTCTTGCTACTTGTCTATCGCCTTTTCTTTCATACTGATGTTGTTGGTTTGCTTGTTGCAAGTTCGTCGTATTTGTTAGTGTAGCTTTTGTTTATCGTTTTAATGTTAAACGATGATACACCGTTTCCAGTTTCATAATAATATTAAACAAAAAATTGTGAATAAATAGTGACTTCAAGTCCTAGATTAGCAGCAAACAAAGCTATGTTGATTTTTTGGTGTGGTTACATACCGCTTTACATATACATATATTGGTCATTACAATCATTTCAGTCAGGTTTACGACCTAGTGTCTCACACCACTTATGTTGTATGTGTTCATTTTATACATGAGTGGCGGGACCTACAGTTTAAAGTCGACTCCGAACGACATATTTTTGAGAAACTTTTCATGGCAATTTTTATTTACTTTCAGAGTTTTTGCCAGAAATCTGCTAAGAGGAAGTCACCGAAGTAATACTTTTTGTATTTTGTTTTGATGTCTGACCTGGGACTCGAACCCTGGCTTTACGTCTAATATGCCAACACACTACCTACTAGACTACGGCGACTACAAACCGCTTTACCGCTTAGAAATCGACCTTTTGAAGGAACCAAATAAGAAAGACGGATTACAATAGGTTAACAGAAAGTGCATTGTGTAGGTTACACATTCATATTCAATAAATATCATACCCAAATATTTATTTTGCTCTTGGTTAAAATTCTCTTGATGGTAGAACATTGACAACAGAATAGTCACTGGAAATCCCCGGGGACACTTGTGAGATACAAAATTAATTGTAAAAGTTAGCATCAATAGAAGATGATAACTTTCTATAAATTTTCTTTTACAACTACTAACCATTGCTATACCTTTTGACAAAAACTAACTTAAAATAAAAAAACTCTCAAAAACTTAAAAATGCAATCAAAGTTCATGTAAAATAGAAAAAAACAAAAAAAAAAAAACTGAAATAAAATCAGAGAAATAAGAAAGAAAAAAAAAACAAAGACAGCGTATAACAACTGACATTTTGTCTTGACATGAAATAAACAAAAACTGATCATTTGTTATTAAAAGCCCCTCTTTAATGTCAGACCCAGGGTATTGCAAAAATTTATTAAGACTCAACCATCGGAATGACCGTAACATTCATGCAGCGAACTATTCACGTAGAGAAACCCATCAACATCAAACCATCTGACTGCTGGAACTCACTTACACTTATACTAACACAACAAACACAAACACAAACACACACATAAACATAAATATATGCTTTTATTTTGTTTTGGCCAAAATGGTATATGGTCATAATGGAAAAAAAAACAAAAAAAAACAAAACTACAATAACTGCAACAGGAACAACAACATGCAACTCTACTGTTAAGCGTTGTAGGTGCAGTACGACGACTCCACTTTAGACAAGCAATGTCACCAACAAGACAACAACTGCCAAAGCAATAATAAAATAAAAACAAAAAAAAATTGCAATGAAAATATGCAAAAAAGAGCAGAAAACTAAAAGAAAAAAAAAAAACTATCAACGGACAAAAAACACCACCTCAGTATTGAAACTAGAATGGCGTCATTTTTTTTTTTAGGAAAGGGGAAGGTTACCCAAATCTCAATAGATATTTTATGTCTCCTTTTTTTTTTTGCTTGTGGATGATAAAGAAATCTGTCGTTTGATGTTTTGATATGGCCAAGTGTTCTACATTTATTTGGAATAGTGATTTGACGTCAGTTTCAATATTGGACTCATGCATTTGACTGATTGTACAATGGGTCAATTCGACCTCCGGGTACTGTACTTGTTTTTATTGACAAGTACACGTCCTCTAACCATTTGTCGGATTCTTGCAATATTTTTATACGATTGAAACACAATATTATACACATAATTTTATCAAGGAATTCTAATTCTATACAAAAAACAAAATTGCAATTATGTGCTATCACGAGTCCATATTTAGATGTAGCCTCCATGTAATCCTTTGCTGAACTTGCATATACACAATAATGTAGATTCCCCAATTTAATATTTTGAAATTGAACTGAAAATTCGTCAAAAAAGTTTAAATAGATTATTAGTTCATATAGGGTCGCCGTAGTCTAGTAGGTAGTGTGTTGGCTTATTAGACGCAAAAGCCTGGGTTCGAGCCCCAGGCCAGGCATCAAAGACAAAATACAAAAAGTATTTTTTCGGCGACTTCCTCTCAGTAGATTTCTGGCAAAAACTCTGAGAGAAATAAAAATTGCCATGAAAAGTTTCTCAATAAATAAAAATCTGTCGTTCGGAGTCGACTTTAAACTGTAGGTCCCACCACTCATGTATAAAATAAAACACACAACATAAGTGGTGTGAGAAACTAGGACGTTGTGCAATGGGTCAATTCGACCTCCGGGTACTGTACTTGTCTTAATTGACAAGTACACGTCCTCTAACCTAACCTAACCTAACCTAGGGTGTAGTAAAAAGACAAACTTGTTTCTTAAAAATTATATTCGACTGTTTAAAGTTAGACGTTCGAAAATCTGTGTAGTTTTTATGGTTCTTATACTGTCACCCAGGCTTCACCTTGGGCGGGTTACTGTTCGTCGAATCGACGAAGATCATTTACTCTTTATCATTTATGTTGAAAAAAAGAGCGAAATTTGGTCGTCAAACATAAAAGAGTTGTATGATAAAGAGTAAATGATCTTCGTCGATTCGACGAACAGTAACCCGCCCAGGGTTAATGAAATAATGCCGTCGTAATGCGTATCACCCCTTCTGTTTTTTTTTTTTTGCTTTGTTTGAGTTCCAAAATTAAGTTTTTCCAAATAAGCAGATAATTGGTTTGCTGGACGATAAGGTTTTCAACTGTCGTTGCATATAATCTATGTCGTCTGTGAAAGGGCTTAATGCACCCGTTCAATTGGCTAAAGTTCTTATGAAATTTCGTTATTAATATTAATATTATCCTAAGGAGAAAGGGATTTTAATGCCATGATGAAATTCTTTTTGTCATTTTCACGCACTTTTACTAAACTACACCCCTCCACCTACGGATCTGGCACTATGTTGTTATCACCTGTTCCTTAAAATTTCAAATATTGTTGTAGAAAAAGTTATTTAGATGAGTCAAAAGATTGCATAGAGTAGAAAGTGACAGATTCAACATCCATTGAAGCTTTTCTAGCTTTTTTATTTACAACGATGTCTCTGTACCTTGGGAGCCAACACTTTATTATCTTCTTAGAATGGAGAAGTACGCAGTTGTTGTAACTAGGCGGCACCTGTTATTTCTGCCGATTTCAATGCTATTTACAGATCCGTTAGCATATTACATGCCTGCAGAATAGCAAAACGTTCAATTTGAATTCTAACGAAAAATTCTAAAGAATGCTGCAGATAATAACAATAATATTCGAAAGAATGCCAGCCAGCCCAACGTATGCTATCTTCGAAATGTTTGTTAAAAATGTAACCTTAAAAACACCACTCTTAATAAAAAAAAATTTATTGTGGCCACTAAAAGTTTGTCTTCAATGCCCCAAGCTTGATTACGCTCTGCACCGAAAGCAATAAAATATGGAGGTCAACGGGTAGTAATACAGAATGGCGTTAGAGCCAGCATTCTTTTGCTAAGAGTCCGCTTTCAAAACATACAACTGTAGGTATGAATAGGTAGAACCACCAGTTTGCACATCACTTGTTGTCTGAGTTTCCATTTTCAGTTGAACATCAATTTGCCGGAATAAAAATCAGTCCAGTCCTACCTGTAGTTTTGAGTGAATATGAGAGTGGTTTGTAGTTCCACCGGAAACAGTATAAGCTCTGCTTTATCAGCATTAATACTTACACGCTTCGACTTGCTCGTCTAATTTACTGGGGCAAGGCATGTAAGTGTCTAAACTGTTCAACTTCCTGCTAAATATGCTCTTCAACAAAACTTCATTTATTCTCCTCGGATCCCTAAGAGGAGAGAGGATTTTCTTTTTTAAGTTCATCTCATGTATGAAATCAATCTTCGAACCGAAGAAAAAAAATCTCCTGAAGAAACCAATTCTTTAAATATTTCCTACATTGCTTCAACCTGGTGAAACCATTCCTTTTGTGTCCCATTCTGTCATTTATTATTTCCATCAATTGATAGGGATACCTTCCCCTTCTACATGCAGTTTAAAAGCGCATTTGGCTAGAATGACGAGACTTTTACGCTAAAGATTGAAAAGGTCTCTAAACAGATATTTTAGTTTATTATGTGATGCTTCGTAATACTCGTACGAATGCCTTTCGTATTTAAATCTACTCACACATTCATCTGTCTATACATGTTCGCCCATCCACCCGCCGTCTGTCTATATTCTTGAGTGTATGTATGTATGTGAGTGTATAAAAGCAATTCGGCTCTTCAAGAATAATTCAAATAGTGGATGACCGTACTATTGCTTTGAATTTGTTTTAAAGTTGTTCCATTATTAGTTCTAGACCTGGATCATATGTTTGTTCTTCGGTGTGGCAATGCAATTTAAGAGTATCGAAGGATAGCCTTTCCAGTTGAAATGTCTTGTGAGCGCAAAACGTAAAATAAAAAAAAAAAAAAACAAGAGACAATGAATGAGACAATCTCGATTGTTGTGTTGTGCTGTCATGTCAATGACACAAATAAACTATTATTACATGTTAAAGGTTTAATCATAATGGAACCCAAGAAAACAACAAACAAATTTTCAAAAATAATAAAAATATTATGGTCCTGCCATAATAATTACATGTTTAATGTTTTTTTGCGTTTTCTCAAATGGGCAAATGTACTTTCGTGGTTCTTTGAAGTATAACAACATAACCTATATTTGAGAAACTCTAAAATGCGTCGAGCCCTTCAGCATCACATCATATGGAGGGTTTATTGTGTTCGTTCTTAAACGCTTGCGATTCTGCTTACAGGTATCGATTCAGAATTACCTTGTACTCTAGGATGCAGCATATCGAGTTTATAGGTTTTCTGATCGAAAATCTGCACCAATCGTATTTTGCAGGCCCCTACGGATTATAGGATTTCACCATTAAAGGAGTTCTGCAGTTCTGTACTTTCAATACCAGTAAGTTACACGTACATACATACATAATTGGCCATTACAACCCTTCAGGATTTACGGCCTAGCTTCTCACACCACTCATTTTGTGTGTGTTAATTTTATACGTGAGTGGCGGGACCTACAGTTTAACGTCGACTCCGAACGACAGATTTTTAGAAACTTTTTCATGGCAGGTTTATTTACTCTCAGAGTTTTTGCCAGAAATCTGCTGAGAGGAAATCGCCGAAGAAATATTTTTTCATACTTCGTTTTGATGTCTGACCTGGGATGCTAACCCGGGCTTTACTTCTAATAAGCCAACACACTACCTGCTAGACTACGGCGACTTCTAACCAGTAAGTTAAGTCTGTTAAATTCATGACACTAGAAATTTCTTCTTCAATTTCTTTCTAATCCCATCAGATATACTTCATTACAATGCTTGGTTTTAATCTGGTTCTTTAATCTAGTCGATGGCAAATCGACTGCCAAGCTTAGTCTTGCTTCCTCAATGATCGTTCGTCATTCACTTTCCATCGTCCGTAGCCATTCAAATCAAGTTTCTTTGTGTAGCCAGCTTTCTATATTTTTTTCTATTGCCCCTCTCTTGGGAGCAAATGGCTTTAGCAAAGCATTTTTTGCATTCCATTTATCCGGATGGCTGCTGATGTTGCCATAAGTTGCGTTTCGTTAATCTATTGTTGTTCCAGCTAAGCAGGTGATTGGTCTGTTTAGCAGGTTCTAGGATAATGGTGCTGCCGTCCTTCCCTTGACAAGAAACAACGCTCTCCGTGTATGTATATGCTGCAGTGGCGAGGAACCTTGCTAACCCGTTGATATCTACTTTTTCCCCGCTAGGGGAAATAAATTGAAATTTGGTGATGAATCATCAGGCCCCTGATAACCTTCCCGATGCTTTGGTAGACAATTTCATGGAATGTACTTTTTTATCATTATCACTTATCATCCAGAACTAAAATCTTTACTAAAATATTTCCACATTGTCTGAAGACGTAAGCTAGCTAGTTGAGGACAACAACGAATCGACATTTCAATGGCAATGTTCTCTCCGATACATACATTTCTTTATCTTCCTAATGACTTTGAGGAGGGATTGCATGGATTGCTTGCTTATGTTGGCAGAAAAATGAAGAAGTGCATTAAGATTTATATTTCCAAGTAAATTTTAACAATTTTAAAGCTTTGCAGAAACGGCGATTTGATATTCTCAGCTGTCAAACCATATCGATATCAATACTTTAATAGAATTAAACAAAACACGATTGAATAATTTGATTGTAATAATGTCTTCCAATAATGCAAAGTCTTACAACAAATTGAAGTATTGACTCATGCAGTTAATGTTACCAGAGATATTTTATTTTTCGTCATCTATAGGACAATGTGCAGCCTTACCTTATCAAACACTCAATATTTTAAGCCATCAGCTTTATTTAGAAGCATGTTCTCTCGGTTTCACCAACTTCTAATTCTAAGAACTTTTTCCAGGTCTGCCTTCAATATTTTCTATCTTTATTGGAATATATTCTGCGAGTTTCAACAAAAATTTACAACCATACACAGGCTTGGTTTCTACATTTCACGAGAAATAACGGATTGTGCGGGTTCTTCCAAGAGGCTTCTGAACTTTGACAGTTGATAACGGCCAACTGTCAAATTATTACCAAATAACCGTGAATGCCCATAGATAAAAACGTGAATTCGCCGAATGGGTTCTGAAGCAGTTGGTAATTGACTTCAAATTTTATCGAAACATTGTTTTCAGCGATAAGGCCCAGTTTTGATTGAATGGTTATGTGAACAAACAAACTTATCGAATCTGGGACGACATCAGTCAACAGGAGCGTCTAATGCGTCACGAAAAAGTCACTGTTTGTTGAAGATTTTGAGTCAGCTGCTCATGCCAGACATATTCGATATTCTGCACAAGCAATTTGAAGGCATGGTCATCTTACGTGAAGGTGCTGTGATAACATTAGACTGTTTCTTGTGGTGTTTTCTTAAGTCACAGATGCATTTGAATAAGTTACAAACGACAGTGGTGCTCAAAGCCAATATAAACCATGCTATCAATCAAATTTAGGCAGACATATGCGCCAGAGTGGCTAAACATTTGTTCTTTCGGATGCACTCCACCCAAAGAAGCCATGACGGATATTTGACTGATATTATCTTTCGTACAATATAGCATCAATAGGTCTTTCAAACGAATAAAAATTTCCATGAGATCTCATACCGCAATAGTCGCCGTAGTCTAGTAGGTAGTGTGGTGACTTAATAGCGGAGTTCATTTTCAAAAACTAGTAAATAAAACTGCCATGAAAAGTTTCTCGAAAATCTGTCGATGGGAATCGACCTTAAACAGTAGATCCTGCCACTTATGTATACAATTAAATACACAACCTAAGTGGTGTGAGAAACTAGGTCCTAATCCTGACTGAAAGGTTGTAATGATCAACTACGTTTGATATCTCACACGCACTTAGTTTTATTTAAATTTAAAGATAGCAACCGCTTAAGAAAATATCCTACAATTCTAAAATCGTTTTCAGATGATTCGCATATCCTTTGTGGAAGCTTTTGTTCATAAGATTTTAAAATTTTACCATTTTTTTCCACTTCGTTTTTGGCCACTAAAATTTGTCTCAAACTCATAACCATAGAATGTTTCATGTCATGGCGTATAAAAAAGACAATTTTTTGATGTAAAATTGCGGCATGTCAGTTATTATTTGAAGCATTTGTTTTGCACAATTGGCGATATTTGTCAAATGATTGTTGTTTGTGTTTCTAAATTTTATTTATTTTTCGTTAAACAAGTTCAAAGTGCGACATAAAACATTAAAATTTATTTCAAAAAACCATACAACCAACAACAATCAAATATAGTGGGCAGTTTGAAAAGTATTGGAAAAATTGAAAAAGAAAAAAAATTTTAAATGAAAAAAGCAGAACAAAAAAATTAAAATAAAAATCATGTAAAAATGACAAAAACATTTAAAGAGAAGTGCAAAGATCATTCAGAGGTAAAACGAACGAAAACGCAGACGTACATATGTACGTATACACTGAAAAACTCTAAATATTTAAATTCCATTCATTAATTATAAAGAATAACAGAGAGAGATTGAGAGAAACATTATTTGATTTACAATGTTGTTGTTGTTGTCATTTAAACTATTGCCAGTTATTAAAAACGGAAGTACACCATTAATCTTCTCATTTCGAACGCAAACGAATAACAACCGCTTGTAGATGAAAAAAAAATGTCTTCTTTATGGGGATTTTAAAACCATTTTAAAGCCAATTTTAAAACACCAACAACAAAAACAAAAAAATAACAAACACAACATGACACAAGTCAAAACTCATAAACAATAGAACTTGACTGAAATTGACAAGACCGAAATAAGACGAAACGAAGCCAAGCCAACTCCAGTCAAACTGCCTATCGAAATTTGTCAATGAACACAAGAATTATGAGCAGCACTATTGCGGAGAACAACTCAAATTGTGGTAACAACTAAGAAAAAAAAATATAACAACAACAACAACTAGAAAGAGAATGAGAAGGAGATTGAAGACAATCCTCTTTGGTGAATAAAATCAAATTAAGAACACCAACAAAAAAAAGCGAAGAATTGTTTAAATACTCGTCAGTCTATGTATAAAGCAAACTGAATGAATGAATTGTAGACACGGGCACATGGAATCAAATGAAATAAAAACAGAAATGAGAGAGAATTTTGGATGATTAAGCCTGACTTAATGATACCTTACTCAATTTGAAGTCTTCGTAGTCTAGAAGGCAATATGTTGGCTTATAAGACGTGAGGCCACGCTTAAAACACCAGGTCAGACATCTACAACAGGAAAGGAAATATGAAAAAATATGGCTACTTCCTCTCAGCATATTTCTGTCAGAAACTCTGAGAGAAAATAAAATTTCCATTAAAATTTCTCAAAAATCTGTTGTTCGGTGTCGACTTTAAACTGTAGGTTCCGTCAGTAAAATTAACACACACAACATTAGTGGTGTGAGAAGCTAGGTCCTGGCTATATCCTGGCTGAAGGATTATAATGACCAGTTATGTACGTGTGTATATATGTAACTTGAAATGATTGAAAAACAAAATTATCGAAGCAACAATTTCAACTAATCGAACTAATTATACTTATCGGTGACTCATTTGCCGCCAAGAAACTTATTTTTAATAAAAGATTCCATTATTCCATCCTCGAATGGTTGATGGGGAGGAAAAGCAGCTAGGTAGGTGCGTACGTAGTTAGTGGTGTTTATTAACCCGAGAAATTCGAATAGATACACTTACGCAGTATATGTCCTACAGAGACACCAGATTTATCCACTTCCTCTTGTTCTGAAACCATTCAAAACTTCTGATAAAACGATTTAGCACTAACCAAGTACCCGATAGGCGAATAACAGACTACAGCTCCCGCAGAATTCGTTTGTCATGTGTCCAAGATCAAAGCACCTCGCGTGAACGCTCACAATGCAATATCCAGTAATAATATCTAATAATCACACTGAGTGTGCTTCTTTTTTCCGCCGTAGTCTAGTAGGTAGTGTGTTGGTTTATTAGACGTAAAACCAGGGTTCGAGCCGTAGATCACACATCGAAATAAAATACAAAAAGTATTTCTTCGGCGACCTCCTCTCAGCATATTTCAAAAACTCTGAGAGTAAATAAAATTGCAATGAAAAGTTTCTCAAAAATATATCGTTCGGAGTCGACTTTAAACTGTATAAAATTAACACACACACAACATAAGTGGTGTGAGAAACTAGGTCGTAATCCTGACTGAAGGGTTGTAATGACCAATTATGTATGTATGTGCTTCTTTGAGTTTTGAGCGGATTTTCCGATTGTCAGATTACAGATTAGGCAATTGTAAGCTCTCAGGTCTTCGAAGCAGTTCCCTATGTAGAAAACTCAGTGGAGAGTTTGATGGTTGTGCCATACCTAGCCAATTCATTTGCTGTATAGTTATCTAGAATGTCACGGTAACGATATGTTATGAATGTCGATCCTCTTCGGTGTCGCGTTGAGAGATTCGCAATAACCATAAACCGTCTTTCAGTTGGTTATGTTAGAACACAGTGCCTTGACAGCTGCTCGGCTATCAGAAAGTATGCTAATATTCTTCTCAGATATATTTTCACATTTAATAATTCTTAACTTAGTGTTTGTGGTCGATAATTTTGCCTGAAAGACGTTGTAGTAATGCTGTAGCCATATGGAGTGAGCTATTAGTACCCAGTCCGTAAACATTCCACCACCCTTATATCTATTTAGTTATGAACTACTAGTGAAAGTCTAAACAAAGTAATCAACGAGGTGCGTTACACAATTCGCCAAACTCTCTCTTTCGAATGGATGGTATAATGGTGAAAGTGTTTGGCTACTAACAGGAGCAATATTCTACGTTTAAACTCTGAAGTAAAGGAAAACGTTTTCATTTACGAATTTTAAGAATTACAAAGTTTCCTTCCATCCAGTCAGTTTCTCATCCCTGTCAGCAATAAATAAATGGGAAGGCTACCTCTTAAGGAAAGGTGATGGTAACTCTATCAAAAAAACTTCTCAGTATTATACTCAATACATTTTCACACGTTCATATATTCACAGGGGACGTTGGTTCTATTCGACAACGGATGGCAACCCTGCCATACCAGAACCTGCGGAAATTTTTTTATTGAAATAAAATGTAAGCATCAACATGAAATCAGGGATGAAATAACTAAGTGAAGTTGGATCGATACTGGATGATTTGCAATCGCGGAAATGCATGCTTTCAAAAAGGTTGACGGGTAGCCTTTAAGGGAGAGAAGATAATCACTTGCAGTGTCCTTTTAGAAGTTTGTTACGAGCGAATTTGTTTATTTATTGGCAGCAATATTATTCCACAAATGCATGGAACTGTCCAATGACGTAGGAGGATAAGAGTATGCAACACATTTTTAGGTGAAAATAAATGGAAGAAAACCTCATCGATTTTCTTTAAAAGAGTTAATGGATTCTGTCGTCCTTATTCAAAACAATATGAAGGATTTGTGTTAGAGTTTCTTTACAGTTGAGAAATTCTTTGGCAATTTTTCGTTTATTATTCTACGTGGGAAACTGGAATTCTTGGAATATTTCTAACAAAAAACAATAGAGTTCGTCTTTGTATTAATTCCTATCCATTTATTTACACATTTCGGTGTCTATTATTGTGATTATAAAGTTTACTTGGACTAAAAAACATACCACTGAGTAAAGTAATCGCAAATCAAACAGTCTTGGAATGATTTCTAAAATATTAAAAACGAAACGAAAATTTCCTGGCTATAGGGTACCTGACACTCTTGCCTAAAACTTTATATTTCACAGATGCTGTTGCTAATATACCACCGCCACACTACTTTAATATTCATTCATGACTTGAAACAAACATACAGTCACACATAATGAAATTAATCTCATAAGTACTCAAATCCAATCAATCAAATCGAACAATGAGTTTAAAACTGAAGAGAAAACGTAACCAAAATCTTCTGAGATTTTCATTCATAAAAATGGGGATTGCATGTGTTTTGTGCAGTTTAAGTCGATCTAAACATGTATAGTTGCTTGCCAACATCTATTTACTACGTGCTGCCAGATCTCATGAATAATTTGAAGGTTTTTTTCCAGAAATCCTTCACTTAATTCTTAGTAGAGCTATAAGCTTATCTATAATGTGAGATGGATCCATAAAGGCATTAATTAATGTGGCATCCTTTTGCAAAAGTCCTTTTCTTAAAGGACACAAACAGTTTTTTAATGTTTGCCATACAGGTGCGTAGATTCAAATCCTAGTGAATGTTTTAATTTCTAACATACCATGGCTCAGTGATAATGATCCATAAGGTCTGTGATTGCTTTCTATGTACAGGGTGGCTGATATATAATGCAACAAAGTAAAGCGCTATATTTTTTTAATTTTATTGTTCAAAAGCAAAAAATGTTGGAAATAACATCAAATTTTAGAACCAGTTTAGATTTGTTCGAATTTGGTATGAATTATGGCCTTCAAACGGCCGACAAAGCCATCACAGGCTGCACGAAAGTGGCTCTGCGGTATTTTGGCCCGTTCCGGCGAAGCGTCGTCTTGAGATGATCGACACTTTGGTATTTTTTAGTGAGAACCCTACTCTCCAAAATGCCCCAGGCGCAAAAGTCCAACGGATTGAGATCCGGAGATTTTGGTGGCCATTGTGCGGTAGAAATGAAGCGAGGAACATCCTTTTTAAGCCATTCTTGGTTGACGCGTGCTGTGTGCGGTGGTGCTGAGTCCTGTTGGAATGTCCATGGTCTGCGGCCGAAATGTTTGTCTGCCCAAGGCTTCAATACTGTCTTTAAGACATTTTCCCGCTAATATTCAGTATTTATTTTGACCCCACGGTCGATGAATACGAGCGGGGAGCGACCATCGGCCGTTACGGCGGCCCACACCATTGCCATCGGCGGCACTTGAGTTCTGGTGGCCAATCGCAGGTGTAAATTTTCAGCTGATCTCTTTGGCAAGTAAACCCGATCATTTTGTTTGTTTAAAAACTGTTCGATTTGGAATGGCTTCTCATCGGAGAAAACCAAATTCGGTAACTGGCAACATTCGTGCAAGCGAAGTAATTCCTTGGCTCTTTCCAGTCTAACTTTTTTTGTCCATCGGTGAGCTCTTGCACTTTTTGGAACTTCAATGGCTTTAGTCCAAGATCATGTTTCAATATATGTTGCATCCGTTCTCGCGATATGTTCAGCTCACGAGCAATTTTTCCAACACTGCGGCGTGGACTTCGATCAAATCTGACCTTCACTTTTCGGATCATTTCTGGTGTTGTTACCGTTTTTTTCCGTCAACTCTTTGGACGCGATGCAACACTGCCAGTATCACGGTAACGAGCAATGGCACGAGAAACAAAAGATTTATTCACATTCAAATGCTGGAGGGCTCTAACGATAGCTACCTGTGGTTTTCCAGCCGAATATAAAGCAATCACACTATCACGCTTGAATTCCATCACGAATAATTTTTTTTCTGAATGAAATAGATCAAAATGCTTTTGTAAGCTTGTAAATAATAAAATGAACTGTCACTGGAATAAATCTGTCAACTGTCAGACGAGCGGTTTACAAATGATAACAACCTGAAGTTGGTTGCAATACATATCAGCCACCCTGTATGTTATTAATTTATGCCAGGACCTCAAAGCTGGATACCACATTTCCAGTTTAGTTTAAAACATGGGTTATACAACAAAGAGTTGAAGGCTGATTATTTGGACTTGCTAAATTAGCCAGTGTCCAAAACCTGTCCCATGCTACATCCAATAAGGTCAGTACGCTTGTGTTGGCCCTTCGCATTATCAGTTTAAAACATGGGTTATACAATAAAGAGTTGAACGTGGATTAGTAAGCCATTGAAATGTATTTTTTCAGGGTTGCATACGCTCATGTGGACTGTAATTGTTTGTTTTTGTTGCCATTTCTCTGGCTTAGTTTAGGTTAGCGAGTAGCTTACCGTTCACAGGCAAGTTTACTCGATGGCCCATACGACCTATTGTGTTATCAGGTAACTCTGGTTAACTTATATTTATGTGTAGTTTACCTGATCCAATATCAGGGCCTTAAATGGATGCTGACAAAAACTATATTATCCTCAGATATGGACGCGTGTGTTGCAACAGTAGTGGGTATATGTGGAAGATTAAGACTAAAATGGCTGTTAAAAATATGTGGTGACTTTTTAATCAATGCGATGTTGGAAGTCTGTTCATAGATGATTCCATACATACATACATAATTGGTCATAACAATCCTTCAGTTAGGATTACGACCTAGCTTCTTACATGACTTATGTTGTGTGTGTGTTAATTTAATACATGAGTGGCGGGGCCTACAGTGTGAAGTTTAAGTTTGACCAACTTTTCATGGCAATTTTATTTACTCTCAGAGTTTTTGCCAGAAATCTGCTGAGATTTAACAATCTCCATACAATTTCCGTAGAAGTTGAAACCAATCTGGTAACGCCAAGTTCTAGGAATAAAAACAATAAAAATTGTAATTGAAAATACAATTACTATGAACCCAGCCTAATAAATACATACATATTTACTCCATATTTGTTTAGCATGCAAGAGTATCACTATGAAGAATATTCTTCCCTTGGGTTTGTCTTCGTAATAAAGACTTGAACGTTGAAAATAAAAGAAATATTGTATTCGGATATGCCCAACCCGAAATCGATAATAATCGTATCAATATTTTAAAGAAATTATTTTAAATGAATTTCTTTTTTTTCTTCTTCTTCTTAAGCTTATGGCGGCCGGTGATGAGTATATTCTCATAAATTTTCTTGAAAATTAATTTCAATGGCAATAAGCCATTTGGGTAGGCATTGAAAACAGAAAAGGTGTAAAAAGTTGATGGTTTATGAAGATTAAAAATTCGAATACTTTTCAAATTAACTGTGATTTCATATGAAAATCTCATTTGTTTTCTATTTGTTGCTGGTTTTCTATCATTCGAAAAAAGGTAAGTCAGGCTTAACGTAGTACCCTTAATTCTTTGGAAATTATTTCCTTTCATGCGCATAAAAACATACGTACATAAATTGCTTATAATTTCCACTTTTATTACAAGTGACACTTGTACAGTCACGAATTTATTTTTTTTTTTGCTTTTAATGAATTCTTTTTTTTTTTAATTCACAATTCAATTGAAAGAATCTCCAACTTCCGTTGTTTGGAAATGAAATTTAGAGATTAAGTTCTTTATGTTTGAAGTGTCCATAATATTTTGTAACAATTTACATACGAGTTTTTTCTTTAAGAATATCGATATAAGCGTTATACGCTTTTAGTGGTCCAAACATATCCTAAGGTGGTGTGCCAATTCTTTTCCTTTTTTTGTACTTTATTCCACGCGCAATGACTGGCCACAATTAAGAAAAATGTTTGAAGGCAAAGCATTTTAAAATAATCGATTCATCATGTCCACAGAGGAAGAAAATATTTCGTGAAAAGAGCTGACAGTGTAAAACACAAACATAATAGGAGAGAACTAGAGAAGGTTAGGTTAGCGGATGGCTTGCTGTTCACAGGCAAGTTCGCTCGGTGGGCAGAGTGCGGTCAGCCCCATTGTCGTGATCCGTTAGAGGTGGGTTTGATTGAAGATCGGTGAGTCTTCGAATTAAACCTGTCAGTTCCCCTAGGGGCAGGTTTGCTACCACGACCAGATCTTTAAACGTTCCGTCACCCAAAAACCGATTACTTTCTGTCCTGAAGTGCAGGGCACTCGCATAAAACGTGTTACACCGATTTCGTTTCCTCCACATCAAGGAAGCTTCTGCAATACTCCTGGTGGGGCTGACCGAGCTTGTCAGCAAAATTGTTAATAGAGCAGTGTCCCGTTGCAATACCTATACCTACCGAGCTTGTCGACGAAATTGCGAATAGCGCAGAGTCTCGTTGGAATACCAGTTCTCTTATCGAACTCAGGTAGTTCCCCGGTTTTTTTTGCTGTCCACTGCTTGACACAGCAGTTTTCAAATTCAGCAATCAGGTATGTTGGACCACCATATATCCCCTCTATCGCCTCTTTCGCAGATTTTTGCGATCCCATCCGTACCAGTTTGTTGGACTACACACGGTTTGTTGAATTCCATGCTGCTTTATCCAATTTGAAAAAGTATTCCTGTAGAGGCATATATATCCCCTCTATCGTTTCCTCCTCCGACATCTTCTATCCCTTCCGTGTCAGTTCGTTTGCCTCTTGGTTCCCCCCTGTAAGAAGTGAACTTAGCTAGTTAACTGTCTTCCTTAGATAATCTATCAGCGACATGACCCTTTTACAGACAAAGACACAAGATGTCAGTCATCAAGATGAATATCGTGTCTACAACTTTAAAGACTTTTAGGGTCTACGTGGTTTTCCATAGGGATTCGAGTATCCAATCTATATATTCGATTACTTATTTAATTGGCCAACACAAGCCTTTACCAAGGATTACCTACCTACCTTCTCACAGAGGCAGAACCTACTGCTTAATGACTACATCGAACGAGAGAGTTGAGAAACGTTTCACGGCAATTTTATTTACTTTCAGAGTTTTTTGCCAAAAGACTGCTGAGAGCAAATCGCCGAAGACATATTTTTTTCATATTTCGCTTTTGTTCGGGATATCTTAGCTGGGCTTTGAACAGCGAGCTCTCATCCAATAAGGCAATACACTACCTACTAAGCTACAGCGATTTGAAGGAGAATAGCCCCATAAACTATAGAAACTTTATCTCGATCTATTCTTGAATACCTTAATTTGATCTCTCTTCCATTGGGAAGTATCCGACAAAGAGAGAAAATATTGTAGCTCTTCTCGGTGAAGTCATTATGACATATAATCTCTATATTAAGGACTGCAGTCTGATAAAATAGAAGAGAGGTTATATGTCACATTAAACCTGTTCGCAGCAACACTACTTCTTTGGGCATAAGGCCAGTATCACTGCAGTCAGAGTTTTTAAAATCTTATCTGCGACCAGTAAAGCGTATGATTTTAAGATTTAAGTCAGAATTAACTGAATGTTCACAAGACGTATGTACATTGGTTTATATCATGTGAATTTCAATGAGAACGATTATTACGAACATACGTTCCATTCTAATTCTACAACAAGCCTAATACATCGTAATTAATGGGTTGGATAACTATCTCAGAAGACCATAATGAGCACAAGATACCGTGCATACCATATAGCTCTCCTACAAGCATAGATTGCATACAATCGTTGCATGAAATTTTGCGCCACTTGTGATGAGAGATGATTCGAAGAGATCAAGCCATGATCATTCTACTTTTGGGCTTGTGGTCGAATGAAACCCATCGTGTTTATTTTAAGATTTTACTTCAATGTGTGCGCCTTTAGTCCCTGAAGTGAATCGCCATGTCGATTGCATTCAGGCAGCTACATTACTTGGGTTTTTGACAGACATACTTATGATAGAAGTCCGTAAAACTGCCAATACTGGTATCTGGAATCTGAGTTGTGTTTACTTGTCAAGTACTATTTGAAACAAGTGCCAATCCTTCAATGAAAATATTTTACAAAGAGTTTTATTTTGAGAGAAGATTAAAGCATAGAATCTTAGGATCTCAATATTAGGTAAAGTTTTTATCATGAATTGCCTAAATTAAGTATTAAAAAGTTTGCATCTTATTGTACGACATTTTGAATTGAATTCTTCTTTAAATTATCCATTTGGGAAGTCCCGTAGTCTAGTAGGTGGTGTGTTGGCTTATTAGACGTAAAGCCAGGGTTCGAGCCCCAGGCCAGACATGAAAACAAAATATAAAAAGTATTTCTTCGGCAACTTCCTCTCAGCAGATTTCTGGCAAAAACGCTGAGCGTAAATATAATTGCCATTAAAAGTTTCTCAATAAATAAAAATCTGTCGTTCGCAGTCGACTTTAAACTGTAGGTCCCACCACTCATGTATACAAATTAACACACACAACATAAGTGGTGTGAGAAACTACGACGTTGTACAATGGGTCAATTCGACCTCCGGGTACTGTACTTGTCTTATTTGACAAGTACACGTCCTCTAACATAACCTAACCTAGACCCTAACCCCAGAGGCTAACATCGATTAGGGCCATCTTGGTCAGGCAACGCCACCTCTTGAAAAACAGCAGGCAGACTCAGTAAGCATGTATGAATACTATTTGCAAAACAACAGAGAAATTTTTTTTATGGATAACGAAAGTTGGAAACCCTGTAATTCTCGAAGTTGCCAAAGTGGACTTAGATTAGTTGCTTAGCCGAAATAATCGGTTTAATGAAGTTGAAACTAAGCAAAGAGATAATATGAAGATGGAGATTCTTAATAGGATGGAAAATGATTAATAAGAATAAAAATATAGATTATTAATAAGAAGGTGATGTATGAGCTTGTTCGAAGAGAGTCCGTGGTTCAAATCCCAGATATTTTGAAAAAAAAATTATTTCTTTCGATGACTTCCCTTAGTAGTGTTTCGGCAAAAAAATCAGAGAAATCGTTCAGGTGCAGGATAAAATTAACACACACGCTACGTGGGTGATGTACCCTTGGCCACCCTTCTCTTTCCTGATTTTGGTGGAACTTGGTCAGTACAGGGACTGCGTTTACCCGTGGCATCACAACGGGCCTAAACTCCGACCTAAACCTAACCCTAAACGTGGGTGATGTGCGAAACTAAATTGTAATGCTCACTTGCGAGTTGTAATGACTAATTAAGTAAGTAATAAAATGAGGTGTGTATGGCTCATTATAAAGTCCTTGATGGCTTCCCACTTGCTGCAGTAGAACTTGGTCATTAGAATTTACAGAATGATGCCCTGATAAATTCATAAAATGAGAATTGTGGATACAAGTTGCCGCCATGATAACCACGGAAGTTAAAATGTATTACCTTTGAAGCAAATTTATTTTTCATTCGGTTCTTATAGGAACATGTTGACATTCGATTTTGGCCATAATACTGCATCGTTGGTACTTATTATTACGGCTGTTAAAAGCTAGCTTGTAATTAATAGAACTAAATTAACACCAAAGTCCTGGCAATTTCAATAAAACTGAGCAATAAAATACAAACATTTCTTTTATGAGCAGAACTCTAGGGGAATAAAACGGATTGTAAAGATGCATTAATAAAGTCCTGAAAAAAAAAAATTGTTTCACCAGATAATGTCATTCTCTTGTCCAAAAGCTATAAATGAATGAATTATGGATTTACGAATTCCATACTAAAAAAGAAAAAAAAAAAAGAAAACAACAACAATCACATGAATTCAATATTTTACGGGACTGTTAAATGAAACACTTACAGATCGTTCGACATACATACTCGTATACATGGTAGAGTTACTGGGCTTGTGCCTTAATGCCGCTACGCAAGCGTGATGCCAATGCTAGTTTGTAAGAGTATAAGAGTATCTATGAAATGATTTTATGGTTGTTGTGGTTTTTTTACATTTTCTTTTTGTTGTTTAATATTCTATAACAAAAAAAAAAAAAAAACCAACAACAAAAGCAACCAACAACAACAATTAAAATAAACAGCATAGCACGCGCCTTTATTTTTAGCCACCAGCTGAGATGACTGTGTCAGATTTGTTTCCTTTCATAGTCATAGGTATGTATGGATGTATGCCTTTCCATACATACATGCATACTTTTACGATGCTGATCTTCAAGTTAAATATCTTGCGGTTAAAAGGCATTTTTTCTTTTGGTTGTCGATTCCTAAAAAAAAAGCAGATTTTAGTGAAGCAAAACATACTCTCGCTGTCATAAAGAGAATTTAAAATTAAATGATGAAACAATAAAGTCACTGGACAAATTATATAAAACTGTAAAATGTTACAAACAAACACAAAAAAACCACCAAAAAAAAGAGAAAAAAGAGAGAAAAAATCATTTAAAATTTTATTTTGAATACATGGTACTGCACCTTTTCAGAGAAAATTTTGTTTGTTTGTCTGTTTTGAAATTGGCTAAAAGGATTCCTTCATCGTATATCATTGTTTTGTTAGTTTTTTTCTTCTATCTGCTGTTGAAAATAATGGTTCTTCTGTATCTTTAACTGAAGAAGCCTCTTGCGCTCAATTTAAAAAGACACCATCTGTGCTGGCAATGAATGGCACACAGTCGCAGAGTTAAAGTTGAATTTAAAACATTGACGATGCTGTGATAAACCTTTTTATCTGCTTGCTGTTGTTGTTGTTGTTTTTTATAAACGACCGGAAATAGACTAAGGTTTGGTCCATGTAATGAGACACACACCGCAGTGACATGCATATGCACAGCCATCCATACCTTTAATAAAATGGAGATTTTTTCTTAGTTGCGCACTATGTGGCATTTACCCTGAAAAGCTGGCCAAAAAGCAAAATTGAATTTATGAAACTGAGTATTCAGTTCGATAGGCAACAAAATTCTGCATTATATAATGATTTTTCACGACTTTAAGTTGAGATTTGTAGATTTGAGACGATGTCAAAGTCAGGAAAGTGAAGAAAATTAATTGCGTTTTTGGTGTTTTTTTGAAATTGTAATAGGTTTATATGATATTTTTTTGTGGCTAACCGAATAGAGATTTTATATTGATTTTCTTTTTATTTGAAAGGTATGAGCAACTGCTACTTTCAGTTTTTTTATATTTATCTCATATATTAATGTTAAAATTATTCGTTCAAAATTTAAAAATAATAAAAATTTCACATTTTTTTACCCTACCCAAAAAAAATAATAAGGATTTTAAAGGTGAAGGTAGTTTTTAGTAGTTTAATGTTATATGCCACAAGAAAATATGAACTCTCCACATTCAGGGACAAAAAAAAGTTTGCGCAAATTTGCGCAATTATTTTTGGCGATTTTTTGAAAATTTTACTTTTTTTTGAAATATTAAAAAATTAGACGTAGTGTAATAAAGCCATAGGCAATAAAGCCATATGGCGTACGAATTATGCGAGGAAATTCAGTTGAAGCGATACCAATCGAGAAGTCCTGAATAGGTTACTTTTAAGCAGTGACCCTTTTATAAGCTGCAGTACACAAAAATTGCGAAGGAATAGAAAAGCATTTTCATCAGATACTGTTAAATTACTCCTTTCTGACATTGATGATGAAAATGATAACGATTTAAACGATTGTAGTTAGTTTCACTTTTTAAGTATTTTTTAAGTTAAGTATTAAATAATGTAAAATAAATATTAATTATCATAGAACTTTATGAACTTAATTACATATGTATATCGACTATTATAACAATATGAGATGTATGTTTTCTTAATGGACCGTATGTGGTACCTAGGGGCACTTATGATCCGATCATAATAAAATGTGATCATAAATGATTCACATTCATATTAAACATGTTCATGTCGAATTTCATCGAGGTAATAAAATTTTTAAGCCAATTATAATTTCTAAACATATTTTCTTAAGGGGCCCTATTTTGGACCAAGGGCCAACAACATAACAAAATTTGGTAATATGATTTAGATTTACAAAATACACGTTCATACCGAATTTCATCACGATACCGATGTTTTTAAGCAATTTATAAGCGCAAATGTGAATTTCTAAAGGTCAAATGTGATCCGATTTTCGCCAAACATTACACCATGATTTCTTAGTACACAGAACTGATCCATGCTAAATTTTATCATGATTGTTGCATAATTACTATGATTATGTGTAAATAAGTGCAAGTTCGAGGGGAATTTGTATGGGGGCTAGGCGAAATCACGGACCGATTTGAATCAAAATCAGTTGGTTCATCCTTGGGCTTAATTGTCACTAACACTATCAAAAAATTCCAGCCATTAATTCATAAAACACTTCTATTAATTTTGGCCAGGTTTTCAGGCAAAATGCCACATAGTGTTGCGGTATTAAAGCCACACATCAAATCATTTGATTGTTGAACAATTTTCACTCTACTTAATGCAAATGCCATAGCTTTACATGTATTACTGTATATGTGCTTCAAATATAGCATAAAACCCTTTAATATATATTCTAGAAATAATTCTTTATTTTTTATTCAAATAAAAGTTTTTCTGGAAAAAATACAATAAGAATTTCGACCTTTTCAATGCCATGTCTTTGCAGTTTTCAGCTTAAAAGTATATATATTTGATAAAACTCTAGGTCAACAATTGTATACACACATACATTACAACCCTTCAATCTGGACTATCAACTAGCTTCTCCCACCACTTGTTTCTTGAGTGTCGGGATCTACAATTTAATGTCGATCCGAATGACAGAGAAACCTTACATGGCAATTTTATTTAACTCTCAGCATTTTTGCCAGAGAACGCCGAAAGAAATATTTTTTCGTATTTCGTTTTTGTTTGAGATGTCTGAGGTGAAGTTTTTACGACGGATTCTCGTCTAATAAGAAAACGTACTACCTACTAGACTACGGCGGTTTCCCTGTGTAATAAACAAAACAGTAAAAAATTTAAGGGAATTTCTATAAACAAACACCGAGTACTGTCAGTATTTAAATATGTAGCTGTGGCCAATATAGTCGAAAGCTAAATACCTGCGGGATGGATCTTAAGGAGGGCATTATTGTGAAATTAGTAAAGAAATTAATTTTTCTGAGAACAGGTTAGGTTAGGTTAGAGGACGTGTACTTGTCAATTAAGACAAGTACAGTACCCGGAGGTCGAACTGACCCATTGTACAACGTCCTAGTTTCTCACACCACTTATGTTGTGTGTGTTAATTTTATACATGAGTGGTGGGACCTACAGTTTAAAGTCGACTCCGAACGACTGATTTTTATTTATTGAGAAACTTTTAATGGCAATTTTTATTTACTCTCAGAGTTTTTGCCAGAAATCTACTGAGAGGAAGTCGCCGAAAAAATACTGTTTGTATTTTGTCTTTGATGCCTGGCCTGGGGCTCGAACCCAGGCTTTTGCGTCTAATAAGCCAACACACTACCTACTAGACTACGGCGACTTCATGGAGGATAAGATAGCAGCTAAACTAATCACCAACTGAATTAGAAACACGTAGAACTAGAAATTCCCAGTATAGCATGTTAACACTATAAGAGCTCTCTTTATGCCGTGTATTCACTGCTTCGGACAAGCATTCGAATTACTTTGTCATTTTTTTTATTACCCTTTTTCCGACTTATACCAGACCTCTCCATAAATCTTCTTCTTAAATGGTGCGTTGCGGTTAGTTTTACGCCAGGTTGCGCATTTCTTAGGTTCTTTGCTCGGCCTTTTGCGATGATATCGGGCTTCATCCTGATATTGTGAGGCCGTTCCGCTGTTACGTTGCGTTAATGCAGTCAATTCATATTATAGTCAGAGATCCGAGTTGGTAGTGATATTGGACAAGAATATTCTGATAAATAACTGTTACTTTTGGATATGATCGGCTAGGTTTCACTTTCGTGCATATAGTAAACTTCACACATGTATAAAGTATTATAAGTTTGGTCCTTGACGTTGTTTGTGATTGTAATCGACCGAATTTCAGTGTGTTCAGCTGTATATATGTGTGCAACAGGTTCGTTTTGTAGTATGACGTTTTCTGTTCTAATGGGTTTATCTTCGTGGCTTTAATTTTCTTGATATTTATTTCAAGTCCACCATTAGGTACAAATCTCTCTCTTCCAGTTTGGTTTGCATGTTAGCGATCTTGTGCAAGAGCAGACAGATTTCATCCACTTAAGCTAAATTCTCCGGTTGACGTGGGTAATTTCTTTTCTATCGAAACAAATTTGGTTTCTGATATCATTTAACACGCTAGATAATAACTGAGTAGATATAATTCATTATTGTATACGCGTGAGATCTGTTTTTCGCTGACTGACAGCATCTTTTATATGATGTTAATCAAAGTAATTCTTGCCAAACTTTCAAGTCGCTACTTTCGTTTTTATAAAAGTTGTGCAAATGTTGTGGCAGGGTGTAGAACTTCAGCTGCAGCTAAAAGAGCCTTCAAGCGGCTCACAACTACGCCATAGGTATTGAGCTTTATTGAAACCATTTAGAGCATTTGTGAAACATCTGAAGCACACAGACAGCTCAGTTAAAAATGAAAAACAATTTATTTGTCATTATGTATTAACCGTTTACGGATATGATATTCAACAACATATAAAATTGTTTTATCAAATGGATGTTCTGTTCGGGGAACGCACCGCAACTTCGACCTTTTTAAGGTCGTCATAATTGTAAGTGGAATACTTCCTCCACTTTTTCAATACACAAAATCTGAAGTCCATTTCTGGATGAATGGATACGTGAATAAACAAAATTGTGCAATTTGGAACGATGTGAGATTCCAGAGCATCCAATACATACCAAAAAAGTTACTGTTTGGTGTGGATTTAGCGTCGTTATCGATCCATTTTTTAAGCGCTATAGATCGATGATTAACAACTTCTTTTGGCTTGAATTAGATGATATGAATACCACACCGCCGTAGTTTAGTAGGTAGTGTGTTGGCCAGTGGTTCAAACCCCAGGTCAGACGTCTCCAACAAAACGAAATCTGAAAAATATTTCTTCGGTGACTTTCTCTTTTAAGTCGCCTTGGTCTAGTAGGTAGTGTGACGTGAGGCCTGGCTTCAAATCCCATGTTAGGCATCTTCAACTAAACGAAATAGAAAAAATGTTTCTTCGGCGACTTCCTATCAGCAGATTTTTGGCAAATACTCTGAGAGTAAATAAAATTTCCATGAAAGTTTCTCAAAAATCTATCGTTCGGAGTCGACTTGAAACTGTAGGTCCCACCACTGATGTATAAAAATGAACGCACAAAACATAAGTGGTGTGAGAAACTAGGTCGTAATCCTGACTAAAGGGTTGTAATGACCAATTATGTATGTATGACTTCCTCTCAGCAGATTTCTTGCAAAAACTCGTTCAGAGTCGAATTTAGTTCTCGCCACCCATGTATAAAAAAATGGAAAATTGGAGAAATTACACACAACATAAGTGGTATGAGAAGCTACCTGACTGAAGGGCTGTAATGACCAATTAGGTGAACAGGACACTGCTCATGTCACATTGCATATGCTGGACGAGCGATTTGAGGGCATGGTCACCCCACGAGGAGGTGCTATAAACAGCTTATAAGTCACAAACCAAAACGGTCCTTAAAGCACAATGCTGTCGGTCAAATTCAGTCCGATTTATGCGCCAGAGTAATTGAAAATTTAACATTCCGGACGCGTTCCACCCAGAGAAGCTGCGATGCACTCTTTAGAAGTTAACCTTATAATTACTAAACACTGAAGAATATGTTAAAAGTATATGAACAGATTCGATTGAAGTAATTTAAGTTTAAGAAACCTTAAAAAAATTGAAATGACCTAATAATTGTGAGACAAGCTATACCTATGTTAAGTGTAGGGTATTATAAGAGGGCATAGACAATTATTCTTGTGTTTGAGATAAACTTGTCATTTGCTCAATGAGTGCGAGTTAGTAAAATCAAGTGACTTACTGGAAGTAGATAAAAAAAAATAAAATTTTGTTTCGAAATAAATTTTTGTTTCTCTGAAAAAAAAAATTTTTAATTTATCATGTAGTGGTTTATAAATACACTCAAAGCAAAAAGATATGAAACAAGTTTTTAGTGAAAATGGATGCAATAGTAACGTACTTATTTGTTATTTGGGGACTTCCTTTCAGCAGATTTCTAGTAAAAACTCTGAAAGTAAATAAAACTGTCATGAAAAGTATTTAAAAAATCTGAGTCGACACTAAACTGTAGGTCTCGCCAATCATGTATAAAAAAATCACCCACAACATAAATGGTGTGAGAAACTATGCTGTAATCTTGACTGAAGGGTTGTAATGGCCAATTCTGTATGTTATGTTATGTAGTCTTTTGCCATGTCCATATTATCCAATCTTGAAAATAATTTTTCGAGTGTAATATTCTCAGTTCTTTCTACATTGGCTGACAACTATTTCGTCATGTGCGTTTGGTCTGTTGTCTGTTGCATATGTTGATGCTTATCTGTGGCAGTCTATTCTGTCTTTGCTTCTCTCTGCTGGACTTTCTTGGTTTGATATTTTCTATTCTATTCTACAGGACATTGTTGTTGCTGTTTACATGAAGTTTTAACCTTTTTAGTCAACCGTAACGTTTGGCAATAATAATAACAACAACAACAACAATAATAATGCCAACCAGAAATCATCAGCATAATCATCTTAAACAAAAACCACACTAAATGACAACAACAACAATAAGAACGACAGCAACAACTACAACAATAGAGAAGAAGAACAACAACAGCATTACATGACTTTTTGTGTGTTCATATCTTTTAGCTGATTCATAAACTACAACAAAACATTAACAAATAACAACAACAACAACAACAACAACAACAACATAAACACAAACCATAATCAAAATCTATGGATTGTCGACAACAATACTTGCATGAATGAATGAATAAATGAATGAATGAAAGCAAGAAAGATTGTTTGTATGAAAGCATGTGAACACAATACATAAGTATAACAACAACAACAACCACAACAACATGTTAAAAACAAAACTAAGGTGCATCCCAAAAGTGCATTTCATTTTAAACAACGTCTCTCAACATCATTCAACTTCTTTAAGCCAAATAAAGATGGGCTTTCGCTTACAGATACGCATGAGCTACGCATACAGCTCAGCAAAGACACAACTGACAGACATACTGACTGACTAAAAATGTGTTCAACTTCCTTCTTCTTTTATTGTTTTTTGTCCACCTCCTTGAAAGTACTGCAGTATTGCAGCAATAAAATAAAACACGAACAAAACTGTTACAAACTTCAAGATAAACTGCGATGTTCGCGACGTTTGCATTGTTGGCTGTTGAGGTTTTCTGCTCGTCTTAAAAACTCAACCGCGAACTCTTTTGTACCTTGAAATTATAAATTTATGAATACGAAAATTGTGACACACAAGAACAATAGATGTTGATTATATTTGGTTGGTTGGTTGGTTGGTTGGTTGTTTCTCGCTGGTCAATTTAGAAAAGAAACTCATTCTCTTGTCTAAATGAAGTCAATTGTTTTGTCCTTGAAAATTCAATTAAAATTTAAAAATTTAAATTTCACTAAAACGTGCTAAAATTCAACTCGAATTATAGTACATAGATTATCATGGAGTCTAGTGAGAGATCTGAGAATCTGGCTTCACTGAGGCACTGCTAACAAGTTCGACTGATTCAATAAAGATGTGCTTCGTTATTCCACCGCTTTCGTACAAGATCGTGAAGGATGTTCTCTTTAGTGCCTCAAGATTACAAGGTATTCGTGGACTGAGAAGTGCAGACATAGATTCTATAGGGTCTGATTCTCCATAGTAATGAAAAGACATGTGCTTACTTACTCTTTAGTCAGGACATACATACATAACTGGCCATTACAACCCTTCAGTCAGAATTACGGCCTAGCTTCTCACATCATCCATGTTGTTTGTGTTAATTTTATACATTAGTGGCGGGACCTACAGTTTAAAGTCGACTCCGAACGACAGATATTTGAGAAACTTTTCATGGCATTTTATTTACACCCAGAGTTTTTCCAAGAAATCTGCTGAGAGGAAGTCGCCGAAGAAGTATTTTTTTATATTTTCGTTTTGATGTCTGACCTGGGGTTTGAAGCGTGGCCTTACGTCTAATAAGCCAACACACTACCTATTAAACTACGGCGACTTCAGGTCAGTCAGGACTATAACCTACAGTTTAACGTAGACTGTGAACGAACGATTTTTGAGAAACTTTTCATGGCAATTTTGTATACACCCAGAGTTTTTGCAAGAAGACTGCTGAGAGAAAGTCGTCGAAGAAATATTTGTTCATATTTCGTTTTATTCCAGATATCTGAGCTGGGGTTTGAACCACGGGTTCGCATCTAAATAGGCAACATGCTACCTACTAGACTACGGCGTCGTCTGAAAACACGTTTCTCAAGAACAATTCTCTTCAGAATCTTCGGTGTTAGTTAACAATAAACACATTCAACTTCGAGACAAGATTTCAAGTACGATATATCGACAGATCAAAGTTTGAAAATCATTAGAATAGTAGTGGGAATCAATAGGTCTAGATTTAGAAAATCGGTTTAATAGGGTCTACCCGTCTTTCGAGGCATAAGTTCGCGCTTATGGGGTATATGAATGCTAATGATCCTGTTGAAGAATGAGAGATAACCTCATCTATTTATTTTTATATCGTCGATCACATCTGAGAGCCATTGAATCGACCAGGTAATGAATGACCCACACTTTTTCCAAATGTTAAGAAGCCTTAACCCCATTACATTGGACTGGATTTTCGAGCAGTGAATGTAATGTATAAGCGGGCTTTCTGCGAGGTGCAACCTAATTGGCTCTGAGTCATTTTCTGAGCTTACAAAAACGAAATATTATGGAACTGCTGGAAGAGGAAAGTCGCTGTTTACTTCTGTAATTGTGCTCGAACAGCGTCTAGTCAAACGGTTCCTAATTATGGTAATTAAATACAACGTGAACTTAATTTATCTGAGACCAATGTCCATCAAGGTTGTGAAAATGATGATGATTTTAAAGCGCGCTCTTTGTGATTGCCGTGATAGATTCAGTTGTTATATATTTAGTTTTGTTGACAAATGTTTTTCCGTATCTTTGTTTTGGACTATTGTTTTCCAATTAGCATCATCTACTACCAAGTCTACCCAGGTCTCTTGCAGCTAAGTGAATACCTTAAAAGTACTTTTTTGGGATGCATATTGTGTTCAATTTGTTTTAGGTGAACTGTCCACTGCGGAGGTTCTTTTTATTGGTGCGCCTAGTGAGCAAGCTCGTGGATCAAAGTCGATTTTAGACTGGAGGTCTCGCCACTCATGGACAAAATTAACACACACAACATGAGTGGTGTGAGAAACTAGGTCGTAATGCTTACTAAAGCGTTGTAATGATCGATAAAGTAAGTAATAAGCAAGCAATCGGATGCCGTAGTAGTCTATTAGCATAAGGATCGTGGGTTCGATTACCAACAGAGACTCTGGACTTTTAAATTACAACGACCATAAGGTCTATGTTATTCAGCGCATAATAATTATAATATTGGATGCCCTGGTAGACTATTAGCATGAGGATCGTGAGTTCGATTACCACCAGAGAATCTGGTTTGTAACACTACACCGAGCATAAGCTCTATGTTACTCTGCTCGTAATAATTATAGCATAATTTGTATTTGTATTCCAAATTATAAATATAAATATAAGACAAGAAATTCCTTATTTGCAGTTATTGATCGCTTTCATACTAATTTTACTCTTCTCGATTCATCAACAAGACAAAGAAAAAGAGAATACTGTTGCTGAAGCTAAAAGCTATGAATAAGATGAATCGTGGTGGTCCTTAGCTTTTTGGTGTTTGTCCTTTAATATGTGTGGAAAATTTTACTTAAAAATATTGGCTTATGTTCCTGTTAAATAGAGCTGATATATGAATGAAGCCAAATTGGTTTCATTTGATGCTGGCCGGAAATGAACATTTCTATCAAATAATTACGTTTAGTGATGAAATTAATTTCTGGTTAAATGGCTAGGTTTTTAAACACAGTTGGCATATTTAAGAGAAAGACAAATGTCAAGCCGTTAATGAGTCATCATTACACATACATAATTGGTCATACAACCCATCAGTCAAGTTTACAACCTAGCTTCTCACACTACTTATCCTGTTTGAATTAGTTTTATAAAGGGTGTTTTTTATAGAGGTATAGAACTTTAAGTTGGCATTACTTTTCAAGATGGCGACCGATTTAACAGCTGTCAAGTGATTTATTCTCAGTTTGGTTTGGCAATTCATCATGAATAGACTCACGCCTGAACAACGCTTGCAAATAGTGCAATTTTATTTCGAAAATAATGGTTCTGTGCGGAAAACGTATCGCGCACTATGTCCATTTTATCGTCGACAAAATCGTCCATCAGAGCAGTTAATTCGATTAACCATGGAACGTTTACTCTTATTGATAACTCGCATCCCCAGAGACGCTGTACGGTGCGTACAGAAGAATCTATTGCTGCTGTAGAGCGTAGCATTGAGGAAAACCCGAATGAGTCCATCCGCCATCGAGCACAGGAATTGTATCTGTGTCCATCCACTTTATGGAAGATTTTGCGGAAGGATCTTGGTTTGCGTGCTTACAAAATCCAACTCGTGCAAGATTTGAAGCCAAACGATCATCAAGTAAGGCGTAGATTCGTCGAATGGGCCCAAAACGAGATTACCGTTGTTCCCGATTTTCATAAGCGAATTTTGTTTAGCGATGAAGCGCACTTCTGGTTGAATGGCTACGTCAACAAACAAAACTGCTGCATTTGGAGTGAAGGTAATCCTCAAGTGTATGTGGAAACACCGTTACATCCAGAAAAACTGACTGTTTGGTGCGCTTTATGGGCTGGTGGAATCATTGGTCCGTACTTTTTCAAAAACGATGGTGGCCAGAACGTTACAGTCAATGATGATCGGTATAGAGGCATGATTACTAACTTTTTCATTCCTGAATTGAATAACCAAGATATCCAGGAGATGTGGTTTCAACAAAAGGGCGCAACATGTCACACAGCTCGTGCCACAATAGATTTATTGAAAGACACGTTTGGTGACCGCCTAATTTCACGTTTTGGACCTGTGAATTGGCCTCCAAGATCTTGTGATTTAACACCGCTAGACTACTTTCTGTGGGGCTATGTAAAGTCATTGGTCTATGCGGTAAAGCCACAAACGCTTGACCATTTGGAAGACAACATTCACCGTATTATTGCCGATATACGACCACAAATGTTGGAAAAAGTCATCGAAAATTTGACGTCCAGATTGGACTACAGCCGCGCCAGCCGTGGCGGTCATATGCCAGAAATCATATTTAAAATGTAATGCCACAAGATTATCTTTCGGATAAATAAAATTCATGACAATCGAATAATCCATCGTTGTTTTATTGCAACTTAAAGTTCTATACCTCTATAAAAAACACTCTTTACATGAGTGGCGGCACCTGCAGTTTAAAGTCGATTTCGAACCACAGATTTGAAACTTATCATGGCAATATTTATTTGCAGAGTTTTTGTTAGAAATCTGCTTATCGAAAGTCGTCGAAGAAATTTTTTTTTTAATATTTCGTTTTGATCGAGATGTCTGACCAGGAGTTTGAACCCTGGCCTCATATCTAATAAGCAAACTCACTACTAACTAGACTACGGCGACTTGAATTACGTCCATTGAAATAGACAGTTTAGTGCGGTTTCTTACACTGCCGAAATCATCGGTCTTTATTTTTTTTGAAATGAGCAAGTAGCTGCCGTTACGGTGAATGGTGTGCGAGCTACATAAATTGACTGACTTTTCATACAAATTAAGTTATGTTATCGGTTTATGTCGATAAACCAGCACTCTTGCAGCATTTTACGCCAGTATTCAAACCACCATTGAAGCCATACGGCCAGATTTATGGGATAAATTAATAAAAAAAATTGCACAGATCGAATGTACGTGGTCTACACACTAACCATGGAGCTGTTAAAAATTATTTTAAAATTATTACCAAGAAAATATTTTTAGAATTTTCTTTTAAATGTTTTTAATTTATTTGTTCTTGTTAACTGATTATTATGTTTGTTATTGGCTTTCCACAAGAACTCTAGTCAATTAATGAAAAATTGTTGAAATTTTGAAAACATTTAGAAATTTCAACACAGAAAACAATAAAGAATTCTCTTCATTTTCTGTTATCGATAATAAAAATCAATTATAAACGCTTGAATTATCTAAGATAAGAAAAACATTTGAACTAAGCTGGATGAACAAGTGCCCATACAACCAACGAAGGTGGCAGTTGTCAAAAGTTTCGTAATTAGAACGATCTAAGGAATGCGTGCAACCGCAGAGAGAGAGAGAGAGAGATAAGGCAACAATCGATTGTCAACAATTAAGTATGTAAAGTAAATTGTTGCTTATCAGATCGAAAAATTAAAATAAAAACATTCATTCTATTTAGAAAAACAACAACAAAAAATTATTAAAACATTTAATAAAAATCAAAAATGCTCAACCATTGGCCATAAACGAGGAATTATGATTTTGGACCAGAAAAAATAGAAACAAATGAAAAACGAAGAAAAAAGATCAGCATTTTAAACGGGCATTTAAACAGTCGTTAAACAACCCATACACATGCACAGTAGTCAGAGACGATCAGATTGACAGATTGTCGCCATTGTCTACCATAGCTGGCTAGCTAACGTTACTCTTTCTGTAGAGCAGAGGTGCATAACAAAATCAAAATCCGATAGAATCCGTTTCTAAATATTGTGTGAACACTTGTAAAATAAAAATTTAAATCAGATCATCTGAATAGATAAACAAAGTTTGTTTTTAAAATCAATAAAAAAACTTTGTTTCTTTCCTTCTTTCTTTCTTTCTTTCTTTCCCTCTTTCTAAACATGAGGCAAATGGGCAACTTGTTGTCGATGAAGAAAAATCGTTTTTAACATCCGCAACCATTGGAGACAGATTTCTCTGCTCGTGCTCGTAATATTGTTTAAATTTATAAATAAAAGTTTTTGTTTTTTTTTGTCGTTTTTTTTTTTTTTGGTGAACATTTAACATAATTTTGTTATTAAAGAAATTAGAAAACAATTTCATTAATTGCATTCTGATAAAATCATGACATTTAGTTTGGTGAGATTTTCATTAATTGTGTTTTAAATTCAAATTCTACATACAAAAAATGATTTTTCTTCTTTCTTTTTTTGTCCACAATCACTTGGTTCAGTGCAGAAGATATTGTTGGTCTTACGTTTACTCTATGGACTCATATTTAAGACTTAAAAATTAATTAAAAAAAGCTTAAAAAGGCAAATTATTCATAGAGCCAGCACAGTAGTAAATTTTCTAATTCGAATTAGTTTAGAGGCGAGCTGCTGTAAGGTCATGGTGATACAGATGTACCCTACTAAGTGGTCATATAAAATTATATAAAATGGTATGGTATTCATTCAACTTTAATCCTTCAGTCAGGATTACGACCTAGCTTCTGACACCACTTATGTTGTGTGTGTTATTTTTATACATGAACGGCGCGACCTACAGTTTAAAGTCGATTCGGTACGACAGATTTTTGAGAAACTTTTCATAGCAATTTTATTTACCCTCAGAGTTTTTGCCAGAAATCTGCTGAGAAAAAGTCGCTGGAGAAATATTTTTTATATTTCGTCTAGTTGGAGACGTCTGACCTGGGGTTTGAACCGTCTTACGTCTAATAAGCCATCACATTACCTACTAGACTACGGCGAATACGCACATTTTATGAAAACTAAATTTTGTTACAGATTTTTAGGTAAGATTTTTGATGTCGGTGGTTATAGTTCACTTACTTAATTGTCCATTAACAACTAGTTTATCAATCCGCCTTGACACGTCCTTCCAATCGCCTCTGCGTCTTGTGCGCATTCGCCATTTGGTCACCCTAATCAATTTCATGGTTTCCTCAATTTAGTCCTTCTAACGCAGACAATATCGTCCTCTACGCCAACTTCCACTAATCACCGCATCGTATACACTTCTCTCCAAAACATTCTCTTCAATACGAACGATATGATCGAGCCAGTGCAGCCGTAGGGTGTTAATGTCGTTGAGGAGCTCATACAGCTCATTATTGGATAGAATGCGGAAATCTCCACCACCTCGCATTAGACCGAAGATTTTACTCTCGAATACTGTTAAGGCTGCTGCATCAGTGGTTAATAGCTTTCATGCTTTTGCGCCTTAAAGAGGCACGGGGAGGATGATCGACTTGTAGAGTATAAGTTTCGTTGTACGAGAGAGGTCTCTGCTGCTCAATTGTCTGTTGAGCCAATAATAGCGCCCGTTGCGAAGTGTGATCATACATTTAATCTCCAGGTTAACATCATTTTTACAGGTAACGGTAGAGCCGAGATTAACAAATTCATTGAATATATCGGGAGTTACATTTATCGACTATGATCTGGTATTTAATACGCAGCATACTTATCGAAAACAAATATCAGGCCCATCTTGAACGTGAATTAAGTTCAATATCGTTAAAGACAGCAGTAAGATCTCGCTTGGTAGGCCCTGTGATGTCAATGTCGCCAGCGTTAGCATGCAGCTTGCTACTTTATGTGAAAAATAGTGCCATTTCGATGCATTTCCGCCTTCCGCAGAATACTCGAAGTTGAAGTGATTGTATGACAAGGGATCGCCTTGTCTCAAACCTCGCACGGTATCAAAACGTTCGGAGACGTCCGTTCCGACCTTGACGGAGCTGTAGTAGCTGCTCAACGTTATTCTGTATAGCCTTATCAGCTTCGCAGGAATACAGAGCCTAAACATTGCGTCAAAATAGGGCTATCGAAAGCTGCCTTATAGTTGACAAAAAGATGGTTTGTTGACGTGGTTTTCTTGAGTTTTCTCCAGGATTTGACGTAATGCGCAGGTCTAGACGATGATGGACTCTGAAGCCGCACTGGTAATGTTCAATTAACCTTACGCTCCACTATGTGGCATTTTGCCTGAAAACCTGGCCAAAATTAATAGAATTGTTTTATGAGTTAATGGCTGGAATTTTTTGATAGTGTGAGTGATAGTTAGGCCCAAGGATGAACCCAACTGATTTTGGTTCAAATCGGTCCGTGATTTCGCCTAGCTCCCATACAAATTCCCCTCGAAATTGTACTTATTTACACATAATTATGGTAATTATGGAACAATCATGATAAAATTTAGCATGGATTAGTTTTGTGTACTAAGAAATCATGGTGCAAAGTTTGGTGAAAATCGGATCACTTTTGTGTCATAAGTGTCAAAAAAAAAGTAAAATTTTCAAAAAATCGCCAAAAATAATTGCGTAAATTTGCACAAACTTTTTTTTTGTTCCTGAATGTAGAGAGTTCATATTTTCTTGTGGCATATAACATTAAACTACTAAAAACTACTTTCACCTTTAAAATCCTTATCTTTTTTTTGGGTAGGGTAAAAAAATGTGAAATTTTTATTATTTTTAAATTTTGAACGAATAATTTTAACATTAATATATGAGATATCTCATACCTTTCAAATAAAAAAATCAATATAAAACCTCTATTCGTTTAGCCAGAAAAAAATTGCATATAAACCTATTACAATTTCAAAAAAACACCAAAAACGCAATTAATTTTCTTCACTTTCCTGACTTTGACATCGTCTCAAATCTACAAATCTCAACTTAAAATCGTGAAAATACACTATATAATGCAAAATTTTGTTGTCTATCGAACTGCATATTCAGTTTCTTAAATTTCTTTAAATTAATTTTTGCCTTTTTGGCCAGCTTTTCAGGGTAAATGCCACATAGTGCGCTCGTAAAAACCTTGTATGCGATAGGAAGAAGCTTAATGTTGGTTCTCCTTACCCTTTTTAGGACCGGACAGAGAACACTGAGGTTTCAATCATTGGGCACACTTTCCTCTAGACATACATACATATTTCGTAAACAAGCTGGTGCGTGAACCCTAACAGCTCATTACCTCCGGTCCTAAACAATTCAAGCCGTGAGGGCCTGCAGCTTTATTGTCCCTAAATCATAGAATCGCGATTTAAGCCTCTTCATGGCTAGCTGTCGAAATTTTCACGCAGTTATTATCGATAGGTTTGGTACATCATCATCTCTAGGGGACGGATTAGTGTTGTTATCGTTTCGTAGTAAAGTAGGGAAGTATTGTCTCTACCTTGGTGTTACGAATTATAAAAACAAAATTTACTGTTTTAATTGTTAAACGATTACATAACACACGGTATCTATAAACCACTACCACCAATCGTAGTGCAATTTGAAAATAAAAATTTTGCCGTTTTGTAGTCGTCCATGCTCAACGAGCAATGTAAGAGCAACACAGTTGGTGGTCAATGGCCAATAGAGCTTGTGGTGATTATCGCTCGTAAGTAAAAAGAAATTGTCACCGTTTATATCGGTATGAAATGATGATCTCCTTTTAAACTGATTTGTATTGGCCAGATTGGAATCATAATACATTTTTCATTTTCATTTTCCTTATTTCTCGATCGGCAAATTGTGTAGCATATGTACGTCCAGCTACAGTCTCAACTCAAAACCAGCGACTGTTGTAGTTGTGTTTTAACGTTTTAACGTCAAGTGTAAATTTCAAATTTCAATTTTTAAAATTCATAATTTTTGTTTTAAAAATAAAATCAAAAGAAATCATAATTTTGATAGAAAAAAAAAAAAAAAAAATATGAAAACCACCTGCAGTGCTAATCCATTCAAATTCTGTTTTATGCATATTGGCGCCACAAATTGTTGCTGTTGGCTTAAAAACATTCGGATTTTTTGTTTTTTTTTTGTTTTTTGATTAGAAAACATAGTTAAAAGAGTAGCTCAAGCATTCGATTATCCAAATATTATCTAGTCATTCAATTGTCTGTCCCTCTGTCTGTCTGTCTGTCTGTCGTTTTTCTATTCGAGGTTGTTGGTACAACTTGTCTAATGTTTCTGTATTCACGTTGGAATGTTTTTTTATTTTGAAGCACTAATTAAAAATCGTTTCATTTATTTCAGTTAAAAATTAATTTTTTTAATAAAAATATCGATAATTCATAATAATACGATATTTAAATATGAAATTGTTGCTTTTTTTCCATTTTTTAAGACTATCGATTACAAGAAAATAAATTTTAGTTAAGAGTACATTTTTAATAATTTAAAGAATTTTTTTTAAATAAATTTAAATTATCGATAATGTTTTAGAAGTATCGTTTCATTATCGATAAGCATCATCATTATCGGTAGGTATATGAAATTCGTTGGGACGTTAACAAATCAGTGAAATCAGGACAAAAAGAAAGGTTGCAAAGGTCTTAGATAAAGAGGAATAACTTGAATGATTCAATAAACATTGCTTACGTGAGTCCTATAAGGTCGCATTAGGATTACAACCTAACTAGCTTCTCACAACACTGTTGAGTGTGTTAATTTTATACATGAGTGGCGAAACCTACAGTTTTAGGTCGACTCCGAACGACAAATTTTTAAGAGACTTCTTCATGGCAATTTTATTTATACTCAGAGGTTTTGCCTGAAATCTGCTTTTTTTCGTATTTCCTCTTGTTCGAGATGTCTGACCTATAGTTTGAACCCAGGTCTCACCTTTAATAAGCCAACACACTATCTACTGGACTACGGCGAATACAGGATTCACAAATTTAGGTTAGGTTAGGTTAGTGTGGTGGCCTTGGTACCAAAAGCTCACTTGAGCACGCATAGTGGCCCATTGCGACGCTACAGGTGAACGCAGTCTCTGTACTGACCAAGTTCCTCCGAACCAGGGAGGGAGAAGTTGGTCAGCGCAAGGGCGCTGATATATCCTTGACATCAATGGACGATAGCTCCGTCAAGCTGACACGGGTTGGAGCGCCAAATAACCTATATTTGCACCTCGCAAGAGATGGGCATTGACAAAGAAAGTGGATAACAGTCTTCTCTTCCTCAGCGGATCTGTACCCACGGCAGAAGTCGTTAAATGGGAGCCGCATTCTTTCCCGGTGTATACCCATAACACAGTGACCTGTAATCATGGCAGCTGCACAAATTTAATCCCCACAAATCTAATCTGAGTTTGGAACAAGCAAGCTTAATCAAACGAATTGTAAGGTTTTAAAAAATGGATCAATCATGCCTTCAAGTTCTGTTGGAATGGTGTCGCAAGGAGGAAAAAAGGGTAACGAAACCAAGAAAAGAAAGAAACAAAATTAAAAATAACAACTAAACATTATGCTCCCAAATGATAGAGAAATTTTTCTTCTAAAGATATCCCCCTAGCCAGGTCATCCAGCTTCTAGTCCATTAGATCATCTAGTTTATCAATAAATTGACAAACCTAACCATCTCTGCCTTTGTACTTGTATACAAGGACAGTGGCATTAAAATATGACCCACAGCTTCTTCTAGTTTTCTAACTGTACGATTAAGCTTTGGCCTTAAAACTATTGCAACCCGACAGTCCGTTCTACATCTATATTTAGGATTTGTAAATGCATCCAATTTTACTTCAAAAATTCCAAGCCGGAAGAAGCCAAAACCTCCTCTGTGGAATCTTCTAAAGCTGAGCCTATTTTATCACTTTATCCGAAACTTCTTCATCAGTAGTATCATAATAATCAAGTCCCAGCATAATATAATTTGATAATCTGACATAAAGCCGCTTAGCAGCCTTTTACACTCACAGACCAAATGTATCGAAAAACTTTTTTCTCAAAGGGTTCAGTGTTGCCGGATTAACCATATATAATAAATGGTGACTCTTGAGCACGTCGTTGTATGTTTTCTGTTTAGTGCCGTGCTCTTAACGATCTCCAGATTCTTCATCTGTAACACACTACATTCCGCTGGAAGCCAATATGAATTCTGACTACCTCTTTGGACTTGTCAGTGAATACAGCCCAACCATCAAAGTGTTTATCCGAACCTACCCTGAATTCCCCATCAGGTGTTGTCACATTCGGTGTATCATAGAAGGGAACTTTTGTTCTCCGACAGTCGAAGTAACTTGACACCGTCAAGTGTCAATTGCGAATGACACGCTCTACCAGCACCCATCTTCTACACATATTCCTCAATTGGGAATAAGAGAAAAATGACTTCCATTGTACTTATACTGACACTTGTGACATCTGTGTGCCTTAGAGAAAATCTTCTTGTTGCTCCTTGCCTTCAAAACATTCCATCAATAGGTAAGAACAGGTTTAACAATAGAGCTCTAAAATTATTTCATCACACTCGCCCTAGGACTCCAGCTCTTACCCGTGTGATTTTTTGAAAGGGCCTTGTATGTGAGATGTTTTTAATACAAATTTGTTGATTAATTTTTAAATTTGTTATACATTGTACTGAACTACTTAAATGAAAACTTATTTCTCTTCACAGTGCATGACAAAATTTATGAAACGGGTCTAACACATTTTCTCCTTTTTGGATGGTGCATTTAACACTGCATATTATGTACCCCGAAATTGTAAAAACAAACGCATTGGAGGATACGGAGAGAGAGAGAGAGAGTTGGAAAAAAATGTTTATTCATAATAAATTTGTCATCTCACAGAGACATTTTTTCTGCTGGTCTTATCTGTCCGCCTTTTAAAATCACACTCCCAAGACAAATTCAAATAGAAAACGATTTTACCTGTTCACATGGAAGTTGATTTCAACAAATGTCGCCGTTGCGTACAATTCAATTCGAAAAATCAAAGTGTGTGTGTGTGTATGTGTGTACAAAATAAGTCTTTGCAGTGCATTTTAATCAATTCATAATCAATTTTCATTTATCGATTACAATCTGAACACCTAAACATGTCAATAGAGAAACACTTAAGCTGACACATTTTGTATTTGACAACACAACATAACAGTCATAGCATATGAAAAACCGATTGTATGTTTACACTCATAGAAATAAAATTGGTAAACTTTTGTTGCATACATGTTGCATGTTATCCCGAACTATTTAAATGTATTTCTTTTTTCTTTATTTCATCTAACAATGTGGCAAGTTTATGTGCATGAGCACAGAAAAATTTACCAACAAACATATGCCACAATCGGCCGCAGATTATTGAAAAAGTAGAACTTGTGGAAATATGTTGTGCTTTTGTTTTTTCCAGAGAAATACTTACAATGCAACTGCAGAAGTACTAGTTCAGATAGTTAAAGAGTAACAACAACAACAACAATAACAACAAAAACAATTGTAAACTTTACAATATTTATGAAGATTTTAAGAATTGTTCGAGTAACAGTAAAACATGTGCAACAAAAAAAAACAAACAAAAACCAAACTATAACATCAGCAACAACATGCCATACATGCAACATATTTGCTGATGGTTCCTTGCTTTGCTAACAGCAAACTAGAACGAGATATGAAAACAGCCAGATGAAGCATAATATCGAGTTAGTCAGTTGAATAGACATGCCAGCCAAAGCCATGCAGCAATAAAATAGTCATTCAAGCCAGTAGTGAGTTTAAACGAAAGCGCCAATGGATATGCAGATTCCAATAATTTCGTTTTCGCCTGTCATAACAGAACGATGGCAGGCAGTAAGACGATTGCAACAGCAACTGCAACAGCAGCAGCATCTAGAATTTTATCAGGCGTAGAAAGTAACCAACAGCAGAGGAGGTAATGTTATGAATCCACAGAACAAAGATCAATCGGCCAAGTACAGCGTATTTATATTGTTATGGGTTTTCTTGTTATTTGTCCAAAACAATGCAATTTCATTAGGGGTATTCACTTTACTTTTGCATGAACATACTTTTTTGCAGTACTGTATTTGGGTCAAAATGTGTTCTAATTTGATTTAGAAAGTGGTTGCAGTTGTACAGCATGCTTTACTCCACTTTACTCGAATAAGTTTTTTTTAAAAGACACCAAAAACTTCATGAAGATCGGTATTTACTAGTCTCCTACTACAATCAGGTTCATTGTGCGCTTCCTATGTTTAAATTTTAATAAAGCAAAGTATGTTTGAGGCATCACCGTACTCGTTAGAACGACTTATTGATGAATATGTGTGGAATATAAGATCGCCACAAGTGGAGTGCATTTGAAATGTCAAATTTGCCATGACTATGGCGCACCAATCAGGTAGAATTTGGCCGATACCATGGGTTAGGTTGCGTTTTATTCCCGTTGTGGTTTGTAGCTTATTTGAACACACCTGCAATGTCGGGGGCCAGTTTATATCAACCCAACTTCTGATCACCATGCCCTTAAATCTCTTGTGCATTATAACCAATATGGCATGAGTTGCATGGAACGTTGCACCGTCCTGTTGAAACCACATATCATTGATATCTAGATTTTAAAAATCAGGCTAAAAGAAGCTAGTAATCATCAACTTATTGTGCTCACCTTTGACAGTGATGACCTAATAGAAACATGGACCGCCATTGTCGGCCTAGATCTCCCCAAAATCCAGACCCCTCAATGACTTTTTCGGTGTGCATTAAAGGCTCTCATGGTGGTTCATATCGTCTCAAATTGTACAATTTTATTTGTCCTCGTACTAATTCACTCAGAATGGCCCTCATCTCTGAAGAAGATTTTTTAAAGGAAATTGGAGTCAGTTTTCAACTGCGCTAGACCCCATTCAGCGTACACGCGTCGTATTTAGTGGTTGTTTAAGTCATGACCTAAATTTGCAAAATTGTGGTCTGTGAAAGGCCGAGTTCTTGTGAACAACGCGAAATCGAATGTCTCGAATTATTCTAAAATGTAATAGGATATTATAGCGTAATGTATCCTTACATACATACATACATACATAATTGCTCATTTCAACCCTTCAATCGGGATTACGGCCCAGCTTCCCACACCACTCGTGTTGTGTGTTTTAATTTTATACATGAGTAGCGGGACCTACATTTTAAAATTGACTCCGAACGACAGATTTTTGAAAATTTTATTTGATCTCAGAATTTTTGCTAGAAATCTGCTGAGAGGATGTCGCCGAAGAAATATTTTTTTATATTTCGTTTTGAACCGTGGCCTTACATCTAATAAGCGAACACACTACTTATTAGACTACGGCGACGTTGGTCCCTGCAATTCCATGCAAGAAAAGTATTAATCAGTCCAATTCGCTGATTTAAGATTAGGTTTTTAGGCCAAAGAAATTTAGAGGATTGGACCGACGGTTTTCCAATGGTATCGGCTTCTAGTGCACGGCCGACCATAAAACTGTGTTAGTATTCGGACAGAAAATGTGTAAAATTTTTCGCGGGCAGGCTAGTAAGCTAGTAAATCTTTGTTGACTGCGGTCCATGTTTCGCGACTGTAAAAAAAAAATTTTATGCTGACGTTAAATATTCTAATCTCGTGTTTCTTGTAATGAACTTATAATTTTACCTTTATATCTTCTGGAGAGTACTGAAGCCGGTACCCCACTTATAAATTCGGCGTATGATATCTTAATTTGTTTTACCTTCGGCACTAATGATGCTGCCTAAATAACACAATGAGTACACATTATCCATAGGGTTATCGTCTACTATATTAACATTTTCTGGGTATTATTTGCGTTTATGCACATGACATTGGATTGGAACATGTTTATGGACAACTCTGCTAGCACAGCATACTGCGGTAAGCATTCCAGCTATGCGAGCAGAAGGATGTCATCTGCATTTAAAAGATGCTCGCGATTGCCTTTAAGTTCTCAAGTAATACTTCTGCTTTTCAGAGATACCAGGGCCATTATGGTGTTAATGTGTCAAAACAATGGAGATTAGATTCATCCTTCTCGCACTCCTTTCTCTACCCGATTTTGACCACTTAGTTTCTGTTCGTTTGTGAGTATTTGGCGAATGTCTTTGTTTGAGACTCCTTTGCGTTCTAGTGATTTCCAGATTGCCTTGAGTTTCATATTGTCGTATGCTTTATCGAAATCTACAAAGAACATGTAGAGTGATGTGTGCGATTCAACGGGCTGCTCTGTTATTATGCGCAATATGCTGACATAATCGAAGCAAGATGGATCCGCTGTAAATCCAACCTGCTTGTTCTTCAAATGATGTGGGTGATTATTTTATTCACCATGCTTAGTAACGCAATTCCTCTTCAGTTCTTGCAATCAGAAAGGTTTTCTTAATTTAGCAGAAGTGGTGAGTTTAGGCGGCAGGGTTTTCCGTTCCCAGACGTTCGATATGCAGAACTACTGCGCAGTTGGGTTTTATTAGCCCTGGAGGTATGTTGTCAGGGCCAAGTAATTTATTGGATTTCAAGGTAATTTTAAAAGCAAATGCAATCTCAAAGATGTTGTCGAGTATGTGGTGTTAAATTGATGGTTTTCGTGGCAGGTGCAAATGCTTGCTAAGTAAAGATTCCTGTAGTATTCCTTCGACTTAATAACTCTACCGTTGGCATTCATTAAATATTTGGGATTGAAATTACGAAGTTCGTTAATAGCCGCACAGATCGAAAAATCTCTCGGCTTCGATGGGTATCAGCTGCCTAATTTAGCTGCTATAGAACTCGGAAATGACTAGCGGTATCTAATACTCACACTTTCTCACATGGTGATTGGGTAAACGTTACAGTCTTCGCTTTCGTTCAAAAATAATCGACCACAACAATACGAAAATATCTGAACCGCGAGCATTTTGAATCTGAATGACTGAAGACAACGACTGAATACATTAACAATGAATACCGCTAATATTACAAGTCCCGATAGCACGCGTTAAATTAATACCGCAACCACACAAATCACACTTTTTGAAGACTTCATGATGCTCTTGTGTAAAAGCTAAAACAATTTCATATTCAAAGTGATGCTGTTGTGGTGGCAAGTGGCAAGCGGCAGAGCATAGCTTCGATGCTCTATAAAACAACGACGGCTGCTGCTGATGATTGTGTAATGCAGCCTTCAACTGCAAAAACAACCATATGGCAGGTCTATGGCAACCAAAGCGAGAATGAAAAACAAAGTGGCCGATAAACAATTGCCAGGAATTCAAGAATTTCTGGCTTTTACTTTTTTCTTTCCACTGACTCTGGCTCTTTACCTCGCTGTTTGTGATATTTGTCGACTTCTTAGTAAAATAAAAGGCTTTTTTTTTGTATGAAAAGACTTGAAGATTTTTATTTTTTTTAATTTTTTTTCCTCCATTTTAAAGTGAATTGCACTCATAATTTTATTTGTCTTCTTCTCCTTCTACGTATTGTTGTTGCAATGGTTGTTACTGTAGCGATTTTCATTAGCTGGGAAGAGTTTTTTTCTTCGTTTTCATTTGTTTTTTTTTTATTGAATAAGCAGGTGAATTTGCCGAGATGAGTTGCTGGAGTCAAGTCATTGCATTTGATTTGATGGCCGTTTTACATTCACTTGTTAAAGTCTTGTTCAGAGAGCGACAAGAATAGGTATGAGTTTTAGTGGAGCTGTTGCTGCTGTTTGTAATATCGTCCACATCCACGTCCACATCCATTTCCATGTCCACGTTGAAGTGATGTCCAGTTGTCGCTGGTGGTGGTGAAGGTAAAGTGAAATGCAAAAGTAAATTCCAAGGAGGACGTAAAATCTTCAGTAGTTGTTAGTCAATAGAAGGGGAATGAGAACATTTCATTACTTTTAAGAGATCACATTTTTCTTTTAACGACCACAGAGAAACAGAGAAAAATAAAAAAAAACAAAAGGGGGGAAACAACAACAACAACAACAGTAACAGTAACAGTAACATTAACTCCTGTTACAACTTTTCTGTTTTTGACTTTGCGCATGTGCCCGTATAAAGTGGATTTAAAAATTGTTTTCGTTGTTTTTATTTTTAACGAAGACCATTATTTTAAAGTTTATTGCTGGTTATGCAGTTAAAATGTTTGTTACCGTGATTTCTTTCATATTTGATTGGATAGGAGGGCAATATGTTTCCTTTTAGCTAAGATTAGGAGGAGAATATTGAATATTCAATACAATTCAGAATGTACCAGATACCGGCCTTATATTCAATTTAAAATATAAAATTTTTAATTTATTTTTAAATATTACTTTGGTCAGCTTCGAAATGATATCCATAAAATATAATAACCTGGTGCAACGGAATTTTCTGCACCTTGGAGTGAATCTAATACTATGTTCAGATATGCACGTTTATTGAGTCAGTATTCGGTTTATTGAGTACAATATTTTAAGTGTTCAGACATAATAATATACACATTTCAGCTGCTTATTCAATATTCATCTAACAGCTGGTAAACAAAACAGTTGATTGTTTCAACATTGTTTTTTTTTTGTTTGCCGTTGTTGACATTTGAGATGTTAAATATCAACAGAAAGTGTACGGTTAATTGTAATATGCTCACTAAACACACTTATGACAGTGCTGCATTTTAAGTTTTTGGCAGTCTTGAGATTTTTGAATAAAATTACCTTCTTATCAATTGGAAACCGGAAAGGTCGCATATAAATAAAATAAATGATAAATAAATCTGGATAATGTGATGCCTGAGTGGTTGTTGACCAACGATTCAGTACAGCAATAAAACAACGGTTTGAAAATTTGCCCAATTAATTTTTTTTGTTGTGAAGTACAATTGTTCCAGTTAGAAATGGAATATTATTTCATTCATATTGCTGCCGCGGCTGACCTCACAGCGCCTAATTCGATCGGAACAATTTTCGTACACCTTTTCGATTGTGTGGGGTCGTATCTCGTCAATGGCATCACGAATGTTGGCCTTCAAATGCTCAATTGTCTCTGGTTTGTCGGCATAACACTTTTCTTTATTGACGCCCCACAGAATATAGTCCAACGATATCAAATTCCAGCTTTTCAATTTCAGCGGCCAATTGATATCACACTTTCTGTTAATTAAACGGTCATCTAATGTTTGACGCAATAAATCGATTGTGGCATGATATGTATGGCAAGTTACAACAACAATACCATGAAGGGCGATAGAAAAAAATCGGTGTCTCCACTGGCCGTCCTCATTTTCAAAGAAATATGGGCCAATGATGCTTCCGCTCCACAAACGGCATCAAACAGCCGCTCGTAATGGGTATGGGTTTTCTGAGCCCCAAATACGGCAATTTTGCTTAATAACGTACTCATCAATATGAAAATGAGCTTCATCACTATGCTTCTCTATATCTTAAGACGAATAAAATGGTACAAACGGACTCTGGATAAAGTAGTTGTCTAACTTATCCTAACCCACCTATACTCTAATCCATCCATACCATCTTCCTTGTCGCCATTTCAACACATAGTGAACGAGGGAAAATTTATTTCATTTGGAATATATGCATAGCATATCCTATAGCGCCTATCGCTGAGGCATAGGCACTGTTTTATAGTTTTCTGCTGTAGTAGTCCTCCCGATGACTATTTCAATATCATGTCATTACCACCACGAAAATTCAATACGCAACCTATACATTGTTTCAATATAATATTCTTCTCAACTGTAGTGAAACTCAGAACGTAAGCCGTTGTTAGCAAGAGTGACCGTAATTCCCTTGCCCTTGCTGTACCTCGTCCAGTAGATTATGTCCACTTTACATTGTGCACATCGTACCATAAATTTCCTTTTGGAAAATTCTCTCAAAATAGTAGACTAACCCATGGATGCTCAATGTTTCATTTTGAATCTCCGCCGAATTGAGCCATAAGAACGGTCTCTCTTCTTCGAGATTATGTAGCTGCAATTCACACATACCATACGGATATCCCAAAACCTTATACGGTGTTCAAATACGCACCTTTATTGCGTAAATCGCAATAAACGCTATTATTGAGCTCAATATTTCATATAAAGTTTCAATTAATTATTGCGCAATAAATACGCAAATTGTTATAATATTGAGTAAAACTTAAAATGCAGCACTGTCATAAGTGTGTTTAGTGAGCAGATTAACCACGACAAACAAAAGATAGTGACCAAAATGAAAACAATGTTGTTGAAACAACCAGCTGTTTTGTTTACCAGCTGTCAAATGAATATTGAATAAGTTGAACTGCGTATATTATGCCTGAACACATAAAATATTGTACTCAATTAACCGAATATTGACTCCATAAATGAGCATGTCTGAACATAGTATTAGAGTCTTAAAGTATTGGTTTTACTAAGGGGCAAGCAAACCACACGTTCCGTAAGATCACAATTACTTTTTATGAATGGCGTGTACGGCTCGTTTTCTATTATCCTAACACTATGTTTCATGACTCTTCACTATATAAGCCTCTTCCATACCATTAAGCCATGCTCGGCCCTCATTAAAATCTTCTTTATAATGGGTTTAATGTCCTGTTCTATTTTTATCGTATTTTTAGATGAAGTCCCCGGAATCTAGTAGGTAGTTTATTAAATTATTAGACGTAAGATCACAGTTTAAACTCCAGGACAGATATATCCACATAAAATTAAATAAAATTGCCATGGAAAGTTTCGCAAAAATCTGTCGTTCGGAGTCGACTGTACATCCCCGCTACTCATGTGTAAAATTAACATACACAACATAAGTGGTGTATAAAGTTAGGTTGTAATCCTGACTGAAGGGTTGTAATGACCAATTAAGTACTATTTTTAGATGTTCTGCTTCAATTTTCCATGAGATCACCTCTTCGAAAAGTTGAATATTGTTCCATTTGGAAAGTTTCCTTTTCCTCGTAAATGGTGCGATTACAGTAACTATCAATTTAGCTTATACGCACCACCGTATTACAATCTCTAGTTACATGATGACTAGTCGCCGTAATCTAGTAGGTAGTGTGTTGGCTTATTAGACGTAAAGCCCGGTTTCGTATCTCAGGTCAGACATCAAAACGAAATATGAAAAAATGTATTTCTTCGGCGACTTCCTCTCAGTAGATTTATGGCAAAAAATCTGAGAGTAAATAAACCTGCCATGAAAAAGTTTCTCAAAAATCTGTCGTTCAGAGTCGCCACTCACGTATAAAATTAACGCACACAACATAAGTGGTGTGAGAAGCTAGGCCGTAACCTTGACTGAAGGGTTGTCATGGCCAATTATGTATGTCCTATATGTATGCATGAGTTACATGATGAATGACGTCTTAATAAAGATCTAACCTTGGTTGTTACTTTTTTTTGTCTGTGGGAGAAAGCTGAAATCATTCTGCGAATACTAGAATCTTTTTAGTTGTTTCGCAGTGATCACTTAACCATCACTTCGTTAGTTTTTGCATGATCCAATAGCAAATTGTTATCACTCGGCTGCTAATAGTTTATAGAATCACCAAATTGATGCGAAATTTATGACAAATATTCCGCTTTAAGCACTTATCAGGAGTATTTCTAAACACATTGCCGTAGACGATACTGGTGTTAAGTACTACCAATAAAATATATTTAAAATTTTATTAATTTCCCCGAAATTATTTTTTCCCTACACCAATATATGTCATTGTTCATTGGTACGTACGTACGTACGTATTGTATGTACGTATGCAAAGTAAGTTTGTATTAAAAACATTCATGTGAATGTTTTTATTTAATTTATGATTATAGTTTAATATTTAAATGAAAATTATTGTTGAATACATCAATTGCAACATTTATGGATATTAGAGAATATCTTACAACATTTTTCTATTTCTCTACACGCAAATTGCTCTTTAAAAGTCGTTTTGCTTTCGGAGTTAGAAAAAATAAATTGTTTTCCCCTTTTTTTTTGCCCCGTCATGTGCAAATTAATTTGGAAAATTAGAAGGAAATGATAAACGTTAGTCTAGTTTCTAATTTAATTGCTATTGTTTGTCTAGACTGAAATTATAAATTTTCAAATTAAATTAAATTCATTATCGATATTTGAAATTGTAACGGTAATACGGATAATTACAGGTAATTTGCAATTTTATTCAGAAGATTCAAAAACAAGAATCTTAGGAACATTACACGTTGAATTCTACGTGTAATACTTCTCATTTTAAAACAAGGGCTTTCACATAAGACAGCGCAAAGAACAAATTAATTGGGCAATTCACACGACTTTGTATCGTGTATGTTGTATTGAACGCATTTGTTTGCTTGTGAACGCTCAATGCTATGCTGTATTGTGTATCTCGTGGCATTCAAACAATTTGATAGCCCGAAATCAACACAACTTTTTAAAAACATATGAAAACATATACACATTTTTTTCATTCACACATGAAAAAAATGTGTATAAGTGTATCGGATTTTTATATGAAAAATATCAACAACAATCATACACTGTTGTATGTTCTTCCAACAATACAATGAATACAACGATACAACGGCTTGTGTGAATTGACCAAATGATTTGTTTTTACATGAACGGCGGGACCTACAGTTTGATTGTCGAATCCGTTCGACAAATTTTTTTGAGAAACTTTTCATGGAAATTTTATTTACTCTCAGAGAATTGGTCAGAAGTCTGCTGAAAGGAAGTAGCCGAAGAAATTATAGGAATTTGGAATATGATTTGAACCGTGGCCTTACATCTAATAAGCCAACGTACTACCTACTAGACTCCGCCGACTTATGGTTCTGATTTAATGCAATTAGAAAATGAGTTTAGAATAGTAATTTAAAACAGATGCATTATATAAAGATAAAGCTTCCTTTCGCATGAAATTATATCTACGCTGACAAAATAAAAACCTCAGAATAGAATACGTTGACAGCAAAGGGTGATCTTATTTCCCCAGTCTTTCTTATTCAGCTTATTCAGGCCCTACCTCAGATGGTACCTTCTGTTCACATTAAATTGAGCTTATCCTCCGATAACATAAATTTCTTTCCTAAAAATTTCCTCAAAATTGAAAATTAACACATAAATTCTGAATATTTCATTCTGGGTCCAAACTCCCACTCCTGTACCTCTTCCTACCAGTCTTTGAATGATCCCTCTCCTTCGAAAGATGAAGCTCCAATTCACGCATATTGTTCACTGTCGTTGCAAATCAGATTCCAAGATTTAAAGTCTGTTGGTTCTGTCCAGGGTACAGGTAATCCATAAGCTTATTAAGCTCGATCCATAAGCTTAAAATGCCTTTTTAAAGAATTGTGTGCATGGATCGTCTTCCATTATTATCCGAATATTAGTTTTTACTTTTTGGTTAGATAGGTTAGCGGGTTCAATTTGGCGTCCAACAACCCAGATCCCCGGTTGAAACCGGCCAATCCCCTTAGTGGAGGCTCGCCTAAAAGGTGTTGTACTGATTCCGTTTTTCCACATCTTGTTGTTGCGAAATTCCCCTCTATTCCACAGTAGAGGCGGGTGTAGTATCGACGTATACGTATACGCCCATGAAACTCCTGACGCTCTTTGGTTTGGCGAGGTGGAATCCAAGCGCTTTGATTGCTGCTTGACTGTTCGTCCACACTTGATCAAGTTCGAAGGAGGTAGGTCCCTAGCTTTAAACATACGTGCAGCTTCTTAAACAGCAAAAATCCCGCCTGAAATACGTGCCTGCAGGCAGATCAGCTTTCTAGGTGTTCTTTCTCTGGTCTCTTTTTCCCATGAGCATCCATGCATCCTTGACTGATTTAATGAACTTGTGTTTCTCGTCCCAATTTTTTTTGACAAGTCTCTTACGGATTTCATTTAGGTTAGGTTATAGATTCTAACAAAAGTGTTTTTACCCACTTTTATGCCACTTCACTTGTGGCGGAAAATAAATGACATTCGTTTTCTTTTTAATGTTTGTTGCTCGCACCTATGTCGCTGTAGTCTACTACATATTGTGTTGGCTTATTACGTGCGTTCACAGTTCCAGACCAGAGACGTCTCAAGCAGAACGAAATATGAAAAATTATTTCTTCGGCGGCTTTTTCTGACGTAAGTTTTGAGTGTAAATAAAATTGCCATGAAAAGTTTCTCAAAAATCTGTCGTTCGGAGTCGACTTTAAACTGTAGGAACCACCACTCAGGTGTAAAATTAACACATACAACATAAGTGGTGTGAGAAACTAGGTCGTAATCCTGACTGAAGGGCTGTAAGGACCAATTATGTGTGTATGTATGTGTTTCCGTTAGTATTTTAACAATGGCAGCTTCATGTAACCCCAAAAAATGGTGTAGTGGACGGCCAAATGATCTGCTTTAAAATATGGCATTAATTCTGAACTAAATTTGTCTTCCTACACGTTCATTGTATCGCTTATGCTATCTTGTTAAAATCACACGTCAACCATATCTTATTTTTTCACCATCGGTACTCATTCTATGAATTGTAACATTGAGGTTTTCACCACAGGGTGTCGTGATGCCGCCGGTTGATAAATCGCACCAAACAGGGCAACCACAGGGTTGCATTCGGGACTCTTGCACTAGCTCTTGAATTGATCTTCACATCAAATTCGATAATTCTGATGATGGTGTTGATATAACCATTGATTGAAAAGTAGGCTGTGTCGTTGTAAGAGACCCAATGTGTAGGTTTAATTCCGTAAATCCATGAACACGGCATATAATCAAATCCGCTCTTAGAAATTAGTATAGTCTGTCTATGTAAAGTCGCCAGGAAACTTCACCAGATGTTGTCTTTTAAAAATTTAAATTTTATTTGCTCTACGACTTGTTGGTCAATACAAATTATAATCCGTTGAATTGCACAAGTAAGCACTAAAAACACTTTAGAGCACCATTCCATTTAACTTATTATAATCCGAAACTGAACAATTTGTTGCTTCCCGGTATCAACTCAAACAAATTAAACACAATTAAACATCTTGAACAGGTTCTATAGATCGCCAAGAATATACAATGAATGTTTGTGCGCTCTAATGAACCATTTCGCATAACACTTGCGAGCAGTTTTATGCGAAAAAAAAAGCAAAAGCAGAAGCAATTAATATAAGCGCTGATCAATTACAAAAACTACTAAATAATCAAGCGAAAGTTTGTCATCATTAAACTTGATGCTAAGTTACAGGCATGCTTTACTAGATATGTCCGGAATTATTCAAAATAAAAAAAGGAAAAAATTATATTCGTGAATATGCATGGATATGCAAAGTGCAACTTTATACTTCAAATGTAAAGCGAAAAAAATGCTTTAAATAAGCAATAAAGCGTTCGTATTATTTTTATTTCTACTTTGACGTTCGTTAATTCTAATAGCCTGAGGTTAAACCACTACCAGGTTCAGCTACTCGTAGTATATTCAATAAAGAAATGTGAGCCGAGCAATGTTTGGTGATACAAGAGAAACAACTTAAACTATGCTATGCCATGCTACAGTATGCCGTATACACTCAATTCTAATCACAACTAATACATCATCATACCCATACCATACCCTACCAAAAACAACAACTACAAAAAAAGCAAACAAACAGACAAAACTATTTTTTTTTTTTTGTAAGATCTCCTATAAGACGAGTGCCATATGTATGTCGGAATGGAAAAATATGCGCATGTGCTGCATCACAATAATGGGGGACAACACCTTGCTTTGGTAGTCAGCCAGCTAGCTAGCCAGTCTGCCATCCATTAGTTTGGATTTCTATTATTAGTGGACATACGACTTGTCGTCTATCGTTTGTCCGACTTACCGATCGAGTTGCTAAACAAAGAGAACAAAAAAAAAAAAACAAACCAAATGTGCCGCCAATTTTGACACAAACGAATGACATTAAATTCCACGTGCATCGATTTTGTGTCCCCCAACAGCATACAACGGCCAACTGCCATAACAATAACAGCAGCAACAACTACAACAACTACAATAACAACAACAAGAAGAATGTTTGTATATCTATTGCCAACATATTTCATCGGCTACCACTTAATACACGAAATGACAACTATAGAAGACAGCAACTACAACTACAACTACGACAATAACAATCTGGTAGCAATGGCAGCAACGTTAGTAATTTGCTTTGTAATACAACAACAACAACAACAACAAGAGGGAAAGGAAGAAGCAAACTAGATCAAACATTAAGAAAAAAGAAGCAAACAAACGATGGATGGATGTAATGTTGCTGCTGCTGCTGCTGCTGTTGTTGCTGTTAGTTGTTAGAGGATGGTCACATTCTAACACATACGCACACACATACAAGTTATGGGGGTCCATATATCTATTCATAGTGCAAGTTAGTCTCGCGTGTAATAAATTAAGTAGCATTGCTGCACCCTACACAATGATGTAGAGGCATAACATGACGTCCACTGTGGAGTTATCATAAGTCTTGTTGTCGTAATTACCTTTAGTGATGGAGTTTTTATGGGGTCTTCCAATAGAGATTTTCGAACTATGACAATTGGTAACGGCCATCTTGTTTCAGCTGTCAAATTGATTGTCATTTATTCAGTTCCTTTTGCTAAACCACCATAAACGTCCATAGACAACGACAGAACTCTCGCTGAATGTGCGCCAGAGCAGTCAACAACTGACCCGATGGCAAGGCTTATGTTGGCTTTGAGTACCGCTGTTGTTACGCCTACAGACAATGACGGAACACACGCTGAATGGGCTCTGGAGCAGCTGCCAAGTGACCCGATGGCCTTGAGGACCAGCGACTTAAGAAAACCCCACTAGATAAAGTCTTAGCAGAGTCAAATCGCACCTTTTCGTTGACCACTTCACATCACCTCTTAGTGAGAAGACCCTCATGTTATCAAATCACTCGCGCAGGATATAAAATGTGAAATGAGCTGAGTGGAAGGTTGCGCTATTCTCTTGAAACCAAACGTCGTTGGAGTCTAAGTCATTCAATTGATCAATAGAGCTTGCCGTTGATGGTGATAGTCTGTCTGGCCAACGTTGTTTTCAATGACGTATGGAGTGATGACTCCTCCGGCAAAAAAACCACAACAAACAGTTACTTTTTTGGGTTGCATTGGACACTCTTGGATCTCATTGGGATTGGTGTAGTCCCAAATTCTCGGCAAGTAGAGACGTGAGACGTATTGATTCTCAGATTACTGTCGATAGCTGTACTTTTGATACAGTCAAGGAATCATCTCACCATCTCATCATCAGGATCACCCTTGCCAACAGGTGCTACTCTGCCATGTCGTTCGAATGGAGGAGGATGCTCCGGCGAGACGGGCATTTGATCTGTGGAAGTCGGCGAAGAGGGCGACCATACATGCGTTGGGAGGACCAAATCGAGGCAGCCCTGTCATCGATTAGTATGACCAATTGGCGAAGGCGCGCAAGAAGCAAAGGCGCCTGGAAGGATGTGTTGGGGCGAGTCGAAATCCGTTAATCGGGTTGTTAATGGCCAATTAAGTAAGTAAGTAAGTCCCAAATTCTACAATTTTGTTCCTTCACTTACCCGTTCATTCAGAAATGAGCCTCATCGGTGAAGGTGAATTTTCGATGAAAATTAGTTTCACATAGAACACCCATTTTGATGAAACAATTTTTATTTCATGATATGGGCTCTCTCTCTCACGTAAATGTCAGCAAAAGTTCTGCCAGTTGTGTAAAAGCGGAATTAATTGCAATATATTGTATTGGTTGGTCATCATAGCTTAGTAAGTAGTGTGGTTGGCTTATTAGACGTGAGCCCATGGTTTAAACCCCAGGTCAGACATCTTCTTCAAAGCGAAATAAAAAAAAATTTCTTCGGCGGCTGTTTCTCAGCAGATTACTGGCAAAAACTCTGAGAGAAAATAAAATTGCCATGAAAAAGTTTCTAAAAAATCTGTCGTTCGGAGTTGACTTTAAACTGTAGGTCCCGCCACTCACATGTATAGAGTTAACATACAAAACATAAATGGTGTGAGATGCTACGTCGTAATTCTAGGTTATAGGGTTGTAGTGGCCAGTTATGTATGTATATATGTATCAGAGGTCAGCAATGAGTATTCAAAAAATGCGTAGAATCAAATCATACTCATAATTTCTGATACTTATACGCATTCATACTTATTTTAATATCATGGAACCTCTACTCATGTACAAAGTTTGAAGTACTCATCATATTCATATTTAACACACGTATAATGTTGTTGATTTCGAATCTCCATGACTCAAAATATACACGAAGCACAAACAAAATACTCACTAAAAGGTTGTGTGTTTGCTCTGCTCGAGTCACTCAAATCATTTATAAGTATTTTTCTAAAATTATGAATCTAAATGAGTAGGCTTATGAATCAAACATATTTCGAATGGTATGAGTTTCATGTCAACGTTGTACGCATGCTCATTGCAACCTGTACTTATAAATCAACGTTGTAGTGAGTATGAATGAATCAGAGTACATAGTTAAATTTCAATATTATTGACTCACTTATATTCAAAATTTCATGAGTGCTTATGAGTAGCGAAAAAACGATTCATTGCTGATCTCTGGTATGTAGATACATACCTACATTCGGTGTTTACCGATTGTAGTGTTCATACTTCTTGCATTTTCTATCTGCATTTTGACAATGACATTTTTTTCCAGTGGCATTCATTTGAGCCTAAGGGCTAGGGTATGGGTTACTCGTCGTCATTGTCGCCTCTCATTGTCTTGTTATCAGCGCCACCAACAAGAGCATATTATGGTCCAATTTTCATTTCATTTGTTAATGTCTCTTTGGCTTCCTGACTACTTGACTACTGGCTATTTTAGCTTGTGACCATCGAATATCCAAACAAATAGAAGAAGACAACAAAAGCAAAGCCAAAAACCATTTTTATTATTACAACAATACTAAGTAACGCTAATGAATGATTTTAGTCATGAGATGACTGATTAAATTTCTGTTGATATTAGTGTAGTGAGTGCATAAATTAGTGTCAAAAGCATTTCGAGAATATATGACAGTTTTTAATATCAAACATACACACACAGCCATAGCTAGCCAGCTACTGTTTCAATACTAATTTTTTTATATTTTACGGATTAAAGCCATTGCCAGCATTGGCAGAGTGAAGTGAGTCTAAAGGAAATCCTCGGATTGTAAATGGTTATTGGAGTATTATTAGTGGCTTTCAAATATTTTACGAAAAAGAGAAAATAAACAAATCGGGAAGAAAGAAAAGACAGAAAGAAAGAAAGAAAAAAACATGACAACAAGATTATTGTAGCAGTCACGCAAGTAATTCTGTTTTAAATTATCTGCCCCCGTTTTATTGTCATACAGTTGTTCGTTCGGTTTGACTGTCATTATTATCTTTTCACATTTTCCAATTAATATTGATAAGACGAGTCATTAATTGATTGTTCCATTATGAACATTTTTATTATAATCTCTCCAATGCCACGATGATGGCTGTAACAAACACTTTCGCATTATTCTTATGGCCTTATTTTATGGTATGTGCGTGTGTGAGCATTTATTATTGAAATAATTTTTATGGGATTTTAAAAGTTTTAATATTCGTTACCATTAGCATTTGAATCCGGCTTCTGGAATCTAATGGGCCATCATTGATATTAGTTTGCTTGACCAACTTTATTTTCGAAAATGTTGTAAAAATTTACAAATTTAAGTTTTCCCATATACACACTTATCATACACTTTCCAATTTCAAAGTGTTTGCACAAGAAATTATTCAAAAATATTAATCTTACCTGCTCTGAAAATGATGTCCAAAAGAAATCGATAAATGGATTTTTTTTTTTTTAAGCCACTTCATTGAATTTATTTACTTACTTAATGGGTCATTACACTTACATTTTAGTCAAGATTACAACCCAGCTGCGGGACCTTTAATTTGACATCAACTCCGAATCCATACAGTACTCCGATTTGGCACGCCGTAAATAATAATTTCCCGCTTAGTAGCACGAAAACTTATCTTGATTTTTGTTTTAAAACGTACTGAAACTACATCGTAGTATAGTAGATAGTGTGTTGGTTTATGAGATGTACATAAGGCTTCGCTTAGCTTGAAAAAATTATTTAACGAAATCTAAACAAAGCAAAGAAAAAATAAGACGATCAGAATTTAAGAATCTAAAATTGCGCATCCAATATTGTCATGTGTGCTAATCAAACACTTAAAACATAGAAAACCTGCAGTTCCTTCTAAAGAGTGTTTTTTTATAGAGGTATAGAACTTTAAGTTGCAATAAAACAACGATGCATTATTCGATTGACATGAATTTTATTCATTCGAATGATAATCTTGTGGCATTACATTTTAAATATGATTTCTGGCATATGACCACCACGGCTGGCGCGGATGTAGTCCAATCTGGACGTCAAATTTTCGATGACTTTTTCCAACATTTGTGGCCGTATATCGGCAATAATACGGCGAATGTTGTCTTCCAAATGGTCAAGCGTTTGTGGCTTTACCGCATAGATCAATGACTTTACATAGCCCCACAGAAAATAATTTAGCAGTGTTAAATCACAAGATTTTGGACGCCAATTCACAGGTCCAAAACGTGAAATTAGGCGGTCACCAAACGTGTCTTTCAATAAATCTATTGTGGCACGAGCTGTGTGACATGTTGCGCCTTCTTGTTGAAACCACATCTCCTGGACATCATGGTTATTCAATTCAGGAATGAAAAAGTTAGTAATCATGGCTCTATACCGATCACAATTGACTGTAACGTTCTGGCCACCATCGTTTTTGAAAAAGTACGGACCAATGATTCCACCAGCCCATAAAGCGCACCAAACAGTCAGTTTTTCTGGATGTAATGGTGTTTCCACATACACTTGAGGATTACCTTCACTCCAAATACGGCAGTTTTGTTTGTTGACGTAGCCATTCAACCAGAAGTGCTCTTCATCGCTAAACAAAATTCGCTTATGAAAATCGGGAACAACGGTAATCTAGTTTTGGGCCCATTCGACGAATCTACGCCTTACTTGATGATCGTTTGGCTTCAAATCTTGCACGAGTTGGATTTTGTAAGCACGCAAACCAAGATCCTTCCGCAAAATCTTCCATAAAGTGGATGGACACAGATCCAATTCCTGTGCTTGATGGCGGATGGACTCATTCGGGTCTTCCTCAATGCTACGCTCTACAGCAGCAATAGCTTCTTCTGTACGCACCGTACAGCGTCTCTGGGGATGCGAGTTATCAATAAGAGTAAACGTGGTGCGAAAACGTTCCATGGTTAATCGAATTAACTGCTCTGATTGACGATTTTGTCGACGATAAAATGGACGTAGTGCGCGATACGTTTTCCGCACAGAACCATTATTTTCGAAATAAAATTGCACTATTTGCAAGCGTTGTTCAGGCGTGAGTCTATTCATTATGAATTGCCAAACCAAACTGAGAATAAATCACTTGACAGCTATTAAATGGGTCGCCATCTTGAAAAGTAATGCCAACTTAAAGTTATATACCTTTATAAAAAACACCCTTTATATTCAGTCCTCTTAACTAAAATTTGAATCTTTAAAGTTATATGCTTCGCTAGTATCTTCATCATCCCGTTTAGATTTAATCTAGATAAACTACTGCGTTGTATTTAAATAGTGTTCTGTGTGACATTTAAGAATAGTATTGAACTCATGTCTTTGAACGGCTATGAAACACAAAAATAAAAATCATGGGTCTTTCAATACTTATATGAATGTTAGATAAATTGGTAATCCAATAGAGGTCTTAAGCATAGCTGCCAGATTTGACGATTTATCGTCATTTTGACGATATTGAGCTTTAAAAATATCATTTTGACGATTTGACGATTTATGCCTTTATTTTGACGATTTTTAAAAATTAAAAATTTACATCATATTCTTTACTTTAGTACATTAAAAGCCACTTTAAGCTTTATATTTACATTGCAATTGTTACTATTGGAAATTTATGTTAGTAAAAACAAGGAGTAAAGTATTATAATTTTAAGTTACTTTCGAATGCCAGTGATGATTTTTCTGTAATTTATTCCTTTTTAACCCCTTAAAAGCCAAACAATTACTATTACTATTACTCCTAAATAACCTCGTCGTTGAGAATAATTTATCACTTGCCGTTGCAGACAATTTTAAAAATTCGAGTGTATGCAGCTTCTAATATTACCATCGGAAGAACAAAGGCAAGCGTCGTTATTTTATATTTCAGGGGAAGGATGACATTATGTTTGAAACTATGAAAATATGTTATGGGAAGAAGGAAAGGCTTTTATATTTTTACACCATAAATAACAGGAAAGACCTCTGCAAGAGTTGAGTTCCACATACGAATAGTCCGACTAAAAAACGTATTTTTAATGTAATGCAGTGTGCGACCCACTGGCCAATCGACCACATACGGATATGCTGGTCGAGAAACGAGCGCTACGTATTAATATATGATTTTCGGGACAAAATTCTTTTATTTCGTTCGAGTAAAATCCTTTTGAAGTAGCGATAGAACAGTGAAACACAAACCACATTGCACCGATGCTACAATACACTACCGTCATTAACGAGCTACTATGGCCTCTCTTGTATACGGTCGAGAAACCTCAAAATAGACGTTGAGGCACCGAACCATACATGAGAGTTGTATTCCAGTCCCGGTCGGTTACAAATGGTGTAAATAGTAAGATCACAAGATCTTAAGAAGGAACTGAAGGAACTGAAAAATGTGTTGGTTCCAGCGAACATTACACTGAAGTTTCATACTCAGAATGTCAAGAGCTTCTGACTCCTTAATATTTACCCCACCCATAGATTAAGATAATGCAATATTATTGCTGCGTTTATGTGTCAATAGACAACACTGTGATAGATTGTTTAAGCCCTAAACAACTTTTTCCTGAAAATGATATAAAATTTCCCCATTTTTGGAAAAAAATTAATAAATGAAGATGAATTTCTAACAAATTTTTTTAAATGTTTAATTTTTGCTCTCAGATATGTACATGACTTTATATGTTTTACTAAAATAGAAATAATTTTGGTTTTTAAAAACTTTTAATTTATTTATTTATATTTTCTGACGACATTTTGACGATTTCAATAAACGTCTTTCACGATTTTGACGATTTTTTCTCAAATATTTGACGATTTGGTGTCTCATTTATCTGGCAACGTTCTTAGAACCTTAAGGCAAATATTTTCCGTTGTTAGTTTCGTTCTGTGTCGAGAAATAAGGTCTAAGTTTTTAAAAAATAAGGAATTAAGATAGATCTGCTCAAAATAGTGCGCGTTACAAGGAACTGAATGAGCTTTGAGTAAAGAATTTTATTACACACTAGGTCTACGTGGTTTGGCTTTGACTGCCAATGATTTGCAGATAATACAATCTTGTTGGATAAAGGAGGTTCTTTGAAGAGGTTCTTTGAGTCATCGTTCAGAGAGTTCTTGGAAAAGTCGATGATGCATGCCTGAGGATAAACTTGAGAATCTCAGAAACCGAAGGTAAAATACTTGGGAATATCAGTGGATATCACGTTGAATTTTAGGGTTTCATATTGAGACCATTTGAAGTCGCCGTAGTCTAGTAGGAAGTGTGTTGGACGTAAGGCCTCGGTTCAAACTCCAGGTCAGACATCAAAACGAAAATATAAAAAATATTTCTTCGTCAACTTGCTCTCAGCAGATTTCTGGTAAAAACTCTGAGTGTAAATAAAAGTGCCCTGAAAAGTTTCTCAAAAAATCTGCCGTTCGGTGTGAACTTTAAACTGTAGGTCCCGACGCTCATGTATAAAACTAACGCATACAACCTAAGTTGTGAGAGAAACTAGGTCCATAGTCCTGATTGAAGGGTTGTAATGACCAATTATGTATGTTATGTATTATGCCATGGTAATGATAGATGGCAACTTTATTATTATAGAACTTGCTACAATAGACTATTCGTTGGCTTAGCTTGCAAAAGTTATTCAATGGAGTCTAAACAAAGCAAAGTAAATATAAAAAGATGAGAATTTAACAACATTATCATTCAAAGAGGTTTTGGAAACGTCGATGATGTATGTCTGTGGGCCTGAGGATCAATCAGGCACAATGCTACTACCTACAAGTAGGATAAAGCTTCCTAAATGAAATATTATTCGACACTTAGGTAAGATCGTATCTCACAAACTGAGGGTAAAATATCTGGAAATATCGGTGAATAGTACATTAAATTGATGGCTTCATATTGAACGCATTTCAGGAAAGTACCATAATCATATGCACAAAGCTTGCAGGAGAATACTGGAGATGTAACCCAAGAATTATGCACTGAATGTATACCGTGGTGGTCGGACTAGTAATAGCTTATGGCTCTATTGTGTGGGCAGACAGAATAAATCTGAAAACAGACACAGAGACTAACATCTTTTGGTATAATAGGGACAATGGAAACCTGTTCTACGGATGGGCTGGTAGCTGTGTTGGATGTAAGTCCGTTGCATATATAGTGAAAACCAGAGCTTTGGTTGAACAGATTTGGGATAAATTTAAAACGAAATTCATTAGGGGATTCGTGACTGAAACCTTCCTCCTTAACTGTCCTCTGGGCAAAACCATTGCTTTGCAACGAAACTTTGTAATAAAGTAGTAGTAATCTGGAAATTATATAGTCTTACAGTTAGTTTTGTGATATACATATGCGGTTAAAGAATGGATTTTTGGGACAGAAGCGAGAGTTTCTGATTCTAGAATGCAATATTTCGGCTACATAACGAAATTCTTTGTATTGAAAATGAATTATCAGAACATATTCTTGAAACCTACGAGTTATTAAAGCATTCCAGAAGGAAGGACCTGTGTGCATGGTATATTAGATGATCAATAGGGGCAATTGTTCTTGTTGATAGCAAGCAATATCCTGAGGGGTGTCAGGGCAATTGGTTTAGAGGAGATATGGTAGGTATATCCTGTATGCAAATAGATCGTATGATCGTAGCCCAAGGGTTCTTTCCCTTACAGTTATAAATATGTTGTTGACAGAGTGAGAAAGGGCTTTCCGCTTCCAAAGATGAAAGAAATTAATGTTTTGTGGTTCGATCGATTATTATGGAGTAAGTCTGAAGTCGCCGTGGTCTAGTAGGTAGTATGTTGGCTTATTAGACGTAAAGCCTCGGTTCAAACCCCAGGTCAGACATCAAAACGAAAATATAAAAAATATTTATTTGACGCTGCAAACGCCTGTGCTAAGGAATATTTCCCGACTCACTTACGAAAAATTGGTTAGATTGGTACTCTAATTAATAATTTTAAGTTGAACGTCACTATATCCAGTAGTAGCCGTAGTCTAGTAGGTAGTATGTTTGCTTATTAGAAGTGAGGCTACGGTTCAAGCCCCAGGTCAAACATCTCGATCAAACCGAAGTACCAAATACTATTTCTCCAGCGACTTCCTCTCAGCAGATTTCTGGCAAAAACTCTGAGAGTAAATAAACCTGCCATGAAAAAGTTTCTTAAAAATCTTTCGTTCGGAATCGACTTTAAACTGTAGGACCATGTATAAAATTAACATACACACACATCAGTGGTGTGAGAAGCTAGGTCGTAATCCTGACTAAAGGGATGTAATGGCCAATTATGTATGTTATGTATGTATGTGTAAGGGCAATAGGTTTACAGGAGATATTATAGGGATATACTGGAAAGTTTGGAGGATCGTACGAAAACAGTACAAGTGCACAAGTATAATAAATATTCCGCATTCAATCTGTCGACAATATACCAAAGATGGAAGAAATTTATGCTTTGTAGTTCAATTAGTAAGTCTGACACCTTAACATGCTTTAAGACAATAAAAACCGTTTGCTTGCAATTTACCAAATTAGTTTAGCTGTGTCAAATTTTTTCTATAACCAGCCGGTAATATATTTACATATGATAAGCGTAGTAATAAAATATTATGCATACGTCCATTCCATACATGAATACCATTAAAGCCGGGCAATACTTTCTAATCCAGGGCTTAAAAATATTTTGAAACAATTTTTTTTCTAAATGGTAAACCGATTTTGCAATACTCAGCAATTTGGTGAATGATTAAAGCCATTTGATGGAAATTTTAATGGTGGCAAATGAAAATATTTTCAATGTAGCAGAAGAAGAAAGAATAAGGAAAACAAAAACGTCAAAGAAAAACATGAAATCTAATGCTAAAAGTGTGAATCAAATGCCTAATGATCACTTAGTAATTATAAGCCATAGAATGCAGAAAAATGAAAATAAAGAAAAAAATCAACGAACGTTAAGAGGAGATGGGAGAGAAGAATAAATTATGATTGCAATAAACAACATGAATTAAATGCCAAAGAATGAAAATCATATTTGTTTTTTAAATTATACGGGATGATGCTAGTGCTAGTGATGCTATTGCTTGCTGGTGATGATGACGATAATGATGATTATAATGCTGATGACGACACGACCACAAAATGCAAGCAAGCAGGTATCAATTGGAGTGGAATACTTATTCAATCGCTGTGATACTGCACCATCATTGACGGCAATAAAGTAAAAAAAAAATTTGCAAGAAAACAAAAAAAAGAGAAAAATTTTATACCAACAAAGAAGAAGAGATAATAGATCGATAGATGGATGGATGAATGAATGAGTTGTGGAACGAATGCAACGATCGATTGTATACGAATGTACATGTATGTATGTATGTATGTTTATAGAGCTCTATACGTTGTGTAAAAATGTTGCAACTTTTACAATTTAATCGTTCGTTAAGAATGTAAAATGTTCTATGAATTAATGATGGTACTTGCATGACATGATTGTACGAGGATAGGAAGGTAAAATTCAGGTTTTGTTTTGTTCTACAAACTTTGCAAAGAATTTTAATTGTATTGCCAAATATTTTAACAACTGAACACTGTATGATTTACGATAATTAACTAAAGATTTAATTTATTTTCAGTATAAATTCGTTTTTGATAAGATTTGGTGGAGGAATATATAACGAATGAAGGACTTTGCGCCAGTTTTGAATTCAGGTGATGGTTTTAAATAGTATAGAGCCGTTCAACAGTCCTTTGACAGTTAATAACTGTCATCTTGTTGGATCGACATCTGACAAATTATTTGACATTTCTTCAGTCTGTTTGTCTATATCACCATTTATGACCATAGACAAGCTATGTGTGCTCACTGAATAGGCATCGAAAAACGATCGTCTTAATGAATAAGTAATTTTGTTTGTTCGAATTTGGGACTATACTAATACAAATAAGGATGAAGAGCATCCAATGCATCCTGAAAATGTCACTTTTTGGTGTAGATTTTAGCCTAGCGAAGTCATAAGTCGCCGTAGTCTAGTAGGTAGTGTGTTCGCTTATTAGACGTACAGCCAGGGTTCGAGCCCCAGGGCAGACATAAAAAAAATATAAAAAGTATTTCTTCGGTGACTCTCAGCAGATTTCTGGCAAAAACTCTGAAAGTAAATAAAAATTTCCATGAAAAGTTTCTCAATAATCTGTCGTTTGGAGTCGACTTTAAACTGTAGGTCCCGCCACTCATGTATAAAATCAACGCACACAACATAAGTGGTGTGAAAAACTAAGTGTCAACGGTGAGCACTATAGATCGATGTTTACTAGCATGAATGAGCCTGATTTGATTGATGTGCACACAAACAACATGTGGTTTCAACTGGATGACGCTACGTGCCATATAGTTTATGTCACATTGAATATTCCGCCCGTGAAATTTGTGGGCATGGTCATCTCACGTGGAGGCGATTTAAACAGGCCACCAGGATAGTAAGATTTGACCCCCTCGGATTTTTGTGGGGTTTTTAGGCTTAAGCCGCAGGTGAATGCGAATGAACTTGAATTTAACTTTTTTTGTAGCATTTTTCAAAAGAATTGCAAATTTCACTGATATATCACAGCGGAAGCTCTTAATAAAAAAACTCGCATAGCGTTAACGTGTTCTGAAAATTGTTGTTGCAATAAATCGATTATTGCGGTGTAGGCAACCTGTCGTTCAGATGCAGTTGATCTCACAAGAACTACATTATCACGTTTCTGTAACGAATACAGTTCGGCTTCATATTGTCTGAAGAAATGCAAAGTGTGTAGTGGAATTCTGTATCTAGAGCGCTGCCGAATTTTGGTATTTATTATTATCATCATTGTCGTAAAGAGGTGCCACAGCACTGCGACCACACGATCTGTTGCATTGCCCCTACTCTACATTTGATTTCCCATGACTCCTCCAAGCCTTTTCTCCTGACTAACTTCAGGATGATGGTATTTGATAAGTAGAACAATTCTCTGCTGAGCACCTGATATGCAGTCAGGCATTTACTTCTGGAATGCATTAATCCTCACAGGTTCCAAGAAAGTGTCCTGATGATTTATTCCCATCATCACAGAATTTACATATAGGGTTCGAGATGATCTCGATTTGCTGCTTTTTATCTGCCTTTTCGTTGAGCAACGGATACGCTTACAATTAAATGTGCACACTCCATTGGAAGGTTGTTGTATAATTCTATTCAAGTCGATTTTGGATTTGTTCTATCTGTTAAAACTATAGCCTTATTGGTCTGGTCATCACATAATACATTCAGTGCATAGTTCCTGGGTTACATTCCCAGGAATTTCCCTGCAAGCTTTCCACATACCATTATGTCATGAAATGCTCTCTATATGGACCCTGCAATCCAAATTACTATCCAGTGATATTCCCAGATATTTTAACTCCATTTTCTGTGAAAGTCTTTTACCCAGGAGTCGAATATTTTTTCATTTAAGAAGTTTTCTTTTTCTAGTAAAGAAGAAGGCTCTTGAAGTCGCCGTAGTCTAGTAGGAAGTGTGCAGAATGTGTGCGAAAATTGCGTACGTATTTTGGAAGAAGAGAATCACCGTCAGATCCGTATGTTCGTTATCTTGTGAAAAAAGTGAAAGAAACTGGCATCCTCATCGATAAACTAAAGCGTGAAAAGCCAAAAACAGTGCGTACACCCGATAATATTGGTGCTGTGACAGAAAGTGTGCGTGAAGCGCCATCAACATCAATTCACCGTCGTTCTCAACAATTGAACATTTCGGAGACATAATTGAGACGAATTTTGCATAAAGACCTTGGTATAACGCCATACAAAGTCCAATTGGTTCAGGAGTTGAAGCCAATTGACCATCCAATGCGTTTTCGCTTCGCTAAGTGGGCCTGTGATCACTTACAGAAGATGCCGATTTTGGCAAAAAAAATTATCTTTTCAGATGAAGCTCATTTTGATCTTGGCGGGTATGTAAACAAGCAAAATTGTCGCATTTGGGGCACAGAAAACCCGCACGCATGCATTGAAAAGCCGACGCATCCAAAACCAGTCACTGTTTGGTGCGGATTTTGGTCCAGAGGCATAGTTGGGCCATTTTTCTTCGAAAATGAGCAAGGAGTGGCCGTTACAGGCAATGGCGATCGTTATCGGGCCATGTTGAACGAATTTTTGTTCACAAAAATTGAAGAGGCAACATTTTGGTTTCAACAGAATGGCGCTACGTGCCACACAGCCGAAGCTACACTCGATGTTTTGCGCCCTGTTTTTGAAGATCGCATTATCAGTCGCAGAGCTGATGTCGTTTGGCCACCTCGGAGCTGCGATTTGACACCTTTGGACTATTATTTGTGGGGTGCCGTCAAAGATAAGTGTTACGCCGACAAGCCAGAGACAATTGATGTTTTAAAGGAAGCCATTGGTGAAATACAGCTGCACACAATCGATAATGTGCTTACAAATTGGACCGATCGTGTAGGCTACTGCATGGCCAGACGAGGCAGCCATTATTAATTATTTGAAATTATTTTCCATTATTAACCGGAAGAATTGTACTTTCAAATAAAAAAAAGAAATTTGAGAAAATATTCAGTAGTTTTTTTTAAAGCATTTACAAAAAAAAATTTTATTTGGCGGACCCTTTATAATGTATGTATGTATGTCTATTCCTTGTAAATGATGCTATTGTACCTGGGCTTATCTTCAGACTCAATGACAAGCAACATCAACTTACAATTTCAAGATCTTTTTCCATGAAGCCGTAAAGAATTCCATCATCATACCATCCTGAGATAGATTTGTCAAGAGTTCATCCACAATCAAGGTCCACAGTAGTGGTGAAGAGACCCTGTGTGCATTCTGTAGCAGTGACGAGCGTTACTATTTCATAACCTTTGTGTTTCCTTAGATCGTGTGCATAGATTTTGGGTTATTCGGCCTTCTAAGGTTCCAATTTACTATCGTACTTTATATTTGAACCTTACATAGAGGTTCACTCTAGGAGCAAGAATGAAATGTGTGCGTAGCTTCAAATTACCGCATTCCAATGTAAGCTGAATTCAAAGTCATGGTAAAGTTTCTTACATTCTAAGAATTCTGCCTTAGACGAGATTCCATTAAAAATAATTCTGAAACGTGAGAAGTGCTCCTCGTAAAATACCAAAGAAAGCAAATAGCAAAAAAAAAAGCAATGAAAAGAAAAGAAGAAAAGAACGATTATACCGCAAATAAGTTGTATGTGGCATAAAAACATTATTTTTATGTTTCATTCAATTGGTTTTCACTGCAACTTCTTTTATTATTTACTACTGTTGCGGCGGTAAGTGCCACTACTGTCACTGCCACCACAACTTGGCAACTTTGTGGCATTTTGAATTGGAAAATCTATGATGGCTGGAGCATGTGTATATTAAAATATGCGCGGTTTTGTGTGTGCGTGTGTGTTACACTAAAACTCATACTTGCGGTATGCTACAGTATAGTACTTGTATATACACGTATATATGTGTGTGTAAGTAAATCTATTAAACAGTGGCAAAATATTATTTTTCGTCTTTGGCTTCTGCCTGCTTAGATGATGAAAATGTTGCAAGTGATGCAAATGATGGCGATGACTTTGCTAACCGGCTTGTCTTTGTTTAAGCTTTTACTACTTCAGCCTTAGCTTCTGCTAATGCTGCTACTGCTATTGCCACTGCTATTGCTATTGCCTCTGATCTCAAATGGTGGCTGATCATCAACAATTTGTTTTCTTTTTTCGTCGTCTTTCACTCTCAATGACTATCCATCTAACTGTCATTTATTCGTTTGGATTTTGTGTGTTGCGTGCCACCAATAAATGCTACGTTTTCTTTTTTTCTAAACATAGTCTCTCGCTCTCATATACCACCAGAGTATACATATTTTATTTTATACGGCTAAAGTGTGTATTAATCGTTAAATTATTGCTTTAGATTTACATTGATGGAGGCTTTTTTTTATTGTTTTTCGTTTTTCTTTTTATTTCTGTTTTGTATTGCACGGTTACCGGTAAAATACTAAAATGCTACTGGGTAATCATATTCCATGTGTCAGATGTCTGCATCATGATCCAGCAATATTTGTTTCATTTAAACATTATGAATTGCCCATCACTGAGGCATAACATGAAATAAATTATTGATGGAGAATTCATTTCGCATTCTGTTGGAAAAATATTTCGATAAAATGCCCATTACATGCCAAAATGTGCGCATGCATGTGTGGTTTATGCTATTATGGCCAATATTTAGGTTAACGATCTGTTGGGGCATTAACATGATATTTAACAGTTTGATTTGTTATATTGAAATACATAACCCCGGAATATATTGCCAATACAATATGGATGTTACGATGATGTTCTATGATGCTGGTAATCAATGGTAACTTGGAAAACAAAGTGAACATGGAATGCATTTAAAGGCTTAGGATAGAATTGACTACCAGTTTTGCTGAAATCAAAGATCATTTGACGCAAGTCAAGTAACAATACTATCCATCATACTATCGAGAAAGTGTAAGCCAATTGATAGAAGTTTGTGACGATCCAGAGACGCACCACCACCCAAATAAAGTGGATTATTATACTATACTCTCGACCTCTTTTGGCGATCTACAATATTGCAAGAAATCTCTTTGCAAGTCTGATCAATGATCAATGAGTATGCATACAGTGACGTACATAATTGGTCATTACAATCCTTCAGTCAGGATTACTACCTAGCTTCTCACACCACTTACGTTGTGTGTGTTAATTCCATGCATGAGTGGCAGAACCTACAGTTTAAAGTTGATTCCGAATGTCAGATTTTTGAGAAACTTTTCATGGCAATTTTATTTACACTGAGAAATGTTGTCAGAAATTTGCTGAGAGGAAGTCGCCCAAGAAATATTATTTTCGTATTTCGTTTTGATCGAGATGTTTGACCTGGGGTTTAAAACTTACCCGACACACTTTCCACTAGACTACAGCGTCTACTGGATGTAGTGACGGTCTACTTAAAATTGTTGATTAGAGTACCAATCTAACCAATTTTTGTTAAGTGAGTCTGACAATATTTCTCAGCTCAAGCGTTTACAGCGTCAAATAAATACTTTTAGGGCTATTATTACAACTTGCCAGTAAAGTTGGGTTTAGTTAAAGGTAACTTTAGCTAAAGTGAACTTTAAAGTCACCCTTAACTTCTTTTTGTTATTAAAACCTACAGATAAAATAAAGTTAACTTTTTCAAAAATATGGCAGTGCCAGAGCAAGGTCAATAAAACTGCTCAAGTAAACAAGTTTTTTTAAACGCAGTGGCAACGAAGGGCCTCTCTTTTGTTGTATTTGCTCATTTTGTGTATATTTGAAGTTGCCATATTGAAAATAATATATAATATGGCAAGTTCACACATAAACTTAACTTTAAAAGTTACCGGCAGAATGATCCTCCCTTTAGCTTAAAGCTCACTTCTATCTTGTTGTCCGCTTATAATAATGAAAACCAATTTATCTGAACATTTAAATCCTACCTTTAGTTAACGCAAGTTCTAATAATGGCCCTTATTCTGATGGAATTCTAATTGTGTAAAAATGTTTTGCAATTTAAGCATGTAGGTTGGTATTCTATGGCATTATACCTGCTCTAGTAAGTTGAGCGACCACACAATTACCCGCAACGCCTCTGTGATTGAAAACCCATATGAGGTTCACACAAAATTGTTACGAGATCTGATCGATGGGTTAGCGAATACCGCAAACTGTTTATATTTGAAAGTTCAGCTCAAAAGAATCCTGAATGCTAAGGAGCATGAGATCTATTACTCGGGATCAATTCTGCAGCATGACAGATGGTCATTTGTTCACTTTGAATTCCTCTACAGAGTTTGATAGAGTGCGAAATATCATAACAACAAGTATTTTGGGGAAAACTATACAACTTATCTTATTCTCAAGTTCACAACCATCTGTGACGACTTTCACCAAATCCGGAATTCTCAGATAAAATAGAGAAGTGCCCAGAGGTTATAAAGAAACACAGTGGCAGGGTATTAAGTTTCATTACGATGGAAGCCAATTAAGTATATAAAAAAAGTCCATAGAACCGTACTCACCGTATAGTGTGTAGTGTATCAATCACAGTGGGTGGCATAAGCTGCTTTATGATTTCTCTTCGCTAGGTTGTAATTACGCCATAGCTTCGATTAAAATATTTAAGCATGGGGCTCAAACTAAGCCCCATGGTCCTAGTTTTTCTAGTATAACTAATAACACATTCAGGAAAATATTTAACAGGTAAAATGTTCAAGGAAACATTGGTAGGTAGATAGAGAACTCTCACATTACAAAGTACCCTCCGTTTTTGTGCACTTAACACGGGGGAGTTAGCAAGTCAGGATTTAAGTAGAAGGTAAACAATCTTAACTTGACGTAAGTCGCTGTTAAAGTGCACTCAATGTCAAGAAACGAAAGTAAATATCGTGGAAAGATTTTTCTACCCGGGAGTTAAATCAGATAAATGAGGTTTCAAGCAATTTTTCACTAGAGCAGATAAGGACAGAAACTTATAGTAGAACAGTCCTTAGGTGTAGTAAGCCTTGGTATTCCTTCAATTAAAGGAGTCGAAAACAGGTATTAAAAACAAGGTTGGAGAAGTACAATCCTTTCCATTTTGAATATCAGGATAATGATATTCATTCCTGGAGTTTTAATTGGTTGAAAAGAATCATGATTAGTGGTTTTCAGAACTGAAGACTACTGCTCTTATGCGGTTACATCCTATTGTTGGAGAAATCGACTTTTAAATGAAACATTGTCAAGAATTCAACTTTCAATTACATTTTTTTTTTCTCTGAAAACATAAGTATTGCAGTGAACACCTCACTTTAAACGTACAAACATACTTCAATAGCCTACAACCCATGGGTAGAAGTTGTCAACGTCCACATTATATTGCCGAAATGTTGATAAAAGAAATAATGGTAGAAGAGGCCACCTCTGAGGCCCCAGACTAGACTACAGACGACTATGTGACAATTCCATTGGATGGGCCTTCTATTGGTTTAAATTTGAAACAACGGTTATTTCGAATCTGACAATACTTATGTCATTCTATTCTGTCACAAAATTCAGTATATTATCTGCACTGAATGTAATGAATTCATTTATGCTTGAGCAACATTGGGATTTATTGGAAGTTTATTTCCAAAATCAAGACAATTGGTCGGAAATTGCACGAAAATGTCGTACATAATTTGGTTGCTGGCAAGGCCCAGCAGCGCCCGGTATATGAAATTTTATTGCCAAGGTTCGTGAAACTAGTCATCGCTTATGCGCCAGGACGTGAGCGTGCTCGCACAGTGCGTACTCAGGAAAATATCGAAGCTGTGTCTGAGAGTGTGCGTGAGAATCCATCAACATTAGTTCGTCATCGTTCTCGAGAATTGAAGATTTCACACACCACTTTACATCGAATTTTGTGAAAAGATCTCGGTATGACGATTTACAAAGTTCATTTGGTTCAAGAGTCGCAAGACCATTCGCTTGGTTTTCGCTTAGCTAGATGGGCCAACGAGAAACGTCACGATGATATCGATTTTGCCAAAAATAATGCTTTTTTCGGATGAAGGGTGGCTACGTTAATAAGCAAAATGTCCGTATTTGGGGCCAAGAAAACCCACACATGGTCTTACAGAAGCCAATGCACCTATTACGGGGTACTGTTTGGTGCGGCTTGTTACGCGGAGGCATCATTGGCCCATATTTGAAAGAACGATCTCACACAGATTTTAGGAATACTCTCAGCAGTCGTAATATAAGACTAGGTATACCAGTCTAGTGGACATAGTCTAGTAGGTAGTGTGTTGGCTTATGAGACGCCGGGCCACGGTTCAAACCCCAGGTCAGACATCAAAACGAAAATGTAAAAAATATTTCTTCGTCGACTTGCTCTCAGCAGATTTCTGGCAAAAACTTTGAGAGCGAAATAAAATTGCTATGAAAAGTTTCTCAAAAATCTGTCGTTTGGAGTCGACTTTAAACTGTAGGTCCCGTTACAACATAAGTGGTGTGAAAAGCTAGGTCGTAATCCTGACTGAAGGGTTGTAAAGACCAATTATGTATGTATGTATGTATGTAATCAGCTACAGCAGTGTAGGTTCAATCATTGAACTTCAATGGAATATTTAAACTTTTCATTGTACACGTATTTGTGAAAGACATCCCAACATCCAGAAGTATTGCTCTTTCCAATTTATGTAAGAAATTATGATTTTAGTACCCAAAATAAAAACAAAATATGTCTCTGAATTACGTTTCGATTTAAGTGCTGCCAATAACATAATTAGTGAGTAAACAATTTTGAATTCCTCCTCCTAAATGGGACACCTCCTTAAGCCATAACTCGTGTTCAATTTGCTCAGCTTCATTAAAGAAAACAAAACCAAAAAAAACAGCAACTCCGTAATGCCATAAAAATTACGCGAGTAGTTGTGCAAAAAGAAAACAACATGGAAAGCAGTTGAGCCCTTGCTTTATTTACCTGTTGATTGCAATGTTGCATGCCTCGTTCTGTTGTCTGTTGCTAAATGCCTGAGTGTCTTGTTAGTCCTGCTTTATGATTAGCGGCTCATTAGTAATTGATTAACGCCTTAATTGTATCTCTTGTTAAATGTGCTGCATTTGGGCGATAACAATACGGAGGATGAGTTTAAAGCGTTTAAGCCTTCAGTTATTCTTGCATTCGTAATGGACTGTAATTATTTGCACGCACCAAAAGTCATTCAGAGTTGCAAGTATTTTCTTAACAAGACATCTGTTGATGACGATTTCTTAAAAGTGGTTGGATGTTGGTCCTTAATTCTTAATCAAAACAAAAATAAGTACTTTAGACAACAACAACTGATTTGGAAATTAGAATGAATACATTAATACGACTCATAATTGATATAAAATGTATCTGAGTTGTATTTCTATGGCAAGAAACAGTCAAGTCACCGCAAAGTGGTAAAAAAATTGTTGTTTGGTGACTTCCTCTCAGCCTCTTCTTCTGCCAAAAACTCTAAGGGCCATGATTACCACTTCCCATTAAAGTTGGGTTTAGTTAAAGGTAACTTTAGCTAAAGTGAACTGTAAAGTCACCCTTAATTTCATTTCGTTATTACAACCTACAGGTAAAATGAAGTAAACGTTTTCAAAAACATGGCAGTGTCGGAGCAATGTCGATAACACTGCTCAAATTAAACAATCTTGTTTTTTTAAAGGCAGTGGCAACGACGGTTGTTTATATTTGAAGTTGCCATATTGAAAATAATATATAATATGGCAAGCTTTGGACAGAAACTTAACTTAAAAGTTACCGGTAGGATGATCTTCCATTTAGCTTAAAGCTCACTTCTCCACTCCACATAATAATGAAAAACAATTTATCTGCCCGTTAAAATCCTCCATTTAGTTAACGGCAAGTTGTAATATTCGCCCTAAGAGTATGTCATGTAAAGTGAGTTTTTCTTCTTTAGAGGTCTTCCCTGGCACGCTAATTTGCCAGGACACTCAGAGGAGTGAAAGACTTTTAAATCGAATTCCTACATTATTCTCTACAGATGTTATGCTGGCTAAAAAAATAACAGCCGCGACTTATCGCTTTTACAGACTTCGTCAATGTTGACTTTTGGACTAAACTTGACCAATACGGCAATGTAGTAATCAGGAAGCTCCATACTGCCTTAAAAAAGGGATATTATACAGCTGGATCTAAAAACGTATCCTAGGACAGGATCGGGAGATTTTATTCCCAAAGTGAAATATTCCTCAACTACGAAAAACTCGCGAGCATCTTCCAAATTTCGGGACATAACAATACCATCTGGAGTTGCCGCAGTCTAGTAGGTAGTGTGTTGGCTTATTAGACGTAAGGTCAGGGTTCAAACCCCAAGTCAGACATCAAAACGAAAATATGAAAAAAAATATTTCTTCGGCGACTTCCTCTCAGCAGATTTCTGGCAAAAACTCTGGGAGTTAATAAAATAGCCATGTAAAGTTTCTCAATAATCTGTCGTTCGGAGTCGACTTTAAACACCCACAATATAAGCGGTTGGAGAAGCTAGGTCGTAATCCTGTCTGAAGGGTTGTAATGATCAATTATGTATGTGTGTGATGTAACAGTACCATCTGACTTTCAGACTACAGTTCGAGCACTACAGTACCATCTGACTTTCAGACTACAGTTCGAGCACTACGCTCTTATGAGATAAAATCGAAGATAGTAAGGGATTGTCTGCGGAAGTTGAATAAGATAGGGATGCAAAAAAGGTCCCAGGCCTTGTAAGAGTTCTCGCCAATTAGCAAGCAGTCGAGTCACCGAGAAGCGAAGCTTCCATGCAATTGCTGTAGTGAGGCTGACATTTGGACAGCTATGCACAACGAAAGGGAAGGTGGAGAGAGATAAATGCGCTTCAGATGTAATCAAAACTTTTGTTCGGAAACTACAATAAGAGATCTGAGTCTTGTATCAAACTCTCAAGAAATGACCTGAGGTCTTTTGACAGGGCATTGTAGACTCAGTGTACACTTTTTAAAAATGGAGAATGTCACGATCCCAACATTTAGATTCTGTGACAATGAGAAAAAATTATCAGAGTATATTCTTGGATGCCGTGAGGCATTAATGAATCCGAGAAAGAAATGTGTGATCATAAATGATGTCATACTCTTATGCGAGAACATGTAGGTTATTCTGCATCCACACTTTAATCCATACAGGACTGGAAATTGAAAACAGATGTTTCCTCGCATTTACTGGAAACGTTTTCAGAATTTCAACCAGATTTTTTTGTTGTTTTACAAGTTCTTTATAGCCGAGATGATTTCCGAAAGTTATGGGGATAAAGTCCTTATTCTCGACATTTCACTTACAGTCTCAGTAGATATTATCTCCTCGTCTCTCAATACCCTTTCTATTTCAAGCCTTTTGAAGGCATTTAAATTTTGTATCAAAAATTATGGTCCCGTTTGTATTGTATCACATGTAGCAACATTCTCACACCACTTATGCTGGCGTTTCCTCCAGCTTAAAGCCGATTCAAAACCGTAGATTTGAAATAGTTTTCATGGTAATTTTATTTTCTCTCTGAGTTTTAGCCACAGTACTGCTGAGAGAAAGTCGCCGAAAGAATTATTTGTTCGAGATGTTTGAGCTCGGGTTCGAACCATGGGTTCCCGTCTAACAAACCAATACATATTTTGCTAGGTTACTGCAACTTTCGTATGCACCATGGCTAGTATTACGATGCCCGGTGATCAATTTCATTAAGAGTTCGTACACAACAATAATTCGAATTAATGGAGGAAAAACACTCTGGTGTTCAACCTATAGTTGTGCTAACCCACATTATTTCCTCCTCTGCAGTACTTTCGTATATTGTGTGTATTAAACCTCTGTCATCTGATGTTATCGGGTCTATACCTTCTATTCAATAATGTGGTGAGGAGGGATATTATGTAATGCGTTCCTATATCTCCTCTTTGCCTCTTTACCTCTTCCCATTGTCTATAAGCCCGGTACGCTTGTTTCCTAGGATGCAATTTCACATTTTTTTTACACCGAACGAATGAACGCACATGATTAATCATAAAAATAAAAATCAAAACAAAAAAATTTTTATTAATCCTTCATATTCGAATAAAAAATAAATACAAAAACAACAAACAAAACAATAATAAATTAAAATGTAAATGCCTCCCAAATAGCCGGATAATATTGATTACAAGTGTTTATCCAGTAGCTTCTCCTCTCTCTTAGTCAAGTGATCGTTGGCTAAGAAGAAAAGTAACAGGCAATAAGGCATTCATAATCACAGATACGGTTAAATGGAATACGATTTTATTGGAAGATGAATGGACAAAAAAAAAAAGAATGAAATTCTCGAGAGGAATATATTGACGATTGCCTTTGAAACATTTTAAGCCATAATGTAAATTCATAAACTGATCAGGTTTAAAAACTTTCTATAGTAAGACCCCGCTTAACGGTGTTCCGCTTAACGCTGTTTCAGTATTACGCGGTAGTATTGGGATTCCCCTAAATCGCACACTGTATTGATACTTGTTGTATATGTATGTGGCCACGCACCAACCAAAAGCGGTGCACTATATAGCGACGGTGTATACTATGTATCTTTTTCAGCGCTCTTTTGTTAGTTTGTCTAGAATAAAGATTCCAAATGTATTTTCCGAAGTAGCAATCACACTACGAAGGCATCTTTCCTGCGTGACACTTGATTTATTAGTTGCCGCGTTTAGCGCTGTTTCGTTTAGCTCTGGAACATATTGGAACGTATCCCCCGTGTTAAACGGAGTCTTGGTATACAATGTACCCTCTATTATATCTGATAAGAGTCGTTATATGTAGTCATGCTCTTAAGGTCATAACTTTTAAACTAAAACCGGAATAAACTAAAGAGTTTTAATTAATAAGCGTATGTACTTACATACATACATAATTGGTCATTACAAGCCTTTTTTCTAGCCTAGTTTCTCATATCACTTATATTGTGTGTGTTAATTTCATGCATGAGTGCCGGCCATTAAAAAGTTTCTCAAAAATCTGTCGTTCGGAGTCGGCTCATCATGGAGAGTGTTCTGCGGGAGTGCATCGCGATGGCAATATTTTTCAAGAAAACGTCCAGTCGCGGAGTACGCTGTCGACATTGACATTACAGTGCTTACCAAGCGAGACGTTACTCTGTCTTATAACTTGAATGGAAGTCTATTAAGATGGGCCTGGCAGTACATGAGGGAAAAACGAAGTATATTTTGGCGACAAATAGGCATATGCGTCGGATTGAATTTCTAGTCAAGGAATTTATTTATTTTGACTCCTCCGTTATCACCAAAAATGATGTCAGTCTGGAGATAAAGCGCAGGATCACCCGTGCCAACAGGTGCTACTATGGTCTCAATAGGCAATTGAGTAGCAGAGACCTTTCTCGTACGACAAGACGAAATGCTCATCCTCCTCGTACTTCTTTATGGCGCAGAGGCATGGATACTATTAAGCACTGATGCAACAGCCTTGAGAGTATTTGAGAGAAAAGTCCTACGTAAGATCTTCAGACCAGTGCGAGTTGGCAATGATTTCCGCATCTGATACCACAATGAGCTATATGAGTTCCTCAACGGCCAAGTCGTTCTTATGGAGGAAGATGATCCAGCGTGAACAGTATTTGCGTAAGTCGGCGAAGAGGACGACCTTGTTTGCGTTGGAAGGACCAAATCGGGGAAGCCATGTCATCGATTGGTGCGACCAACTGGCGAAGGCATGCATGAAGCAGAGACGCCTGGATGGATGTATTAAGGCAGGTCGAAATCCGTTAATCGGATCTTTAATGGCCAATTAAGTAAGTAAGTAAGTAAGAACTGATTGAAAACATTTATTGGAGTAAAGCTTCGATCTAGCGAATAGGTCTGTTTCTGCTGATATTTGCCAAAAAATTTGATAACAATATTGTCATAAATGAAGTGATTACTGAAAATGAAGCAAAGCAAAGTAGTAATAAGGAGGTGTTTAATGTTCCTTACATACATACATACATAATTGGTCAATACAACCCTTTAGACAGGAATACAAACTAGTTTCTCACACCACTTATGTTGTGTTGTGTTCATTTTACACATGAGTGGCGTAATCTACAGTTTAAAGTCGACTCCGAACGACAGATTTTTGAGAAACTTTTCATGGCAATTTTATTTACTCTCAGATTTTATGCCAGACATCTGCTGAGAGGAAGACGCCGAAGAAATATTTTTTCATATTTCGTTTTGATATCTGATCTAGGGTTTGAACCGTGGCCTACCTACTAGACTATGGCGACTCCAATGTTCCTTAATGTTCCCTAAATTAATGAAATAAAAAGTATGTGTGGTTCCAAATTTTTTCATTACAAACAATTAAGCCCATTAGGCTTACCATTCATTGCGCTCAAGCGATAGTGGTGTAAAAATTTAAGAAATAGAGTGCTTGCGTGACCAAGAAACCAAATGAATAAATGTAGGGCATACGTTACACTATATTCGTGTGCTGGAAACTGATGTGAAAAAATTATTTTTTTTTATTACAACCGCCAGTCATTGTTCCTCCATTTACAATGCATTGGGCCTATAATTATTGCATTTACAAGAAGCCATCGAATCGCAGCCAGCCACCGAGGAGTTGAAGATGATTCCTAACCAAAACTTCAATAATTATGCCACTGGAAGAGCAAACAAACAAAAGAGAAAACACAAACAAAGTGGAAATAGAAAAACGTGTTGGGTGGTTGACATAAAGGCCCAGCTATGTATACTTGAGGTATTTTTGGTGTTAAAAATGAATTCTAAACCAGCAGCAATTGCATTGCACAAGAACTCCACATTGGGCAGTTCTCGTATTGTTATTATTGTAAAATAGTTTTTGTTTTTGCTTTTGTTTTTGTATTTATTAAACTTTAAGTGGCACTTTAAAATTCTTATAAAAATGATGAAATCGGTTGCTGTGTTGTTGTTGTTTTTACCTTCTCATCTAGTGCTACGTTGCTGTTAATGCTGCTGATTTTATTTTATTTTAAAGGCAGGCTGTGTTTATTATGTGGCACTTCCTTTTAATGATCATTACACACCACATCCATATCTCTAACGTACACATACACCACAAGTTTATTGAGAGTATAACTGAATTGCTTTTCAAATATTAACTCATCCCGTAGCACGTTTAATTATTAACTCGCGATGTTTTTGCGAGTGTAGAGTAGGCAGAGTAAAGAAAAGATTTAAAACCAGAAGCCTTTTTGCTGTTAGTCGAGCTCATAAAATAAATGACTTGGAAATTCGTTTATAATTTCTCAAAACGATTCAACACTATTTTAAGCGAAATAAAAATAAAAAGCGATGAATGAACGATGAAAAACAGAAAAAATAAAGAAAAACAAAAAACAAGAAAAAAAATTGTGAAAAACTAAAGTACGGTTATAGTTTTAGTACGTAAAACGTTTAAATCGTTTAAACTGTTACCATTTAGAGATCTATGGCCGTGGTACCCCTCGTATGCCTCTCCCTAAGACATACATACATACATACATCGTGAGTGCTATTGACTTCTTGTTATTGCTGTACAAGCATTTAAAATTTTTAACTTCCTTCACATTTATTATGCAGCGTTAAACTTGTCACTTGTGTACACTTTATTTTTTGCATTTTATTCCAGTGTTGCATCAACAACTTTTTTGTGCAACAAACTTGTCGCATTTCATTTGATTTTATGCACTTCGCCACATATGAATACTTTGTGTTTGTATGTCTGTTTTTCTATTTCTTCTGTCGATTTGTGTCAGTTGTGGTTGTTGTGGTACGTATATGACTGGTACTAAATTGTCCAGTTAATTTGAGGCGTGTCACTTTATAAATCTCTGGTCTGGTCATGCCTACTTAGTGTATTTCGTTTATTATTGGGAGTCATCGATCGCAATGGGTTGTTAACAATTTTCAAATTGAAAATCAATAATCGAAGCAAGAAAATGAACAAAAAAAAAAGAAAAATGATGATGAAATTTTAATTTTAATAAAAATATTCACATGAAAACTTAAAAATTTTAAATATTCATTCGCAATATTTATGAACATAAAATATTTTCAAATACAGAATGATTTTTCCACGTACGAAATTCTTGAAAATGAATCAAAGTATCGCCGACCCTATTACGGTAGATGAGAATTCTCAAGTTCTTGGATTCAAATCTTTTTATGGGCACTGAAGTATACTCTGTACGAAAAGACACATAAATTACTGCCCTCAAATCTCTGCCCCCTGGAAGACTTATAGTAAGGAATACTTACTCTTTCGAATACGGAATTTACCACAATTATGATCCATGAGAGCTTACGCCAGAACAGCAGTGGTATCTATCAAGAGTGGATCACCACAGAAAGCTGATCAGAAATTCCTCATTATCCTGTAGTACATACATACATACATAATTGATCATTACAACCCTTCAGTCAGGATTACGGCCTAGTCTTTCACACCACTTATGTTGTGTGAAACTGTGGTGGGACCTACAGTTTAAAGTCGACTCCGAACGACAGATTTTTGAGAAACTTTTCATGGCAATTTTATTTACTCTCACAGTTTTTGCCAGAAATATGCTGAGAGGAAGTCGTCGAAGAAATACTTTTTGTATTTTGTTTCGATGTCTTCCCTGGGGTTCGAACCCTGGCTTTACGTCAAATAAGCCAAAACACTACCTACTAGACTACGGCGACTTCTTTTTTCTCATTATCCTGTAGTCCGCTACCATATTCCGCAGTTAATTTCAGTTCTAAGTACCCAAGTACATCTGCTCAAACTTGATCGCAATGTCATCTCGATCACAATAAAAATGCTTACATGTCATTGCGTTACGGGAAGACACGCAGAACGACTGCAGCTCCCATCAGATGACTTTTGCCGAGGTTGTGAATTTGTTGAATAAAAGGAAACTATTATCTACTTTATTTGTCAATGCCCATCTCTTGCCAGGTGCAGATTTAGTTTAATTGGCTCTCCATTGCTTGTTATCTTAGCGGAGTTATCATCCATTGATATCATCCATTGATAGCTTCGTTTATTAACTTTCACGCTGGTGTCCAGCTTAGGGGAGTCGTGCTTTAGTGTGTAGCCTCTGCGCATATCAACTTTTTCGATGAGTTTGGTGTAGTTCGGTCAGTGCAGGGACTGCGCTTAAATGTGGCATCACAACGGGCCACTTTGCGCGCTCATGTTAGCTTTGGTATCAAAGCTACCACTCCAACCTAAACCAACCTACATAAGTACTCACACATAACACAATTGGTCATTACAACCCTTCAGTAAAGTTTACGATCTAGTTTCTCACACCACTTATGTAGTGTGTGTTAATTTTATATATGAGTGGTGGGACCTACAGTTTAAAGTCGACTCCGAACGTCAGATTTTTGAGAAACTTTTCGCCGAAGAAATACTTTTTTACATAAGTACTCATCATCTTTAAATTATAAGCAAATGTAAAGCTCGATCTGCTTATGTCATTGCACTTTAATGAAGTCTTAAAGAAATTCGATTTCTGAACTATTGAAAGTAAATAATATTTGTATACCTTGTTCACCCTCTATATTAAGGCTGAAGAGATACTACTTTGATACTAAAGTCCAGTCTTGGCAAGCTAAGGGTGGAATTTCATGCTTGTTATCTATGGACCTTGAAATATCTGCGCGATTCAAGTGTTTAAGATTTCAGTTCTAATTGATTATAACGTTGTTGTTTTTAATTTTACTTCATTGCTTGACATGCATTAGATCTGAGTGGAGGCGAAGAAAGAATTCTGCCACACTTAAAAATTTAAAATATTTGGTATATTTAGAGAAGAAACTGATGAGTGTTTTTGTTTGATGAACTATAAATCGAATGCTTGTCGAGGCATATGCTGACCATGCTCTATCAGAAGCCGCATGCAGACCTTGGTTTCGATGGTTCAGAAATAACGATTTTGATGTAAGAAATTAAGAACGTGGGAGACCATCAAAAATCAGTTTGAAGATGCTGAAATGCAAACAATATTGGATGAAGATGAGAATTTGAGTCGGGAACGCATGACAGAAATATGAAATGATGCACAACAAACATAAAAGCTGCGAGTTCGACATGAATTAAATGACGGACAGATAGATGGTTAACCAAAAAATCCTTGTGAAAGTTTGCTTCAAAAATACGATAGAAAATTAGTATCGCTTCGAGTTGCTGCTTGTAATGAAACATGGATGTAATTATAGAATGCTAAAGAGAAAAATATGCGTCAATCAACTTCGACTACAAAACCAGATCGAATCGAATAGGAACAGAAATGTGTAGTGGACCATGAACTCTGGTGAAACCATTAATACAAATTGCTAATGGCCACAAAGCACGACAAGGTCATTTTGTAACATGACGAAGCAAAACTGATACAGAATGCGATCAAAGCATTAGACTGGAAGTTGTAACCTCGGCTGTCGTATTCAACAGGCTTAGTTCCTCCCAGCTACTATTTGTTTTCATCGTTGCGATATGCATTGGCTACTCAGCAACTCAATTCCTAGAAGGGAGTTGAAAACTAGGTGACTCAATTGGTTTGCTTCAAAGTACGAACAGTTTTATAGGCGTGGAATAAACAAATTGCCTGAAAGATGGAAAATATGTGTAGCTAGTAAGGGTCAATACATTAAATAAAGTAAACAAATACAATTTTCATAAAAAACACTTGTTTTATGCCGGCACATCTGGTAAATAATATGTATTGCTATTGAAACTGGATAAAGCTATATGGATTCATTTCACATATTAAACTTTTGTAGGTCCACTGGCACATTATTCTTATACATACATTCATACATAATTGGTCATTACAACCCTTCAGTCGGGATTACGACCTAGTTTCTCCCATCACTTATGTTGTGTGTGTTAATTTTGTATATGTGTGGTGGGACCTACATTACGACATATTCTGGAGAAACTTTTCATGGCGATTTTATTTACTCTCGGAGTTTTTGCCAGAAATTTTCTGAGAGGAAATTAGCGAAGAAATATTTTATCATATTTCATTTCGTTGGAGATGTCTGAGCTGAGGTTTGATTCAAGAATTTCGTCAATATAGTATAGTATAGTAGGTGGTGTAGTAGGTAGTGTGTTGGCTTACTATTCGTAAAGCCCGGGTTCGTATCCCAGGTCAGACATCAAAAATGAAACATGAAAAAAAAATATTTCTTCGGCGACTTCCTCTCAGCAGATTTCTGGCAAAAACTCTGAGAGTAAAATAAACTGCCATGAAAAAGTTTCTCAAAATTCTGTCGTTCGTAGTCGACGTTAAACTGTAGGTCCCGCCACTCACGTATAAAATTAACGCACACAACATGAGTGGTGTGAGAAGCTAGGCCGTAATCCTGACTGAAGGGTTGTAATGGCCAATTATGTATGTATGTATGTATGTATGTATGTAGTATAGTATAGATTTTTGAGAAACTTTTCATGGCAATTTTATTTACTTTCAGAGTTATTTTTTCCAGAAATCTGCTGAGAGGAAGCCGCCGAAAAAATATTTTTTTTTCATATTTTCCTTTTGATGTCTAATAAGCCAACATACTACCTATTAGACTACGGCGACTTCTAGAGTATCCTTATTTCTAATTTAATCATCATCTCTTGTAAATTGCCCCTAACATAATACCCACTACGTGTGTGATATTTATTCAAATACAATAACAACACGATAGAGAAGGCCACAAAAATGGATAAAAAATATACAGAAATAACTAAAACAAAACAACGGTAAGATTCTTGAAGTTACTTAAAAAAAAAATGTTAAAAAAGTTAACTTCAGTTGTTTAAAATTTAATAAATTTATACAGTTTTGTTGCAACAATTACACGCCTGCCTGTTCAATTACAATTTTCTCATGAAGCTACGATTCCTCAATTATGGACATTCACAACAATTAAAGCCACTTTAGGCCTTCAAATATGCAAAAATAATAAAAAATTTAATTTTTTTTGCTTTAATATGGCAATAACATTAAATTTTAAATACGGTAGACATATTTAGTTTATATACATACATATGTACGTATGTATGTTGTAAATAAAATTAAAAATTCATACATAAAATGTCTTGTAGGATTAGGAAATCGTCATAAATTCAAACAAAAGTCAACAGCAAGTCATGCATTTTATGTTGCGTTTCGTTATTGTATTTTTGAATAATAAAAATACGTACCTACTGACTGCGTTTTCATTACGTTTTGGTTATAAAATTTTTTTTAAATTCAATTTAAAAAAAAAAAAACAACAGCAACAACTACAATTCAAAGAAATGTTTTTAATTGAATTTTTCGTTTATTTCTTTATTTGTTGTTGTTGTTTTTGTATACATATCGTGTTGATTCGGAACAGATCACCTGAAGGCTCTTCTCCAAAAAATAATGAAAAACAAAAAAAAAAAAAGACTAAAACTGGCAAAATAGTTCGCATAATAGTGCTGATAGATAGTGAAGCAATGTACAGTAGGCCTGTACACTAATCATGCCATGTCGTGGTCACTTTTTGTCAACACTACTGATCGATAGAATAGATTGATCGTTGCTGTTAAAATGTTATCAATTTTAAAGGCTTAGGGCCATTATTACAACTTGCCAGTAAAGTTGGGTTTAGTTAAAGGTACCTTTAGCTAAAGTGAACTGTAAAGTTACCTTTAACTTATTTTCGTTATTTCAACTTACAGATAAAATAAAGTTAACTTTTTCAAAAATATGGCAGTGCCGGAGCAATGGCGATAACATTGCTCAATTAAACAAGTTTTTTTTTTTTAAACGCAGTGGCAACGAGGGGCTTCTTTTTTTGTTGTATTTGCTCATTTTGTTTATATATGAAGTTGCCATATTGAAAATAATGTGTATAATATGTCAAGCTTCGAACATAAACTTAACTTTAAATGTTAAAGGTAGGATGATCTTCCCTTCAGCTTAACGCTCACTACTACCTTATCGTCCACTTATAATAATGAAAAACAATTTTTCTGCCCGTTAAAATCCTTCCTTTAGTTAACGGTAAGTTTTAATAATGGGCCTAATTACCATTGCTTGGAAAGTCTCTAGTCTTCCTGAGTGAAGCGCATTAAAATGTCGAATTTTTCATGACTCTCTTAGATAAGATTGAATTTTCTGTTGGCTTTGAGAATCGCTGTGGTTTGTCTTTTATTCCTATACAACTGCGGCTTATGAAAACTCCACAAGTAAAAGTCTGCCGCCTTCAAATCACGCGGTCTCGGTGGCCAGTTCATATTACCTCCATGTGAGGTGACCATGAAGTCGCCGTGTTCTAGTAGGTAGTGTGTTGGCTTATTAGACGAAAAGCCAGGGTTCGAGCCCCATGCCAGACATCAAAATAAAATACAAAAAGTATTTCTTAGGCGACTTCCTCTCAGCAAACTCAAACAAAAACTCTGAGAATAAATAAAATTGCCATGAAAAGTTTCTTCAAAATCTGTCGTTTGGAGTCGACTTTAAACTGTAGGTGCCGCCTCTTATCGATAAAATTAATACACACAACATAAGTGGTGTAAGAAACTAGGTCCATAATCCTGACTGAAGGGTTGTAATGACCAATTATATATGTATGTACGTATGACTCTTAACGCAGTCTTAATGAGGCTGCATCATCTGCCGCATGCAGTAGATTTTCGCTTATGTACATATTGATGTTATGAAGAGTACGACAAACCGACAAACCTTCACAGAAGTCATATTTATCCCTAGGACTACTAACATTCAGCATAATACCGCTTTCGTTTCCGGTGCCGCTTATTTCCGTATTCTCATTGCTGCATTTTACTCCTGAATGTCGTCCGAATAGCCCATAACCGATGCACCGTCAGAAACTTTAGGTTTCAATATCAAATCGTACTTCGCATTCCACAATGCCGCTCCAAGAACTGACCCCTTTGGGCTGCTACCTATAGTCCAGGTAGCTCATGTGTTTATAGATCGCCCACCTTAATTTCACTGGTGGGCATTTCAATGATATTTTGTTGAAATATGTTAAATTTAGAGGCCGTAGTCTACTAGATAGTCTGTTATTAGACATGAGTCAGCGGTTCATATACCAGGTCAAACATCTCCAACAAAACGAAATCTGAAAAAATATTTCTTCATTGACTTCCTCTAAGCCGACTTCTGGCAACAACTCTGAGAGTAAATAAAATTGCCAGGAAAATGTTTCACAAAAATTTATCGTTCGGAGTAGACTTTAAACTGTAGGATCCAGCACTCATGCATAAAATTAACCCACACTACATGATTGGTGTGAGAAGCTAGGTCGTAATCCTGACTGAAGGTTTTTAATGAGCAATCATGTATGTATGTACATATGTACGTATGTGTGATATGTACATCGATTAACTTTTATTACTGAGTGAGAGAGTAGGTTTAATGGTGAATCTTTGGTGAATTCATCCAAGATTTTCCAAACATCCTTCGCCAGAATCTCCACCGGAGGAATTGCTATTTTCTACGTATGAATATACGGCTTTATTCCCACTGTTCTTGGCAACATGTAAATTAAAATTTTTTTTATTGTATTGAAATAAATGCAACATTTCTACGACTGTCAAGCTGTCATAAGATTTATAACTGCCTTCAAACCAAATAATATAAAAAACGACAAGAAAAATGAATGAAAACGAATGAAATTAAATGAAATAAAACACTCAATAAAAACTAAAATACCATAAGTCCGCAGAAATATTTCATAAATAAATAAATTATTCAAGTCTTAATACACAAATTGTTTTTGAATAATTTAATCATGTTTTTTCTTTCCATCTTACAAAAGAATATTTTAGCATATGATCCATGGCATATTTATAACAGGTAAGAGCAACTCAACAGCTGACGAGTTTTTGAATGTCAAAAAAAATGTTTGTTTTTTGTGTATTTTGTTTCGATATTCAATTTCGTACTTATATTAGTCATAAACCCTCATATGTACCGCATGTATCCTTAACGATACGCACTCTAGAAATTCTTTAGGATTACTATTTTAAAGCCAATTATATTAAAAAAATAAATAAATAAAACAAATTCTCTTTCAGAAGATTGGGATATAGGGATTAAAACAGATTGGGCCAATCTTCTGTTGAAAATATGTTTTTATATAATTCAAGAGAAAATAGTTTAAATAAGTATTCAATTTCAAAATTCAGTCATAAAATACATATAAAATAGGTACAAATTTTAATTGGTACAATAATAAATAAGAAATAACGTTTGCAGCTGATATTTTTTTTAATTTACAGGTGCTGCTCTATTGTGTAATTTAGCTTAACATAAAAATCATAAGAATTTTCAATGTATAAAATTTATTTAGTTTTTTTTAATTGCTTTAACTAATTTCCTATGGAGGTTTGAGAGTTAATTTTTTTGACATACTGAGTGCTCTTTAACAAAAACAAAATGCCTGTTGTTTTTGCATTGTTGTACTTGTTGTAATGTTGCGGCTACCTCTTATGAATATGCCTTGATATGATCTATGCAGGTCTCTCTTCGAATTCGAGTTTAGTTTTTTTCTATTGTTTTGGTTTCTTTAAAAATATTATTCTTGGGTTTTTTCTTTTGGCAAAATTTCTAAAATTAATTCACTTGCACTCTAGATTTGCTATTTAAATCCAGAACTATCTGTCACAAAATTTAGTACATTATCTCAACTGAATGATGAATGAATCGTTTTACGGTTGAGTACATTTGGATTTATTGGAAATTTAATTCCAAAACAGAGACAGTTGGTCGAAAATTTCACGAATTTGTCACACAAAATTTGGTCGCAGAGAAGGACCAATAGTGCTTGGTATACGCAAGTTTATTGCTAAAGTTCATGAAACTGATTTGTTTGTTGATGCGCCAAGACGTAAGCGTGCTCGTATAGTGCGTACACCCGAAAATATCGATGTTGTGGCTGAGAGTTTACGCGGAATTTCGCGAAAAGATCTCGGTATGACGCTTTATAAAGTTCAATTGGTTCAAGAGTTGAAGCCGTATGACCATCTGCTTCGTTTTCGCTTCGCTAAATGGGCCAACAAAAAATGCAGGATGATGTCGATTGAAGCTCATTTTCATCTTGGTGGGTACGTTAATAAGCAAAATTGCCATATTTGGGGCTCAGAAAACCCACGCATAGTCTTACAGAAGCCAATGCACGTATTATGAGTAACTGTGTGATGCGACTTGTGAAGCGCAGGCATCAGTGGCCCACTCAACACTTATCAACACTTATCACACCATAATAACTGATTTTTTTGTACCCGCTCTTGATATTATTGATGTGAACGATATTTGGTATCAACAGGATGGTACAATTTGCAACACTTCTCATGTCACAATCGATTTATTGCGTCAAACGTTTGACGGCCATTTAATTAGCCTAAAATGATGATGTCAATTGGCCGCCAAGAAGTTGCCATTTGACGCAATTGGACTATTTTCTGTGGATCGCCGTTAAAAAAAGTGTTATGCCGACGAAACAGTGACATAAGACTAGCAAGAAGACTAGCATGAGTGATGCCATTACCGAGATACGATCCCATACACTCGAAAAAGTGCACGAAAATTGGTCCGATCGAATGAGGTACTGTGAGGTCAGCCGAGGCAGCCATATGAATGAAATAATATTCCATTTCTAACCGGAACAATTGTACTTCATAACAAATAAATAAATTTGGCAAAATTTCAAACCGTTTTGGTTTTATTGCATTTTTAAATTTAGACTTTTAAATGGCCCACCCTTTACATGCATACATTATTTGGAATTACATTGCTATGAGTAGCAGGTCAATGTCGAATGGAAACTTCAACTTTGGGGAACTATTTTCCAATATATGAAGTAAAGCTTCTGAGAGCAGAATACAGAAAAAAACATTTTGTCTGTTATTTCCACTTTTCAAGATGTCAGATCCGGGGTTATAACGGTCGATTCCTCTTCTAGTGAGTCAACATACTATTCACTAGACTACAGCCATGGGAAGGAAAACGACTCATAGAATTAACCTTAGTAACGTCGAACAATCTGCCCTATGGGGCCTAAGTGTGTTCATCCAAATTCCTTGGGTGGACAGCTACCTCAATACACACCAATACACAAAATCTTCATATTTGAGTAGTAGAAGCACCACGGATAATTAGCGCTGTAATTAAATAGACTAAGGTTTACGTATATTAAGGCTAGGGAACTGAGTGTTCAAAAACTTCAAGGAATGTGCTGCCTAGGAATATATGGTATTTGAGGACTTATCTAACTAGTAAACTTTATTGTACAATCAAAAGACGGATATGGGCCACTGGGTCCAACCTATGAAGAAATCAGAGACTCAAATTGTTTCATCAATCAAGTGCTTCCTTTTTATAACGAATTGAGTGTCCGATAACATTCCACTTAAATATTTCACCACTCGAAAGTCAAGCATTTTATTCACATCGCAAATTATCTTACAGGAACAGATGACACGTACAAACTGATATTGGTTAGAGCAACACAATTGCACAAAATGTGCCCAGCCAATTGAAGTCGCCGTAATCTAGTAGGTAGTGTGTTTGCTTATTAGATGTGAGTCCATGGTTCAGACATCTTCTACTAAACGAAAAATTAAAAAAATATTTCTTCGGCGACTTCCTCTCAGCAAATTTTTTGCAAATACTCCGAGAGTAAAATTAAAATTGCCGTAAAAAAGTTTCTCAAACATCTGTCGTTCGGAGTCGACTTTAAACTGCAGAACCCGCCATGAATGAAATTAACACACACAACATAAGTGGTGTGAGGAGTTAGGTCGTAATCCTGACTGAAGGGTTGTAATGACTAATTATGTATGTATGTGCCCAGTCAATATTCTATAAATCTCTTTACTATAGAAAGAAGACCTTACTAATTATTTGGACTGACATAATACTCAGGAGCCCTGCCAGTGTTCGACTCTGAGAAAAAGTGCTCTCGGCCTAACAATTGCATAGTTAATCACACATTAGCACTGCGAACACCAGCGACTTTCCAGTTACTAGGTACTCAGCGAAGTCGCCGTAGTCTAGTAGGTAGTGTGTTGGCTTATTAGACGGAAGGCCGTGGTTCAAACCCCAGGTCAGACATAAAAAAGAAATTTGAAAAAATATTTCTTCAGTGTCTTCCTCTCAGCAGATTTCTGACAAAAACTCTGAGAGTAAATAAAATTGTTATGAAAAGTTTCTCAAAAATTTGTCATTCGGAATCGATTTTAAAATGTAGGTCCCACTACTCATGTATGAAATTAACGCACACAACATAAGTGTTGTGAGAAGCTAGGTCGTAATCCTGACTGAAGGGTTGTAATTGCCAATTATGTATGCATGTAGGTACTCAGCAATGCATGAGCTATTGCAGATGATCATAGCACTCCCCAAGCAGCCACGATTTTACCTAATATGCAGCCGGTGCTCTTATCGCTGCTTTATATTGCAAAAATATTATTATGAGTGCGTCTCTAAAGTCCTGTTGTAAGTTTATCCCATCGCACACAGATATTGTAGAAAGCGTAATATCTTAATACCATAATATCTTAGGACCACTGTGCCACAATCCGTTCAAGCGAGGCGAAAAGCCATCAAGACTCACTTGTATATATACGGGGCAGCGTCTTTTGTCCTAAATTCATACAATTATGCCAAGGATTACAAGAATATAGTTCTGAGGATTGTAGAACGCGAGTAATAAGTGACAAACGGTCTTAATTGGACATTACAACACTTTAGTCAGTATAACGATCTATCTTATCATTTATTTTATTCGTGAAGTGTAAACGCTTTTCATGGCAATTTTATTTTATTCAAGAGTTTTTGCCAGAAGACTGATGAGAGGATGTAGGCGAAAGAAATATTTTTTGTTTTATTCGAGATGTTTAAACTGAGGTTGGAACTTACTAGTTCTCGTCTAGTAAGGTAGGTCGCAACCTACTAGACTACTGAGCCTTCAATTATAGTTGGCTTGGTATTAATGATGATGATCAAACTGTAATCCACTTCAGGCACCTTGAATGAAGGCACACTTTACAAGCATTCCTCGTTATAAGGGAAAATAATCTTCCACATCTGTCGAAAATCAATTTAAAATTTAAGTGGTCTCTGATCAAACGCATACGATCTGAAATACTTCCTAAAAAAGTCGCCTTTACGTGAACTGAACCATCAGAGCACTTCTCACATCACAATTCTTCGCATGGCTTCAGTTATAACCAGACGAGCCTCTCTCTAGAGACAATCTGGTGGATTTCTAGCAACCATTTAAGGTTTATCATTGATAGGCTCTTAACTAATCGTACATGCATCAATAAACATTCCTTATAAAACTTGTGTTTAAATTCCATTTTGAAAGAAAACTCGAACCTGATATTCTTCGAAATATTAACGAAACAAAGTTTTTAAACTAAAACTTAAAAAATAAGCAGAAAATTCAATTTTTGTTTACTTAAGGACTTGATTTTGTTATAAAACTCTGTACTAAGCCGCTGTTATTTGATTTCATTTGATCCAAAGTCTCTCACTCTCTGCCTTAAACCTGTTTTTCAAAGAACCAACAATTTTGCTCGCATACGTGTAGCTTCCTTCCCAGTTGGCAATGCCATTAGGCTTGTATGACTGTATGAGGTCAACCTTTTTTAAATTATTATGAGCCATTATTACGTTAACTGGTTGTCGTTCTTAACTTGATTTGACCATTTTTTTGTTTTTATTTTTGTGCCTCTTGTGCTGCATGTGTGTCATTTACTCAAGACAACTGAATTGAAAGGAATTTCGTCCGAAAATTGTAACAAAACTGATGCTACGTGATTGATAATATAGCGTGACAGACAGCGTGTCGGCAACTTAAGGAATTTTTAATTCAAACATAAAAATTTTGTATGTTTTTCCTTACTCTACAGCTAGCTAAGCGAAAAAAAGTTTTCAATCTGATGATGACATGTTTTCAAACAGCAAAATAAAGTCATTCATTTCGGAATATCGTATCGTACCAGAAGACAAACGAAACGGTAGGACACAAACTGTCAAGACGGTTTTTCTCCTTTTTTTATTTTAAATAATGAAATAAAATTTTTATAAAAATTAAAAACATTTCGGTGTTTGTTTGTTTGGTTTGTTTTGGTTTAGTCATGGGACCAGTTTAAAAATTAATTTAAAATGTGTTAACACTTGTGCTTATAATCGAAGAAAAAAAAAAATACTTTGGAGTTTATATGATAACGTGGGTACCATAAATAAATCTCTTCATACATTGTAGTTACATACCCACATACAGACATAATTGGTCATTGCAATCCTTCAGTCAGGTTTACGACCTAGATTCTCTCACCACCTATGTTACGTGTGCAAATTTTTATACAAGAGTGGCGGGACCTCAACTTCGAACGACAGATTCTGGAGAAATTTTCATGGTAATTTTATTTGCTCTCAGAAATTTTGCCAGATATCTGCTGAGAGGAAGTCGCCGGAGAAATATTTTTTCATTTTTAAATTCGTTTGAGATGTTTAAGCGGGGTTTTGAATCAAGAATCTCGTCAATATACATACGAGTACATAATTGGCCATTACAACCCTTCAGTCAGGATTACGGCGTAGCTTCTCACTCAGTGGTGGGACCTACAGTTTAAAGTCTACACCGGACGACAGATTTTTTATTTACTCTCAGAGTTTTTGCCAGAAATCTGCTGAGAGGAAGTCGCCGAAGAAATATTTTTTCATATTTCGTTTTGATGTCTGACCTGGAGTTTGTACCATGGCCTTACTTCTAATAAGCCAACACACTACCTACTAGACTACGGCGACTTCAATACTAACCTACTACACAAGAGATAAATTTATAGATCATCCGTAACTTTTATTTACAAAATATTAGAATATTAAGCCTCCAAAAGATAAACAATGATATGGAAAGCATTCTATCGATCAATGCATTCTGCACAAGTACTGGATTCGGTGCAGTTATACGTGTGACATTCACAAGCATCTGCACTGAATGCCCAGATACCTGTTATTATGCTCCGTTTGTCCTTATCCAGACATAAAAAGCTTTTGGTCTTCTTCCTATTGTGATGCTACAACACATCAGTCCACTCCTGTATTTGATGCTTCGAAAGGTATTGGTTTCTTTAAGTTTAAATCATGTGAATATCTAGGTATTCTGGCTAGATTATTGGTCTCTTCATTCCAGAGGTTTCTTTGTGGTTAGGTTCTCACAAAATATTGGGTTGTTCGGAAAGTAATTTCGTTTTTTCCCCACAGAGGATTTAATTGTATTTTTTTACACCAAATTTCACTCTTAAGCCGTATAATTTTTATATGCTTTGAGAGCTCATATAGCAAGGCTTGTGTGTGAAAAATTCGAACTAATTCTACGCAGTAGTTTTGGTTGGTGCCTTTTTTAATATGGTGACCGATAAGAAACATTTTCGATATATATCATACTGTGTTAATATAGAAAGGGTAAAAATGCGGTTCAAGCCAGAAAGAAATTGGCCAATGTGTATGGACAAGCTGCGTTGACAGTACGGCGGTGCCAGAACTGGTTCGTTAAATTTTAATCTGACAATTTTGATGTCGAAAATGCACCACGTTCGGGAAGGCCGGTTGAAGCTGATAAAGCCGCAAAAAAGGCATTAGTTGATGCGAACCGGCGAATAACATCACGTGAGATCGAATTGAGATTAAATTTAACAAATACAACACTTTATAACCATTTAATTGATATTATACGGAAACTGTCTTTCTTTTCCACAAAAAAAAAAAAATAAACGAAATTGCTTTCCGAACAACCCAATATATACCGTATCATACCCGCAGAAATTTTTATTCGCTTACAGTTCAAAACAATCCTAGACCTTGTGATCCTAAACGCGACTGCTCTATTTGTATGTGACCTCATATACATATCTCCGCGTGGCAAGTTTATTATGGTTTCTTAGATGTTAACATAGCCTGGTGTCTTATTTCATAATTTCTGATACTTATACGCATTCATACTTATTTTAATGTCATACTCATACTACTCATATTCAAAGTTTGAAGTACTTATCATACTCATACTTAACAATACGCATGATGTTGTTGATTTCGACTCTCCTTTAAGTGTGAATTAGCCACACGTAACGTAACGTACCGTATAAAACGTTCTCTTTTTAGCATATGGAGAACAATGTAAACGATTACCGAAACGTTCTCTCTCGTTAGCAAAACGGAACGATCTGTATAAAACAGAATTCTCCCACGTTTTTACGTGACATTTGAACATAAGAGAGAAAACATGAGAGAGAGTGCAGTGTTGCCACGAAAAAAAATATTGTAACCAACATTTGTGAAAAAATCACCAAATAAGGAAAAATATGATCAAAATTAAATTTGCAGTTTTTTTATTTTATTTTTTTTTCAAATTTAAATTATAATTGAGAAAAAGAAACAGAAAATAAGAAAACGAAATTATAGTCTCATAATTAATTAATTTTAACAAACAAACCAAAGCTATTTTTATAAGACAAATAATAACCAAATCCGGAATAATCTACACATTGAACAAAAAACGGCAACACTGATGATGAGTCTGTATATCAATTTATATGCATTGTGTTGTGTTCGTTTGCGTGTTGCTTTGTGTTCTGCTTCGTTTTTATTTACATTCTTCGTTGACATATGTCCCGTTTTAAACGTTTCTATAACTACACAAACGTTTTTAAGGCTACGTACGTTACGATTTTACGTTTCTAACGCTTGGGTAACCAAGCCATTACTCAACATTTACACGATTCACAAAATAAGTATGATTCGCGTACGAACACTACAATACTCACTAAAAGGTTGTGTGTTTGCTTTTCTTGCTGTCTTTGTCTTTTTCTTTCTTCTTTTTTTGTAAATCAACAACAACTATGACTTTTGATGAATGATTCGAATCATTTATCAGTATTATAAGTATTTTTCTAAATTTATGAATCTGAATGTTATGAGTTTGATGTCAACGCTGTATTCATATTCATTGCAACCTGTACTTATAAATCAATGTTGTAGTGAGTGCGAATGAATCAGAGTAGTTGAATTTCTATACTGTTGACTTAGTCATACTAGAAATTTCATGAGTACTTATGAGTAGCGAAAAAACGATTCATTGCTGATCTCTGATACATACATACATAATTGATCATTACAACCCTTCCGTAAGGGTTACGATCAATCTTCTCACACCGGCTATGTTGTGAAAAGTCGTTTCCGAACGACAGATTTTTTGAGAAACTTTTCATGGCAATTTTTTATTTAGTCTCAGAGTTTTTCCCACAAATCTGCTGATAGGAAGTCGCCGCAGAAATATTTTTCATATTTCGATTTGATCGAGATCTCTGACCTGGGTTTTGAACCGTGGCCTGCCAACTAAACTACCGCGACTTTAAACGCTCAGTAAAATTCTCTTTCCACATTTAGAGCCGTCTGTCTAGAAACTATTCCTCGTTAGAAGCTGTAGCGGGGTATGTTCGCTTTAACCAAGGTTTTCGGTCTTGTATCAGAGTAATGCCATTGGTTGTAATCGATGTGTTTGGTACCTCAAACAAAAGTGAACCGAAAAATTTGCTCATGGTGTCACCAGAAAACACTAAATAAAACTTGTATATTCAATTCCAAATGGGTTAAATGGAGTGTTTGACCTTAAGGGATATTCTACTAAATACAAAGGAATAACATTTTCATATATTAGGCCTTTGAATTTTATATTTACTTAGGGTTCTCCCTGGGGGTACCTATGGAGTCATCTGAAACTTTTCCTTTTTTTGCTCTTGTTTTATGAAAAATATTAAAAAATTCTTTATTTTATAATAAAACAGAAATAAATTAATAAAATAAATAAATATATAAACTTTAAAATTTTTTATCCAAACTTTTGGCTAAAATTCATGAAATTGCTAAAATATATTGCCGTACTAAGACTTTTGCTGTCCACTGTATATCGGTTCAGGTATTCAATTTAGGTAACGAGTGACTAAATTAAAAAAAAAAAAATTAAAAAATTCTTTGCCTAGAGAATATACCAATTTCCGGACTTGCCTCTTTTTTTGTTTGTGTTCTTTAACTGTACGTATACCAGTTGAAGATTTAAGGTTGATAGAAAACTGAGGCATCTAAACTAATGACTTAAAATACGTAACGAAATAGTTAAACGGATGCAGATTTCACTAGGCTTCTATCGGCTAAATTTGTGGATTGTGTGGTGAGCCTACAGCGTAGCTGCGTGCCATGCTGTTGTTTTGATCTGACGCCGCACTATGTGGCATTTTGCCTAAAAACCTGGCCAAAATTAAAAGAAGTGTTTTATGAGTTATTGGCTGGAATTTTTTGATAGTGTTAGTGATAATTAGGCCCAAGGATGAACTCAACTGATTTTGGTTCCAATCGGTCCGTGATTTCGCCTAGCCCCCATACAAACTCCCCTCGAAATTGCACTTATTTACACATAATTATGGTAATTATCAGTTCTGTGTACTAAGAAATCATGGTGTAAATTTTGGTGAAAATCGGATCACATTTGACCCTGGTCCTCATATAAAGTTCTCTTTAGAAATTCACGTTTTCGCTTATAAATGACTTAAAAACATCGGTATCGTGATGAAATTCGGTATGAATGTGTTTTTTGTAAATCTAAGTCATATTACCAAATTTTGTTATGTCGGTCCATAATTGCTCCTAGGTCCAAAATAAGGCCCCTTAAGAAAATATGTTTAGCAGTAATAATTGGCTTAAAAATTTCATTACCTCGATGAAATTCGACATGAATCATTTTACCTGATTTTATTATGATCGGATCATAAGTGCCCCTAGGTACCATAAACGGTCCATTAAGAAAATCAAACATACAACTCATATTGTTATAATAGTCGATATACATACATATGTAATTAAGTTTTTAAAGTTCTATGATAATTAATATTTCTTCATAATATTTATTTTACATTATTTAATACTTAACTTAGAAAAATACTTAAAAAGTGAAACTAACTACAATCGTTTAAATCGTTATCATTTTCATCATCAATGTCATGGTATCTGATGAAAATGCTTTTTTATTCCTTCACGATTTTTGTGTACTGCAGCTTATAAAAGGGGCACTGCTTAAAATACTCGATTGGTAGCGCTTCTATTGAATTTCCTCGCATAATTCGTACGTCTTATGGCTTTATTGCCTATGGCTTTATTACACTGCGTCTAATTTTTTAATTTTTCAAAAAAAAGTACAATTTTCAAAAAATCGCCAAAAATAATTGCGCAAATTTGCGCAAACTTTTTTTTTTGTTCCTGAATGTAGAGAGTTCATATTTTCTTGTGGTATATAACATTAAACTACTAAAAACTACCTTCACCTTTAAAATCCTTATTATTTTTTTTGGGTAGGGTAAAAAAATGTGAAATTTTTATTATTTTTAAATTTTGAACGAATAATTTTAACATTAATATATGAGATATATGTATATAAAAAAAAACTGAAAGTAACAGTTGCTCCTACCTTTCAAATAAAAAAATCAATATAAAACCTCTATTCGTTTAGCCACAAAAAAATATCATGTAAGAATATTAAAATTTCAAAAAAACACCAAAAACGCAATTAATTTTCTTCACTTTCCTGACTTTGACATCGTCTCAAATCTACAAATCTCAACCTAATGTCGTGAAAATTCACTATATAATGCAAAATTTTGTTGTCTATCGAACTGCATTCTCAGTTTCTTAAATTTCTTTAAATTCATTTTTGCCTTTTTGGCCAGCTTTTCAGGGTAAATGCCACATAGTGCGCCGACAAGAATATGAAATATGGTACGGTGAACTGTACTGATTTATTAAATCCGCTGTGTTGGTGGGTTTATGAAAACAATAATTTTTGATTAATCCTTAATGGGTTAATTATGTGGAAAAGTTTGTATGAAAACCATAAAAAGACAAATAAATACGGCGAAGAGGCTGTGGAAGAGTGAATTAAAAGAAAGTTTTATTACAACAAAAATGTTTTGCTTTCCCTTCGAATTCAACGAATACTTGTGCGTTGTTGTCTTAATTAAAGGAATATAGTTCCTCTGTAATTTTCTAAAACTTCATATGGATTCTACAAACTTGGTACAATGCCATGCTATGCCATACTATGAATAGATTTTATATTTTTGTTGTTGTTGTTGTTGTTGTTGTTGTTGTTGTAACATTAGTTGTAACTAATTGAAAACAAGTTATTAAAATTCTTGTCACCTCTTGAAAAAAGCAAAAAAAAGAAAAATTACAGAACAAAACAATACCAACAACAACAAGAACAACAAGAACAACAACTAAAAACAAATAACAACGAAAACAATGTTAAAACAACAAATTTACATGCAAAAATAATTGAACATATTGTTGTACTTGCAACGACAACAACAACAACAACAATTTTCCATTCCTTTCCTATTGCCAGAACAGAAAACTCTCCCAATTGTCCATAAAACACACATACAGGCACATGTGAAAGTGTGTTGTTTGTTGCATGTGTTGCATGTAGTTAAGCTACAAGTATTGAGCCAAAAAGGAAAAACAAAACTTAACCAAATTAGAGGTTGTATGATGATGTTGTTGTTCAAGCCTAGACAAAATAAAAATGAACGTGAAGGGGAAAACGCTTGCCTGGATTCAGAGGGACTTGCAGCACCAAAATAAAATCAATAACACGAGCTAATCTTACAACGTTAAAGCTTACAACACTAAAGTCGAGTTTAATGTAGACTTAAGGAAATTTTTTGGTTTTTTTTTTTGGGATTTCAGTTGCACAAAGATATGGGTTGGGGCAGTTGCCAGCTCTAGTGAAAGGTCTTTCTTTAAGCGCTTCCTAATTTTAAATTTAAAAAAATGTGTTTGTGCGATACCATCAACATTTTTTATTCGCTTAAAATACCTTTTGACGGCATTATGTGCGCCATGGTTTCCCTGGGTGGTGTGAATCAGAGATCAGCAATGAATCGTTTTTTCGCTACTCATAAGTACTCATGATATTTTGAGTTTGAGTGAGTCAACAATATTGAAATTTAACTATGTACTCCGATTCATTCGTACTCCCTACAACATTGATTTATAAGTACAGGTTGCAATGAGTATGAGTAAAACATTGACATCGAACTCATACCATTCGAAATATGTTTGATTCATAAGCCTAGTCATTTAGATTCATAAATTTGGAAAAATACTTATAATACTCATACATAATTCGAGTGATTCAATTCATTCATTAAAATTTAGGCTTAGTTGTTGTTGCATTTACAAAAAAAGAAGAAAGACAAAGGCAAAGACAGCAAGCACAGGAAACACACAACTTTCTAGTGAGCATTGCAGTGTTCATACGCGAATCATAATTATTTTGTGATTCTTGTAAATGTTGAGCCATGGAGAGTCTTGATAAGACGTTAGGTGTGTATCTATGTGGGGTCCTAAAATTATACATAGTCATTAGGACATAGAGATTGGGAGGGTTTTGAGACTAGCCTATCAACAACATCTGATAGTGCTTCTAATCTGGGTATAATTGATAAAATGTCTTTGTTTTTTTTTCGTGACTATAAACGGGCTTCTATAGAAAACTTATAGTCATTCTGGTCCACTCTATTCCTCAATTTTTTAGATCTTTGTTTTTTTTTTAAATAGGGAGTCTATAACAAAATAACTCTGTATACAAACAGGATTTTGTTTTAAGAGAGGACCGAACCTCCCCGCCCGACTGTTAGCTAGCTCTTCAATGGCTCCCGCAGTCCTCTCTTGACAATTTCTTAAGGTACTGGTTTCATTTGATTCAGTCCTACAACATTTCATTTGTTTGTGTTCATTACAGTAAGTACTTAACATTACGATGTTACGTATTGTTAAGTATGAGTACGATGAGTACTTCAAACTTTGAATATGAGTAGTATGAGTATAATATTAAAATAAGTATGAATGCGTATAAGTATCAGAAATTATGAGTATGATTCGAATCTACTCATCTTTTTGAATACTCGTTGCTGATCTCTGGAGTACATCTATGAGGCTGACGTATAAATCAGGCTGAATTTAAACAATGCCGAAGATGAAAAAGTGAAAAGTGACAAAGCTTAATGGGGTCAAATCCCATGATCTCACATCATCTCCACGTGAGATGGCCATGCGCTTAAATCGCTCGTGTAAAATATACAATGTGGTATGAGCTGGGTGGCACGTAGCGGTTTTATTTAAAATCTCATGTCTTTGATATAAAGACTCAAGCCAAAAGAAGTTGATAATCATCGATCTGTAGTGCTTGGCGTAGTGACATTTATGGTCCGTTAAACCTTGTCCTCAAGGATATATTGACCGAAGAAACCGCCAGCCTAATATCCACACCAAACATTGACTTGTTCGTAATGCATTGGACGCCCTTTGGATGTCAGATGGATTGTTATCGTCCCAAATTCGATAATTTTGTTGATTTAAATACCAGTTCATTCAGAAATGAGCCTCATCGTAGAAGACGATTTTTCAATGACAATTAGTTTTAGAAAGCCCCTGTAGAAAGTCCCTTTTAAGTGTAATAGTCGTTACGTTGCAGATTAGTCGATGCTGAGTGTGTGTGTGTGCTGAAGCTAAAGGTGGAGGCCATATCATGTTGGAGGTTGTAAATTGACTTAACATAACTTGGCTTAAACTAAACGTTAGGACAAGGACTTTTTCTTAACATAATCGCACACACAAAACCCAAGAAACCAAACAGTATATAACCATGGCACAGGTTTACATTCAGTGGAAAATACTTACACAAGTGTTGCAAGCACTTACAATGACCACCATGACGACGGAAGGAAAGTTGGGCACAATTTACATGGAAAACAAGGGAAGTTTTCCCAAACTGCAATCAATACAGTAACTTAACAATGTAAGAAATGTAAGAGGATAAGTCCAGCAACCATTGCTGGTGTTATCTGTAATGAAACAAATTGTACTATGGGGGACAACAGTGTCTTATACTATCTCCATCACATTTTCTTTTTTTTATATTTTTCTTTCGCTTCCGAACCTAGTTACTATTGTCCTGATACTTAAAATGTTTGCTACTTGTAATCTTTTACAATTCGTAGTCTAGTAGGTAGAGTGTTGGCTTATTAGACGTGAGGCTGAGGTTCGAACCTCTGGATTTCTAGAAAAAACGGACTCGGAATCGACTTTCAACTGTAGGTCCCACCACTCATGTCTGCAATTAACACACACAACATAAGTGGAAACTAGGTTGTAATCCTGACTGAAGGGTTGTATTGACCAATTATGTATGTATGTAATCTTAGCCCTTTTACAGAATTAGGAGATATAGACCAATATGCAATCTCTGATTGATAATATAAGTGCAGTATCGAGTTCAAACATCACAAGACCAAAATTTTTTTGCTGACTCATAAGCGTTGTATTAAGGATGTATCCTGTAGCTATATTTATCGCTAATATTATGGTGAGTCAGAGGGAATATAGTCCGATGTTTGCCTAAACCAGCATATTTTTTAAGTAATGAATGAAACATTCAAGTGACTTTAAAATGGCGTTACAAATACTTTAGCTCATGTGGTCATGTGGTCTACTTCTGACCCATTAGATGTTTCTGCTATAACTTGAGGCTTCCAATGTTGTGTTGTCGACGTCAGGTGTTACCTTACTACCCTTTAGTGCTTTTGCACTTTTGGTCTTGTCAACTAAAAAATTTGGAAGAACTCATACCGTTCTCATATTAAGCTCACATCAAAGATGAGCCCACACTCGGCATATAAACTATTGCGTTTGGCCAGAAAATGCTAAATATACGATGGAGGCAGCAGTTCAGTTGACTTAACTTCGACCCATAACCATGACCCATAAAGCCTAACAGCTGTACTATGTTGATTAATTTCCGTTCGCTTGAAGATAAGGCAAGTTTTCTACAATTGGTTAAGTAATCCAAAAACTGTTCAAATAGTACAAAGATTGAAGGGCTTTTATAACATAATTGGTCATTAAAACCCTTCAGTCAGGATTATTGGGACTGTAGGCCCCAACTTCAAGTCGTCTCCGAATGACAGATTTTTGAGAAACTTTTCGTGACAATTTTTTATTTGCTCTCAGATTTTTCGCCAAATATCTGCTGAGAGGAAGTCGCCGAAGAAATATTTTTTTATATTTCGCCTTATTCGAAATGTTTGACCTTGGCGTCACGTCTTATAAGCCAACACTCTACCCCCCAGACTGCAGCGACTTTAAAATTGACTTGTAAAATGTGAATTGCGGTGCATTCTAAGCGGTGATTTTCATATTATTTCTGTTCGCTGCTTTTGCCCCTACGTTGTTAAGGAGTATGCATAGAAAAAACCTAAATTTTTGGTGCGGCTGCTTAAACGTCAGATGATACTTTGAGGCGTAACTTTTTCAATGACAGATGGGATATTGGACTCCTTTACGAAGTCTTTCTTTTATAGTTATTGCGCGATTGATTATGACCTCGTGCAACATTCGTCATTACCAGTCTCTTAATGTGTTATTAGTTTCTCTGGTATGCAGAAGCGTGAGTTCCAGATTCTCTAGGTGACTCAATATCATTGACGTAAACCCTACCTTCTGTAAGGTTGCATATTTTTCAGGTGTTGGATGTTCGTTGTATAATTTTCAGTTTGTTTATAGCAGCAGCTTTATCTGTAGTTCGATTTCATTTCAGATCGATAGCTCAGTTACTGTTCATAGGCAAGTTCATTCAGTGGCCATATGGCCCATTGAGTTTATAGCTCGGTTAATCATAATTTCTATCACATCATGCAAACGAACTCTCGCTTCTTAGTTCGAACACAATAGGCACCCATAATGGGTGGGTGGGTGTCACCGTTAGTCGTATAAACAACTTTTTCAATCTCCTTAAAATTTTAACATCCAAAAATCACATTAGTTTCCTACTCTACATTGCAAATTGTATCTTCATTGTGCTCTGCATGCTCATCTAAATTTTCAAATTTTCATTCCATTCAAAACATTTCGATTGTACGAAATTGATTGAGGCATTCTTCCCATTTATGTTTCCAGCATACAAACTGTCGTTAGACTAACTAAAACTAGCCATTTCAATACGGCCGAAAATCCAGTTCAAATGTTTTTCCATAAAATTACACACACACACACACAAGGAAAATAAATTCCAAAAACAAAATTGTAGGAAAAGTGAACAACGGGGCTTAAATTGATTTTGAATTCTTTTTTAGGCTTCAGCACTAAATCAGTTTAGCATTTTAGACCCGGAGGACATGTTACTGTTGAATTAGTAGCAGTAGAGGCATTAGCATCAGCAATGCAACAACAACAACAACAGCAGCAGCAACAATTGTAACAACAAAAGCTGAATTAAATGCAAAATATGCAAATACAACACAAAGATTCGCTTGCCTTACGAGGGTAGAGCAACAATTTTAAATAACATAGTTAATCATTACAGCCCTTCAGTCAGGATTACGATCTAGCTTCTGACACCACTTATGTTGTGTGAGTTAATTTTATCCACAAGTGCCTCGACCTACGGTTTAAAGTCGATTACGAACGACAGATTTTTTTGAGAAACTTTTTCATGGAAATTTTATTTACTCTTAGGAAACTTTTGAGAGCAAGTCCCCAAAGAAAAATTGATTCAGATTTCGTTTTGTTTAAGATGTCTGACCTGTGGTTTTACCTGTGGTTGGTCTTACGTGTAGTAAGCCAACACGTTATCTACTAGACTGCGGTGAATTCATTCGATGTACATTTCAGTTTAATAAGGGCTTGTAAGAAAACGGACTACACAGTAAGTTTGCTCAGGAAATGTCTTGGAGCCTCCATAAAAAAGGATATCCCATTAAGACCAGCAATATAAGAATATAATCAATATTAAAACCATTCCCTAGAGGAAATCAACCTGTTAAGATTGTCAGAGTGTGGGAAATCTAAACCTCCGTCTTTTCAAGACAAGAGCAGGGCTCAGATACATTAGGCGAAAGAATCTGCCTCTTTAGACCAAATGACCCCACAAAAGTCATTTGCCGGAATTCCAAATCCTTTGGAGCCCCTATGAAAAGGACAGTGGTACGAGAGAATCGTTATTGTGCGTTGGATGGCCATGTAATGTCTACCAGGGTGTCTAACAGAGTCTAGTAATAGAGTACGTACCTTCTTTTTGCCATAAGGATTAAGCTTCCCTGTAAAACGTATGGATAATAACCAATTTAGCTGAGGCAATCGAAATATCTATGCCCTGTAAAATGTCGGAGATTGCAAGCCTCGTCAGCTCATGAGCAACGCAATTTCCTACGATATCCTTATGTCCTGGACGCCATATAAAATATACCTTTAAATGATTCGAATTTTCCATGCGAAATTCGTTTAATTTTTCATGCGAAATTCGTTTAATTTTCCAGCATTCAGTCAAAGATGAGAGGAAATGAGAAGCCGGAAATCTCCGACTATAGATGTGGTGAGCAATGACAGTACGCGATAGTCACCCCACACATTTTCAGATCTATAGCTTCTGCAGAGTTATGCGATGTTTTCTGACAGGGCTATGGAATATAAAGACCGCAATAGTACGATGGATACTATTTTCTTCAAGGAATGATGACACTGCAATTGCCTCATGCACAGTTAGGACGAATACCGATCGAAGTATTTCCAATTTAAATGAGGCCATTGGGACATCAATGCGCAGTAATATTTCCTAAAAATCGAGTTCGTTAACCACTGGAGCCAGTTAATTAATAACATCATTATGGATGATATTTCTAGGTAAATTTTTCTTCGAAACTTCTGGCTTGCATGGATGTGCTTCGATGTCGGGAAGACGTCTGTAAGGAACTTGATAGTATCTCATCTGTCCGAGTATATCAGAAGAAGGAGCAGCTTTGTACAGGTTTCAGTATGATTATGGCTTACACTTGAGTAATAATCTCAGATTTAAAGCTCATGACCATTGACACTTCAGAAGTTCTTTATTCGAATTTCGAAGTCAAGTCGCCTATCGAGAAAATTATAGAGAAATATGTATGTAATCGACCCCAATGTGGTCGCAAGACCATTGTAATTAAACTGTCTGCAAATATGCTATCCGCCCAGGAGTCAATTTTAATCGCCACCCAACGAAATTTTTTATTTTAAGTCACTTTAAATTCAATTCTATTGATTTGAACGTTTAAATTTCTCACTCCGTCTACGTAAGTTAATTTTTAGTGTTTTGAAAACGTGTTCAGATTTTCTGAATGTGATTTCAATGTGAAATGAAAGAAATACACAACATATGCTGGGTATTATTGGCTGGACTCATCAGTTGCAAATGTCCCCTTGAGAGTGGCCACAACTTGTTGCACAAGTTAATTGTTCAGAAAATGAAATACAAAATCAAAGGAACTTAAAATTAAGAAAAGGAAAAAAAACTACAAAAAATGACAACAACAACAACATAAAAACAATAACAGAAAGTGACTACTTTGTTTCGTTTCTTTTTGAATTCTTCTTTTCTGTTTGCAAACTATTGCTCTTGGCAAAAAGGGTTTTCTATATTGCTGGAGAAGGTCGCATTGTTGCTGTTGTTGTTTTTGGTTTTTGTTTGTACGAGTTTGTATGAGATCTGTTAGTTTGTGGTTGTGTCCAGCTTACAAGATGTTGCAATTTTAATTGAACGAGCCCATTAATTAATTTTAACATGCCTTATTCTCTCTCTCTCTCTCTCTCACTCTCTCGCTATTCTATGCTTTTGCGAGTATATTCTGCTCTGTGATGACGTCTGTCTTCTTGAATCCTCCTGATACACGCACTTGGTATTTCGGTGTGAAGTTGTTATGTTTGTTGTTCATGCATGGTGTTGTTGCATAGTGTTATATTTCAACATCATTCCCTCCCCCTTCTTTTCACACACTATCACGAGTGTTGGATATCCTGATGTGTGTGAGAGTGTGTGTATGTTTTAGATCTTCTATCTGATGTTGTCGCTTTTTATTGTATTTGTTGTGATAATGTTTTACAGAGACGTGCCTCGTTTACTGATCACTGGTGTGATGATGAAAATGTGATGATTTTATTGTTGTTGTCTTCCATCCTTAAGGATTTTATGATAAATTTGTTATGCGTTGAATTTTGTTTTTGTTTTCCTTCTTTTTTTTTGTAGAAATTCTTAAAAAGTTTTAATTACGTGTGTAAAACGTTGTCACAGATTATCTCTACACGTTGATTTCTACCTAAAATATGTTCTCCGAAGTGAGATTTGTTTCTTTTTTTTTGTTTTTATTTATTGAAAATCAGTATGAGTATTTCGTACAGCCAGTGGTGAATTGATGAAATAATTGAACAAATTACGGGGCTGTATGACTGCAATTATTTTACATTATGTGGCTAAACGGACGAATAAATTAAATGCAGACATTGGATCATAGAAAAATTATTCACTGCTTCTTAGTAAATGTTTTTATTAAAATATTCTTTACAGCAAATCAATTATAATTCTGCGTGACTTTGCGGTTTCTATCAAGGGACCAGTCGTTCAAGAGTCTTATTAAGAGAATACACAGGCATTTGACAGAATTTGCAAGATAATGTTTAAGTGTCCTTGTCAGTTTATGAGTTAAAATGCCGATGATGTTCCATCCTTCAAAAAATCCTTCCCACTTGTTTAATCCTTAATTATACACCTACTGGTTGGCGAGCAGACGGGTGTCCTGCCAAAAGGGAAGAACACAACACGTATCAGTATTTCAGGCCAAGTAATCTTAATTCCGCCATTCTTACTAGCTTATATAGAGCTTATTTATGTAGCTCTACGCCTCTACCTGAAATACGCAGCAGTACTATTTGAAGTAGTAGTAGAGCTACAGTAGAAAGGTTCCTGGAGTGTAAGCTAATTAGCCTAGCTTCCTTTCATGGCTATGCTATGTGAGGTTGTTTTTAAAAATGTTAGAATTGATTCAACCATGAGTGATCGTGGTCTAGAAGGTAGTGTATTGGCTTATTAGACGAAAAGCCAGGGTTCGTGTCCCAGGCCAGACATCAAAATAAAATACAAAAATTATTTCTTCGGCGACTTCCTCTCAGCAGATTTCTGGCAAAAATTCTGAGAGTAAATAAAATTGTCATGGAAAGTTTCTCAAAAATCTGTCGTTCGGAGTCGACTTTAAACTGTAGGTCCCGCCACTCATGTATAAAATTAACACACACAACATAAGTGGTGTGAGAAACTAGGTCGTAATCCTGACTGAAGGGTTGTAATGACCAATTATGTGTTATGAATGTATGAGTGCTCTACATTGGGGTGCTCTACCTCTGAGTTGTATCTCTGCTAACTTGTTGTGGGATTAAATCTGTGTTGTTGTGTTAACACTAGATTTGTTTATATCGGGTGGGCCATCTATCGGTTTAAATTTGAACCATCGGTTATTTCGAATCTAGCAATACTTATGTCATTCATTTCTGTCACAAAATCCAGTATATTATCTCCACTGAACGTAATGAATCGATTTACGCTTCAGCAGCGTTAGGATTTATTGGAAATTCATTTCCAAAACAATGACAATTTGTCGGAAATTGCACAAAAATGTCGTACAAAATTTGGTCGCGGAGAAGGAACACGCAAGTTTATTTCATTCATGATTTCATTGTTGATGCGCTAAGACGTGAGCGTGCTCGTATAGTGTGTACACCCGAAAATATCGACGTTGTGGCTGCGTCATCGTTCTCAAGAATTGAACATTTCACGCACCAGATTACGTCAAATTTTGCGAAAAGATCGCCTTACAAAGTCCAATTGGTTCCATAATTGAAGCCGCATGGCCATCCGCATCGTTTTCGCTTTGCTAGATGGGCCAACGAGAAACTGCACGATGTTGTTAGACAAAAAAAAACATCTTTTCCATCTTTTTGGGTACGTAAATAAGCAAGTCCTCATATTGGGGGCTCAGATAATCCATACGTGTTCTTATAGGAGCCAATCTACCCATTACGAATGACCGTTTCTTGCGGCTTGTGGAGTGGAGGCATCATTGGCCCATATTGAGGACGGCGAAGCTATTACGGTCAATGGAGGCACCTATCGCAACATTATAACCGTTTTTTTGTATCTGCTCTTCATGGTATTAATGTGAACGATATTTAGTTTCAACAGGATGGTGCAATTTGTCACACATCTCATGCTACAACCGATTTATTGCGTCAAACGTTTGATGGCCATTTAATAAGGCGAAATTGTGACACCTTTGTACTACTTTCTGTGGGGCGCCGTTAATGAAAAGTCTTACGCCGACAAGCCAGAGATAATTGAGCATTTGAAGGCAAACATTCGTGATGCCGTTGCCGAGATACGCTCCCATACACTCGAAAAAGTGCCCGAAAACTGATCCGACCGAATGAGGTACTGTAAGGCTAGACGCGACAGCCGGAACAATTGTACTTCACAACAAAAAAATTAATTGGGCCAACTTTCAAACCGTGTTTATTTTACTGCATTTTGAAATTTTAACTTCTAATTGCCCACCCTTGAGTACATTAATAAAATCCCTAGACTAACATGGAGAATAACATCAACAACTTTTATCATAGCAATGAAAAGTTGAATACAACATTTACAATAAACTCTTAACAGGCAACATCAAATGGCTGCCCTATCATGCTAATACCAGCTACAGTAGATTATCAATCACCTACTTAGGTGGTTAACAGAACTGAAATCAACTACTATTAGTTTCAAGGGAACTTAATAATTTGTCGCTAGTCATGAACCAAGTTGAATAGCACTCGAAGTAGGCGAATTAAACTAGCATAAATTACGGATGATTTTCACACGAGGCAAAGAACTTGGAAATGGAAACGTAATTGTAAAGTGGAGAGAATTCTATTATTAGAAGATTTACGGGTTTATATGTCTACTACATTGGATGAAAGTTAAGTTTTTTCTGAATAAATTCACTTCCTTTTCTTTATTCATGGCCAACACGCAGTGGATGACTGTTTTTCATGCAGAGTTGCGTAGGAAAATAAGTCGTGGAAGGGAGGAATGAGGAGATAGGGACTATGAATATTAGATTCATGTTATAAGTGACAAAGAAAATGTGCTACACATGGTATATTTATATTCCGTAAAGAAACGGTTTTTAAAAACAACCCCAATATTTCTTTCGAATATATTTCGCTGAAGAATTGTTAAAATAGTCGCCGTAGCTTAGTAGGTAGTATGTTGGCTTATTAGGCGCAAAGCCAGGGTTCGAGCCCCAGGCCAGACATCAAAACAAAATACAAAAAGTATTTCTTCGGCGACTTCCTCTCATTAGATTTCTGGCAAAAACTCTGAGAGTAAATGGAATTTTCATGAAAAGTTTCTCAAAAATCTGTCGTTCGGAGCCGACTTTAAACACTGACTGAAGGGTTGTAATAACCAATTATGTTACGTATTGTTAAAAACGAAAAACTACGAAGGTACTCTAATGAATAACATGAACAACTTTCATCATAGAAATATCAGGCAGTATGTATCAATAGTGTTGAATGCCCTACTGTATCTTTGCACGCTATGGAGATGTCTCAAAATAGACTTCGAGTCGATCGTATAGGCACGATCTCATTCGAAAATTTAGTATTTTCAACAAAAAACCAATTTGTGCATTATTAAAGTACAGATTTTCACTGTTTCATAATGGCTAGGGTATAGGAAATCAAATTCAATATGCCTTTATGGACAGAAAGTTGTTCTTGATTTAATTCAATTCAATTCAATTAGAAATGATTTGATTTCTGATTTCTTTTTTAAATGAGATCAAAAGTTTCTTTAATCCAAAGCTTTATATATTTTTCCATATACATACGTTGTTAAATATTCATTTCCAGAAATATGCATGAATTTATGTCGCCTTTAATTGAAATTCACCTGATGCCAGATGGAAAAAAAATTTTTTTTTTCGTTATTTTTTTTCAACAAAGTTATGGCCATTAAACAAAAAAACAAAAAAAATTAAAGGAAACTCCTCTAATATTGCATTACCTTGGCTGGTTGTCATATGCTCATTAGGCCTATAAATGTGACTGATATATGGCTGGATCGTGTATTCAATTTTGGAACAAAAAAACAGATTATTTCGCTTTTAATAGCTGGAACGAATTTTGCCGCCAATGGGCGTTAAAAAATATCTTTTTCAAGTTGACTGCATGAAAAATACAACAAAAAAAAAAATAAAAAAAATTAAAATTAAATTTAAAAAAAAACCGTTAAAAAACATGAATTGATTTATTGACAATAAATTGAAGAAAAGTTTTTTTCAAGTAAATGCCAGCAAATGAGAAGGGATAGAGACCAGCTAAACTGTGACTGCCATTTGAGTTGTCAGTAGCATCACACTGTGACGTGTTACGCCTTTTGTTTTCTATTTCAACATCTAATTAAAGAGGAGTTGAGAGAACAAAACTAAAAGAAAAAACTAAAAGAAATGTTTATAATTAATTCATCTATTGTTTTGGGGTTTTCTTTCTAAGATTTCTTACACAAAATATGACAGTGAGCGTAAGAAATTTATTCTTTATTTTCATTGTGTTTTTGGCAATAGAAAACGAAAAAGGCTAAAAGCAGTCAAATTTGTATAGAAAGAATGACTTTTTAAATATTTTTCTGAAAATATTTTATTATTGTTTTTTGTTTTTCTTTTCAATATAAAATACAAACGAATCAGCATGATGTTAATAAGGTTTTGAAAGTTTCCCATTTTATGAGTTTGATTTCTTCGTATATTTGCTTCACAGTGTACCGGCACTTATTTGTAAGAAATTTTTTTGAATTGATTTCTTCTGAAGTCTAGGTTTGAGCATCTGTTACCAGATTTGTTTCTATACCCTACACTAAAATTAAGCTTACACTTCTTGCCTCAGAGTTCTTTTCAAGTAAATATTTGCAGGGTGCCCTGGTAGTCTAGTGCGTAGTGTGCTAGACTATTAGCGTGAGGGTCGTGGATTCGGTTCCCACCAGAGACTCTGGCCTGTGGCACTATACCGAGCATATGGTCAAAGATACTCAGCTCGTATATTATTAAAATATAATTTGTAATTATATTGTAATTAATAAATAAATATTTGCACATTTACATACACATCGTAGGTTAGTTGGAGTGGTAGTTTTGATACCAAAAGCTCACGTACTGATCAAATTCCCGTACTCATAGGATAAATTGGTTAGCGGGGTATCTGCACTCTAAAAGCACGACTCCCCTAAACTGGCGACCAGCCTGAAAGTTTTATGAACAAAGCTATTGCCTTGAGATCAATGGATGATAATTCCGTTAAGCTGGCAAGGAATGGAGAGCCAAAATAACCTAAACCTGATCCTTGTGAGAAATGGGAAAGGAAAGTGGATAACAGTTTCCTCCTCTTCAGCAGACCCACAACCTCGGCAGTAGTCGTTCGAAGGGAGATAAAATCTTTTCGCATGTCTTCCCATAACGCAGTGACCTGTGAGCATGGCCATTGTGATCGAGATAATCTTACGATCGAGTTTGAGCAGTTGGGCCAAGTGAGTCACGCAATTGAGCAAGATTGCTCATTTGTCCATGATATCTGGGAGTACCGAAAGAATTATTGCCTAATGGCTTGTGATATGAAAGGTTAACCACCCAAAACTACCCAAAACAATTTGTGAAAAAACATAAAACTGATCAACAAACTGACCTATTTTAGGTACAAACAGTTTTATTACTTTTTGTATCCAATAAAGTCTCAATCATAAATCAATTTCGGCAATTGATCTGGGATTTGATACCTCTCCAAATATTTATTTTTTCGTATTGTTGATGCCTTTTAATTTTTTCTGTTACCGGAGGCGTTAGGCAAAAGAAAATCGAATGTTTCATTAGTGCTTGCTCCCTCTAACAAAGTATGTGGCAGATATCAACGAAATTTTCATTCGTTTGACAGAAGTGGCCTTAGTCTAGTAGGTAGTGTTGGCTTCAAAGCCCAGGTCAGATATCAAAACGAAAATATAAAAAAATATTTCTTCAGCGACTTCTGGCAAAAACTCTGAGAGCAAATAAAATTGCCATGAAAAGTTTTTTAAAAATATGTTGTTCGGAGTCGACCTTAAACTGTAGGTCCCGTTACACTTCTATAAAATTAACGCACAACAGAAGTGGTCTGAGAAGCTAGGTTGTAAACCTGACTGAAGGGTTGTAATGATCAATTGTGTATGTATGTATGTAAATGTCTACCACGGCTTCTTTGAGTGGAGCACATCTAAAATATAAAATTTTCCATAGCTCTGAAGCATAAATCAGTTTGTATTTGTGCAATGGCATAGGTCGCATATTCCAGCGACTTCAGAAAATCCCTCTTGAATAAGACTATCGGTGATAAATCGCACAATCTCGCTGGTCAGTTCACACCTGATCATATCAAATTGTACAAAATATCTAATGTGTCACAAGCTGTGGTCCTGTAGAAACCGTTGGTATCCAGATCGTCTAATTGAGGCGAAAAGAAGGTGGTAATCATCGAGCCATAGTGCTCGCCGTTGATAGTAATGGCCTAGGCCATATTGTTCTCAAATAAATATTTAACAATGACTCTGTCTGTCCAAAATCCACAACAAACATTTTTTGGGAATACATTTGACGCTCTTGGATCTTATGTGGATTGGTATTGTACCAACATCGACAAATTTTCTTTATTCTTTCATGTAGAAATGAAGATGATTTTTCGATGAATACCTTGCCCGAATACAAGGCCCATTTTGATGAAACAATTTCATTATTTGTTCAATGCAATATATGGACTTGGTAATTTGGTAAAACAGTCTAAAGAAATGACAATTAATTTAACAGATGTAGCTTTAATAAGATGACGGTAATCTATGTTCAGATATGCACTTTTATTGAGTCAATATTCGGTTAATTGAGTACAATATTTTAAGTGTTCAGGCATAATAACATACGCAGTTCAGCTGCTTATGCAATATTCATTTGACAGCTGGTAAACAAAATATCTGGGTTTTTTGTTCTTTTTTTGTTGTTGTTGACATTTGTGTTATCAAATACCAACAGAAAGTGTTCGGTTAATTGTAATATGTTCACTAAACACACTTATGACAGTGCTGCATTTTAAGTTTTACTCAATATTATAACAATTTGCGTATTTATTGCGCAATTATTAATTTAAACTTTATATGAAATATTGAGCTCAATAATGGCATTTATTGCGATTTACACAATAAAGGTGCGTATCTGAAAAACGTGTTATTGCGATTTACGCAATAAAGGTGCATATCTGAACACCATATTATCAATCGTAAAATTTTGGAAGCCTCTGTTAGAGACAACATGAATATACTCGTATGGCTTTAGGTCTGACAATCTTAATAAAATTCTTCTTTTGCAAGCTGTCACTTCGGTTGCACTAGCTTCTCAATGTTTTCCAGAAGTAGGCATTTTTTGCGTCCAGGAAATTTAAAGTTCCTAATTGGTAGCCTTCTTTGAGAAATCATCTTGAGGTTGCTTAAAAACTTGCACACGGAAATGCATTGCTGTTTCGTCGGTTCGTTACATGAGGTCTGTGTTCAGACAGAGTATTTATAATAAAAGAAATCATAATTTTCGCTATAATTTCAAGTCTCACAACCGTATGGAAGAGTAGAGCAGTTATTTGAGGAGAAAAGCCGGATATTATTTTCAAGATGCACATGGGGATCATATCTACACTTTCACTGTATATCCGCTCAGTAGCCGCCGACAATGGAATGATGGTCGTTGGACTGCATTGGTAATAATACGAAGAACATCCGACTTGGCTTTCTGTTGTATTTAATCCAATTTAGCAAACATAACGGTAAAGTTACGAGTAAATACACAAATGTCTTCATAACGAATTGACCTTAACGTAACAACATAGGTTGATGTAGTTTGATTTTAAAGTCGAATTTGATCAACAATTTCTCTCAAATTTGTTTCTATTGCCGCATTGAAAGAGAAAAAGATTTTTATTAATATTATTGACCATTATCATCTTAATTTATTTTAATTTTAGTTGTTTTGATAGCAGCGTTAAAATCGTTTAATACAAAACATTCATTATATAATCCCCCCCCCCCTTTCCATTCCAGTTTCAATTTTTCTCTCCTTAATTAGTTGTCATTCGCATAATGCTGGAGTTTATTGTCATTTCATTCAATTTTCTCTTAATGATGGCTCGTTATTGATTTTAAATTGGGCGGAATCTTTATATGATTTCGGTAACAATTCATTGGTAATCATTTGGCACAGCAAGAGTTCGACCATAGGTACGAGGTGCCCATCATGTTTACATTTAAGATCTTAGTTACATATTAGTCGTGTACGAAAATTCCTATACTGTGCTTGCGTTTCTTGAAACAGGGAGTACTTTCAATTATGTTTAGGATTACAGATGTTTTTATGGCACGAGACTTTAAAAATATAGATCTTATCGCCGTGGTCTAATAGGTAGTGTATTGGCTTATTGGACGTGAACCTCGGTTCAAATACCAGGTCAGGAATCTCCAACTAAATGAAATATGAAAAAATATTTCTTCGGCGACTTCTCCTCAGCAGATTTCTGCCAAAAAAATCTGTCATTCGGAGTCGACTTTAAACTGTAGGTCCCGCCACTCATGTATAAAAACTAACACATGCAGCATAAGTGGTGTCAGAAACTAGGTCGTAATTCTGACTAAAGGGTTGTAATGACCAATTATGTATGTATGTATGATCTTGTCTTGGCGGATCAAAATCACCCGGTAAGTTCGAATGTGTAATCTTTTCCCATCAGATTAGATCAGAGAAGGCAAAAAAATTGCAATCATCATTTTCGTATTTTAAAAATATGTAGGCTTCACTAATGGCAGGCCCGGGAAGTATGCCTTAGATTGTTCAAGTATATCGCGTAGCTCTGCATAAGATAGCAAAGCATTCAATTGTTATCATATCTCTGTTCCTGGAACATTCTAGGTATCAATATACCATATATAATGTACTTGCAACAACTAAATTGAATAAATTTGAATACGTGACAAATTTGCTGTGTGGCAAACAGATTATGTTACACTGACTTCAGTCGTTCGCAAAGGAAAGATTAAGAAAAATTAATTCACTTCTGTATACGTCATATATGGATATGCGAAGGAATCGATTTGCGTTAAATATATTCTAGGAATCAATGTGCGCTCAAAACGGTGCTTTGACCCCTAAGGATACAGACGAGATTTATACAAAACCCATAACTTCATAAAATTGTCAGAGTGACCAAGTCTTTTGAGTGAATGAGTCTTTTGGTAAAAACTCTGAGAGTAAAATAAAATTGCCATGAAATGTTTTTCAAAAGTCTGTTGTTCGGAGTCAACATTAAACAGTAGGTCCCACCTCTTATATATAAAATTAACACATACACAACATGGATTGTGTGAGAAGCCAGGTTGTAATCCTGACTAAATGGTTGTAATGACCAATTACGTAAATAAATAATTTCCGTATTTCATACAGTGTGTTAAATAGTGATATTCCTCAAGATGGGTTTTTCTCCAATTCTAGAACTCACACTGGTACTTTAGTGTGGAAGTGTATACAGTTGGACCTTGATTTGGGGATAAGTTACAATGTGTAATTTTCGCTAACTAGCACGATCTCTATCTCTCTAATTAGTGCACTGTACTTCAGACCAGGTAAAGTCCTTAAATCACGTTACGGAACTGATTCTGAGCAAGGGATCTTCAACTATTAAGAATTTTATCTAATCTGATTAGCTAGAAGTTTAAGAGCCATTATTACGACTTGCTGTTAAATAAAGGGAGGATATTAACGGTCAGATAAATTGTTTTTCATTATTATAAGTGGACGAAAAGGTAGAAGTGAGTGTTAAGCTAAAGGGAATATCATCATACCGGTAACTTTTAAAGTTAAGTTTATTTTCGAAGCTTGCCATATTATATATTTATTATTTTCAATATGGCAACTTCAAATATAAACAAATGCAACAAAAAACGAGGCACGTCGTTGCCAATGCGTTTAAAAAAATGTATAATTGAGCAGTGTTATCGACATTGCTCCGGCACTGGCATATTTTTGAAAAAGTTTACTTTATTTTATCATTAGGTTTTAATAACGAAAATAAGTTAAAGGTGACTTTAAAGTTCACTTTAGCTAAAGTTACCTTTATCTAAACCCAACTTTAACGGTAAGTTGTAATAATGGCGCTAAGTCTAAAATTATTATCATTTGTGGCAGTTTCTTTATTATCAATCTTGTATTATCTCAGCAGATAAATTTATTGAATTAATATATGAAATACGTATATCGCTTACGTTAATTATCTAAATCCGGGCATGAGTCTAGCTTCACTACTGAAGCCTCCTGGCCTAAATTAAATAGGTAGCTTTGCCATTAACTATTTAACCGTGCTTGTAAGGACTTTTCTGTCACTGCAATCTTTATTCCCACAGGCCATTACGAATGTAAAGCTACAGGAGTAAGAAAATGTCGTCCACTTTATTTGCCGGTATGAAAGCTAACCTTTTTTGGCACCCACTTCATCGATATTCTAGCGAAGCTATCGGTACTTCATTAAACTTTCTGCATAGTTTTCAGTTTTAGATTTAATTATGATCCTGATTGCCGATATCTAATAATAAGGATTTAGCAATTAACTCCGGAGCAAAGCTCTAAATGGTATCGCTATGTGTGCTCACCTGATCCAAAAGGTTTGTGCCTTTAAAGAATTTTTTAATGTGCTGATATGAGACATACCAATATGAGATAATGATGAGAAAATAAGTAAAATTAAAAAAAAATTAAATTCTTTTTGGTTTTATATTTTAAATTATAATTATTATAAAAATAAGGGCACTCCATTTAGGTTAGTTTACCTCGAGATTTATCTGTAGAAATGTGACCTGACCAACCGAATCGTTGAAAATTGCCTCCTTAACTATTCTTTACCCTCGAGTGTGCAAGTAAACCCTATGCTTTTGGGAAATACTTCGCACCGAGAACGAGTAATAAAAGTGGAAATAATAATTCAGTTCCTAGATATTCAGATGTACAGATACAGGTGGGCCAAAGACATGTATTAAGACAGTTCGAACCACATTGGGAAAGTCGTGAGTTGCCTCCAAGTGTGAGTTTACGACATCGAAACATGCGTTCAATTCAACTTGAACAGGTACATAGAGGGCGGGACATAGCAATACTATCTGACAGTGAGATTGTCACCCTAGCACTCAGCTCCTTTGAGTGGATTAGGTTAGAGTGGAAAGCTAAATAAGCCAAGGTGTACTGGAGCTCTACCCTTATAAGAATTCGAGCCAGTTAGCAGACAAATGAGCTTGCGAGAAGGGCGTTCAGTCCAGTCTAGTTCAGTCGTAGAAAGATGAGTTTTAGAATATATAATCGGCGAAAGGAATAGTGAAGAGATGTGGACCCCTCTCAATTGAAAGAGGATTGAAATAATCAAAATTTTTGTTGTGTAACTGCAATGAGAAGTAATTTGTGTAAGTAAGCGTAATTTTACCAGGCTTATTATATTCAAAGATTACTTGTCTTAGAGTAGTAATGTCCAATATTTAAACTCCGTGCTGAGGTAATCGAATAATCATACATAACATACATACATACATAATTGGTCATTAGAACCCTTTAGTCAGGAATACGACCTAGTTTCCCACACCACTTACATATGTTGTATGCATAAATTTTAAAGTCGATTCCGAACGACAGATTTTTGAGAAACTTTCCATGGCAATTTTATTTACTCTCAGAGTTTTTGTCAGAAATCTGCTGATAGGAAGTCGCCGAAGAAATATTTTTTTAAATTTCGTTTTGATGTCTGACCTGGGGTTTAAACCGTGGCCTCACGTCTAATAATCAAACACACTACCTACTAGACCACGGCGACTTCAAAAGAATAATCTGAACATATAATTCAAAGGAAATACCTGGCTTTCTTTCAAGTATGAGACAGGAAGTTGTCCTTACTGTCTAATGGTATCCTGAAGTTTGCCAGGGCAATAGCATTGCTACATAGTATGCGAACAAATGTACATACATAACATACATAATTGGTCATTACAACCCTTCAGTTTGGATTACGACCTAGTTTCTTACACCACCTGTGTTGTGTGTATTATTTTATACAAGTGTAGCGGGACCTACAGTTGAAAGTCAACTCGGAACGAGAGTTTTTTTTTGAGATACTTTTCATGGAAATTTTATTTACTCTTAAAGTTTTTTCTAGAAATCTGATGAATAAATATTTTTCCTATTTTCATTTTGACGTCTGATAAGCCAACAAACTACCTACTAGGCTATGGACTAGACTTCAACATAGTATGAGTACTGTACAATTAATCGTCTGTTCATGGTACTCTATCGCCCCAAAAAAGCATCGATTGGTGCTTAATACTATGTTCAGATATTCACTTTTATTGAGTCAATATTCGGTCCAGGCATAACAATTCATGCAGTTCAGCTGTTTATTCACTATTCATTTGACAGCTGGTAAACAAAACAGCTGGTTGTTTCAACAACATTGTTTTTATTTTGGTCACAATCTTTTGTTTGTCGTGGTTGTATATGCTCACTAAACACAGTTATGACAGTGGTGCATTTTAAGTTTTACTCAATATTATAACAATTTTCGTATTTATTGCGCACTAATTAATTGAAACTTTATATGAAATATTGAGCTCAATAATGGTTTTTATTGTGATTTACGCAATAAAGATGCATATCTGAACGCCATATAATGTCCATCGCTAATCCTTAAACAATATATGCAAAAAACAAAAAACCTTACAATTGTTCTCAGGAAGAAATTAAACTTTTTATGTCCTTTTTTTTGTATGAATTTCAAATAATGGCTCCACAATTATCGCAATTCAATAAAATTTTGTAAATAGTAAAGTGGTTTCTTTTAACAGATACTTTGCGTATCAATTGCGTATAGAATTGTGAACATAAACTTAACTTTTTAACAAATTGATTTGATTTGATTCGAATGGATTTGATTGGATTGGATTGGAATGGAGTGGTTAGACGAAAATATATCTTAAATATCGTTTACTCTACACGCAATCGATGTGTGTTTTGTAAAATAATTTGAAAATATACGAAACACATGAGATAAGACATTAGAAATTAAGCTGAGAAAATTGATCTCTTTGCGTAGACTCGTAAAATTCAATTAATTAATACGTTTTCTGTTTTCATTGCATTTTGATTTGGTCCCAAAAGCTATTTCGAACCACTCTAATAAAATACAAAGATAAGGCGAAGATCATAAAATAAAATTTATGTTCGTGATGAAGATTTGCTTCGTAAAACGTAGCGTACTCTCTCAGTGAAAATAAAAAAAAAATTAAAAAAAATTAAAAATTTAAAACGATAAATTCAATGATTTAATTTTATAAAATGATATACCCGCAGTCTTACATACATACATATGTATGTATGTATGGTATGTAATCATATGGCAGAGGAAACAATCAATATCATATCGTCTCACTAATAAAGATAAATGAAGTGATACAAACATTTTCTACTACACACGGCATAATGGAGAAAAACTATTTTTTCCAAATCCAACATATCATACGTATGTATGTATGTACGTATGTAAGTATGTACTGTTGTTTATATTTCCCAATAAATTTCAAATTCTCAAAGAGAGCCTGCTTTTCATACATTGCGAATAATAATAAGTTTCAAATTTTAATTTCTTTAATTGAAATCAAATGATTTCCAAGTAAAATGAGGATTTTACAAAACATCTGGTTGATGGCGACTGGACAGGTCATAGGTTGCGGAAAGTGAACGCCGTTTAGTTATAAAATCTTGCTTCCAACAACACTAGGCGCAAAGAAGCAATCACTAATAGAGCGTTCTTAAATAAAAGCATCCTTCCTGACCAATTAAATTCACTGCAACGGCTATTCATCAGATGTTGTCTGCCTTCCAAGAAACTGGTCGCTATATAAGCAATCATACACTGAGTTGGACTAAAAACTTGCCGCAGGAATATCATCATCAGGATATTGTTACGTTTTTACCTTTTAAAAACATTTAAAATAAGAGCTCGTAGATTGCAAATAAAATCAAAATAAATTTGTGTTTAGTTTTAATAAAAATTCTTTATTATTTGCAAAATTCTATGTGCCACTGTTCACAACTTTATGTAAACAACAACAATTGCCCTTTTTTATTATTCCACTGTTTATACCTTTTGCATAAACAATAACAATTACTAGACAATTATTCGAGAGCTCTTTGTAACGGAGATCTTCAAACCACGATTACACTCTTCAAACACACAGCGTCTTCATACAAAACTGACTGAACATCACTAACTCAGTCGCCTGCTTTGCCTTACCTTTTATATGGCAAAGTTAACAGTCTGATGAATGTTCTTAAAGGCGAATGTTCGTGGCTTAGCCTTCTCGAAATCTCTATAAATGTAAACATCGTTGTTGCCTCACTGACGTTGACAATTGCGCAAATAAATAGCTAGCTTAACCAGACCCTAGTGTACTGTGTAAAATGACACAGTTTTAGAGATAACTTTCTTAAGTTTTTTTCGAGCTGCTTCCGAATTTGCTTAAGTATAGAACATGTTATTACTCTCTTCATAAAGTATTTTTGTTTTGTAAAAATGTGTGCCATAATCTCTGCCTGATCCCACTCATCAGTATAAGGACCCCTTTATATCTCCGGTAGCATAGGATTGTCTACTTACAAACAATCTTATTAGCGTTACAGTGTCATAGAACTCAACACTGTATAAATTGAACGCCTTATTTTAAGCGCATCAATTTGCCTTTGCTTAGCATAACTAGATGTTCTGGTTATCGACAGATGCTATTACATTCTCACTCGTAGCTAACTTTGTTGCCTCTTTTACAGTCTTTTTAACTGCTAAGACCATCGCTTTGAAAATACTTCTCCAGCCTTCTGCATTTGAGCATGAAGTGAAAAAAAACACACACACACAAGTCTATAGGCAGTGGCAGTAGTTCCGGAACATACAATTAAGTCTCGTTTGGTTTTCCATAATACGCACAGTTAGCGTGTTAATATGGGTTTAACTATGTTTTGTAGTAAATACGAAAAATCCGATCGTTGTCACCACCTTATGCCGAATTGCTTGGTCGTTTCAACACACTTCTCCACATTTTCATTCCCTTTCAGAATTTGATCAAATAAAGATCCCAAAATATTTATTTTTGGTCACAAATTGTTGAGTTTCTTCAAGAGGTTTCGGTAGTTTTCATAAAATGGCGTCTGCATTACACTTCGGAGAATAATCGAGAAACCTTCTGAAAAAATCTTGAACTTCAAATTACTCATAGTAGACAAGAATTTTCCCAACATTAAGGACATCACGTCATCTGCATAATCTACGACAAAATGCCCATAACTGCTATACATAAACACCTATCCATTCATTGTCCTCAACACGCGCCTGACATACATCTCGAAGCCGATCATTGATGTGTGTGCTAACATGGATTTTACTCTGCGCTTTTATTGGATCTTTCATTACTATTCTCAACAGAAAAAATTGGATGAAAGCTACCTCTGACTCACTATGCCATTAAAGATAGCCAGTGTTTATGTTACTATGAAAATTTTTTAATATCCGAATAAAAAAATGTTTTTCGTACTTTTATAAAGCCATCTGCAATCAGATAAAGACATTCCTAAGGCACTTTACACAGATCATAGATTGCATTCATTAATACATTTTTATCTCCCGAAGATTCCATATACAATAAAAGCTTAGCATAAATTTTTCTGCTCTTACTTACGTTCTTTTAAAGGAACATAAGACAGTTATTATGAAGTCAAAGTAGATGACTTATTAGATGAGAGCGCGTGGTTCAAGACTCAACTCAGATATCTTGAACGAAAGGAAATATGAACAAATACATTTCTCTCAACGAATTCCTCTCAGTAGTCTGCTGGAAAACAACTCTGAGGATAAATCTCTGAAATCTGTCGTTCGAATTCGACGTTAATTTGCCAGTCCCGCCAGTCTTGGATCAAATTAATACACTCAACATGGATGGTGTGAGAAACTAGATTATAATGACCAACTAAGTAAGTAATGGCTGCTAATAATTCATAATTTCTGTAGCAGGTTCAACGACAGTAGGGTCGCCACATGTTATTGCCTAGAAATAATTCTTTCTTTGAATATATATAGAGTGATTGAGGTGATGTGGAATTCTGCTGATTAAGGCCCAATTCTTTGAAGAGAAAGTGCTGTCCGACCCACCTACTATGTTCGTGGTTTACAAAGATCAGTTCTAGGTGGCAAAGGTCAGAGCACTTTCTACATTATCTAAAGGCGAAAACCATAATAAAAATTATTTCGCCAATAATGGGGCTTGCAAGTTTACTGCCATGGTTTGAAAACAGGCGCTCTAATCACTGCACCGTTTTAATTGAGATTACCAATGAATCGTTCTTTCGCCACTCATAAGCACTCATGAAATTTTGAATATAAGTTAGTCAATAATACTGAAATTTAACTATGTATTCTGATTCATTCGTACTCACTACAACATTCATTTATAAGTACAGGTTGCAATGAGCATGCGTACAACGTTGGCATCAAACTCATTCCATTCGAAATAAGTTTGATTCATAACCCACTCATTTAGATTCATAACTTTGGAAAAATACTTATAATACTCATAAATGATTCGAGTGACTCGGCTCATGGTGGTACACAAGAAACACACAATCTTTTAGTGGGTATTTTAGTGTTCGTAAGCGAATTATACTTATTTTGTGATTTTTGTGAATGTTGAGTTATGGAGAGTCGAAATTAACAACATCATGCGTGTTGTTAAGTATGAATATGATGAGTACTTCAAACTTTGAATATCATTAAAGATTCCATTCCCCTCTGAGGGGACATGATAGTTTGTTAGCGATTACGGACAATGAAATTATTCCACCGCAATTTTTTAAGAAACACGTGTTCTCCTGTAGTTTTCTGTTAAAATGGCACAAAAATTTGATCGAAATGTGATGAAATTAACAAGATGCATGATAAATAAATCAACCATTCTACACGTCGAAAAGGAACAAGTGAAGTGCGTTTACGATGGACTGTACACTTCTTTGATCCGTTGAGCAAATTGTAGATATAGTGGATTAGGCGTCCAAAGCTACAAGGGTGTGGCTCAATGAAGTGGGAAACTTGATACGATAATAAAGAAATCCGATAACCGAAAGAAGAAATATACAAGATCTCAATTCGTACTAAAGCGTCGAATAGAAAAAAATTTTGATATTTTTTTGTAAATATATATTCTTCAATGTCCACAATGTCTTTACTTGGTTCTAAAGTTATACTGTATAATATCACGTTTCTAGGATGTACATTTTCGTTAAAAAGTGGCGTTGAGGTGCTGGTAGGTAACATCCGAAACTGTGCCGAGTCCAAAGGGTTAAAATAAGTATGAATGCACATAAGTATCAGAAGTTATGAGTATGATTCGATTCTACTCATCTTCTTGAATACTCATTGCTGATCTCGGGTTTACATGTAGCAAAGTAAATAAAATATATTTATTATCGAATATCTAAAAAGTCTTTCTCTGGGTATCTGTTCAGAATTTGCAAAATTTTCTTTGAATGATTTTCACCAATTTCTACTTCAACTTCAACGACGATTACAATAAAAACACAGACAAGATGAGCGAGTGGATGTTGTGTCTAAAACAGAAACTACATTTAATAAACACTTTTAAACCTCTACCTGTTGCACTACGATTTAATTCGAAGGCGATCCATTAAAAGCAGAGAAATGTATTGGAAACTCATAAAAAATCTCGAGACATTGTTGCGATTTCCATCTTGAATTAAAAAGTTTTTGGGTCAAGCTTACTGAAATTGTGTACATTTTTCTTTCATTAATTAATTGGAAAAGTGTGGCCATTAAAATGAGCCCGAAATAAATTATCGAGTAGATATGTTTTATGGAAGAAGAACAGAAGAAGAAGAAGAAGAAGAAGAAGATGCATTTTTTGGAATTTAAATGTTGTATTTTGTACGTTAAACATTACGAGACGACACTTATCATTATTGGTCCAAAAGTAATTTAAGATTAGAAATTATTGATTGACTCAAATTTCGAAAATAACGAAATAAAAAACGATATTTAGCTTCCGATAAATATCTAGATTGCTATATGTATGTATGTAAGTATACTTTGGTATTTCAATGTAATTAAGAGAGTTTATATTACATTCTTTATAAATATTTAAATGCCTGTTTTTATTGTTGTTACAAACAAATTTATTTCAACAATTTGTTTTTCTTTTCATTTTGATTTTGTGTTAAGAAAAATAAGAAGACGAAAAAAAAAGAAATAAAATCTCTCAGACATTTATATATTGGACTCATAAAAAATCAAAGTTAATAGCTTTCGACTTTTATATGGTCAAAGAAAGAAAAAAAAAGCCAATAAAAACATTGTCATACCCTCTATATACATACGTACACATGCAATCATACAAACGCTATGCTCTGGTCCACATTTAAACAGCTGGCTTGTATTGTCGTGGCCTGGCTAGAGATATTGCTGATATCGTCTAGTATTTAAGCGAGTGAAGAAAAAAGTAGTGTCATATTCATTTGGTGTTCAATACAAAAAAATAAAAACGTTGAATAAAATGTTGAAAAAAGGCAAATCAGAAGGTAAAATAAAAAGAAAACCAAAAAAAAACAAAACAGATGAAAAAGTATATGATCGACCATTAAACATTCGCTTACGATTATTGCCTTAATTTTCATAGAACTTTATACGCACATCATAAACGCATCTTTATCTGTACGTATGTATATCTTTTTATTCTTCTTTAAGAAAATCGTATGAAAAAGAAAAAATCACCACATCCAGTGTAAACGATATTATTTTGTTTTTTCTCTCCTTCAGCACTCGGTGTTGTTTACATTTCTAGTATTTAAGGTGATAAAGTTGTTGAGAAGAAAAAGTGGAAAATTTTGCTAATATTGCGTTAAATTATTACCAAAGTGGAGAGGGGAAAAAATGTGTTGCTATGTATATCTGGGAAATTATATGATTTCATGCGATTAATCGCTCAGTGAAATTATTTGAAGCTTTTAAAACACAGGTTGACTTCAAGGTAAGGTAACTATCCCTCCTTGTTGAAAGAAATATCACTTAGGACAACACTTAGGCCGATCGTGGTACAAAAAGCAATTTTCAACCCAGGAATTAAACTTTCATTAGACGCAATCAATTAGAAGCTAAAATAAAATTTTCTATTACAACAATTTTTATAATCGAGGGTTCGGTCAAATATTTCAAAAAGTGTTTCAACTTTTTATGGCATGTTCAGGGCATTGACACATGAGTTGGAAGACCCACAGCTTCTGCAAAAGTCACCTGATGGCATGCCCAGTCTTACAGCATGCCTACCACAAGTACAGTATTGGGCCGTGAGAATCACTATTTTCCAATGGATGGCCATATGATTTAAGGATAGAAGTGACTGGGTTCGCTTCTTATCAGAGATCAGCAATGAATCGTTCTTTCGCCACTCATAAGCACTCATGAAATTTTGAATATAAGTGAGTCTATAATATTGAAATTTAACTATGTACTCTGATTCATTCGTACTCACTACAACGTTGATTTATAAGTACAGGTTGCAATGAGTATGCGTACAACGTTGACATCAAACTCATACCATTCGAATATGTTTGATTCATAAGCCTACTCATTTAAATTCATAACTTTAGAAAAAATACTTATAATACCTATTAATGATTGGAGTGACTCGAGCAGAGCAAACACACAATCTTTTAGTGGGTATTTTAGTGTTGGTAAGCGAATTATACTTATTTTGTGACCTTTGTGAATGTTGAGTTATGGAGAGTCGAAATCAACAACATCATATGTGTTGTGAAGTATGAATATGATGAGTACTTCAAACTTTGAATATGAGTAGAGGTACCATGATATTAAAATAAGTATGAATGCGTATAAGTATCAGAAATTATGAGTATGATTCGATTATACTCATATTCTTGAATACTCATTGCTGATCTCTGCTTCTTATCCATTCATGCCAAGCAATATTGCATGTATTCTTTTGTTGCCAACGAGATTGAGTCTCCCATCAAAATGGATGTCGCCATAGCCTAGTAGGTAATGTGTTATCTTATTAGACGTGAGGCCATGCTACAAGTCACAAGTCGGACATCCCGGTCAAAACGAAAATATAAGAAAAAAATTTTCGACGACTTTTTCTCAGCAAATTTCTGGCAAAAAAGTAAGATTTGCCATGAAAAGTAAAATGTTCACAAAAAAAGAAAAAAAAACGTCGTTTGGAATCGACTTTAAACTGTAGGTTCCTTCACTTATGGATAAAATTAACCAATACAACATAATTGGTGTGAAAAACTAGATCGTAATGCTGACTGATGATTGAGTTATACCCCAGATATAAGAGATGCAATCGGAATACCAATACCCTGTAAAATGTCTTAGATTGCGAGTTTCTGTCGGCCTGGACGACTCAGCAGCAATGCAATTTCCAACGAAAACCCTTTGTCCCGGAATCCATAAAAGAGTTAGTTTAGAATAATCCGAAACTTCCTTGGGAAATCCTCGACACTCGTAGACAATTACGGACGTTGAAAACATGTTCATTACGAACTTAGACGCAGACTGGCTTGGGTGTTCGAGAAAATCCAGAGATTTTCAGGAAAAATACCGCCGAACAAATAATGCGCTGCCTTTAAAATATCCATGATCTCAGCCAGAAAAGATTTAATTTCAGAATCCTTAAGAATTATATCATGGCCCTAGCCCTTCTGCATCTGTTGGCCATGGGTCCCTTTGGGAGTTCAAAGGTTATATTGAAAGCTCAAGGGTGCCATTATGAACTCTCAGATTTTTAAACCAGAAATCCTAAGTTGAAATTTTAAAATCAAATTAGTTTTTTAGAAAGATATAAAGTACCATATAATCCATCCGGATGTGTATATGTCTTCGCAGAAATACAACATATCTGTGGTACAGGTTGATTAAAACTTGAACAAAAACTACTATTTAAAGTTTCTCAAAAATCTGTCGTTCGGGGTCGACTTTAAACTGTAAGTCCCGCCGCTTGACTTGCTACAGTTGTAAAGAATGCGTGCCCTGAGTCATATGCAGCCATTTCATGAAAATAAACTACCAACCAGACTTGTAGTCACCTTAGTCTAGTAGGTAGTGCGTTGGCTTATTAGACGTAAGGCCACGGTTCAAACCGCAGGTCAGACATCACAACGAAATTTAAAAAAATATTTCTTCAGCGACTTCCTCTCAGCAGATTTCTGGCAAAAACTCTGAGAGTAAATAAAATTGCCATGAAAGGTTTCTCAAAAATCTGTCTTTTGCAGTCGATTATGTATGCATGTTATGTATCAATCAGACTCCGTTCTTCCATTCAGGCCAAAAATAAGTCAACTTTATTTGTGGAGCAATGACATAGCAGTCTCAAAAGCTACAGCAAACAAAGCATCTTTCCGGAAGGCATTAAATTTCCTCTGAAAGCTTGTCAATCCAAATTCCGCAAAATTCAGTTTGTTGACGTATTCCTAATAATTTTTCGATATGCGACAATATTTCTTAAACGGTACGAATTTTCGATTACAAGCATTGTTCATTTGAAGAAGTCGCCGTAGTCTAGTAGGTAGTGTGTTGGCTTATTAGACGTAAAGCCAGGGTTCGAGCCCCAGGTCAGACATCAAGACAAAATACAAAAAGAATTTCTTCGGCGACTTCCTCTCATTAGATTTCTGGCAAAAACTCTGAGAGTGAATAAAATCGCCATGAAAAAGTTTCTCAAAAATCTGTCGTTCAGAGTCGACTTTAAACTGTAGGTCCCACCACATATGGATAAAATTAACACACACAACATAGGTGGTGTGAGAAACTAGGACGTTGTACAATGGGCCAATTCGACCTCCGGGTACTATACTTCTTTTAATTGACAAGTACACGTCCTCTAACCTAACCTAACCTAACCTAGCATTGTGCATGGTGGAGTGCCAAGCCTTACTAGACATTTTTGATATGATGTGATTATATGCTACCTTCGAAGTTTAAATTGAAACTTTGTACGTAAAATTATGGCTAGTGGCCTCATGATAACTTCCGCTTTCTTTTATTAGCTGAACTGTACTACCTTCTGATACAATATTTATTCATTTTACAACAGCAACAACAACTAGTTAAAGATAAAATACTGTGTCATAAAAACATATTATGGTTGACGTGGCTATAATTTCCTTTACTTCCATAGTTTTAGTATATCCCGACTGCATGACTTCAGTATAAAATAAACAAATAAACGTGCTTTAAAGCATAATTAAAATTCCTTTTAAACACTTCAGCATATACTATAAATTACACTTTATAACTGTACTTTAATGACATCGATAGCATGCATACGCTATTTTTAAGGATATGCTACAATAATTTTCAATAAATTTTAAAATCTATAAAGCGCTACAACAGATGGTCATCTCTGTCGTCTGCTGACACTCTGGAATGTTATGCGATTGCGTAAATATTTAAGTCACGTGGTAATTAAGATGGTGGTGCGATATTGTCTCGATAAAAATTATTGCAAATCTGTTGGAGATTTTTAATGCCATTTAAAGTGTGACGAAGAGATTTTAATAGTTTTTATTTAAATTACGACTATAAAAAGCTATTAAGGAAGCCTTGAGTTGTGGACCAGTAATAAGATTAAATGATGAAGATCGTATGGATACACTATACTTTAGAAAATATTGAAAAGTCTTCCTCTAAAATAATTATGGAGTGGTGAGGAGTATTTGGCAATTGTAATAAACGAACGTCATCAGAAAACTTTTAAGGCCCACAGTAAACTTTTTAGGTTATCTAATGATGATGAAAAAGAAAGCAGCGAAAAGTATTGAAAAAAAGTTAATGAAACGGAAGGCAATAATAGCAGAAGAGTGGAATAGCCGAAATAGCTACGAAAGTACGAAAGTAGGGGCAAGATCTATGGTTTTTTATAACCGTCCCATACTGGTTGCATAGGGCTGTGGTGGAACCAACCTTGATTTAAGATGTAACTGTGTGTGCATAGAGTACGCTCTGCACTCTATTTTTTACCCCAACTGATCTTCTATTAACGCAAAGTGCTAAGATGATTGCAGTAAGGTTTCTGGCCCCACCTGCATTATTGACATGCTACCATGATAGGGAGACATAGACGTATCCAAGTCGATTATATGATTCCTGAATGGAACATTTAGTTTTACAAATCTATCTTCCAAAGAACCTTTTCGGTGGTACCCAATGGGACCCCTAACGTTTACACCGTTGGCTTAAAGATGCATAGCCCGGTGCGCAGTGGTATATTTATTAAGGGTTCTGATATTGCAACATTGCAAATGCAAACAGAGGTCATGACTATTTTAAAACAGACAGCCAGCGTGCGATTAAGTCCCTGCCGAATGTATTTTTTGAATGTCCATCCTTGCCGATGAATGCCGGGGTTTCTTAAGGAATTTTCGTGTCATTAAAAGGTGACTCTTTTATGGGTTCCAGGAGAAATGAATATCGCTGAAAATTGCATGGCTGATGAGCTGGTCAGAGCCAGTATGGAGCTCGCAGTGTCCGACATATAACAGGGCAGAGGTATTCCGATTGCTTCAGTTAAATTCTCGTTGCACTCGGATAGTCAGTCTGTGAATAAATATCCAATGAAAGTATTTCCAACGTCCGTGCTTGTCCATGAATGACGAGAATTTTTTAAAGATATTTCAGATAATTCAAAGGTAATTCCTCTATGGGTTCCGGGACAAAGGGATAGATATCATTATAAGTTGTAATGCAGATGTATCGGCCAGGGCCGGTAGGAACTTGCAATCTACGACATGTTGCAGGGCATTAGTATTTCGATGATCTCAGTTAAATTGGTTATTACCAACTCATTTCACAGGGAGGCTCAATTTCGTTGGCAGCAAGAGGAATCGCACAGCCAGCCATCGCACAATAGCGATTCTCACGGGCCGCTATTCTTTTGGTGGGTATGCTGTAAGGCTTGGCAGTCCGCCATACGACTTCTGTAGGAGGTGTGGGTTTGAGGAGGAGGAAGCGACTGTCTTTCACCGGTCACACCGCATGCTGGAAACTTGACCAATAATGATGTTATGAGTCCAATGTCGACTAAAGAACATGTGAGAAACGACAAAGACATTCAAGAATCTAGATACTGGTGTTTTGCGTTTACAGCATTTAACATTAAAAATTATAAACAAAAGCTATAAAAACAAAACAATGAACTTGTTTACAAATTATGGCACTGCGTAATATAACAACAAATACCAGCATAAAAAGATGGTAAACAAGTAAACAAAAATACAACAACAAACACCAGAATAAAAAATGGTAAACAAGTAAACAAATATATACAACAAAAACCTTAGAAAGAATAAATGTAAACAAAATACACAAACAACAATAATAGAGATCTCGAGAAGGCGATGCCACGAACATTCGCTTTCAAGAACAGTCATCACAATGTTTACTTTGCCTATAAAAGGCAAGGCAAAGCAGGCGAGTTAATGAAGTTTCTGTCAGTCTAGTGTGAAGTCGCGTTGTGTTTGAAGAGAGTAATCGTGGTTTGAAGATCTCCGTTACAAAGATCAGTCGAATAATTGCCTAGTAAATGTTATTGTTTATGCAAATCGTGTGAACAGAGGAATAACAAACAAAGCAATCTACGAGCTCATATTTTAAACGTTTTTAAATGGTAAAAACGTAACAATAGCAACAAACCATGTGCGATGGCGAGGTTTTGTAGAAGCTAACTGTACCCAGACTTCAGTTAAGTCATGTTACCGATGTTTGTAACCATTTTTAATGTTTTCAAGAGTGTCGTGTATCGAGTATCCACTGTTTTAGACTGCACTGCATACCCATGGCATACCCTACATCTAATGTGATGTGATAATAAAATGAAGATTATTAAATAATCTTAATATCCACATTGAACACCATCTCTGGAATTCCTTTAAAGGTCTTTTGTAAAGGCAAGAAACCTGCCAGACATTATATTGTAATCTGAACATACAACTGCACATCCGCTTGAGTGCCGGAGATCAGGAATACAAATCCGGGGAAAAAATTAATAAAATACGAGACGGACGATTGAAATTCAAAACAAACAAATTAAAAAAATACCTTTAGAATCTTACCTTTGTATTGTTGTTATTGTCGTTGTTGTTGTTGTTGCTGTTGTTTAATTTAAGAATCTTGTTGGTTGTTGGTTGTTGATTGTGATAAACTTTAACAACCAACTTAAAATGTCATTCTGTGCTAAAACACGATGTTTAACAGTATGTTTTGCGTTTATTTAACGTGTTTGTTTTGGCTTGTTCTTTGCATTTTATTTCTCTTTTTTCTTCTCTCTCTCTCTCTCTCTCTCTCTCTCACTGGGTCTTTAACAACATGCGTGCCAATTTTATTGTCACTTTAATAATGACAACAAGACAGAACAGAACAGAAACCTAAAGTAAAAGGTTACTCCGGCTAGAGGGTAAGAATTGAAAGAAGAACTTAAGCTTTTGAAATCTTTAACACACTTTTGCAAAAGGACTTAAGCCAAGAAAGAAGAGGTAACAAGCTTAAGCATTTTTTAAAAAAACATTTTATATCACTTTATAATGGAGCAAAATGTGTAAATAAAAGTCATTTTAATATCGTGAGCATTTGAATGAAGGCTTAAAGCAATGCCTCTTGGGTCATTTTTGAGAATGTCGCATTGCACAATATGATGGTACAGAAATTACTTGTCGTCGTTTGTGATCGACAGAATTTTTAATATTTTTAAGCGATTGTATTATTCTTTGCAGCATTCTAATTAACTTGCGATTGTGGGTTCCTTCATACGGTATAGTTAAGTTCATAAACATTTTAAGAATTCTTAATTCTTACAACTCAGGGTGGCTTCGCAGGATTCTGAGTTTTGAAGCCAGTGGGTAGTATGTGTTGGTTATCATACGAGAGGCATGGTTCAAAATCCAGGTCAGATATTTCCAACAAAACGAATTATTAGAAAATATTTCTGCGGCGACTTTCTCTCAGCTGATTTTTGGCAAAAACTCTGAGAGTAAATAAAATTGCCATGAAAAGTTTTTCAAAAATCTGTTGTTCGGAGTAGACTTTAAACTCTAGGTCCCGCCATTTATGGATAAAATTAACACACACAACATAAGTGGTGTCAGAAGATAGGTCGTAATCCCGACTGGACAGTTGTAATGACCAATGTATGTATAGGTCTGTAGGGGGAAACTCAATCAACTAGATTAGAGAAATAAGGCGACTCAGATAATGTGAGACTTCACAGCAATGACCAAACAGATGAGATTCCGAGGAGGAAAGCTTCAATGCCACTGATATAGCCAAAAAATTTCTATTAAGTGGCGGCAGATATTATGAAAGATACACTCAACGAAATGGTATATCTGGAGGGAAGAATCCTATAAGCCAATCAAAACTTTTGTTAAGAAATATTAATAAGAGGGTATTAAAGCGTTGTATCAAATACTGCAGTCGCCATGCTCTAGTTGTCTTTGCTTAGTAGAAGTGAAGCCTCGGTTCAAACCCCAGGTCAGATAACAAAACGAAAATATGAAAAAATATTTCTTCGGCGACTTCCTCTCAGCAGATTTCTGGCAAAAACTCTGAGAGTAAATAAAATTGCTATGAAAAGTTTCTCAAAAAAAAGTCGACTTTAAACTGTAGGTCCCGCCACTCATGTATAAAATTAACACACAATATGAGTGGTGTGAAAAGCTAGATCCTAAGCCTGACTGAAGGGCCAATTATGTATGTATGCATGCATATGTAGCTGTTCTTGGCAAAAGCTTTACGGCCTTTATTTGATTTATTTCGTCATAATACAGTATTGACAAGAAGACATTTCTTTAATGTACCATAAAAATAATCACAGAAGAGAGAAGGCCGAAATTACGAATGTGTAGGGAATTGGGGAGGAAGCGTATAGACGATTAGATGATTATATGCTCGCCTATATACATAAGTAAGTAATATTGATGATGGATTTTTAATATATTGTCATTTTTTACCTTTTAAATACCAAATAAAATTAAAAAAATCTGTGTTTAGTTTCAATTAAAATTCTTTATTATTTATACAATTCTGTGTTTACACCCTCTCCTCCTCTGTTTACAGCCTTTGCATAAACAATAACAATTACTAGACAATTCTTCGACTGATCTTTGTAACGGAGATCTTCAAACCACGATTACACTCTTTAAACACATCTCGTCTTCACGCAAGACTGATTGAACTTTTACTAACTCAGTCGCCTGCTTTGCCTTGCCTTTTATATGGAAAAGAAAACAGTCTGGTGAATGTTCTTGAAGGCGAATGTTCGTGGCTTCGCCTTCTTGAGATCTCTAGAAATGTAAACATCGTTGTTTCATGTATTTGTTTGTAGTTGTTTGTGTATTTTTGTGTATTTTGTGTGTCGTTTTGTGTAGTCTAGTAGGTAGTGTGTTGGCTTATTAGAATTAAGGCCACGTTTCAAACCCCAAGTCAGACATCTAAACGATAAATATGAAAAAAAATTTTTCTTCGAAAACTTCCTCTCAGCAGATTTCTGGTAAAAACTCTGAGTGCAAGTGAAGTTGACATGAAAAGTTTCTCAAGCATCTGTCGTTCGTTGTCGACTTTAAACCGTAGGTCCCGCCACTCATGTATAAAATTAACACACACAACATAAGTGGTGTGAGAAACTAGATCCATAATTCTGACTGAAGGATTGTAATGACCAATTACGTATGTATGTATTTTGTTTACATTTATTTTTGTAGTGTTTATTGTTATATTTTTGTTTACTTGTTTACCATTTTTTATGTTGGTGTTTGTTGTTGTATTTTTGTTTACTTGTTTACCATTGTTTATGCTGGTGTTTGTTGCTATATTATGCAATGCGATAATTTGTAAGCAAGTTCACTGTTTTGTTTTTGTAGCTTTTGTTTATAATTTTTAATGTTAAAGGATGTAAAAGCAAAACACCGGTATTTAGATTTTTTTCATTTTCGTAACAGTATTGTATTGGTTTTGGCCGACTATAATTCCTTAATTATTGTTGTTTGTGTAGTAAACTCTTTAAGGACGTTGTACAATGGGTCAAATCGACCTCCGGGTACTGTACTCGTCTTAATTGACAAGTACATGTCCTCTAACCTAACCTAACCTAACCTAACCTAACCTAACCTTGTATAATAAAAATTATATTTCGAATTGTATCCGAGACTACTGTTATTGAAATATTGAAGTCATTAAATAATAGAAATTTTTACATTCAAAGACATTCTATTTCTGCACTTTTAATCACACATGCCATGCCATTTTCAATTTCAATAAAGTTTTCAAAGTTTCTATCGTATCGGTTGTATGAAATGATTTTTGCTTATTTTTTGTTTTTTTCTGTTTCTTATTGTTAAATAATGACTGGGTGTCATTTAAATAGACAACAATTCATTAGATCAACACTAATCGAGTCACATTTTTTTCAATTTTTTTCAATTTTTTTTCTCAATATTTATTTATTTTTTTGTTTTTTATTTTATTATTTTTAGTTTCTCAATACATACAGAATATGAAACATGCATGAATTCGATGTACTACAAACGAACATGAGAGTAGAAAAAGTATTGTTTTGTTAAAGTTTTATGACATAATGAATACAAATGATTTGACAAATAGTCATTGAGTTCCTTTCAGTCAATTAGACAGACAGACAATGAGGCTTTTGCATCATGATAACATACATAAATGACAAATCGCATCATTTATAATTTTGATTTATACAATCAAAATGATTTTTTCTTCTAATCACTCAGAAGAGAATGGTTCGAATAAATTTTATTGATTTTACTTCTGTTGGCGATTGCAATGACCAACAACAGGGTGGCACCCCTTTTTTGTCCATGAATTCCAAATTGACATGAAGTAGTCGACAACATTGATACGAGAAAAGAATCGTAATATGGATACGTGAGCATATTTAAATTCAATCATAATTTTTGAGCAGAGGGCAAAACGAAGTATATTTTGGCGATAGATAGAGTCAAGGAATTCATGTATCTTGGCTCCACCGTTACCACTAAAAATGATATCAGTCTGGATGTTGGCCATGTCGTTCAAATGGAGGACGATGCTGCGGCGAAACGGGTATTTGATGCTGGGATCTGCCATAAGTCGGCAAAGCGGACAATCTTGGTTGGGTTGGAAGCACTTAATCGAGGAAACCCTCTCATCGATTGGTGTGACCAACTGTAGTAGGCGTGCAAGATGCTGAGATGCCTGTAAGGATGTGTTAAGGCAGGCCGAAGTCCTTTAATCGGGTTGTTAATGGCCAATTAAGTAAGTAAGTAAGTAAGTAACTCTCAAAATTATTAAGAACTTAAAATAAGCTTTTAGCTAAGGGATTAGGATCGTAATCCATTAAACCATCATTACATGGGATAGAGGTATTAAACTGACTGAGTTAAAATGATCTCATCAGATTTCAGTGTTAATTTTGAGTGTATAAAATGATTCGTGACATGTGACCAAACGAAAAATACCTATTAAAGTTTGCCCTTTCATCGTGAGTGTACTATTAAACGCACTGCACTTGCAAATCATTGAATTTTATCAAAATTCCTGACTAATTTGTTTCCGAAATTACGTCCATAATCGTCTTCTAGCCACGGACCAACATTTTCTATCAGTTGGACATTAATCCACCATATATGTATAGCCCCTCGGTCAGTGTCAATATGTTGCCTTTGTCTACAATCCATTACCTGCGAGGTTTTACGAAAAGACTCTCCTGTGCTGGAACAAGTCACTCATAATGCCGGTCCGAAAAGATTGGTAGCAATTTGCGAACCCTTTCCAACCATGGTAGTGGGATAGCCGAATTAATTTCGTGAGTCGAGATTTTGAATTTCAAAAAAAATCGATTTTTGGCCAAAAATTATATGAAAATTCTCTTGAAGATCAGTGGCCATTTGCGAACATATAAGAAATAGTGCTCTCTGTAGACTTCAGGCAGAAACGCAGAGAGTAAATAATTTGGCCATGAAAAGCTTCTCAATAATCGGTTATTTGGTATCGACTTTAAACTGTAGCTCTGGCCACTTATGGATAAAATCAACAAACACAACATAAGTGGTGCGAGAATCTAGGTCGATATCCCGACTGAAGGGTAAGTAAGTGTTTTAGAAAAGTAAGTGGCACGCTTACATTTTTTTGTTGTAAATCAATACATTAATTTTTGTAAATTTTCTGTACAGTTTTCAAACAAAAAAAAGTTAAAAAAATCACCCGTTAAACTAACGGATTAACAAACTGTAGCAGATCTTGTAAGCAGAGATCCATGTGTCTTTGCCTAGAACAATTGTAACAATTGTTGTCTAGAAACAAGAAACATCTTTTTTCCATCAGTGAAGATGACGTTTTTTCTACTTATTTCTCTAGAGTGAGGCAGTGCCATGTCTTTTTTTTGGTCAGCAGGGTTTACAAGTTTTCCAAAAGAATTGTTTGAATGGAATTGAAGTCGAAAGTTCGAAAATTATGATGAAACTTTTTCCTTTTCATTGGGTTTTGAATCTGGATTACTCGATTATGTATTCAACCACTATACCCCGATACCTTAAACCCTAAGATCTTAAGCGATTACTTCAAAGCTGTCTGTCGTTATTAAACGTAATAATTTTTTTTGTCCAAAAGTCAACCGTAAAAATTATTACCTGCTTATTAGGCCTATTCTGATTATTAAAATGGGAACTCTCACATTAGTCTCTAGTGGCTCAGTAGCTTACTTACCAGGGCACATAAATTAAATCTTGAAATTTTCTTAAATTTTAAGAAAATTAAATTATTTTCGCTTTCTTTGCCTTTATGTTCATCACATTCCGAATTAAATTACTTTACTTCAGTCTACATATGTATGTATGTAATTAGTGCCATACCAGTACTAATGGAACGTCATGTACGATGGTGTACTGAGGCTTAAACTGCCTAGAGGTACACACACATGGGTTCTGCTGACGAGATTGCTCTGGTGATAATAGGAGAAAACATTTGAATGAATTCCTGAGAACGTGTAACATTGCGATCGTCGTGGTTAGAAGCTGGTTCACGGCGATAGGTCTCAAACTCGCTGATTACAAAACGGATGTTCGAATTGTAGGCTGTAAGAAGAGAATGGGTGGTTGCCGTAGTCTAGTAGGTAGTGTGTTGGCTTTTTAGTCGTAAAGCCAGGGTTCAAACCCCAGGCCAGACATCAAAACGATAATATATAAAAAAATATTTCTTCGGTGACTGCCTCTCAGCGGATTTCAGGCAAAAACTCTAAGAGCAAACAAAATTGCCATGAAAAGTTTCTCAAAAATCTTTCGTTCGGAGTCGACTTTAATATGTAGGTCCCGCCACTAATGTATAAAATTAACACACACAACATAAGTGGTGTGAGAAACTAGGTCGTTATCCTGACTGAAGGGTTTTAATGACCAATTATGTATGTGTGTATGTATGTATGTAAGAAGAGAATGGAATTTATAACCAAAACGGTAAGCGACCAGCGAATAACATCGAAGAAGACAATTAAGTAGCTGGGAGTAATAATTGATAACAGGCTCTCGTTTAGGGGACACCTGACTTACATATATCTGACTGGATGGAAGTGGAACGAACAAGGTTGTGTCAGCAAGCAGAGAGTAAGACTTGCGGCGAATCGTCCATATTGGATAGGCCGGGTTACCAATGTCTTTTGAAGATTCTCAGCTTTTAGTTCGTAAAGCTATAAAAATTCTGATAGTTTGTTGCATGACATGTGGTTTGTTACTTCTCTTCTGGTGGAGCGGACAGACTCTCCTGACTGACTGCACATCAAAAAAAAAAAAAAAAAATAGAAAAAATTTAGAAAAAAATCAACAAAAAAACTGTAAATAATTTTATTTCATACATTCCATCAATAGGCAGCCCACCCATGTAGTAAAAGAAAAGTAAAAAAAAAAAACTGAACGAAAGAATATAAAACTTTACAAACATAAATTGTGTCAGACATGATCATTAAGATTCTATTTTTTTCTTTTTTCAGTTTTATTTTCACTTCCTCAAACTAAATGTGAACGAAAATAACAAACATTTGTTTTGTGGCTAAATACTCGATTAGATTTCCAATAAATGTCTTTAAGCCTGACTCCAATGTTTTAACGTTTTAAACCAACACCACCAGCACCACCAACCAACCAATACAACACAACAATGTAACAAACAAAATGTGTCATAAAAACTCATTTCAATAGTCGATGCGATAAGAAAAGTGAATTTCAATTTTCATTATTGGTTTCTTGACTCCTCTACTCCAAAACATACAAAAAAAAAAACAAAAAAAAAAGAAAGCAATCTTAATAAAATAGAGCACTTACATACATATGTACCTACATATATACATTTATATACAATATAAGAATACATACTTACTTTTAACAGTTCTCAACTGACCCATCAACATACTTCGTTTATCGCCATCCCATCAAATGTTACCTGCACTGAGCAAGCATTCGAAAGGAAATTTTAAATATTTTGTTTTGGTACCAGCATCATTGTTTTCATGTCTCGCTCACATGTTCTAAAACATTAACTTAACAAATTTCAAATATTAATTCAATCGCATTGGACACTTTAGATCACAAATAATATTCACAATAATCTGAAAAGTCTCTGTGTAAACATAGCATTTGAAGTAGTTTTTAGCAGCACACTTCTACGCTTGTTTGGTAACTTCCTCTCAGCAGATTTCTGACAAAAACTCTGAGAGTAAATAGAATTGCCATGAAAAGTTTCTTAAAAATCTGTCGTTCGGAATCGACTTTAAACTGTAGGTCCCACCACTCATGTATAAAAATTAACGCACACAACATAAGTGGTGTGAGAAACTAGGCCGTAATCCTGACTTAAGGTTTGTAATGACCAATTATGTACTCGTATGTATGGCTGTAGAAGCAATATCCATGTCACTTTTTAGAAAATTTGAAAGTTTGTTCAGCGATGATGGAAATTAAAGAACAGGCTTTCACCTTTCATTTGATACTAGTGTGTTAGGTTAGGTTAGGTTGGAGTGGTAGCTCTGTTATCACAAAGCTCACTTGAGCACGCATAGCGGCCCGTTGTGATGCCACGGGTGAACGCAGTCCCTGTACTAACCAAGTTCCACCAAAATCAGGGAAAAGGAAGAAGTTGATCAACGCAAGGGCTGCACAACAAACAAAAAACCCCACAGGGGAACGCAGTCCCTGTAATGACCAAGTTCTACCAAACTAGGGAAGAAGAAGAAGTTGATTAGCGCATGGGCTGCGCATTAAAAGTACGACTACTCTACGCTGGAAAACCACCCCGAAAGTTTGATAAACGAAGCTATATGCCTGATATTAATAGCTTCGTTAAGCTGACAAGAATTGGAGAGCCAAATAACCTACAATGAGATATTGGCATTGACAAAGAAAGTGGATACCAGTCTCCTCTTAATCAGAGGATCTGCATTCACGGCAGAAGTCGTTAAAAGGGAGCTGCATCCTAACTGCCTGTCTTCCCATAACACAATGACCTGTAAGAATGGCCATAGTGATTGAGATGATATTACGACCAACTCCGAATAAATGCTTGGCGCGCCTTCTATCCATCAAGAGCCAAGTGAGTCTAGAGACTCAGGATAGGTTGGCATCCCGAAAGAATTTCCTCGCAATGGTCAACTTGACCGATGTAAATGGCATGCCCAAGTCGATTCCGGATGGAGTGCAACAGTTGTAGCGAGCTCGTCGGCCATACAGTTTCCAGGAATGCTACTGTACCTAGGGACCCAGACAAGTGAGACACTGAAGCACTCAGAATAAAGGTCGAGACAGCGGCAACATTCCCTAACGATCCCGGAGTTATCTCGACAAAGATCTTATGGCGGTCTGACTATCAGTGAAGATCGAAATACGGGTGAAAGGAGCACATATTTAGATGACTTCAATAAACAATCACGGTGTAAGCAATCTTGAGATGCGGAATGCGTAAATAAAACTCATTTCAAATATTTTCGTTTTTACAGTTTTATTGGTTTCGAAATTTGAAACTTTTTCAATGATTTCATATTTTTCATTTTATTTGTAAATTTTTATTTAAAGAATTTCAATATAAATTAATTAATTAATTAATTAATAAAAAGAAAGATAGAAAATAATATTTTTAATATTTTTTGCATACAATTAAGCTTTTGAAAGGTTTTTAAAATAATTTTTATTTTCTTTCAATAAAATAAATGTTTTTAAAAATTTAAAAAATATAAAATTTTCCATAGAGAACTTAGTAATATTGTTTTAGCTTAATTACTAACTAAAAAAACAAAAATTTTTTGAAATAATTTTGATGTACATAATCGTAAGTTTTTTTTTAATTTAAATTTTTAAATTAATTTTTTAAATATTTTAGTTTTTTTCATTTGTTTGTGTATATTTGTAAGCATTTAAGTCTTTTCAATTATTATTTTATTTGTATGAATGATTTAGTTTTTCTTGAGTTTCTTCACACTTAATTTTATTCTTAAATTTAATTTTAAAAATTTCAAAAAGAAATAATATTGGAAAGTAGGCAAAATTTATTTGTTTTTATTTTATTTTTCTTTTTTAATTATTTTTTGTAAATAATTTAATAAACTTTGTTTCACAAGTTGGGCATATTGAACTTGAACAACTTTTTTTAATCAACGAATTTTACAATGAATTGGACGATGGGCAATAGTGCGAACTATCGAATACAAGACGTTATTTTTAGTTCCAACAACTACGATTGATTTTTATGCAAACGAATAAGGGTCTTTGGGACTTTTTATGAAAGTTTTATTTGACACCATTTTGCCAACGGCAAATCAATTTATTGTTTTCAAATCCTTTAGTCTAGCAAGGCTGTCAACGGTTAGATATCTCTAATCTGTAGTGGAATTTGTTTAAAGGCATGTCTACCCTAAATGCTTGCCTAAGTGGGACCAGAGTTTTTGCCAGAAATCTGCTGAAAGGAAGTCGCCGAAAAAATATATTTTCATATTTCATTCAGTTGGAGATGCCTGACCTGGAGTTTGAACCAAGGCCTCACGTCTAATAAGCCAACACACTACCTACTAGACCACGGCGAAAAAATTGGCCAAATTATACTGAAGTTCGCTAGATTATAAAGAGACAGATGAAGCGGTACAGATGTGATCGGGCCTAAGCATTAATGCGGTATACCCACTTACGTAAATATTGCTGTTATTAAAGAATGTGTGGCGTTTAATACAAATTTATCGATTCAACGGCGTTCTCAGCGATTAGGTATTTAACATGGCTTATTAAGTCTTATTATTTACATTTAGAATTTCACTTTCATTGCCATAATGTCTAATTTGCGCTGCAATTAAAGTCTAGTAATCATTCAAAAAACCGTAGGTATGCTCATCGGATCCAAACAAAATTTATTTCAGCGTTGAAACTTATTTCTCACTCAATGGTTATGTCAAGTCGCCGTACTCTAGTAGGTAGTGTGTTGACTTGTTAGACGTAAGGCCTCGGTTCAAACCCCAGGTCAGACATCAAAACGAAAATATGAAAAACATATTTCTTCGGCGACTTCCTCTCAGCAGATTTCTGGTAAAAACTCTGAGAGTAAATAAAATTGCTATGAAAAGTTTCTGAAAAATCTGTCATGTGGAGTCGACTTTAAACTGTAGGTCCCGACGCTCATGTAGTATAAAATTAACACACACAACATAAGTGGTGTGAGAAACATGGTCGTAACCCTGACTGAAGGGTTGTAATGACCAATTATGTATGTATGTATGTGGTTATGTCAATAAGTAAAATTGTCGTCTATAAGGATTGGGGCGAACTTAAAAGTAAATGTATGGAAAAGTGACAGTTTGGTGCGCATTATGGTTCGGATGTGCTGGTTGTTTTCTCGATTATAAAAGTTGAAGAACATTCAGAGCGCCGAACTTTTCTGGCTTGCTATTGAAGATTATAAAACGACGAGTGGTTTCAACAAAATGGTGTCACGAGTTGCAAAATGCAACCAATATATGTAGCTCTTTGGGGTAGACGTTTCCAGAAAGACTAATTTCACGTTATGGCGCAGATGTTTGCGATTTGTGGTCGTTTGACTTTTTTGAGGAGTTATCGTCTTATACCATGCCTTTGCGGATAATATTCTAACGTTATAGCATTTAATATTCGATATTTGTTTGAGTTATGTCTCAAAAGTAATCGGCTGCTACAATAAAACTAGAAACGTTTTTTAAAATATCGTTGTATGTCGTACATAATGGGCCAAGCTCTATAGTTAAATAAAAATTTCATCAAAAATTAATAACGTTTTATAATAAAGGAGAAAAACTATTTGTCTCCTAAAGAACTTGTAGCACCAATGTTCTTCTTTTGCAATAAAATAAAAAAGGGATTGAAGTGTGAAAGTGATATGAAGTGAACTTATTATTTTGTTGTGAAGTGCAATTGTTCTGCTTAGGACTGCGGCTTGTTTCACAGTACCTCATTTGGCCTTCAAATGCTTAATTTTCTCTGGTTTGTCGGCATAATAATGTTCTTTAACGGCGCCCCACAGAAAATAGTCCAACGGTGTCAAATTGCAGCTTCTTGGCGGCCAATTGACATCACCATTTCAGCTAATTAAACGGCCATCAAACGTTTTACATAATAAATCGATTGTGGCATGAGATGTGTGGCAAGTTGCACCATGATGTTGAAATCAAACATCGTTCACATCAATACCACGAATAGCGGGTACCAAGAAATCGGTTATCATGGCACGATAGATTTCTAAATTGATCGTAATGGTTGCGCCATCCTCAAAGAAATATGGGCCAATGATGCCTCCGCTTTACAAGCTACACCAAACTGTCACTCATAATGGGCATATTGGTTTCTGTAAGACCACATGTGTGTTTTCTGAGCCCCAAATACCGCAATGCCGCTTATTAATGTACCCACCAAAATGAAAATGATCTTTATCGGAAAATATGATATTCTGTGCACATTTTGCAATTTCCAATCAATTGTCTTTTTTTGAAAAATAAATTTCCAATCAATTCCAATGTTGCTAAAGCGTAAAACGATTTCTTACGTTCAGTGGACATAATATATTAAATTTTCTAACATAATAGAATGGACATGTATTGCCAGATTCGAAATAACCGATGGTTCAAATTTAAACCGATAGATGGTCCATCCGATATAAGCAAAAATCCTTCCATTAAAATGTTTATCTTGCTACTTAATGCTTCCAGTCGCTTTATGTAGGACATATAGACGAGTGAAAGAGGACAAATTTGGTTATATCACCGCTCTGATGCAAATTGTGAATCAGAATGCGAGAGACAGCTTTTCAATCATAATTATAATGATAGCCGGAGATTTCTCTCAAAAGGACAAACTTTTTTGTAACAGATTACTTCTTAAAATTATTCTGGGATAATAATTCGCTATGGACGGGTTAGAAAAATATTTCACATGATGAAGGTAAACTGTGCGTAATTATGCATGGCTTAAGTTTACTTAACTACAAGTTTCATTTATGAGCATCTGCTTGATTGGAATATTAGTGAATCATACATACGTACATACATACATACATAATTGGTCATTACAACTCTTCAGTTTCAGGAATTTTAAAAATATAATTTAAATTGCTTTAAATTTGATTATTCGGGCGAAAACGTTATTTATTTATTGTGTAATTCGTTGATTAGAGATGAGTTGATGTTCTTTTTCTTCCTTTAAGTTTTAAATTTCATTCTATTTTCAAATCGTATTTTATTTTTCGTGTGTTTGTGTTTTTAATTGCTACACTCAATTTAAATATTTTATATTTTCATTAATAATAATAATCATCATAATAATAATAATAATAGTATAATTACAACAATTAAACATTTATTTAATAGCTCTATCTACAGTAAATAATTCTATTAATTAAATTCATTTAATTATTAATTTTCAAAATTATTTAAATTTTAATAAATTTTTGTTTGTTTTTTGTTTGTTAATTATTTTAAGCTTAAAAAACAAAACAAAACAGCAAATATATTGGATTTGTGTATGATTTTCTTTTTTATTTTTAAATTTATATTTAAGTATTGTAACGAATTGAATACATTTATTGTTGCTAATTTAATTCATTTAATAATTAATTTATAAATTAACTGATTTTTTTTAAATTTAATTTTAATTTCTCACTCTAACTAATTGTAAGGTTTTCTTAATTTCAAAGTTTACAGTTATTTCGATATCGAAGAAAAACTAATCAAATCTAACGCAATATTTTATTGTATTATATACAGCTTCTTTAACAATAAAGAGCAAAATAATAGCATTAATAAGTGAAAATAAAAATATGATAAAATTTCGTTGATTCTTTTTCTCTTAAATATGAAATGCTTATTGTTTAATGCTTGTATTTTGCTCTTAACTGCATGTCAAATTTGATTTTAATTATTTATTGAATATCGAATATGTTTTTGGAAGAAAATTTACACCTAAATTTTTATTTGTATTTTTTTTATTTTTCTTTTTTTTTTGTTTCAGTATTTAGTATTTGTTTTTAAATTTATAGTTTTAATAAAATTCACAAAAATTTGTTTTTTTATTTGTGTTTTATTTATTTTTATTTTATTTTATTTTTAATATTTTTCATAATTTATTTTGTTGCATGTTTAAAGGCCAATAAAACCTGCGTTAAACGTTATGCTTTTTTCTTATAATTTTTATAATGTTTTACAATTATATTTAATTCAATTAATTTTAAAATTTTTATTATTTATTTAAAGGAAATATTAAAAAAAAATTAAAAAAATATTTTTAAATTTTCCCAACTCTTGACATATGTACACTTACAGCAGCATTAAATTACCTCGAAATTACGAGACTTAATTTAAAAAATTATTTTTTATTGGAATACTTTACTTAAAATGTGTATATAATAACAAAAAAATAAAAGTTAAGCAACAATAATATGCTGAAAAAATTTAATCTAAACAAATGAATCATTCATTCATTGAAGTCGCCGTAGTCTAGTAGGTAGTGTGTTGGCTTATTTGGCGTAAAGCCAGGGTTCGAGCGCCAGGCCAGACATCAAAACAAAATACAAAAAGTATTTTTTCGGCGACTTCCTCTCAGCAGATTTCTGGCAAAAACTCTTAGAGTAAATAAAATTGCCATGAAAAAGTTACTCAAAAATCTGTCGTTCGGAGTCGACTTTAAACTGTAAGTCCTACCACTCATGTATAAAATTAACACACACAATATAAGTGGTGTGAGAAACTAGGACGTTGTACAATGGGCCAATTCGACCTGCGGGTACTGTACTTGTCTTAATTGACAAGTACACGTTCTCTAACCTAACCTAACCTAATGATTTCATTACACTACCCCAGCTCAGGATCATTGAAATCAGTTTGAAATTATATTGGAAATCAAATTAAATGAAAAACAATTTTTATTTTCCTAAAAACTTTATTTTTATATGTAATTTGTAATATTTAAGTGTGTTGAAAAAGATTCGTGACGTTTGGAAATGTCAAAAATGTTCACTAAGTTTTGTAATTTCATGATGAACAGATTATCAGACGCACGGCGCTTGCCGATATTCCTGCTGTTTTTTAAACATATTTCTATCCTCAGCATCGAAACTCATTTATGTATGACACAATGGGTGCTTCAGCTAACAGACTTGCCCAACTGTATGTGAAAAGCACACATAGATAAATCAAAGGCAAGCAATGTTTCCTGAAAGATGCACTATTTGCTCCGTTGTGAATCGTACTTTTTCAAGAGCGATGAGCATCTTAATGCTAAATACCGTGTCATAAATTACTGACCTATTGTTAGTATCGTGATATTTGGTCTTCGTTGACACACGGCATGCTGTAACAAGAACATTTTTTGCCTTTTGCTATTGGTAGTATAAAAGCCTGTTATTTACGCAATTTTGTATCAAAGATATATACGTCAGTTGGCTATCGAAATCGGTCAACTTTATTGAATTTGCTACAGCACATCATAATTTTTTTCACGATGGTGAAATCTTTGGAATTGCCGGAAAAAATCTGAATTTGTGGGAAGAAGTTTTGTTGAACTACTTTTCTTTGTAATTACATACATAATTGGTCATTACAAGCCTTCGGTCAAATTAATTGATTACGACCTAGTTTCTCATTTCACTTATGTTGTGGGTGTTAATTTTATACATGAGTGTAGTGGGTTTAAAGTCGACTCTGAACTACAGATTTTTTTGAGCAATTTTCATGGCAATTTTTTTATTTACACTCAGAGTTTTTGCCAGAAATCTGCTGCTGAGAGCAAGTCACCGAAGATATATTTTTTTATATATTATCGTTTTGATGTCTGACTTGGGGTTTAAACCGTGGCCTTACGTCTAATAAGCCAACACACTACCTACTAGATTACGGTGACTTCTGCGATGTTAGCTTAAGGAATTATACCTTTAGCACACTCTATGATTAACTGTAGAGACAACAATAAATTTATTTTAAACTGAGATTAGCCCGGAAATGCCCTTAACATACAATCAGTAACAAGACTTTAATTATCCATCGTAATAACGCTCGGCCACAAATTGCTGTGTTGTCCGTATTTTGCGATCGATGATATTTTCATCGCTGGCATCTTCTTTCAAAAAACTGTATTAATTAAGCGTTTATTTCCAATAAAATTGATTTGCTTTTAAATTATGTTGCCTTTGCTTGCTTACAAAATGTAGAGGAGTCAAGTTTGATGATCAATAAATCTCTCAATTTGGAACAATCACGCCGCGGACATAAGATTTGACTACATTCGACTATTTTTGTTGGAATAAGTGAAATTTATCCTGTACAGGGGCAAACCATAATACCAGCCCTGTCATTGGTGAGGTTTTGACCGAATTGCTGGAAAAAGTATGCCAAAATTCGATGCTTCACGAATTAATTTCTAAAAAGTAAACTTCAGGCATTTTTTTATCGCCATAAATACATAGATTGTATAATATATAGGCAAATGGCAACTTCATGCATACATACATACATTTTTGAAATTTCAAAATATCCCCTCTAAAAGTGGGTAAATCTGTGGTTAATAGCTATTTGAAAAAGGTATCCATACAGTACTTACTAAAATCGGTACATCGAAAATATGGAATAATGCTGAGTATTAATCCCTCTTACGGTAGATAACGACCATCATTTGTCGTTTATTCAGTCTGTTTTGCAGTTGGCAAGAGACCCTAAATTTCATTGAAACATCATATTCAGCTACGACACATATTTCTAGACGAATAGGTTCGTGAACAAACGAAATTGTCTAATTAGGGCCGATACCAATCTACCTAAGAAACAAGAAGGATTATGGGCTGGCGAAACGACATTAACCAGGCGAGCCACTGATTACCAATTGCTTTTTGGCCAGAATTGAAGGATCTTAACAGTAACGATATGTACTTTCAACAGGACGCCGCTACATGCCACATTAAATATTCTGTACGAGCGATTTGAGGACATGGTTATCTCACATGAAGGTGATGTTAACTGGCCACCGACATCGTGCGGTTGGCTTAAACTTTTTGTTGTGAAGTTTTTTTGATCACTTTAAAGATAGAAGTACGGAGCGCATGGCCACTCAGTTGCCATTTATTATTCCACTCCAACCAAGGCAAGATTCTACTGGAAAGGGAAGAGAATCGACTCCCTTTTGTTCTTAAATCGCAAGGCCAATAGCGATACTCAAGGGCCACTGTCCTAAAGACATGTGGTTCTGGCTAATAATTTCTGTAGGAGCTTTCGGTCTGAGTATGAGAAGGATACTGTATTTCGCTTCATGCGTCAGTGTCCTACTCTTATCATAATATGACGGCATTTTGAACTCTCGCTGCAATAGCAAGATTAACTTTGAACTCGGGTTAGTAGCCTAAAGCAAATGTTTTATTTTTGGCCTCCACATTTCTTTGTGCATTTTTGTGTTAATAATGCCTTCCTTATTAACTTTTCTAAAAGAGAACATGGAGGGCTGAACTTTTTGCTCCAACAAGAAAGTTAGAATGTTTCGACAAAATTATTGCTATTTTCCATGATCTGCTGGAATCTAGAAATCCTATATATATTCCTTTTCAAGCTTTCCTTCAATATTGCAATGCTCTTCATACTGTTTAAAGTCAGTGTGGTAGTTTTTTTGTTTAAAACCTGCTAGCTTGGGTGTAGTTTTTCGTTGACGGAAATAATTTTTATTTTTTTTCTTCAATCCTAGTAAAAATTCGAAGCCTAGTAGGAGACTCAAAGTTTTTCGTGCGCACGCATTAGAGTACAGTTATTTGATGAATAAAAATTCACTGGCGAAAAAAGTTGGTTGCCATCTTTCACTTTTCTAAGCTTTATATCAGCAAAACCTATTGTCGGCTGTGAATGTATGGCGAAATTTTTTCATGGATACTCCTCTAACAAATAGAATAGTGCTTCCATATTTTCAAAGAAAAATAATTTGGTTTCTTTTTTTTGTAAACTGTGTATGTGTAAATAATAAAAATAAAATAATTGAAATTATATTTCTTTATGATTATAAAAGCCGTAGCGAATTTAATATGTTTCAAAAATCCAATTTCAGAGTTTCAAAATTTTTGAAAATTTAAGAATTTCTTAAATTGACCAAAGAAAAATTTTATAATTTGGAAATTTAGAAAAATTTTTATAATTTGTTATTATAATTGAATATAAAACCAATAAATAAAACACAAAAAAATTTAAATTTTTTTGTAAACATTTGTTATATATTTTCGGTTTTTGAATAAGAAAAAATTGAAAAAAAAAAATAAAGAAAGATAATAAATTACATAAAAAGATATAAAAAAGAAGATAAAATTTATAAAATAAAACAGAGTTTTTTATTGTTTGTCTTAAAACATTTATAATAATTAAAAAAAAATTAACAAAAAATAAAACAAAACAAAACAAAAAAATAGTTAAACAGAGTACAGCTAATGATTTAATCATATTTTGTAAGAAAACTTGGTAATAAAAAACAAATTAAAAACATAATTTTTTTAAATCAAATGGAAGGAAATGATTTTCAATAAAAAGTTTTATAACAAAATGTTTTAAACAAATAATTAAATTTCTTTTTTTCTATTTTTTTTACAAAAAGAATTCATTTTTCAAAGTTTTTAATTGATATGCTAACAAATTTTTTTATAAATTTTCTTTTTTCCTTTTTCTTTTAGAGTAAAGACTTATTTTAAAACATTTTTATTTAATTTTAAATTTTAATTAAAGGTTAATTTAAGTATAATTATTATTAATAAATTGTTGGTAGGTTTGTTTGTTTGTTTGTTTGCTTGTTTTGCTTATAACTTTAATGACAAAAAAGTAAAAAAAAAATACTTAAAAATAATTGTTCTAAAAAAATTTCTTTTAATTATAATTATTTTGTTTTAATTTTAAACTTATTCAAAAATATTTGTGTTATTTTTACTTAAATTTAGAGGTTAATTTATTAGTTTTTGCATTATCATATAAAAGAAAAAAATTGGCTATAATTATTTATAAATTTAGAAAAAAAATTAATATTTTTATTATGATTATTTTTATGATTATTTTTAATATTATTTTTAATAATTTAAAGTATTGTATTAATTATTTCACAAATTAAAGGAAGTATGATTAATCAATTATTACACATGAGATCACAGTATTAGAGATATAAGTATGTATTCTTTTTTTTATTATTTTTTTATATTTTTTTATATTTTTTTATTTATTTTTTTATATAATAAATTAGTATTTCCTTTTTAAGTTTAAACAATATTGTTCGCAACTGTTATTTAAAATTGATTTTTTAGTTTTAATTTTTAAGCTTTAATTGTTTTAAACAATTATTGTTATTGTATTTTTTATAATTTAAAATATTTACAATTTTAATAAATTTTTTTTATTTTTTTTTGTTAATTTTTTAAATTTATTTTATAAATTGTATTTAAATGTCTTAGATTTTGTTTAGGTTTTTAATTTCTTATAATTCAGCAAAATTTATTTTGTATTTTGAATTTTCATAAATTATTTGTTTTTTTTTTATTGTAATTTATTTTATTTTGTATTTATTTTTTTTTTTTACAACCTATTTATTATGAATTTTCAAATATTTTTTTTTTGTTTTGTGCTGTTCCTCATCATTAATTAAATCCTATAGAATATTTGTTTCTAATTTCTTAATTTTTTTTTTTTAATTTGGCTCTACTGAAAAATTTGTATTTGTATTGGCACATAAGTACAGCTCTGTGTTTTTTAGGTTGTTTGGTTAATAATAATAGTTCTTGTATTTGTTTTTTTTTAAATTTATTTTTAATTTTTAATTATAATTAAATTCAAAGGAAATTTTGAAAATTAAACACCACAATGAGCAACATGATTTTGTTAACGTTTTTTTTTTTACAAAATATAACAACTTTTTCCAGAAACATTTGCTTTAAGACAATATTTTTTTATTTATTTTTCATAAATATTTCATCTAAAACCACAGGGTATGACCCCTATTTGTCAAGTGACTTGTAATGGAACTAAGAAAATAAGTTGTTGGGAGTAGCAGTTATGTTCCCTAGACCTTTATTTATAAAGCAAAGACAGGAAAACTTTTATGGGAATAGTATTTCTCGTATGGAGAGTGTGGCTTTTCTTTGTAAAGCATTGTGAGTTACACTGGCCTATCGAACACTACCGTATGTGCTTCAAAAGATGGAAGAATGCTAAGAATAATGTGTGATTTTCGCGAGCAATAGAACAGGCAGCCTTGCGCCTGGAATGAGGTGTTGCGGCAGGCCGAAATCCGTTAATCGGTTTGTAAATGGCCAATTAAGTAAGTAATAGAACAGGCAGACGGCATAGGCTAGTAGGTAGTGTGTAAACTTATCAGACTTGAGGCCTTGGTTCAAACTTCGGGTCAGACATCTCGAACAAAACGAAATATGAAAAAATAATTCTTCGGCAACTTTCTTTCTTGGCTAAAGCTCTAAAAGTAAAAAAAAAATTGCCATGAAAAAGTTTCTCGGAATCGACTTTAAACTATTGGTCCCGCCAATCATGTATAAAATTAATACAAGCAACATAAGCGGTGTGAGAAACTAGGTCCATAATCCTGACTAAATGGATGTAATGACCAATTATGTATGCTTGCATAGAACAGGCAAATTCAAGCATAATTCACAAGAACAAGTCATTAAAGAGCATATTTTCCAACTTATTTACGCATTCGAGAAGTCTCAAAATGAACTTTAGCGAACGGCCTAATCGTTGGAGTTGTATTCGACTACATACGAGTTGTGTAAATAATTAAAAAGATCAGATGGAATGAAATATTTACTCTGGCGCCTTAAGCAATCAAGGAACTTGAATACTGAATTTTTTTGTTTTGTTTGAAAGATTTTGATTTTCAATTTTAATTCACCAGGAGTCAGTTGTAATTTAAAAAGATCAATTCTATTCCGCTGGAGAACTTTAAGAAAACTACTCAAACTTATTATCAAATTGAAATTATATTTTGTCAAAATATATTTCGTCAAATTGTTAATCCAAAGCCAGTATAAGAAAGTTATTCGAAAAATGTAAGTCAATGGACAATTGATCCAAGACCTAAACTCATATTCAAACGATGGTACAGATTCTTCAACGGCAAATAGCTATGTAATACGTGGTGAATTTTAAATAAGTTTCAGTTGAAATCGAAGCAACAACCACTAGTCAAACATTTATGCAGTTTTGCTTACGAAACAATTTTTAAGTTACCATTACTGTACACCACTATTTGACACAGATTTTAGTCCACAGTTATTCTGGGGTCATATTTCTTTAAAAATGCATCTGCAGAAGCTCATCGAGGCAGCTTGAGACCTGGGTAAAGCGCAATTCTGAAAGAATTTATGATGACTTGTGAATTTTATCTAACGTAACGGAACGATTAAAAAATTGACAAGTCTGCTGATTAGTTTTAATTTGATGAAAACCAACGAAAACGGTTTCTAAACCGTAATGTTATTTCGATAAGCATTTGTATTGTTTTCTTAGGCCAGAAACGAAAGTATGTATTTTACATTACGTTACGTAAACTTTCGGCTAATTGAACATTAATGCTAACTTTAAACAATGGAAACTTTAAACAAAAATACTTACGAAATTTCGTAAAACATTGATTGGAAAGTGAATATAAATTCGTTAATATTTGCTCGTTATTAACCATATATGTTCATGTGTTTAACACTTTGAGATTTGCATTCTTATTCTGTAATTCTTGTAAGCTAAAGCATTATTGCCATTGCTAAAATGCTTACAAAATGGTAATCTTTTCGTGTCGAGCATTATGAGGAACATCGTGCAGCAATTTCATTCATTTTTCATCTGATTTTTCCAGATCTATTGCTGTCAGTTCTTCTTCTTTACTTTCCCTGAGAATTGAATCATTTTGAAGAAATAAAATCTATGGATTCTGACAGTTTGAAACGTCACACTCTCATTCTTATTCTTTCTAATTCCAATTCAATCCATAATTTGCTTTTAAAAAATTTCAAAATCGCTTAAGAAATGTTTGCGATTTTAAGTGTCATAAATAAAAAAGCAACAACAACAAAAACTTGTTGTTATAATTTATGTTAAAATGCCATAAAAAAAAATATCGCCATATTAATGGCATTGTTGTCTACATTTTGTTAATGGCTTATAACTTGTTGTTATTGTTGGTTTTTGTTTTTGTTTTCTAACAGTAAAACCATTTAACTGGTTTAATATCTTTCTCCACTTTAAACTGATCTGTCGTTCGCCAAAAAAAAAAAAAAAAAACAACATTTGCAAACCATTATTAAGACCTGCCAATGTGTTATTAAAAGTCGTCATTTAAGACCAGATAGGTAGGAGGAGTTTTTAATTCAAACGCCTCTTTTTTTTTGGTTTTTTGCTTGTCTTCTTTTTAAAGTGATACGATTTTCAAAATTTCCTTTCAATCTAAACCGTTATTTATAATTTCTCTAAGATTTTTAACAAAACAAAACAAAAAAGTACAAAAAAAAATTGAAAGGTTTTTTCTATTTTATTGTCTTTTACGTTGAATTAATTTTGTAGCTGACTGTCGCAAACTCATTTATTTGGTGAGAAACAATATGACCATATCGGTATTACCATAATTGTTGTCTTCATGAGCACCTCTTCTTACTACCGTTATTTGATTGTCTTTAACGGTAAAGCAATTATGATCTGCCGTTGCCATAAGGTCACTGACAAAATACTCACACTCCTCTTGTGATTCATGATCTGAAATCGTTTCCATATATCCTTGCTTCAGCTCTTCATCTGTCGATGGCGAGGTGGTATTAGTCGCGTTGTCATTTATTATTAAAGTTCTTGAATATTCGTCCATTTCCTCCTCCCCCTCTTCGTCCAGCATTTGCTCTTGATCTTCCTCTTGCTCTTGCTCTTGCTCTTGCTCTTCCAATTCGTTAAGCAATAACTCAGGTTCGAATACAAATTGCTTGCGTTTGTCTCTTTTCAATGACAATTCGGCCGTGGGCATAGTATCTAATGGGGTAGTGGGTGATAGGGGTGAATGCCATACTGTAGTGAGATCGGGCTTTAGCAACGGTGGTAGCCTTTTTATTCTATAGGATTCCATTAAAGACGAACGATTCTTCTCGACCTACAAACTAGTAGCACTCGATGGTACTATGGAAATATCGGCGGAATGAAGCATATGATGATGGGCATGCACATGCTGTTGCTGCTGTTGTTGCTGGTGATGCTGTTGTTGCTGTTGGGCGGCTGTTTGTTGTAATTGCATTTGTTGCTGTTGCTGCTGTTGTTGTTGCTGCTGTTGGCTTAATTTCTCCTTTTTCACTCGCTGCTTGAGATGGACTTTAGCATGGCGTTTCTTTTCATCAGATCTGGCAAACTTGCGTCCGCATATGTCGCAGGAGAAGGGCTTCTCACCGGTATGAGTGCGTATATGGGTGGTCAAGTGGTCGGAACGGCTAAAGGATCGCATGCAAATGCGACATTGGAATGGTTTTTGACCAGTGTGTATGCGTATATGGCGGGTTAGTTCATCGGAGCGTGAAAAGCGTCGGTCGCAATTCTCCACCGGACAGGCGTAAGGACGTTCATGTACGGGTGTCTTGCTGGGACGATTGGGATATTTACGCGGTTTCACTGGGACTAGTTTCAATGGCATGGCACTCTGTTGATAGACTTGAGACAAGATTTCGTGGCCTTTACTGGTGGACGGTGAATATTCCGCCAGTTGTACCACTGAATAGTTGCCTTGCGTGGCTGAACCTGAGGCAGAGGACGTTGTTTGTAAGTGATGTGTGGGCGTGTGTGTTTGTTCGGCATAGGCTTCCTGTTTGGGTATAATGCCGCCACCCAAAGCTGTACTCGAAGAGGCGGAGGATGGTCCGGGCAATACCAATGTGGCCGTTTGCTGTGATCCAGCTGCATATTCTGCCGGTGAATCTAACCATTGATATTTAGGTGTGGCAACGCCCATTTGCTGGCGATATTGTTGCAAATCGTGAGAGTTTTGTGCCTGTTGCATATCAGCCAAGGTAGTAAATGTGGTAGCACTGCCGTAACTGGGCGGAGCAGCTTGTTTGAGTAGTATAGGTGAACAGTCCATTTGTAAGCCTAACAATTCAACATGACGTGCATCATCGTAAGCGGCTGCTGTAGCAGCAGCATGCATATGGTGAGCGGAGGGAGAGGGTGTAGAAGCGGGAATGGTAGCTTGATGTTGTTGATTGCCGTAGTGGCCTTGAGTGGCTACGGCATTTTGTGGTCCCGGACCCAGCAAACTAAACATGGGCGGCTGAAATAGGGTCTTATCGGGACTGGGTAAATTCCAACTGTTGCCTAAGCCGGCGGAAGGAGGGGACATAGGACCAGGCAATACCGTTAACGATGGCGAATGCATTTGTGTATGATGTTGTTGCTGATGCTGTGACTGTTGTTGCTGCTGCTGTTGTTGTTGTTGCTGTTGCTGATGCTGTGTTTGCTGTTGCTGTTGTAAACTAGCAGCAGCAGCTGTATTTAAACCACTCATGGTGGTATTACCTGTGGTAGTAAAAATGCCACGATATGATATTTTACCACTACTACTACTACTTGTATTATTTGTATTCGCATGCTGTGTTTGTTGTTGTTGTTGTTGTTGTTGTTGCTGTTGTTGGTGTTGTTGATAGGGATGATGGTGGTGGTGGTGATGATGGTGATGGTGATTGTGTGGGTGTTGTTGCTGTTGTTGTTGTTGTTGTTGATAGTGTTGGTGTTGTTGTTGTTGTTGTAAATGATGATTGTGTTGCTGTTGTTGTTGGTGTTGTTGTTGTTGCTGTTGCAGGTGTTGTTGGTGTAAATGATTTTGGTATATTTGATTTGGATCGTGATAGTGTTGATGTTGTTCCATATGTTGTGGTGACTGTTGACCTGTTTGGTGTTGGTGTTGCTGATGATGTTGCTGCTGTTGTTGTTGCTGTTGTTGTTGTGTGTGGTGTTGGTGGTGATGTTGTGACTGTTGATGTTGCTGCTGGTGTAATGGTGTATTGCTTGGAGTGGTATTTGTATTGTTTGTTCCTAATGTTGTTGTTGTTGTTGGTGTTGTTGTCTGACTTAGTTGTTGTTGGTGTGTGGTAGTGGTGGATGTAGGATACATGGTACAACTATTATTACTTGTTTCTTCCTTAACAATGGTCAATGTGGGCGGGGTACTACGTTCCTCCTTCAATGGGCTGCACAATACCGGACTGGCCACCGATTGAGGTTCCAATGACAAATCCTCAGATTCAATGGAACCTGAAATTTAAAAAAAAAATAAACAAAAAAAGAAAATTTTAAAATAAAGAAATCAAAATTAAAAACAAAAAAAAAATGATTTAAAAAAAATTATTTTTTTCATCGTGACTTAAATTTTAACTACTACGGCTGCTGCTGGTTGCCTTTAAGAATCATTGCAAAGCATCGATCAACTGTGTTGTATTAAATGACAATAAATTCCGTGAAGTTTTTATGCCACCAAAGTGACACTTTATGTCGGGTTTTATTGACAAAAAATCAGTTAAAATGACAGACGACAAAAACAAAAAAACGTGCAAAATAACCACAGCCCAGAGCCACTGATTTAAAGTGGTGCCTGAGTAAATGATTGCATTGGAACATCATGATACAAAACAAAAACAAAAAAAGCAGAAAAACAAAACACCCGAGATGTTGCTGCACATGTTCAAGGCAGGCTGGTTGGTTAGCTGGCTGGCTGGCTGGCTGATCCAACAAACAAACTTGAATGAAGAATTCCTGAGAAATATCAACACGGGAGGTCGTTTATATAGCACCAGCACTATTGTTTGTGGTGTTGCTGTTGTTTTTATAGTTCGATCAATTACGTTCTCAAGAATAAATCCAGTCAAGTAACAAAAAAAAAAAATGTTACAAAAACAAAGAACAAAAAAGAGAAGCAACATTGAAGAACAAACATTATTTAAATGGAATGAAAAAGAAAGAAATCAAAACAATACGGAAAACAAAAAAAAAAAAACCAGGAGCCATACAGTGGTTGCTTGTTTCTGTTGCTGTTGTTGTTTTAATTCTAATATTGCAACACCAGCCAGCAGAGAGTGTCAGCTCAGATGCAAGCAACACAACTGGGATAAGCTGAAGCGAAAATCCAAGACAAAGCCAAACGACAATCTAAAGACAATGAAAAGTAAAATCAGCAATGGCCAGCAAAAATTTTCTTTTATTTTGTGGCATACAACAACTGACATTAGCAACAATTGTTTGTAGATTTGTATGTTTTTGTGGCGCTGCCAACTTAATGATAAATTTCCAATTCACTATCATATTATTATTGTTGCTGTTGTTGTTGTTGTTGCCGTTGCCTTAGTTGTTATTGTTTTTTTTCTTTTTTTTTTGTTATTGCAAGTGATCTTAATGTAAAATGACATCAATCTTTCGTTTTTATTCTTCCACATCATTGTTTATGGTCATTTAGAAGCAGTTGTAAGTGTTTTTTGTGTTGCATTCATCCAGATACCCCCTGTCTTAATGATGACTTTATTTATTTATGTACGGTTTACAAGTTTATTGACATGATCAATCAGTCAGGTAGTCAGTTAGTCAGTTTAGTCACTTGGGCTGTCAGTAAATCACTATTTGAACACATTTTATTACACTTTTGTTGTGCTACTCTAAATGCCGCAAATTGTTGCACAAAAAGTAAAGTATTGGAGGAAATAAACAAAAAGAATAAAACTTCGAAAGTTGTATTTTTTTCCTTCTTCTTTAATCCAAAAGTAAGGGAAATTTGTAATTGTCACTAACACAACAATTCTTATATTAAAAGAGTGATGGAGTGCCTGGAAAATTCGTAGTATTTTCTTTTAATCCGGAAGGAAGAATTTTTTAATGAAACTTATCAAGTATTTGTGATTATTCTCATGATTATTTTTAACACTTTCTCTTAAAAAGAAATTTTAGAGCTCAATGTTACAAATAAAAAGAAGTCTTAGAGGCCAGTCTTAGGCTGCCATGATTCATCATTAAACGCAATAACCAATTCTATTTATGAAGCTGACTTTATGTCTCCGACCTGTAAGATCTTGTTTCAAAATACCTTGGTTTGACAGTTCACAGGAGCTACAGTTTTCTTTATTTAGGGCCTTTATTACAACTTGCCGTTAACATTGGGTTTAGTTAAAGCTAACTTTAGCTAAAGTGAACTTTAAAGTCAACTTTAACTTATTTTTGTTATTACAATCTACAGATAAAATAAAGTTAACTTTTTCAAAAATATGGCAATGGCAGAGCAATGTCGATAAAACTGCTCAAATTAAACAAGTTTTATTTAAACGCAGTGGCAACGACGGGCTTCGTTTTTTATTGTATATGCCCATTTTGTTTATATATGAAGTTGCCATATTGAAAATAATGTGGCAAGCTTTAAACATAAACTTAACTTTAAAAGTTAGCGGTAGGATGATCCTCCCTTTCAGCTTAACGCTCACTTCTACCTTATTGTCCACTTATAGTAATGAAAAACAATTTATCTGCCCGTTAAAATCCTCCCTTTAGTTAATGACAAGTTGTAATAAGGGCTCTTAGAATTTTAGTGATTTTGAAATTCTGGAAGTTATTGCTCGATCTGCACCTAATGACTCAGCAACCACTTGATTGTTTTCCTATTTTGTCACCGGAGAATTATTGGTCAAATAACGAACATTAACGTACACATTTAAAAATATCATCGTTAGCGCAATAAGATAACATGGTGTAGTGGCTAAAGTACTTGACCTCAATTACGAGAGATTCTAGTGGAATCTCGGAAAGCATATAAAATTTAATTGATCGACTTAGAAACTAGAATTCTCTCCAAATAAGCTCCCTGATTCCTATACACCAGTAAAGAAGATTAAAACACTTAAAGATCAAATCGAGCCGCCTCTTAAGAAAGACTAGAGTTTTACTCAAACAGCAAAATATTTCTCACTACTATACCCAATACATGACTACCGAGGGCATTGTGTCTAAGAAAATTTGCTAACAGTTGTTATCCTCTACAAAATTTCAATCCGTTTGGTTTATGTTTGACAACCATTCGTAGCAGACAATCATATGATTTGAGACCTTTTGTTATCAGATAATGAGCATTTCTCAAATCAAAACTAAGCTTGATAACTACAAGAATTCCGCACCAATAACTTCTATCACGGATATTAATAATGATCGTTCTTTATGCACAAAATATTTGAACATGTTCGCGATATAGTGTGCGCCGATCGGAGATAGCAAGTCAAAGCAGTAGGCCACTTACAAAGCTTAAATTTTTGTAATTTTAAATAATCGATGGGTAGTATTTGGGAGAGCCCACCGCATGATCGGTGACATGCTTTTGCAAAGTTGAGCACAAACGCAATTGTGAGGAAACTTCGCAAGAGGATTTTTGAATTTTTGTTGAACGTGATACACCAGAGATCAAACAGCAGCCAAAAGAGTAGTTTTCTCATGGCAAAGCGGCTCTAAACAAGGCCAAGATAGAGCTTGTAGGTCGATAAAGCCATACATGCATACATCATTGGTCATTACAACCCTCACAGCTTTGATGTTGTGTGTGTTAATTTTATATATGAGTGGTGGCACAAACAATTAAAAGTCGATTCTAAACCACAGATTTTTGAGAAACTTTTCATAGCAATTTTATTTACACTCAGAGTTTTTGCCAGAAATCTGCTGAGAGGAAGTCGCCGAAGAAATATTATTTTCATATTTTTCGAATCGAGGCCTCACGTCTAATAAGCCACTACCTACTAGACCACGGCGACTTCTAAAGCCATGTCATTCCTTTTTAGGTTGTATAACTAACATCGACCACCTTCAAAATGATAAATCATTATCAATGGCGACTGTTATATCAACTTACACGTATAAGCTCTAATCACACGATAACAATTGTGCTGGCGTAAAATGATAGTTTATAGGTCAGAGAGGTGAAGAAGAAGGGTTTTTCGCTGGCGTAAAACCCGCATTACCAGCACAAAACTAATACATGCACATTTTTAAAAATCAAATGAGTGCAAAAATACTAATACATACAAAGCTGTGTATACGTATACATTTAATGATAAACTAACATTCATCCCGTGTGATTTTCTAAAGAACAAAAATTGTGCGAATAAAAATTGTTCTCGTGTGATTAGAGCCATAGAGCTGAAGATTGTTCCGTTATTCAACCGATTCTCTGGATTAACTCCGAATTACTATTTTTATGGAACCAAATTTAATGGAATGGATTGGTAGAAAGTCCTTGCTGTCATCAACAAATGCTTATTTTGGTAAAGTCAATGAAGTCTTTAACAAAAATTAGCATCAACCAAAAGTGTGTAGACCACAAAGAGAGATAGCATTGAAAAATAAATTTAAGTTTTGTGGAAAAGACTGAGGTTTGATTGAAAAAGCTGTGAATTTATTGTTTTCTTCAAAAACCTATGTCGGAAAGTATGCATGCTTTTACATGACGTGTTGGTTGCCCTCCTTTAATACTTGATTATCGGTGAACAAGTAAATTTTATAACTGAAAACGGATTGTAACATTTTATATTTGTAAAGAGAAAGTCAAAGCAAATGAATTTATGCTCACAAGGATAATTAGAAGACATTGTTTTCAACTTCATTATTTAAATTTCTGGACAATAAATTTGAAACTGCCCTCAAACATGTTTGTCCTTCTTTAATCCTTTAGAATAAATACCCACGCAATTGAAAAGAAGAAGGGGAGAGGATTGTAAATGCAATATTATTTAATGGCAAAATGCCGACAACAAAGTACTTCATTTGAATTTGAGATGACATTTCATTGAAATATTGTTTGGCTTTTTAGCAAATTCTTTTGGAATTTTGGCTAATAGGGAATTATTTCAAGCATGAATCTTATGATACTCATTATAACGCATGGTTTGTAAGTATATTTCAAAGATATTTTTATGACTATTTTTCTCTGTTTTGTTTTTTGTTTTTGCTGTTGTACATATATTGTCTTAATGGAGGGATACTCTATGCATATTAGTACGGACATACATAAATAAGAAAATATTTTATTGTCATGTCTAATAAATGGGTTTCTGTTGCCAAAATCTACGATTAAAAGCTGATTTATCAATGTCAAATAGAAAAATTTCAAATTAACAATACTAGAGAGAGGAGTGAAGACAAAAACCAAAAAGAATAAGATATTGTGGCCAAGTCAAAGACATTTGACTGTTTTTTTTTTTCTGTAGACAAGTCTCATAAATTTGTTAAAAAACATTAGAGATGGCTATTTTTGAAAAGAAAAGGCAAGAAAAAACAATACAAAAACAGAAATTCCAACAATAAAAATCGAGACAAAAACTCAAAATGTAATAAATATTTAAAATTTTTGTCAAAAATTAAAAATAAAAAAGCATAGCACAGCACAGCACTGATACTAAGTTAAATTTCATTTAAATATGTGTCTTGATATTTGGAGACAAATTTGTTAAAAACAAAAAAAAACCGAAAAAAACGAAAGAATATATTTTCTTTAGAGTATATTCTTCTTGTTTAGCGTGGGCGTTTCAAAGTGTTCCATCAGTTTAAATTTAAAGAAAAAGAATAAAAACAAAAATATATATAGAAAACGTCAGTGTTTTTAGCAAATTAAGTTTATTTATTATGACCAGAACTAAAAAAGTCTAAAAGAATAACATAATTTTTTAAAAACATACACAAAAAATAAAACAATAAATAAATACGAAACGATTTCTAAATATACAACAATTTTATTTAAAAAGTGATGCCTAAAAGTAGGCAAATAAATACAAGAGAAGAGGACAAAAGGTTGGTGTCCACAATAACTTATTTTTTAAAAATAATAGCAATAAAGGTTTATCGCTTCTGCAATATACAGTGAGCGCCATAAGTGAGTCAACACTTTTGTTCTTAAGTATAAAACAGTTTTGTTCTTAAGTATAAAAAAAGTTCCTTTATCATGAATTGTTGTTTTTGTTTTAACATTTTATAAGTTAGAGATAAACGTTTTTATTTTTGGAAATTTATTCGACTATTCTTATTTACTTTTCTCGCTATCCTAAGAACATGAATTATTTCAGTGGTGTTTACTCACTTTTGGCGCTCAGTGTACATACATTAAATGATACGTTAGTAAATGCAACTGCTAAGCTTGTAGTCCAAATAAAGGAAACCGATTTGAAGTAGGTTTCTGTGGGGATTTTCTTAGTCTAGCAGGTAGAGTGTTGACTTATTAGACTAGAGTCCATGGCTTAAATTTTAGATCAGACATCTCGCACATTGAAAAATACAAGGAACATATTTCTATCGGCGTCTTTTTCTCAGTAGTATTCTAGCAAAAACTCAAAGAATAAGTAAAATTACCATGAAAAGTTTTTTCAAATCTGTTGTTCATAGCCGACCGGGATGAATTAATCAAACACACCATGGTTAGTGTGAGAAACTAGATTGTTATCCTGACTAACGGTTTGTATTGATCAATTAAGATAACTGGTGTTGCAGTATGCAACTCACGATTGATTAAAATCGGACATGCTTTATGGTAATTATAGTGTGAAATGGTTGTTCACGACTATCGAACATGCGCCAAAGAAGTACACGGAAACGTCAGACATTCCAGACATATAATACAGTGTATTCATATCAGAAAACATAATTTTGATGTTTATCGAGTTTTATTTACTTGGGCGCAGCAAAGAGAGCCCAGACTGGTCAAAATAAAACCTTCCCACTAAAACATCATTTCCAAAACAATATCAAATGACAAACGCCATCGAAGAATATTGAAACAAAAAATTCTTCGAAAGATTTATGGGTCAGTGAGGGTTGTCAATAGTGACTATGTTCAAAGGGGCAATAATAGACTCTTTGATATGTGTAAAGGGGAGAATATAATCAAATTCACAAAATCGTAACAGACAGGACACATATCGTGCGTTTGAGTAACATAAGACCGAAGAAGGTAATACTAAAATCGAAGGTTATATACTGTAGATGACGAACCCAGAATCGAGGGTTTGCGTCTAAGAAGATTTTGCAAAATATGAACTTCTGTAATAAGTTACAACACGCTAAAAAAAGAGAAAAATTAAAAAGAAAGATGGAACAGTACGGGATGAGAGTTGTAGCTCATTTCGTACTGCAAGATTAAGATTCAATTCTCCTTCCAAGTAATTCAGAAAGGTATGGAAAGACACTACAGAGATAATAATTTGAAATCCAAACACTATGAAGGTCAGAAATAATAGGAATTAATGAGCGAAATTCTTTACTCCTATAGCAGACATATTCAGAGGGACCGTTTTGAGAGGTAACCTGGGTTAACCTAGATAAATCAACTGATTAGTCAACGAATTATGGACTACGTGACATGATTTTGTGTCCAAAAGATTAGATCCATAAGAGTTAATGAAAAAAGTATGAGAAAAACCATCTAGCCAGGTAGACTATTTGGTAAAAGAAAGGCCACAAGTGCTAGAATTTGGTTGCTGTCTACGATATTAGAAATCATGAGGTATGCGTTAATTACACTATGCGACAAAATACCAAAAAATAAATACACCCGAGTAACTATATAGTCTAAATGGTTTAGTTAGTTGAGTAGAACTATCAAATAATTTTTTTTTCTCGTACCCTCCAAACTGGTTTTATTTGACAAAAACGTTTTTATTTACCTTTTCACACAAAATTATTGATTACGCAAATATGTTTGAACCTATTTTAAAACTCCAAAGTTTTTTAGAAAGGGGAGAGATTAGCTTTTAAAACGGTATACATAAACATTTTGTTCAAACTTATATGTTAGCAGTTTTGATGGGGTAAACTTGGAAAATATTATTTTTTCTTTCATTTTTCAAGTTTAGATATTCTTAATTGCAAAATTTAATTAAAAAATATGAAATAAGTGGCCATATTCTGAAAGTCCATTATATTGTGAAGAGATTGACACTTCGTTTGATAAAATTGGACGGAAACTACCGTAGTTATTATTTAAAGAGTATAGTAGTCGTGTTATATTTTTTTATATATGTTGTCTCATCAAATGAACTTTCTTTTCAATAATTTTCAAAATTTTTGATGGATCTTAAGTGTTTATTGAAAAATGTGTCCTTTTTCCGTTGAGCCACCACCACCGTAAGTTGGCTAATGTTTGCGCAAAGCTAATGTTTGGTGGTTTGTGCAAACGTGTAAAGATCAAATTCTCAGGTAAACAATCAAAATCCATCAAAAACTTTAATAAAGAAGCTTCCTGCATACAGTTAATTAAATATGATCTCAACATTAATTTGTAAACTTCAATAATTCAGTTTATCGATATTAAATTGCTTTTGAATTATTTCTTAAAAAAATATCAAAAAACTTAAATCATATTTCAAAGAGAGAGAGAGAGAGAGAGGGGGAGGAGAGAAGAAAAGAACTTGATTGCATTTAATTATTTTAAATTATCACAAAATTGATATCATTTTATATTATACTACTACTTGCAACAACAACAACAATAATAATAAAAAAGTAACAAACAAAAAATAAGAATTTTTTTTCAAGTCATTAATTCAATTAGAAAATTACGCTGCAGATATTAAATTACGCTCTGGATATAGTAGAGAGCTTAAATAATATTTAATTATCAGAAAGATTTTTAAAGTTTTCAGTTTTTTTTCTTTGTGGCTGCTGCTTTAAAAAAAATATTTTTCGTTGCTGTATACGAGGCAGAGAAAGACTTCAGCAGCCGTAGTGGCAGTAGTTTTTAGTACGGCAGTATTATAGTTTTGTTATACGAATAAGAAACATTGACACTGAACGGAAATGTTTAATGAATGATTAATTAATTGTATAGCTTTGCTTGCATGATGTTGATGATTTGCATTAAACAAAAAAAAAAAAACACAAAAAAAATCGAAATTAATCCAACAGCAAAAGCCATTAACTGAACATTACTTTTGTATTCTTTTTTTTAATATAAAAAAAATTAAAACAATTTTAAATAAAAAAATAATAAAAATAAAACCAAAGAGTTTTTTTTTTAAGTAACTAACCTGTTATTGGTGGTGGTTCCACAACCGTTGAAGGACCAAAAAATGACGGAATATCACTGCTGGTAGTAACGGGTGTATTTAGATCTCCCTGTTGAGCCTCGATTTGTGAATGTTTAATGTCTATGCTATCGCCCACCGATGATACACTGGCACCACCCAAGGGACTATGTTGCGTCGTATTCAATAGACTCAAATGTGATGCCGAACTGCGACCGCTATTCGTGGTAGTATTAATACTAACAGCAGCACTAGCTATGGAGGGACTATTATGCAAGGGCGTATCTTGATTATGATGCTGATGATGATGATTGTTGTGCTGTGTCTCGGCCGATACCGATATGCTGCCCAAACGTGTACTGTTGTAGTGATGACGTGATAGAGCCGAATTTGTGCAGACAGCAATGTTGGCGGTGGTGGTTGTATTGGTGGCTGGTATTGATGAAGAGTTGTTTGAATCGTTGGCCGTTGACGATGAGGGCGATGTACTGGCGAGATTATAATGCAAAAGGGTCTGTGAACCCAAATGACCGCCACCAAAGGAGGTGGGTGTCGTGAGATATGTAGCGCCGGTAGACACCGCCGTAGAAGGACTTGTCTGAGCGGTGGTCTTAAATAGGCATGTGTCAAAACTTAAAACATTAAAATGCGCCGCAGCAGCTGATTCGGTGAGTAGGAATGTGTGATGCGGTGGCGCCACTAGGGTTTCTAGCCCTTCCATGATCATGGCCGCTGATGGGTTTCCAGGGGCTACGCCACCTATAAAAGAAGAAAAACAAACAGAAATTTATTAAAAAAAACGTTAAATAAACAAAGTGTTGTAAATATTGGCTAATTTTGTTAATAAAAAAAAACGATAAAAAAACAACAACAATAAAAATTCATTTACAATAGCTTGAGGGCTTCAAAAAAACGATTTCATATGAAATCTGATTTCTTCTATTGTTTCTAGTGCTAGAAAAACATGAAAAAAATTTCACTTTTTACACTTGACTTCAAGAGCCCTTCAATAGACATGGTGGCTAAAGAGATTCTCATCATTATTATTAACAATCACCATCATTTTCAATAAAGGAAATAAAATAAAATAACATGAAATGAAATAAAAAGTTTTCGTTTTTCTGTTTTTATTATTCATAATTTAATAACGTTTTGAAAAAAAAGACAAAAAAATTCAAATGAAAAGCATTTGGCAGCCTTTAACCAAAATTTATTGTGTAAAAAACAATAATTAAACGGTAGTAATTTTAGTTGCAAAGATGTTGTCATTAAGTGCACTTTAAATGCAAAAGCAATGACAACAACAACAGCTACAGCAACAAAGAAAACATTTTTTCTTTCATTTTAACAACAAATATTTTTTATAAAATAAAAAATTTAAGAAATCTTCAGATTTGGACTCAAAAAAAATGTGTTTTTTTCCAATTTTTGAATGAAAACAAATTTATAAGAAGGAAAAAAAAAACTGACAACAATAATACTAACGACCATAATAATTATTATTATTGTTTGTTGTTGTTGTTTTTGTTGTTGTAGATGCTTTTGTTTTCACAAACGTTGCCCCACAATTGAGAAAAAGTTGATTTTAATAAAAATTTGTTGAGTGTGTTTGGCTTTTACTTTTTTTCTTCTTATTTTTCTTTTCAAAACACCATCATTTTCAATCATTACGACCGGCATGTTAATATAAAAATAATGATCGTCCAAATGATCATCATGAAGTGTTTTTGGAGCAGAAAGCAAAGCAGAGAAGAAAATTGTGATTCTAAGTAAAGCATTTACAAAGGTTGTAAAAATATTTTTAAAACAAACAAAAAATAAAAAAATGCTACAGCATTTCCTAAATTTGGTACCTAAAAAAATAGAAACGGAATAAAAAAATTCGCAAGAACTTTCATTCTTATTTAATGGACCATTACAACCATTTAGTCAGTATTACAACCTAGCTTCGTTAACCACCCATGTTGTGCCTGTTAACTTTGTCCATGTGTGGGGACTCAGACTCCGAACGACAGGTATTTGAGCAACTTTTCATAGCAATTTTGTTCACATGGCATTCAGAGCTTTTGTCAGAAGACTACCCAGACAAACTCGCCGAAAGAAAATTATTTTTTTTTAATATTTCAATTTGTTTGAGATGTTTAAGCTGGGTTTTGAACCACGTGCACTTCAATCTAATACTAATTGATAATTTATTTTATTTCTCAATAAAAATTGTAATACGTTTTCTTTATTTTAAAAATTTTTATTAAAAAATTTCTGTGTCCTTAGTTAATACACTTTATCCACCACAAAATTTTCTGATTTCAAATTCATAATTTTTTTAAAATTTTTCCTATACTTTTCAGAAAGTTTGGGAAACACTTTCTAAAGAAGTTTGAAAGTTAACTCCCCACTTGTTTGAAATTAAGAAGGTAATGAAGTGTAGTAACTAAACAAATACTGGCTTAAAGTTATTAAAAATAGAGTTCTTGATGAGAAATTTTAAATTCCAACAGCCATTTACAAACATTTTTCCAAACCAAAAAAAAACCAAGAGAGTTGAAGAAATTTTAATAGCCTTCTTGATAAAAATTTAAGGAATATATTCCACTTACTAGTCGCCGTAGTCTAGTAGGTAGTGTGTCGGCTTATTAGACGTAAGGCCACGGTTCAACCACCAGTCCAGACATCAAAACGAAAATATGGAGAAAATATTTCTTCGGCGACTGCCCCTCAGCAGATTTCTGGCAAAAACTCTAAGGTTAAATAAAATTGCCATGAAAAATTTCTCAAAAATCTGTCGTTCGGAATCGACTTTAAACTGTAGGTCCCACCACTCATGTATAAAATTAACACTTACAAAATAAGTGGTGTGAGAAACTTGGTCGTAATCCTGATTGAAGGGTTGCAATGACCAATTATGTATGTATGTATGTATTCCACTTACTACAATTATCTATGAATTATAAATCATATCCGGCAAATGTGCCTCGTGTAAAGGCCACTCGATTGCAACAACCCATTTCGACATATATTTTGTCACTAAAGGTGACACCACCTTCAAATCTAAACCGATTGCCATCTGATGTGACTTCCTTGATCGACTATTGCCGAAGTTTTGTGTCAGTTTCACACAGAGATCTTGCCTGCTATTTTCTTTATTATACGCTCCCTAACCCTACATCTGAGAACAAAGTGTTTGTGTTAGATATCATCGTAATTTTTTATTCTTTTCAAAGCCTGTTGATGCCATTATGTGTGGAATACAAAATTGTTCAAAGGGCTGTCATGGGTGTAACTCATCTGAAATGTCCTTCTCCTATAATTCTGGCACATAAATCAATTCAAATTTGACCGGCGGCATGGCTTATGTTCGCTTTGTGGCCCGTTGTGGTTTGTGGCTCATTCTCATAAAAAAAGGTTTATCGAAGACAAATCGCACGATATCTGTAAGCAGTTTATATCATTTCCACGTGAGTTGACCACGCCCAAAAATCGTTTGTTTAATGTGGCATGAACTGTGTGGTACATAGCGCCAACCTCTTGAAACCACATATCATCGCTCGCCACTGTCGGTAACCATCGAGCTTTGGTGCTCACTTCTTAAAAGCTACACCAAACAGTGATTATTTCTGGATACATTGGACACTCTTGAATCTCATGTGGATGATATTGTCCCATAATCGACAATTTTGTGTGTTCACGTACCCATTCATCCCTGAAGATTAATTTGCCATAAAAATTACATAAAAAACAGAACACCGATTTTGATGAAAAAATTTTATTATTTGCACTTGTTGTTAAATGTCATATCCACCCACCTTGATTTGGCAAAACATACATACATAATTGGCCATTACAACCCTTCAGTCAGGATTACGGCCTAGCTTCTCACACCACTCAATTTGTGTGTGTTCAGTTTTATACATGAGTGCCGGGACCTACAGTTCAAAATCGATTCCGAACGACAGATTTTTTGAGAAACTTTTCATGGCAATTTTATTTACTCTCAGAGTTTTTGCCAGAAATCTGCTGAGAGGAAGTCTCTGAAGAAATATTTTTTGTATTTTATTTTGATGTCTGGTCTGGGGCTCGAAACCTGGCTTTTCGTCTAATAAGCCAACACAGTACCTACTAGACCACGGCAAATTCAACAGACTGAATAAATATAAGCTAACTTGGTAGGTGTGCATAGCTTCAACCTGATGATCGATATCGGTTGTCAAAGTTCGTAAGTCGTTGTTGGTAGACCTGATATTATATTGGATAGAAGGACATCTCTCTCATGATATCTAATCTCACATGTCATTGCGTTGTGGTTAGGAATGTAAGGAGGCTTTTCTTATTTCGTAAGCAGTGGAACGTAGGCGTTGTTAAAGTGCATATAGTCCTCCCAAAGGTCCGAAAGTTCCTTGGAAGTTTTCAGTTTCTTTACTCAGTTTTTAGTATTTATTCCTATCGAAGCAAAGTTTGGGACTCCCTGATTACCTCAATCTTGTTCAAACTATATTAATGTAGCGTAAAAATTCATTTTAATATTCATACTTTATTTTATTCTCTTTTTCTTGGGTTTTTTTAACATTAAAACGTTGACAATTTCATGCTCATCTTCTTTCCATGCTAACAGGGAGAGAGAGTGAGAGAGAGTGAGAGAGAGAGCGATGGGGAGGTGGAGAGCGACAGTGAAAAACAAACTATTAAAATATGTTGCCGTTGCTGTTGTTGTTGTTAGTTTTTTTTTATCATGTATTTGCTTCTCGTGAACTTCAATAAGCATATAATTTTATGACACTTGGTTAGTGTAGAGGTAGTAAGTGTTGCCAATACTATAGCAGACAACACCATCACAACACGCCTGTCATTTTCATCGTCATCGTCATTATGAGCATGATCATCGTCATTGTCATCATCATCATCATTATTGTCATTTGCATAAACATTATGATTCTTTTATGCAAATTACTCTCTGCCAGTAGTATAACAGATGATGATAATGAAGTTTATTTTTTGTTTTGTATTTTTTTTTTTTGTATAATAATTATCGTTTATGAAACTATTCATTGATTTCAGTACCAAAAAAAAAAAAAAAATTTGTGTAAATTCGTGTGTTTTTTTATAATTTTTTTTAAGATCATAAAAATAAAAAGCAACAACAACAACAAGAACAAATTAAGTTATAAAATTTAATTAAACGTAAAATTAAATTAAAAAATTGTTCACACATATTCACACACATTCGACTGCGTGTCGCATATTTGTTGTAATGAAACTATAAAAATGAAAATAAAAAAAATTGAAATTTTAAAGGAAAACATTTTTCAGAAAATCTATTTTTTGTTTAAAAATAATAAAAAAAAAGAATTGTCTTTAATTAAAACAAAAAAAAAACCAAAAAAGTACACGAAAAATATTGGCAAAAACATCATGTGGTCATTTTTATAACCCCCACTAATGGCAACAGTATTTTCCCACCATAATTGGGTCAGTGGTATTATTACTGCTGCTGCTGTTGTTATCTGTCAATTGACCATCATAATATCAGTCCGTGGTTGTTTACGCAACATTTACAATCAATTTTAATCGATTTTAATTTAATTGTTTAAATTGCTTACACATACGAGTACAGTCCCCTTCTCATTCCTTTTTGCAGGCCTCTATTTACTGCATGGATATGACAATGACAGCTGTCACATATAACATCAATATCTCTTCCCAGAGATCTGTTTTACTTGTGTGTGGGTGGGTGATTGTATTGCGTTTTGTCAATATTTTGTAGTTTTTTATGGTCACAAATAAACAACAAAAAAAAAAAAAAAGTTTAAAAAATTGTTTTAAAACAAAACATTTGTTGTAATTAATTTATAAAAATGAAAAAGACAACAACAATTTGAACAATTAAATAATTAATGGTTTTTTATTTATAACGGAGAAATTAAAAAAAAAAACAACACAACAAAAACTTAATGCATTAGCAGGGAATGTTTGAAAGCAGATCAACAAATTAAAAAAAAAATGAAATCAAATATGTTAGGAAACCTATGCCACGCTCCCTGGTGTTAATAGTAAAGCCTTTTACTTTATTTATTTAACTTTATTTGACAAACAAACAATCCAAAAAAAATAATTATTTTTAAAAGCACTGTCATTGTTAACTAACTGAATAGCGTACTTTTAGTTCAGACACTATTCCATACACTATATAATCGATTCCAACAAATCGATATAGGGATTGACCGCGCTCATTTCATTCCTCAATGAACATAGAGCTGTGCTAAAACATATCCTCCATTTTCTCATTACGTTTTCTATAGTTTCAGTTTCATTAATTACGTTCTGCCAGTTATGCAGGTGATTGACCTATTGTTGTATGTTCTGGAATAACAGGGTTGCCAACTGTCGCTGTCCACACATATTTGCGAAAATGTTTAGGTTTGTGTATTGGATACAGTGGTGAGAAACTTTGGCCATTTACAAGTATATCATGTCGCCGTAGTCTAGTAGGTAGTGTGTTGGCTTATTAGACGCAAAAGCCTGGGTTCGAGCCCCAGGCCAGGCATCAAAGACAAAATACTAAAAGCATTTTTTCGGCGACTTCCTCTCAGCAGATTTCTGGCAAAAGCTCTGAGAGTAAATAAAATGCCATGAAAAGTTTTTCAAAAATCTGTCGTTCGGAGTCGACTTTAAACTGTAGATCCCACCACTCATGTATAAAAATTAACACACACAACATAAGTGGTGTGAGAAACTAGGACGTTGTACAATGGGTCAATTCGACCTCCGGGTACTGTACTTGTCTTAATTGACAAGTACACGTCCTCTAACCTAACCTACAAGTATAGCATCTCTAAAACAAATCTTTCTCCAACTAAATAAGATCACAATAGCAAAGTTAAAATAGTAAAGCTTAGTTCTCTGGCATGACAACTTTAACTTAACTTTAGAGTATGGAAATTAAATAAAATATATATAACGTTGCCTTCTTAATCTGGACTATATATTGCCAAGGTGGCATATGATGAGCTCATGAAGCACTGACTTATTGCAGTGGAATAGTGAATATTTGCCATGAGCATCTTTTTTTTACCACGCCACGATTATGTTCCTAACTTCCCATTGATGCCCATTCTAAGCTATGAATGCCTAGGAAAATTGCGAATCATTCAAAGCTACCATTTATATGGATTGCAGGACATAGAGATATTGTCGGAAATTGCATTGTTGATGAGCTGCCTAAAGCCCTTACAGAGCTTATATTCTTCTTATACATAGGAGTACCGACTGCCTTAATTTGACTAGGTTTTCTCCGCTTGTTTTTCAGGGAGGCTCAACTTCATGGGCAGACGAAGGGTACATGAAAAACTTCTAGACTCTGTGGCGTTTTTCTAACCCCAAGCTGGTACATATAAACAATTTATCAAGTCAAGTCGACTGGCTTGCTATCGGACTAGGTATTTCAATTCAAAATATAGCCACTAAAAGATTCTACATTACCTTGCAATTTAAAATTTAATGCCAACAAATTTCCAATACTATGCCTTACAGCGGCATGAAGCCGCCGTAAACTAATAGGTAGTGTTTGTTGCCTTATTAGACGTAAGGCCACGGGTCAAACCCCAGGTAAAGATATCTTAATATTAGAAAATATCGCTTCGGCGTGTTCCTCTCAGCAGATTTCTGGCAAAAGCTCTGAGTGTAAATGAAATTCCAATGAAAAGTTTCTCAAAAAAACTGTAGGTTTTTCTTACTCATGTAAGAAATTAAAACACCCAACATAAGTAGCGTTAGAACCTAGTTCGTAATCGAGACTGAAGGCTTGTAAAGACCAATTATATATGTACATATGTATGCCATACAGTAACAAGTTTAGTTCCGCTGATCAAACTGAAACTAAAGATTTAGAATTTTTTGATGCTGAAATTAATTTTCAAGTTTTAGGGCCATTATTACAACTTTCCGTTAACTAAAGGTAGGATTTTAACGGGCAGATAAATTGTTTTTCATTATTATAAGTGGACAATATGGTAGAAGTGAGCGTTAAGCTAAAGGGAAGATCATCCTACCTTTAACTTTTAAAGTTAAGTTTATGTTCGAAGCTTGCCATATTATATATTATTTTCAATATGGCAACTTCAAATATAAACAAAATAAGCAAATACAATAAAAACACGAGGCCCTTAGTTGCCACTGCGTTTAAATAAAACTTGTTTACTTGAGCAGTTTTATTGCCATTGCTCTGGCACTGCCAAATTTTTGACCTTTATTTTATGTGTAGGTTGTAATAACGAAAATAAGTTAAAGGTGACTTTAAAGTTCACTTTAGCTACAGTTACCTTTAACTAAACCCATCGTTAAAGGCAAGTTGTAATATTGGCCCTTAAACTGACTTTTTGGCAAATTTTGTTTAAAAAAACTTTTTTAAAATTTTTATAAATAATTTATTTATGGAAATCGTTTTATAAAGTTTAGCCTCATAAAGTAATCAAAACAATAGTTTTAAACGAATTGTTGTGATCAAAATAAAAATTCAGAAAAAAAACATGAAATTTATAAAATCAAAAAGCCCAACATAAAACCATGACACATAAGATGTCAGAGCAAGAGGAAACAAAATAAATTCATTCATAAAATTGAAAATCAAAAAAAAAAAACAAATCTTCAAAATTCAATTTTATGAATAAAAACCGAAATAAACCAAACAAAAACACATAAAAAATCATTACAAAACAAAAGATATGAAAATAATAACAAAAAAAAAACATTCGTAGATGAGTATCTTTAACTTGTTCATTCATTCATTCATTCATTCTGAAAAAATAATAAAAAAAAAATTCAGAATCCGAATCAATACAATAAAACCAGAAATCTTTAGATTGGTTTTGTACATATTTTGTTGCTGGTAGACACGACTGTATATAATTATTATTTTATTTTATTTTATAAAATTTTTCTACTCTTTTTTTTCTCTTCTTCTTAGCGTACTTTTATTGTAGCAAGCCAAGTCAATTGACACTCCTTTAAACTAAACTAAACGAAACGTCAAGAAAAATTAAAAAAAAAACTAACGAACGAACGAACCAACTGTATATAGGAGTATAATAAGCCTTCAGAGCGTTTTATTTTATTTTGTTTTTTTTATTTTTAATAAAAAAAAAACGTGTTTTGTTTAGTGTTGATTTTATTTTATTTTTACTTTTTTTATTTATTGAACTTGTATTTGTTCTTATTAACCCAAACTAAAGAAGAAAAAAAAAAAGAAAAAAAAAAAATTCACGTCAATATCAGAATAGCCAGCAAGCAGCCAACAGCACGGTAAAGACCATAAAAAAATATTGTCTCTGAAGTTTTTATATTTTCATCGTCTTCGTCTTCGTTTTTCTTATTCTCATAGGATGTGTTTAATAATCATTGGATTTTATGTCCACATACACGTATACTGGCGTTTTCATTCATTCATGTGTTGCTGTGATAGGGAAAGCAAAATTGTTGTTTCTAATAAAGATTTTCGCATACATGTACACGTATGTATGTATGTATTCTAAACTAATTCTAATAACTTGTTGTTTGCTCATAAAAACATATACAAATTTATGCATATAAGAATATACACTGCTTAGTAAAAGTAAATAAACAATTATATTTTAAAATAAAATGTTTTTTTTATTAAAAATTTTTAAAATAAAATGAAATATGAAAACCCAACACTGTTGTTATAAATTGAATAAAATTTAAGAGTGATTGTTTGCCTTTTTGTATGACTTTTGTCAATCACTATACCAATAAAATTGCTAATTAAAGTATTTCCATATTTTTTTCATTATGATTTCTATTAAGAACCTCTAAGAAACCCATAAAAGTTTTTTCGATCAATTAAATTGTTCTGATAACTTCTTTCGCTTTGAAAGTACGAGTATTATTTAATTGGGGAACACTTTTGTGTCTAAGAGTGAAATGATATACACGTTGAAAAATTTATAATTTCAAGCAAGAGAAACATATTTTACTTTTAGGCTATGTAAAGATGAAGTCATAATGGGTCCGCCATCTAACGTTTTTTTTTCAACTAGTGCTTATTTCATGAATGGTAACACTTAGCTTATGTCTGATTTGACAGATATTTAATTTTATCCTTCCGCTGAACGAATATGGACCATCCAAGGCGTTTTCGCTTCGCTAAGTGGGCCTGCGATCGACTTACAGAAGATGCCGATTTTGGCAAAAAAAATCATCTTTTCAGATGAAGCTCATTTTGATCTTGGCGGGTATGTAAACAAGCAAAATTTTCGCATTTGGGGCACAGAAAACCCGCACGCATATGTACATTGAAAAGCCGACGCACCCAAAACCAGTCACTGTTTGGTGTGAATTTTGGTCCAGAGGCATAATTGGGCCATTTTTCTTCGAAAATGAACAAGGAGTGGCCGTTACAGTCAATGGCGATCGTTATCGGGCCATGTTGAACGAATTTTTGTTCACAAAAATTGAAGAGGAGGATATTGGCAACATTTTGGTTTCAACTGGATGGCGCTACGTGCCACACAGCCAAAGCTACACTCGATATTTCGAAAATCGCATTATCAGTCGCAGAGCTGATGTCGTTTGGCCACCTCGGAGCTGCGATTTGACACCGTTGGACTATTATTTGTGGGGTGCCGTCAAAGATAAGTGTTACGCCGTCAAGCCAGAGACAATTGACGCTTTAAAGGACAATATTCGTGAAGCCATTGGTGAAATACAGCTGCACACAATCGATAATGTGCTTAAAAATTGGACCGATGGTGTAGGCTACTGTATGGCCAGCCGTGGCAACCATTTGAATGAAATTATTTTTCATTATTAACCGGAAGGATTGTACTTTCAAATAAAAAAAGAAATTTGAGAAAATATTCAGTAGTTTTTTTTTAAAGCATTTTCAAAAAAAAAAGTTATTTGGCGGACCCTTTATTAGTCTAGTAGATAATGTGTGGCCGTGCTTCAATCCATGGCTCAAACATTTCGAACAAAACTGAAATATGAACAAATATTTCCCCGGCGACCTCCCTCTGAGCACATATCTGGCAAAAGCTTTGAGAGTAAATAAAATTGCCATGAAAAAGTTTCTTAAAAATCTGTCTTTCGGTGTCGACTTCAAACTATAAAAACAGAAAAAAAAAATATTTCTTTCAGCGACATCCTCTCAGAAATCTTTTAGCAAAACTCTGAGAGTAAATAAAATTGCCATGAAAAGTTCGACTATAAACTTTACACCACATGGGTGGTGTAAGAAGCTAGGTCGTAATCATGCCTTGAGGCCTGTAATTATCAATTAAGTAAGCGAGTAAGTAATTGGTAATACGCTGGAAGTCGCCGTAGTTTAGTAGGTAATGTGTTGGCTTATTAGACTTGAGGCTTAGGTTCCAAACCCAGGTCAGATATTCAAATGAAAATATGAAAAAATATTTCTTCGGCTACTTCCTCGCAGCAGATTTCTGGCAAAAACTCTGGGAGTAAAAAAAAAAATTCCATGAAAAGTTTCTCAAAATAAATCTGTTGTTCGAAATCGACTTTTAAATAAAACACACACAATAAGTGCTGAGAGAAGCGAGGTGTAATCCTGATGTACCCCCTTATTTCTCTCACTGTATTTTAATGAGAGAAGAAATTTTTCTATTTATTTTAATTGCAAATATAATAATATTTTGTATAATGGCTTCATATGCAATTAATATGTACATTTGGTACCCGTAATAATTTCTATATGAAATTAACACTTTATTACAAACAAGTTTAAAAAAATATTAAAAAAAGAGAAAAATTATACGAACAGAGAAAAAACATTTAAACAAAAAAAAATAAATAAAACAACTATACCCTAAGAAATCAGCTGAATTTGAAATACAATATATTTCAATCATAAAAATAAGTACTTTTGTGAAAAAAAATGAGAAAAAAATAAAAGAATAATTTATTATTTTGCCAACAGTCTGGCTTGTTATTATGGCCGTCTTTCGATTGCCTTCTTAAGCCATTATTAAATAAACATTAAAGATTTGATTTGATTTAATATTTTAAAATATTTAAATTTTTTTTTATTTCTCCTTCACTTCCAATAATTTCAAAATCGTATCGTAGATTGTCTACTTAATGGCTCCAATAGTTGGCCATTGTTGTTGTTTATTTAAATAATTATACAACAAAAACAACAACAGCAACAACAGTAACAATGGCAACAGCAACAACTTGTAAGAAGTGTTTAATATTTTGATTGGATTTATGCAATTTGTCTGCGACTTTCAAAGATTGACTCCATAAATCGTACACGAGTATCAAAAAAAAAATGTAAAGAGAACGAAACATTTAAGGTGAATAAAAAAGAAACAATTGAAAGGGCTTTAAAAACAACAGTTTCATAGATTTTTTTTGTATATAAAATCTCAACAACCAAAATACAGTGGGTCAGAAAAGTTTACAGCGTAATAAAACGATATTTCTAATAAGACTGCAGGCAGAAATTCAGCGGGTTGACATAGTAATGGCAAACAGTAGGTTTAATAAAATAGGAACGGCATTTGGACGATTATTACTGCAGACTAATCCGTATTAGAATATTCAACATATTTCTCCACATTGAGTACAGAGAGCCGTATTCTAGTGGGCAGTGTGTTGGCTTATTAGACGTAAGGCCATGTTTTAAACCTCAGGTCAGACATATCAAGCAAAACGAAATATGAAAAAATATTTCATCGGCTACTTTTTCTCAACAGATTTCTGGCAACAACTCCGAGAGTAAATAAAATTGCCATGAAAAAGTTTCTCAAAAATCTGTCGTTCGGACGTTAAACTATAGGTCCTGCTACTCATATATAAAATTAACACACACAACTTAAGTGGTGTTGAGAAGCTAGGTCGTAATCTTGACTTAAGGTTTTTAATCACCAATAATGCATGTATGTACTCGTATGAATAAGCACAAACCAATCGTTTCTAACAGACCGCCATTCGAAGATAAGCTGGTTTAGTTGGACATGAGCAATGAGATCACCCTGTACTGGATGCTAGAATATATAAAACTGCCCTTGAGCTTTATCCCTGATGATTAGATCAGTTAGATCAATTTTGTATAGAGTGGGATACTTGACGAAAGGGAAGAGAAACGAGGGCTCTTGCCAAGATAGATGGGTTTGAGACAATCGAAGCTCTTGATAGGTAGATAGTGCCAACAGATTTAAATATTTCATCCTATTATGCAGAAGTAACGTGAGAGTAGTAACAGGTCTTCTGACTGGACACTGTAGACTCATAGAACATTTGTTCAGAGTACAACTCGCTTGAAGTCCAATATTTGGATTCGCTGATAAGGAGAACGAATTACCAGAACACATACATTTCAGAAGGAAGTATCTGGGCCCTTGTTAAGTATTAGTCAGGAAATTATTCTTACTGATACCGAACAGATCGTCAGGGAACCAGGTTTAAGGAAACGGTTAAGTGCAATAAATCGCCTGGTCGCAATACCTAAGTACCGCTACGTGACATTAAGAAAATGGTTACTCCGTTGTAGGATTGTGAATACAATCACACACAAACTATAGATGTTCTTCGGTAAGTAACACAGAATAATATGCAGGATATTACGGTGCAACATACACTTCTCACGCCACTTATGTTGTGTGTGTTAATTTTATACATGAGTAACAGAACCGACAGTTTTGAGAAGCTTTTCAGGCCAAAGTTTTTGCTAGAAATCTGCTGAGAGGGAAATCGTCGAAGAAATATTTTTTTTATATTTCGTTGTGTTCCAGATGTTTGATCGCGGTTTTGAACCGAGGCCTCACGTCTAATAAACCAACGAAATACCTTTCCTTGGAATATTTCACATCGACGAACTTTATACTGGAATATATCAGAAGTAGAAAGTGAAAAAAGAAGGTTGCCAGAAAGAAACACAAGGACATTGTTGGAATGTAATGTTCAAAACTAAAAAAACGAAAGTTGACCTAGAGGCACACAGTACTTCCCTTCTCCATTATCTAGGGAAAGATGCAGAAATAACAGCAGAAGACTGTGTTAAATAAAGATATTTTGAGAAATTATTGTGGAAACTTTGTAAAAAACTAGGCGTTTAATAATTTTTTTTGTTTTGTTTCTTTTAAAATATTTTAAATTGTTACAGTGAATTAACAAATTATACTAACAAATCAATGAAATTTTTTTAATTTAATTTAATTTAATTTAATTTATTATTTTTTAATAATCGTGTTCAAAATTTTTAATGTTCTATAAACGATTCTTTTTATTATAAAATGACCTTCAATGTCTAATTTTTTTTGTTAATTTTTTTTATAGAAATAAAGAAAAGAGACAATAAAAAATGTCAATGCTCTCCGATATTATTTTGGTAGTGTGACCATTTATAATAATTTATTGCCAGACTGAAATATCATTATTTATTTAGCAAAACAAAACATAAATGTTTTCAAAATTTTTATGTTTTTATTTTTCAAAAATTTCTTTCCAACCGTTAACCAAATATTATAATTTTAACAATAAAAAACAAACAAAAAAAGAGGGAAAAATAAAATAAAATAAAAATAATTAAATAAAATTAAATATTTCAAGGTAATTTATTTGAGAACAGCTGACACTCAAATAATTAATTTTAAGGAAAGCGGTATTATTGACTTAAAAACAGGTCAAGACTGTTTTAGTAATCAAAATTAAAATTTTTTTTTTAATTTTTAATAGTTGTGACATGCTTACATTGTCTAACCGGCGGGTTTTACTATATTTATTTGGGGTCGTAGTGTACTAAATACTATTTCTAACTATTTTTAGTTATAAGAAAACTTGTATTTTATATTTTAGGTTTTTGTCTCGACTAATCTATCTGTCTATTTCTATTAATACAAAGTTAGTTTGAATTGCATGGTAAGCTTTCCTTGACCGGGCTTACTCTGAGGCCATAAGCATCAATGTGATGACCAAGGAGAAGATTACTCATTCACAATAAGTACTTCTGAGATAGCTCATAAGGTCATATTAGCAAATAAACCGTCCTCGAGCTATTCAATACTTAACCTTTATTGGCCTTTGAGTTTTGTCCATTTGACATACATAGCTCATCCCATTGAAATAGACAGTAAATATATTCTGACATATGTACTTATGCCTCAATCTGCTCTACGTTGCTGTATATATGAAATGCATTTATTTACTCCATTGGTTATTACAACCCATTTAGTGAGGATTACGACCATACTTCTCACACCATCCATTTTCCGAGTGTGTAATTTTATACAGTTTAAAATCGACTGCGAGATTTTTAATAAATTTTTATTGGCAATTTCTTTTATTTACTCTCAGAGTTCTGCTGGGTCTGGGCTGTGCTTTGAACCACGGCCTCACGTCATATATAACCATGGCGTCTTAAAATTTTTGTGACCAAGTATTTGGTAATTAAGCAGCTATGTTGAGCCAAGACGCAAACCTTCAATTCAGTTTCAATTAAATTTATTTTATTTATTTATTAATTGCAATACAATTACAAATTATATTTTAATTATATACGAGAGGAGTAACTTGACCATATGCTCGGTGTAGTGTGAGAGTCTCTGGTGGGAATCGAGCCCACTACCCTCACGCTAATAGCCTAGCAAACTACCCACTAGACTACCAGGGCACCCTAAAACTAAATTATATTGATAGATGTGAACAAATCTTTATAATATTAATTTTTAAATTGTAAATTTTGAAGTGTTTTAGTATTCAAAACTTAGCTTAGATTCAAACCATAATTCTAGAACAATTCAAATTATATACCAGACCGTTAATGAGTTTCCCAAATTAATTGAAAATTAATGAAATTTATTTATAATCATAATATGAGAACTGAAAAGATGTAATAATTGAAAACTACCATTTCAGACTGCTACCAAAACGAAATCTGAAAAGAGTATTTCTTCGGGGACTTCTTCACAACTCTGAGAGTAGATTAAATTACCATAAACATTTGGTAATTTGTTCTCAAAAAATTTGTCTTTCGGCATCCACTTTAAACTGTAGGCTGTGCCACTCATGGTTAAAATTAACACACACATTATAAGTGGTGTGAGAAGTTAGAAGTGTAATCCTGTAATTCTGTCTAACTAATAAGAAATTATTACCTGATATATTGAGTATTTTCTCGTTTTGATTTCAAATACTTATAATCAATCACCATTAATATCAGTTTAAAACTATGTTTCTGCCCTTTTCTTTCAATTGGTTGCGGTCTCAGCTAATTTTTTTTATTATATTTAATTGCCATGTAATCTTATGAATTTCTATAGTTTTTAATAATTTTTTTTTGTGTTTTTTTTTTGACAATTCTCCAACAGCTGTTGCTATAATGAGGCATTTATTGTCTTTTGGTTTTTTGTTTTTTTTTTTTGGTTTTCTTAATAATTAAGAAATTAATAAATAATGTTTTGCTTGTTGTTCTTTTCATTATTAACTTAATCATTAGCTAAATATAATATATAATAAATAATAATAAGATTTTATAATATGTAGTATACATACATATCGCATATACAACCATATTAAATAAAGAAATAACATCGAAAATATTTTTCTTTTTTATTGGTCCATTAGAGAGGATATATAAATTTGAAAAAATATGTTCGTACCCCATTAAATTTCATAATTTTTTAATGATAGAAAAATTTCACAGATTTTTAAAAATCAAAAATAAATATTTTAAAATATTTTCTTTTTTAATTATCCAAAAAAAGACGAGGGAAATAGTTAGTTACAGGCCATTAAAAGAGCTTACATAAAATTTAAAATAAAAACACTAATTAAGTGACTGAAAAATTAAAATTTTTTCAATTTCAAATTTCAAAAGGTGTGCTAATTTAAAGTGTCTATACATTGCTTTCAGAACATCTACGTATTCATCAGATTTAAAGCTTAAATCACATTAAATGTCTAATAAAATAATACAGAACTTTTTGCATATAATTCCTTATACATTGCAACACAAAAGTTTACTTACTTTAGTAAAATGTTTATAAATGTTTTCAAAATTAAATTAAATTTATTTTTATTTAAGAAAAAAACGATTAAAAAATAAAAAATAAAAAATAAAACAAAAATGTCACATATATTTTATTTCTAAAACTGACATTTGATTTAATGTACAGTATATGATATAATTGTTGTTGTTGTTGTTGTTGTCATAAAACGGTATGACGTTTCATATTCATAGCCACCATTTAACATTTACGACCTGCTGAGTGACTGATTGTCTTTGGATGCTGTCGTAAGTGTTTATTTTTTTGAGTGTTTTTTATTCCGTTTTTAAGTTTTTTTCTCTCTTTTTTCAATCTGTCGTCTTTCAATATTTTTTTTTATTTTATTTTATTTTTTTCTGATTTTTTATATTTTTTTCTTAATCTGCTCAAAAGAAAAAAAAAAAAAACACAAAACTGTAGACATTTAAATATAACGTTACGGTTCCGGTTTTTTTTTTGTATTAAAAAAAGGAAAGAAAAAACATACACACATTCTATGTTGAGGGAGAAAGGTGTGTTTAAAAACTAAATTTATGGTTACAGGTCATAGGTGATAAGAAGATAATGTCACCTAGAATTTGAAATAAACGATTAATGGTTTAAACACGTTACCGGAAATAAATTGATAGATTCTAAACTCTTGTTTCAAGTCTGGAGGAATTTCAATAATTCATGATTTTAAGAACAATTGTAGATAGGTTTACAGTTAAAGATTAAGTCACCAGCGAATGAATCATGTTCTGATAAAACTCTTAATTAAATCCCCGTCTGTGAGCTCTATTACATAAAAAGTTTTGTTTTCAGACAATAGCAAATAGTCTCCAGACCTCCAAATAGACTAACTAATGGCGACTTTACAAAAAACCAGTTTTAATGCTGAAAGCATAGCAGCCTGGTCCAAAATGTCAAACGTCCACTTTCAGAAATAATTCCTAAAAAAAAATGTCACTAAAATTGGGTGTTTGAACCGTGGCCTCACGTCTAATAAGCCAACATACTATCTACTAGACTACCCCGACTGGCAGCTAAAAAATGCAAAGGTTTTAAAAAAAATTGGGTATACTGTACCCTTACTCGATATAGTACAACGGATATTTTCCCAAAGACTATAATTACTAAGTATTAGGTATCCAGACCGCTTCTTCAGCAGTCTTACATACCTATGAAATAAAAGTGCGTATCATATAAGGCAGCCCTTGCTTTATGGTTTATTTGCGAACAGTGACTGCCTGGGTGTGCATGTGAGGTCTTCGTTTTATGTTTTGAAAAGAAAAATAGATTTTCATTGTTTCAATTATTTTTTGACTGTTTTTTTATTTTAAGGTGTTAAAATGAAAATATCACCAACACATCAAAGGTGTTAACCACTAATAGAGTAAAAATTTTTTAAATAAATACATACAGTCGGCTTCTTTTGGATGCTCTCTGTAAAGCCCATAATGTGGTCTTCAAAGGAAAATTACTTAGTAATTAAAAAAATAAATAAAATCGTCGTTGAGCAAGACAACATGACATGATAATACAGTGAAGCTATGTATTTAAGATCACAAGAGGCAAGATGATCTCTTTTCATGCAAATGCTGCAGCAGTAGTGGTAATAATAATGTTTTTTTCTTCTTCTTCTTTTTCTGGCCACATTAAAATTGTTACTTATTCAGCCTCAAATATAAATCATATTTAAAAAAAAACAACAACAAATTAAATAAATAATCAAGAGAATAGACCAACAACAACCACATTGCAAATGCCAAGAATTTTCTTTTTTCTTTTCATTTTGTTTTGTTGTTGTTTTCGTTTTGTTGCTGTGTAATCTTTATAATTAAGGATGATTTGTTTTAGAGAAGAACAAGCATGAAAAACATTTTTAATAGAATTCCGTACAGTAGCTGGATAGCCATAAAAGAATTTTGATCCTCTAAAGCCAAAAAAAAAACAGCGAGATAAATGAGGTAAAATAAATGGAATATCTTTACATGCATACTATACGTAGTCGTATGAACACACGTCAGTCACACCCCACTTAGGCGCAAAATTTTCTTGGCGACATTTTCTACAAGATACGGTTGGTATAACTCGTTCACATTTAAAACTATTAAATATAATGAAATAAGCCAACAACAACAACAACAACAACAATAAAAAGGTATTAAATAATTTACAATGAATATAAGGCAACAACAAAAAAAAAAAAACCACGAAAAAAAAAGAATAAATTTGCCTCTTAGACACAACAGCACAGACAATAATAATAATTATAAAAAAACAACAACAACAAGAGATTAAAAATAATAATTTTTTTATTCATAAAAATGACAAGAAACAAAATCTGTTTACGAAAAAAATTAAAAAAAAAATTATAAAACCAACTAAAAATAAATTTTACACAACCATTGGCCACATACATAATTCTTAACTTAATGAGAATTATTATTTATGACTGATTTTTGGATTAAAATTTTAATTTTCAATTTAAATAAACAAAATAATTAGTTCTTAAGGCTATCTTGTCAATTTGAAGAGTTCAAAAAAAAAATAACATACTAACATGCTAACCACATCATTCACAACCCTTTAGTTAGGACTACGACCTAGCTTCTCTCGCCACTTATGTTGTATGTGTTAATTTTATACATGAGTAGCGGGACCTACAGCTTAAAGTCGACCCCGAACGACAGATTTTTGAGAAATTTTTCATGACAATTTTATTTACTCTCAGAGTTTTTGCCAGAAATCTGCTGAGAGGAAGTCTCCGCAGATTTTTTTTTATATTTCGTTTTGTCTGATCTGGAGTTTGAACCGTGGCCTTGCGTGTAATAAGCCAACACAATAGACTACGGCGACTATCCTTGAAGAATTCAAAATTTACTTTCTATCCAAAGAACGGCAATTCATTCTACATTGCTACTCCGTTGGATATAGCCTTCTACTAAAGTTCCAATAGCAAGTTTTCGCAATAACTTCTATAAAAATCAAACAAACAAAAAAACAGAAACATAACATTACAGTGGTAATTAGATCAGCTGCTCAACATCAACAGAATAGTTCTACATTTCTACATATTTTCTTAATTGGTCATTACAACCCTTTAGTCAGGACTACAACCTAGATACGCACATCACCTATGTTGTGCGTATTAATTTTATACATGAGTGCTGGGACCTACAGTTCAATGAACGACAGATTTGAGAACCTTTTACGCCAAAAGACTGCCGGTATTCAGAACGCCGCCAAAAGAAATTTTTTTTAATATGTGTTCGAGAAATCTGAGCTAAGCTTAGAACCACGGGACGTCGTCTAATAAGCCAACATTTTACCTTCCACAAATATATCTTAAAATTCATTAATTTTATGTATGTGTTTGAAGTCAGCGTTCTTTTGTAAAAACGGCTACAAAAGTTATGAAAAAAATATTAAGATTTTGTCACTTGAATAAACGTAAATTTTGCGAACAGGATTCTTGACTATAATTAAAGAAAACATGTCATTTGAACAATATGATATGGTAACCATATGTATGTATGTATAGAATTTTGAGACATGTTATATAGGTGGTATGTAAGCTTATTAGACGTGAGTCCACGGTTCAAATCCCAAATCAGACATCAAAACAAAATATGAAAAAAAAATATTTCTTCGGCGGCTTCCGGTCAGCAGATTTCTAGCAAAAACTTTGAGAGTAAATCGCATTGATATGAAAAGTTTCTCAAAAATCTTTTGTTCGAAGTCGACTTTAAACTGTAGGTCCCGCCACTCGTGTTTAAAAATTAACTCAAACAACATAAGTGATGTGAAAAACAAGGTCTTAATCCTGACTAAAGGTGTTGTAATAACCAATTATGTATGTATGTATGTATGTCTATGAGTTGTTTTTATATCAGGCATTTTTTGTTTGCAATAACAAATTTTAATGCAGCTTTTTTTCATGCAGACACTGTACTATTTCAGAACTTAATTTATCTTTAAGACGAGACTTTATTTTTAATACTATTAACTGGGTGGCAGAAGATTTTATTTATTTTTATTATTTTTTTTATTTGTGCATCAAGAAAAATTTCGAAGAAAATTATTTGTTTGAAAATATTTTTAAATTTATTTATTTATTTTATATTTTTAAAATATTTTTTTTTTTTAATATTTTTTTTTAATATAGGAGCAAATTTTTAAATACAATTGCTTTTACATAAGTACATAAATTTGGAATTCAAAATATTTACGTATTTCATCCATTGTGACAGGCTAAATTACATGCGTAAACGTGTATCTTTATTAAAAAATATAAAAGATTATCATTTTCCTTTGAATACTTTAAAGTTTAATTAAAAAACTGATTATTTTATAAATGATTTCTAACATCAATTTATAAGGCTTTACATGCTAATTCAGGCAAACAGAAATTTGTTTTAGGCGAAGACTTTGACAACACTCCTTGCAGTATTTTTCTTCTTTTTTTTACTGTATTGCACAATTTAAAAAAAGTTTAATTTTTTTTCTAAAACAGACGATAAGTCAGTAAATTTTGTGCACAAAAGGGTTGACAAACGAGCAAAAAAAAAAAAGAGAGAAGACCATCTAAGGGCTAAAAATTGAAGTTGAAAATACAGTAGAGTTGCAGTTATAGCTTTCTGGCAGTGGATTTCTGACCAAAAAACTATGGGAGTAAATAATATTAAAAGTTTCTCAAAAATCGAGCGTTCGGAGTCAACTGTAAACTGTACATACATGTATAAGAACTAACACATACACCATAAGTGATGTGAGAAGCTAGGTTGTAAACCTGACTGAAGAGTTGTAATGCCGAATTAAGTGAGTAGTTATAGATTCTTCAAAAATTTTTGTTTTAAGTTAAGTTTTATCGTGTTATCAGAGTTGTTTTCCTCTGTTATTTTTCACAAAAAAAGAGCACAAATAAAATATATTAAAAACTGTTTCATTTATTGAATTCATTTATTACAATACAATTACGAATTATTCAATATTCTCCTATTTGTTACTCTAGATCAGTGTGTCCGGTATGAGTCGAACTCATGACTCCAAAATTACCTAGTTAGCATACAACACACTAGACTTCCAAAATACTTATATAATATATGTACACTATTTAAGAACAGTGTTATGCTCCTTTTTAATAAAGAGTGTTTTTTATAGAGGTATAGAACTTTAAGTTGCAATAAAACAACGATGGATTATTCGATTGACATGAATTTTATTTATCCGAAAGATAATCTTGTGGCATTACATTTTAAATATGATTTCTGGCATATGACCGCCACGGCTGGCGCGGATGTAGTCCAATCTGGACGTCCAATTTTCGATGACTTTTTCCAACATTTGTGGCCGTATATCGGCAATAATACGGCGAATGTTGTCTTCCAAATGGTCAAGCGTTTGTGGCTTTACCGCATAGACCAATGACTTTACATAGCCCCACAGAAAGTAGTCTAGCGGTGTTAAATCACAAGATCTTGGAGGTCAATTCACAGGTCCAAAACGTGAAATTAGGCGGTCACCAAACGTGTCTTTCAATAAATCTATTATGGCACGAGCTGTGTGACATGTTGCGTTTTGGGCCCATTCGACGAATCTACGCCTTACTTGATGATCGTTTGGCTTCAAATCTTGCACGAGTTGGATTTTGTAAGCACGCAAACCAAGATCCTTCCGCAAAATCTTCCATAAAGTGGATGGACACAGATCCAATTCCTGTGCGCGATGGCGGATGGACTCATTCGGGTCTTCCTCAATGCTACGCTCTACAGCAGCAATAGCTTCTTCTGTTCGCACCGTACAGCGTCTCTGGGGATGCGAGTTATCAATAAGAGTAAACGTGGTGCGAAAACGTTCCATGGTTAATCGAATTAACTGCTCTGATGGACGATTTTGTCGACGATAAAATGGACGTAGTGCGCGATACGTTTTCCGCACAGAACCATTATTTTCGAAATAAAATTGCACTATTTGCAAGCGTTGTTCAGGCGTGAGTCTATTCATGATGAGTTGCCAAACCAAACTGAGAATAAATCACTTGACAGCTGCTAAATCGGTCGCCATCTTGAAAAGTAATGCCAACTTAAAGTTCTATACCTCTATAAAAAACACCCTTTATTACCTTATATCCTTGTTACCCTGTATAAGCTCCAAGGCTACATTTCACTCTATTTATATTGTACCAATTTTCATTCTACAAATTTTTATCATCTCACTGTTGATATGATGCGATTATTCTTTCCATTTCGATTCAATTTTTTATACCATTTTCTTCAAGGTCTTTCTATATGGTTTTGTTATTGTAAATTAATTTATGTTTATATCTATTCCACTAATTTCTTTATTGTTTTGTTATTGTTACTGTTTTTCTTGTACTTTTTGCAGCATTATACAATGTTTATACAACCTTTTCAATAATAAGTACAATTTTCTCAGAATTTAATTGAAAATAAGCTGAAGGCATTTCGATATAACTTTCACTAAAGTTTACTTAAGCTGTGCTTTCTTATTTACATACATATATACATACATACATAATTGGTCATTACAATCCTTCAGTCAGGATTACGGCCTAGCTTCTAACAACACTTAGTTTGTAAATGTTAATTTTATACATGAGTGCCGGGACCTACAGTTTAAAGGCGATTCTGAACGCCAAATTTTTGATAAACTTTTCATGGCAATTTTATTTTTTCTCAGAGTTTTTACCAGAAACCTGCTGAGGGGAAGTTGCCGTGGAAATATTTTTGATATTTCGTTTTGTTCAAGATATCTGACCTGGGGTTTGAACCAGGCCCTTGCGTCTAATAAGTCCACACACTATCTACTAGACTACAGCGACTTCTATTTACATTCCTTATATTCTTTATTCCTTTGTGTCTTCTGAGAGTGAGAGATGTAGATTCAATTTCCCATTGAGGGTTTGGACTGTTAAACTAAAATTAAAAAAAAAAAAACAGGGTGCCCTGGTAGTCTAGTGGGTAGTGTATGCTAGACTATTAGCATTATTAGGATCGTAGGTTCGCCAGAGGCTCTGTTCTGTGATACTACACCGAGCATATGGTCAAGTTAATCCGCCCATATATAATTAGAATATAATTTGTAATTACATTGTAATTAATAAATAAAACAAAATAACCGAAAATAAAAAAAAAATAAAAATTCAAAAATTTTTTTGGCATTTTTCCTTCTCGAATAACTTGCTTTTCGACATTCTAACCCAACACTGACAATGAGTGGATATGACAAAAAAGTTTATCTCGGTTAAGAAAACGGAAAGTAAACCTGGTTAATTGCTTTACTAAATAACATCTAGCAATAAAATAAATGTTTTAAAAGTAATCCACATATTATTTCAGATTTCAAGATTCGGGCGGCACTTAAGTGACACCATTAAATGGCATTAAAATTCCGGACAACTTGTTGCGGGTATTTCAGTTTCAGTTTCAGTTTCAGTAACTGTTTGACATTTGAAAAATCATATACATTGTGTTGCTTGGTCGCTCTTTTATAAATTTAAAGTTCAAGTTTTTATTATTTTTAACACCCACCTGGATATTATTGGCACGTGCAGAAAGGAATTCGACAGCAAAAGTTGAAAAGTTTTCCGTTTATGTAAACACTTTACTGCGATGGCTTTAATTTTTTTTAAATTCTTTGGTTTGCAAAAACTCACAACTTTTATTGAAAGCAGGCATTTAAAATTATTCAATTTAAGAATTTTTTTGTATTAAATTATTTCAAATAATTCGTTTGTTTAAAATTTTTCTTTAGTTTTAGTATAGAATGGGGAGTAGAAACAAAAAACCCCACCAAAAAAAAATTTTTTTTTTTTAATACGTACTCAAATATAATTTATGATTTTGTTTGTTTCAAAACAAAAGCAAAAATGTATATTTTATTCTAGGAGATTTATTTTTGTTTTTATTTTAATTTTTTTTTTATTTATTTTTTGCTTTAATCTTGTATAGTTTTAGACGCAAACGAGCTTATATATGTTTAAATGTGCTCAAAATAAATCGATAAAAAGTATATGAATGTATATATTGTATGCCGTACAATATAATGCGAAAAAAATCTGTTTTTTTTATTTGTGATTTTATTGTTATTGTTGTTGCTTTATTATAATATACGTCACAAAGTTTGTTGGATTTTTTTTTCAATTTTCCTTTTCCTTTTTCTATATTATTTTTTATTTTTATTTTATTTGCTTTCACAAAAGCTTTTTTACTTTTTTTTAGTTGCTGCTGCTTTACAAAAATTCATTCATAAAATCAAGCAATCTTTAATAGACTTTCATAGTAAAACTTGCTGGAGGAATCCTTTAAGCAAATAAATCCATGAAATTCTTTTTTTTTTTGATTTTTCAATTAGAATTTATCCAGTTTACTTTCTTTTCTTATGGGAATTGAAATTCTTTGCTTTTTTCCACTTTTATTTTCAAATAAACTATACACGTTCACATTAGCATTTACGTTTAATATCTTTGGGATACTTTTTTTTAATTTAGTTTAGCTGAGACACTTTCCGTTTCAAATTGAATTTTTCTTATTGTCAGCCGACTTGTTTCTTTTAGAAAAATATTTTCATTTGTTTTCTTACATGAAATTAAATCGAAAAATTTAAATCTTTTTTCTTTTATAATTTTTTTCTTATTGGTAGCACGTACATATAACAAGAAATTTAGCTTATATTTGCTTGTATCTTTCTATCTGTATATCTGTGTATCTATTAATGTAGAGAATATCTATGTATATAGTGTAGTTGGTTAGACCGTCACGTTAGCTAGTTCGAACACAACTGAAGCACGAGATGAGTACTCAATTGGTTTTTATGAATGAAACCGGCCAAAGCTTATAAGATACTCGGTTTTATTCAATCTTCTACACTACACATATATATATCTACACACACACACACATACGCACACAAATCTTACCAAATAGCCCCTTCAATAATATCCACTAAACAAAATTCGAACATTCACTATACATTTCCCCTAAGCAGAGAGCAAAAGAGAGTGTCTTTTTAAACCTCATACTCTTGTATCTTGTATCTGAGTAATTTCAAGGGGGGATTTAACAAGTGTTTGTTGCTTTGTACGGACAAGTTTATTTGTTTTGAGTGTATGTATCCAATGATGTTATAAGTCAACTCCCCGTTCTGTAGCCATTTTCAGTATGTTAGGCTGGCGCAAGCGCATTTAAGCCAATCAACAGTTTGTTTTTAATAACAATCTTTCAGATACTTTTCACTCTCTGAGACACTACACTCTCAACTGAGTATTAAAAAATTATCTTTTAGCGTTTTTTTTTTGCTCATAAGTTTGGTTTCTCATTCCCCTTTCGAATATGAAATGAATTTGTTTTGCTTTTTGGTTTTTTTTGTTTGATTTTTTTGAAAATTATCTTCAAAAATTTAAATTTAAACCAACAGGTATGCAAAGAAATTTCTTTTTTCATTAATATTTTTTCTTTTGCCATAAACAAATTTGTTTTTCTTTTCTTTTCTTTTGTTGCTTTAATTTTTTGGCCAAATAATTTAATTTAAAAATAAATTTTCATATCATCTCTTTTTGCAAAATACATACGTCACTAAATCACAGTTGTTGTGTGTTTTCTTGTTTTTACTAAAAATCTCATCATATGTTGTATTTTTAATTTTTTCTCATCTCATTTTCCAATACAAATACGAAAAATTTTTAAACTTATGATTCATGTTTTGCGAAGAAACAATAAAAACAACAAAATAATTATAATAATTAATTACTATTTATCTGGTTATAATAAACAGTTTGACTAGAACACTGGAAAGAAAAAATCTGATCAGAACGAAACTGATTTGATTTGAACAAACTCACTGCACTTTGAAATGCTTTAAGTTTTGGGGAACAAAACAAACAGAACTGCAGAATGCACTGTTTGAAGCAGTTTGTAGGCCGGTGGCATCATTGGGCTGTACATCTTCAAAAACGATAAAAGATAGCAACGTTAGTGTTAATAGAGAAAGATACCATGCGGAAATCATTGGGCTTTTTTTGGCCAGTAATGGTAGAATAGAACTTGATGGACATGTGGCTTTAACAGGATGGTGTCATATGCCAAACGACAGCTTGAACTTCTTCGAAGACGATATTGGTGAGCAATTTATACCTGACACCACTAGACAATTTTTTTAAAGGATACACGAGAGGTCTTTCGAGTGCAGTAACAAACCAACTATAATTCCAGCCACGGGAGATAAAAATCGCACCGTCTTTATTGGGTGAAAAGCCCCGCTTAGCCTTTTTTGGTAATGATTTTCCTCGAGGAGTTAACCGCTTTTACTGCAATTTTAACTCTAGAGTGTTTATTACGAAACATATGCAGAAATTAGTCCATTGAAGACCACTAAACGAAATTGTCACATGCTTATGTTTGTGATCGATTATTAGCAGGCAAAGCATTAGGAAAACTTTCTCGTACTTAAGTTACAATTAAACTTTAAACTACTAAGGGCCATTATTACAACTTGCCGTTAACTAAAGGGAGGATTTTAACAGGCAGATAAATTGTTTTTCATTATTATGAGTGCACAATAAGGTAGAAGCGAGCGTTAAGCTAAATGGAGGATCATCCTACCTTTAAGTTTTAAAGATAAGTTTATGTTGAAAATAATATATAATATGGCAACTTGAAATATAAACAAAATGAGCATATACAATAAAAAGCGAAGCCCGTCGTTGCCACTGCGTTTAAATAAAACTTGTTTAATTTGAGCAGTGTTATCGACATTGCTCCGGCACTGCCATATTTTTGAAAAACTTAACTTTTTTATCTGTAGGTTGTAATAACGAAAATAAGTTAAAGGTAACTTTGAAGTTCACTTTAGCTAAAGTTACCTTTAACTAAACTCAACTTTAACGGCAAGTTGTAATAATGGCCCTAAGTCATGTTACCTCTTGCACCTTCAGTCTCCAATCGACCAATCACATAATTTTTTTCAACTGTTCATGACATTATCTAGCCACACTAAAATACTTTTGATGAATGAAATTGATGGAGCAAAGCCTTCTAATATTTACCAAGCTTAGCAAAGCAATACAAATAATGTTGTAGTCGCCGTAGTCTAGTAAGGCTTATTGCACGAGAGCCCGTAGTAAATCCCAGTTCAAATGAAATGAGAAATATATTTCGTTCAAAGTGGACGTTTAAATGCTGGTCCCGCTACTCATTATCAAAATTAATACTCACTACATGAGTTATGTGAGAAGTTAGGTTTGTAATCCGGTTCAATGAGTTGTGTTGACCAATTAAGCAAATGCTGTATTAGTAGACAAAGTTCGGTTCTTCCCATTTCCTCATCAAAACCATTGAAGTTATACTCGTATGACGCCAGCCATTTAAAATTTTGACATAAGCTGTGTTACTTTTTGGTTAAGAAGAAGTGAAAGAATATTACTTATATTGATATATTACGTTAAGAAGATACGATTTTGACCAAAAAAAAAAAAATTTGATCACAACTCAAAAATACAAACCATTGATATTTAATACGGATGTGCAGTAGTTTGAAGATTAATCATCCGTAATTGAGATACTAAACCAATCGAAATCTTATCTTAATTCGGTTCCTATCATTAGCAATTTTACTCAGAGATTATAAAGCTTGCTATGCTACACTCAGAAAGATCAATTTATCTCATTATGATATGTTCTCAATCCATAGTATGTGTGTGATATCGTTCAACTTTTTTTTGTATGTGAAAGACATATTGATTCCATAATGTGTGGAATATAAAATCGTCATCTCTTCTGAGGATGAAGAGCATACGAAATGTCCAATTTTCCAAGACTATGGTGTAAAATTAGACTGAAGTTTACCGATGGCAAGGGTTATAATAGCTGTGGTTGCTTGGGTTATTCATTTCTTCTACTTAAGAAAACCCTACAGGAAAACATATAAAAATGTCAAATGGCATGATATCGGCGGCCAATTCACGTCACCTTCACGTGAAATCACTAAACCCTCCAATCGTTCGAGCAAAATATCTAATGTGGCATGACTTGTCTGGCACAATAGGACGGGACCTATTCATATCACCTGTCGTTGGTGTCAAAATCATTCAATTCATGCTCAAAGAAGTTGGTTACCAATGACCTGTAGTGCTCGCTGTTGACAGTTATGGCCTGGCCAACATCGCTCTCAAAGAAATATGCACTGCTGATGCTTCCAGCCCAACCTTCGCAGTAAATAGTGACTTATAGATTGGTATCTCTCACAATGCAATAAATTTGTTTTTTCACTTACGCATTAATCCAGAAGTTGGCCGCATCATTTAAAATGATTTTTCCATGAGAATTAGGGTAAATTTTCAACTACTCCAGAAAGCGAACACATGCCGTTGTCAATGGTCGCTCAGACTGAATAAAAGAAAAATAATTTGACTGTTTTTGCTTCATCAAGATGGTCGTTATTAGCTGTCTAAGTTTGGAAGTCCCTGTTGAAAGGCTGGCATTACATTCTACCTTCTCATGTAACTTATATTTCATTGATTTACATAATTTGGTCATTTGAAACCTTCAGTCAGGGTTACGACCTAGCTTCTCACACCACTTATGTTGTGTGCGCTAATTCTACTCAGTTTAAAGTCGATTCCGAACGAAGGATTTTTGAGAAACATTGTATAAGATTTTTTTCTTTCAGGGTTTCTGCCGCAAATCTGCTGAGAGGAAGTTGCCGAAGAAATTTTTTTTTTATTTCAGTTTGTCTGATGTGAGATTTGAACCGTGGCCTCCATCTAATAAGAGAACAGATTACATACTAGGCTACGGCGACTTCACTTCATATTACTTATATTGTGTGTGTTATTTTCATATAAGAATTGCGGGAATTATATTTTTTCCAACCACAAATCTAGAAACTTGCATTCAGAGATTTTGCCAGAAGATTACTGAAAGTAGGGCGAAGAAAAGAAAACTTTTTGTCATATTTCTGAGGTTTGAGGACTGTCGCTTGAGCTCTTGAGCTTTCGTAATCCTATTCTATGACAACCATAGAGTACTAAAATATCTTGCAGAGTATGTCGTATCATGTTTGTAAGATTTTTCAATTGGTCCGCACTCAGGATTTTAATCAACGTACTTAGTGGGAACAAACCGATCAGTGCAGTTGTAGAAATAGACTTAATCAATGAGTGCAAGAGAACTCTAATCATTTGCATTCAAATTATCTAAACATTAAGGCATGATATCGATAAATACTGTTATTTTTAAGGTCGACTGTTTAATCCTTTTATTTTATTTGTAATTTTGAAATATTTTTTTTGCTCTTGGTAACTAGGATAGCAAGGCGAGTCTGTTGCCATGTATTCGTGAAAATTGCATACTTTTTGCTTTGTATTACTTTTAATACTCACGTACAGATATTAAGTGCAGCACTCAAGAAGATTAGATAAGAAGGCAAAACTAATGAGTTTTTTTTATTTAAAAAAGTAATTGAAGTTTCATTTCATTTGACAACAACAGAAGTTGCATGTCAATGATAAAATCATTAATAAAAATCGTTTAAATCGACTTTAAAATCGTTTATTCTGAATTACTTTTTAAATTAATTTTTTTGGAATTTTCCATTTGCGGAAATCACACACTCGAAATTCATTCACTACTTAGGCATGGGCACGTGTCAAACAACACTTGTTGATGCACTTTGCCGCATGTTCTTCCATTCGTTTTCAATAATTTTGGGGGAAAAGAATATTTTTTTTTGCTTTTCATTTCAAGATATTCAAACATTGATTACTGACCCACACAATATCAAGTAGCTACGGGTCTCTTCCGTATAGAGCGTCAGGGGCAGCGCACATGCCTACCAATAACATTAATGTAAACTCCTGTGTTTATTAATGTGTCATGTACGAGTATGTACATCCATATGTACGGATAATGCTGATGATTTTTATCACTTCTTTCTCTCTCTCCACTTACATAGGTTTTAGTGTGTGTGCGTGTGTGTGTGTGTTTCTATTACATTTTAGTGCTAAAGTCTGTGATAGAAGAATCAACGGAGAGGGTGAGTTGCTGGTGTTGACGTTAAAGATTCCAATAAAAAAAATTATCATGATGACAGCGTTTATAATGATGATGATGATTTTTCTACCGCTATTGCTATTGCTGTTGCTATTGTTGTTATTTTGTTTTAATTGTGATGAGAGTTAAACATGCGAGCGTTAAATTGAAATATTTTAAGAATTTATGAAAGAGACAGGCGGCAGCAGTTGTCGTTTGTAAGAAATACACTCAGAGAAAAATTTTAGTAATCAAATATTGCATACAACAATTCAACTATCAAAGTTTAACATTTTGAAATAAACTCAAAAATTCGGTATAAACTGTGAACTAAATTTGAAAGAAAAAAATTCCTAGCCTTACCTCGTTTAACATTAAAATTATAAACAAAAGCTACACAAACAAAACAATGCAGTAAACAAAACTGTTTACGAATTATTCTACTGCTTAATATAACAACAAACACCAGCATAAAAAATTATAAACAAATAAACAAAAATACATCAACAATGCTGCAATAATAAATGTAAATAACGATGTTTAGTTTTATAGAGATTTCGAGAATATTCATCAGACTGTTTCCTTTGCCATATAAAAGGCAAGGCAAAGCAGGCAACTGAGTTAGTGAAGTTCAGTCAGTCTTGTGTGAAGACACGGTGTGTTTGAGTGGAGTAATCGTGGTTTGAAGATCTCCGTTACAAAGATCTGCCGAACAATTGTCTTGTAATTGATATTGTTTATGCAAAGGGTATAAACATAGCTGCCAGATAAATGAGGCACCAAATCATCAAATATTTGAGAAAAAATCGTCAAAATCGTCAAAGACATTTATTAAAATCGTCAAAAAATCGTCAGAGAAAATAAATAAATAAATTAAAAGTTATTAAAAACCAAAATTATTTCTATTGTAGTAAACCATATAAAGTCAATATATGTACATATCTGAGTTCAAAAATAAAACATTAAAAAAAATTTGTTAGAAATTAAAAGCTGGCGTCCATCATCTTCATTTATTAATTTTTTTTCCAAAAACGGAGAAATTTTGTATAATTTTCATTTTTGAGGTTTAAACAATCTATCCCAGTGTTGTTTATTGACACATAAGAGCAGCAATAATATTGCATCATTTTAATCTATGGGTGGGGTAAATATTAAGGAGTCAGAAGCTCTTGACATTTTTCAGTTCCTTCTTAAGATCATATTATCTGATCTTACTATTTACACCGTTTATAACCCACAAAAAATAGAATACAACTCTCATATATGACTTGGTCTCAACGTCTATTTTGCGGTTTCTCGATCGTGTACAGGAGAGGCCGTAGTAACTCGTTAAAGACTCTAACTCGATTGAATCATTGGAGCATCGTTGCAATGTGGTTTGTGTTTCACTGTTCTGTCGCTACTATAAAAGAATTTTGCTCGAACGAAATAAGGGGACTTTTTCCCGAAAATCATATATTCCTACGTAACGCTCGTCTTTCTCAGCCAGCACATCCATATGTGGTGGATTGGCCAGTAGATCGCACACTGCATTACAGTAAAAATACGTTTTTTAGTCGCACTATCCGTATGTTGAACGCAATTCCTGCAGAGGTCTTTCCTGTTACTTATGGTATAAAAATATACAAGCCTAGTATCCATAAATACTGTTCTCTCTTTCCTTCTTCTCATTATAAAGTTCCAAACACAATGCCATCCATCCCCTGAGTGTTGGTCGTACGAAAAAAAAAAAATAACGCCGCTTGCCTTTGTCCTTCCGATGGTAATACTAGAGACTATACTCGAATTTTTAAAATTGTTTGCAGCGACAAGTGATAAATTATTCTCAACTACGAGGTTATTTAGGAGTTGTAATTTTTTTACTTTTAAGGGATTAAAAAGGAATAAAATACAGAAAAATCATCACTGGCATTCGAAAGTAACTTAAAAATATAATACTTTACTCATTGTTTTTACTAACATAAATTTCCAATAGTAACAATTGCAATGTAAATACAAAGCTTAAAGTGGCTTTTAATGTACTAAAGTAAAGTATATGAACTAAATTTTTAATTTTTAAAAATCGTCAAAATAAGGGCATAAATTGTCAAATCGTCAATATGATATTTTTGGAGCTCAAAATCGTCAAAATGACGATAAATCGTCAAATCTGGCAGCTATGGGTATAAACAGAGGAATAACAAACAAAGCAGTTGTTGTTGTTTACATCAAGTTGTGAACAGTGGCACACATAATTGTGCGAATAATAAAGAATTTTAATTAAAACTCAAAACCTACTTATATTCATTTGGCAATCTACGAGCTTATGTTTTAAACGTTTTTAAAAGGTAAAAATGTAACAATCTTCTGATTTCTGATTATATGTTCACAATTTTAAAGCGACAGTTTAAAGAATTTAATGAATTTAACAACTCGTAATCAAAATCTCTTATTAGCAAATATTTCTTAACGAACAAACTCACGTTATTCAATTAAAATTAAAATTTAAACCTCGGTGGCCAGGTAGTCTATTAGCGTGATGATTGTGGGTTCGATTTCCATTAGACACTTTGGCCTGTTACACCACAATGAGCAGCGTCCGTAATGGACTATATTTTACAAAATTCAAAAAAAATTTCTCATGAAATTTAATAAATGTTTTAAACACGAACAATTGAGTAGCAGAGATATAACTTATGCTCGACAAAGCTCTCATTCTCCACGTACTGTTACGCATAATGAAAGACCTTCGGTCGAGTGCGAGTTGCTGATAATTTCATAAGAAGCTGTACGCCAACGATATTGACTTTATTCAGCGCTTTAACATCCAACGGCTATGCTGGTTCGCCCTTATCGTTCGAAAAGAAGAGGATATTCTGGAGTGACAGGTATTTGATTATAGTATTGGCTGAAGTCGTCGTACAGGGCGACCTTTGCTGCAATGGAAGAATTGGATTGGTGTGATCAACTGTAGACGGCGCTTGCGAAGCAGAGTCGCAGGCAGACTTATACATGCATACTTAATTGGTCATTATAACCCTTCAGTTAGGATTACGACATAGCTTCTCATACCACTTATGTTGTGTGTGTTAATTTTCTACTTGAGTATCGTATTCATCGGGTAGACCATCAATTAAAAGGTAAAATTACATCGACAATGTTGCGTTGATAACGTAACATTGACAAGAATTTCTGGGGCAAGTTTCAGTAAATGGCCGAAAGTGCAAACTTTACCCAACTGGGTGGCGTGAACAGTTAAGTATGCACACGTCAATAACTGGGTGTATCGCTATGGTGCTCCATTAGAAGAAATGTGTGAAGTATACGAAATTCGAAACATAATGACAGCGTCACTTCAGCAACAATCAGTAGAAATTCTTTTGGGATACTGATCAACTATGTACGATTCTGCATGAACAGCAGGAAGTCAAGTTCAATGCTGATCATATTTATTTCGAATATTTCGGATATCGAACATTTATTTTTTGAGTGTATAATTTTAATAAACATTACATTTAGCCGGGTAAACAATGCCCATGACCATTTACGGTTAAAACAAATGATTTGTTTACGTTTACGTTCTTCCTCTTCAAAGTTTTCTGTTTTGCAAAATTTCACTTCAAAACGAAAAACAAAAACAAAAACAAAAACGAGAAAACATTGAAAAACACATGTAAAGTAATCGAGCGACTCACACAAGATTTTTCTTTTAACGGAATATACGAACCACCCACCCGAAAAAAAACAACACAAAATCCAAAATAATCGAAGAAATAAAGAGAAAAACAAAAACAAGAAGGCACAAATGCATTATGACGTATAGTGGTGGTAGGAAATGAAAATTTTTAGGGAGGGTGTCAAGAGAAATCAAATGTTTTGTTTTGTGGCAATAAGCGTGTGAATATTGTTGCAAATAACAACACTTTACTACATATAAATACACGGTTTAGTTAGTAGAGGGCGTGATACGTGTAAATAAATAAAAACTAAAGAAGAAATAAAAAAAGAAACTGTTTCAATATAAAAGCCTACAACCAACCATTGAAACAAAAGTAAAAATCTGAAGTGGATATATTTTTTTGTTTTTGTTTTTGTTTTTTGTTTTACCGGTAAATCGAGTCATACCCCCACATATTTTGACATGTGATTTGTTATTGTTTTGCTTTTAAAACGTAACAAGTTTCTTCCTTTTTTTGTTTCTTATAAAAATTGTTTGTAAACATTTACTCAGACGTCCATCAGTCCTAAAAATAATCCACAAATTTATTTTTAAATATCTTTCGTAGAATCGGCGATTTTTAGAAACATTGGGTGTAACAGATCAATATGACTTGTTACTTGGAAATTTAAAAAAAAAAAACGCATACGATTGCATTAGAAAAATATCGAGATTTCTGCATCCAATTTAAATCATCACTTCTAGCTGGCTGCCAACGTCATAATACTACGGGGCAAATTCAACCGGCAGAAGTTTTTTTGTAAACATGGAATGCACAAGTCGGGTACTAAAATCTAGAAAAAAAAAATATCATCTCTTGTAAAATATTTGGGAGCTCTTGCTATACTATTTCAACGTTCAACTAGAAATCTTAAAGGACCTGTTATATTTCAACCTGCTTTTCGAAGCTCCATCAGTGATTAGGCAATAAATGATTCATTCGAAACCAATTTTAGTCGAAATTTGTGCAATAACGCGGCTGAATTGCCTTCTGTAGTTGTTATACCTCGTCCCCAAAGATTTTTTACCCTCGATGCGGGAAAATTGCTTGTTGGGAAGTGGCTCTGATTCTCATATTAATAGTCGCCAAAATATTCACTCAGACCGCTGAGAGGACGCCACCGAAAGCAATATGTTAATCATATTTCGTTTTGATCGAAGTATCTAAGCTGGAGTTTGAACCACTGACTCCCTTCTAAAAAGATAAAGGAAACTGTCCACCCATGGATGATAGGGCCATTTGATACCAAAGTTTTCCATTATCCTATAAACCACTCTAAGCTTTTGACACAGGGACACAGACTGCCAATGTCAATGCATGACAGTTCCCCCATATTATCCATATATAACCAGGGTGCCTTTTTCTATTTTTACATAGTATAGGGCATTTACCCAGTAGGTAAAGGACAGCCTCCTCTTTTTCCTCAAGACTAATGCGGCTCGCATGTATGTCCATAATGCAATGCCGTGCAATATCCCCGACAGTTACACTGAATGTGTTTCTGTGGAGTTTAATTAGACAGTTGCTCTCCTCAGTCCTCTCACCCGCTTAATCCAAATTTTCTGCGCCGTTCTGCCCATATCCGAAGACGTCCATCGACAACCGCATCAATTGTAAGCTTGCAGGTTCTTAAAGAGACTCCCAAAGTCGAGTATACGTTTCGATGCTTGTACCACGTCGATCTGCAGTTTCCTGGAGTATCACTGAATCCTGATACACCTCTGAAATGGATACCGCATCGTTCTGATACCTTATTACAATATCTGCGACAGCTGTACGCCGTCTTGTAGTTTATCACATTCAGGTCAGTGCTCTGATAGCTGCCTGGCTAGCAGAAAGTATAGTAATTTCCCAATTGGGAATATTTGCGTCCTCAATTATTTTTACCACAACCTGAATTTCCCACACTTCTACCTGAAAGTGATTCGGCTGCCATCTCCAAGCGTTCCGTTCACCTTGAAGCTATCAATATAAATTTGCATGGCGTCCTTTATCCTATCCCGATAGCATGTGCTGAATCCCATTGAAAAGCCGTATCGCGGTGTTGTGTAGTCACTGCCATCGACAGTTCGAAATTTTCACAGTACTTTAGTGTGACTAATGTCTGATCCAAGCCACTTCCCAGCCGCCCAGAGACGCTTATCAACCTTAAGCGTCATGCCTTTGCAATGGAGATCCATCGGTACAGTGCATAAAAATGTCTCCAGTGCCAAGTAGTGCGCAAGGTACCACTTGAAAGTATACCACATAGACGATCTTTACAACCGGCGTATCATGCTCAAATTAGTTGTACTATAGAGGAATTTCTATAATATAAGATATCCGCAATAAAATAATGAGCCATCCTAGGCCCATACCCATTTTTATCTCCAACATTTTGTTACAAGCGTAGAGGAAAATGGAGGGCTTTTTAATTTAATAAATATTTTCGGCTTCCAAGACTGCTTCCTATCTAGAATATAAACTCAATATACGAAAAGGTGGAGGATTGCACCTCCTCGTAAAGACTACTACCTACGTTTTCCCAGGGTTAATACTCAATCTGGTATCGGATGCCCATTCACTAACATTCCTCAGAGCAAGTTGCATACTATCCTTAGCTGGGTTGATAAATTTAACCGAAATTGCACCACATCCAACCTGTTCCAGGATCACTAGGAGCTTGTTCATTACTAAATTCCATAAGATAGGGGAGAGTACCACTCCTAGTGGAGTTCTTTCCCTATACCTCTGGTAAAGTGCGAGCACCCTAGCGTCGAGTAGATCGGTTGTCTCAAATCCGTTAGAGTTGAGAAGAGTTTCCGACACTATTCATGTTTCCGTTAACCTTTTCCTACTTAACAGAATTTTTTTTGATTCATCAGCGGTGTGAAAACTATCCTCCTCGCAACCTGATCTGTATGCACATAGCCGCGAATTCCTACGATATAGTAGACTTCAAGAACACTTGAACTCTTTATGATCTGTATGCTCATTGCCGGGAGTTCTTACGGTATAGTAGACTCCAAGAACACTTGAACTTTTTATGATCTGTATGCTCATTGCCGCGAATTTCTTTGGTATAGTAGACTTCAAGAACACTTGCTTTAGAATATGCAATTCAAGCCCAATATGCAGTGTTGAGAGCAACGAATTACCGAACACATGCCTGGAAGCTATACGACTTAAATGCATCTCAGGAAACAAAAAACACTTGGGCGTTTATCCAGTAAAAGGCAGCGACTTAGGTTTACTGACAACGAACAACATCCTGAAGAGAATGAGGAAGAGATGTTCTCGATATTTCCTTTTAATGACCATCACTGCCACTACACCTTATCTGTATAGGGTGCAGCATATGAATGGGCTTGTTTTTCTATTCGAATTGTTTACTTTTGAGAAATTTTTCCTAAGAATTTGGTTAATTTTGCGTAAATCTTTATTTACGAATACAGAACATACGTCATAATTTCTTTATTTTTTTTTAGTTTTTTCTTCTTCTTTTTTTTTTGGCAAAAATCAAAAATAAATACAAAATTATTGCCAAAGAAATGGAAAATTGTTTACGAGAAGAATAAAAATGAAACCTTTTAGGCATAATTTGTGTGTGTGTGTTGTTTTTTGACTTTGTTTGGCTTTTGGGTTGAATAAAATTTTATTTTTAAACTCATAACGTAATGGAGATGCCTTGTTTGCCTCTCTATTAATCGATAAACGATTTCAAATTGTTTTTTGGTATGGTATGGTATGGGAACGTATAACGGAAAAGTAGGGGAAATTTGGGAAAATTTTATTTCATTTTTATTACACTGCCATACTTACATACATACATACATATGTACATACTCATCATGTAGAAAATAGCCACAGGTGTCTATGAATGTTCTTGAATTTTAATTGTGCAAAACGAGAGAAAAATATCTGCAAATTATGCAAGATTTTCTAATATTAAATCAGATGAATCAGTTGTTCATGGTTTTTTTTTTCAATATTTTTACACTTAATGAGGTGAGTGAGTGAGACTGCTTGCCAGTGGTGGTGGTTGGTAGCATTTGCCTCCCCAAAAGCCAAAAAGAAAAAAGAAAATTATTTTAATATTCTTGGCTATTTTTAAATCGTTTTTAATGATCGTGTTCTGTAGTTTACAATTGTGCCAGGTAAACAATAATTAAACACGGGCAGCCAGTCAGGCATTTTAATGTGTGTGCTTCTTCTTCTTCTACTTCATTCTCATTTCATTTTTAATTATTCAAATTGAAAATTTTTTTCAAGAAATTACTCACCTTCACCTTGTTTTTCATTTCGCATTTTATTTCGAAAATGTGTGTTTTTGAAAAATTTATACCCGATTTTCTTTTTTTTTTTTCGGCATCTGAAATAATTTTGTTTTCTGAGTTTCTTTTCCTCTAAATCTGAAAATTTTTCTTGTTTTTTTTAGTTGGTTTTTTGTTTATTTTTATTAAATATTCTTTAAGATTTATTAGAAACGCGTACATACATATGTATGTATGTGAGTATTTGTACATGTTTGCATTACAATTGGAATCTCTTGTCGTTCATGGACTTGACGTCAACGTTTAATTAGCTGTGGATAACAACGATAACAATAATAATAAATGTTTATAAATTTTAAATACAAATCTTTCTTATATACGCTCATAAACATTTTCATGAATGTCAAGAAATTCCAAAGAAAATCACCGGAAATATGCAATAAACTGGTACAGATGGAATGTCTGAATTACGGCATTCTGGCTAGACCAACCCAAGGTACTAATCTTTTTTTTTATTCATTTGATCTGCGGCAATTCGGGTATTTCTTTCTTTAGTCAGTAGTTCAGGGCGAACTTATGAATTCGCCTTGCATTAGTTCCTTAAGTTTGTGACGCCGTTGAGTTTGACTACTTAATGGTTGCGATTTTGGTATAAAAACACAAACGTCGAAGAAAAGTTTGCAAATAATAAACATTTTACTTTTCAAATAAGCCCAGGGCGAAATAAATATGAATTCGCCTTAAATAAGCGGAATAATATTGGAAATATCAAGGCAAATCAAAATATTTTTCAGTAAAGCCTGTCATTTTAAAATATTTCAAGCAAACTACTCTGCAAGCAACAAATAAGGAAACATTACGAATTAAAGCCGAAGAACGATTCCGAAATGATGTAGCTACCACCATAAGAATAATTAGTTTTTTTTTTCGCCAAATATTGTGTCAATATACGAAAAATCGATGTAAAGACCAGACTACCCATCGCCAAAATTGAATATCCATGACATCGAGGGAATACTCTCTATATGATGGGATCACAATCATCGAATTTATTACAAAATACTGAAATCATACTATAGGAGACCAATTAGCCGAAAAAAACCGTAATAAAAATATTTTAAGCCTTAGTATTCTATCCTGATAAAGCCTGATCACATGTTGCAATACCAGTTAAAAACTGGGATTATAATTCCTATCGTGCTCATCTGACTACATTTTGTATCGATCGATATAGAACGATATGTCGGGGATAAGTTTCCTTGGGAAACAGAGAAATAAAAAATATTTTTTAGATTCCGTTTTATTTCAGACGAGACGAAACTTACAACTTTAAATGCTTATGTGTTCTAATAAGTAACGATAACATTGTGAGACGTTATATATGAAAACGAATTGCATCAGAAAGTAATGTATTCTTTTCACATAAAAAATTATAACTAGTCCGAGCCTAAGCATTTACGACCCTAAAGACCCAACAGGGGCAGTGAATGTGTAAGTGAACAAAAGTGTTCAAAAATATTCCTTAATTTGCACTTTGGCGGCCTAGTGGTGATCCCTGGGGAACTCCACTTTTGAATTGAAGGTGAATCCGAGCGGCAGTATTTAGCATACCCACTTTGAGGAAGTAATCATACTTAGGGAATTTGCAGTTAACTTTCCCAAGTCAGGCTGGTGGATTTACTGTCAGCCTAGGGTAGCACGGGTTTAATTACATGCATATTCTTCCTGAAGTGATTACTGTAAATAATGCAATGTAGATACGACAAATTTTAATAACATTTGACAAGTTTTTGAAAGAATGCAGCAGTCCTAGACATACACATAATTGACCATTACAACCCTTCAGTTAAGGTTACATCCTAGCTTCTCACACCACTTATGTTGTGTGCGTTAATTTTTATACATGAGTGGTGGGACCTATAGTTTAAAGTCGACTCCAAACGACAGATTTTTGAGAAACTTTTTCGTGACAATTTCATTTGCTCTCAAAGTTTTTGAAAGAAATCTGCTGAGAGGAAGTCGCCGAAGAAATATTTTGTTATATTGTGTTTTTTGGGAGATGTCTGACCTGGTGTTTGAGCCGTGGCCTCACGTCTTATAAGCCAACACACTACCTACTAGACTACGGCGTCTTCATACTTTGAATACATTTGAAAAAACTTTTTTAAAATTTATTAATTCGGCTTACAGGCGTAATATGTATTACACTAGTTATCTCTAAGACCAGACATGTTTGCAAATCGTATGCCGGGCATTTGCAAAACAATTTTTATGTATTTTTACTTAAGGAAAATGTATGCCACATTAGAGGGTAGAAATTGTTCTGAGCTAATGGAATAGGAGTCCAAGGAAAGCCAGTTGCAGTTCTCTATTTACTGATACTCAATATTACTCAATAGTTTGGTGTTAGTTTAGGAAACCTTGCAATAAGTATTCAATATCTTCTATGGATGTTTGTATTGAGAACAGAGGTGGAGAGATTTACTGATTGTTTCAAGAGTCACACTGGGAAGCATAAAGAATATCAAAAAGTAAGGGGTTTTATATAGATGGCTTGGTAGTGTGCTAGATTATTAGCGGGAAGGTCGTGGGTTCGATTCCCACCAGAGACTCTGGTCTGTGACACTGCACCGGGCACATTGCCAAAATTATTCAACTGCTATATAATTAAATATAATTTTTAATTGTATTGTAATTAAAAAAAAATTAAAATCTATTGTGGTTCCATTTCCAAGAGCTACATATGCATATATGCCCTTTGCAATCAGTTTAATTTTATCCCATAATACAAATTCCAAGTGCTGGCCAAAGGGTTGTAATGATTAATTAAGTATATATTTATTATGAGAGTCATGTTTAATTATGGATCAGAAGTTTGGTTTATGCCTATATTCTAGAAAATAATCTTGAGTTGATATAGTCTAATCATGAAGAGGATGTTGTAAAATACAAGGCATTATGGCTCAAAGTCTTAAATGAATTGCTCATATACAATGGATTAATTCATCCAATACATCGAGCGTCTAAGCCTATTCAGTTTTCATCAAAGAGTAGTGTGGTATGTCTATCATAGAAGTTATGTGTTAAAATGATAGTTTAATATACTTTATACATCGGCCGATAACAGTGTAGAAAAATTGAAATATTTTTCTTTTCCACAGCAACCATTTTTTTTTTAATTTGATGAAACGATATTGAAAACGGTCACTAGTCACATACAAGAATATTTAGATTCTCTTATTTGGACATATGAAACAGCGTTTATTAATTAAAATTAAATGTTTTTCTTTTCCTTTTTCGTAATCAAATAAAAATTTAAATTTTCGTTGACTAATAGACCATAACAAATTTTGATAAATCTTGAAAAAAAGTTACCCAAAAAAAAAATGGTAGAGAAAAAGAGAAGAAATTCTATTGTTTTTGTTTTTGTTTTTTTGTTTTAATCAAATTATTATTAATAACTTTACATGAGTTTATAATGATGCATTTTAGGAGATTCATTTTCTTTGATTTTTCTTAAATATTCATATTGAAACAAAAGATTGAAAATATTTACAGATTTTTCTTTAATTTTTTTTCTTTGGCTGCTAATAAAAAACAATTTAAATAAATTAACAAAAAAAAAATGGTTGATTTAAAATTTATAAGAAATAAAATATATTTCTTTATTTGAATTTAAATTTTTATTTTAATTTTTTTTTAAATTTTTTTTTTTATTTTCCACTCTGTGTTCAAGTGAGTGGGCATTCAAGGCACACTTTTATTTCGTTTTCAAAAATAACAGCCAACGTGTGTCGAGGAATGTTTTCATGAACAAAAAAAGAGTCGTCGTTTTTTTTTAAATTTAAATTAAAAAAAAGAAAAAAAAAACTATTTTAATGCCAGAAAAAAAGCAGATACAAATGAAATAAAGCGTAGGGTGAAAAACATTGTACTGAAAATGAATGAAAAAAAAAGTATTTAACAAAAATAGATGAAATTGACATCAAAAAGAAATATTGACAGATGGCACGCGTCTTTTCAGGTTTCGTATCGCATTAACACAGCCATGAAAACAAAAATGATGAAAGATCTTCTGCTTTAACAGCATCAGCATTGAAGATGATCGTCATCATTTTGGCTGGCTACCCAATACCTTCATTACTAAGGTTGCCATTGCCATTCATTATCAATACGTTGTTATTGGAAGTTTCTGTTTTTTTTCTTTTTGTTTCTCTAATTTTCATTTTTTTCTTTTCTATTTGTTTGTTACCAATATTGTTGAAGATCTAATACAGACGAGACGAGCATTCAGCCAACCATTATGATCGTGTAATAAATACAAGCAAGTATATATTCGTGCCTGTATGAATATTGGTGAATAAAAATTAAAACGATTCGTGAAACACAATCGCAACTACAGTAAATGAAATTTAATTAAAATCACGGTATATTCATGTGCTTGTCTCTCTCTTCCTTAATTAAGTTTTGAAGTCGCCGTAGTCTAGTAGGTAGTATGTTGCTTTATTAGACGTAAGGCCATGGTTCAAACCACAGGTCAGACATTAAACTGGAAATATGACAAAAACTTATTTCTTCGGTGACTTCTCCCTCAGCAGATTTCTGGTAAAAAAATCTGAGAGTAAATAAAATTGCCATGAAAAGTTTCTTAAAAAATCTGTCGTTCGGAATCGACTTTAAACTGTAGTTCCCGCCACTCATGTATAAAATTAACGCACACAACATAAGTGGTGTGAGGCTTGACTGCTAATGAACCAGGTACCTTTGCATGGATTGTTCAGAGGGAATATTGTGACAAATTGTTTGTCTCCTGATGCGTGAATACATGGGAAGTAATATGTCTGTAGCTCATCACCGTTGCCTCTTCATTACATCACCAAGGTCTTGACATTAAATTTATTTATTAAGTAACATTGACAAATATTAAGTAAACATACAAGATTTTAAGCTTTAGAAAGCCAAACGTGAATAGTATTGCCCAAAACTCTTTCGGAATCACAAGACTGGCTAGCTACTGAAATAAATTCCTTCTTTAAATCCCATAAATACTAAGTATTCCATGTTGAAATCGCCCTAGTCTAGTAGGTAGTATGTTGGATTATTGGACGTAAGGCCTTGGTTCAAACCCCAGGTCAGACATCTTCAACTAAACGATATTTGAAAAAATATTTCTTCGCAACTTCTTGTCAACAGATTTCTGGCAAAAATTCTGAGAGTAAATGAAATTGCCATGAAAAGTTTCTCAAAAATCTGTCGTTCGGAGTCGACTTTAAACTGTAGGTCCCATACACAACATAAGTGATGTGAGAAACTAGGTCGTAATCCTGACTGAAGAGCTATAATGACCAATTATGCATGTATGCATGTACATATGTGTTAATAAAGTTGCCATGAAGCGCTTCTCAGTCGTTCAGACTAGAGGACCTGCCACACACATGTGTGAGAAGCTAGATTGTAATCCTGACTAAAGGCTTGTAATGAACAACATGAGTTATCATATGTTTAGATTAGGTTAGTTTCAATTGATGGTTTTATAAAGCCGTGAAGTCTATTCAAGTCACCGTTTGTTAAACATATTCCGTCAATTAATTTTCACAGTGTCTCGTGACACAATGATGACAATGATGGAGAACATATTTTGTGGTGCCATCTTTTTTTGTCATCATTGCAGCTCATGCAGAAGTCTTTGTAAGGTATTCTTAGCCTACGAGCATGTACATGCAGACACCAGGGTTCCGTTATAACTGTGAGGTTCCTAAGTTAGATTCTGGTTAGGTTTAATACAAATGTTGGTTGCATTACTATCACTTTCACACACATTTCTGACGGTACTTTCGCGATATCTTGGCTCGTTGCACTATCTTGTTGAAATACAATACCAAAAACTGTGAGTCGTCACAGCTATAGAGTTCTTCTGATGTTCATGGTTGTTCAAACAACATTTTACGAAACAATACGACCCAATTACACCATACTAGACCATAATTCGCAACTAACTTTCTCTTTTTCCATAAACACTTTGGGTGGTCCGAGCCCCATATTCGAGAATATTTCTTGTTGGTGTAAACATCGAGTGGGAAATGAGCATCATCGCTGAAGAAAGGTTAGGTTAGAGTGGTAGCTTTGATACCAAAAGCTCAATTGAGCACGCATAGGGGCCCGTTGTGACGTCACAGGTGAGCGCAGTCCCTGTACTGACCAAGTTCCTCCAGACAACGACTACCCCATGCTGAAAAACGAGCCCGATTGCTTCATAAACGAAGCTATACCCTTGACATCAATGGACGATAGATCCGTCAAGCTGACAAGGATTGCAGAGCCAATCTGCGCCTCGCAAGAGATGGGCATTGGCAAAGAAAGTAGATAACAGTCTCCTTTTCCTCAGCGGATCTGCATCCACGGCAGAAGTTGTTAAATGGGAGCTGCATTCTTTCCGCGTATCTTCCCATAACACAATGAACTGTAAGCATAGCCACTGTGATGATCGAAATTTTGTTACGACCAAGTCCAAGTAACTGGTTGGTGCGCTTCCTATCCATTGAGGGCCAAATGAGCCTGCCGGCGAACCAGGACTCCTCATTGACTGAAAGTAGTGTACCAGCCCTGGCGAGCTCATCGGCTAAGACCATTATAATCACCTCGCAAAGATTGTTGGAATCTTCGCTTCTTGAGCGATCCATACTCGTAAATGGCAAAACCTTTCACAAAATAAATGAACGATTTTTAACAGCTCTCAGCCTGGACAGCATTAAATGGATAACCCGATATGATATCTCAAAGCACCTTTAAATAATTTTTAGGCACTGTTCAACTGCTTTTGATGAATGAATAAATGAACGAATGACTGATTTTAGTGTGTGTGTGTATATGTGTGTGTGTGTGTGTGCATCATTTAAGGTAAAATCTTGTTGCCATAAATGGTGAAACACATCCAAAAGGTAGTTTTCGTTTTTCGTTTGTTTTTTAATGAGTTTTTTTTTGTTATTTTCCTCTATCAGTGCCATAAACTTAGTAAACAAACAACAACGACAACAATAATAACTACTTGTACTGCCACATATGTACATATGTACGTACGTACAACAATAACAACCAACCAATAGTAATATGAGTAGGTTGCAAGTCTATTTAAAAAAGTGAAGCCAAAATGAAACGATTCATAAAGATTCGATTCGTTTCGATACAATTCCGTGTGCCAATGTATTTTTTTAAAAGCTAAGCACACATACATACATACATACATGTGTGTAATTGTAATTAAAAGTATCTGAACGATATGATCATATTTATTTATGGATTTCTTAGTAAATTAGTTACAAAATATTTTGGTTGTTGCTTTTGCAGTTTTTTTTATTCTAAATGAAGGGCTTAAGCCAGAGATCAGCAATGAGTATTCAAAAAAATGAGTAGAATCGAATCATACTCATAATTTCTGATATGTATAAGCCATTCATACTTATTTTAATATCATGGAATCTCTACACATATTCAAAGTTTGAAGTACTCATCATATTCATACTTAACAACACGTATGTTGTTGTTGATTTCGACTCTGCATAACTCAACATATGTACATATGTATACACGAAGCACAAAATAAGTATGAATCGCGTACAAACACTAAAATACTTACTAGAAGGTTGGTTGTATTATGAATCTAAATGAGTAGACTTATGAATCAAACATATTTCGAATGGTATGAGTCTGATATCAACATTGTGCGCATACTCATTGCAACCTGTACTTATAAATCAACGTTGCAGTGAGTATGAATGAATCAGAGTACATAGTTAAATTTCAATATTGTTGACTCACTTATATTCAAAATTTCATGAGTGCTAATGAGTAGCGAAAAAAAGATTCATTGTTGATCTCTGGTTTAAGTAGTGATGAATGGTTTTACGAAGGACCTTATAAAGTTTTAAAGAAATTTTTGGAACATAAAGCGACTTTATTTCTTTTTAACTTTTTCTTATTGAACACTATGGCCCATCCATAATATTTCTTGTTCTGATAATCTGATAATCGATCAAAGCAGTCAATAAAATTGACTCATGCTGACTTCACCCCAGTAAGCAAAATAGCTCATCATGAATATCTCATTATATTTTCCTTGAAAGCGTTGTTTTTAGACAACGTAATTTGGCTGGAGGCGATAGACTAATCTCCTGCTTGGCTCAAAAATTTTAATTATAAAACTGAAACAAGACAAAAAAGATACTTACTTCGTTACAGCCACATATTCCTTAAAGAGATCAAAGGCCATCAAAAAGAAAATACTATTGTAATGTACAGTAATATAAACAAGTTCAAGACATTTGGCGGGTATTTCGTTACGTGTCAATAGAAATCGGTTTACAAATATACAATTTGAATTCAAATTAATTGGTGTAAAGTTTTATATGTTTGGGCAGCCATCCTATCGTATTAAGTAAAGGCAAAAGACTTGACTCTTTAAATATTTTACTCATTCCACGGTGGAATTGAAATTATTTTGCGGGTACATCGTATACATTATCAGAACACCTGATATCCCACTAGACATTTAAGCCATGGATGTGGTAGGCAACAGTTTTAACGCTCTAATCGTAAAATACTTTTTCAACTCCAATTAGAATCTCAATTTCTAGCGAAGAAATCTCAAAACAATTTTTTTCTATCCAAATATGGCGCCGGTGTAAAAAATCTTCAGCAAAAATATTGTCGAGATCTTTCCACTGTCTACTGCGCACCCTCACTAAAAGTGAAGAACTGTATTCACGGTTTTATGTTTTGCATTTCCAACGAGCTTATCGAAGTGAAAATTGAAGAGAAATTAAAATAATGGCATACCGTCTTAAACATTCGAAATATTATTTGCGTTGACATCATTATGAGTGAGGGAAAGAATTGTTCGCAGTAGAGTAATGATTCTTTTCGTCTCATAAAACAGAACAATCCACTGTTGTACATGTACGCATGTAAATAAGGTGTAGTAAATACAAATCCACTATTTTATACTAAAAAATATTCTCAATATTTTGTGACTTCTTAACTGAACTGAAGAAAGAATGCCTGCAAAAGAAAAATTCCTAATATTTTACTCTTTTTTGAAAAACTATTGAAAACGTGAGCAATAATGTAAATGTCTCGCAACTAGTTTTGAACCTGTAACCGTCTATCATGTGCATTTTTTATTACGTCGTTTTCGTTGTGAATTTTGAACTGATGAGTACCACTGACAACAGCCTAAATGGTGGCTAGATCGGAAATTTATGAAGATCGCAAAAGCTGATCCCTCACACTGCTATAGTTATTCCGTTTAGGTGCTAGAGCAACTGGTTTTAAATGCTGATCTTATGAACACGAATTTTCTTCATTGATGAAACTCATGTTTCAATCAGTGGTTACGTCAACAAGCAAAATTATAGCATATTGAGCTTAGTGAACTCAGAAGTGATTTTCAAAAACGGTTGCATTAAAAAAAAATTAACTTTATGGTCTGGAGTTAATTTTGGGCTGTATTTAATGACCCCTGAAAGTTCATTATTTCACTACTCTATGGCCGTAATACAACCAACATTTTTCGCCAAACGATACGAATACATTATCAAAGTCCAAGTTACGACATTGGTTTTCACACCATTTATGTTGCGTGTGTTAATATTATAAATCAGTAGCGGAAGCTACGATTTCGAACGTAAGATTTTTTGAGACATTTCTCATGGAATATTTTTTTTTAATCGCAGAGTTTTTCCCAGTAATCCTCCCAGAGGAAGTCGCCGAAGAAATATATTTTCATATTTTCGTTGTGTGGGAGATGTCCGAACTGGGGTGTGAAACGCGGCCTCATTTCTAAGAAGCTAACAGACCTCCTACTAGGCTACAGCGACTTTATTTCTTCTTTCTCATCTTGCAATCACATATATTACAATAACTACTTTCAGTCAAATATATTTTTACGATACGACTGCGTGTCCCTAAAAAAAAGGTCGACTGCTATGAGTTTTTCGTACGTATTGATGTGGCCTCAGCATTAGAATAAAATAAAGGTTTTACGGAAATAATGAGAACCATCTCGTAAAAGCTGATGTGAGGCAGGATTGTGTTTAATCTAGCCAATGATATCACACCGTCCCGTATAGTATTATAGAAAGAGTAAGAGTTCTACTAGAGAAGCAGTTGAGATATATTTGATCGCCCAGAAAATATGGATTACCAGTGAGTCCATGTGGGTATAATTCAACGTCCTATGTATGTAAATGGAAAAAACATATTGCAAATAGGGCGGCAAAAGACGACATATTTTGGCCCATAAATGGGGCTTCGCTCCAAGAATGACACACCGGCTCTACAGAAGCATAAATGGACCTACTCAATTTCATGTTTCAGTAGTGCGGTGGACATCAATGGGTAGGACACGCTGCATTCAGGGGATTCAAAGAATGTGTTGTTAAGGGAAAAGTGGTGCTATGAGAACATCACCAACAAACGCATTGAAAATAACTGATATGAGGCGGCTCCAAGCTATGAGGCAATGGATCGTATCATCAAACTATAATTGGGACACTGGACGGATTTTCTCTTGTCACAGAGTTATCCGAAAGGATGCCTAACTTATCACTCGTGACTAATTGCAGTATCTTGACACCGCATCGGGTTTGGTGTCAGCGGGAGCACCGGGGAGACATATTGATATTCGAAAGGCTCGAAACATGGATACAGAAGAACCGGAAACCAAATGTTACCTGGGGCTATTGGTAACATAACACTGTTTTTAACTGGAGGTTCGTGCGATTTATCTGAAATTTGTTAAACTACGCATAGAGGGGTTTAAATATATTCCTTCATAATCAGATGACAAGAAGGGCAAGCGGTTTGAATAGGAGGAAGGGAGTATTTTAGCTAATAGAACCCGCGTATAACAAGTCATATGTTAGGATAACACAATGACTGCCAATGCATTGCAGACAGAGAAAGTGAAAGTTGCATTAGCTTTTTGGGATAATGGCACAGTGGAAGGGATTCTAAAAAATACTCTGCGGCGACTCAATGAAGGGAAAACCATGAGTATTTCGAATCTGAATAAGGGCGTAGTAGAAAATGAGGAATTAAGGACGTGTAATGAAGACACCGAAATGATAAGGCACTTTTTATGCAATTGTTCAGCCTTCGTAAGGTCAAGATTCCAATATTTTAGGGATCACATTATACCAAACATAACTCGTCTTTGCCGCTGTAGTCTAGTGGGTAGTGTGTTGGCCTGTTAGACGTGAGGCTATGGTTCAAACTCCAGGTCAGTTATCTCGAACGAAATATGAAAGAAATATTTCTTCGGCGAATGCCTCTCAGCAGATTTCTATCAAAAAAGTCTGAAAGTAAAGAAAAACTACCATGAAAAGTTTTTCAAGAAATCTGTCGTTCGCAGTCGACTTTAAAATGTAGGTCCCGCCACTCATGTACATATGATATTAACAAACACAACATAAGTGGTGTGTGAAGCTAGGTTGTAGTTCCTACTGAAGAGTTGTAATGACCTATTATGTATGGATGTATGTATGTATGTGTAACTGGTCTCAGCGGAATGGACGTGAGTAAGGCTTGTATACAAGATATTGAATGGTGAGCATACAACGAGCCTACTTGATGTCATATGAGGAAGGCTATGGGTATAAGGCCTTACATCCTATGGTTGATCTTACCCATTTTAACATGCCTAACTAATTTCTGCTCAATTAAAAATGTTTCCTTCTTCAATTCCTCCGTAGCAGTGGCTAAGCATTAGCATATTACGTACCTTCTTCTTTATGAATTTGTAGATAAAAATCTAAATTCAATCAAATAAGTGTGTTTCACATACGACCCTCGTGCTTTTATGCGTTGTATACATTTTAAGTGCTTTAATAAATTCAGAATTTTTATTTTTATTTTATTTTTTTAGAAAATTGTAACAATCTACGCTGATCTTGACGTTACATCCTTAAGCCCTTCAACATACCAACACATTGACATGCTTTATTTAAAGTAAGAGTATGTGTGTGCTTAAAGTTAATATGTATGAGTGTGTAAGTATGCGTATGCGTTTAAGTATCACCCTGTGTTTCTTTTTTTGTTTTGTTTTTTATGTTTAAAATGTTACTCTTCTTCTTCTTCAATGAACTTTAATGGACAAAAGTACTTGCTTGTGCTTAAGATAAAAAAAAGTACCAACTACTTGTTGTTTGTTTGTATGTTTGTTAGTTATTATTATCGTTTTTGTTGTTGTTATTGTTGCTGCTGTTGCTGTCATTGTCCATTATCTTCATTTTAAGATCTATGGTCACGCAATGGAAACAATAATAATAACAACAACAACAATAAAGACGATATAAAAGACAAGTTAAACATTTCAAAAGAATTGTTTAAATGAAATGAAAGAAAAAAAAAGAAAAAAATAAAAAAAAGACAAAACGAAAGATCATATCTTAGAAATTGTTGATATACAACGTTTATTTACTTGTTTTTGTTGTTTTTGTTTGTAAAGCAGCAATTGTATAACTCTCTCTTTCTCTTTCTTAGTACACAGTGTTTGTTTGTTGCTGTTACTGTGATTGTTGAGACACTTGAGATGACTGTCAGTTAAAAGAAAAAAAAATTAATTTTTTTTGTTTGTTTGTTTTTTAATCTCATTTTTATCATTATTATGGCTTTTGCTGATTTTGTTGTTGTTTTGTTGTTGCTGTTGTCATTGTTAGTACACTGAGTATTTGGTTTCTTTGTACTGAAAAGAGATACAATGACTGCCTTTTTTTTGTTGTTTCACTTGTTTTTTTTATTTTTTTTCATTGTGCTTCAATTGTTTTGCTTGTTTTTTTTATTATTTTTACTTGTTTTCTTCACAATTACTGCCACTACCACATAGCTTACGCCATTACTACAACTGCAATACGTATTACATTGATAACTCCACCTCTCTGGTGATCTTTAAGTCTGTGTTTGTGATCATTATAACAATACAATACCAAATCACAATAACAATAACAATAATAACTGAAATAAAGCACTTCTCCATACAATTAGTTTATTTGCTTGTGTTTGTATGCATGTATGAATGTGTGCTTTAATTGTTTATTTTTCTCATTCATTGTTCATTTTGAATTTCAATTGTTTGTTTCGACAATGTTTTAATAAAAAAAATTTTTTGTTTTCAACAAATTGTCATTTGCTAACTGCCAGAGAGAGTGAGAGAGAGAGAGAGAGAGAGAGAGAAAGTAAGCATGTTTTAGAAAACTTTCAACAGACTTTGTTATTGGTTGGCGTTTTAGTTATCAAGAGAGAGATTATAAATATTGATATGAAATTAGAAAAAAAAAAAAATTAAAAACAAAAATTGTTTAGAAAGTTTGACTTGCAGATTGTTTATCACGTTAACAGAAAAATTTTTATACAAATTTACAGTAGCTTTACAGTGGACAAGTTAATCCATGTGGTTTTTTTGTATTAGACATGGGTTTTTTGCATAAAAAAATTATTTTTTATTTTTTAACATTTCAAAAGTCTCCTTTGAGCTCTATACACTTGATCCAATTTTTTATAATTTTTTTTTACCTCTTTTAAAGTAAAAGATATACATCTAGGCCAGGGGTTACCAAAAATTTTTTGGTCGTGTATTAGTGAGTAAGAGAGAGAAAATAAATTGAGAAAATTTATTTATTTACAGTCAAAGAAAAGTGTTAGTAATATACGCTTTTTTGATTTTCATTTCACCAACATACATAAAGTTTTACATATTTGACTCAAAAATTGGCAATGTTTTTAGATATTTGGTAGGAGCTACTTTTTGTTCATAAATTTCCTCACCTACTAATAACAAACCTTTAAATTGATCTAAAAAAATTGCTTTATGTTTAAAAAAAAGCTGTTCCTTTCTCTTATCATTTAAATGTCCTTTAAGAACATATGAGACATTGAATTTAATAAAATCATTTTTTAACATAAAATGTTTTTTGAGTGTAAACCTGAAAAAAAAAGTTACAGCATCCGCTGGCATGTGCACTCTCATAAGAAATGTGTGTGAATTCTTTCTGCACAATTGTGCTATGAAATGGTAATCGCTGATCTAGGCTCAGAAAATAGACTTGTTCATAGGAGGCGTTGGAGTCAAATCTCTTTTTGCCGCGACATATATGTATTAAATTTGAAGAACAGGCTGGAGGACGAAGAAATTCATGGCCTATTTCATGGATTTTTGATATAGACACGGAAATGTATCGTTTTGGCTAGAGCCAATAATTTGTTTGATTGTTTTGATATTAGATTTAAACATTAGTATGAGTGTTCAATTAACTGCGAGCAGATGTACATTACAAGATTGAGTGCATTACGTTTTTATTCACTTTGATCATTAAAACCCTTTAGTGAGGACTACAACCTACATTACAACGTGGTTAGTGTGTTGGCTTATAAGACGAGAGCTCGTGGTTCAAACTCCAGGTTCCAGACGTCTCCGACGAAATGAAATGAGAAAAAATATTTCTATCGGTGAATTCTGCGAGTAAATAAAAAATGCCATGAAAGGCTGCTTAAACTGTAGGTTCCGCCACTGATTGATAAATTTAACACATAGAACTTATTTTATTTGCCATTGGGAATACCATCTTAATTTCTATAGGAAGTCTGTATTTTGTGCGAACTTCCTCAACATCTTGCAGTCTACACCTATGTCTGCTATAGTGTCCGAAAATGTTTGAATCTTGAGCTTGCGAAAGCTGGGCAATGTCACAAAAACACTGTTCCTGTTAACTGTATACACTGAAGAAGAAGAGTAACATTAAACAAAAAAAAGAAACACAGGGTGATACTTAAACGCATACGCATACTTACACACTCATACATATTTACTTTAAGCACACACATACTCTTACTTTAAATAAAGCATATCAATGTGTTGGTATGCTGAAGGGCTTAAGGATGTAACGTCAAGATCAGCGTAGATTGTTACAATTTTCTAAAAAATAAAATAAAAAAAAATTCTGAATTTATTAAAGCACTTAAAATGTATACAACGCATAAAAGTACGAGGGTCGTATGTGAAACAATCTTATTTTATTGAATTTAGATTTTTATCTACAAATTCATAAAGAAGATGGTACGTAATATGCTAATGCTTAGCCACTGCTCCGAAGCAATTGAAGAAAGAAACATTTTTAATTGAGCAGAGATTAGTTAGGCATGTTAAAATGGAGGAGATCAACCATAGGATTGAAGGTCTCATATCTATAGGCGTACTCATATGACATCAGGTAGGTGTGTTGTAAGCTCACTATTCTATGTCTTGTATACAAGCCTTACTCACGTCCATTCCGCTGAGACCAGTTACACATACATACATACATACATAACAGGTTATTACAACTCTTCAGTAGGAACTACAACCTAGCTTCACACACCACTTATGTTGTGTCTGCTAATTTTATACATGAGTGGCGCTTGAGTTTAAGGTCCACTCCGAACGACAGATTTTTTGAGAAACTTTTAATGGCAATTTTTATTTATTCTCAGACTTTTTGCCAGAAATCTGCTGAGAGGCAGTCGCCAAAGAAATATTTTGTCATATTTCGTTTTGCGGGAGATTTTCTGATCTGGGGTTTGAACCATGGCCTTACCTCTAATAATCCAATACACTACCTACTAGGCTATGGCGAAAGCTAGTCCATAATCCTGACAAAAGGGTTGTAATGATCAATTATATACTACATATGCATTCTATTTTCGAAAACGATTGAATCATTCTTTTATTTCAACAATTCAATTCTAGTCTTTGAAGTCCATCGAGGTAAGTTTTTGTGGCGGTAATTTTAATAAAAGAAAAAAATGCCGAACAGTTTTACGGCGTGTGAACTGGGCATTATTATTGCACATTTATCAACAATATGTCGACACATGTTCAACAACAGATTCCGCCTCGTCTATTTTGTCTAATGATTTTCAACAATGTTGTTAATGGCATCGTCTGACGGCTGTTTTTATTTGCTTGAGAATTAAAATTTAAACAATTTAAATATTTAAAATATTGTTTGGTTTTGTATTTTATTTAATAATTTTCATACTTTTCATTTCCTACAAGTTATGAAATTGTTGTGACAATAAATAATTTTTGTTTTATTTTTTTTTCTTCTTACTTTTCTTTCATTAATTATAAGAACTACAGGGTGAAAGAAGAAATATGTTTGAAATTTGTTTCTTAGGTTTATTAAGAGTGTATCTTGCCTAAGATATTAAATTAAAAATGCCTGAAAAAATATTCAAATTATTTTCTTATTAATTTTGCATTCAAGAGAAAACCAAATTTATTATTGGACAGTCCTCTCGCAGAGCCTCTAATAAATATGCATGCATGAATGTAGATACAAACGTTGGCATGCGGAACTGTTTTTGTTTGAAATACAATTGTAGATACAAAGTTAGAAAAAGTCATTATTTAGGATGCTAAAGTTGGTCAAGGCCAAATAAAATAATATTTTTCAGCAACAAGATTAAACAGCAACATGATGAAACATTAATTATAACCACATTGTGTGATAATTGCTTTCAAGATATTTTAATAATGAGTGCTTAACCTGACACTAAAACAACAATTCTATGACTGTTTGGTTCAGTCATGGCTAAATGATAGATAAAGTGATGAGTACAATCAGAGGAGATTTTAGACATCAAATCACCATATTCATCTAGTGCCCTTGAACACTCTAAATTCTCTAAGCTCATCTACGTTAATGTGTAGCTAAAAAGGCTTAAAAGCTTAAAAACATGAGAAACATTACTTTGTCCTAAGCTTGCTTGACAAAGTAGAGAAGTTGGCGCTCTAAAGTCCACGCGGTAGACTGGCCTAGAGGTTATTTTGTCTCTACAACCATTGAACATCTTCCTCCAAAACATGGTTACTTGAACTGCACTGAGGCTTTAGTTCTCACATATGTTTAGGCCATGTACGTGCCCTACATGCTTCAATACTTTAAAAAGTAAAACCGATTTACCCTTGTTTTAAATGCGATTACATGGTACATACAAAACTCACACTCCAACACGGGAAGAAGGGGTTTGCTAAAGCTATCATCGATGATGGTGATATAACGATCTTCATTGATGTCTCAAAAATGGAAAAGTGGAACTGGATCTGGGATCTATTCCGATAAGCTGGCATTAAACGGGTCATACAGATTAGCTAACCAGGCCATTGTATTTCAGGCGGAGATTTGCTATTGAACAAGCTGCACGTATAATTCGAACTTGAACGTGATCAAGCAGCAATCAAAGCGCTCCGGACCCACCTAGTCAAATCAAAGGGCATCATTGCATTGACGTATACACCACTGTAGTGGAAAACGAAAAGGCACACGAATATAGAGGAAATATATGCGTTCCTACAGGAATCTTTTTTAAATTGGAAAAAACAGCATGGAATTCAACCAGCCGTAGGTGGTCCAACATACCTGGTTGGCGAATTACTGTACCCAGCAATATATGGCAGGAAAGCCAAAGAACTGCTTGAGTTTGACAAGAGAATGTTTCGTACTCTAACAGGAATTCTAATGGGGTACTACCCTATTGGCAATTTTCGCTGCTAAGCTCGGTTCGCTCCACCAGGATTACTGCAGAAGCTGCCAGGTCGGTATTTGGGTGACAGAATGTTTGAAGAACTGGGTATGGTAGCAAAGTGACACTAAGGGAACTGACCTGTTTAATCCGCAGCATTAGGTGGTTCAAAACCACCACTAACGGATCATAGTAAGTTTGCCCTCCTTACAGTGATTAGAACAATGGCCCAAAGGGCCGCTGAGTGAATTTGCCTGTGAACTACAAGTTATGCGCTATCTTCACCAACCCAAACTCTGTGGGTTAATGCAAACTAAAACCACAGGAATAATTTTTAATTAATTGCCTATGATTTGGTAAAATGTTCAGAAGTACTGATTTCATCTGGATGTCACAAGCTGAGCACGTTACAATGTATTTCGATGAACCCATTTGATTGTAATTTACAACTGGAAGATTAACATTGTAAAGAAAGTGCGGCAAACCGTTGAAAGTGCTAAGCTCTGCAAAGCAAACACAATAAGAACGTTCTGTTGTCGGCTTCTTCGTTATTAAAACTTCTGCAGAAGTCGTTGTATGGTCGACCCAATATTCGGACAAGTGCACAAGGAGATCAGTGTCCCTCTACTCTACCTAATTAGTGATAACAAACCTTCAGTCAGTATTAAGATCTAGCTTCTCACATCACTTATGTTGTGTGTGGTAATTTTATCTATGTGCGATGGGAACTACAGTATAAGTTCGGCTCCATATGCTTGATTTTTGAAAATCAGAGCTTTTTCCAGAAATCTGCTGAGAGGAAGTCGCCGAAAAAATATTTTTTCATATTCCGTTTTATTGGAGATGTTTGGACTGGGGTTTGTATCGTGGCCTCATGTCTAATAGATACAGCTATTTCGATAGGCAAAACTAGTCGGAACCAAATTTTATCTTCATTAGCTTTCGTTGAGATTAGATATTCTAAAAGGTCTTGATTTTAATCATCATTTCCTTTCAAATATTTAATGGCAGCCTAAACGCGGTCTGGTTAGGTTAGGTCGGAGTGGTAGCTCTGACATCACAAAGCTCACTTGAGCACGCATAGCGGCCCGTTGTGACGCCACAGGTGAAGCGCAGTTCCTGTACTGACCAAGCCCTACCAATACCAGGGAAGAGAAAGAAGTTGGTCAGCGCAAAGGCTGCACAAAACGTGGCTATCTTCTTACACTTAAAAAGACTAGAAGATTTATTTCATAATAAAATTTATTGAACCAATATGCTTACACGAAAGGCAAATCAATGGGAACAGCAATACACTAAGCTGCGATCACGGGTGGAAATATTCTTGCACGTTAAAGAATACACTCTGATTGTATGCAAGGTCAAGGAAGACATTGAGGGTACATTCAAGACATAAAGGCCCTTAATTATCTTAACTTGGGACAGGACCTGGTTAGGTTTATTAAGCTCCTCCTCAGTGGGGACTACATATTGCCATAGAACTGCTGCTTCGACGTGTTTGGTGCATGTTAGCCAGTACAGAGGCTGCGCTTAGCTGTGGTATTACTACGGACAGCTAGGCGTGCTCAAGTGTGATAACCTCGACCTAACTTAAGTTTCTCTATTTAACTAGTAGTGATCAAATAAATGTGATCGATTTGGAAATTAATTGGGGTATCTAGGCCACTTTTGGAATTTCTCTTGTATTGTTCGTTTTTTTTTGTTTCTTATTTTTCTAATCGAAATGTGTTGAGTAATACTCATGCAACTGTTACATGACATAAGCCATGTAAATATATGAATATTTTTCATTCATAAATTCATGTCATTGAAGCACCTACACACTCGAGCGCAAAAGTAATACTTGTACCAGCAGACTTAAAACAATTGCTGCCACCACACATTTATGGCAAAAGTATTAAAAATATTTTTAAAGAAAAAATCAAATTTTTAATAAAAAATCGTAAACAAAAGCATCTATATTTGGTGAAAAATAACAAAAATAAAGATTGACGATAATTACTTAAGAAAAAAAAAAATAAAATAAAAATCATTTCAATAAAATGAAAATCGAAAAAGAATGACAATTTAAGAAAAATAAAAACAACCACTAGAGAAAGTGGGTCAATAAATTGACAAGAAACAAATATTTTTGATTTTATTTTTTTTTTGTTTTTTGAAATTTATTTTATTCAATTTAACACGAATACATTGCAATTTAATTACAAAATTATTGACAAAAATTCAAAAAAAAAATATTCAAAATAAAATGAAAATAAATTTAAAACCACTGACTCATAAGTGAAATAAAAATAATTTTTTCTTTTTTGCTTCTTTGAAATCAAAGCAACATGTCATAAAATTTATTAATAACAACAACTACGTGCGACAACACTTTTAAATTTAATAAAAAAAAAAATAAAAAAAAAATTATTTCAAGAACTATGCCCCATGTATTCATCCGTAAGAGATTTATTTTCGTTTGATTCTGTCTAAAAATAGATGAAAAAATAGTTTTCAATTGAATCTAAATTTAAATTTCTTAATTGAAAATAATAAATAAATAACAGTGAATAAATCTATATTTAGTTTATGAGTTTCTATTTATTTTCTTAAGTTTTTTGCTGGCCTCATTTGCCCATTTGTGCTAATCAATAGACGAGGCTAAAATAATGAAACAAAAAAAAAAAAAAACAAATGATTTGTATCAGTGATGGCAAAGACATAAAAACAAAAGGCAAGAAGCCAAAGGCTCTTGCAACTGCGTCATGAATACATGGGAGAGGGTTTAGATATTCTATTAAGGCTATAAATGGATTGGCAGCACCGGCTGTGTGCGCCACATTAGCCAAAACATTAAATACAGCATCATTATCAGCATCTAATGAATTGGATCATGATTATGTTCATCACAATCGTCATTAAATTGTATCATCATAATCGTGAAAGTGTTAAAACGGTTTAATAACGACGTTGCCAACCGATCGTTTCACCGCCCAGCCAGCTAGTACTGATTTATTCAAGAAAATCAATTTTCTTTGCCTTTCTATCTGATTTTCCTTGTCTCTTTGCCACGCTCTTATTTAAAGTCGAAACTGCCAGTATTAACCTTGTAAGCAAAGCAAAGAGTACATTTCGGTATATAAACTACGACTGAAATCTCTTGATTCATGTAAAATTGCCGATTAAAACAAAATTTTTACCAAAAATCGTTCATAATTAATAATATCGCCTCGTTAGTAGTCTTTTATGTATCTTAAAGACCTTTTCATTGCAATGTCGGTAATATACTTCCAATGTCTTCAGTTTCCACTATTCCTGTCGCCTTTCTCTCATCATCAACGTAAGTTTTGAAAAAATCATTCTACCGCAACCCAAACTTCAGCCCAAACCCTTAGTAATCAATCAAATAAAAGGCGACATGAAGTAGTGCTTCAAACTACTGGCCTACAAACCAATAGCAAGTCATTTTCAAATCCCTCCACATAATCCCGCAAACAAGGTGCCTGGCATCTGGTTTCCTAGAGAACATAACAGCAAAAACAAAAATCACTAGAAGGCCACACAGATACGTCTTGTGAAAGTGTAGGACTCGCGTAAATAAAATGTACGCTACACTACGCTTAATATACATTCACAGGTATCTTATGTTAAAAGGAACAGTTGATATCCTTTTGAAGTCTGGCAATTGGCATTAGGAAATCATATAAAGAAAACCGTAGGTAAACGTACTATCTGGGCACCAATGAAACAGAAAATCAAAGCCGATCTAAATTTGTTTATAAATCTACGATTTGATTTACATGAATATTCGTGAAACATGGTACTCAAACTAGTCTCACCTACATAGTCTCCAACAAGCCGATTCAATTAAATTAAATTCTAGAGTTCTGAATTGCCAACTAGACAACCGGGAAGGATTTTCCTACCAGTGGAATTCGGAACTCTAAACGAAATATACGTTTTAAAAACGAAAAAATTATGAAGTCAGAGGGCCTTATCAACGAATGCATTTGTTGCAGTCCATCAAATCCATTGCCAAACCGGATATCAGTTTATGTGTACAGTTCAAGCTTTTCCGGTTAATAGGTACTAGGCCTTTTAGAAGCTAAGTGTCGTTGCTCTCAGCTAAATCATTAATAAAATATAGTCACTGTACATACATAAAAATCCTTCAGCCAGGATTACGACCTATCTTTTCATACCACTTATGTTGTGCGCGTTAATTTTATAATTGAGTAGCGGGGCGTACAGATTTTTGAGAAACTTCTTCATGGCAATTCTATTTACTCTCAGAGTTATTGCCGGAAATCTGCTGAGAGGCAGTCGCCGAAGAAATATATTTTCATATTTCGTTTCGCTCAAGTCGTCTGACATGGGATTTCAACCGTGGTCTCACGTCCAATAAGCCGACACACTATCTATAAGAAAATGGCGACTAGTATAGTCACTGTAGTTGCTCATTAATTGCTTCTAGAAGTCATACTTAGGTTTAGGTTCAGCTTAGAGGACGTGTACTTGCTAATTGAGACAAGTACACTACTCGGAGGACCAGCTGACCCATTGCACAATGTCCTAAAGGTAAGTTATACTTTTTTTATACAAGTGGCAACGCATATATTTATCGTCTTTAGCGTAATACGGCAACGATTATTAAAAGGGTTAATAGGTTTGCCCATTTTCATAATGGATTGTCATAATGACAATGGGAAATTTAGCGAACTGAGATAAGTGATTGAAAAGATGCCTTTGTGACGATATACCGACCTTTTCTTTTGATGTACGATTCACGCAGTGAAGTTATCATCTGTCCATCTGACTTCTTTATGTCGAGCCTTGGTCTTACGAATATTCTATAATTATGTTTAGGATTTTCATAGGATCTTCCTATGACCTCAGTCAAACTTACAAAGAACATGTGAATTAGTTTCCATAACAATGGAAAACAATCTTATGATCTAACAAATCTAAGTTCATTCTTCGACGACCGAATGACAGTATTGGTGGTCTTGTATATGTTTGCAAAATATTTTAATTAGCATTGCAGGTTTTTCGACATGCTGGCCTATTCCAATACTCGATACGAATTTGGGCAAATATTTTTCAATTGTTTTTGAATTTTTTAAATCCTTTATTATTATTTTATAAATCGCTTTTTATTGCAAAAAGGTTTAAAAACTGTTTTGCGTACATAAATACATACATACATAGAATAATTAAATACAACCCTTCAGACTGGATTACCACCTAGATTCTCACACCACTTATGTTGTGTGTGTTAATGTTATCCATGATAATGGCAGGACCTACAGTTTAAAGTCGAGTCCGAACGATAGATTTTTTTAAGAAACTTTTTCATGGCAATTTTGTTTACTCTCAGCGTTTTTGCCAGGAGAAATTTTTTTCATATCTCGTTCGAGATCTCTGACCTAGAGTTCGAAACGTGGCCGCACGTCTAATGTGGCAACACAATACCTACTAGACTGCGGCGGCTTTGATTGAAAAGTTTCAATTTTCTAAATTCGAAACCCAGGAAGAATGTTTTTAATGTGTCGCTAGTTTTAACGCGGTGAACCTGAATTGTGTTTGCAATCGAACATTTTTACCACTACGCCACGTTACCTCAGCAGCGTAATATCAACAACGCTTCATCCGAGTTGCATAGCCTTCGAAGTAGCATAAGTATCTTGTTTGATTATGCATTTAAAGGATGAAAATTTGATCAGTCATTGGGGTTTTGAGCTGTATTTTTGAAAATTAGTTTTGAAATGGATCAACTATAAGCGGTAATTTTGAGAAGAAGATGTAATAGTAGGAGCAACAGCAACGATTTTCATTCAAATATATTTTTTACTTGAGAGTCGATGTATTACTTTATCTAAACAAAGTTTCGTTGGCGGTGCTATAGGAAAACAATTTTGTCCAGAATGCACTGGGCTTTTATCATTTAACTTAGCCATTTGTAGAAAATTTTTTTCGGAAGATTGTTTGGTTCATTAAGACGTGATATCATATAGAATGAATGAAGTCGCCGTAGTCTAGTAGGTTGTGAGTTGGCTTATTACACGTAAGGCAACGGTTCAAGCTCCATGTCAGACATCAAAACGAAGGTTAGGTTAGGTTAGAGGCCATGTACTTGCCAATTAAGACAAGTACAGTACCCGGAGTTCGAATTGACCCATTGGACATAACGTCTTTACAAAGGAAATATCATAGAGGGGACAGGAAAAAAGAAAGAAGAGGAAGTTGGAAAGGGGGAGAATGGGAAGTGGAGAAGTTACAGGAACCAAACAAAACAAATGGAAGAACGCGACTACACTGATGAAGCCCTAACACTTCCCAACCAGCTCAAGCTACTCATCAAAGTGAAAATATGAAAAAATATTTCTTCGGCGGCTTCCTCTCAGCATATTTCTGGAAAAAAAGCTCTGAGAGTAAATAAAATTGCCATGAAAAGTTTCTTAAAATATCTGTCGTTCGGAATCGACTTTAAACTGTAGGCTCCACCACTCATGTATAAAATTAACACACACAACATCAGTGGTGTGAACAGTTAGGTCGTAATCCTGACTGAAGGATTGTAATGACCAATTATGTATGCTTTTACAACTGACTTCCGGAATTTCACAGGAGAAAAAAACTTTCTATTTAAAGAACCATTTGATCATATTCGAATACTCGTTCGTTGTCAAATAAATCTTCAATAATATTGTTGGAAAATATAATAATTTCTACTCAATCTTATTTAAAAAGATTGAAATTAAAGATTAAAAAAAAAAAATTTATAACACAACGCTGAATGCCTCGTGTATGCATGTACACCCAGGGAACTAATGGGTTAACAATAAGCTTTAAGTACTTTTCAAATACAAATATTCGTGCCACATCATAAAAACTGAAAATAAAATATAATTCTATAAAAACAACAACAACAACAACCATCACCTTAATGTTAATTGTATGTATAAATAGTGATCAGGGTCGAGAGTACAACAGAGAAGGGAGAGATGGATGATTAGAAAACTATTACCGGCATCATGCCTAAATTAGCTGCACGTCATCATAAAATGTCGATTTCTACAAGAGCAGCAGCGTAACATTCATCTGTCGAAGTGTAATGGCAGCCTCATTTTATTCGCAAAGAACGGACAAACGTACAGACCGATGATTCCTCAACCCGTGATCTTCAGAGGAGATCATAATGATCGTAATCGTTGAGTTAAAATGAATATCCCATGATGATGATGATGATGACGATGATGATGTTATTGATGACGAAGACGAAGATGATAATTCATTGCCTATAAGTTTTGCTATTTTTAAAGAACATTTTCAAAGCACAGCAGGTGATCTATTTGCAAAATATTTTGTTTGTTTTTTCTCTGTTATTTTGGCGCATTTTGCCTTTAATAGAAGAGGAAAAGAAAGAAATTTATTTCGGTTCATTAAAAGTCAATCATAAGCAAATAATAATAATAAATTTGCCAGAAGAAAAGATTCAATTAAACGCTAGATGGCGCTTGCTGATTATTATTATTATGATGACGTTAACGATGATGCTAATAATGATGATCATGGTGATGCCTTTATTGGAATCTACCGACCGATCGACCAACCAAATTAAAATCAAAAATGAAAATAAATTGAATTTGCTTCGTGTTGCTTTTATTATTATTTGTTTGCAATTATTACGTCAAATTGCCCAGCACTTTAAATGGCCAACCGACCGACCTCATGATCAGTGTTTATTTTATAAATATTTTTGGCTTTTGTTCCTCTGCCCCTACTGGTACGGTATTATTAATCTAAACAATGTATTATTTTTTGTTAAAAATAGCATTTTAACATCATCAATTGCCGGCATTTTTGTGCTATTGTTGTAATTTCTTTTTTTTTTTTTAATAAAATCAACTAAATTCGTATCAAGTTCAGATGCTTTTTGTTTAACAAACTATTTTCTCAAATTTTTGTTTGGAAAAATTATTCTCATTTGATTTTACTGAGCGGTTATGTGTGGTTACAACAGCGCCCTACACAAATTATAAACAAAAAATGTTAGAATGTTAGCTTTGCAAGAAAGCAGGTTCAAGAAAATTAGATCAGTAATCGGACAATTGCAATAGGACATGATACAGAGACTGGCGTGTGTTGCTGCAACAGGGGCAATGAGAACCTGTCCTACATAGGTGCGGTCCTACATTTAAGTCCGCCGTACCTGGTAGGGAAGATCAAAGCTTTGAAGATTATGGCTAGTTTGATAGGAGATAAGTCTAATACTTCCCACCTTAATACGCTCCCTGCTACATGTTCCATTTTCGGCATACGTTAACCCAAATGGCCTCCCCGCTGAATTGTTTAAGACCGGATGTAATGAGTTGGTAAGACGCATGCACCAGCTTATTTACAAAATATGGGACCTCAGTGTCTTCAGTCCTGTCCTGAAAAAGGGAGGCCCTATGACATGCGCCAATTACAGGGATATAAGCCTTCTCCCTATCGTATATAAGGTTCTTACGGACGTATTGCCACTGAACGACTGAAGCCACTCGTTAAAACACTGATTGGACCTTATCAATGCGGCTTCAAACCTGACAAGTCCACCATCGACCAGATCTTCACACTACCTCAAATTCTGGAAAAGACCCAAGAAAAACAAGTAGACACACACCATCTTTTTGTCGACTATAAGGCATCCTTCGATAGGCCCATAAGGAATCGTGTTCCTGCCGGTGATAAGGCTATGCAGAATGACGTTGAGCAATTCCTGCAGCTCCGTCAAGGTAGGAATGGACCTCTGCGAACCTCTTTATACCTTGCGAGGTTTCAGGCAAGGCGATCCCTTATCATGCGACCTCTTCAACTTTTTTATGGAGAGTGTTCTGCGAAAGTCGGGAGTGCATCGCAATGGTACTATTTAAAAAAAAAGCGTCCAGTTGCTTGCGTACGCTGACGACATTGACATCAAAGGGCGTACCAAGCGAGATGTTACTGCTGCTTTTAGTGCTATTGAACGGAAGTCTACTAAGATGGCTCTGGCAGTAAATGAGGTCAAAACAAAGTATATGTTATCGACAAGTAGAGACGTATATTGATTCACAGATTACGGCCGATAACTATACTTTTGATACAGTCAAGGAATTTATTTATCTTGGCTCCGCCGTTACCACCAAAAATGATGTCAGTCTGGAGATCAAGCGCAGGATCCCTCTTGCCAACAGGTCCTACTATGGTCTCAATAGGCAATTGAGTAGCAGTGTCCTCTCTCGTGCGACAAAACTAATACTCTACACGACGGTCATCTTACCCGTGCTTTTTTATGGCGCAGAGGCATGGACCCTATTAGGCACTGATGCAGCAGCCTTGAGAATATTCGAGAGCGAAGTCCTACGTAAAATCTTCGGTCTAGTGCGAGTTGGCGATGATTTCCGCATCCGATCCAACAGTGAGCTGTATAAGCTTCTCAACGACATAGACGTTGTGCAGCGTATTAATATCCAGCGGCTACGCTGGCTCGGCCATATCGCTCGAATGGAGGAGGATGATTTGATGCGGGGAACTGCGGAAGTCGGCGAAGAGGCGCTGGAAGGACCAAATCGATGAAGCCCTCTTATCGATTGGTGTGGCCAACTGGCGTATGTGCTCAAGACGCGGAGGCGCCTGGAAGGATGTGTTACGGCAGGTCGAAATCCAACAACCGGGTTGTTAATGACCAATTAAGTAAGTATGTAAGCTAGCCCACATTTCTACGCCAAGCTGTGTTATTAAATGTTCCAAAAATGCTATACGTGGCCTAGCAATGCCAACTTCTATGATTTTGGAAAGTACATGGAAGTAGTCTTAAAAGAGGGACTATTTTGTAGTCTGTATACAGATCGGTTAATACGGATCCTACGACAGGAGTGATCCAGAATGAAATATTCCGAAACCATTGAGAAACTCGCGAACATCTTCCGTTAGTCTCTGCCATCGAAAGTTGTGCTCGCTTCAACTTGGACAGGAGGCCATTGCATTACTATCTGATAGTCAGGCGGCCATTCCAGTAAATCGATGATAGTAAGGGACTGTCTTTAGAAGTTGAATCTGCTGGGTCCCGGGTCATGTGAAAATTCTCTGCAATAATCAAGCAGACGATTCTGCGAAGAGGAGAGCTTCCACGCCTTTGATTGAAATATATCCGTTTTGTGGAGTTTGGGTGGATGTTTGGAAAGGAAATTACAACAACAGGAGCTCTGCATGCATTACAATGTGTAGGATAACCAGAGACTGTTTACTCAGAGTACGCATGTTCAGAAAAGAAGAGAACAAAATCTGAGAAAAATATTTATTACGACGCAAGCTTCTGGCAAAATTTTTGAAGGTAAAAAAATTGGCATAAACAGTTTCTTAAATCTGTCGTTCGAAGTCGACATTAAACTGCAAGTCCTGCTACTCAAGAATGAAACACACTACATGGATGGTGTGAGCAGCTAGGTCGCAATATTAAGGCATGCCTTCACTGCAATATTAGTAACAATAACAGTAAACGAAGCCAATAAATAAAAAATTATCGTCAATTATTTGAAGAAAGTTGCGTTTGGGTTTTGGGTTTGAACTTTTACCTTCACTTTCTACCACCGCACTATATGGCATTTACCCTGAAAAACTGGCCAAAAAGGCAAAAATGAATTTAAAGAAATTTAAGAAACTGAGTATGCAATTCGATAGACAACAAAATTCTGCATTATATACTGAATTTTCACGACTTTAAGTTGAGAATTGTAAAAATGAAATGAAGAAAATGAAGAAAATTAATTGCGTTTTTGGTGTTTTTTTGAAATTTCAATAGGTTTAGATGATATTTTTTTGTGGCTAAACGAATACAGATTTTATATTGAATTTTTTTTATTTGAAAGGTATGAGCAACTGCTGCTTTCAGTTTATATATATATATATATCTCATATATTAATGTTAAAATTATTCGTTCAAAATTTAAAAATAATAAAAATTTCACATTTTTTACCCTTCCTAAAAAAAGATAAGGATTTTGAAGGTGAAAGTAGTTCTTAGCAGTTTAATGTTATATACCCCAAGAAAATATGAACTCTCCACATTCAGGAACAAAAAGCAAAGTTTGCGCAAATTTGCGCAATTATTTTTTTTTTTTTGGAAATTTTACTTTTTTTTTGAAAAATTAAAAAATTAGACGTAGTGTAATAAAGCCATAGGCAATAAAGCCATATGGCGTACGAATTATGCGAGGAAATTCAGTAGAAGCGATACCAATCGAGATGTCCTGAATAGGCTACTTTTAAGCAGTGACCCTTTTATAAGCTGAAGTACACAAAAATCGCGAAGGAATAGAAAAGCATTTTCATCAGATGCTATTAAATTACTCCTTCCTGACATTGATGATGAAAATGATAACGATTTTAACGATTATAGTTAGTTTCACTTTTTAAGTATTTTTTTAAGTTAAGTATTAAATAATGCAAAATAAATATTATGAATAAATATTAATTATCATAGAAGTTTAAAAACTTAATTACATATATCGACGATTATAACAATACGAGTTGTATGTTTGATTTTCTTAATGGACCGTATGTGATACCTAGGGGCACTTATGATCCGATCATAATAAAATCAGGTAAAATGATTCACATTCATATTAAGCATGTTCATGTCGAATTTCATCGAGGTAATGTAATTTTTCGGCCAATTATTACTGCTAAACATATTTTCTTAAGGGGCCTTATTTTGGACCTAGGAGCAATTATGGACCGACATAACAAAATTTGGTAATATGATTTAGATTTACAAAAAACACGTTCATACCGAATTTCATCAGGGTGCCGATGTTTTTAAGCCATTTATAAGCGCAAACGTGAATTTCTAAAGGGGACTTTATAAGGGGACCAGGGTCAAATGTGATCCGATGTTCACCAAACTTTACACTATGATTTCTTAATACACAGAACTGATCCATGCTAAATTTGATCATGATTGTTGCATAACTACCATAATTATATGTAAATAAGTGCAATTTCGAGGGGAATTTGTATGGGGGCTAGGCGAAATCACGAAATCACGGTTGATCTTTATTCCTAATTATCACTAACCCTATCAAAAAATTCCAGTCATTAACTCATAAAATACTTCTATTAATTTTGGCCAGGTTTTCAGGCAAAATGCCACATAGTGGACCGTAGTGCACTGTAATGAACTCTCAATTTAAAAATTATTTTATGGTTTATGTCTAGGGTAACATATCGTCGACTCTGATCACCTACAATCTCTTTCAATCGTTTTCTCTCTCATAGTTGCTCATAAGTAAATTTGACTATGCTATGCTATGCTAAAATTCCTAGTGAGTATAATTTTATTTTTGGCTCACACTGATATAAACAATTTCCGATAAACGATTATTTTTATTGAAGATAAACAAACACGATATTTGCATTGATTTTGAACTTAAAATTCCTTCTTCTACATTTTTTTTAATTTAAATTTAGTTTGTTTCTTTATTCCTGTATATTGTTAGGAATTTTCGTTTTTGTTGATAACATTTAGACCAAATGTTTATCAAAATATTCATCTTTGGAACATAAAGTATTTTTTGGAACACAAAATACATCATTCAACGTATTCTTATTGATATCGTGGTATTTAAATTACTAAGTTTTCATATAATCCCATACATATTCTATTGGATTTAAGGCTGGGCTTTGGAGGTGCTGAGATAATTTTAGATTTGTATTACAATTTTGCCGTTCTTTGACTAGATCGGCAAGTTCTCTGAAGCGTTATCTAGAACGAACACAAAGCCATTGTCAAAACCCATTTCTTTTTACTACATTGAGTCAAATTAATTTTGAAAATATTTTAATAATTTCTCTCGTTTATATTTACCTCAGCGAAAACAACAACCATAAATATATTCGTTTCCTAAATACATGTTTATCTTTAAATTACAATATAAATCCAAATTATATCTTAATTATTACGAGCTAAGTAACTGAGACCATATAATCGGTAAAGCGCAACAAACCAAAGTCTCTGGTGGATATTGAACTCACGCCCCTCACACTAATAGATTAGCAAACTACCCACTAGACAACCAGGTTTATGGCGTAAAAAGGCAGTACCAAGTAGGTTGTATGTTGGCTTATTAGACATGAGGCCACGGTTCAAACCCAAGGTCAGACATCTCCAACAAAACTAAATATGAAGGAATATTTCTTCGGCGACTTCCGTTCAGCAGATTTTTGGCAAAAGCTCTAAAAGTAAATAAAATTGCCATGAAATGTTTTCCAAAAATCTGTGGTACGGAGTTGACTTTAAACTGTAGCCACTCTTGGATTAAATTAACACACAAAATAAGTCGTGGTTGAAACTAGGTTATAATCCTTACTAAAGTGAGTACATAATTATGGGTCATGGACACCTTGCAAATGATTTCTGCAGAAACAGTAAAAACAAGCAAGAAAAGGATGGCTACTAGGCAGAAGCCCTGCACTATGTTGCAGGAGAAAGAGAAACCTTCTTGCCTAATATGTAGACGATCTGTCACGCATAGACTTTAAAAGCTTAAATCAATTTATCAGAAGCTCCTTCAATTGCTTCCCGGATAGTGGAAAATGAATTTAATAATTATCAGTTATTTAGAGTAAGTTGGTCCTGGTAGTCTAGTGGATAGTGTTAGACTATTAGACCCTGGTCTGTGACACTACATAACATAGAAGTTACTCAGTTCGTATGTAATTAACTAAAGGGTCTGCCAAATAACTTTTTTTTTGAAAATGCTTTAAAAAAAAAACTACTGAATATTTTCTCAAATTTCTTTTTTTGTTTGAAAGTACAATCCTTCCGGTTAATAATGGAAGATAATTTCATTCAAATTGCTGCCTCGGCTGGCCATGCAGTAGCCTACACCAGAAGATGGCCAGCCAAGGCAGCCATTTGAATGAAATTATTTTCCATTATTAACCGGAAGGATTGTACTTTCAAATAAAAAAGAAAAAGTAAAGTTGTTTGGCGGACCCTTTACAATATATAATTGTACTAGCTAATACCCGGTGTGCTTCGCTACCCCCATCGAAATTAAATACATAATAATTAAAAAACTCATTTTTTTTTCTTAAAGGTTTATTCTAATTTCATTTGATGACAATATATTTCATTCAAATTCTAAAATAATACATTAATGAGCTATTTATTTCTTATTTGCTAAAATTTAATGTATACTTTTTTTCTTAAATAAATAATTATTATCCTCTTGCCTTGGGATACACAATATTTTTTGTTTTTCCATCTAGTGCGTATACAAATGCAGATTTTATAATTTACTTTATATGGTAGGACTCACGACCACTTTTGGTCCAAAATATTTATATCTAAACTAAAGTTACTATTACAAAAATTGGGGGCTCTAGCTGTTACAGTTTCTAAGATATACCGATTTTCGTATGTACTTTATATGGGAGGTGCCTCACCCACTATTGCTAGTTCGCCCATTTTTGCCAAAAAATATTTATACTGAAACTGTGGTTCTTGTACAAAATTTGAGGTATCTAGTTTTTCCAATATAACCATTTTGTTATTAGCTTACAATAGTAGGTAATGTAGCATATGTGGTCATGGCACCTTGCTCATTTGAAATTTCAACATAAAAAGTAGCCTATAACTCCTTCCAGACATACAGGAAGATACTGTGAAAATTTCAAGAAAATCAGTTCATCCGTTTAGTCGTCTATAAACTTCAAACATATTAACATACAAACAAACACACATTCATTTTTATATACATATGTATATAGCTTGTAATTGCTAAATAAATAAATAAATTAAATATTTTGAGTAAAGTGGTGTTTAAGCCGTGTTTAATTATTTTAACAATAATAAGTAATTCTATTGCATATTACTTGGCATTATTTTGCTGCTATAATAAGTGGCATCATTGTTTAAATGTCATCAATTTTCATTGTTTGTATGCATTATAATTGTCTTCCACTGGCATTCTATTCCAAGACATTTGATTTTATTTGGATTTCATTTGGATTTTATTTAGTCGCTGCTCCCAATGTTATATATTTTATGGTTATTTTTCTTCACATTTATTTTTTATTTTATTATTTTTTTTAATTTTTATTTTATATTTCAATGTTTATTAAGTATTTTTACAGTTTGTTGCTATAAAATTTATTATCATATACAAAAGACCACAACAGCAACAACAACTGCTACAAAATAAAATTAAAAATAAAGAAGAAAAAAAAAATTATAACCCAACCAAACCAAAAACAAAAAAATTGAAAAGAAAAACAAAAAAGAAAAAATTATTTTTTTTGGTTTTTTGTATGAAAATACTTTCGTCTGTCGTAGGATGTGGGCGTATTTTGATTATGATATACTGGCGAATTATGTTGTCATTTTAATTTGGTCTTTTTGTTTTTATTTTTGTTTTTTCCATTTCCATTTCCATTTTTTTTATTTATTTCTTATTTTCTTATGCTTTTTATTTTTTTCTCTCCTCTGAAAGTATTTTATTTGCTAAATGAAAAGATAGGAAACAAAAAAAAAACGGCAACAATATCGCATAAAACAGAATGGAAAATGCAGCCAAGAAAAAAAGGAAAAATTATGAAAAAAACCAACAACAAAAAATGCTTGCAAATATTTAATATACGAGTGATGTTATTACAGACAGCTCTAGTCATATAAACACTCATTCATACGCACACATTATTTATCATATTGTTTGTTACAGCAAATGTACACTCACAGAAAATTGTTAATAATTACGAGAAATGGTTGAACACAAAATAATACCAGGCTGTATTGGGAAAAATTTCTTTGTCCATCTTATTCAGTTTGTACTACAAGCATAATTTTCTAATACTTCCAACACTACTGTTAAGGTTTACAGTTGGTCCTTAATATTGAACTTTCCAACGAACACAAGCTTACCCAAATGTGAGAACCTAAACAGAATTGGCCAATTCACACGACTTTGCATTTGCTATGTTGCATTGAATACACTTGATTGTTTGTGAACGCTCAATGCTATGCTGTATTGTGTATGTTGTATTCTTCTTCATAATTTTTGGCATTCAAACAATTTGATAGCACGAAACCAATACAACTTTTAAAAAACACATGAAAAAATGTGTATAAGTGTATCGGATTTTTACATGAACAACAAGCATACACTGTTGTATGGTGGTCCAACAATACAATGAATACAACGATACAACTTGAGGCTTGAGTGAATTGACTGAATGTGTTTGATGTCCACTATTGTAGAATTATAATGTGATGTATGGCGGTGCGTTTGATTGAAAGTACATTTGTAAGAAGAAAAACAATCGGGTGGGCCATATACTTTTAAAATCAAATGAAAAAATGTGTGTAAGTGTATCGGATTTTTACATGAAAATTATCAACAACAAGCATACACTGTTGTATAGTCGTCCAACAATACAATGAATACAACGGCTTGTGTGGATTGACCAAATGGACATCAACCATTGTTGTACAATTAATATGTGATGTATAGCGGTGCGTTTGATTGAAAGTAAATTGGAAGACGCAAAACTATCGGATGGGCCATCTATTGATTTAAATTTGAACCATCGGTTATTTGGAATCTAGCAATACTTAGTCAATCTATTCTGTTACAAAATTCGGTATCTTACGATTGAGCAACTTTGAGATCATTTTAGATGCGACAAGACGTGGTTATGCTCGTACAGTGAGTAAAAAAATTATCTTTTCGGATGAAATCCACTGTTGTCTTGGTGAGTACGTATTAGCGGCTCATAAAACCCACAGAAGCCAATGCACCTATTACGAGTGACTGTTTGATGAGACTTGTGAAGCGGACATCAGTGGCCTATAGTTCTCTGTAAGTTAGGTCGGCGTATCCATTACGGTCAATGAATGTTTTGGTTTAATTAGCTGAAACTCTGATAGAAGAAGAAGAAATTTTAAAACTTGAATGGAGAAATTGAAGAAGAAGCACATACAATCAAAGCACTTGGAATTTCATTCTATTTCAGACCGCAGGCCAATATGTTCTGACATACAAAACATTCAATCATCATCGTTTTAAACCCTACTGATGAGTTGAAAATAAAGCTCTGTTTCTTAACCAAAAAAAAAAAAAATCTGCTGAAGCCAAGACTTGAATTGAGAAACAATTTTCAGAAATTAAAAACCAACCGAGAACGATACACGGAGTAGAAGCCCCTAAGTGGCTGTTAATTCAAGAAAATCATGAAAATTATTTCGGATAAAAGTAAAGTGAAGTTGACCGAGATAGCCTAACGACATCAGAGCTCCGTACAAAGTGGTTTCTACACAACATCACAATCGACCCAAAACAGCAACGAATTTGTGATTCTGAACACAATTTGAAGCTGTACCGAGATAAAAATCCCGAAATTTTGCATCGATATGTGAGAATAAGTGATCTTCATCTGAGGGGACTGCACGTAGTAGACAATAAATGCCTAGCAAAGTTATGACATCCGCAAGGTTATGATCGCTTGAGCGTTTGATCGTTTTAGCCCAGCTGTTATGCAGTCCAATTATTCCTCTGGTACGTAAAATACTGAATGAGAGACTCTCTATGGCTGTAGTGGTTTTTTAGCCCTTAAACTTGATTAACCTACGATGATTTCAACGACCAGAATCATTATTTTCATGAACAAACTTCGATAATTTGAAAGCTTTAAACAGACTGAGTGAGAATTCTTTTTATTTTTTCTAATCTAAGGATGTTTTGCTTCAGGCTGTTGCCAAACAATTTTTTCTTTATGATTCAGTCAGTCCCTTTTCATTTATTTCCAAAAAATGTTTTTGAATTTTGCATTTAAGTTTTTTAACATACATTTTTCTTCGAGTGTAGAATAAATGGTATGAGTATCTTATATGAGTACATACGTATTATAAATATTTTCTTTACTACAATTACAACAATTGCAACAACAATAAGAATATCTGAACACTTATTATTTAGTGTGGCACAAAGTTTAAAAACATAAATAATGTTCTCGTACTCACACTCGTATTTATGCAGGCAGTTAAAGGGATTTATGTCAGACTCTCTACATAGTTTTTGTTTTTGTTTTTTTGTTTTTATGTTTTTGAATAGACAAGCACCAAAATACAAAAAAAGAAATGCGGACCGAATGAATGAATAAAAAAATAAAATAAAATAAAACTTAAAACTTAAATGCTGTATGTACAGCATTATTCTCTTTACTAAATATTCTAAAATACTTACTCACATAAATTTCATAAGATTGTTTCAATATTTGCAAAAACAAAAACGGAAAAACGAAAAAACAGACTTAATTCAAGGCATAAAAATTTAATATGAATTATAAAAAAAAGTAGAGATGAGGAGAAATGTCAACTTTTTACAACCGAAAGAATTATTCATTTGGACACTGCTACTACATGCATCACATTGTGTCATAATACATAAACAAAATAACAAAAAAAATGCATTAACATTGTTGTTAACAATAAATTTAGAAGAAAAAAAACTTAAACGAAATACACATTATTTTTACGCATAATCTTCATACAGTCCATACGATTTATTTACAATGTTTTAAACATCTAAAGCAAGTACGATAAAAATGTTTTGAAATTTTTAAAAATTTGTTTTCTAATGATATTCAATAAAAAACTTTGGAATTTTTTTTGCGGCAATTTTTGTTAATAAAATTTAAGTACTTTCAATAAGAATTCTAAAACATGTTGATTAACTTTGCTTCAATATTTAAGTGGTCTTTACAATGAAAGTAGAAATGCTACAAATTATGTTTTTAACACGATACGTTAGGGGAAATACGGTTATTAGTACAGCCTGAAGTATGGGTAATATTAACACGTTGACTGTCGTGGGGGTCACCGGTGCATATTGCGATGAGTCAGATTGATTTACTCTATGCAAAGAAAAGGGGAATCGGAAGCAGTCGGAACAATATGTCACTACTTTTTCAGTAGAATTTTTTGCTCCAGTTCTTCTTAGTTAGGTTAGGTTAGAGGACGCGTACTTGTCAATTAAGACAAGTACAGTACCCGGAGGTCGAATTGACCTATTGTACATAATGTAGTTAAAAAGAAGGATTATAGAAGGGATAGGAAATAAAAAGGAGAGGAAGTAGGAAAGGGGAGAATGGGAAGCGGAGGAGTTACACACACCAAAAACAAAACAAAAAGGGAGAGCGCGACTACACTGATGAAGCCCTAGCATTTCTCAACCAGCTCAAGTTACTAATGAAGCTGTGGAGAGCCTTGATGTTGGCTCTCGACACAAAATGCAAAACCTCAAAGTAGCCCCTGGCAAGGGTCCACAACCTCAACCTACCAAGGGCTGGGCAGTTACAGAGGAGATGCTCGACAGTCTCCAACTCCTACTCATCGCAACACACCCTGCAATAGCCCGTCAGCGACCTAATCTTGCAGTGTCCTGTGATAAATCCGATAACTAACCTTAAATTGGCCTTATCTAAGCTCAGCAACCAACCTGTTCTCACACTGTGTTCTCACAGGCCATAGACATCCAGAAACATAACAACCCGATCCGTTCTCCAAACGCCTCTGCTCTTCCCCCTGACCCATCAATCGATGAGGCCGTAGAGATGGCAGATTGGGTGGTTTGGACCAATTATTAAATCATCTTAGTTACTTTGATTTTTTTATAACACGCAGTACAAAATCGCCTTACATTTCGAGTATTCCTCCGCTTTTTTTCTCATACATGACGAGGTCTGCTCCGTACGGATTTTCTTGGAGATATACAATCATTATCAGGGCATTTCTTTAAATGCATTGCTAATTTCATGCTAAAAGCTACGTTAGCTGGGTAATATGAGTAAAAACTAAAAATCTAGAACGCCGAGGGGGTGACCGGTGGCCCCTAACATGAAAAATGATCCAAGAATGTTTCATAACTCTTTTTATTTGGTGCAAATAATATTTCAATATAATAGGCATCGCAAAATTAAAAATTCATTGCGAAAACTAAGGAAAACGCGCTTGGCAGTCAATGTGATGCGTTAAACGGAAAATGAGCCAAGTCTATTTGCAACAACATCTTTGGAAGTTGTAATGACGAGTAAAAAGAGCAGACTACAGAATATCTTCTCATTCATTGTTCCGCACTTGTAAACCTTAGTAGAAGGATTTTTGGCCATCCAGAATTTATGGACAAAATATTCTCTTCATGAAGTCGTCGTAGTCTAGTTGGTAGACGTCTATCAGACGTGACGCCTCGGTTCAAATCCCAGGTCAGACATCAAAACGAAATATGAAAAAATATTTCTTCGCCGACTTTCTCTCAACTGATTTCTGGCAAAAACTCTGAGAGTAAATAAAATTGTCATGAAGTTTCTCAAAAATTTGAAAATAATAATAATAGTTTGATAGTTTGTCAGCTAAGCCGAATATTTGTCTGTTGTAGCAGGTGAGAGGTTTGCTATCTGACGATGCTTTGGTTGAACGTCCACTAACAACGTTTGTTGGGTGTTCTGGTGAGGAACCATGCTAAGTACTATTCATTCTCAAAAGGTGATTTCGTCTAAAATTTCAATGATGTCCGTTTTAGATGTTAATCTATCTAAAGTGTAAATTATAATTTTTTTAAGAAACTTGAAGCCTTTTGATAGTAAGTCGCCGCAGTGTAGTAGGTAGTGTGTTGGCTTATTAGACGCTAGTCCGTGGTTCAAACCAGAGGTCAGAGATGAGTAGATTCGAATCATACTCATAATTTCTGATACTTATACGCATTCATACTGATTTTAATATCATACTCATACTACTCATATTCAAAGCTTGAAGTAGCCATCGTACTCATACTTAACAATACGCATGATGTTGTTGATATCGACTCTCCATGCCTCAACATTTACAGGAATCACAAAATAAGTATGGTTCGCGTACGAACACTACAATACTCACTAAAAGGTTGTGTGTTTGCTTTGTTTGCTGTTCACTTTTTCTTTCTTTCTCCTGTTTTTTTTTCTCCTTTTTTTGTAAATGCAACAACAACTAGGACTGTAAATTTTGATGAATGATTCGAATCACTCGAATCATTTATGAGTATTATAAATATTTTTCTGAATATATGAATCTGAATAAGTAGGATATGAATCAAACATATTTCGAATGGTATGAGTTTGATGTCAACGTTGTACTCATACTCATTGCAACATGTAATTCTAAATCAATGTTGTAGTAAGTACGAAGGAATCAGCGTAGTTAAATTTCAATATTATTGACTCACTCATACTCAAAATTTCATGAGTACTTATGAGTAGCGAAAAAACGATTCATTGCTGATCTCTGGTTCAAACCCTAGCTGAGGAATTTCGTGAAAAACAAAATATTCCTCTCAGCAGGCTTCTAACAAATACTCTTAAATAAATTGCCAGGAAAAGTTTCCTAAATTTGTCTTTCGGAGTAGACATTAAACAATAGATCCCAGTGTTCATTGATGAAATGAATGCACACAACATGAGTGCTGTGCGTAGCTAGGTCGTTATCCTAGTTATACGGTTGTTATGATCTATTAAGTAAGTAAGTAAAGCCTTTTCATTGTGAAATATATAGAGACAGTAGTGAAAATAATTTTCAACTTTTCTGACTTTCCAACCTAGATTGGTCGAGTTTATGGGCAAGTACTTCAAACACTAAACCACATCATCCCGTTACTTTACATAATACAAACGATAATTTCATTGCAAACTTCTTGTCAGAAAAATATGTACAAATCTGCAGCTGTTTTGACAAAAAAAATTTCAAGTCATTCTTCATTGTGATTTCAAAGTTTAAGCTTCCGCTTAATGGTAACGGATTAGAGGTGAAGTGCTTAATGTTTGTTATTCATGTTTAACATTAATTTGCTCTCACACACTGTATTCTTCAATTTATTCAATTAACTCATTTCAGTTGTCAAAGAATTTCAAAAACAATCATTAGAAGAGATGAAGCTAAAGGAGATTTAACAATTAAAAAATAATACCCTACTCTACGCGAACCTTATTAGTGGGACCATGAGAGATATTGGATGGTATTGGTAACTCTATTACATCCTGTAAATCATTACGTAACCAATAAATTCACATTTTAAAAACAAATACCACCTAAAAGATAGGAAGAAGTGCATCTGATTTGTTCTTTTGAAACTGAAATCCGAAACTTATTCCCTACAGTTCACTGTAGCATAGGCTACAATGCAGCTGTAGTTGACCGACAGTTTAATTATTTACTAGCTTTTGTTTTTGTTTTTTACTATTTACTTGCTTTTTGTTATTACTTACTTGTCTTGTATTATAGAAATTCCCATCGTTTGTCATTGTAATCCATCTTGAATTCCATTCATGACCTCCGGCCAAGAAATAATCACATTTTTTACGGCAATTGATTGTTAAAGAGTGTTTCGCCAGACAACAGTAATCGGTCAATTGTGTGACTCATCTTTAAAGTTTAAATTCTTTAAATCAATTCAATAAAATTGTTGTTGTTCAACAACGATTCCAAGAAATATTTGTCATGAAATAATTTTAAAGATTTTATTTTCTTTACTGAAACAACGTAAGTGGATTTGATTTTCTCTGTTGACCAAAAGACTTAGAAACTAGAACCATATACTATATATGTACATAAAAGAGAAACGCTAATATTTCAATCACAATAATGCGGTGTTCAGGTATGCACCTTTATTGCGTAAATCGCAACTAACGCCATTATTGAGCTCAATGTTTCATATAAAGTTTCAATTAATAATTGCGCAATAAATACGCAATAAATACGCAATAAATACGCAAATTCTTATAATATTGAGTAAAACTGAAAATGCAGCACTGTCATAAGTGTGTTTAGTGAGCTTATTACAATTAACCGAACACTTTTTGTTAATATTTGACAACTCAAATGTCAAGAACGACAAAAAAACAATGTTGTTGAAAGAACCAGCTGTTTTGTTTACCAGCTGTCAAATGAATATTGAATAAGCAGCTGTACTGCGTATATAATTTAGTTTTAACACTTAAAATATTGTACTCTATTAACCTAATATTGATATTGCTTATCTGAACATAGTATGTAACTGTCGTTTATTAAGTCTGTTTTGCTAAATTCCCATGGACAACCATAGGCAACGATAAGTGTTCACTGATGGTAACTTTCATCGAAAATTTCATCCTCAGCAATGATTACCAACTTCTTTTGGCCTGAATTGGATTACCGGGACACCCAACAGGATGTGTTTTCGTCAGGACGGTAAGACACAGCTCTTATGACATTGGATATACTGTATGAATGGAGCATGGCCGTCCCACGTGTAGATGATGTGAACTGGTCGTACGATGTGTATCCGTTAAACTCTTGTGGGGCTTTCTCAAGCCGCAAGTGTATGTGAATCGTGCCATCGGCCACATTCAGTCTAATTTATGGCGGACATTTGAAGGGTTTTATATTCCATTCATATTGGTGTCACTAGGCCTTTCAAACGAATAAATCGTGGAAATGCAAATAAATCTGCCGTAAGATTTTTTGTTTCATTTTCAAAATTTGAAACGAACCCTCCAAATTTTCTCTTTGATTTCATGTATGTAAACCCTTATCGCCTAATATTTTGGTGAGAGTAGTTTAAATTGAATTCTAGTAGGTAGTGTGTTAGCTTATTAGACGTGAGGCTACGATTTAAACCCCAGGTCAGACCTCTGAAATGAAAAATTATATCTACGGCGACTTCCTCTCAGCAGATTTCTGACAAAAACTCGGATGCAAATCAAAATGCCATGAAAAGCTTCTCAAAAATATCTGTCATTCGGAGTCGACTTTAAACTGCAGGTCCCATCCCATTAACAAAATTAACATACACAACATAACCGGTGTGTGAGGCTAGGCCTTAATCCTGACTAAAGTATTGTAATGACCAGCTATGCATGTACGTTTGTAAAAATATTAACAAATTCAAATCTAGTATACATAAAAGCTACATTCTCTTTCTCCTCCCCAACGACCGATTTTCCTAGTTCCAACACAATGTTCTGCAAGAGAAGACGGTGAATAGAAGCGACCAGGATAACAGGATGGAAGCCTATTTAACCGTTCTAGATATCTTCTTGTGGGGATTCTTGAACTGAAGAGTCTACTTCAACACGCTTTAGGGGCCTTAGTTATAATATCCGTAAGGTATTATGAAAATTATCTCCAGAAGTTCAGGAAAGAGAGATGGAAAATATCAGAAATCGGGCGCATATGAACGAAGACTACTTACCGATATCATCAAAGAAATGCAAACCAGAATCAAAACTTACCAGTTTCATTTGCTTAAAACCTATCATCCAGATTTAAGACATCAAATTAGTTAATGTGAAGATTAAGCCATGATTTTTCGTGCAGTTAGAGGGAATAGAAGAACATTAATGGGAGTGTAAAAAAAATTAATAAATAACGGATGTTTTCATCGTTTCACTAACGATAGGATAGGATCATTAAAGATAGGATCGCAAGGCAATGCCTCTAGCAAATCACTGACTTTTGCGAATCAAACAGAGATCTGCCGAGTGTGGAGTGTCTGAATCTGTCAATATACCCTGAACGGATTCTATAATAACGCTGAAAACCGATGCTGTACTGTCAATATCAATGTATTTTTGAAATCTTTTCTTTTTCTTAAAATCAATTTGCAAAGTTTCTGTTGCTTAGTTAGTAGTGTGTTTGCTTATTAGACTAGAACTTGAATAAATCAAAATTTGGGAAAAATATCCCTATAAGCAGCCCTCTGAGAGTAAATAAAACTGTCATGAAAAGTTCTTCAAATCTTTTGTTCGGATTCAACGTTAGACACCTGCAGCTCATGGATAAAATTAACCCAAATCACATGGACGGTGTAAGAAACTAGAATGTAATCTTCACTAAAGGGTTGAAATGATTAACTAAATAAGTAAAATATTAGACTCGGCCCAAGTCGCCGTAGTCTAGTAGGCTTATTAGACGAAAAGCCAGGGTTCAAATCCCAGGTCAGACATCAAAACAAAATACAAAAAATATTCCTTCGGCGACTTCCTCTCACCAGATTTCTGGCAAAATCTCTGAGAGTAATTTTATTTATTATTTATTTGATGGGTTCTCAAAAATCTGTCGTCCGAGTCGACTTTAAACTGTAGGTAGGTTAAACTGTAACTCTCATAATGTACCATTGGATCATGGAAATTGTCTCCATTGGACTATTTTCCATAGTAATACGTAAAACCTTAAAATAAACGCCAGACATTAAGGTATCCCTCCAAATGAATATTTCATTTTCTTTTGCAAAGTTTCTTGTGGTCTTCGGAAATTCAAAATGTTTAGAAAATCTTTCGTTGTATTGTAGGCATAATAGTATATGTTATAAATTAAAAATCTTCTCATAATCTATGACGTTACTATATACTGTATACAGTAAATAGGCTTTTAAAATATATAACAATGACGTTCTTCCATCATTATATGCAAAAAATAGAAACAAATTTAAAATATTTGTTGTTGAACATTTATTTTTGTAGAGTCCAAATAGATAAACAACTCATTTTCTTTTTTTAGTTATTTATACTAAAGACGTCACGTTAGGGGTGCAAAAATTATTATTTGAAAGATAAAATCAAAACAAAAATACACCGAATACAGGAATAACGGATTTAATTATAAAATTATACAAAAAGAGTAAGATTCGGACCAATATTGAACAGAATACCATACACATCATATTACGTGTTATTATGCGGCCCCTACACGTTGCAACTGGCTGTGCAACTTTATTATTTTGTACAAGCAATTTTCATTGTCATGGTGGTCGGTCGATGGAAGATGAAAAGAGCGTTTTTCGAATGAAGCTCATTTCCATCTTGGCGTGTACGTTAATAAGGAAAATTGCCGTGTTTGGGGTTCCGAAAACTCACTCGTGGCCTTACACAAGCCAATGCACCCATTACCACTAACTGTTTGGTGTGCTTAAAACATTCTTGCATAAGAGGGGCCTCAGTGATACAGAGGACTGTGGGTGTGGGTTGGGACCTGAGGACTGGCGGTATGTACTGACTACATGTCCGCTTTAGGCAGACCTTAGTGATTTAGAAGCGGTGGGTATAATCGAGATGAAGAATATGTTGGACTTTAGTAGGGCCTTAGCTACGGATCGGACTAAGTAAAGGTTTGACGAGTTCGCTCGTCTTGTGCTTAATAGGAGAAGAATGAGGGTGTGTTGGTTACCCTTACGGCGCCGTTCGTCGTTGGTTCGTTGTTGTTGTCGGTTTGCGTGCGCATCTGACGCTAGTAGGTTGCCGAGTTGGTTGGTCTGTGTTGTCCGCGTTTATCGTTGTTGAATAGTGTCCACTATTGTGTTTGTTTGTGCGCCTTATTTCTCTTTGGGTCACCAGTCCCGAACCGTTCGGAGTTCAACTGGTAGCAGACTGGACTGCGAAGTCTGACCGGAGGTTTAATTCTGTTACTACGGATGTCGGGAGCCCCAGAGACTTGTCTCTGCTCGACGATGGTGCGGCCCCCTTGTGAGAGCAACGTGCTGGCTGTGGTTTATACCTAAATCACGGGGAGAGCGCAAGCTCGGTGTGGCGCAGGCTCCGACCCCTAACCAAGACGGAAGTCATGTTTAAATGCATGGCTTCGAATTGGTACTCACATATGGTGTGCAATCAGTGATGTGCTTATGCATACCATGTGGTTGCCTCACTGTGCGTGGCGACGCTGATAGACGCATTGTTTCCACCCGTGCTTTGAGCACCGAGGGGCATGCCGTCATGGCGAAACTCACATAAAACCCTGCACTAATGACTGTTTGGTGTTGCTTTTGGAGCGGAAGCCTTATTGGTCCATATTTCTTTGAAAAACCATTACGGTCAATGGAGACACCTATCGCACCCTGATAACTGATTTTTTTGTACCCGCTCTTCATAGTATTGATGTCAACGATGTTCGGTTTCAACAGGATGTTGTAACTTGCCAAACATCTCATGCCACATTCGATTTATTACGTCAAACGTTTGATGGCCGTTTAATTAGCTGAAATGGTGATCTTAATTGGCCGCCAAAAAGTTGCGATTTAACACCGTTGGACTATTTTCTGTGGGGCGCCGTTAAAGAAAAGTTTTATGTCGACAAACCTGAGACAATTGAGCATTTGAAGGATAACATTCGTGATGCCATTGCCGAGATACGATATTATACACATGAAAAAGTTTAAGAAAATTGGTCCGATGAGGTACTGTGAGACCAGCCGCGGTAGCCATATGAATGAAATAATATTCCATTTCTAACCGGAACAATTGTATTTCACTACAGAAAAACAAACTCGGCACAATTTCAAACCGTTTTTTTGTATTGCGTTGTTAAATTTTAAATCGCACACCCTTTACCAAACTAATCACAATGTGTAGGGCATAAGAGAGTATAATAATTACACTTAACACACAATGACATTAGTGCCACTATTACAACTTAAAGTGGTTAAGCCGTTAAAGTTGGGTTTAGTTAAAGTTAACTTTAGCTAAAGTGAACTTTAAAGTCAGCTTTAACTTATTTTCTTTATTACAACCTACAGATAAAATAAAGTTAACTTTTTTCAAAAATCTGGCAGTGGAGCAGTAATGTCGATAACACTGCTCAATTAAACAAGTTTTTTTAAAAGCAGTGGTTGGTTTTTTGTTGTATTTGCTCATTTTGTTTACATTTGAAGTTGCCTTATTGAAAATAAAATATAATATGGCAAGCTTCGAACATAAACTTAACTTTAAAAGTTATCAGTAGGATGATGTTCCTCGCTCACTTCTACCTTATCGTCCACTTATAATAATGAAAAACAATATATCTGTCCGTTAAAATCCTTCCTTTAGTTAACGGCAAGTTGTAATAATGAACCTTAGAGTGCTCGAGGTCTCGGTGTAATACATCATTTCGATAGCGTTATGCAGATATCGTTTAATAATTAATTTTGCCTGTGCTACCATAAATGTATATATGCTCGTAATTCTTGCTATTCATACATACGTTATACACAACTCTGACATTAATTACTACCGTATTACATCAGTTTGTTTTAGGCTTTTTTCAATGTACTTATCTCTTCATTACGCCTTCGATTAAACAATTTCGTAAGTAAACTATTTCCTCATATCAAATTTTAATTGTTCCGTATACATTTTTTTGATTACGTTAAGCATTTATTGCAAACCAAAATGTTATCATTTATTAAACAATTAATTGACACATGTTTTCCACGGGAACAAATTTAAGGCAAATAATTTTGTATCGGCCATTACGCAAGATGATGAATTACGCAAAAATAGTTTTGAATTGAATCAAACGGTCGTTATAGATATGATGCAATGCAAGTTGACAATACTATGATACTTTTTTTTTTGCTTGGCTACACGGTAAAAAACTGTTGGCAAATTTAGTTCAATGGATTGAGGCTGCTAATGTCTATTCATGTAATGATAGGTTACAAGCTACTGGACCATATTAATGATTCTATTGAAATGAAAATTCAAAGGAATAGTTTTTTTTTGAAGAGAAAGGAAAATATTTCATTTGTCACTTTGGAAAGCTTCTGCAATTTATTACCAGCAATAAAGCATTTTTCGGCAGCATATTAACGTCTTTTCTTTAATCTAGAGCACCCATGGCGGTGTAATAAAATGAAATCTTTTGGAAAAACATAAATTTATTAACAATTTATAAAATTCCATCGCACATAATTCAAATTAAAGACACGAAACAATGAATTTAGAAAATGAAAACTGAAAACAGAAAAAAAACATACGAAATTAAAATTGAAAAAGAATGTTGACCCAATTTTTAGTTTGTCGTACGAGCATGATCAAAAATTTTTTTAAAAAAAAAGAAGAAGACCTTGTCATTTCTAAATTTGATTAAAAAAGAAAAAGTATACGAACAAAAATATTCGAAATAAATTTAACTTTAGTTGCAGCATAACAACAAAAACCATCACAATCAACCGAAAATGTTGCAGCATTCAGCAGCATTTTTTCCAACATAGAATGTTTCACTCCATCATAAAACTGTTGCAGTTCTTTACGCTTTTAAAATAGCATTTCTTGTAATTGAAAATGAAACGTAGAATTCCCTGACACACTTCCGTTTTTAATAGTGAAACGCAAGACAAAAAAAACAAAAACTTTCCAATGCTGATGATGATACCACTGGCGACAACATTAACACCAAGATGAGGTGTTTCTTTAGATTCTGATTTTTTTTTAGATTTTTTCTTAGGTCTTCTTTGTATTTAATGACAAATCGTGTATGTTGTGTCATTTTACAGTTGTTGAAACACAACAACATATTGAACAACATTTCAAATGGAATGAAAGTTTTTTTTTGTAAATTTTAAAAAGAATTTAAAATTTTCCAAAAAAAAATTTTTTTTTTCGTTAAGTTTTTGTTTTTCGAATATCGCATGAAGATTTTCCTTTGCCTAGGTAAGATGCAGCATCAAAATGCATCGTAAATACTTTGTTTTACAATAGAAATGAAAAATTTAGCATGGCTGTACAGCGAGCACAGTAATCGCCGTAGTCTAGTAGGCAGCGTGTTGGCTTATTAGGCCACGGTTCAAACCCCAGGTCAGACATCAAAACGAAATTTGAAAAATATTTCTTCGGTAACTTCCTCTCAGTAGATTTCTGGCAAAAAGTCTGAGCGTAAATTAAATTGCCATGAAAAGTTTCTCCAAAAATCTGTCGTTCGGAGTCGACTCTACACTGTAGGTCCCCCGCCACTCATGTATAAAATTAACACACAAAGCATAAGCGGTGCGAGAAACTAGACCGTAATCCTGACTGAAGGGTTGTAATGACCAATTATGTATGTATGTATGTAAATGCAACAACAACTAAGACTGTCAATTTTGATGTATGATTCGGGTCACTCGAATCAATTATAAGTATATATTATAAGCAGACGTCGGCACCAATGTCCCTCAGGGGAAGAACATCTTCGGCTTTTTACACACATAGGACACGAACATCAACAATGTTCGTTAAGAAGAGCGTAAAAATGCATTCAGTTGCTTGTCGCTTTTTTCAGACTTCAATCATACACCCAAAGAAATATTATAGTAGAATTCACTAATATCAATGAGAAATGATTTCGATTTTTGGAAGAATACTTGCGAACTTAAATGCGGTGTTTTCAGGTATATAGCGCAGTACAGTTTTTCTATATTTTCCGCTCACATATACATATTATTGGGTCAATAAGTAAAGACTTGAAAATATTACTAACAATTTTCCTCTGGTTTAACACATGCCTCTAACAAATACACTCACATTTTTATCATGTTCTCTTTGTGCCGATGTCTGATTATAAGTATTTTTCCTAAAGTTATAGATCTAAATGAGTAGGCTTATGAATCAAACATATTTCGAATGGTATGAGTTTGATGTCAACGTTGTACTCATTCTCATTGCATCCTGTATTTATGAATCAACGTTGTAGTGAGTACGAATGTATCAGAGTACATAGTTAAATTTCAATATTGTTGACTCGCTTATATTCAAAATTTCATGAGTGCTTATGAGTAGCGAAAAAACGATTCATTGCTGATCTCTGGTAGAGCAGACCTCTAGGTCGTGATAATCTATTTTTGTATAAATATTGTTAGCCAAGTAAAGGGTGTTTTTTTATAGAGGTATAGAACTTTAAGTTGCAATAAAGCAATGATGGATTATTCGATTGACATGAATTTTATTTATCCGAAAGATAATCTTGTGGCATTATATTTTAAATATGATTTCTGGCATATGACCGCCACGTCTGGCGTGGATGTAGTCCAATCTGGACGTCCAATTTTCGATGACTTTTTCCAACACTTGTGGCCGTATATCGGCAATAATACGGCGAATGTTGTCTTCCAAATGGTCAAGCGTTTGTGGCTTTACCGCATAGACCAATGACTTTACATAGCCCCACAGAAAGTAGTCTAGCAGTGTTAAATCACAAGATCTTGGCTTACTTGATGATCGTTTGGCTTCAAATCTTGCACGAGTTGGATTTTGTAAGCACGCAAACCAAGATCCTTCCGCAAAATCTTCCATAAAGTGGATGGACACAGATCCAATTCCTGTGCTCGATGGCGGATGGACTCTTTCGGGTCTTCCTCAATGCTACGCTCTACAGCAGCAATAGCTTCTTCTGTACGCACCGTACAGCGTCTCTGGGAATGCGAGTTATCAATAAGAGTAAACGTGGTGCGAAAACGTTCCATGGTTAATCAAATTAACTGCTCTGATGGACGATTTTGTCGACGATAAAAAGGACGTAGTGCGCGATACGTTTTCCGCACAGAACCATTATTTTCGAAATAAAATTGCACTATTTGCAAGCGTTGTTCAGGCGTGAGTCTATTCATGATGAATTGCCAAATCAAACTGAGAACAAATCACTTGACAGCTGTTAAATCGGTCGCCATCTTGAAAAGTAATGCCAACTTAAAGTTCTATACCTCTATAAAAAAACACCCTTTACAATGTTAAACTCATTAAAAGAAATAATTTTTGCAAATTTATTTAACAAAAAGCGTTTAATAACAGCTGTTACTAAATTCCCAAACTCACTTGTTTCTAATCAGGTTCATAATGATGAATGTGAAGCATTTATAAGGTCAGAGTTCAACACTAAAATTATACAAAATCTGAACTCCAGTCATATCATTTTAGTTAATCATTCATTAACGTCAATTGTTAGTGGGATTATGACTGTGGCTCTCTGTCCTTGTTTAATTACTGATTTTATATGCAAAATAAGGTTTATAATTGCCCCACTCATAAGAAATTATTGGTTCAAGAGAAGGGGAAAGTGTTGCGTAGACAATTATTCGTTTGATTTTTGAATAATTTTTTCTTTTTTTTTTTTAATAATAAACAATGGCGTATCTAATTTGATCAAAAATACAATCTTTTTGTAATATTATTTGTAATAAATTTATACATTTTGTTTAACATTTCTCCAATTTCATTTGTTCAGCTCATCAAACTAGATTTGCTTATGAATTAATTTCAACACTGGAATGAAATCTCTTCCAGCTGAACAATTTCTTTACATTTGGAATTCCAAGAATGCAGCTTATAAGGCAATATTTTTTATTTATTTATTAATTACAATACAATTACAAATTATATTCTAAGTATATACGAGCTGAGTAACTTTGACCAGAGTCTCTGGTGGGAATCGAACCCTCAACCCTCACGCTAATAGTCTAGCACTACCCACTAGATTACCAGGGCACCCACATTTTTTAAATTTATTTATGAATTACATTAGTCAGGATTACGACATAGCTTCTCACGTTACTTATGTTGCGGATGTTAATTTTATTCATGACTGGCGGGCCCTTCTGTATAACATCGATTCCGAAGGTTAGATTCTGACAAACTTTTCACGGAGATTTTATTTATTCTCAGAAGTTTTTCCAGAATTTTTTCCGCCTTTCGTTTTTTTTAAGTTTTAAAAACACAATGGACATATTGCAGTGAAAGAACTTTAACCACGTTACCTGGTTCTAGTACCGTCTATAAAAATGGGATTTACTTCAAAGAGATTACTAGGCGGCTGCTATAGCCAATCCTAAGACAACTTATGGTTATTCCGAATCTCTCAACGAGATAGCGGAGTGGTACAGCGTTCATATCATATAGTTAGTATATATGTAGTGGTATTGTAGCTAACAGCACATCGGATGGGCTGGCCATATGTGACATATCCATCGACATCTCTGATGAATTCTGTACATTGGAAAACTCTTGAAGATTTGCGTGCTTATAAATAACGGTTACGAATAGGACAGAGCTGTTAATATTATCAAAGCTGAATGAGGTCGCATAGAAGGTTTGATCAAACTACAGAAGCAAATAGCGTAGTTCTTCGAATCATTACTGAACTTTGCATTATGGGCACTTAAGCGAAACGATTTGGCGTCAAACCCACGGCAAATAACTTGGAGAAGTAGGAAACTGTTCTTCCCCAATCGGATATATGCCAAATGCTATGTTGAAGCAAGAGAAAATCTAGTATATGATGAGCTAAGTGATCCGTAATGGATTTTAGGAGTCTAAGTGTTATCATCTGAAAGACCAGAATGGTGCAAAGACAACGGAAAATGATCACCGTGGTATAACAATTTGCCTTAGTGTGTCTATCACATCTTTTTCGATTGACAGATTCTATCTATCTAGGAAATTAGACCAAACCTGGGGTCAAAAAATCATCAATCATTTATAGCGCATTGTACAATGTAACGCTGAAGAACCTTAAGAAGATCTGCTCCTTAAAGTTTAGGGGATATATGGACTGCAAAAATTAGGGAGAGCCTCCTTAAAAGGTTTCTGACACATTTGAGATTATTGTGGTCGTTAAGACAAGTAGCATTGTGACTTTAAGTCCAAGCCTGTAATGGGTAATTTGAAATGCCATTAGGACATCCCGCCATGGGCAGTAAAGTGCTTTAAGCGTTACAGAAAAATTCTTTTTTTGGCGTCTTTGTGTGGATGGGTACTCTTTTATCGTAGAAGTCTTTTTTAATGTATATGGATCTTAGCCTTCGCCCTTTTTCCTGATTTGGTTATTAGTCGTTTATATGAAAAGAATAATTTTCCCATTTCTCAACTTGATTCTCTTCATCTTAGAGGATAAATAGAGGCTAACGCCAGTGTGCTTTTGTGTCGTATAAAATATTTTTTATGTGTTCCTTGTACTCCTCTAGGAAGCATATGGCCGCAACAAGTTGATTCCAATGAGTTCGATCATCAGCGCGATGTTTGACTTCGTTCCAATGTAGACGTAGTTTGAATAGCGCGGTGGTGATTTGACGTTTCCAGGTATGTGATGGTAGTCCGATTTGGCTGCTTCCCAGAGGGTTCCAGTCTATGGCTTTCTTTGTGATGTCATCTAATGGCTTGCGAAAAGTGCGCCCAAGCCATTTCCACTTGCGTCTACATATTTTCTTCTCAATTGGTTGCTGGTTTGTATCTGACCAGAGTTGGGCATTGGAGGGCCAGTAAACACGCAAGATTCTACGCAGGCATTTGTTAACAAATATGTACCTGAATAGATTGGGAATCGCGAGGTCGATTTAATGTTTGAGTTGAAAATTTTTATTTTGGTACGTCTCGATATGTTAGGCGATTTCCAAACAGGGTTAAGTTGGGCAAAAGAATTGCTCGCCTTATTACTGCGTCTGGCAATATCTGCTGATGAACCACCGGATTTATCGATTATACTGCCGACTAGACAGCAGAAGGACTCCACTTCATCAATTTCTTTGCCGTATATTAGGAATTTTCACGCTGCGTTGGCATTTACCCCGAGTGTTTTGGTTTTGTCGATATTTATCTTCAGTCCACCTAGCTTTGCGGTTTCGCTAACTAGATTTAGCTTTGACTGCATTTCGGATAAAGAATAACTTAGTAAGCATCAACCAGGTCTTCCAACCTGCCTTGCAAACCCCATGTAATCCCTCTCCTATGACTTGTTGACTTTTGCATCATTACAACGAACACACAGCCATGGCGGCCTCCGGTTTTTATTTTGATACTCTTGTCCAGTTGTTTCTCCTGTAATACGCGGCATCCATATGTAAAATAGCATGTGCTAGAATTTTATCCTCTTCTGTTTTTCCCCATTTTTCATGAAATTTAAATATACAACCACGACTGTTATAAAATTCAAAACTTTCGTGTTATTCTGGTCATATTTGAATGCTTCTCCATCTGTATGCCTAGCCATTTAGAGCAATTTGGCCTATAAGTTGTGAAGATTTTGCTTTTCCATTTGGCCTGATATTGTTGTTGGGTGTTTGTCAGGGATGTTTTACTTTGTCGATCTTTCTGCTTTCGGACTGTTTTCAATATTTCACTCTGTGTTTCGAATCTTTTTTTTTTGGTTTTTCTTAACTTCTACGACATGGTGTGCAACAAATTAGTTGTGATTTCCTAAAGTTGTGCCATTAATTTTTGTCACATTTACGGATTTTCGTTTTCGTTTTCTTCTTCATCTTCATCTTTTTATTTAAAGATGCATTTGAAATAAAAGAAAAAAATATTTTCAATTTCGTTTCTTTGTTGCATCGTATGAATTTAAGACAGGAACATAAAAAAGTGTTTTTCAATCTCTTGGGAGAATTTGGCCACAGAAATGGGGTATTCAGGGCGAATGGTAGAGTTTGCAGTAAAATAAAGTGATTTTTTTAATTAAATTTATAATTGCAGAGATAAAAAGTTCTCAACGTTATTGCCTATGAATTTTCGAATTCTGGAAATTAAATTTGATAGGGTGCTTGAAAGTCACCGTAGTTTAGTAGGTAGTGTGGTGACTTATTAGATGTGAGGCCAGGGTTCAAACCTAAGGTCAGACATCTTCAACAATTTCTTTGGCGACTTCGTCTCAATAGATTTTTTGCAACAATTCTGAGCATATATAAAAATTATCATGAAAAAGTTTTTAAAAAAATCTGTCGTTTCCAGTCGACTTTAAGCTGTAGATCCTACCAATCATGTATAAAATAATTAACACACACAACATTAGTGGTGTGAGAAGCTGGATCGTAATCCTGATTAAAGGGTTATAATGAACAATTATGTGTGTATGTTTAGGGTTTGTTTAGGGTTTGTAAGTTATGGTGGTACATGTTGGATTCTGATTGCAGTCAAGACAGAATATGAAATCTAAACCGCCAAATTAAAAAAAAAAATAAATAAATCAGTGAAAAACATATTAGATTGCTCCTGTTTAACTATTTCGCAATTTTTTATTTGAATTTTTTAAATATCAGTCCTGTTAGCAGCTTAATTTTAATTACCATTTGAATATTCAAGTGGTTTGTTGACCATAAAAAATCATTTGTTTGGCTGTTGTTTTATGTATCTGTCAATGGCGTTCATTTAAATCAGTTGCAATCACTTTTTTCAATTCATTCTTTTTTTTCTAGTTGTTGTAATTGTAATTGTAATACTAGACGCGTTTTCTATAAAACAGTTTTTTTCTATTAATTACAATATTAATATTCTGTTTTTACTTGTTTATTTCCATTAATAAAAATTTCATAAAAAGTACAGTGCATTATAAAAGTTCTGCTACTAAAAATATCAACAAAAATTAAAAAAAATATTTGAAACCCATTTTTACATCAACATATTATTTTCATTTAGAAAACGATAATCATTCCTAAAGTATTTTTTCGGCGACTTCCTCTCAGCAGATTTCTGACAATAACTCTGAGAGTAAATAACACTGCCATGAAAAGTTTTTCAAATCAAAGTTTTTGAATCGACTTTAAACTGTAGCTTCCGCCACTCATGTATTAAATTAACGTACACAACATAAGTGGTGTGAGAAACTAGATCGCAATCCTGACTGAAGGGTTGGAATGACCAAGTATTTTATTACAGTTTAGGTCAGGGATGCATTATTCATTTATTTTACTTTGTTTTGCATATGTACACGTGTACACTGTAAATGCCAAAAAAATATGTCATACAGCTTTTACTCTGAATTTAAAAGTACGAATGGAATTCAATAATATTTTCTCTCTGACTTGGTGTACGTCAAACCTTATCGCGCAAATTGACTTTTATAAAGACAAACCAAATGCGAAGAAAATATTTTTATCTTTGACTGTGTAAGCATGTCTTCGATTTTATTCTCTTGTTTTTTTCAAGTTTGTTTGTTGCCAGATCATAAAATATGAATTAAATATTTTATATTTAAAAATAATAAATATTATGGATTAAGTAGAGTATAGTAGACGATGTTGTTTTTATGCATAACATAGCAACAAATACAACAAATGAAAAAAAAATCATAATTTTCTAAATGCAATAAAAACCCAGAAAACTAACGAGTATTGAACGTGCGTAGGCTGATTTTATGGGTTTTTGCTTAACTCTGGTAGCGTTTCTTTTTTTTTCATTCAATTTTTTTTCCATTCAATATTGTATAAGAAAATAAAATAAAAACCATTAAACTAATATTTAAATTATTATTTAAATGAGAAAAAATAATAAAGAAAATAAAAATGCTAAGACAACATTCATAAATATGGTTAAATAATGAAATCTTGTTATGGTTTTAAATATAAAAAAAAATTATTTTTTTTAATATTTTTTTAGTATTTTTTCTCAAATTAATTAGAAATATTACACACTTATTTACTTATTTAGTTTTTATTTAAATTCATACATTTATTTTGCTTAATTAATCCATGTACATATGTATGTATATGTTAATTCTTGTTGTTGTTTGTTGTATTTAAATTATGAAAACAATTTTTCTTTTATTTATTAGCCAGTCTATTCAAGACAATTTTTTTGTATTATTTATTATGGTTAAGACAACAAAAGCCTTCATTTTATTCTGTAAGAAAAAGGGTGACAGACACCCCAGGAAGTCTTTGTTTGTGTTACTTTGACAAGTTTTTAATTTGACACATTAAATAGAAAAATTATAAAAGAAAACAAAAACAAAAACAAAAAAAGAAGGTAAAATTATTATTTATCACTTTTTCATAATTATTTAATTAAAATAAAGAACAAAAAAAACCTACTTTTGTTTCCATAAAATAAAACTATTGTATTTAAAAATTGGAAAAAAAATTAAAAAAATTTCAAAACATTTGTTCACGTCTTTTATTTTCATTTTTGTTTTATTTTTAATTTAATTTTAATTTTCTTTATAGAAACTATAACAGTAATGAAAAGCAACAAAAAGAAAAGTTTATTTGAATTCCAAGTGTATATGTATATGTACGTATAGGAAAAGCAGATTTACATTTAATTGTTTAATTTATGAGCCCAAAATACCCCTGTTGAGCTATTTGTGATAACACACATAACACATTGTCGAATACAATAAAATCGTTCAATATTGTACAAAAGTTTTCTTACAACTTCACACTATAATTAGAGAAGCTATATTAGGTTAGTTACTTAGTATGTAAGAATGGGGAAGAAAAATATTTTGGACCAACTTTTAATCACCTCTTTGTACATACATAACATAATTGGCCATTACAACGCTTTAGTCAGGATTACGGAGTAACTTCTCACACCACTCATGTTGTGTGTGTTAATTTTATACATGAGTGGCGGGACCTACAGTTTAACGTCGACTCCGAACGACAGAATTTTGAGAAACTTTTCATGGCAATTTTATTTACTCTCAGAGTTTTTGTCAGAAATCTGCTGAGTGGAAGTCGCCGAAGAAATATTTTCATATTTTTGTTTTGATGTCTGATATGGGGATTTAAAAAGTGGCCTTACATTTAATAAGCCAACACACTACCTACTAGACTACGGCGATATAACCTCTTTATATTGTTACGTTTTTACCTTTCAAAAACGTTTAAATTTGGAGCTCGTATATTAAAAATAAAATGAAAATAAGTTGGTGTTTAGTTTTAATTAAAATTCTTTAGTATACCCACAAATCTGTGCGCCACTGTTCACAACTTGATGTAAACAACAACAATTGCTTTGTTTGTTCTTCCTCTGTTTACAACCTTTGCATTAACAATAACAATTACTAGACAATTGTTCGACTGATCTTTGTAACGGAGATCTTCTAACCACAATTACACTCTTTAAACACACTGCGCAAGGCAAATTCATAGAATTTGCCTATTCCTATGAATTTGCATTGACACTGCGCCTTCACACAAGACTGACTGAACTTTTACTAACTGCGTCGCCTGCTTTGCTTGCCTTTTATGTGGCAAAGTAAACAGTCTGATGAATGTTCTTGAATGTGAATGTTCGTGGCACCGTATAACCAGTATAGAAACGCAATTTTGACGTTTACCAGGGACAGTAAATATTACCAAAAAGTATTTCTGTCCCTGTCTGTTTGTAACACTGTTTTGTTTATTTATGTTTTTTTTTTAGTTTTCGGGGTGGGTTTTTAATATTGGCGAGAGTTAATAAAAAAATGTAATTTTTGTGTAAAACTATTAATAAATAATAAAAACAACTAATAACAATAACAAATTTTAACTTTTTCTTTTAAGAAATTAAAAAATATTGGCTTTCAGCAAGAACAATTTTTTATGAGCAGTACGTCTTATTATGATCTTGATATATTCAGCTTCATACTTACCTTTTGCATAAGAAACTATATTCATTGTGGCCAAAAACTACACACATTTCGATTAATAATTAAATATTTAAGAATCTTTAAACTTTTCATTGAAGAAATTAAAACATATTCCAAATTTTCCCAAAATAAATGTTTATTTAGATTTAATTTTTCTGCTTTATCCGCCAGTTTTCACTCTGTATATCTGTTGCTTCTAACACATTTGATTCGCAAAACATTATAACATTTTTTTCTCCCTCTTAATTGGCTAGTAATTTGCTGCTATGAGCGTTTGTCCAACGTCAAAGGTTTCTATACTGGTTATACGGTGGTTCGTGGCTTCACGTTCTCGAGATCTCTATTAATGTAAACATCGTTGTTTCATTATTGTTGTTTGTGTATTTTGTTTACATTTATTCTTGTAGTGTTTGTTGTTGTATTTTTATTTACATGTTTACCATTTCTTTTATGCTGGTGTTTGTTGTTATATTACGCAGTGCGATAATTTGTAAAAAAGTTGACTGTTTTGTGTTTGTAGCTTTTGTTTATAATTTTTAATGTTAAAGGATGTAAAAGCAAAACACCAGTATCAAGATTTTTTTCCATTTTCGTAACAATATTTTTTCTTGAAGAGCTTGAGAACTTAAAATGATAATGCAAGAAGCGAAATATTATCGAAGAGACATTTTTATAAATATTAATCTGGTAGATAATTTCACGAGTTACATGGCACATTCAATCAGTCCAATTTTAACTAATTTTTCCAAATGATATGGAAATTAGTATTGGCTTCTAACGTTACAACAGTTGCTGGTTAGCCGGTTTAAATCGTTTTAAATTTAATAGAGCCCCATAAAAACTAAACCAGAGACGTTAAAACGCAGTGAAACGGCTATTGGGCAATGCCACTTTTGGAAGGAAGGTTGTCAGAAAATTGATGCTGCAATAAATCGTTTCTTAAGAGAGTTGAATGAAGTGCTGTGCCGTCTTGTTGGAACCAAATGTAGACGATGTTTAGTTGGCTGATCTTTGGAAACAGGCATTCAGTCAACATGACTCGTCAATAATTAAAAAAAAAATAAAGACTGTTGATACCGCCAGCGTGTAAGCTGAGGTGATTCGTTAACGGTTCCAACTATGAGAATTTGAAATGGTAGAGAATTTCGAAATGGTAGTCATAATCGACCAAATGTGCAAGGTGCACACAAGAGAACAAAAATAAAGACACTAGAAATCTTGCAGATTTAGTCCGTTCTGTGCGTCATTGCAGTGTATACGCTGCCAATAATGTTGCAGCTGCTTGAGAAAGATTGGTGGACAATTAAATGTTGACGATTTCACGTTAAATTGAGTCATCTTATAGCCCATTTTGATGTATTTTCCACTTGGATTTGCACCATCCTACCTATGAAGTACAACACTTGTAAAAAATAAAGCCGGTTGCCCATTTTCAAAACCGCAGATTTGTGATTGCGTGTTAGAGTAACAAGCTTTCAATGGTGATTTTGGAATAAAATTTTCTTCAACGTATCACGAGCCACGCACATCACGGCCACTGTTGGCTTTATAGTACTAAAGATTTCTAGTAAGAATAGTTTCGTGTTTCTGCACTAACAGCTGGCCATTAACATTAAATGATTTAATGAGTTTAGCCTTTATGGTGAGTCTACGTCAAAGACCGTATTTTCATGAGTAATCCTCTTACTTTAGAGCATATCAAAACCAGATTTTGTTAAGCTATCGCCGAGAATCGATAGTAGGTAGTGTGTTGACTTATTAGACGTGAGGCCAGGGTTCAAATCCTAGGTCAGACATCTTCAACTAAACGAAATATGAAAAAATATTTTTCGGCGGTTTCCTCTCAACTGATTACAAGCAAAAACTCAGAGATTAAATAAAATTGCCATGAAAAGTTTCTCAAAAATCTGCCTTTCGGAATCAATTATAAATTGTAGATCCCGCCACTCGTGTATAAAATTAACACAGACATTATAGGTGGTGTGCAAAGCTAGGTCGTAATACTGACTTGTTGTAATGATCAATTATGTTATGTATGTATGTATATTTGAAGTCGATAACTGGATAACCCATATTATTAAACGCCTTTTAATCAACTGCTTTGGTTATAATTTAAATAGACTCACTTTACAATTGCTCTTCTACGATTAACTAATTAATTTTGCTTGTAAAACCGATTAAATATTATTGAAATGCAAATCAAAACAATAGTTTTGGTTTAAACAACCTGTTCTGACTAGACCTGGCTAGACCACAGGAAATTTGTTTTCTTGTTTTTGGTAAAAAAAAAACTTTAAAATTTAAATACGAATTAATGGAGAAGAAACCACAACGCTAAAGTGTGCGATACACACTTTAAAATTTAAAATTTCTCAATCGGCCGGAAATAGCAAATAAATCTGTATACAGTCTGATGCTCTATTGATTATTCAATCACAATAAGAAAAAAAAGGCAAAAAAAAAATGCCAGAAGCAATAAAAATAAGTGTCTTCCTATAGCTGTTGTGATCTGTGGCTTGTCAAATAAAAATCATGAACCAATTTGAAATCATAATTTAAAGGAGAATCAAAATTATTGTGAAGATTAAACATTTGACCACAAAAACCGCAAGGCATGGCGCCTACAATGATTAGAAAATAAAAAAAATTCAAACGAATCGAAATAATTAAAATTGAAAACAAAACAAAAAAATGATGAAATTTTGTTAAAAATATACAATTTCATCACAGGTGAATTTTGATACAACAACAAGTAAATTTATTTAAAAAAAAATAAACAACTTTTCGATGATGACGAATACGATTTCAACGACAACAATAAAACTCATGACCATTTATGGTTGTACTAAAGTACTGACTGACTGGATCTGTGTTTTCTAAAGCGAATAGAGCAAGACAGGAACTTGTTGCCGGCAAAATTTAACGAATTTACCAAATTTGGTTAAAAACTTAAAGATTCTCTTATTAGAATATTATGACGATTCGATTAGTCTACGAATGAATGAATGAATAACTTTTCGAGGAAATTAACAAACAAAACAAAACGAAACAGAACAGAATGAAACAATGAATTTAAATTTTATTTAAATTTCATTAAGATTTTATAATGTTTTATAGCGATATTGTTGTTGTTTTCAAAATCATTTCAATAATAAATTGAACTGCTACTGGGTTTGCCACGCAGCCTGTTCTAAAAACTTATGTTTTGAAACGCGTTTAATGGCCGCTCAACTGAATTAATCAATTAGAGGTATCAGGTAATTATTCGCATTCATTATTCGTAATAAATTAATTCATTTCCATAAAGTTGAAAGAAAACAACTTCTTTCATTCTCTAGGTTTTATTAATTGTACTCCGCGCTATTTCGTTTTTGTTTTCATTCATACATTCTTGTTTTTATTTTAACAAAAATTTTTGATTCATTTTATCATAAGATGCCCTACGAGTTGTGTAGGTATAATAGGCCAACCCAATTGGCGATGACGCTGTAACAGTGTACTATGAGTGGTTCACTGACACATGTTCTACTCCTAATTGATTGTGTTAGCTTATTAGACGTAAAGCCAGTGTTCGAGCCCCAGGCCAGACATCAAAACAAAATACAAAAAGTATTTCTTCGGCGACTTCCTCTCAGCAGATTTCTGGCAAAAACTCTGAGAATTAATTAAAAATTTGCCATGAAAAGTTTCTCAAAAATCTGTCGTTCTGAGTCGACTTTAAACTATAGGTCCCACCACTCATGTATAAAATTTATACACACAATATAAGTGGTGTGAGAATCTAGGTCGTAATCCTGACTGAAGGGTTGTAATGACCAATTGTATGTATGTATGTATGTATACTCCTAATATCGGTTGGGCCATCTATCGGTTTAAATTTCAACCATCGTTTATTTCGAATCTGGCCATAATTATGTCATTCTATTGTGTCATAAAATTCAGTATATTATCTCCACAGAACGAATCGATTTACGTTTGAGCAACGTATGAAATATACTTTCAATACATCCCGGACAATTGCTCGGAAATTGCACGAAAATGTTGTACAAAATTTGGTTGCAGGGAGGGACCAGCAGTGCTCGGTATACGCAAGTATATTGCTAATGTTCGTGAAGTTGATTTCATTTTTGATGCATCAAGACGTAAGCGTGCTCGTACAGTGCTTACACCCATAAATGTCCAAGCTGAGGCTGAGGCTGAAGCTGAGGCTGTAGGTTAGAGTCCATTAGCATCAACTCGTCAACGTTCTCAAGAATTGAACATTTCACATAACAGTTTACATCGAATTTTGCGAAAAGATCTCTCAAAATTCGCATGACCATTCGCTTAGTTTTCGCTTCGCTAGATGGGCCAACGAGAAACATCACGAAGATGTCGATTTTGCCAAAAAAAATCCTTTTTTCGGATGTAGGGTGGGTACGTAAATAAGCAAAATTGCCGAATTTGGGGCTCAGAAAACCCATACGTGGTCTTACAGAAGCCAATGCACCCATTACGAGTGACTGCTTGCTGCGGTTTGTGGATCAGAGGCGGAGGACGGAGGAACCATTACGGTTGATGAAGATACCTATCGCACCATGATGACCGATTTTTTTTAATCCGCTCTTCATGTTATTGATGTGAAAGATGTTTGCTTTTAACAGAATGCTGTAACTTGCCACACATCTCATGCCACAATCGATTTATTGCGTCAAACGTTTGGCGGCCGTTTACTTAGCCGAAATGGTGATCTTAGTTGGCCTTTAAGAAGCTGCGATTTGACACCGTTGGAATATTTTCTGTGGGGTGCCGTTAAAGAAAAGTGTTATGCCGACAAACCAGAGACGATCGAGCATTTGCCGAAATACGATCCCATACACTTGAAAAAAATACGCGAAAATTGGTGCGATCGAATGAGGTACTGTGCGGAGAGCCGCTGCAGCCATATGAATGAAAGAATATTCCATTTCTAACCGTGTTTGTTTTATTGCATTTTTAAATATAAACTTTAAAATTGCCCACCCTATATAACTCCCTGCCTACTATTACATAAACTTCCAAGTGCTTTCTTCTGAGACACATTTCAATCGTATAAATTCCAAGCATGTGTTCAATGATTTGTTCTCTCATCAGGTGGGCCTTCATATTGACCTTGAATTGATCCCTATTCTATAGTCAGTGTTATTTAAGTATACTATGCTTGGTAAAATACATACATACATAATTGGTCATTACAACCCTTCAGTCAGGATTACGAGCTAGCTTTTCACACCACTTATATTATGTGTGTTAATTTTAGACATGAGTGGCGGGACCTACAGTTTACAGTCGACTCCGAACGACAGATTTTTGAGAAACTTTTCATGGCAATTTTTATTTACTCTCAGAGTTTTTGCCAGAAATCTGATGAGGGGATGTCGCCGAAGAAATACGTTTTGTATTTTGTTTCGAAGTTTGGCTTGGGGCTCGAACCCTGGCTTTACGTCTAATAAGCCAACACACTACCTACTAAACTACGGCGACATAAATATTGGTAAAATGTTGGTAAAATAATGCCGTTTATTGCGATTTACTCAATATAAGTGCATGTCTGAACATAGTATAAGAGGCACCAATCTATTCAAACTAGCTATCCAAGAAGTATCATTCACTCAGAAAAAGAAAGGTGAGAAAGCGTCACTTTAATTCCCAGGTAAATTCTCTCACCATTGCACCCAATACAACAACCAAATACATTTACTAGGAGGGCGTTGTGTCTAATCAATAACATGGGACAACTCTGTTATTATAGATTCTGCAGCAGTCGCCTTTTAATCTGCTTCGCGGGCAAAACTTGACCAAACTTTAACAAATCAATACAACGGGGATCACTCGGCCTATATTATGAATCAGTTTTTTTCATTTTCAAATGGGAAAAACCATTCAATTTGTTTAATTCTCATATGAATGGATTGAATTTGAAAATCATTTTTAAACGTAAAGAAGAAACCCTAGCCAAAAGAGCGTCAAGCCTGCTAAACGTCATTAAATTCTGGGAAATTCTACCACAGGTAAATAATATGAAATGAAATGAACTGAAATAAGCCACCTGTTGCCAATTACGAAGCTTTTTTCTTCTCATCACATTTTATTTGTTTTCGCAAATACTTTGCCAAGGCCAAACAAATAAAATTTCGTTTTTGCTTTCGTCACAAATTGGTGCTGCAGGGCACATACAAAACCATGCCACTGTTGAATGAAAGTCACTATTAAAGGGAATGGATGAGAGTTGCAGTAAAAGTAGGAAATAACATTTGTAAAGGGAAAAACAGTGGGGTAGGGCAATGTTAAGATTCATTCATACCCAGAATATATATAGGAATTGTAGATAACAAACAATGATTTTATGAATGAATTTTTATCTACATTTTGCGCATGTGAAAAACAAGGAGAGGAGGTTTTCATTACACCGGCCGGTAGTCTGACCGTGAAAACAATACTCTTTGGACCGGCGCCTAACAGCTCAATCGATTTTTTCGTGCACATTCGAAAAGGAGAAATTCCATGTAAAGCTGGTGAATGTAACAGGAGTAAAAAGCTTTTTTCATTTAACAACTACTCTCGTATATCGCAATGACATTGCGATTGTATGAATGAACTCGTCATGGAGAGTGAAAGTTGTTGAGTAAACTTGACATTGTGCCATAAACTTTCCGTTGTTTTTGCGTGTTTTCATTTGGCTTTCTTTACAAACTTGTTAAGTTCATGGCTAGTTGGCTATTGACGTTAAACTAGAAAAAGTATTCGCCTCAAACGGGTGCAAGGGATTTAAAATAAGTTTCAATGTATTTGATAATATCGAGCATATGTTTTCAGTTTTTTTGTTTTCGTTGATTTCAAGAGAATATTAAAATAGATTTACTTATTTACCTGGTATTGTGATAATCATTAAAGGAAAAACATACCTGTAATGAAAGACAAAAGAAGAAATAAAATTAAAATTAAAGTCTTTTATTACAGCTCTATGCTATGAAAGACGCGATTAAATGATAGTTATTAAGAATCAAGAAACAAGTGGGTGAATGGAGTTTTTTTTTTCATTTAATAGAATTTTGCTAATGATTTTCTTTAAGAGATAAATTCATACAAATTTAAACAAATGAATGAAGTTATTGTAAATTATTCAAATACGTACACAAAAATATATAAAAAAAACCCACTCACTAGAATATAATGGCCTATGTTTACTTGTAAATTGGTTAGATTGGTGGACTGAAGTCTAATAAACAATTTGTTTTCAGTTAATATATGTACGTATACGTAAATCAAAATCAATAAACGATTTAGGCAGCAACTTTAAACAGTAGTGTGCAGTTAATTAGCATATCATATTTCATTAATTTATCAATTCAAATCAGATCTTGATGTCGCCGTAGTCTAGTAGGTAATGTGTTAGCTTATTAGACGTAAAGCCAAGATTCGAAACCCAGGCCAGACATCAAAACAAAATACAAAAAGTATTTCTTCGGCGACTTCCTCTCAGCAGATTTCTGGCAAAAACTCTGAGAATAAATAAAAAATTGCCATGAAAAGTTTCTCAAAAGTCTGTCGTTCGGAGTCGACTTTAAACTGTAGGTCCCGCCACTCATGTATAATATTAACACACACAACATAAGTGGTGTGAGAAACTAGGACGTTGTACAGTAATTCAATTCAACCTCCGGGTACTGTACTGGTCTTAATTGGCAAGTACACGTCCTCTAACCTAACCTAACCTAACATGAGTGGTGTGAGAAGCTACTCCGTAATCCTGACGGAAGGATTGTAAGGACCAATTATGTATGTATGTAAATCAGATGTAATTTATCAATTTTTGAAACAAATTCAAAAGTTGCCATGGTCTAGTAGCTAGTGTGTTGGCTTATTAGACGTGAGGCCCCGGTACAAATCCCAGATCAGAAATTTCGCACACAACCAAATATGAAAAAATATTTCTTTAGCGACTTCCTCTGGAAAAACTCTGAGAGTAAACCAAAATTGCCATGAAAATTTTCTCAAAAAGTCTATCCTTCGGTGCCTTGACTCTGTAGGCCCCGACACTCATGTATAAAAATTAACACACACAACATATAACTGGTATGCTAGGAAGCTAGGTCGTAATCCTGACTTGAAGGGTTGTAAAGACAATTATGCATGTATTGTTACGTTTTTACCTTTTAAAAACGCTTAAAATATAAGCTCGTAGATTGCAAATAAAATAAAAATAAATTTGTGTTTAGTTTTAATTAGAATTCTTTATTATTTGCACAATTCTGTGTACCACTGTTCACAACTTGATGTAAACAACAGCAATTGCTTTTCTTTTTTATTCGTCTGTTTATACTCTTAAATAGTAAACAATAACAATTACTAGACAATTATTCGACAGATCTTTGTAACGGAGATCTTCAAACCACGATTACTGTCTTCAAACACGCAGCGTCTTCACACAAGACTGGCTGAACTTCACTAACTCAGTCGCCTGCTTTGGCTTGTCTTTTATATGGCAACGTATACAGTCGGATGAATATTTTTAAAGGCGAATGTTTTTGGCTTCGCCTTCTCGACATTTCTTACACATTGTTTACATTTAGTTGTAGTAGTAGTAGTAGTGTTGTTGATATATTTTGTTTACTTGTTTACCATTTTTTTATCCTGGTGTTTGGTGTTATATTAAGCAGTACGATAATTTGTAAACATGTTTGTTTACTGCATTGTTCGGTTGTTGTAGCTGTTGTTTATAATTTTAACGTTTAACGATGTAAAAGCAAAATACCAGTATCTAGATTATTTTCATTTTCGTAACAGTATGAATGAAAGAAATCGTTTTTATTTAAACTATAAACTTCTGTAGATTCTATTCAGTAATACAAGGAACATAAGGCCATAACAACATAATTCCAGTCTGCTTGATCTGATGAATGCATTTTAGTTTCAATTAAACTTGTAAATAGCTTGAATAGTAAAGCAGAGTATATTAGGGAGCTGCAGTTCTGTTGAAAACAAACCTCATTTGAATTTACATAGTAACCCGTCGAGTACATGGATGATGCCTCACAGTTAGTTGGTAAACCGGTTTCGAGTATCAATATCAAGGCTACGCATTAAAACTTGACTCCCTTATAACAAAACTAAAATCCAGCGTCAAAGTTTAATATGTCTAGAGATCGATCTGATAAGGCAAATGGGAGAAGTTTGCGTAGAATCAGAGGCAGACATTGCCAAATGAACAATACTTTAACTATCGAAGTTTTAGATTGGAAAGGCCTTGCAACCGGGCCTTTCGAAATTTAACAGTTGCTAGCTACAGCTGTGAAATTACTTACTTAATTGCTCATTACAACCCATTAATCAGTATTACAACCTAGTTCCTCAACACCACTCAATATCTGTGTGTTAATTTTATCCATGAGTGACAGTACCTACAGTATAAAGTCGCCAATGAACGACAATTTTTTGGAAAACTTTTCATGGCAGAAACCGAAGAAATATTTTTTTCGTATTTCGTTACGTTCGCAATGTTTGACCTGGTATTTGAACCACGGCCAATAGCCAATACACGACCCACTACAATAGGGCTACTTCACATCTGTCAAATTAGTTCTCATTTATTCAGTCTGTTATGACAAATCCCCACGGGCGGATAAAGCATTCAACAACATGTGGAAATGAAAAAATTGTTCCAATAAAATGTGTGTTCTGTTCGAACACAGTGCAGCTCTCTTCACCCATTTTACGATCGTCAGAATCGTCATATCGAGAGGACTATCGCAATATGATGGAGAAATTCGTGTTTAATTTTTAATTCAGTAAACGATCGACTAATGCCGACAAAATGCAAGATCTGCCAAAAACATCGCCATTGTCCGTAAGAGCGTGCAGAAGAATCAGAGGCAGTCGATTTCGTGTCAATCAAATCAACTCGGTTTTTAGCGTACCAAAACATAGCGAATTTTACATCGTAACTTGGGCCTGCACTCGTATAAAATTCAATTGACCTAGAAACTGACGCTAAGCGATATGTGTTTGCTGAGTGAATTCTGAAAAGATTGGTAACTGGACTCTAATTTTCATTGAAAAATCATCTTCAGCTATGAGCCTCATTTGCCCAATTTGGAACGACACTAAATGCCACAGGAGATCAAAGAGCATGGAATGGAACCCAAAAAAATCATTGTTTGGTTTGGATTATGGGCGAGAGGCTTCAAGGCTCCATATTTGCTTGAGGACGGCGTTGGCCAGGCCATCCTCACTGTCAACGGCGGGAATTATAGGTCTATAATTACCAATTTATTTTGGTGTGAATTGAATAATATGTACACCAACGACATGTGGTTTCAAGAGCATTTTAGATATTCTGTACGATATATTTGTGGGAATGATCATCTCAAGTGGAGATGATGTCAACTAGCCACCGATGCCGTGATTTGACACCATCGGTCTTGTTTTTATGGTGTTTTCTTAAGTTGTAGGTGGATGCGAATAAGCCACAAATCACAGCTACTAACAGACAACATAACCCATCCCATCGGTCAAATTGAGCCTGATTTGTACGCCAGAATCATGAGAGATTAACTATTTCGGATTGCTCTACACTGAGAAGCTCTGGTGGACATTTGGACGATGTTATAACATACATACATACATAATTGGCCATTACAACCCTTCAGTCAGGATTACGGCCTAGCTGCTCACACCACTCAAGTTGTGTGTGTTAATTTTATACAAAAGTTGGGGGACCTACAGTTTAAAGTCTACTCCGAAGGACAGATTTTTGAGAAACTTTTCATGCCAATTATGTATGTACTCTCAGAGTTCTTGCCTGAAATCCGCTGAGGGGAAGTCGCCGAAGAAATATTTCTCCATATTTTCGTTTTGATGTCTGACCTTGGATTTGAACTCGCGACTTATGTCTACTAAGCCAACACACTACCTACTAGACTACGGCGACTTAATGTTATAACGATGCTATAAGCCACACATAATGACACCAATAGGCCTTTGGTACCAATAAAACATTACGATGATATCTCAAACATTCTTTTTATATTTAAAATTGAAAATGAAGTCTTTATCGAGAGAAACCTTAGCAATAATTCCAGGAGAAATGAAATCACTTTGCTCTTAATGAGGCTATCATTTAATATTAAAATGTACTGCAGTTAGGATTATGGCCTAGAAGCTTACACATGCAATATGCAGAAAGTAGAAGGCAAACCAAAATTCTCATTCATTTATTGCTATTTATTTGCTCTTGAGTGTATGCCACATACATAATTTTGATTGTGATAAAATATTCACACACCCCCATATTAGCATGTACAAAAATATTTTGTTGTTGTTGTTTTCATTTCGATTGTTTTAAATCGCACCGAATCGTTACAGAATTGCCGACGACCTCAAATTTTTCATTACAAAAATTCAATTCAATTGTAAAGCAACAATCCTCCTACTTCTTCAACACCTTCACCAGCACACATCTCTTGTTCTTTATGAAAAATACAAACAAACAAAAATCATTCATAAAACAAAATGTGTGTGTAAAACACATGTTGTGGTGCACCATTCGCATACATACGTGCCTCATATTCATCCATTGACACACTCATGCTCACTTAAAAGGTAGTAGAACTTATGAATGAAATATTTGTGTGGTATTTGCAAAAGCGTGAGCCAACTACCCATATCGGCATGCATACTCGTAAGTGAACACATTTAAATGTAGAGTACGAGTAAAAGCATGTACTTGTTGCTGCTACCGATTCTGGTACTTGTGGCTGCCGCTCTACAGCTACACGCTTAAAATGCACCCACCAGTTGCGGTTTCCTTTTCATTTTGTTCCGTTTACTCAGTATAAACGTTGATGTTGTTCGTTCTTTTGATTTTCGTTACAATTTCAGTGCGATTTTGGTGCTACGTCATCGCCACGAGCCACGAGCCACTTACGCCCACTATTATTTTACTCTCCACTCTAAATGCTTGGCATTCTATACAAATAAGAACTGAAAATCAAGTGAACTGATCTAGAAATTATAGATCAATGACCGTTATTTTTATGGTTTTTTTTCTCTCTTCTTTTCATTTCGTTTTTGCTTGCATCCACAGAGATTTTAAGTTTTAATGTGAGAAGCGAGAATGCAAAAGTCTTATTGATTTAAATTGCTAAAGTGGGTGTGTATATGTGTGTGTTATTTAGTTACATACATATACAAAGAAAACAACAAACAAAAAAACAACAAAATTAATTTAATAAATTAAATAAAAAGCTTAAATCACTAACAACAGAACTTTAAAGCGTATTTAAAATTAAAAATTTGCGAAAGACGAAAGAAAATCATTTTATTTTTATTAATTTCAATAAATTATTTCAAAAAAAAATTATTTTGTCGCTTAATTTGCATCTGCTCCAATTAATATGTATATTCAAACAGCCTTCCTAGCCCCCAAAAAGGATAATAACCTCAACAACAAATATCATAAAAATATCAGCAGCCCATCCTTTAGAAAAAGATTAGTAATCAACGAGAAAAACTCCTCACTACCTCCCAATACAACAACCCAGCACAATTCCACAAAAAGTTTAAATCCAATGACATATGACAACCCCATACTTCTAGAGTTTGCTCAGCTATAGCTAAACTTCATTAATGAAACTCAAACATACCATCAATCTACACCCCTTCTCCTAAATAATCTCGTGACAAGTGTTATAAAATGGGCCCCCGTAGTGCCAAGAAACGCACAAATGGTCATCTTCATCACATTCAAGGACTCCTGAATGATTTCCAATAAACCTACAAGAGCTGTGTCAGTAGATCTACATGTCCTGTAAGTGTTGTTTAAGATACAGTGGCACCCTTTCTAATAATAGTCACCCACACCTTTCTTATAACATAATTGATCATTACAACCCTTCAGTCAGGATTACGACCTAGTTTCTCACACCACTCATGTCGTGTTTGTTAATTTTATACATGAGCGGCGCAACCTACAGTTTAAAATCGATTTCGAACGACAAATTTTCTAGAAACTATTCATGACAATTTTATTTATGCTCATCGTATTTGCCAGAAATCTGTTGAGAGGAAGTCGACGAAGAAAAATTCAAATTTTCGTTTTTTATGCGGCCTGTAATATTTTATATAACGTAGTGATTTTCAGGCCCATGGCTATTTTGAAATTGTCAGCCAATGTTTGTTGGGTGTCAGAATTTTCCTGAAAATTGCTTGGTTTACATGGCAGCCAGGCTGAGATTAAGTCCCTATCGAACGTAACTTCAATGTTAGTTATTGTTCATAAATGCCGAGAATACCTTAGGGAATTTTCGGAATCAATTCAAAGGTAACTCTTACATGGGTTACGGGACATTGGGATATCGTTGGAAATTGCACTGAGGGTGGTACTGAGCAGGCCATCTCCGATATGTTACATTGCATAGGTATTCCGATTACGTCAGCTGGTTTGGAAAATAGCTACTCAGTTTACAAGGAAAACCAATCTCGTTGACAGCAAGAGGGTACGTGTAATAGTGCTAGACTCCGCTGTATATAGATGAAAAGACTAATTTCTATCCTTAAATCGCATGCCATAATAGCGATTCTCATGGAGTCTAGGCTTGGCAAATGACTTCTGCATCATCTGCGGGTCTGAGGAGGACCTACCTCATGCCTCCCTGTTGTTATGAAAAGGGGCAGTTCCATGATCGTGTTCTCAATATAAAGATTATTGCGATATCAAGATTTATTTTGAAATTAGGGTGGTGCTCGCTATGTAATGATTGATTCGGGATCGAATATTTTTTGTGGTACCACAATGGACTTTTTACAAGTAGCGTCCGTCACCTAACTTAACGTAATTTGACAGTCCATATAGATCGATATTTTGCAAGAATAGTAAAGTAATGCAACTAAGCTCTAAAGGGCAACCTTGAATTTCGATCAGTATTTTATTGGCCCAAATGTTTGTTCATATAAAGGGTCCGCCAAATAACTTTTTTTTTAGAAAATGCTTTAAAAAAAAACTACTGAATATTTTCTCAAATTTCTTTTTTTTATTTGAAAATACAATCCTTCCGGTTAATAATGGAAAATAATTTCATTCAAATGACTGCCTCGGCTGGCCATGCAGTAGCCTACACCAGAAGATGCCGATTTTGGCAAAATAAATCATCTTTTCAGATGAAGATCATTTTGATCTTGGCGGGTATGTAGACAAAAATTGACGCATTTTGGGGCACAGAAAACCCGCACGCATACATTGAAAAGCCGACGCACCCAAAACAAGTCACTGTTTGGTGCGGGTTTTGGTCCAGAGACATAATTGGGCCATTTTTATTCGAAAATGAGCAAGGAGTGGTCGTTACAGTCAATGGCGATCGTTATCGGGCCATGTTGAACGAATTTTTGTTCACAAAAATTGAAGAGGAGGATATTGGTAACATTTGGTTTCAACGGGACGGCGCTACACTCTATGTTTTGCGCCCTGTTTTTGAAGATCGCATTTTCAGACGCAGCGCTGATGTCTTTTGGCCACCTCGGAGCTGCTATTTGACACTGTTGGACTATTATTTGTGGGGTGCCGTCAAAGATAAGTGTTACGCCGACAAGCCAGAGACAATTGACGCTTTAAAGGACAATATTCGTGAAGCCATTGGTGAAATACAACTGCACACAATCGATAAAGTGCTTAAAAATTTGACCGATCATGTAGGCTACTGCATGGCCAGCCGAGGCAGCCATTTGAATGAAATTATTTTCCATTATTAACCGGAAGGATTGTACTTTCAAATAAAAAAAGAAGTTTGAGAAAATATTCAGTAGTTTTTTTTAAAGCATTTTCAAAAAAAAAGTTATTTGGTGGACCCTTTACAACCCTTCAGTCGGGATTACGACCTAGTTTCTTACACCACTAATGTTGTGTGCATTAATTTTTATACGAGTACATGAGTGACGGGACCTACAATTTAAAGTCTACTCCGAACGACAGTTTCTAGGAAACTTTCATGGCAATTCTATTTACTCTCAGAGTTTTTGCCAGAAATGCACTACCTTCTAGACTACGGCGACAAATGTTTGTACAAATCTGTTAAATTCAATAAATCGGTGAAGTCAAGTTACGGAGTTTCGACCAAGTGTTGAAATAATCAATGTATTTGGGGGCAATAGCTTTCTAACTCATTTGGTTTTTTCAAATTACAGGCAATATTTTCAAAGGTTTTGTTTAAGCATGGTTCTGTTTTTTTTTATAAATTTCCTAAGCAGAGAATTTGAAAATTTTGAAAGTGAAATTTATCATTTGTTTTACTTATGAAAAGCGAAATAAAAAATTAAAATAAAAATGAAGTCGCCGTGGTCTATAAGGTAGTGAGACTACCTCTCAGCAGATTTCTGGTAAAAACTCTGAGAGTAAATAAAAATTGCCATGAAAAGATTCTCAAAAAAATCTGTCGTTCGGAGTCGACTTTAAACTGTAGGTCCTGCCACTCATGTAGTATAAAATTAACACACACAACATGAGTGGTGTGTGAAGCTACGCCGTAATGCTGACTGAAGGGTTGTAATGACCAATTATGTATGTATGTATGTATGTATGTAAATAAAAAAAATTTTATTTCATGTTGCAAATTTATTGTGTCTGTATTAATTCGCTCATCATTTATGGCATAAGCTGCACAGTGAAGAACAAACATTCGAGGAGTAAGTGGATTTAAATTAATTCTAAAAACGTGTAGAAAAACCTTCCAACAAATTCCATTTCATTATTTATGCTTATATATTGTGAGGTTTCTCTCTACTGGTCTTTCATAAATTCATTTCATAAATTATCTGGCATTTGCTAATTAAAAATCTGAACTTTTCTTAATAATTATTGTAATAACACCGTTCCAAGGACACTGTCTCTTTACGTTAATGATCATTAACATGTTAACACGATAATATTGAAAATTATTTTCCTTTTTTTTTTGATTTTTGTTTGGGACAACATTGCGATATCGAGAATTCTGTTACAGAAATATTGTAAGAGAGTGAAGAAGAAAAATAAACCAGAAAAAGAAGGAAAAAAAATATTTCAATTATAAGAAAATTTAACATGGCACTCGACAAATTTACGACATAATAATTTACATTTATCTTCGTTGACTGCTGCCCAAGAAATGTCAACTTGTTATTGTCCAATAAATGTAGCCAATCCAAGCCAAGTGGCCCCCAGACGACAGACAATTTTAGCCAACCAACCAACAAGGCTTATAACATTAACATGTAAATAAAGTATGTATGGATGTATGTATGTACATCAGGTATGAAAATAACAACAACAAAATAATAATAACAATAATAATAATAATAATGGACAAAAAGAAAAAATTGACAACCTTCTTTTGGCTGGCAACTTGCTGGCTCTCAATCTAAGGATGATGAGATATAAATCCATGCTTAAATTTATTAATGAATTGAAGCAGCAGCTTCATCCAGTAATAATATCTGCAGAGCCAGTGGCAATGGCAGGGACAAGAGTAAGAAGGATTTTTCCTTTTTTTTTTTTGAACCTGCCATGTAGCATTTCTTCCCTTTGGATTGTGCCTTCCTGGTTTTGGTTCCATGTCCATATTTTTTTTTTTTTGGATTTGTATGTTCTTTCATATCTTACGAGTTGTTTCCATTTCATTATTTTCTTTTCTTTTCAGTTTTTATTTTCCCCACTTTTTTTTTGAATTGTTTTAGCGACGTGCTGGGTTTTTGTCGCCAACCTGAAAATATTATTTTTTTTTGTTGTTTTTTAGGAAAAAAAATTATTATTTTTATTTGTTTATTTTTTTTTCTTTATTATTTATGTATGTACAAACACTCAAACAGACAAGTATGTATGTAAATGTAATTGTTTTTTTATTGCTGTTGTTTCGTTTGATCTGTCCAGAAAAAGAAGGCAAACAAAAAAATGTTCATTTTTATCAGTTTTTATGTTGGCAACTTTTAATTTTTAATCATTTGTAATGTACTCGATCGACTTGTTGCAGTCTCCTCGAACCACGAACGTTCAACCATCCGTCCCTCTGCTCATTTGTTCTTCCCTTTGCTGGCAAGGCGACAAAGACACCAAAAAAAACTCTAAAGAAACAGTCGTTTTCTTCTTTTTTCCTTCAACTGGTTTTTAAATCTTTTCAAAATTTTTTTTGTTTTTTTTTTTTTGTTTTTGTTGTTTATTGTCGCTCCATGATTTCTTTGGTTGCAGTTGTTTTTAATTTTTAACGCCTCTTTAAATTAATTTTTATGCTTTTTATGTGTTAAGAAATGTTTTTCAATTTCATTCTTTTTTTCCGTCTCTCATATTATTTTTGTATTTTTGTACACTTTTTGAATTGAATTTGTAATGGACAATGAAATTTGCACTGCACCGCACTGCACTACACTGTTTAAATATGATTTCGTATTGCTAACGTAGGCCAAAAATGCATGCAGCATATACAACATTTTACAACATTGTAAACTGTATTGTAGTTTAGCTGCCTTTACATACATATTTATTTCGGTTGTAACAGAGTTGGCTTAATAAATCATAAGGCTTTTGAATTATTTACCAAAACGATGATGTTAATCAATGTTTTGTTTGGCAAATTTAAATTAAAAAGTCAAACTATTGAAACAATAAGGGCCATCATTACACAACTTGCGTTTAAGTTGGGTTTAGTTAAAGGCAACTTTAGCTAAAGTGAGCTTTAAAGTCACCTTTAAGTTCTTTTCGTTACTACAAACTACAGATAATATAAAATTAATCTTTTTTTAAAATATGGCAATGCCAGAGCAATATCCATAACACTGCTCAATTAAACAAGTTCTTTTAAACGCAGTGGCAATAACACTGGCTGCTACTTTTTTGTTGTGTTTGCTCATTTTGTTTATATTTGAAGCTGTCATATTGAAAATAATATGTAATAAATGTAGTTCCAACATAAACTTAACTTTTAAGTCTTCCCTTTAGTTTAACGCTCACTTCTACCTTATCGTCCACTTATAATAATGAACTACAATTTAAAATCGTTAATACGTTAAAATCCTCCCTTTAGTTAACGGAAAGTTGTAATACTGGCCCTAAATCTGTTTGAATAACTGTCAACATTCGAAGTGTGTTTTTTCATCCTACTGGTAACTTTTAAAGTTAAGTTTATGTTTGAACTTGCCATATTATATATATTATTTTCCAGGTCAGGCATCTCCAACTAAATGAAATATGAAAAAATATGTCTTCGGCGACTCCCTCCCAGCAGATTACTGGGAAAAACTTTGAGAGTAAATAAAATTGTCTTGTTTCTCAAAAATCTGTCGTTCGGAGTCGACTTTAAACTGTAATTCCCACCACTCATGTATAAAAATTAACGCACACAGCATGGTATGAGAAACTAGGTCGTAATCCTGACTAAAGGGTTGTAACGACCAATTATATATGTATGTATGTTAACAGTTTTTCAAATCAAAATGGATATTGGCGTATCTTCTATATATATAAAAATGAATGTTTGTTTGTATGTACGTTATATAATCGTAAACTATGCATTTGATCATGTTATGATCTTCAGCAAAGTTGTTGCGCATGAGCCGGCGAAGATTTCTAAGTTGGTATGACCAATATTCGACAGGTGGCGCCACTGAAAATTACTAAAAATGAATTAAATCATAAACAGTGCATTTGATCATGATATGAACTTTAGCAAAGTTGTTGCGCATGGGTCGACGGAGGTTTCTAAGTTAGTGCGATTAATTTCCGATGGATAGCGCTACTGAGAATTATTCAAAATAAATTGAATCGTAAACAATACAAATATCAGACATTTTAGGAATCATCATTTATGATTTTAATAACATTTATTATAACTCATTCCCATAAAATGTCAATCACAAGTTTGCAACATTTTAATTTTGGAAAATTTTTGAAAATGCTGTTGGGTTTAATTGGATTGGGTGCATTGTGAGATTGTAATAAATTTAAACGCATTTTTCACGTCGTGCTCGTACAATCATGAATTCAAAGCGACAAGCAATTGCTCGACCTACATCTCAAGAAGCATTTAGACTAGAAAATCTTCGAGTAAAAGCCGCTGAGACCCGTTCGCATGAAGCACTTGAACAACGAGAAGTGAGATTAGAAACTGATCGAATGCGTACTACTCAGGCCCGTTCGTCTGAATCATCTGGACAACGGGAAACAAAATCCATAAAATGATTCAAAATTAATTGGACATATATGTAATGTCTTTCCTTCAAATTTATTTTAGTTGGTGGCGCAGCAACACGCGCAGGGTACAGCTAGTTCATTATATTTATTTTAAAATAAAAATAAAAAAAATAAAAACTCAGTACAAAAATTTTATAAACAAAATGAATGAACATAACAAATAAGAAGGCACATCGTTGCCACTGCGTTTTTAAACTACTTGTTTAATTGAGGAGTTTTATCGACATTGCTCCGGCACTGCCATATTTTTGAAAACGTTTACTTTATTTTATCTGTAGGTTGTAATAAAGAAAACAAGTTAAATTTGACTTTAAAGTTCACTTTAGGTAAAGTTACCTTTAACTAAACCCAACTTTAACGGCAAGTTGTAATAATGGCTCTAAGTAAACAAAATTTAAAAAAAAATTAAATTCTTCCCTTGTTTTCCCTGCGGAAAAAACTTCTTTTTTGGAATGAAAAAAAAAAACACTCATGCTTAAATCTTTGCCCCAGGGATTTGAAAATATTACATTAAAGGATAGCAGTTCTAGAAGCCTATAAAGAACTTTAACCTATAGCAGCCTAAGGCAAAACAATTTAAGATGGTGAAACGGTTATAAAAATCTGTCATTTTCGTAAAAGACGCAAGAAAAATATTAATAGACTGGCTGTAAAGCCCAAAAACTCATTTACTTTTTGATTACCACAAATTAGTTTCCATTACCTGTCTTAGGACTTAGCAATATATTCCCAAAACATTCCTTCCGGCCTCACTTGTGGTACTAAGGCTCAAATTATTTATTGTCGTAATCCGTTCTTTTCCTTGAAACCTCCGTAGACTAGAAAGTAGAATGTTGGCTTCTCAGATGCTAGATTGTGATTCAAACCCCAGCTCAGACATCTCGAACAAAACGAAATATGTTTTAAGAAAAAAAATATTTATTTCAGCAACTTCCTCTCAGTAGTTTGCTGGTAAAAACTCTGAGTGTAAATAAAATTGTCACGAAGAATTTCTCAAATGTTGTTGTTCGGTGTTAACTTTAAAATGTAGGCCCCACCACACAATATGAAAGTGGTGTGAGATGCAAAGTTGTAATCTGGTCTAAAGTTTGTAATGGGTTGTCTCTATATAGCAGTTCGATTGATAATATCAAATGCACACCATTTCACATTAAAGTGTTTTGTTTTTATCCAGCAATAGGTAGGAAGCAATTCTTCCTGATTCCTAGCTGCAGCCTGAAGAGAATGCGTGTGACTTGATATGAGGGCAGTAAAAAAGAGTCGTCTGTAGTCGCGGTAGTACGTTGTCTCTAAGCAATAATTTTAGTTTTCCTACAGCTATCTGTTAAAAATATCAATCAAGTCACAGAAAGCATCGATGTATGTTGTGAAAAATCGATATAACATCGATATTTCTTTGCTATGCATTGCATCGAAAACAATATCGGTGTTTTCTTGTAACGTCTTTCAGTGTGATGGTGTTAATAGTAGCATGAAAATCTGATCTGATGTTTGTCGGAATTAGAAGTTTCATAAGACGGTTCAAGAAATATGACACTCCTTCTGACTTCCATGTCTAGCCAAAGTCGATTTGAGGAAATTCACATTAGACTCTTAGGATGGTTGAGAAACAATCAACCAGGAGCTGTAATTATATGACACAACAAGAAATATCGACGTTGCAACGTTACCTAACAAATGTAAATGTCATGTAAGCTGTACCAAGTGAGGTAAATGCCAGTTTAACTTAACCTATCTGATCTTTGTATCCTTTTTAGACCACCGTCACTCAACCAAAATTGAGTGTCATATATGTATATGAAGTCGCCATAGTATAGTAGGTAGTATGTTGGCTTATTAGACGTAAGGCCAGGTTTCTAACGCCCCTTTGATTTCGTACATATTTTTCTTGCTTATGAGATGATTAGACTACTAATGGCAGGTCGTAGAATGATCGAGTTTTCATCTTTTACTGCCTAAAAACAACTCCCCTAATGGAAATGTATTCGAAGTCGCCGTGGTCTAGTAGGTAGTGTGTTGGCTTATTAGATGTAAGGCCACGGTTCAAACATCAAAACGAAATTTGAAAAATATTTCTTCGGTGACTTCATTTCAGGAGATTTCTGGCAAAAACTCTGAGAGTAAATAAAATTGTCATGAAAAGTTTCTCAAAAATCTGTCGTACGGAGTCGACTTTAAACTGTAGGTCCCGCCACTCATGTATAAAATTAACACACACAACGAGTTGTGTGAGAAGCTAGGCCGTAATCCTGACTGAAGGGTTGTAATGGCTAATTACGTATGTAACTGTCATGTATATGCCGGTGCTGCAAAGTCCCTTGTGAGGTTTTTGTATTGTCGGCACTTCTTGCGGTCTGAATTATAGTGTTTTAGCTCATCCTATTGGATATCCTGTACGAGCGATGTAAGGGCATGGTCATCTCTCGCGACTGTTACAACAAATGGCCACCAAAAGCGTGCGAGTTCACCTCGTTACACGTTTTCTTGTGAAATTTTAAGCGATTTAGCCACCAACTACAGTGATCTCAAAACCAACATGAACTAAACTATCGGCAGCATTCAATCATTCCAGAATCATGGAAAATTGTACATTTCGAATGCGCTCCACCCAGAGAAGCTGCGTCGATATATAATGACGTTAATAGGTCTTTCAAATGATTAAAACATTTCGATGATAATTTACACACAAACACAATTATGAAATAAATACGTAAACTAATGGAAAATTTTCACCATGGATTTGTTCTGAAAGTTTTTTTTTGTTTTTAATTGAAATTTCTACTGAAATTAAAAATAAAAAAAATTTATTTTATTTACTTTTTTCTTTTTATTAAAAAACAACAACCTCGACATCATTAAATGTTATCTTAACAAATTGGCTACATTTTAATTAAACTATTTTCCATTAAAAATACAAAAAGAAAAAAACCAAAAAAAAAAAAATTCGAAAAAAAATTCCAAATAAAAAAGTGAATTCGTTACTCGACAATATTGGGCGTACAGGTTGTCTTAAAACTGAAAGCGAAAAATAAACATTTTTTTTCCAAATACAGAACGCAATGAAATAATAAGACAACAGGCGGGCAGGCACACGACCGACAAACCGAAAAAAACCAACAGAAATCAACTGAGAACAAATGACGGCGACAATATCAGAAATCAATTGAACGCGCCAGCCATAACGAAGCAAAAATCTTTAGAATACTTTTTCCTACTCTGAGATACAGATGCATATGTACGTATACAAACACAAATATAAACGCAAAAGCAAATACAAATATTGAATATGAAATGACACACGCGAATTTTGCGGCATGTCATTGAGCATAGAATGGAAACAATTCTTAAAAATCGCTTTCAAAGATCTATTGGCCACCATATCTATCGCATAACTGAACTATAGAGATTGGTTCCGTGTATTAGTACTTAAAACTGTAGTGTTAGTTGTTGTTGTTATTCTAGTTGTTCTAGTTGTTGTAGTTGTAACTAATAGAACAAATAATATCTGTGTTTGAGGCGCCATAGACTTTGATTTCTACCATTTTTTAGACAAAATTTTTTCATGTTTTTTTTGTTTTTTTTTTTTGTCAACTCCAAATGTCTGAACAGCCACAGCGAAGAGAGAAATATGGCCAGCAATACAACCAAAAAACAAAAACGCTTCATATCGTCTAAAAAACGCCAACGTTAATTTGGCGAAAATGAAATGGAAACGTAAAAAAAAATCGAACTCGTACCACAGAAAGTACGTGTGTATACGTGGTACTGTGCTGTATATGGAGTATAATCATGTGATTTTAATTAAAAAGAAAAAAAATCACATTTTTTTTATATAAAATATTATAAAATTTGTTATTGTTTTTGTTATTGTTGTCCAACTTACTAGTTGAATTCATACGAATAAGAAATTTCAATAAATTTCGTTGCCTTAATAACAACATTCTCTCTCTACGTACGTTTATAAAAACCAAAAAAAAAAAAATTAGCAGCACTTGTATACGTTTGAGTCGAAGAATAATTCCTAAAAGGAAGAGAAAAACAAATCGTAATACATCCACGCATAATTTGTTTTAATACTTTATATACGATGGTTGTTTAAAAAGTTCAAGAAATTTACTTTAAGCTTTAGTTGCTGAAGAACGTTCATTAGCTGTCATTCTATTTTGATAAAAAAATTAAACTGGAGGACGAATCTGGCTGCGAGGGTACGTAAGGCGGCTTGTGCAAAGCGGTTGGAACCAGATGGGGTCTTCGCCCAAGGATCATGCGCTAAATCTATTCTAGGGTTATCGAACCCAACCTCTTATATGGTGTTGCTTTCTGGTGGACTGCTGTGAATAAACTACACAACGTTAGACTTCTTAACAAGGTCAGAAGGTCTGAGGCCATTTATATAACCGGTGCTCTGAGCACCAGCTCCACAAAGGCCTTGTTCGCAATGCTCAACTGGCTTCCTACTGTGCTTATAGCTAAGCAGGCAGCTAAGTTCGCTGCGACTAGACTTAATGCCCTGTCTCGTTGGCACATTGTAGCTTCTGGTCACTCCTCTATTTTGGTCGTTGATCCTGTGGCCCCATTGAACATCGATTATCTCCCTGCGGAATATTATCTTGACAGCGGTTTTCACTTTTTGATTCCGAATAGGGACGACTGGGACCTTAACATGATCGTCTCCCCGAAACTCCTGGATATATACACAGACGGCTCTAAACTCGATAATGGGGTTGGTAGCGGTGTCTACTCTGGGAAACTGGACCTAAACATTTCGCTCCTACTGCTGGATTACTGTAGCGTGTTGGCCTGGCCATGTACCGGGCCGCTCAATGGATCCTCGTCAACAGTGCTCCTTTCATCCGAGTCTCGCTCTTTTGTGACAGTCAGGCCGCCATAAGATCTCTGTCAAGTATTGTGAATAACTCCAGGATCATTAGGCAATGTAGCGGCTGTCTCGTCCACCTTTCTGGGCGCATTTGTATCTCACTGGTCTGGGTCCACGAGTACAGTAACATTCCGGGAAACTGCAGAGCCGACGAGTTCGCCAGAGCTGGTACACTCCTTCCGGAATCCTCTACAATCAACTTGGCTATGCCAAGTTGGCAATTGCGCGGAAATTCTTTTGAGATGCCAAGCTGTCCTGGGTTAAATGAGGGGTCCTGCTTCACCGCCAGACTCACCTGGTCCTTGGTGGATAGAAGGCGTACCAACCAGTTACTTGGCGGTGGTCATTTTAGATTTTTCTTACAAAATTCCGTTTTTAATAACAAAAAAATTGCACATTTTTCTGCCTGATATCTTGACTCTCCATTCTGCAATAACCCTCGTACTTAAAACACTGCCTAAGAATTCAAAAACATTTACAATGAACTTCTTTTTCTCTTTATCCGTTTAAAACGCAAACAAATATTCGTTTGCATTAATATTGCCGGACGCCCAGGCATCATAACCGGCACAGTTTCTACTTTTCCATGTGGCAACTGGTGTGCAGATTTGTTTGATGTCTGGACCACAACAGATAATGGAATAAAAATCGTTGCATTGTACGAACTTGAAATTTTATATGAAATTTTGCAATTGCAAAACACTTCTACAAGAGACCCCAAAGCAGCTGAAAGACAAATAAAATAAAACACTGAAGACCGGCACAGAAGAAAAAGTTGGCAAACGAACAACGATGGCTGCAGTAGCCACGCGTCATAATAATGTTGATGATGATGTTGAACACGCGCCAGGATAATCCCACGGAAATGCCACATGTGACAATAAATACATGCTTTATTAATTACACCAAGAGTGAGTGTCAATGGCACACATACACATACACATACACATACACATACACTCTCCTCGAGTATCACTATTATTTGCTGTTTCGATTTTTTTCTCTTTTTTCCCTTTTTATTGGCATTTTAGATTATTTCGGTCAGATTGAAAACCGACTTTAAAAAAAACACCAGCGCGTAACAAGGCGTTTTACGTTCATAATTTATTGTAATCGAATATATGTATAAGCCAGTATTAAACAAGTGATGAAATTTATTGCGGCTCTCTCTCTCTGTCTGATCTCGTCTTTACCATAAAATGTACTTACAACCTGATAAATGTATTTACACTTTGTATGTATGTATGTCGTAATAATCATATGATTTTCTATTTTACATATAAAAAGGCGTTAAAATATGAAAACATTTAATTGTTGTCTTGTTCGATGCGATAAAAAGTTATCGTTTTGGAAATGGGAATACAAAACATTCTGTTGAATGTCTGCTATCGATTATTATGGATGAATTATAACTGCGATGTAATGAAATTTATCACAGATGACGGATAGGATTGAAATACCAAATACCAAATCTACATCTACATTTACATCAGAGATCAGCAATGAATCGTTTTTTCGCTACTCATAAGCACTCATGAAATTTTGAATATAATTGAGTCAACAATATTGAAATTTTACTATGTACTCTGATTCACTCGTACTCACTTCAACGTTGATTTATAAGTACAGGTTGTAATGAGTATGAGTACAACGTTGACATCAAACTTATACTCATTCAGATTTATAACTTTAGAGAAATACTTATAAATGATTCAAGTGACTCGAATCATTCATTAAAATTTACAGTCTTAGTTGTTGTTGCATTTACAACAAAATAAAAAAGACTCATAAGCAAAAAAGACAAAGACAGCAAGCAGAGCAAATACACAACCATTTAGTGAGTATTTTAGTGTTCGTAGACAATTCATACTTTTTTCTTTTACTTTTGCTTCGTGTTAATATTGAGTATGTGTTAATATTAAGTATGAATATGATGAGTACTTCAAACTTTGAATATGAGAAGACCTTCTATGATATTAAAATAAATATGAATGCGTATACGTATCAGAAATTATGAGTATGATTCGATTCTACTCATCTTTTTCAATACTCATTGCTGATTTCTGATCTACACACATTAGCTGTTTTTCATTTTGCAAGAAGGAATTTTTTATTGAATTCTTGGGTCAGCTAACGATTTGTATTATTGTATTCAAATTCGAAATTCAATCTCCACAATATTATCCTAGGTACCTCGGATTTTCAATAATTCAGTTGCAAATATTAAGTTAGGAACCGATCTACCTACCTGTAATAGCTGTAATTATGACATGACAAAAGACATTCTACATCCTTAGTTAGCAACTGACCTTTATTTTCAAAGAAAAATCATATTCAGCCTCTTTTGGGATGAACGGGTACGTAAGCAATCAAAATTGTCTAATTTTGTACAATACCAAGCCACATGAGATCAAAAGGTATCCAAAGCTTACCCAAAAAAGTCACTGTTTGGTGTGGATTTTTTTTATCATAGTTCTTTCACATAATAACATTGATCAGGCAATAACTGTCAATGGCAAGCACTATAGGTCTATCATTATCAATTTATTTTAGAATGGATGATCTGCCATACAGCTCATGATCGTACAGATCATGTTTTATTGATTAATCTGTACGACCGGTTTGAGGACAAACCGTGGTCATCATGTGGAGCTGATGTAAACTAGCCACTAAGATCTGGCGAGTTGACTGCATTAAAGTTTTTCTTGTGGGATTTTCGTAAGTCTTAAAAATATATACGAATAATCTATAAAGCACAGAGGTCCACAGTCCATGCCATCCGCTAAATGATTTATGTCTGATTTATGTGTCATAGTTGTGAAAAATTGAACATTTCGTATGGACTCCACCCAAGAGAGCCGTTGCGTAGATTTGGAGAATGTTTTACTCCACATATAATGGCATCAATAGATCTTTCAAACGATTTAAAAAATTCAAAGATAGGAAACGTTAAGGATCCAATGAATACATTTAATTTTTAAATCACCTTTTATAACAGAAATAATCTCAAGCAATTCATGAATAAGGCCGCCGGGGAACAATATCCCCCTTAAATTATCTCTAAGGATCACACTGAATTTTGTGTAATAAAAAAATATGAGAAAGAAATGAATATGATATGGAGGGCATTCTGAAAAACCGCGATGGTTGTCAACTGGCTATAGAATGGCATGCATATGGAGTTCAGATAATCGGAAGGCCTGTTCATATTTGGAGCAGATAGACGGAGAATTTAAATGTACCCTTTTGATCCATTAAAGAATTATTTTAGATTATTATCTAGGCGTTGGACAATTGCTTATTTTTTACTGTTACACTAATAGTTTTAGGGCCCTTATTACTTATTACTTGCCGTTAACTACAGGGATGATTGTAATGGGCAGATAAATTGTTTTTCATTGTTATAAGTGGACAATAAGGTAGAAGTGATCGTTAAGCTAAATGGAAGATCAACCTACCTTTAACTTTTTAAGTTAGGTTTATGTTAGAAATAAACAAGATGAACAAATATAAAAAAATAGAAGCTCGTCGTTGCCAGTGCGTTTAAAAAAAACTTGCTTAATTGAGCAATGTTATCGACATTGCTCTGGCACTGACATATTTTTGAAAAAGATAACTTTATTTTATCTGTAGGTTGTAATAACGAAAATAAGTTAAAGGTGACTTTAAAGTTCACTTTAGCTAAAGCTGCCTTTAACTAAACCCAACTTTAACGGCAAGTTGTAATAATGGTCCTTACATACATAATACATAACTGGTCATTACAACCCTTCAGTCAGGATTACGACCTAGTTTCTCACACCACTTATGTTGTGTGTGTTAATTTGTTTATGCATGAGTGGCGGGACCTACAGTTTAAAGGCGACTCCGAACGACAGATTTTTTGAGAAACTTTTCATGACAATTTTTTTTACTCTCAGAGTTTTTGCCACAAATCTTTTGAGAGGAAGCCGCCAAAGAAATATTTTTTGTATTTTACTTTGATGTCTGGCCTGGGGCTCGAACCCTGGCTTTTTGCCTAATAAGCCAACACACTACCTACTAGACCACGGCGACTTAAAGTTTGGCCCTTACAGTGTGGTCGTTTTTTTGTTTGTTTTAATATTTTTCTTTTGTCCTACATTCATATAAAAACTGAAAATTATAAAATTTTTGAAATCAACACAATAAAACACGATTAAATTACAAAATCATCTGAATGACAAATTGTCCCCCGGACATATAAGCAAATAATGAAAACCAATATTAAGAATGTAATCTTAGAGGCAAAATATTTTATGAATTAAATGAAAACAAATAAAAATATTTGAATAAATTTTTCCATTTATAATAATCAAATCGAATACTTGTAGATAAAAGAAACATTCGTTTCATTTGAAATAGAAAATCTCAGATCAATCTTCTTCTGCTAGTAACACCTGTGATGGTGACTGAAAACACTTGTGACTGATATTGCTGAATGCTTATACACAAATGCAGCGAAATAATAACTTTGACTTTAAAAAACGAAAACGAATATTGTGATAATAAATCGAATTACAAGATTCAAGGCTATTGTTTACAAGTTTACGAAAAGAAAACTAAAGCCGCCTACAATTTCCGAAATGCATCTTTCACGAACAAGTGAGTGACACCATAACTCACAGTGATAAAATTATTTTTCAAAATATTTCAAAAAATCACCTGTAACTCTAGACTTTCTTTACAGATGGTGAGTGAATGAACGACGAATGCCTTTCGAACAAAAGTAAAACAAAAACAAAAATTAATGGCAGCTGTTGGTGATTTAGGAAATTAGTTCCGACGGAACTGATTTCATTTTTTATTTCTTTTTTGATTTCTTATTGTCCCATTTGTATTGCCTTGTTCTGGTGATATTCTTCATTCTTTTTCATTTTATTTCATTCATAGATTTGCTGTTGATTTTGGTGTACCATTAAAATACAAACAAATGATCGTTATTAACTGACAAAGCGACAGGCTTTAAAAATGTTAACAAATTAACTGTCAAAAATTTTAAACATGAATGTTTAACACAAAAAAAAGACAAAAAAAATCTTTCAAAAAAAAAAAGAGAAATAAAATCCATACAAACAAAAAAATATTCTCGTATAATAAAAAACAAATAAAATTGAAGTCAATATCAATGAATGAGTTGAATGAGTTAAATGAATGAATGACTGACTGACTTTTGGCTGACTGAGATGAATGAATAGACCAATCGCTCTGGCTAGCTGACTGGCTGACTGGCTGAATGTATGAATGAATGTATGAATGGAATGATCGCACAAGTCAAGTTCGTATAGAGACAGCATCGATTTCAAGGTTTAATCGACTCACATTTACTCCATTCATTCATTTATTTTATACACCACATTGCTTAACATAAAATCAAATTTTCCAAACAAATAACCAACAACCGAACGATACATAATCACGCAGTATAGAACGATTTTAATTGAACCTTTACGTAATCTATATGGGCGTAGATTAACTGTACACAAAGTACATATTTTATAGGCCATAACAACCCTTTAATCAGCATTACGGACTAGCTCCTTAAGTCACCCATGGCATGTATGTTTATTTTGTTCTATAGCGATCGAACCTACAGTTTTAACGAAATGTTTGAGAAGGTTCTTTATGGCAATTTTGTATTATGTCCCCCGGAAAATCTAGGGCCGACGAGCTCACCAGAGCTGGTGCGCTCCTTCCGGTATCCTCTTCAATTGAATTGGGTATGCCACTTGCCTCGGTCAAGTTGACCATTGCGCGGAAATTATTTCGGGACGCCAACCTATCCTGGGTTAATGGGGAGTACTGCTCCACCGCTAGACTCACCTGGCGCTTGATGGATAGGAGGCGTACCAAACAATTACTTGTTCTTGGTCGTGACGTCATCTCAACCACAGTGGCCATGCTTACAGGTCATTGCGTTTTGGGTAGACACAAGGAAAGAATGAGGCTCCCATTAGCGACTTTTGCCGTGGATGCAGATCCGCTGAGGAAGAGGAGACTGTTATGCACTTTCTTTGCCAGTGCCCGTCTCTTGCTAGGTGTAGATATAGGTTATTTGGCTCCCCATTTCTTGTCAGCTTAACGGAGCTATCATCTATTGATATCAAGCATATAGCTTCGTTCAGCAAACTTTTTGGCTGGTTTTCCAGTGTAGGGTAGTCCTGCTTTTGATGTGCAGCCCTTGCGCTGACCAACTTCTTCCCCTTCCCTGATTTTGGTGGAACTTGGTCAGTAGAGGGACTACGTTCACCCGTGGCATCACAACGGGCCGCTATGTGTGCTCAAGTGAGCTTTGTGATATCAGAGCTACCACTCCGACCTACCTATCTTAAGGTAATTATTTCATTCAAAAGCATTTACAAGAAGTCTGTTGAGAGAAAGAAGGAGGACAAGAATATAATTTTATTTTTCGAGATGCTCTTATCTAGTACGTCGAAACACTTCCTATTAGACTGCTTTAATCACATAAAGAAGCCTCCTAACCCACATAGAGAGATCATCTTGAAAACAATAGTTTCTGAATAAAATTTCTCATCACACAACAAACCAATGGACTTTTATACAGGACGTTGTTTTAGAATAAAGACAAATGGCAACCCTGTCGTTATAGAAGCAGCTGCAAAAGACCAAGAAATCCCTGATTAATGAAATTCAGTGCAGAGCAGGAAAATAGGAATAGAAGGGGTTTGTTGACATTAAGAAAACCCCACAAAAAAAAAAAAAACAGTATCAAGTCGCCATAGTCTAGTAGGTAGTGTGTTGCCTTATTAGACATGAAGCCACGCTTCAAATCCCAGATCAGACGTCTCCAACAAAACAAAATATGAAAAAATATTTCTTCGGCGACTTGCTCTCAGCAGGTTTCTGCCAATAACTCTGACAGTAAATAAACTTGCCATGAAAAGTTACTCAAAAATCTGTTGTTCGGAGTCAACTTTAAACTGTAAGTCCCGCCATTCATGTATAAATTTAACACACACAACAGAAGTGGTGTGAGAAACTAGGCTATAACCCTGACAGAAAGGTTGTAATCACCAGTTATGTTATGTTATGTATTTGACAGATTACATGGATTAATGTGACTTCGATGACCTCTATGACTTAATAAAATTCCACAAGAAAAAGTTTAACGGAACAGATCGTCATGTCACTTTCACATGAATAGGCCATGTCCTCAAATCGCTCGTGTAGAATATCCAATGTGGCATGAGTTGTGTGGTACGTAGAGCCGTCCTATTGAAATCACATGTAGTTGGTGTACAGATCTACCAATTCAAGCCAAAAGAAATTCGTAATCATCAACCTATTGTGCTCATTATGATGGCCTGACTAACGTTGTTCGCAAAAAATATTCCCCAAACGGTGACTTTCGGGAGTAAAGCTTATATGAAAATTCGACAAAGAAATGGGTCTCATCGCTGACGATGGTTTTTCGACGAAAACTAGAATCAGTTGCCAACTGCTTCAAAGTCCATTCAGGGAAAATACGCCATTGTCTATTGTCGTTTACCTTCAGTACTTGAATCAGGTAAATTTTGTACGATTCAAAATTCGCCATGCTGTGGTCTGCGATATCTCCAGTACTTGTGAGCGATGCATAATCTACAACGGAGATCTTTTCTGTAGATTTAGCATTTCGTCGACGGACGGGTGTTAAGCGATCGTTTGCTGAACCAGTGGATTTGAAACTATCTAGCGAATTGCAAATCAGTTCTTTCGGTAGGAGGATTGTCGCTATCGTGAAATTTTTAAAAACAATTTTATTATTTGCACCTGTCGTATAAGTTTGGCGAAACCGGAAAGTGCTTTAATTTTTTTCTGTAAATCTTTTGATTTATTCCGGCAGTTTAGCTGCAATCAACTCCGTTATAAACATCACCACTTTAGTCCTGAATTCCTGCATTCTGTTCAAATGCAAGTTCTTGGCAACATGCCCTCATGTTGTGTTGTGTTTTTCAGACTTTGTCGCATTATTCTGCATAAAAAGAGAATTTTTTTGTAGTCTTTCCGTAAATCCTATACATTGCACTCTTGCTTATCCTCTTTGGGAAGAAGCCATCCCTTGTATTTGATTTCATATTTTAAGAGAGCAATCTGAATAGAGTAGAACAGTGTTATAAACATTTCGGATACGTTATTAAAGATTCCCGTTTCCTAATGTTATCATCAATTGACTGGCAATATGGTTGAACGATTTTGTGATGAGAATGACGCCAAAAACTGTAACAATGGGTCAAGGTGTCAAGTAAACAAAACGTCAAACAATAAAAAGTGAATTTTCATATTCAGTTCTATACAATACCCAGCAGGTACTCAACGTCATTCAGAAATGCAAGGCTTTTTATGAATGAATGAATGAATGAATTTAACAATGAATGAAAGAAGTGATGAATGAACATCACGGTGAGTATATTTTTTTCTTCTTATTTTCTGTTATTGTTTCATACAAAACGAAAGCTATTGTATTTCATTCATACAAAAATTTTTTTTGACATTAAATTTCATTCATAAATGAAGAGATCTAATCTTAAGCAAGCATTAACTTTTAGTTGGGTTTTAATCATAAATTTGTTGGAGTTTAAAAATTCAGTTCACTTGGCATGAATTTACGACGTGAAACACCTGAAATATGAACTGAAAAATTTCTATAATTTCTTGTATTTTTTTATGTTATTTTTTTTATTAGTTTAAGAGCTTTAAAGAAATAAAATCAAAAATTTTATTACTTTTATTGTCAGGTTTTCATTACAATTTCTGGAAGTCATTTCTTTTCTGCTTTTTTTTGGAATTTTATGTCCCATAAATTCAGTTCAAATTTTTTGGTTTTTTACTCCTGACTTTCAGTATCAAATTTCATACAATTTGTATCGATAATGGAATTTTTTTTGGCATCTGATTGGAAAAACAATCTTAAGAAAAAAAAGCATTTGGTGTAGAACTGGTTCAATATAAAGTTTCCATAGATTTTAGATAACAATCTAGTCCCGTGTAACTTATAGTTTACCGGAAAAGGAAACGCCTCAATTGGGTATAGATGGCAAACGTTTAGGATAACAAACAACAAACTGCTGGTTGTAAGAAAATAAAAACAAAGTTTTATTATATTATATTATATTTATTATATTTAGCAGTGGTTTTATCTTAAATCAGAAAAATATTTCGTTCTCCAATCAAATATAAAAAATAAATTAAAAAATGTTTGGAAAACATTCTGAGCTATTCGACTACATATAGCTGCTACAAACACTTGCATAGCGTAATACATAAGTCGATCAGTAGAGGTCGCTCAAGAATTTGGAACGAAAACACTTAGGCCATCAGAGCAATGTAATACCAGAGTTTTCCACTTTCATTTTTCTCTCGGAACCATTCGGAGCTTCTAACGCAGCAATTTACTGAGAGTTTGTTGAAATTATATTTATATAAGGTCTTCCAACAAGAACTTCCGAACTTTATCACTTATTCAGTCTGCTTTGGCAAACCATCATGGATAACCACCATGGACAACCAATACGTGTTTGCTGAATGGGCTCTATAGCATTCGATGGCTGATCTTAATCTTTTTTGAAATATCATTTTCAGCGATGAGATCCATTTCTGGATGAATGGCTAAGTCAACAAATAAAATTGTCGCAGCAGGGACACAGGAGATCAAATAGCCTCTAATACATCTCAAAATGAATCTTCTTGGTGAGGATTTTAGAAACGGCGTCATCGGTTCATGAAATTGCCGTAGTCTAGTAGGAAGTGTGTTGGCTTATTAGACGTAAAATCAGGGTTCAAATCCTAGGCCAGACGTCAAATAAAATACAAAAAGTATTTCTTTGGCGACTTCCTCTCAGCAAATTTCTGGAAAAAACTCTGAGAGTAAATAAAATTGCCATGATAAGTTTCTCAAAAATCTGTCGCTCACAGTCGACTTTAAAACGTAGGTTCTGTCACTCATGTATACAAATTAACACACACAACATAAGTGGTGTGAGAAACTAGGCCGTAATCCTGACTGAAGGGTTGTAATGACCAATTATGTTAATTTATGTGTGTCATCGGTTCATATTTATTTGAGGACAACATTTGTCAGGCCATCACCGTCACTGTCAGCTACGACATGAACGATCTCCCTCCTCGCCGCATAAGACAAGACCTCACAACTTACAACTCGAACATCACCCACCTCATACCCTCAATAGTGGACCCAAAGTCTGTAAGGGAGGCACAAAACGCCCTACATCAAACTACTGTCACGACGGCCAGAGACGACCTTAGCCACAACATGGTCATTAATCGACATCCGCCTCCTATATCCGATATTGAAAGGCAGCTACCAAGGGTTAAGAGAAGCATTCTGGCCCAGCTTAGATCAGGATGGTCGAACTTCCTACAGGGAAAGGATTATCCCGGAAACCCAGAATAGATGCCCCTTATGCAACTGGGCACCACACAACACGGTGCACATCTTTAGATGCCCAGCTAAACCGACAGCCCTGCGACCCATAGACCTATGGCTGAACAAACAATTCCATCTTCAACCCATCCCATCCCCACCGAATAACATGGCACACAACCAACCAAATGTATGAAACTAAAACCAACCATCTTATATTTTATATACAGGGAAGAGCTTCCGGAGATAACAGCCAAACTGTTACAACGACAACTATAGCTCAATTGATACCAATTTCTTTTGGCCCGAATTGGGTGGTCCGGACACCAACGATATGTGGTTCGAACAGGACACAGCGTATGTCATACTGGATCTTTTTTAACGCACAATTTAAGGCCAATATCATCTCACGGTACGATGATGTGAACTGGCCATCGAAATGGTGCTTTCTGACCACGCTAAGCTTTCTATTTTGCTGTTTTCGTAATTCGCAGTTGTATGCAAATGAACCACAAACAGCAGCGCTCTTCTAAGGCATTACGATATACATATAACCCATAACCATAACCCGTATAACCCATTCCATCAATCAAATTCGGCTTCATTATCAGAAAAATCATCTCAAAAAAGAAGACGTACCAAAATTACTTGAGGAAATCATCTTTCGTTTGATATCGTTGTACTTAAATGGGCAGGTTGTTCGAAAATATTTGGTATACGCTACACGATTTCCACTGATGCTACCAAACTAAATGGAACCGTGTTTAGAGTAATTTTTTCGGAATCGATGTACATTGCGTTGTCTATAAACCTAAGAGATAACTGCAGCATTATGTTGGCAATACAGATCGTGTATTAAAGTCTGTAATATCTTCACAAAAGGTGAGGTATGGCAATGGCATACTTAGTGATAACCAGGCAACTGTAAAGCACTAGGTTCTGCTGTAATTTAATCGAAAAGAGTGTAAAACTGCCGCTGATGAATTGATGAGTTAGCGAAACTTATATACTTCGAAACTCTTTTTAAAACACATGCGAGCTTAAAATTCAAAATGCAGTTATGGATTACGGCTTCGCCAAAGCTTGATGGAGGCTCTCAAAAAGTCTGTTTAAAATCCAAAGAAGTTCGCTAACAATGACTTTTTGGAGTCATAAGGGGACATTGGATATTATAGCACTCATGTAAGGTGCATTGGCCATGGATACTTGAAAAGTAATTTTCTTCAGAAGCTGACCTGATGATCTTTTACCTTGTACCAGATGATGAAGCAGAAGATTTTCATCTCCGATAAGCAGTAGCTTAAGCCAATTTATATGATTTAAGACACGGATTTCAAATTTTTTCATATTTGGTTCAAAAAGATGAGTAGATTCCAATCATACACATATTTTCTGATACTTATACGCATTCATACTTATTTTAATATTATACTCATACTACTCATATTCAAAGTTTGAAGTACTCATCGTACTAATACTTAACAACACGTATTAAGTTGTTGATTTCGACTCTCCATAACTCAACATTTACAAAAATCACAAAATAAGTATGATTCGCGTACGAACACTACAATACTCACTAGAAGGTTGTGTGTTTGCTTTGCTTGCTGTCTTTGTATTTTTTTCTTCTTTTTTTGTAAATGCAACAACAACTAAGACTGTACATTTTGATGAATGATTCGATTCATTCGAAATATTTATGAGTATTATAAGTACTTTTCTAAATTTATGAATCTGAATGAGTAGGCGTATGAATCAAAAATATTTCGAATGGTATGAGTTTGATGTCAACGTTGTACTCATACTCATTGAAACCTGTACTTATAAATCAACGTTGCAGTGAGTACGAATGAATCAGAGTAGTTGAATTTCAATACTGTTGACTCACTCATACTCGACATTTCATCAGTTCCTATGAGTAGCGAAAAAACGATTCATTGGTGATCTCTGGTGTTTGCCATTGCACAGCATGAGTTACGTTGAGGAAATTTAAATCTTAAGGATCCAATTTATATTTGGGTTGTGTTGTGATTTGTCGTTGTGTAGAGTTTGAAATTGATAGAAGGGCCCAACATTTTTAATATTTTCTGTTACTTGCATAAAATTGTAAATTTATCCGAAAACCAGACACATTTAGTTTTTGAATTTGCTGTATTAAAACAAAATAGAAATTGTTACGATCCCTAAATTTTTTTGCATATGGTGTCGTAGCATATGCATTTTAAGCTTGCTTTACAAATTATAACAAATTTGCACATTGTTTTTGGGCAACACCTGCGGTACTTCCTTAATTAATTCAAATTCTCTCAGTGATTATTGCATGTGTCTAATTGAAAATGAATCGTTTGTTATGGCCAGTATTGCCGCTTTAATTTTTTGTTAACATTTTGTAGTATTGAAAATTGGTTACGTTTAGGGCCATTATTATAACTTGCCGTTAACTAAAGAGAGGATTTTAACGAGCAAATAAATTGTTTTTCATTATTATATAAGTGGACGATAAGTTAGAAGTGAGCGTTAAGCTAATGGGAGGATCATTCTACTTTTAACTTTTAAAGGTCACTTTATGTTTAAACTTGCCATATTATATATTATTTTCAATATGGCAACTTCAAATTTAAACGCAGTGGGCAACTACAACAAAAAAGAGGCCCTTTGTGGCCACTGCGTTAAAAAAAAACTTGTTTAATTGAGCAGTGTTATCGACATTGCTCCGGCACTGCCATATTTTTTGAAAAAGTTAACTTTATTTTATCTGTAGATTGTAATAACGAAAAGAAGTTAAAGATGACTTTAAAGTTCACTTTAGCTAAAGTCAAAGTTAAAGCTGACTTTAAAGTTCACTTTAGCTAAATTTACATTTAACTAAACCCAACTTTAACGGCAAGTTTTAATAATTGCACAGAGTATATTAAGGTTTTAAATGAGGTCCTTTAATTTAAATAAAAACTACTTTAAGAGCACAGATAATTTAAATACTCGGATAGCTTTAAGACTACAACTAGAACAAGGTTTCTTTACCACTTTACTCTATACATTCTTAATAAAAGTCTTTGTTTCTAGAAAATGACAGACTATGAGCCTATCAGCATATGATTTGTAGTGGGAAAAAACTTGATTAATAAATAAGAAGTCGACGTAGTCTAGTAGGTAATGTGTTGGCTTATTAGACGAAAAGCCAGGGTCCAAATCCCAGGCCAGACATCAAACAAAATACAAAAAGTATTTCTTCGGCGACTTCCTCTCAGCAGATTTCTGGCAAAAATTCTGAGAGTAAAATAAAATTGCCATGAAAAGTTTCTCAAAAATCTGGCGTTCGGACTCGACTTTAAACTGTAGGTCCCGCCACTCATGCAAAAAATTAACGCACACAACATAAGTGGTGTGAGAAACTAGGTCGTAATCCTGACTGAAGGGTTGTAATGACCAATTATGTATGTATGTATGTATATAAATAAGAAATTTGATAAGAAAGAATAGATAAGGGTAAAGAAAGGCTGCCGAACCTGTATACATAAAATAGTGTTCTTTTTAGAGATAACTTATTACGTGAACGTTTTAAAATAAATTAAAGAGCTATGGCAACAATGTTTACAGACAAAATTTTGTTTTTATGGCTTAAAAGCACATTTTAATTTTGCGTGGTATTTCATAAACACAGTCAAACGACAGTCTTTGGCATTGTCGTCATCATCCATTGCAAGCGGCGCACGCGTAATACAACCACACAACATTTTCTATAACAAGATGCGTAGGTTGGTAGGCAGGTACTTCTTTTGTCTGATATTTAAATGCATATGGGTTTATAAATTGAATGTATGTACATATGTAATAATTTGTTAGTCTGTCCATTTCATTGCATATTATTTTGTTGTTTTAAAGAAAAACAACGAAACAATTTATTTTTAATTTTTTTTTTTTGTAGTTTTATTAAGTCTTTTCAAATTGTTTAGTTTTTGTTTAATGTCCACTTAAATTGCATTTCAATTAAAAAAATATATTGTCACCAGTGTGTTGTTTTCCTTCAAATTCGATTGTTTTCATTAATTCATACATTCGTTCAATCATTTTCATTCATTCATTCATTCATAAAACGAAAATTCGTTCAAAAACGTGATTCAAATTTAAAATTTCAAACACCAAAGCGTCTATAAATCTGGTGTCATTGATTAATGCCACGAATATTATGCTGATAATCGAAATGACTAATCAACAGTTGGAAAATTAACCTGCAAGCCTGTTAAATGGCTTAGAGCAAGTAAAAGCAAGTTGGCCAAAGACAAAAGTATGATTTTTGATAAGTTTTTTGAAATACATTTTATAGTAAAGGTGCTCAGAAGAAGTACTTAAAGAAAGCCAATAAAAGAAAACTTTTAAATGGACTTTGTAGTACTTGCAGTTACCGTAGTCTAGTAGTTAATGTGTTGGCTAACTAGACTAGAACCCAGGTTTCAAACCTCAGCTCAGACATGTCGAACAAAATAAATATTTTTTTCGACAACTTTCTCTCGTAAGTATTCTGGTAAGAAATCCAAAAGTAAATAGAATTGCAATTAAAACTGCTGAATTCTGATGTGCGGACATGACACTAAACAGTAGGTTTCCACCATTTATGGATGGAATTAACATATACAATATGGGTGGTGTAAGAAACTAGGTTCTAATCCTGGCTAAATTGACAAGTTAAATTAGAAGGTGTAGTATTCCGATAATATTGCGAACATATAGAGGCGTGTCATAATAGGTCATACAATTTCCTATAACGTAGTGTGAGACTACATACATGCATAATTGGTCATTACAACCTTTTAGTCAGGATTACGACCTAGTTTCTCACACCACTTATGTGGTGTGCGTTAATTTTATACATGAGTGGCGGGACCTACAGTTTAAAGTCGACTACGAACGACAGATTTTTGAGAAATTTTTCATGGCAATTTTATTTACTCTCGGAGTTTTTGCCAGAAATCTGCTGAGAGGAAGTCGCCGAAGGAATAGTTTTTCATATTTCGTTCAGTTGGAGATGCCTGACCTGGGGTTTGAACCGAGGCCTCACGTCTAATAAGCCAATACACTACCTACTAGATCACGGTGTGAGACTACGCCAGAACTAGAAATCTTTTAAAATTTAAGTGATTACGTTTACAGATCCAGAATGGAAACTATTTTATAAATAGAAATCTTGTATTGGTCACTGGCCGGAATTAGAAACTTTTAGGCGAAATAATGCACCCCTTTAAACCAAACAGGTCTAGCAAACAGTCCTCACAGATAGCTGAAGAGTGAATTAAGTTGTAGGCGAAGGCATTATTTCGCAATCGTTGGGTATAGCTCACATGCTAAGGTTAAGTATTAACCGTACGGGCTGCTGTGACGATTATAAAGCCCTACAATATCTCTGGAAATAATATTAGCATACTTTCTGATAGCATGACAGCTGCCAGAGCACTGGGTTCTTAATTACTGCGCTTGAGGATGCTTTTAAGTTGCTGTCAATGAGGTAGCAGTGTGGTACAACATTTGCATCATATCGTGGACATTATAGTAACCCGAAAGACTGTACAGGACAGGCATTGTACAACCATTGAACTTACGGAAACCTACAATGAGGCAATATATTGCGGTAGTAATGGGTTGGCAGCTTCTATGCGAACAAGATACCACATCAAACCCGGCCATGGTTAGAAAGATATCATGCAGGAAATCAGTTTTTAGCTCTTACAAGGCGCAGTGGCCTTTATCACATAACGCATGACTTTTGTAGGAGTTGCAGGGACGAGGAAGAGAACAAACAGGCCTTCAGATAGTGGATACATGCCAAGACTGATGTTATATGGGATGGAAGCAACTGGGCTTGAACTATGCGGTTGATTCCATTGATCTGTAGGTAACTAAGCAGCTTTAGCATGTGCTGCGCCTGGTAGCAGAGTAATATGAAAGGAGTTATTGTAGTATCACGATAAATTGTAATCTACGTGTGTCCCGATTGTGTTGACGATCGCTCTTACTTACTAAGATTTTCCTAATGAACTTGTTAGAGGACTGTTCATAGGCTTCTCTTCATAATAATCTTAACAAATGAACCGACAATAAGTTCTTTAAATTAATTTCAAATTAATTCTCGTCAATACAGTGCAAATAATATATTACATAATTGGTGATTATGATCCTTCAGTCAGGATTACGATCTAGTTTCTCAATACCACTTATGTTGTGTGTGTTAATTTTGTACATGAGTGGCGGGACTTACAGTTTAAAGTCAACTCTGAACGACAGAGTTTTTGACTAAGTTTTCATGGCAATTTTATTTACTCTCTGATTTTTTTTCCAGAAATTTACTGAGAGGAAGACGCCGCAGAAATATTTTTTCATATTTTGTTTTGCTGGAGTTGTCTAACCTGAGGTTTGAAAAGTCTAATAAGTCCACACGCTGTAAACTGGACTATGTCGACATCAATCTTGCTCTGGATTATATTCATAAAAAACAAATTGTTAGCAGCAAGTTGTACCGCAAACACCCTACATCCGGAATTATGTAAAATTTTGTTGGCCTATAGACGTTCAATTCATCCAACTACAGGTAGGTCTCGTGCAATGGCAATGTTTGGTCGCCAGATAAACTCTCGTTTAGACCTACTTTTACCCCAAAACTCTAACACCAGTTATACTACAACAACAAAAACATTTTTTGTGGGTGAAAAGGTGGCTGTACGTGACTACTTACCCAAGCAAAAGTGGCGTTTTGGCGTAATAGATGACCAATTAGGCGAATTACACTATAATGTGAAACTGGATGATGGTAGAATATGGAAAAGGCATGTAGACCAGATGCGTAAGGTTGGGGAAATGATTGGCGCACCATCTGTCAAAGAACAAGAAAGCGTAGCAGAAAATTCAACTAATGCTCGAAGTTGTCCTTTGGTGGACATTAATCATCCGCAACAAAACTCCAACACACCACCGGTAAGACGATATTCAATAGTAATTACTACGTCAACTCCTGATGTAACTGAAGTGGAACCCACTATACCAACTGTTATAGAGGAAGCTGAAGAATGCAATCCTGCAACTTCTAATTCTCAAGATTTAGTTGGAGAATCGAATGTACGTCGTTCAAATAGAATAAGAAAAAAACCTTTGAAATTGTTAGATTAAATCTTGAATTTATTAAATAATGGATCTCATTGCACTTTATATTTGATTGTGATAAACCTCGTATCCCAATTATTAATTGAATTGTATTGAAAATAAATGAATTATATTAACTAAAGTAGAGGGGAGAGAGACGTCATAATTACATATAAAAATGCATACCAAATACATATATATCAATACATTGTATTAGTTATGGTAACCTATGTATGCAAATAGATAGTAAGAAAGAATAAATAAAAGTCAGCCATAAGAAAGCAACCGACCGATTAACTTCTAGTTACGACATATTACATACATACATACATTAATAATTGTGATTATAATGCTTCAGTCAGGATTGCGACCTAGCTTCTCAACACCACATGTGTTGTGTGTATTAATTTTATACATGAGTGGCGGGATCCAATCGATTTAAAGTCGATTCCGAACGACAAATTTTTTGATTAAGTTCTCATGGCAATTTTAGTTATTCTCAGAGTTTTTTTTGCCAGAAATTTACTGAGAGGAAGACGCCGCAGAAATATTTTTTCATATTTTGTTAATAAGTCCACACGCTGTAAACTGGACTATGTCGACTTCAATCTTGCTCTGGATTATTGCTGCCGATATATATCGTTTCTTGACTGTTTACAGAAATGGTGTGTTCAGGGACCGAAAATAACTGCTATTTTTGAATTTTTGATTAAAAAAGCAACCACAAGGAAATGTCGGAGAACAAAACCAAGCATACCATTTTGATTGTCTTCGACCAAATTTTTATGAAATGCGATGCTTTTTAAAAACATGATTTTTATTTTTTCAAGCAAAAATAATAGTTATTTTTGACGGTTACGGTCCCTGGGTGTGTTCCTATGTCTTAAATCGACAGACATGCTCTTATTTCGAGGATGTTAATCAATAGAATTGGATCGGCTATTCATTATTTAAAAAATCTTTTTTCAGAATTTTTAACCGGTACATACTCAAGGTATGGCATCAACCGTAATCGATTACTGGATATCGGCTAGTATAGCTGATCCACAAAAATGTTCTTAACACTACTTTGTTGCAATTTTTAGCATACTTGGCCCTGCCAGAAGTGAAAAAAATATCCTGTTTTATACCTTCACATCAATATATAACAACTTTCATGCACCACGTAATTCCATGTGGTTCATGCAAGGGGCCAAAATGTCGTCTAAAAAATGTGAAATGGGCAACGAGCATGTGGTCGAGCATGTAGTCAAAAGAGCATCACACAGGAATTCACAAGTACTGTATGAACTATTAAATGCATGTTCAGCGACGCATTGTAATAAAAATTTGATTGTACGACATGTGAAATTGAAATAAAAGAATGGAAATACAACTATGTATACATACATACATCGAATGTGACACAGTTGGCAATTGTTGTTGTATTGATATTAAAACGAATTGCATGTCTGTAGTAACTGTCATTTAGCCGCCAGCCTGCACCCATTCATCGACAGAGATATGCATGCACAAAGACACAAATACACACAATTAAATATTTATGATTTTATGAATGAATGAATGAATGAAAGAATTGCCTCAATACACATAAACATATCTACATACATACACATGCACATATACGTTTACGATATTTTTATTCATTCAAAATGTGCACAATGGTTTCAAGTATTTCGTTACTAGAAAACTAACTAATCGATGCCTATAATTTGATCCCACTGCTCTACAATACAGCATATTTTGCAAACAATGTATTCTGATTCTTTTTGGACCTTTAAGGAACATAGAGTTCTCTCAAGTCATGTGTCCACCATTTTCCTATTCCGTCCATACACTGTCTAGTTTCTTGCTTTAACCTTTTGCAGGTTAGCACGTAATCAGGTTCCATAACGATAGGGCTGCCATATCTGAGTGCAGAGAAACATAAGTCCTTGTGATCATTTATTATTGCATTGGACTGGTTGAAGTCACCATAGTCTAGTGAGGACTCGGATCAAACCCCCGATGCGGCCATCTCCAACAAAACGAAATTGGAAAAAAATGTTTCTTCGATTTCCTCTCAACAGATTTCTCGCAAAATCTCTGAGAGAAAATAAAATTGCCATGAAAAGTTTCTCAAAAATCTGTCGTTCGGAATCGACTTTAAACTGTAGGCAGCGCCACTCAGTGACAAAATTAATAAACACAGCATAAGTGATGTGAGAAGCTTGGTCGTAATCCTGACTGAAGGATTGTAATGACCAATTATGTACATACAGTGAGCGCCTTAAATGAGTCAACACTTTTGTTCTTAAGTATAAAAAAAGTTCCTTTATCATGAATTCTTGTTTTTGTTTTAACATTTATAGGCAATAGATAAACGTTTTTATTTTTGGAAATTTATTCGACTATTCTCATTTACTTTTCTCGCTATCCTAAGAAAATAAATTATTTCAGTGGTGTTTACTCACTTTTGGCGCTCAGTGTATATATTGCTATTGCATGTATCCTTGCTATTGAAGCCCTATACCTTCATCGTTGTTAGTGAATTTATTTACATTAGCTTCGCCGTTTATAGCAATATCATGTCAGTCTGGTGATTCAGCATAGGGTTACTCTTGCCAACAAGTATAATTATGATCTCAGTGGGCAATTAAATAGCAGAGATCTCTCGTGCAACGAAACTGATGCCTTACAAGTCGCTCATCCTCTTTGTGCTTCTCTATAGCATCAACTCTATTACACAACGACGAAGCAGCCTCGTGTCTTGCTTACTTAATTGGTCATTACATTCCTTCAGTCAGGATTACAACCTAACTTCTCACACCACTTATGTTGTGTGTATTAATTTTATCGATAAAAGGCGAGACATGCAGTTTAAAGTTGATTTTTGAGAAACTTTTCACGACAATTTACCCTCAAAGTTATTGCTAGAAATTTGCTGAGAGGAAGTCGCCTAAGAAATAATTTTTCATATTTCGTTTTGTTGGACTTATCTGATCTGAGGCTTAAACAGTGGAATTACGTCTAATAACCCAACACAATACGGCGACTTCAGAGTTATTGAGGAATACTTCTACGCAAGATTTTCGGTCTAGTATGAGTAGGCGATAATTTCGCATTCGAATCAAAAATAAGCTGCATGAACTCTTCAACAATATGGACGTTTTTCGGCCCATTAACATCCAACAGTTACGTTGACTTGTCCATGCCGCTTGGATGGAAGAGGATGGTACAGCGACACGATTATCTGTTGAAAGGATAAGAGGATAGTGGCATAGGACATGATCTGTAATCGATTGATGTGTTCAACTAGGGGGCGCCTGGAAAGATGTATTAACGCAGTCCAAATTAAGTAAGTTTGTAAGAAGCGAATTAGTATGAGTAAGTGCACCACTTTTTTGAGCTATACGGAGGCTGGCATGTGTATGAAGTATGAAAGATTTCTTCTAGAGGCGTAATTGCAAGTAATTCTATACATTACATACGCAATTGTTCATTATAACCCTTCAGTCAGGATTACGGCCTAGCTTCTCACATCACTTATGTTGTGTGTGTTTATATTATACACGTGTGGCGTAACCTACAGTTTATTTATTTATTTATTTATTCTGTAGCATATCACATACAACAAGAAATTAATCTTTTAAATTACAGTATGTGATTATATAATATATTATTACAAAGAATGAAATATATATAAGACAAGTAATTAAAGTAGTAAAAGCAAATAGTATCGAAATAATATGTAAAAACAAGAACGAAAATATATGCATGTAAATATGTAATAATTTTACATTAGAATTTAGAAAATAAAATTTTTTTAAACTGCAAAGCGTTGCCATTGATTTGTAATGAGTTAGGTAACGAATTCCACAGCCGTATTGTATTTGTAAAGAACTGCCACTCAGATATCAAAGTTCGATATCTTAACTGAATGATTTGTTTTCCTCTATTTGATCTTGCAAATTGAATCCGATTAAATAGATAAGACGGTTCCTGCGTGTAGATAACCTTGTGTAGTAAGATTAATGCCTTGATTTTTAGTAAGTCCATTAACTCAACACCATATAACAATTTCGAATACCGAGAAGTACTATCATATCTTCGTATGCCGTAGACATATCTAATAATCGCGTTATACACTACTGTTAATCTAGCTTTACTAGCCGAATCGCAATAAGCAAAAATTTCGCAGCCATACAACAACTTGGGCACTAAGTAGGTTTTCGCAAGAAGCACACGAATATTAAGAGGTGTAATGTGCTGTATAGGATATAGCGTCCTAAGCATAGAAAAAATTGTCCCGGAGACAGAATTTATATGGGTATTCCATTGAAGGGATTTGTTAAAAATTATACCGAGGTTTTTCGCAGAGTCCACTATCGAGATGTTCCGAGTTCCCAATGTGATCGGTATATCAACGACAATATCCTGATTTCGTCGTGCTATGATCAGGCATTTTGACTTCGTAGGGTTCAGGTATAAGCCATTCGAAGACGCCCAGTAGTGTATTCTGTCAAGGTCCTCATTAAGTCTTGCACAACACTCATCGATTGAGTCTCTTCTACAATTCATATATATTTGTACATCATCTGCATAAATGTGGATATCACTATGCAGGAGACAATCAGGTAAATCATTTATGTATAATGTAAACAATAATGGTCCAAGAATAGAGCCCTGCGGTACTCCCTTAGGCACAGGCAAGGGAGCAGATACAGTTCCACCAGCAGAGACAGACTGGTATCTATCATCAAGATAGGTTCTCATTAGCGACGATGCACTCGAAGAAAAATAAAAATTGTCGTTCATCTTCCTACAAAGTATATCATGGTTCACGGAGTCAAAAGCTTTCGAATGGTCAAGAAGTATCAAAAGTGTAATACCACCATTATCAATATTGGATCTTATATCCTCAGACACACTTAACAGTGAAGAAACACAGCTATGACCTGTTCTAAATCCTGATTGTTTGCCACAAAGCAGCTGATGGTCATTCAAATAAGCAATAATTTAGTTGTGTAACAGTCGTTCCAAGACCTTAGATAAAAATGGAAGTATCGAAATGGGGCGATACTCATTCGACGATTTCGGCACGGGAATGACCTTAGCATGCTTCCAACAGTTAGGAAAGTGGCTGGTAGTGATAACGGTGTTAAATAAGTGCGTAATATAACGTGATATCCTAGGCAATAAAAGTCTAATGAACTTAGGATGGATCTGGTCAAAGCCAACTGCATTCGAAGTCACTGATTTACAGCATAAAATAACGTCATCTTCAAAGACACGAGAAAACTCGAAACGATGTAAAGGAGAAATTTCCGTGGGTTGTTGCAATGGCCCAGTGGCAAAAGCTGATTGAACCCCGTTTGAGTACCTTGGAGACGGAATGTTTATAAATGATTCATTAAGTTTATTTGCATCAATGCTGCAAGCTGGGGCAGCCTTGCTTCCAATACCAATCTCACGGATTGTTTGCCATTTTCTTCTTGAATCTACAGCTGATTTAAAACGGTTCTCATAGTAAGAAGTTTTAGCATCATAAATAGTCCTATTGACGAGTCTACGGGCTTTGCGATATTCTTCGTATAGATCAGAAGTTCTATACCTTTTCCAACGCCTATAAATATCATCACGAGTTTTAATTCGTCGTTTAATAGTAAGATTAAACCAGCTTTTCCCAGGGCCGTTACCGCGGTTCGCTCTCAAGGGTACGGAAATATCACACAGGTCGATAAGGCTACTATTAAGAAAGTAGAGTTGTTCATCAGCAGATGGCATATAATATATGTTGCTCCATTCTACAATGTTATAGCATTCTTCCAGCAACCGATAGTTAACGTGACGGAAGTCGCGATAGTAAGTTAAAGTTTCATCCCTTTGGAAATTGAAATCATATGATATGAAAATAAGATCATGTCTTGAAAAAGTTGGTGCGCTAATCTGATCGAACAGTAATAAATTAGACATGTTACCTGCTATAAATATATCAAGTAAAGTACTGCTATTATGAGTGAAGTGAGTAGGTTCCACGGTATTTACAATATATAAACCAATAGACTCAAGCTGATCGAACAAGAATGAGCTAGTATTAGACAGTAAATTGCAGTTGAAATCACCTGCAATGATAATGTCGTTGTACTGCATAGCCAGTGACTCCAGGTTACACATAAGTGAATCAATAGGTACACGAGAATTAGGGCGGTAAATGCACCCTAACAACAATTTACTGTCAGCACCAATAATTTCAAGGAATAAGTATTCAATTACGTCGTTATCCTGTGATCTCTCAATTTCCCTGTAACGTATGCCATTCCTGATAAAGATTGCTACTCCACCCGCGTGACCTCTTCTATCATTCCTAATTATTCTGTACCCATTTGCATTAACTAAACTATCTGGAAGGTCCCTCGCAAACCATGTTTCAGATACACATACAATATCCATCTTAGTATCTTCGAACAAAAAACGAAATTCATCCATTTTAGGAAAAAGACTTTGAGCGTTAATGTGGCATATGTTGAGTCCTTTACGTTGTGCCGTGAGTATTTTAATCATAGATTTAAGGTCGACTCCGAAAAACAGATTTCTGGAGAAAGTTTTCATGGCTATTTTATTTACTTTCCGAGTTTTTGCCAGAACTCTGCTGAGAGAGAAGTGGTCGAAAAATATTTTTTGTTTTTTTTTGTTTTGATGTCTGGCCTGAGGTATGAATCGAGGCCTCACGTCTAATAAACCAACATACTACCTACTAGACTACGCGATTGCCCTTGTTTTATAATTACATTCTGAAAGCAGTGACGGAGACAAGCTTTAATGCATTTACGGTTCGTTTATTTTCTATGATTTTTTTTGATAAATATTTCCTATTAATTCTATTTAGGCCCATTGTGCAGTGTAGTAAATTGATTTTTTTTTTGTTATTTCATTGAATATTTTTGAATAATGAATTAATTGTTAGCAGAAATTTTTAATTGACAAACCAAAAAAAAATTTGCCAAAATCAATTTGCATTGAAATAAAAACAAAAAAGCGGACTAAAATAATTTTATTTTTATTTTTGTTTTTTCTTTTTGTAAAAAAAAACTCACTTAAATTTTTTTAGAAGAAAAAAAAAAACAAAAATGACACCAAAAATATCACACAATAAAATTGTGTCACATAGACACTCTAACAAATTGCTGGTGGCAGGCAGATTTGGAAAAGGCTACGTTGAAAAAATAGAAAAAAAAAATGAAAATGAAAATTTAATTGAACCAAACAAAACCAATTTTGTCTTGTATACACATATGTACATACATATGTACATTATATGTATGATGTGTACATATGTGTGTGTATGGAAATGTAAATGGAATTGGAGACAACCATTAGAACAACCAATTCAGTCTATTGAAATTAAAATTCTATAACTTTTAAGAACAAAAAAAAAAGAATTTGCATTTTAAAGCGACAAAATGTAAAACATTTGTTTTTATCGCGTTGACACTTAATTAGCAAATTTGGGTTAAAAAATGTGACAAAAACAAAAAAAACGATTTTTTTTGGTACGTTTTAAGTAAAACGACAAGAAAGAAAAACTAGTCTGTCTGTGATCGCTTTTTTTTGTTTCTCTTTTTGAAAATAAAGAAAATCTAAAAAGCAAATTAAGGAGAAAACATATTAATTTTCCATTTTATTTTTGACATATTTTTGACATGATGATGATACAGTTTTCAATTTTATAGTTCAGCATTAGAAAATACTGGAGTATGCCCTCAAACATCTACCGAGTAATGAAAGCCATGGAAAGTAGATTTGAAGACAAATTTAGCTCGCCAGAAGGACCATTCCGGAAGGACCGTTTCCTTAGAGTGCAGTGATAAAGACATTTCCCATCCCATTGAAGATGACGGTACTTCATCTGCCCCACCCACACAAGATGAAGTTAGAATGGCCGGCTTAAATACAACAAAGCAACTTGTGGTGTCGAAGTGCCGTCGGAATTGCATAAGACGGGAGGCGACGAATTGATAAAATGTTAGCATTAACTCGCTATAGTATAGTAGGCAGTGTGTTGGCTTATTAGCCGTAAGGCCTCGTTTCAAACCACAGGTCAGACATCTCCAACAAACAGAAAAATGAAAAAATATTTCTTGGGCGACTTCCTCTCAGCAGCTTTCTGGTAAAATCTCTGAGAGTAAATAAATTGCCATGAAAACTTTCTCAAAAATCTGTTCTTCGGCATCGACTTTACACTATAGGTCCCGCCATTCACGTATAAAAAAATGAACACACACAACATAACAGATGTGAGAAGCTAGGTCGTAATCCTGACTGAAGGGGTGTAATGTACTTCGAAGAATGCAAACACAATGAATGGAGCTTCAGTTTACCCATAAAAAAGCAGATAAGAGTGTATTCTGTCGAGGAGTCTATGTAAAAGATTAGACATACATACATACATACATAGTTGGTCATTACAATCTTTCAGTCAATATTATTACATAGTTTCTAACACCACCAATGTTGTGTGTCTTAATTTTATCCATGAGTGGCGGGACCCACAATTTTTTAAAGTCGATCCTGAACGACATATGTTTTCCTGAAAATCTTTTATTTGACTCTCAAAGTTTTTGCCAAAGATTTGCCGAGAGGAAAACGCCGAAGAAATATTTCCTTCATATTTAATTTTGTTCGTGATGTTTGGATTGGGGTTTGAACCACGGTCTTACGTCTAATAAACCAACATAATACCTACTAGATTACGGCGACCTTAATGATGTCAAAGGATATCGAAAAATGGGAGGTCAAAAACCTCCATATATTTATAACAAAAGCAAGGGCCTGACACACAAGGTGTATCACAACATTTTCTTCCTCCTCAGAACCACGGCAACTGTAGGAGACATTTGTAGGAAAAGCCAAATTTTTCGATATGCCTTCTAAAAAGACAGTGGTCATCTTCCTATCCATACATGTCCAGCACAGTCTAGCAATGTTGTACGTACCCTCTTGCTACACGTATATAAACGAGTATATAAACTCTATTTTAACTGAGGCAATCAAAATAACATATCGGAGACTGCAAGTTCCATACCAACCCTCGACATTCATTAAAATACGTCCGTTAGTAGCTTAATTTCAGCCGGGCTGTCCGAGTAAATTAAGAAATTTTCGGTGAAATTCCCGCACCACCTCTTTTAAAAGCATTATGTATACGCTCTCTAATAAAAGATTACTGCAATAGCAAGATTTATTTTGGACTCGAGTTGGTTTCCTCTAGGGAATACTTGATCACTGGCTTCAATATTGATTGTAATATCACAATAGGCCTAATTACTGGCCTAAGAGGGATCTCTGCCTTCAAGAATGATCAATCACCTTATTTTTCAGTCCGGATTACGACCAAGCTTGTCACATCACTTATGTTGTGTTCGTTAATTTTTATACATGAGTGGCGGCACCTACAGTTTAAAGTCGATTCCGTAGGACAGATTTTTGAGAAACGTTTCAAAGTAATTTTATTTACTCTCAGAGTTTTTGCCAGAAATCTACTGAGAGGAAGCCGACGAAGAAATATTTTTTCATATTTCATTTTATTCGAGATGTCTGACCTGGGGTTTGAACCTTGACCTTACGGTCTAATAAGCCAACACTCTACATACTAGACTACGGCGATTTCAGCAGTTTGAGTATTGATTGATGTATCACAATAGAAGTTGCCGTGGTCTAGTAGGTAGTGTGTTGGCTTTCAAACTCCAGGTCAGGCACCTTCAACTGAACGAAATATGAAAAATATATTTCTTAGGTGACTTCCTTTCAGCAGATTTCTGGCAAAAACTCTGGGAGTAACTGAAATTGCCATGAAAAGTTTCTCAAAAATCTGTCGTTCGGAGTTGACTTTAAGCTGTAGATCCCGCCACTCATGTATACAAATTAACGCAGACAACATAAGTGGTGTGAGAAACAAGGTCGTAATCCTGACGAAAGTTTTGTAATGACCAATTATGTATGTATGTATGTATCACAATATGCCCAAATAATGGCCTAAGGTCAACCTTACCTAGAGAAACATTTGTTCGCTATTCTTATGATATGAGTGAGACATACATAATAAGTGGTTTCGCTTTAATCTCCGAAGATCTTGAACTACGATAGTTAACTCAAGCCTTTAGTCACGGCAGTGTAGAGTATTAAATAGTCGAGCTAAATCGCTAGTTTTTTTATATTTTATTTATTTATTTTTTTTTTTTTGTTTTTGCTAACGCGTTCTTTTTTAATAATAATAAGCTCGTAACAGAATAAGTCTGTAATTATAATTAAAATATTGTAAACATTTTATTACTTACGAATATGTGTACAAAGTGAACTTCAAGGTTTTCCACTTCCTACAACATTATCAATACGTCGTGTCAGCATGCGACAGAACACCGTAAAAATTTTGAATTAAAAATAGAAAAAAAAAGATCAATGCATGGGAAATGAAAATGTTTGTAAAATAATTGAAATGAAATTATTTCAATGGTCGTTAGCAGACATATGTATGCTACGCTACAAAACAGGGGAACTGAAATGTTTTGTAAATTAAACTGGGGTGAGTAGTGAAACAAATGCTTGGTGATATTAACATTTTAAAAAAATATTTTTTTTTGTTGTTTGTATTTTTGTCCTAATCGAAGTAAATTTATAGTTTGAGAGAACTTTTAATTTTGTTTGGTCAAATCTGGAGTCAGTATGGCAGTATATAATTGCCACCCACCACATCGATCTCTATTGTATAGTTTTAAATCATCTTTCAATTGTTTAATGAAATATTCTTCAATCTTTAAAGTCTCAGTATTTAAATGCGAATACATTTTTTAATTAATTTTAATTTTCTACCCCCAATAAAGTATAAATCATTAGCACCGTGCTGTGTAGTATTGTTAATTGCATTTCCTATGAAATAAAATCCAGTTTTTTTTTTGTTTTTTTTTATTTGTTTATTTAACAAGATTTTCTATTTCATTCATCAGTTAGTTTCGTTCATTCATATAAAAGTTGTGCCTTCAAACACTGGCTTATTAATTAAAAGAAAAAACTTCTTTCATTCATTCATTCAGATTCACATTCAAAAACAAAATTCATTCAAAAGAAGCAGAAAAAATGTTGCTGTTGTTTTTTCTGTTGTTGTAAATTTATTTATTTATTACATTTTAATAATAAATTATCATGTTAAATTACAATAAAAATAAACAACAAAATAACAACAGCAGCAGAAGTAACAAACCAATAACAACAATAACAATAGTAATAATAAATAAAACATTACAATGGTTGTACTTGTAGGCGTTTTTTTACAATATTTTATTGTCATTGATTGTTTAAACATTAAATCGTGTGTTTTTTTCTTTCTTTATTTCTTTAAGAAAAAACAAAAACAAAAAATAAAAGGCGAATAAAAATTATTTTTAAAAAAAAGCGACACAAAAATTTTTTCTCCATTTTTTTCTAAGTTCGAAAACTAAGGTGTGATTGTGAATTTATTTCCAAATAATTTTTTTCTTCTTCTTCTTTTTATAGAGTATCAATGCAAAGTACAGTGGTCTGATGAAATAATTCGCACTTCATTCAAGCAAAACGTTTCAATCCTACGTTTTGGTATCACACAGCTGATGATCATCAATCAGCTGTTATGATAAATACAATAGAGAGTGTCTCAAAGCCGTCGTAGTCAAGTAGGTAGGCTGCCTTCCAAAATGTATCAATACAAAGTTTGTATGCAGTTCTACTACTGTATATAAACTATGTAGATATGCAAAGTAGCCAAACAATGCATCTACTATAAACTGCGTTTTGACTGCGTTAAAAATACACATTGACGTCGTTTTGAAATGGAATACATTGTATATATTTTGTACAGCGGCATTATGAAACATGATACTTTGTTCAAACACATAGCAACTAAAATTTTGGAAGACAGCCATAGTGTGTTGGTTTATTAGACAAAAAGCCAGGATTCAAACCCCAGGCCAGACATCAAAACAAAGTACAAAAAAGTATTTCTTCGGCGACTTCCTCTCAGCAGATTTCTGGCAAAAACTCTGAGAGTAAATAAAATTGTCATGAAAAGTTTCTCAAAAATCTGTCGTTCGGAGTCGACTTTAAACTGTGGGTCCAGCCCCTGATGTATAAAATTAACGCACACAACATAAGTGGTGTGAGAAGCTGAATTGTAACCCTGACTGCAGGGTTGTAATGACTAATTATGTTATGTATGCATGTCTCAGAGCCTCTTTTTATTTAAGAATAAAACCATGTGTTATCAAGATACTTACCTACTTATTTAATGGACCATTACAACCATTTAGTCAAGATTATAACCTAGCTTTTCACTCCACCGGCAACTTCCGTCAGCAGAGTAAATAAAATTGCCATGAAACGTTTCTCAAAAATTTGTCCTTCAGAGTCGACTTTATTGTATATATAAACATATAAGATAAGAAATATGAGAAACAAGGTTGTAATCCTGGCTAAAGAGTTGCTTATGTATGTATTGCTTAATGTCGTCTTCGAACGTTATGTTTGAGGAACTTTTCATGGACATTTTACATTAGTCTTAGCGTTTTACTCAAAAGTCTGGTGTGATAATGTTGCCGAAGAAATATTTTTTCATATTTCCTTTTCTTTCGGGATGTCTGGAGCCAGGGATTGGACCATAAGCTAATCAGCTAGCACATTATCTACTAGTTGGGATTCTTTATTAGCTGTAACGGTGCCCTAGTCTAGTGGGTAGTGTGTTATACTATTATCGTGATCGTCGTGGGTTCGATTCCCACCAGAGACTTTGGTCTGTTACACTACACCGAGCATATGGTCGAAGTTACTCAGCAATTATGTAATTAAATATAATTTGTAATTGTATTCTAATTAATAAATAAAAAAATAAAAAAATTATTAGCTGTAAAGAAAATATGTTCTTGCGATTAAGTACGAAATAATATATCCGTCAAATAAACGCCATGACTCTAATGACAGGCCATTAATTTTTTCAAGAAATTTTCCATGATTTTACAGCAAAGTGACTTTATCTCACATATGATACATTGGATAAAGACAAGTAATAGTTACAATAAAAATATGAAAAGTTATGAATTGAGAAAAACAATAATGTTCCGTTTTATAACGCAAGAATTTAAAGAAAAATCAACAAAGTCTGACAAATAATTAAATTGACGGCAATTTCTAGTTAACGGATCAGCAACAGCATAATTAGTTCTGCAGAATTCAATATAAATAGGATTATAACAGCGGAAGTTACGGCGAGGAACATTGAATTTAACAGATCTTAACAGAAATTCACAGCAAATATTACCATTGATCAGATTAATCATAAAGGATATATTTAACATTGTTCGACGACTCTTAAGGGTAGGCAGTATTATTAAAGCCAGTCTGCTAGTATATGAGGGCATATCCAAGTAATTCCATCCAAGGCTACGGAAGCAGAAGAGTAGAAATTGTTTCTGAACAGATTCGATGTGTTCGCTGTAAACATTATAGTGAGGATCCCATACGATGGATCCATACTTCAAAATTGGTCTGACAAGCGATACGTATAACTGTTTAGTAATAAATGGATCAGTAAATTCCTTTGCCCAACGTTTTATGAAGCCAAGAGTGCTTCTTGCCTTATTTACAGTCAAAGTGATATGATCATTAAAGTTTAATTTTGTGTCTAATAGGATCCCAAGATCAATAAAAGAGTCCATTATTTCCAGTTGATGACCTCCAAGCAAGTAATTAACCGCAATAAAATTATTTCTTGAGGACCTATCGCAGGACAAACCTATCACGTTCTTACATACCTGGAAAAATATAGTTAATGAGACAAAGCAAATAGTAAGAAGATGGAAGATATGCTCTGTGACATGCCTTAAAGCCTTAAAGCATCGCAATATTTCAAAATGTCTTCATGAAAAATCTCTGATATCTGTCGTTCGAAGTGGACATTAGATTGTAGATCCCGTTACTCATGCAAAACAATGCAATTTTAGGTATTGCAAGTATCACCACAATTCCATTTTTGATTCACTGTACTCACTTGCCTAAATACGCCAATTTATTCATGAGTTTTTAAAATCTTTTTTTATGACTGCTGCCAGCATAATTTCTAAGGCATTCGATTCTAAACGAATTCCAACGAATTCAATATATTTGAAAATGAGAAAATTTTTTTTGTTTTTGTTGTCTTTAAGCCATCCAAATTGTAGTGTTAACAACAAAATTTCATTGTTATTGTTGGTTGTTAACAAAAAGCTTAACAACGAAACTCATTTATTTTCTGATTTTAAACAACTGACAGAACCGAATGAATGAATTATGAACAGTTTGTGGAGTTAATTGCAATTATTTACTGTATTATTATTTATAAATAATAAATAAATTTAAATTAAAAAAAAAATTCATATTCAGCTTTGAATCTTGTTTACACAATATCAGTAACAACTACTACAACTACAACAACTGCAAGTACAACAAACATTATTAAATAGATTTCATAGTGTATCTCTATACTGACATGTCATAAATGACAGCCCACACACCGGAAGTTGCTACTTAATGAATGAATAAATTTCTTAACCTCAAAAAAATATCAGCCGATTAAGCCGATTCTTAAAGCCTTATTGCTACGTCAAGATAAGCTTTTCATTGAAAAGAAACAACGAAGGGCTTCCCTTTAAAGCTTTGTGGAGATAAGAAAATTTCTACGGCATCAAGTGTTAATCAGCAGTTAATCAGTGCCTTAAATTGCTGTTTAAACAGCAACCGTGTTATCAACAAGTTCTTAAAAGATTGCGTTATTACTGAGCATTTATTTTTATATTGTAAATTAAGAAATCTACACACACCCTTTTTATTAATGATTTATACCTACATATGTATGTATGTATGTATGTATGTAAAATGCATTCTATTTTATTTAAAATTTATTTAATTTAAGCAGGGAAAACCTAAAATATTCAATCAATATTAGCCAAGAAACTTATTCTTGCATGCCAAAGAAAACTCAATCAAAATGAAATATTTTTCATGCCCTAAATACTCGATATGCTCTAAAGACAGAAATGGGCAACCATAGTTCCACAGCATGGAAGAGAGGTATTGGAATCAGTAGAATAGTGTCAAAATAATGATTTTAGAATATTTAAAGCAGGTTCACAAGTAACAAGCATTTTGTATTTCAAAAAAGGTTCTTTTCCTTTAAAGACATACGAGTACATACATGCATATCGGGTGGGTCATCTATCGGTTTAAATTTGAATCATCGGTTATTTCGAGTCTGGAAATACTTATGTCATTCTATTCTGTCTTAAAATTCAGTATATTATCTCCTTTGAACGTAGTGAATCGATTTTCGCTTGAGCAACGTTGGAATTTATTGGAAATTTATTTCCAAAACAAAGACAATTGGTCGGAATTCAGATGAAGCCACTCATCTTGGTGGGTACGTTAATAAGCAAAATTGTCGTTTTTGGGACTCAGAATACCTACACGTGGTTTTACAGGACAGAGTAACTAATTGGTGTGGCTTGTGCAGCAGAGGAATTATTCGCCCATATTTCTTTGCAAATGAGGACGGCGCAACCATTACGCCCATTGCATCCTGATAACCGATTCTTTTGTACCCGCTCTTCTTGGTATTGATCTCAACGATGTTTGGTTTCAACAGGATAGTTCAACTTGCCATACATCTCATGCCACAAACGCTTTATTGCATCAAACGTTTGATGGCGCTTAAATTAAGTGAAATGGTGATTTCAATTGGCCGCCAAGAAGCTGCGATTTGACGCCGTTGGACTATTTTCTGTGGGGCGCCGTTAAAGAAAAGTGTTATGCCGACAAACCAGAGACAATTGAACATTTGAAGGTCAACAATCGTGATGCCATTGTTGAGATACGATCCCATACACTTAAAAAAGCACGAAATTTAGTTCGATCGCACGAGGTACTGAGAGGCCATATGAATGAAATAATATTCCATTTCCAACCGGTTTTTTCTATTCTAAGGGACCTGAATTGATAACAGGCAAATATCAAACATGATGGTAAAATAAGTGGCTGCAAATTGAGCACCACAAAAGCATGAAAATATAGAATACAAGGCACTAAAATTTTTACTGACCAAATTCAAATCAATCAAGCGATAAAGCTAGATATATCTTAGTTTGCCCCTTGTACGACCCGATTACTGCAGTACTATTCAGACTGCAAGAAAGGCTGCTGCTATGTGAATTCGGTATATCATCGTATAGCGATATAAGCATATTTACTGACAGTAAAGCTGCAATTAAATCCTTACAGAGTGTTACCATATCCAAGATTGTCAAGAAAATCTGGAGAGATAACTAAGCATTTGACGATAATCCCTAATATGTGGGATTCGCATTCCACCGTCGGGGAGCAAACGAATAATTTTACACACACATTTACCAAAAAATATGTGATAATCCACATATTCAGAGGTTGGGTAAAATATACGGTTTTTCAATAAGGACTTCCGAACTCTAAAAGTTGATAACAGATATCTTGTTGCAGCTAAAACTGTGAAATTAATTATCATTTAATCAATTCGCTTTTCCAAAATTACGACCCCAGACGGCGACGTATGTACGCTGAATGGAGCAGTTGGCAACTGATCATAATTTTAATCGAAAAATAATTTTTGACGAATTTGGCTCGCTTCCAATCGACATGAGGTCCAAGGGCATACAATGTATTTCGAAAAATTCAGTGTTTAAAGTATATTTTAGGCAGCAGCTCGGCTTCATATCTTTTTTTCTTTTGCCATGAGTTGGTTGATCTGGATAATTCAACACGTGGCTTCGACAGGTCACGACGATATTTGACACACAGCCTATGCCATAGTGGATATTCTGCATGAGTTATTTGAGGACGAGCTTATCCTAAGTAAGGGTGAAGTAAATTGGCCATCGTGTGATCTGAAGTTTGTGAATAAGCCAACATCTACAGCGGTCCTCAAAGCCAACGTAATCCATGCCATGATATGAAAGATTGGACATTTCGAATGAGCTCCACAATTGAACCATACACCACTCATTTATAAAATTAATACACAACATCAGTGGTGTGAGAAGCTATATCGCAATCCTGACTAAAGAGTTATAATGACCAATTATAACTCTGAGAGTAAAATAAAATTGCCATGAAAAAAGTTTCTCTAAAATCTGTTGCTCGGAGTCGACTTTAAACTGTAGAGCCCGCCACTCGTGTATAAAATTAACACACACAATATAAGTGGTGTGAAGAGCTGGTTCGTAATCCTGACTAAAGGGTAGCAATGACCAATTATGTATGTACTACCTACTAGACTATGGCGGCACCTTAGCCGATGTAATATAGTGACAGTGTAACAACAAAGAATGGCAAAATCAAGTTGGTAACAACTTTCTTTTCAAAAGCAGTTCCATTCACTGGGGTCTTCATTTGTGTGATTGAATGCCTTTGAATTATTTTTATTAGGACGAGTTAAGCCATAATTTTATGTATACAAATCAAAAATTTTTCTAATCGAATAGCCATGAAATTATCTACTAGACTGAAATAAAGAATTTTTATTTTGACAATATTTCTGTCTTGTATTCATAGCTGCCAGATAAATAAAACTCTGAATCGTCAAATATTAGAAAAAAATCATCAAAATCGTCAAAGACGTTTATGGAAATCGTAAAAAGATCGTCAGAAAAAATAAATACATAAACTAAAATCTAAAATAATATTTAACAAAAAAGTTTAACAAGTCCTTTTAACGCTTTAATTATAAAAATAAACTAAAAAATCGAGAAATTTTATATAATTTTCAGAAAAAAATTGTTTAAGTTTTAAACAATCTATCCCAGTGTTGTTTATTGACACATAAGCGCAGCAATAGTATTGCTGCTGTTCGCTGGAACCGATACATTTTTCAATGCGTTGGCTTCTTAAGACGGTGCAAGGAGTATTTTACTTTATCTGATCTTCTAACTATTTACACCGCTTATCCGAAGGAGAATGGAATACAACTCTGATGTATAGGCCGGTGCCTTAACGTCTATTTTGAGACTTCTCGACCTCGTACAGGAGAGGGCGAAGCTGCCCATTAATGATGGTAGGTTAGCGAACTCTATTGATTCATTGGAGCATCGTTGCAATGTGGCTTGTGTTTCACTGTTCTATTGCTACTACAACGGATTTCATTCGAGGGAAATAAGGGGACTTGGTCCTGAGAATTATGTATTCCTATGTAACACTTGTTTTTCTCGGTGAGAACATCCGTATGCGGTCGATTGGCCAGTGGATCTCACACTGGATTACAAACAAAATTCGTTCTTTAGTCGAACTATTCATATATGGAACTCCCTTTGTGCAGAGATTGTAATTTTTTGGCTTTTAAGAGATGAAAAAATCATAAAATATAGAAAAAATCATCACAGATATTCGCAAATAACTTAAAAATATAGTACTTCACTCATTGTTATTACTAAATATAGCCAATACAAATAAACTGGCTTTAAATCTACTAAAGTAAAGAAAATGATGTAAATTTTTAATTTAAAAAAATCGTCAAAATAAGGCCATAAATCGTCATATCGTCAATACGATATTTTTGAAGCATAAAATCGTCAAACCTGGCACTTATGCTGTAATTATCACTTTAAGTACAGAAGCTTTCAAAACATACCGTCTTTAAGTAGAATTTGGTACTCAAATCAAAATTTCTAAAATCCATTTATGTTGACCCCCTAATTACAATAAAGTATGCCATACCTGCTTGATTATTGCATTGATATTTATAATAAAATTTAGAAAAAAAAACAACAACAAAAAACCAAAATCAAATAACATAAAATAAATATCGAACTATAAACTTCTCGCATGAAAATATCTTGGGGGCTTCACGATATTTTTTCCATTTTTTTCAATTTTTTTCCAATTTTTTTTTGTCTTCGAACACATACAATAATGGCAAGAACAAGGCAATCATTCGTATCGACTGAATATTGTCAACCATAAAAACTCAAAAGGTGCCAAAGAGCACAATAACAGCAGCAATGGACTTGTGCTCACATGTCTATAGATTTAGTATCGCTTTCAGAACTTTTCAAAAATGTTTTCCAAATCGAGAGATTTATGTTTTAAGCAACCAAACTAATGGGAGATGAAAATTAAAAAAAAACAGAAAAACAGAAAAAATTGATTTTAAAACATTTGTTGTTGGCGGTAAAAGGCCACATTGAAGGAACCAAAAAATATTTCCAAAAAGAAAAAAAAAATTTTTCTTGGGAATATAAATTAATTTATTGTAACGCTTAGTTTTTTTTGTTTTTTGTTTGCTTTAGTACGACCATATAATAATGACTACAGCCGGGACGGTTTTCCTCAGTCATGAAATTAAAAACATTGTATTGGGATTTCTATGGCCGGGGACACCTAGAAAAAAAAAATAGAAAAAAATAAATGAAAAGATATATTGCCTCTGTTGTTATTTTTGTATCAGTTGGGTTGGAAAATGTGTGCCAAGTTTTTTAGGTTTCGATTTTATTTTCGTTTTTATTTTCTTCTTTTTTTCTGTTCCTTTCGGTGGCAAGATTTAATGATCAATCATTATGAATATTGAGATGTTCATGATTGTGCCAGTGGTGCGGAGATTGAAGAAAAATAGATCGATTTGTAACGCTTTAACATATATGTATGTACATACATATATAGACAAGCATGTATAATGAGGTGAATCGTTGCGTTCTTTTTTTTTTAATTTTCGTCGACTATTCAAAAAGTTTTTTTCAGATTTTTTTTTTTTTTTTTTTTGGGGGGGGGGGGGGAAATGGAATGTTGATCCATTCATTTGACATGATTTAGTGCGAGCATTTGTTTGCAAATGATTCTTACATATTTTTAGATTTTGGGCGTTTTGTTGTTTTATTTTTTTTTCTCATTTGGTATTGTAAATTGAAAAACAATTTAACCCTATAAGGGGTTAGGATTAATTAACAGTGTAGTTGGACCCAGTTGCATTGTGATTACACGAAAAGCCAATTAAAGCCTCTACCAATTCTCTGCTCTTCATCCTCTTCATCTTCAGCAGAGAACCAGAGCGTCTACTGTTTCAGTAAGCACAATCTCGTATCGTATACAATGGACCAAAATCCAGTTCCTCTTTTTGGATGCTCTGGGAATCTTTCTGGCATTTGGCCAATTGTTGGAGCTCAATATGTAGAATGTCACATATACACATACATAATTGGCCATTACAATACTTCAGTCAGGATTACGGCCTAGCTTCTCACACCACTTATGTTGTGCGTGTTAATTAGTGGCAGGACCTACAGTTTAAAGTCGATTCCGAACGACAGACTTTTTGAGAAACTTTTCATGGCAATTTTATTTACTCTCAGGTATTTTGCCAGAAATCTGCTGAGAGGAAGTCGCCGAAGAAATATTTTTTCATATTTCATCATAAAATTTTCCAGATTTAGCAGCCACGTCGTAACAGCATAGGGGGTAATGTCATTAGAAGCCCTTTCGACAGTCAGGAAAGTCACTGGTGTATACACCAAATGACAGAGATTCTAACCCAAGCTTATCAATCCATGAAGTGCTGTCTCAGACTTGGAAATATTTTTCCTCCAAAAATAATAATCAAGCATTCTCTTCAGTGTCTTAAACAAGAATGACGGCAGTATTATACACCTAAAACATTCTCAAATGGGTAGTAATTTCGTCGTGAAAAGATACTCGGTATCACATTGATGGTATTGATTTCGTCACTACCAGCACGGTTACCCATTTCGTAGAGGTTTAAGTTGATCACAAAACTAACGCCATGTCAATAAGCGTCTGTTACACGAGTTATGGCGGCTAATACAAACCAACCTTAGTCAAAAATAAAATTATCCATTTGCCCTGTAAGCCAGCCTGTGCAATGGGCTAGTGAAATTACAACCCTTCAGTCAGGATTTCGGCCTAGCTTCTCACACCACTCATGTTGTGTGTGTTAATTTTATACATGAGTGCCGGGACCTACTGTTTAAAGTCAATTTTTGAGAAACTTTTCATGGCAATTTTATATACTCTCAGAGTTTTTGCCAGAAATCTGCTGAGACGAAATTGGCGAAGAAATATTTTTCCAAATTTCGTTTTGATATCTGACCTGGGGTTTGAACCGCGGCCTTATGTCTAATAAGCCAACACACTACCTACTAGACTACGGCGACTACTGCTAGCTATCGGCATCTGTTTTTTACAGCATTTAAATGTCCGCCACAGCTTTCCTAGTTGTACTATTTTCGATGCTTTGACTCTGGCGCATTAATCAGACTGAATTTGACCGATGTGATGGGTTATCTTGGCTGTGGGGTCCACTATGGTTGTTGTTTATTAACAACACAACTGCCAGTTTATGAAACAACAGAAAAAAAGGCCTAAAGGGGTCAAATCCCGGTATGTCAGTTGCCAGTTCACATCACCTACACGTGAGATGAACATGCCCTAAAATCGCTGGTGAAGAACATACCATGGACTAGAGCTGTATAGTAATAATCGTTGACAGTGACAGCTAACAGAACCGATAACTCTGTCAGCTGAAAATCCACACCAAACAGTGAGTTTTCCGGTATGCATTGAAGGCTCTTGGTTCTTAGGGTGAATGGTCGTCTTAAATTCAAAACTTTGGTTGTTCACGTGCCCATCCATGTAGAAATGAGTCTAATCGCTGAAGAGAGAATATCAATTTTGATAAGAACAATTTTATAATTTACACGTGGTTTTAGAGCTTCATCAGCCCGTGAAGATTTGGCTAAGCAGACCAGTGTTGAAAAATTCAGTACTTTTGTACTTTTTTCAGTACTTTTTCATTTCGAAAATACTGCAGTACCCCCGCGACCCTTTCAGTACTTTTTTATTATTACATCTTGCGCTTTTCAACTATTAATGCATTAGCAACATGTTCAACGCAATGCTTAAGGTAGAATTAGGCTTTAGGTCCGATTAGCCAGACGTTTTTAGAATACGAAAAGCAATGAAAACGTTGCCGAACCGTAATGTAATTTCGGTAACCATTTGCACTGTTCTTCATATGATAAAAACGAACGTATGTTACATTACGTTCCATCGACGTTTGACTAAACGTCAGATGTCAGACATCTCTATCAAAACGGAATATGAAAAAATATTTCTCCGGCGACTTCCTTCTGGCAAAAACTGTGAGAATTAAATAAAATTGCCATGATAAGTTTCTCAAAAATCTGTTGTTCGGAGCCGATTTAAACTGTAGTTTCCGGTGCTCATGTATAAAATTAACACACACAACATCAGTGGTGTGAGAAACTAGGTCATAATCCTTATTGAAAGGCTATAATGACCAATTGTATGTATGCATGTATGTATCTTTCACCAAAGTACCATTTGATGCAAAAAAGTACTTTTTCAGTTATAGTATAGTTATATAGTTTTGGAACACTGAAGCAGACTAAGTGAATGACAACTAATTTGACAGATCATAAGTAGTCCCACTTTCAAAGACCCTGTTATATACAGGTTAGATTCGAAGGTTTTTCTCTTTGATACTCTGTCGTTAATAGTCTGGGTTGCAAATACGGCATTCAATATTAAAAGATGTTGAAAGATAACTAAAAAAAAGGATACATGGTATATCGTACTGTGTATTGATTTTTCTTCTTAAATAAGTTTTAAGCGATACTGTGTATAATAATGCTGAATAAGCGTTCATTATTTAAAACCTTTTAACTGTTGAAAGTCGAATGTCTTTTGCTCTCCACCTCCATTTTATACTTTCATGATAAACAAATTCATTTGAAAGTTTTCTAAAACACTCCCAACGTATAACGTATCACATACAATATATCCTGTGGCCATGGCATTCTGAAATCTCATTTCTTGTCTTTGTGAAATTGTCAGGTGTTTTATTGTTTATTGCCAATGAACGAACTGAACAAATCATATTCGCTGTCCAATTTCAATTAAATGTTTAAAATATTTTCACAAGAAAAAAAAAAAAAAGAAAAATCCAAGAAACTATTGTCAATAAATTTTTGGTAGAAACATGAGTTTTTATTACAACGATTCGCTGACCATTATGACCCTAATAACTGCAACTGTTGTAAGCGAACATGTAGAAAGACAGGCTTATACGTACATATGTACGTATGTACATGTCGATAACCATAAATATTTGGTCAATACAATCAATGAAAAAGAACAAAAAATGATTGGTTTTTTTCTAAAAACAAAACCTGGAAATGCATATGAAAACACCCACTGCGATTGCCAGACACACACTTCATCTAACGCCACTTAACCCAAATTTACAAGCGTTTACTTGAATCCGCAGCGGAATTCGATCGGCCTGTCCACCATGCTGTTGTTCTTATTTGTGTGCAGGAATTATTGAAAGGAAATTTATTGCCCGCAATATAACTATTGAGAGTAGTAAAGAACTGTTTTAAATAGTCAAAGGAAATTTATCGTTAAAGTAGAGAAGAGATTATAATTTCAACCAAAGATTATAGAAAAAAAATACGCGATATAAGCGAACATTGAATACCCCTATCACTCTGTTGCCATTGTCCTGTACTTTTTATTCTCAATCTGGGCAATTTTCTATGCGAATGTCTTCTGTATGCTAAAGTGACACTTGATGGTCTGGAATTTCTCAAAAAAATGTTAAAAATGATTTGGATTCGCATGAATAGGTGTAGTGCTGTGTTATTAGCCATCAGGCCGAGGTTCAAACTCCACGTCAGGCATCTACCTCGACTTTCTCTCAGCAGATTTCTGAGATCTCTGTGAGTCAACAAAAAAATCTGTAGTGCGGAGTTGACTTTAAACTAGTGGGTCCCAACACTCATATATAAAATTAAGTTGTACTACATGGAGACCAGAGGATTCATTACGCCACAGTTCCCTGGGTAAGCACATCCTAAATGTCCAATTTTTCATGACTCTACCACATAAATCACGCTGAATTTGATCGATGACTTGGGTTATGTTGGCTTTGAAAAGCGTTATGCATACATACATAATTAGCCATTACAACCCTTCAGTCAGGATTATGGCCTAGCTTCTCAACACCACTCAATATCTGTGTGTTAATTTTATACATGAGAGGAAGTCGCCGAAGAAATATTTTCGTTTTGATGTCTCACCTGGGGTTTGAACCGTGGCCTTACATCTAATAAGCCAACACACTACCTACTAGACTATGGCAGCTTCAAGGAGGACCTGTGACCTACCACAAAAAAGTTTAAGCGGTGAATACAACACGATCTCGATGGCCAGTTTACCTTACCTCCAAGAAAGATAACCACGCCCTCAAATCGGTCTTCCAGTATATCCAATGTGACATAAGCTGTTAGCCAGGTAGCGTCGTCCGGTTGAAATCCCATATCGTTGGTGTCTACATCATCTAATTCAGGCCAAAAGAAGTTGTTATTCATCATATAGGGTTCGAAGTTTACCGTGACACTCTGTAATTTCTCAAAAAAATTTTATAAATGAAGTTAAACACTACAACCACCATTCGGAATAGGTGTAGTGCTGTGTTGTTAACCAACAGGCCAAACTTCAAACCCCACATCAGACATCTGCAACAGAACTAAATAAAAAAAATTTCTCCGGCGACTTCCTCTCAGTAGATTTCTAAGAGCTCTGTGAGTAAATAAAAAAATCCGTCGTCCATAGTCGACTTTAAAGTTGTAGGTTCCGCCACTCATAAATAAAATTAAGTTGTGCAAAAAGCTAGCTAGTAATCCTGACTGAAGCGTTGAGATGACCAATTATGTATGTGCGTGTATGCAAATAAAATAAATATGAATCGATGACACCACCAGCTCAAAATCCACACGAAAAAGTGACTTTTTCCGAAAGCATTGGACGTCCTTGAATCTTATGTGATTTGGCTAATCACTGAAGATTATTTTTCAATAAAAATTAGGGTCAATTGTCAACTGCACATTCTCATTTAATCCCCATTGAATTTTGTACGGTTGCAGGGTCAAGTCCTTCTTCCTTACTTGCTTGAATGGTCATTACAGTCTTTTAGCCAAGATTACAACCTAAATTCGCATATCACTCATATTGTACGTGTTAAATTTATTCATGATTGTCAGAATCGACAGTTCTATGCTGACACCAAACGATAGATTTGGGAAATTTATCGTGGCAACTTAATTTTACTCTCAGAGTTTTTTCCAGAAGACTGCTTGGAAAGTCACGATACAAAATTCGTCATGCAATGATCTGCAAAAGATCGCGTTTTTGTGGGAGATGGGAAATCCATTGCATCGGATTCTCGTGTAAAACTTTCATGGAGACAGGCGATACTTTCGGCAGATCTTGCCGAACATACTTTTTCGCTGTACGGGTGGTGTTGTTCGATCGTTTACTAAACCAGTGGATTCGAATTTATAAACCACATTGTGAAAGGTCCTCTCGGTAGGCCGATTATGGCTAACAGAACACCATTTTTTTTTGAAACAATTTTATTATTTGCACATGTTGTTGAATGCTTTATCCGTCCATGCTGATTTGTCAAAACAAACTCAATAAATGACAACTACTTTGACGGATATATATTCAACGAGATATAGCTGCAACAACAAAGTTCGGCAGGATTTCTGATTAGCAATTGATTTTGTAATCAATTTGCAAAATATTTAAGAGGCATAGTGAAGCCTTGAAATCGTCGTGGTCTAGTAGGTAGTGTGTTGGCTTATTAGAAGTAAAGCCACGGTTCAAATCCCAGGCCAGACATCAAAACGAAAGTATGAAAAAAATATTTCTACGGCGACTTCCCCTCAGCAGATTTGTGGCAAAAACTCTGAGAGTTAATAAAATTGCCATGAAATATTTCTCAAAAATCTGTCGTTCGGAATTGACTTTAAACTGTAGGTCCCGCCAGTCATGCGTAAAATTAACACACAATTTAAGTGGAGTAAGAAACTAGGTGCATAATCCTATCAGAAGGGTTGTATTGACCAGTTATGACCTTACTTAGACATACAGACTATTAGTATTGACGCATAGGTTCTTCCGATGCTAAACTCATAGGAACCATTCCCTTAGAATGCAGGCGTCAATGAACTAGTAAATGATGATTAAGGCTAGCTCCCAAATTGTTATCCTATTTGACCCCGTATAAGCTTGTAAACGTTGTGTTTTTAAATTCTTTGAAATTTTGAAGCCCGAACCAATAGACAACCTGTACAGTGGTATTACAAGACATCATTTTCTTGTTAACTTTTTACATTTGTTTTCCAAGAAATTCGCTTCATTCTTCATTTCTTTTTCAGTTGTTGTGCATTTTTAACATTCCGCAATAGTAACTGTCACTCGGTGGTCTGAACACCCTCCTTAATAGACAACAAAGTGTAACATTACCAACCATGGAAAATGCAACAAAAAAAGCGGGAGAGAAACATAAAATATAAATGACAGTTATGGAACCGTTTTGAAAATTTTATTACAAACATAAGAATACACCCAAGGAGAGAGAGAGAGAGCGAAACAAACCTAAAACAGAATACAATGCCACCAACAACTTAAAAGCAAACGGGGAGTCCAAGACATTAAAAAATTGGAAGCTGTTGTTCTGTTTTTAGTGGCATAGAATATGCGACGAGTAAATATGCACACACATGTATGTATGTATGTATGTATGTATGTATGTATGTATGTATGTATGTATGTATACGAGTGACTGGTTAAAATGAAAGATGACATAAATTGCATTTAAATATTGGTCACTGTAATAAAAATTTTAACGGACATGTACTCTGCGTACTAATACTCATACACACTCTACGCCAAACCAATGCTTCAGTTCTAACAATGATGACAACAAGAACAACAACAACAATAACAACAACGACTATACAGACAGACAGACAGACAGACAGACAGTTAGTCGTATGGCCTGCAAAAATATTTTGTTTTCCGATTGTGGCAACAACAATTTGTAATGAATCTGCATGAAGATAAAGAAAAACGTTATGGCATCACGATGTCCTACAGATTGTTAGAGGAGAACAGTAGTTCAGTGGGCAGTTAAATGATTCGTAATTAAACTCTAGTTATGAGTAGCGGTATACCCATTACCCTGTTGCTACAGAAAGCAATTCTTGTCTCTTTTTTTTCATTATTTTTATTCATTTCTCCTGGAAATGTGTGCCGCACCACTATTTATTTTAATATCTTTCCTCAGTTTATCATTTCGTTTAACTTTTTTTTTTATTTTTGTTAAAAGAAAAATTGAAAAAAAAGAAGAATGAATTCTTTTAGTTTTTGTTTATGATTTTTGGCTGTTGTTTGTTGGGATTTGGTTAACGTTTTTTCGCAGTGATCTGTATTCCAAAGAAATGAATGTGTGTGTGTGTGTGTGTGTGTGTATTTGTAGTAAAACTATTAAAAGTACAACTAAAAGCTTTTAAAAATCTACAACGAATAGATTAATATTTTCCTTACTGTACATTTACATCTCGAAATCTATAACTATTTTAAAGCAAGGAATGTAAAGGAATGAAATCTACACAGAATTATTTAAAGTATCAGCTTGAAAACATGAAACTAAAAGCTGTGTCCTAAAGCTTCATACATGTTTTTATCCCCTAGAACTATTACATACAAATATAATTCGTCATTACAACCCCTCAGTGAGGAGTATAAGTGAGTGCCGGGACCTACAAGTTTAAAGTCGATTCCGGACGACAGATTTTTGGATAAACTTTTCATGGCAATTTTATTTGTTCTTAGAACTCTAAGAAATCTGCTGAGAATAAGTCACCGAAGAAATATTTTTTTCATATTTTCGTTTTGTTGGAGGTACCTGACATGAGGTTTGAACCGTGGCCTCACGTCTAAAACGTAAAAAGGTTTTGTGGTTGCAACAGAACGGCAAATAGCTTATGTCACATTGGATATTCCACACGAGTGTTTTGAAGGCATGATTGCCTCACGTGGAACTCCTCCAAGCCAATAGAACTCAAACCATCGGTTAAATTCAGTGAGATTTATGCGTCATGGAATATTGGACATTTCGGATGCGATCTACCAAAAAAAGCAGTGGCCGGTAGTTGAACGATATTACTATACCGGAGAAATATTTTCTCATATTTCGTTTTGTTGGAGATGGAGATTGTATTAGGGTATGGCGATTTAAAAAGAGCTATTAATTCTTTCATGTATAGAATAGATCGTATAAATTGCAGAGTCGTCATCGACTAGGCTGATCTGCAATTAATTAATCAAAAGCAGTTGTATCTCACGGGATCCTTTCATTTTTTTTATGAACTGGAAGCACGTCTCATCAAAAATTTAAGTTGAGTTTATAGTTGATCTCTTCAAAGATTCGATGTAATGTTTCTAATCGTAGTTAGGAGTAGTTCAGAGGTCATCGAACCATTAGAAGAAAGGTTTTCAACATTACTTGACGATTTTACATACGCGTATCTCTTGCATATGTGCACATGGTTTGCTTTAGGGCATTTAAGTCTTCTTTTCCCACGTGTGTTTTACTTCTGCAACAGCCCTACGACGCGTGTCCACGTCTCAGTTAAAAGTTTTGTTTTTTAAGATCTTGAGTGCTTCAAAAGAAAGTACAAGAGACAGAACATATTTGGAACGAAATTTGATTTGATTTTAACTACGTTTTTCAATTGTCAATTGTGGCGTGAGCTATGGCTTCAAAGCTTGCAAGAATTGCTAGTTGTTTGGCAAGGAGTAATGACTTAACATAGCTCCCTATAAAGTGAGTCCGAATGTGGACAGACAGAACCACTACAGGAAAGAACCACTTGTGGAAAGAATGTTGTATGCCAAGTAGTGACATCTTCTTGGAATCAAATGTCGCTGGTATTTATGGAAACAAAAACAATCGGTCAACTCCTTGTTTATTTCGAAAGTGATATGGCCCGATGTAAACCGTACCAAACAGTTAATTCTAGTAGAAGTAATGGAGGTTCGTTAACGACTTGAGAATCATTAAAATACGTCGTCATTTAGTCAGAAAAAGCTTCATCGCTAAACACAATATTTTGATAGAAATGCTCATTTTCGAAAATGCGAACGACGGTCGTTTGATTTCCATTCTTGTACAGGGTCTTTCACAAAGCTCCTCCTATTTTTAAATGAAAAAAAAAACAAATTGCGTGTGCGATATCATCAACATTTTTCATCTGTTTGAAAGACCTATTCATTCCCCTATCTGTGGAATATAACAGCGTTCAAATGTCCGTCACAATTTCTCAGGGTGGTGCGCAAGAGCATGGTTTGTGTTGGCATTGAGGCTCGCTGTGGTTTGTGAGATCTAAGAAAACCCAAATGCAAAAATCTAACAGAATCAAATCGCACAATCTCGGTAGTCAGTTCACATTACTACCTCGTGAGATGAGCATGCCGTCAAGTCGCACACGCACAATATCCAATGTCTACGTAGCACAATCCTGATGAAACCAGGTCTTTTGTTACCAAATCATCCAAGTTAAGCCAAAAATAGTTCACAAATATGAATCTATAGTGCTCGCCGTTGGCAGTACTGGCCTCTTCAACGTCATCCTCAAAGAAATATCAACTGAGAACACCGCCACCCCAAAAACCACACCAAACATTGATTTTTCGCTCTTGGGTCTCATGTGTATTGGTATTTTGATAAACAAATTTACCATTTTTGGTAAAAGATATCATTATTACACGAGTTGGTGGATACAACCAGAGATCAGCGATGAGTATTCAAAAAGATGAGTAGAATCCAATCATACTCATAATTTCTGATACTTATACGCATTCATACTTATTTTAATATCATGGAACCTCTACTCATATTGAAAGTTTGAAGTACTTATCATATTCATACTTAACAACACGTATGATGTTATTAATTTCGACTCTCCATGACTCTACATATACAATAATCACAAAATAAGTATAATTCGCGTGGGAGCACTCTGTCTTTTTTGCTTATGAGTCTGTTTTCTCTTTTTGGAAATGCAACAGCAACTAAGACTGTAAATTTTGATGAATGATTCGAGTCACTTATGAATCGAACATATTTCGAATGGTATGAGTTTGATATCAACGTTGTACTCGTACTCATTGTACTCATACTTATAAATCAATATTGTAGTCAGCATGAATGAATCAGAGTACATAGTTAAATTCCAATATTGTTGACTCACTTATATTCAAAATTTAATGCGTGATTATGAGTAGCGAAAAACGATTCATTGCTGATATCTGGATGCAACATCAGACCATAGTAATTTGGAAAAAACGCCGCAGTTCGAAAGTTCCTGTTGCAAGACCCGACACAGCCTTGTTGTTGATTGATTCACTAACGTGAACATATTTGAGTGAATTTAGTCAGAATAGTTCTCATAATCGTTGCCGTGACCTAGTGGGTACTGTGTTGGCTTATTAGACGTAAAACCAGGGTTCGAGCCCCAGGCCAGACGTCTAAACAAAATACAAAAAGTATTTCTTCGGCGACTCCTCTCAGCAGATTTCTGGCAAAAACTCTCAGAGCAAATAAAAAATTGCCATGAAAAGTTTCTCAAAAAATCTGTCGTTCGGAGTCGACTTTAAACTGTAGATCCTCGCCACTCATGTATAAAATTAACGCACACTACGTAATTGGTGTGAGAAACTAGGTCGTAATCCTGACTGAAGGGTTGTAATGACCAATTACGTATGTATGTAATTCTCGTAGTGAGCTTTAATTAGAGGAAGAATTAAGAAATTGTTTGCAACACAGTTTTGAGGAGGTCAAATCACTATTAAATTTATCTTCGGAATCAATGAAGTGACTGGTTCTAACTGGCATACATACATACATACATAACAGTCAGGACCTAGCTTCTCACTCCAGCTATGGTGTGTGTTTTATTTAACACATTTGAGTGAGGACCTATGTACAGTTTAAAATCGATTCCAAACGACAGATTTTTGGAAAAACATTTCATGGCAATTTTATTTGCCGTCAGAGTTTTTGCTAGAAATCTGCTGAGAGGCAGTCGTGAATGAATATTTATTCGTATTTCATTTTGATGTCTGATCTGGTGTTTGAGCAGTGGCTTCACAGTTGATAAGCTGAGAGGCAGTCGCCGGAGAAATATTTTTTCATATTTTCATTTTGTTGGAAATGCCTGACCTGAGGTTTGAACTATGGCTTCACGTCTAATAAGCCAACACAGTACCTGGCTGTAACTGACTATAACCTTTTTAACAAACATATTTTCTTAAAGAAAGCACTCTTTTAGAGTCATTGCTGAGTTTATTTTTATTTTTTCGCACAAATTTTGTATATCACCATGACAACAACCACACACATACATATGTGTTTAAACTTTAAAGTCTTTAAAGTTACTTTGGCTAAGTATAAGTGTTTATTTATGTATACGTAAGTGTATGTGCATATGTGTGTGTTAATATGTCTGTATTGGTGTACGAGTATGGTTTATATGATGCTACAGTTGCGCTGGCTTATGAATCTTTAAGCCTTGAGGTTTTCTTGTTGCATGTGAGTAAAATTAATGAATGGGAGCGCCCGTCTTTAATTTTTTGTCTTCTTTTCCTCTTTTTTTTTAAGACACACGACTTTTTCGTTAAAATTGTTTTTTTTCTTCTTCTCTTTTTGCCAAGTTTAAATTTTTATTATTATTTTATAATTTTCTTGTTTTTTTGTTTTTGTTTCTTAATTTGTGTGGCTTTGATTTCCACTTTTTTGTATAAAAAATTGAAAACAACCAGACGGACAGACAGACATACAATTAGTTTGAATTGTGCTTTAACCATTACCACACCACTACAAACGCACGATTAATATTAACGGAGCAACAATTTACCACTACGATGGTGAGGTTAAAAACCAAAACAAGCCGATCATGAAAACACCCTCACTTCTTGCTGCACCTCCTAGTGGTCTTCTAGTGGTGCATGCAGCATTATTTTATTTCAAACTTTTTTATTTTGTTTTGTTTTGTTGTTGCTGTCTGTAAGTCTGCCATTCATTTAGTCAGACTCAGCCAGCCAACCGGCCCTGCTCTTTGACTGCGATTCTGAAGTTTTTTCCGATTTTTTTTATTGCATCCGCTGTGACACTGAATATTTTTTTTTGGGTTTTTTTTGTGTTTTTTGTTACAACGTCTCTGCGTGGGCAGACTCATTCATAATTTTGTTGCTGAGGTTTGTTTTCTTTTTTTCTTGTCTTCATTAAACTCTTTTCATTGCACGTTTGTTGTTTTTGTCGCTGTTAGTGACTTAAGACACTATTTTTGGGTCTTTGATAATATAAAACCACAACGAAAAAAAAAATTGAAAAATAAAGAAAAAAAACAGAAAAAATTAAACTTTAGCTAAATTGTTAAGAAATAAAGACAAAACTAAAGCCAAAGACAATTTTATGCATACATGGATACATACATGGATACGTACATAGATATGTATGTCTCCATAAAAAAGTTTACATTATAAAAGATTTATTTGAAAAAAAAAAAAAATAATAAATTCTATGGGCTCTTCCCTAATCAAAAAAAAAAAATAATTTTAAAAAATCATTATTTTACTTACTGCTTAGGGGTTTGTGGACCAAGGGAGTTCGAATGATATCATTAAGTAAATCTTAAAGCTTACCTGTAAAACAAAAGAAAATAAATTTCAGTTTTAGTGTTGTTATCTTTTCAAAATAAATATGTTTTATGGAAAGCCCCATATGCAATATACAATTTAATTTTTTTCTTATTGATTCTCTTTCTGGTATTAAAAATAATTAAATGATTTCGTGCTTTTTGCCATACTTAATAAAATAACGGTTAAAGAACGATATTAAGTTATTAAATCAATTTAAAAAAAATATTATCCTGACTTTCAAAAAATCAATGAAAAATTAAAACCAAAAAACACATGAGCTGGTACAGCTGAGTGGATGCTATTGTCTTCATTGATGAATTTTTTTAAAATAAAATCCATTTTATTCGGGTTTGAAGTCGCCGTGGTATACTAAGCAGTGTGTTGGCTTATTAGACGAAAAGCCAGGGTTCGAGCCCCAGGCCAGACATCAAAATAAAATACAAAAAGTATTCGGCGTCCTCCTCTCAGCAGATTTCTGGCTCTGCGCTCTGAGAGCAAATAAATTTGCCATGAAAACTTTCTCAAAAATCTGTCGTTCGGAGTAGACTTTAAACTGTAGGTCCCGCCACTCATGTATAAAATTAACACACACAACATAAGTGGTGTGAGAAACTAGGTCGTAATCCTGACTGAAGGGTTGTAATGACCAATTATGTATGTATGTTTATTCGAGTTTACATTTACTTATTTAACCATTTAGGACGTAGCTTAAAAAATGTTATCATTAAAAGCACTTCTATAGTTTATCCATGAAGATCTTGATTAAAAATTTTTCAGCGGCTCTTAATTTGACCAGGCGTAAACAGACAGTAGATTGTACAGCCAAGTGTACTCAATGTATTTGGCTCAAGATAATCGTGATGGAAACAATTTTTACGTTGGCTAATTCTAGTTGCTCTTTCTTGAATGAATCGATGGAGATACGAATTATTCATTTTGCCTGTAAATAGCAACTCAATGAACGGTCCATCTAATAGTTTTTTTACTCAACTTCTAAGCTTTGTGGAGTGAAACCGGCACGTTTTTTATATTTCTTTCAGTTCCTTAATGAAGAGGATGCTAACACAAAGCATTATCAAAAGTATGTCTCAGTAAACGTGCACTCTTTAAAATGACTGTTTACCAGATTTATTGATCATTACAATATTTTAGTCAGGATTACAACCTTCTTACGTCGACTCCAAACGACAGATTTGAGACACGTACATACATAATTGGTCATTACAACCCTTCGGTCAGGATTACGACCTAGCTTCTAACACCACTTGTGTTGTGTGCGTTAATTTTATACATGAATGACGGGACCTACAGTTTGAAGTGGACTCCGAACGACAGATTTTTGAGAAATTTTCATGGCAGTTTTATTTTACTCTCAGAGTTTTTGCCAGAAATCTGCTGAGAGGAAGTCGCCGAAGAAATTTTTTCATATTTTCGTTTTAATGTCTGACCTGGGACATGAACCACATATCTTGGCAATTTTATTTACCCTCTGAGTTTTGACAGAAGACTAAGGAAAGGAAATCACCGAAAGAAATATATTTTTTTTCGTATTTCGTTTTGTTCGAGATGTCGAAGCTAAGTTTTGTACTACGAGCTTCCGGTTCTTAAGTCAGCACACTACCTACTAGACTAGGGCGTCTTAATACGTACAGCTTGATCTCTTGATCATTGCTGCTGTAATTGAAAGTGTTGTCGAAAATCTGAAAACATCAGTTCAGCAGCGTCTCCAGAACTTTAAGTTTTAAAAAGCTCTACGCAATGAATTAAGAATTCAGCTGACTCAGAGGAGTTCAAGCCATCAAACTTTTGAAAGCACTTGGAATTCGTTTAATGAGTAGTGGAGCATAGAGATTTCAATGCCAATTTTTCATAAAAAAGTGAGCTTCTCCGATGAAACACAGTACCAGTGACCGGATTAGTGAACACAGAAAATTAACGATTATGGGCCTCAAAAGATCCTCATGCAGTTCATGAGAATCAAATGCATGTCAATCGGCATGATTGGGCCGTACATTTTTGCAGATAAGAACGTAACTCTAATGACTGTAGGTCGCATTCCTTACAGGAACCTAATAATAGAGTTTTTGTGGCCTCACAAGCGAACATACATTACAATCCTGCAGTCAGGGTTACGACCTAGCTTCTCACGCCACTTAGGTTGTGTGTGTTAATTTTATACATGAGTGGCGGGACCTACAGTTTAAAGTCGACTCCGAACAACAGATTTTTGAGAAACTTTTCATGACAATTTTATTTACTCTTAGAGGTTTTGCCAGAAACCTAGTGAGAGAAAGTCGCCGAATAAATATTTTCATCATATTTCGTTTTGTTGAAGATGTCTGACCTGTGGTTTGAACCATTGCCTCACGTTTAGTAAGCCAACAAACTACCTACTAGACTACGGCGACTAGTGGCCTCAACTGGCCAAGAATCGATTTAAGAACTTCCGATGTCAACTGTCGATCAAAAGGAAACAGTCTTTGTAAAATTTTGAATTTGTACTAAACAAAAAACCTGAAGCAGTTCGTGAATTTAAGTAAAGTAATGGAAAATTTGATGAAAATTTTAATGGTCTATCATCAAAGCCATGGGGGCCATTTGGCGGGTAATTTATTACATACTTAATACTATGTTCAAATATGCACTTTTATTGAGTCAATATTCGGTTTATTGAGTACAATATATTAAGTATTCAGACATAATAGTATACGCAGTTTAGATGCTTATTCAATATTCATTTGACAGCTGGTAAACAAAATAGCTGGTTATTTCAACAACATTGTTTTTATTTTTTTTTTTATTTTGTTTGTCGTTGTCGACATTTGAGTCAAATATCAACAGAAAGTGTTCGGATAATTGTAATATGCTCACTGAACATACTTATGACAGTGCTGTATTTCAAGTTTTAATCAATATTATAACAATTTATTGTTATTTGTTGTTTTATTGTTTATTGTTCAGCAATAATTAATTGACGTTTTATATGAAATATTGAGATCAATAATGGCGTTTATTGCGATTTATCTGAACACAGTATAAGCGGAATATGTCTTCTTTACAATTCAATAAAAAAGGCATAAAAACACGTGTCTGTTTTAAAACGAAAAAGTATGTTCTTAATCTGACTCCCTTTAAAGCCGCCATCTTTAAGTGTTGTTATAGATTCATCACTACACAGACACTTTCACTCAAGTTCCTTGGGAAAAATTTGTTTCCCAGTGTTTTCTTTAGGTTCTAAACATAATTGTCCGAAGCATGAAAGTGATTTTAAACTAATAATTGGGTAGGGATTTCCTTGAGTGTAATTATTTTATTACGCAATTGAAACAAATTATTATTGTATTTGAAATTAATTCTAAGATTTGTTTTTGTTGTTATTAAACATGTTTATTAAGAATACAGTTTATCAAATAATATACATACATATGTACGTACGTATTCTCCACTTTATTTCAATGAATTTGAATTTGTTTTTGTAACGCTTTACGAATTTCAAAATCTAGTCTCTAATGCTGTTGTTGCATGTTAAAACGAGACTTCCGAGGAAATTGCGACATTTATGTTGAACTGCTGGTGCTATTGCTGCTGTTTTTTTTTTTACGTAAAACTTGTAGTCAGAGTCATGTTATTTATTCATTCATAAAATCGTTGTTGATTTTTTTTTACTAGTTTCTTTACAGCTTAGAAACGTAAAACAAAATTCATTCATAAGTTTTGTTTTGTTGCCAAAAACGTATAAAAAAAACAACAACAACAGAAACTCTGACAACTTTTAATTCAATATTGTAAACGTTGTTTTTTTATTGTATTTTTTATTTTAAATTTTATATTTCAAATCCAGTTAGTGACTTAGACTGTCATATGGAAGAAAAAAATAAAAAAAAAACAAAAAAAAGTATCAGCCGAGCCAAGCCAAGCCAAGCCAACAATCTATTGTAACAAAAGTGCGTGGGTAGTCTGATGTTTGACTGTATATGAATGCATTTGTAATGCTAAGGCAGAAAGTAGCTTAACTATTGTATTGATATTGTTGTTTTCATTATTTTTTTTCTTTCTTTCTGATTTGGTGTATTAAAGTTGCAACATGTTTTTTTTTCTTCTTGAATAAGAGAGACACATGACTGACACACTACTACATGGTACAGTGAGGTGTAAAAGTCCGTAATTGTGCTTAATTGTCATACCATACCATATTTCCTATAGGAGATCTGTATCTTCTGCCATTTTGCCTAACTTCTTCCAGACCCTCCCTCTCGGATGGCTTGTTTCTAGTGTATCATCCTCTCTAAAATGTTAGGAACTCGAGCTCACGAAGACAGAATGACACATGGCAGAATCCGAGATACACATGACTTGCACACTGATACAAGGAACAGTTAGGTTTAAAAGTAAGCAATTGTTTTTGAGTTGCCATACCATGTCAACCATATTTCCTATAGGAAATCTGTATCTTCTGCATTTTAGCCTAACTTCTTCCAGAACCTCCCTCTCGGATGGCTTGTTTCTAGTGTATCATACTTACTTACTTACTTAATTGGCCATTAATAGCCCGATTAACGGATCTACTTCCAGGTGCCTCTGCTTCTTCCTCGCCTTGGTTACACCAATCTATGACAGGGCTTCCTCGATTTGGTCCTTCCAACACATACAAGGTCGTCCTCTTCGCCGATTTCCGCAGATCCCCGCATTAAACACCCGCCTCGCCGGAGCATCCTCCTCCATTCGAACGACATGGCCAAGCCTGCGTAGCCGCTGAATATTAATACGCTGCACAACGTCTATGTCGTTGAGGAGCACATACAGCTCACTATTGGATCGGATGCAGAAATCATCACCAACTCGCACTGGACCGAAGATCTTGCGTAGGCCTTTTCTCTCGAATACTCTCAAAGCTGCTGCATCATGCCTCTGCGCCATAAAGAAGCACGGGTAGGATGAGCGTCTTGCAGAGTATTAGTTTTGTCGTACGAGAGAGGTCTCTGCTACTCAATTGTCTGTTTAGGCCATAGTAACACCTGTTGGCAAGAGTGATCCTACGCTTGATCTCCATACTGACATCATTTTTGGTGGTAACGGCAGAGCCAAGATAAATAAATTCCTTGACTGTTTCAAAAGTATAGTTATCGGCCGTTCTAGTGTATCGTACATACACATAACATACATGATTGGTCATTACAACCCTTCAGTCAGGATTACGACCTAGTTTCTCACACCACTTATGTTGTGCGTGTTAATTTTATTCATGAGTGGCGGGACCTACCGTTTAAAGTCGGCTCCGAACGACAGATTTTTGAGAAACTTTTCATGGCAATTTGATTTACTCTCACAGTTTTTGCCAGAAATCTTCTGAGGGAAGTCTCTGAGGAAATCCTTTTTGTATTTTTATTTTGATGTCTGGTCTGGTGCTCGAACCTTGGCTTTACTTCTAATAAGCCAACACACTACCTACTAGACTACAGTTCTAGTGTATCATCCTCTCTAAAATATTAGGATCTCGAGCTCACGCAGACTGAGCAATGGCAGAAAAACTGTTTCATTGCAACGATGCACTATTCGTTATGATCTCTACCATGTCTGAGATCAAATGATGAGAATTGTCGCCTTTACTTAGTTTTAATCAGGTTCGACGCAGAATATCTTCGAAATTTTTGCTGCAGACTCATTGATCCACAATAGTTTATGCGGCGTCTCCGAGCACTTTTGTTGCCTGCTTTTGAATGTTTCTAAAACGTCATTTACCAGATTTGTGTTCTGTAATTTTCCTGCTGCATTATTTGTCCATTTCTGATCCATCAAAGCTATGGCTACAGAAATTCGTAATCCCGAATTTACAGTGGAATGAATGAATGAATGAATGTTTACCAAATTTTCAATGGATCAGGTCTAAACTCTTGGGTCGTACCAGAAGTATACTTTGGTTTTGTGGCTCTGATTGATTCATTCCGCCATAGTGAAGTCATAAAAGTATTGTTTCCAATGCCAATGTTATTCTCATCACAGTATGCTTGAGCCTTCTGTATTATTCTAGTGTAGCATTGACTGTCTATCGATGTCCACAACACTAATTAAGTACAGATCAGTAAAGGCGGTATTGCGCTTTTCTAGAGTCCACTCGGATTCTCGAAGAGACATCCCATAAAGAACTTATAGCAGTCCAACATGTATCTTCCAGAAGTTGCCATTTTAGTATTCACACCATCACCATTAGATTAACAAGCGAAATCAGTATGTAAATTGTAGAATGAGTAGGCACCAGAACAGGACAATGTCTAAACCTTAACATGCTGTCATAATCAAACTCCTCATGGAATATTAAGTAATAACACACTGCTGACTGCAACCAATGCGGTGTAATTATCTAACGTATAATTCTCGATTGAGATTATCATGGCAAATCTATGAAACGAACTAATTCTATTCTAAAATCTATTCGCTGCTGGTTCCAACACAAAACATTCTGCGTATCATAGACAAATGTCCATGGCGGTCTTTATTATTTAAGCGGCTTTATCAGCAATCATTCTAGAATGTACTCGAATCTTCAATTCACTATAAATATGAGCAGACGTAAAAAATTTCCAACCTGGGTTAAAAAATGGGTGGCAAGCGTACGTTTACTCACTGCAGGCTTTTGTTATCAACTAACGTTGTTGAAAAAAGAACGAAATGTGGCCAAACATAAAAGAAAGAGTAAATGAGCTTCGTCAATTCGACGAACAGTAACCATTCAGGGTTAAATTGTTCGTCGATTCAACGAAGAGTAACCTTAATGTACAAAAATGAATAGTAACCGTCCAGGGTTAAGAACCCTTGTCAAGCGATGCCAATTGTGTTAAATACTGGAGTATGTTATGAGTAAATTAAATCACCAGCCATTATTATAGCATCGTACTAGAAGGTAGTGTGTTGGCTAATTATATAAGAGGCCAAGGTTCAAACCCCTGGTCAGACATCTCTAACGTAACGAAATATGAAAAAATATTTCTTCGGCGAATTACTCTCAACAGCATTTTTTTTGGAAAAACCCTGATGGTAAATAAAATTGCCATGAAAAGTTTCTCAAAAATCTGTAGTTCGGAGTCGAACTGTGGGTCCAACCACTCATGTATAAAAATTAACACACACAATATAAGTGGTGTGAGTAGCTAGTTCGTAGCCCTGACTGAAGAGTTATAATGACCATATTCTTCTTCTTATATATAAAAATGAATGTGTGTTTATTTGTTTGTGAGATTGTTTGTTTTCTTCCTGTATGTCTGGAAGGAGTTATAGGCTACTTTTTATTTTAAAATTTTAAGTAGGCGAGGTGCTACGCCCACATACCCAATAAGTATTTAATGTCGCATATCTCATAAACTGCAATAGCTAGAGTCATCAAATTTTGTATGGACGACTTTGACGTATATATGAACAAAATGGGCGGATAGGTTATAATGCCCACTATAGTCTATATATATAAAAATGAATGTTTGTTTGCATGTACCTTATAGAATCGTAAACTATGCATTTGATCACGTTATGATCTTTAGGAAAGTTGTTGCGCATGAGCCGAGGAATGTTTCTATTTAATAAATATTATTTTATATTTTATATTTAATAATAATAATTAAATCGTAAACTGTGAATTCTTTAACAAAGTTGTTGCGCATGAGTCGACGGAGGTTGGTGCGATTAATTTCCGATGGATGGCGTCACTGAAAATTACTCAAAATGAATAACAAGCAATTGGTCGAGCTACAGCTCAAGCACGGAATAAAAGAGCATTACGAGCCTCAGAATCAGACGAGCATTGAGAATAATCTTCGAGTATATGCCGCTGAGACCCGTTCGCTTGAATCACTTGAACAACGAGAAGTGAGATTAGAAACTGATCGAATGCGTACTACTCAGGCCCGTTCATCTGAATCATCAGGACAAAGGGAAACAAAATCAATAAAATGTTTCAAAATTAATAGGACATTTGTGTAATGTCTTTCGCAGAGTACAGCTAGTTTATGTATATATGGATGTCGGACTATCATATGCAGAACAAAGGTTCTTCAATTCAACAATAAATAACAAAGAACCCCTAGATTTTTAGGCTTTTTAACATCTGTGAAGCATGCTCCGCTAACAGCGGCCTATAATAAGATGTTACGAACCGCCTGAAAAAATAAGTGAAGCTTTTGAAGCAGGCTGGGAATTATCTTAAGGAAATTGTGGGAATTATCTAAAAATACGTATTAAAACCCATCTTCACTTTTCCTCTCCCATGTAAGAACTACGCTTCTTCTCATTTGTAAAGCTATTGAAAGCTTGCTGTAGATAGTAATAAACTCTGTTTTGCCTGCCACTGTTAAACGTATACCATGGATGATGCCATAAACACCAACTGTTGCTGCCAAAATAACATTTAAAAAAAAACGCTGATAAAAACACAGAAGAAAATAATGTAACAACGTAAAGTTTTTAAAAACGCATTAGAAGCCTTAAATGCATTTGTTTTTTTCACAAGACAACAAGACAAAATAGGGATTAAAACAACAACAACAATTGCAATTGAAATAATAACAAACAAGAAGGCAGAAAAAAAAGGAAACTTATAATAAAAAAACTTCAAATTATACATTTAATCCGCCGTGTACCATATTCGAGTCAATTCTCCTTACAATCTTTACTTTTACGTTTTTCTGTTGCAGCTGATCGAAATCATTTTACAACATCCGTTGGTGTCTCACAGAAAAATTTCTTCGAAAGATTTTGAATATATTGTTGTTGTTGTTCTTTTTTGTTTTTTTGGCTTTGGCTTTTAATCCAAATCTTTTTGAGAAATGCTCAGCATCAAATCTTGTTTCAGTTCCACACTGGTTATAAGAAACAGTGGAAGAAAAATAGAAGCCAAACAAATATAGTGAATGACCAACAAATGTAGCACTTCTGTGCTGTTCATGCAAAACGCTACTGTTGTGGTTTCAATGTTCACAGCAAAACAAACAAACAAACAAACAAACGAACGCACAAAATTCTAGAAATGGTGTAAAAATTGCATATGATTCTGTCAGTTCTTGTTACAAGAAAATTTGCATAAAACACTGAAATGATTGTGAGAGGTTTTCATATTCCAGCCACTACAAGAGTTCATCCAAATACGAGTATATGGAATGACTGGGAGAAGTACATCGTATATGAGAGCTAAAGTTTTCAAAGTTGTGTTGTCGTTTTGTTTGGGCTTAAGATCAATTCTGAGATATCTTCTTCGTCAAACGACAACATTCAAGATTTGTGCCATTTCTAAATCTTCAAGAAGGCCTATGGATCAGATGCTAGTTAACATATTTCTTTCTTACAATACAGATTTCTCGTGCAACACGAACGACATTAGAGTGGAATTTTAAAGGGTCAGGAACTCTATGCGGATCAAATAGTACTTGGTGAAGCACACCAGCTCAAGCTTACATGAAAAGATGCATAAATGCCGCTAGCAAGCCATGCAATGTGCTTCCTGAAAGCCATGTGATACAAAGATGGATTTGAATCGTGTTCTACACATGCTACATGATGGGCTAGAGTACGATCACACATACATATTTGGTCATTACAACCTTTTAGTCAGGATTATGGACCTAGTTTCTCACACAACTTGAAGTCACCGCAGTCTAGTAGGTAGTGTGTTGGCTTATTAGACGTAAAGCCAGGGTTCGAACCCCAGGCCAGACATCAAGACAGAATACAAAAAGTATTTCTACGGCGACTTCCTCTCAGCAGTTTTCTGGCAAAAACTCTGAAGAAAAGTTTCTCAAAAATCTGTCGTTTGAAGTCGACTTTAAACTGTAGGTCCCACCACTCATGTATAAAAATTAACACACACAACATAAGTGGTGAGAGAAACTAGGGCGTTGTACAATGGGTCAAATTCTACCAATTCGACGTCCTCTAACCTAACCTAACCTTCTCACACCACTTTTGTTGTGTGTTATTTTTTATGTGTAAGTGGTGGGCTCTATAGTCGACACCGAACGACAGATTTTTGAGAAACTATTCACAGCAATTTTATATTTACTCTCAGAGTTATTGCCAGAAATCTGCTGAGAGGAAGTCGCCGAAGAAATATTTTGTTTTCATATTTTCGTTTTGATGTCTGACCTGGAGTTTGAACCGTGGCCTTACGTCTAATAAGCCAACACACTACCTACTAGACTACGGCGACTGATGGGCTAGAGTATGATAATGCTGATGATTAAAAGATTTTTGTTCTTATCACCTTTTGTTTCTGCATACAGCAAACATTTTAAATACAAATATTATTAACACGTAACAATAGGCTATCCTTCCCCTTTGGTATACATATATTGTAACATAATAGACAATGTTTTATACGGAAAATAAAAATCAGGAAAAAAAATCGAAAAACGAAAGAACATGAATGAATTTCATACGCAATAAAAATCAGCAACATTTATTATGTTGCAGTTGATGTTTATTGTAAAGTTTTTTACATGTAAGAGCAACAAATGCAACCTACAACAACAATACATGTAACGAATTTGTAAGAAAAAAAAAAAACAGCCTCGAAAAAATTAAATAAAAAAAATACATTTTTTCATTCATAAATTTATTTACAACTATACATGCACATATGTACACTCATGTACACCCGTGTGACTGTGTGAGTGTCACATATACAAAGGCAATAAATAATGTGTGTTAATATTTGTTTACGAAAAAAAAAAACAGTTATCAATGCATTTGAGTTACAAAATTTTGAATTAATTTTTGAATTTCAAATTTCATTCAGCTTCTGATGTTGATGTTGATTTTCTTCTTTTTTCTTACAGTTTAGCTATTTAATGCTAATGTTGTTGTTGTAATTGTTGTAATTCATTAATGCATGCATGCATTCATTCATTCATTAAAACAAATTTTAATCCATTCATTCATTATACATAAAATGCTTTCGTTAATTTTTATATGAACGAGTGTATAAGGTGATCCGCTATTTAATTTAAAAAAAGCCAAAAAACAATAACAAACACAAAGCCATACAGAAATTATTTTTCCAACATTCATCGACATAAACGACTCATCGATTGCGCATTTGATTTTCAAGTTTGATCTTTGACACCTACGGATTTGTCGGTTAATAAAAATAAAAATCTCTCCACTTATTATACGATTTCTTTCCTATTGAGTTGCCTATACATAGTTGCAGGCAGATAGAGAGAGAGAGTGAGAGGCTAGGCTTTGGCTATAGCTTAGCTACTGCTATTGTTATTGTTATTGTAGTTGCTATAGTATAGCTGTATGCCTGTTGCCATTATCTTGAAATTGAAATCAATTGGAAATTGGTAGCCGAGTATCATTATGGTTTATTATTAATACTGATCATAGCAAAATAACAACAAAAAAATGAATGAAAGAAACTAAAATTCAAACAAAATAAACGCGTGCCTTTAAAAATGTAATAATACAACAACATTAGCAACAACAACAACAACAACTATAGTAACTAAACTTAGGTTATAAATTTTAATATTCGTTTGTAGGTTGATATTTAACATTTTATTCATAGACACTGAAATTATTATCGTCGTTACAATTCAAGTTTCTTTATCGCATTTTAAGTCAGTTTAGTCGAGAACGGCATCCAATTAAAGCCACTTAAATTAACATAATTTGATTGAAAAACATAAATATTGTTTGAATGAAACTATTTCAACTTTTCCTGAAGAACTTTCTATCCTCTATGAGTACTTGGAATATTTAATTACAAAAAAAAATATTATTTTGGTTTACTGGGCGAAAGATATTCTTTTAAGGGCCATTATTACAACTTGCCGTTAAAGTTGGCTTTAGTTAAAGTTAACTTTAGCTAAAGTGAACTTTAAAGTCAACTTTAACTTATTTTCGTTATTGCAACCTACAGATAAAATGAAGTTAACTGTTTTCAAAAATATGGCAGTAGCGGAGCATTGTCAATAAAACTGCTTAATTAAACAAGTTTTTTTTTTTTTAAACGCAGTGGCAACGAAGGACCTCGTTTTTCTGTTGTATATGCTCATTTTGTTTAAATTTGAAGTTGCCATATTGAAAATAATATATAATATGGCAAGTTCACACAAAAACTTAACTTTAAAAGTTACCGGCAGGTTGATCCTCCCTTTAGCTTAAAGCTCACTTCTATCTTATTGTCCACTCATAATAATGAACCACAATTTACCTGACGGTTAGAATCCTCCTTTAGTTAACGTAAAGTTCTAATAATGGCCTTAAGTCATAAAAAATTGGAAGAAATCAGAAATTCTGTTCAATTAATAATAAAGACTGTGCTTCCTTTTTGAAGAGCAATGACTTGTGGTTAAAATCTAAAAGCGGTTATCGCCGTAGTCTAATAGATAGTGTATTGGCCTGTTAGACATAAGGCCACGTTTCAAACGGCAGGTCAGATATCTTCAACGAAACGAAATATGAAAAAATATTTCTTTGGCGACTTCCTCTCAGCAGACTTCTGTCCAAAAACTCTGAGAGTAAATAAAAAAAGCCATGAAAAGTTTCTCGAAAAATCTGTCGTTCGGGATCGACTTTAAACTGTAGGTCCCGCCACTCATGTATAAAATTAACACACACAACAAATGTGGTGTGAGAAGCTAGGTCGTAATCCTGACTGAAGGCTTGTAATGACCAATTATGCATGTATGTTTATGCGAGATGTTATAGTTTTTCCAACAGTTAAATAAAAGAAGAGACCAGGAAAATTTTGGAAATTTGACGACACGTAGACTCTGATTTTGCAAAGTAAGATTATAAACATATGACTTGAATTAAGCCGAAGGAAATTACATACAAACATAATTGGTCATTACAACTCTTCAGTCAGGTTTACGAAGTAGCTTCTCACGCGACTTGGTCAGCACCAGAAGTGTTGGTCGATTTCGTTTGTAAGACGTCGATCTGACATCGCTAAGATATAAAGGGTCATCTATAAAGTTAGATGGTCTAATACGACCAACCAACATATTAAAGTACATACAGAAGACAGCAAAAGTCTGGGTACCCCAATATGCGTAAGCAATTTTATGAATTTTAAGTAATAATTTGTAAAAATAATTCATGATTTTTCTATTTAATTTATTTATTAATTTCTCTTTTATTATAAAACAAAAAAATTTGAAATTTTCCACAAACCATAAGAAAAATAAGTCAAACTTTCTTTTTCCCAAAGAGAACTCCGAGTAAATTTAAAATTCAAAGGCCCAATATTATTAAAATGTTATATCCAATATTTAGCAGGATATATCTTAAGGTCAAGCATTCTATTTAACCGATTTGGCATGGGTTGTATAAGTTTTGTTAAACGTTTTTAACCGTACTTCCAAATGATCTCCTAAATACCCTCTTGAAACTTAAGTCTGTATAGACTTTGAAAGGCAAATCACATCTTCACATTAGCAGCAGTATGATTGGGTTTATTGACTTGTTGAATGTAGTAACCATTGCAAGTTGTTAATTCTTCCGAACTTTTGGTAAATTTGTACTTTAGAATGTTTAAAGGTCTCGGTAGTACAATATTGTGGGTGTGTGTGTCGGCACTAGATGTTGGCATCACCATTCAAAAATAAACTCAAATTAAAAGTAACTCCACGACACCCATAATCAACTCCATTTATGGATGTAAAACAAAATCCAGACATTCATAAATGATTCTCCTAGGAGCCAATTGTGGATTGAAAGCATAGAAACAGTATACATTGGTTGCTTTCCTTCATATTGAATTTACAGGACGCAACGGAACGGATATGTCGAAATTACTTTGCACAAAACAATCTACTTGGCGGAAAGGAGTTCATTTGTCACTAGAAAGGTAGAGGTGCTCTCTCTCTGTTCCTATAGAACCTTAAATTGAACAAGCTGCCAGATATGTTAAAACGGTTTAACTGTGAGTCAGCTGTCTATGAGATAACGTGTTCCTAAAATTGTGGATTTGTGAAATGTATTAGGGACATGATGCAAATGGATCTCTCATCATGGGTGTATATTCCAGAAAAATGGAACAAGCTACCGCGTTTTCGGCTTTAAAGGTTTTATGGGGCAAACCGAAAGGACTGAGGCTCACTTCCTGGGATATATTTTTGATAAGAAACTGTCCCGCTAACTGAAAATACTGTACATTGCCCCTATGCTTGTAGTAGTTGGTGAGGGAATGGTATGTCGGATCTAGAATAACACATTGAATCCTTACAATAGTGGTCAATCATATTCTTAAGTTAGAAGGACTGGTATGGTGGAATCTTTTGTCAATATAACTAATCTTAACAGCTTGATAAGGCGTTATACAAAAATTCATGTGTATTATTATTACTGATGCATTACATATCATGTCTAAGCCGACACCGGAGATAATTTTACACTACTTACGCCTTGAACTAATTCTAGTCGAGAAAACCGAACAGAACAGAAAAGCGATCAATCAAGAATCCTGTTAGAACTGGGAACCTTCGCAAGCATGGATTACGCTTGACTTCTCGAAGTAGTTCATAAAGTCTGTTGTGATTGGAAGGTAATGGGAAAATATTGTTACGTATCTAATGAAATATGTACGAATGGTTCGAAACAGGATAAGGCAGGTACTTCGATAAGACTGCTAGATTACTGCGTTGTGCAGCGTATTAACATCCAGCGGCTCAGCCATGGCGTTCGTATGGAGGAGAATGCTCCGGTGAGACTTGTATTTGATGCAGGGATCTGCGGAAGTCGACGAAGAGCACGACCTTTGCGTTAGTGTTGAAAGAACCAAATCGAAGAATTGGTGTCATCGATTGGTGTGACCAACTGGCGTAGGCGCGCAAAAAGCAGAGGCGCCTAGAAGGATGTGTTAAGCCAGACCGAAATCCGTTAATCGGAAATTGTTAATGGCGAATTAAGTAAGTAAAGCCAGATTACAGCAGCATCTTTCTGGCGGAAGCGTCGCCAATACGGGTTGTTTAATTAAGATGCAGTGCTGCAGAAAGATGAAAGAATAGAAGAGTATTCCACAAAAAATAAATAATGAAAAACACTTTCAAAGAATAAAAATAAATCTGCGTGGAGTATGTGGTGTAGTGGTAAAGTGCTGGACTTCCAAATCGAATAATTCAGTTTAAACAATACCGAAGAGTTTTCATCTTGACTTTCAAATTATAAAATGAAAAGAATAAAGTCTTCCACAAATAATTCAACTACGTAGTAGGAAGGAAGAAGGATACATTTCTTAACACTATAGCCAATATAGAAAACATATGTCCAGAGGGGATTGTTTCTAGGCAATAACAGATGGACTGCCTAGCTAATGCTAATGACTGTGGGGAACCCAATACATTAGCATCATGCTGGTTTTCAGCATATACATACGTTTACATATTTTCTATGAAAATACCTTCTAATACAACCTTTTTCGTTCTTATGTATTTGCTTTTCTTTATCATGAAAATTATTTGAAAATTAGTGGCACGCTTTAAGCAACCGCCATTAACAATTGTTTCGAGTTCATGTGCCAGATAATTTGCTTTCCATCATCATTATTATGTGATATGGATTGCTTACGAAAGCATTTAACGGACAGACGGAAACAGTTATACGAAACCAATCCAAAATAGACTACCAGTCATTCATTAATTCATTTGCAGAGGTCAACAACAACATCTTCCCGGCAATTCATGTGGCATTTATTTGTTTATTGCTTGTTTAGCCGGGTTGACTTATTTCCTTCATTTTATTGCTTCCATCGACGTCCTACACATAATTCAAATCCAACAAGAAAAAAAAATGAAAAAATTTTTTTGCTTTTTTTCTGTGTAAATTATTACCAAAATTGGTTTCCCTTGGAATTCTTGATTTGAAATTTATTGTTTGTTTGAAAATTGGTGTGCGACTTTGCTTAGAGTTGGAGACTGTTTTACGTTTTCATTATTGTACTCGTCGTGTATGGGTAGCATCATTCCATTGATGAGTGTCACGTGCTCAATTAAAATTTGTATGTAAAGTATGGCAATAATTTTATGGTCCAGGTTGGCTACCGGTTTTGAAGAGTTCGGTAGAACTGTACCTCGATATTTAAACCTGGAACACCGACAAAATTGAATTTCTTTTCATGGTAGGTTACATGCTCTTATCAAGAGCATTACATAGGTTTTGAATGAATGAACATACATACATACATACATAATTGGTCATTACAACCCTTCAGTAAGGACCAAGTTTCTCACGCCACTTAGGTTGTGTGTGTTAATTTTATACATGAGTGGCGGGACCTACAGTTTAAAGTCGACTCCGAACGGAAGATTTTTGAGAAAATGTTTCATGGCAAATTTATTTACACTCAAAGCTTTTGTCAGAAATCTGCTGAGAGGAAGTCAACGAAGAATTATTTTTTCCTTTTCATTTTGATATCTGACCTGGGGTTTGAAACGTGGCCTTACGTCTAATAAGCCAACACACTACCTACTAGACTACGACGACTTCGAATAAACGTTCCACCATTAAATACAATGTTTAAATCGATACTGAATAGATATGACGATACCATCAGGCTGATTAATCCAGCTGTGCAGAAAGCTCATTGCCTCTAGGTTCCAAAGAAGAACAACGAGAACCTTACTTTGTGAAGTATCTCTGTTGACGCATTTCGACGCTATGCAAGTAAACAAAATGCGGGAAGTAACCAGCCAGGTTTTGCAAGTGGTTTGAAATTATTCAGTTTCTTTCGGGACATTAAATCTGGAACTTTGATAATTTCTGCAAATATGGTCTCAGTGGTGAGTGCCCTGCACTTCGAAACACACGTAGTCGGTTTTTGGGTGAGAGAATATTTTAAGATGTGAACACGTGCTACTAAGGGAAATGGACAGTTTCATCCGACCATTAACGGATCATAACAAAGGGTCTTATCTTACACTGAGTAACATGTGGATCATCGAGTGCTCTTGCCTGGGAACATCTAGCTATTCGAATTTCAATGAATCTTGATGTTAAGGTAATCGTTAATCGGTAATCTATATATTTGACGGACTCTGAGGAGTAATTGGAAACAGCATTGTCCTACTCTATTTCCAACTTAAGGCAATTGCTTCTGTTTCATGTTCTACCAGATTTGAGTTCATAGACTATGCCTAGAATTTAATCAGTTTAATGTAGTTGTTTGCATAGATCAAGGACTTTACCAGCTGATTTTGACAGTTGACAGTCAACAACTTTTCGACTTTTGCTACGTGACTTAGGCCAACACATCGTACAAAAATTCCACGGACCCAGCAACTGAGGGTAAACAACCATTAACAACGATGAATGTTCACTGAATGATCTCCAGAGCAGTTGACAAGTGATCCTAATTTTTATCTTAAAATCATCTGCGGCGATGAGGCGCAATTTTAAATGAATGGCAATTTAAGAAAGAAAATTGTCGAACTTGGAACGAACCAATCAACAAGAGATCCAAGACTCTTATGCATTCCGAAAAATTCACTGTTTGGTGAGGATTTTAGGCAGGCTTTGACAATGACGTTGGCCAGCTCATCACTCTTGACCTATGATTATCAACTTATTTTGGCGTGAGTTGGATGGTGTCCACACCAACGACTTGTGGTTGCAAAAGGACGGTGCTATGTGCCACATAGTTCATGTCATATTGGATATTCTACATGAGCCATTTGAGGGCATGGTTTACTCATGTGGAAGTGATGTTAGATGGTCACTAAAATTAGATTTTTATTTTGAGGAACGAACAAGCCACAAACCACAGCGGTCGCCAACGCCAATATAACTAACGCCATCGGTCCAATTCAGCGAGATTTATGCGCCAGAGTCATGGAAATGCTGTAGTGCATTTTACGTGTGGATTTCTAAAGCAGAACCTTGAAGATGTCTTATGACTCATTATCGTTGCTGGATTCGCAATATAGGATCCAGTTCAGGAAATTGTTACCACTTGGCTTAGTTACTCAGTTCCTCAACTTCCAAAGCTAAAGAAATTTTTAGCATTCTGGACAAAAACGTATCTATCCACAGATCCATGAATAATAAAAAAGACTTAAAGTTTAAATCTTAATCATCTAAAATTCCCATAAGTATCACATACTTTTTTGGAGTTCCAGGTATTATTGAGTATGGATGAGTTTGATCAAACATTTACCAAGAAATGTGGCGCTCTGGCCACTACAGTCTACTAAACATGAGTCAAAAAGCGGCAAATTTTCAAAAAGTTTCCATTTAAACACTCAAAAAAGATTTTCAAGTGTACAAAAGCTGACATTTGAAAAACAAATGTCAAGTATTACATCAAATACAAGAACTTTAAATTTGAAATTAAACAGCAACAACAATAATTCCATGTAAAACACAAAATTTCGTAGGCAGTGTCGTTTTGAAAAAACAAAAAAATTAATTTTTTCCATTTCGAGGTGACTAAATATGGCGAATCGAAAAAGAGAAAATCTTCGACAAAAAACAAAAACCTTCAAAATAAATGACGAATTTAAAGACACCAAAAAAATAAAAACGGAACAATTTTCAAAAAGTTTAAAAAAGTAATAATTTTTGTAGAAAAATAATCAAAAAAAAATTAAAAACTTCTGCTTAAAAACAAATGAAGAAATCGAATAGAAAAACGCTTTAAACAAATTGACAAATCCAACAACACTATTAGAGAGCGATAATAGAGTGAATAGTTTCGAAGAGGCGTTTAAATTGTTGTCTTGTTAAGTTTTAACCATTTTCGGAAAATGTTTTTAAAAACAATTTTTTTAAGATAAAAAGTACGTTCATTAACGTTTTATTATACAGAATAATAATCAACTGACGTTTGATTATAATTCGAATGAATTTTTGTTTTAATTTTTATTTTTTAATAGAAAGTTTAATAAAATATCCGCTGATCTAAATTCTGAAAAAAGAAAAAAAATCCAGTATCTAGCATTCACTTCAATCAATTTTGTTAACTTCTTAAATCAGTTTCGATTTACTAGAGTAAGGGCCATTATTACAACTTGCTTTAAAGTTGGGTTTAGTTAAAGGTAACTTTAACTAAAGTGAACTTTAAAGTCACATTTAACTTCTTTTCGTTATTATAACCTACAGATAAATTAAAGTTAACTTTTTCAAAAATATGGCAGTGCCGGAGCAATGTCAATAAAACTGTTCAATTAAACAATTTTTTTTAAACGCATTGGCAACAAAGAGCATCTTTTTATTGTATTTGCTCTTTGAAAATAATACATATAATATGGCAAGCATCGAACATAAACTTAACTTTAAAAGTTAAAGGTAGAATGATCCTCCCTTTAGCTTAACGCTCACTTCTACCTCATTGTCCGTCCATTTATAATAATGAAAAACAATTTATCTGCTCGTTAAAATTCTTTCTTTCGTTTACGGCAAGTTGTAATAATGGCCTTAAAATTAGTGAATATTTTTTGATTTTCTTAAGATTGCGATTTTATTTTAATAAAAGTGTGTGTAACATGTTGCCATTTTTTCTTTGTGTAAAGGACGTCATGATGGCAATTTGTGTGGTGGAATATAATATTGTCCAAACATCGTTTGTGGTTTTTTCACTTATACCTGCTATTTAAGAAACCCCTCACAAAAAAAGGCCAACGCGGTTAAATCGCTCGTTCTCTCGGTTCTGTTGAAATCATATGCCGTTGATATCCAGATCATACAATTCAGGCCAAAAAAAGTTGGTAACCACCACCGAACTATAATACGTGCCGGTGGTCGGTGGTCCATTTAAAAGTTTAAATTTAAAAATGCAATAAAACAAAAACCGTTTGAAATTTTGCCAAATTTATTTTTTTGTTGCGAAATACAATTGTTTCGTTTGGAAATGGAATATTATTTCTTTCATATCGACGCCTCCGTTCTATAACATTCTAAGTCGAAAAAGTGTGTTTTGAGTTATGAGCTCTCAAAGTTTTCACGCGACATACGACCATATGTGTATTCTAAGAAGATTTTTCCCTATAACTTCGGAACGGATTGGCGCATCTTAACCAAATTTTGACAGTATTTAAGTTAGGGAATGTAGAATTCGCTACATCTAAACATCTAAGTACACTTAGAACGTTATACAATGTAGAAGTCGATATGGCTGCTGCGGCTGCCCTCACAGTACCTCACAGTATCTCGGCAGTATCAGGAAAGTTAGCCTTCAAGTGCTCAATTGTCTCTGGTTTGTCGCCATAACACTTTTCTTTAACGGCACCCAACCGAAAATAGTCCAACGGCGTCTCATCGCAGCTTTTTGGCGGCCAATTGACATCACAAATAAACGGTTGTGGCCTGATATGTGTGAGAAGTTGAACTTTCTTGTTGAAACCAAACATCGTTAAGATCAATACCATGAAGAGCAGGTAAAAAAGAATCGAAGAATAGACGTAATAGTTGCATCGTCCTCATTTACAAAGAAATATGGGCGAATGATTCCTCCGCTCCACAAGCCGCACCAAACATCTGTAAGACCACGAGTAGGTTTTCTGAGACCAAAATACGACAATTTTGCTTATTAACGTACCAACCAAAATGAGCGGCTTCATCTGAATTCCGAACAATTGTCTTTGTTTTGGAAATAAATTTCCAATAAATCCTAATGTTGCTCAAGCGTAAATCGATTCATTATGTTCAGTGGAGATAATAGTCTGAATTTTGTGACAGAATAGAATGACATAAGTATTGCCAGATTCGAAATAACCGACGGTTCAAATTTAAACCGAAAGATGGACCACCCGATGACGCCACCATACCAAACAATAACTTTTTGACAATCAATTTGGTGCTCTTAGATCGCCAATTTTGTTGATTGACGTATCCACTCATGCAAAAATGGGCATCATCGATCAAGACGATTTAGCCAGTATGGCGGTTGCAATTCCATTTCACTACTTATACTTTGGCTTATTGGACATACATGTACATAATTTAGCCAATTCAACCCTTCAGTCAGGATTACGACCTAGCTTTTCACACCACTCATGTTGTGTGTGTTAGTTTAATCCATTATTGGAGGAACCTACAGTTTAAAGTCGATTTCGAGCGACAAGTTTTTTTTAGAAACTTTTCACCGTTTCTGAAAACTTTTACTGTTAATCGATTAAAATCTTTTCCAAGTAATTTTCAGTGGCTCATAGGTTGAATAAGTTTTCACCGTAGAATGGGATTTACAGACGCAAGTTGTTGTATTAAAATATTACAGGTACGTGCAATATGTTGTCGTATCCTTGAAATGGTCAGTATGTTGTAGACCAGTAGTCTACAGTAGCGTTACTAATTCCTCATCAAAAACTTAACGATAAATTCTATAACGTTGGAATGATGGTGGTATGGATATATCTTGTATATTTTATTGATCGGCATAGTTACAATCCTCATAGACTTCTCACTGATTGATATTGGGGAGATCATTGCAAAATCATTACAATCCCAGTGGTCACTGTGTTTTAAGTAAATTAATTACAAACTGCCACCCATAACAAGATAATTTTCACCTCAAATTAGTGTCAGTTGGCAGTCCCAACTGGTAACTTAGCAAAAGATACTCATGCTTCATTTGAAATACCTACAATCCGTGTTATATAATAATTAATTATTTATGTATGCATGTTATCTACATAACATATACATATATGTATGTATGTATGTATGTATACAGTTTATAGTTAAACTATTAAATTAATATAAAGTCATAATTTAATCAGGGCTGTCAGCCAAACTTGTGTCAACTTTTCAAAACAACAAACAAATCAACGGGCGAATAAATGAAATTGTCGCGGGTCATTGTGGCGCCAATAAAATTACAACATTTACAAAAAACAACAAAAATAACAAATAAATTAAAATAACAACCATTCATTCATGCATGCATTCATTCATTCATTCAATCATACATTCATTCAGTCGTTCATTCATCCGTCTATCTGTCCATCTGTCTACGGCTAGTCAGATATTTGACCAATAAAACTTAACATAAAACATAACGACCCACTCAATATTTTTCATTGGCTTTTGCGATTTGAAATAAATTTACACTTAAACTAGACACTTAGACAAACAGACTGACGTACTGACAGCCAGACAGACAGACAGACAGACAGTCGGTCCGACAAGCAGATGAACAAGATAAACGAATAGAGAAACGTTTTGCATTTGTTTCCAATCATTTCGTGATTTTTAATGTAACTTTTAGTCGTCGAAAACAATATTCATACGTTTGCCTTTCAGAATTAATCAGCAAATGAGCTGTCGATTTAACAGTCTGATAATGAGCAGACAGTGGCTTGTTATAGTGGCCTTAAAATTGCATATTATTTGGATATTTTACCATAAACAAGAACACATAGAAATGCAGGTACCTCCGACTTTAGGGTGACGTTTGGAGGAAGATGCCAAAAATTCGAATGGTCATAGGTCATTAAGTAAAAATCGAAGACAATCCCTATGCATTTAGCGAGTCACCATTACATTCATTACGATCGGCTTATGTGGTGGCAGCATTATTGTTCTTTATTTCTTTCGAAATATGCAAGCAATTGGCATTACGGTGAAGGGTGAGCGCTATTGAGCCACTTTGATTGAATTCTTCCAATTCATATCGTTATTTATGATCGTTTACCTTCAATTCATGGGCCACTTGAAATCTGCGTAAGTCGATAGAAGTCGCCGTAGTCTAGTAGGTAGTGTGTTGGCTTATTAGACGTGAGGCCACGGTTCAAATATCAGGTTAGACATCAAAATGAAAAAATAATTCTTCGGTGACTTCCTCTCAGCAGATTTCTGGCAAAAACTCTAAGAGCAAAATAAAAATTGCCATGAAAAGTTTCTCAAAAATATGTCGTTCGGAATCAACTTAAAATTGTAGGTCACGGCACCGACGTATAGAATTAACACACACAACATAAGTGGTGGGAAAACCTAGGTCGTAATTCTGTATGACTTTGAAAAATGACCAATTACATATGTATGCATGATATGTATGATTGAATTGTTATTTCCATAATTTAATCATCTAAACATTAACGATATTTGGTTCGAATTAAATTCGTTTACAACTTCATTTTCAGAAGGATTCAAGAGAGCGTATATTTATTATGGGTTCTGAAATTAAACCTTCTTTTACGCTGTTTTCTAGAAAAACGTCATGGTCTTTTAGAAAGCGGCGCAATTCTTTTTTAAAAAAATTTTTTCCTAAAAACTTATTGATAGACTTTCACGCGATATACACTGAGCGCCATAAGTGAGTCAACACCCACTATAATTTTAAATTTTCTATTATAAAAAATATACCTGTAGCACAATATGAAACTCGAAAAATTATTGTAGAACTAAGGAAAAAAGGGAAATCTTATCGTGAGATTGCGACAATGGTTGGAAGGCATCACACTTCAGTTAAAAAAATCGTCGATAAATAAAAAAAACTTTAAAGAAAAAGAAAATTTTAATCGAACGGGTCGGCCAAGAATATTAAATGAAAGAGAAGAAAGGAAGATTGTTGCCACAGTAAAAAAATCCTGTTTCTAGCGCAGTGCAGTTGGAAAAATCTGTATGTGGAAGTGCAATACGACGTGTATTGCATAAATCCGGGTTTCATGGCAGACGTCCCAGAAAAACCCTTTATTTCCAAAGTAAATCAAGCAAAACGCATAAATTATGCGAAAAAATATGAAAATAACATTAACTTTTGGCAAAATGTCATGTTCACTGATGAGAGTATGTTCGAAATCTTTGGATGTAAAAACGTGAAAAAAATTTGGCGAAAAAAAATGAAGAGCTGGCCGAGCAAAATATCCAGTGTACAGTTAAGCACGGAGGAAACTCAGTAATGGTTTGGGGGTGTTTTTAAGCGTGTGGAGTTGGAGAGCTTAACTTTATTGAGATGACAATGAATGCTCAATGCTACGTAAACCTTTTAGAAAAAAATCTTGCACCAAGTGTTTCCAAATTGAATTTGCCTGGACCTTGGATCTTCCCACAAGACAATGACCCCAAGCATACCTCCAGTTTGGCAAAGTAGTGGTTGCAACAAAACACACCAAACATGCTGGATCACCCTCCACAATCCCCGTATCTTAATCCCAATGAAAATCTTTGGAATCATTTGGACCGCCAGATCCAATAAACACTAAAAGGAGCATTATTAGAAGAATGGATCAAAATTCCACCCGAATTTACCAGAAAATTAGCGGAATCTATGCCAAATAGGCTAAAATGTGTGAAAAAGGCCGAGGGAGTTCCTACTAACTTTTTTTTATATTTTTAATATTTATTTTAAGTAACCATTAAAGTGTATACTAACTTTTGGTGTGAAAATTTAGAAATAGTTTTGTTCTTAAGTATAAAAAAGTTCCTTTATTTTTCACTTTCACACTTTCATTTTTGGAAATTTATTTGACTATTCCCATTTACTTTTCTCGCTATACTAAGAAAATGAATTATTTCAGTGGTGTTTACTAACTTTTGGAGCTCAGTGTATGCACTGTACGAGCATGCTTACGTTTTGACGCATCAACAATGAAACCAGTTTCACGAACTTTAGCAATCTACTTGCGTATACTGAGCACTGTTGGTCCCTCTCTGCGACCAAATTTTGTACAATATATTCGTGCAATATCCGACCAATTGTGGTGCTCAAGCATAAATCGATATACTGAATTTTGTGACAGAATAGAATCACATAACTATTGCCAGATTCGAAATAACTGATGGTTGAAATTTAAACCGACAGATAGAACACCCAATATTAGAAATTACAAAGGAATATCTCACTCACGCCATACTTTACAAGATATGTGTGAGGATAGTTTGTTGCCATACTTTAGGCAGCGTTCAAAATATTGATACGGGGCCCCCCAATTAAATTATAGATTTTGTTATAACAGTTACTTGCAGCTTTCCATAAGCTTTGATAAATAATTAGATGCAAGGACTTTTGGAAGTTAATGAAAACAGGGTGGAGGGATGCTTTTATTTTATTCTGCATCAGAGATCAGCAATGAATCGGTTTTTTGCTTATGAGTAGCACTCATGAAATTTTGAATATAATTGAGTCAACAATATTGATATTTAACTATGTACTCCGATTCATTCGTACTCACTACAACGTTGCTTTATAAGTATAGGTTGCAATGGGTATGCGTACAATGTCGACATCAAACTCATACAATTCGAAATTTGTTTGATTCATAAAGTCTACTCATTTAGACTCATAACTTTAGAAAAATGCTTATAATAGGTTAGGTTAGATTAGAGGACGTGTACTTGTCAATTAAAACAAGTACAGTACCCGGAGATCGCATTGACCCATTGTACAACGTCCTAGTTTCTCACACCACTTATGTTGTGTGTGTTAATTTTTATAAATGAGTAGTGGGACCTACAGTTTAAATTCGACTCCGAACGACAGATTTTTGAGAAACTTTTTTCATGGCAATTTTATTTACTCTGAGAGTTTTTGCCATAAATCTGCTGAGAGGAAGTCGCCGAAAAAATAATTTTTGTATTTTGTCTTGATGTCTGGCCTGGGGCTCGAACCCTGGCATTACGTCTAATAAGCCGACACACTACCTACTAGACTAAAAGAAAAGAAAAGAAGACAGATAAGCAAAAAAAGAGAGTGTAAAGCAAAGCAAACACACAACCATTTAGAGAGTATTTTAGTGTTCGTTGGCGAATCATACTTATTTTGCGCTTCGTGTATATGTTGAGTCATAGAGAGTCAAAATCAACAACATCGTACGTGTTGTTAAGTATGAATATTATGAGTACTTCAAAATTTGAATATGAATAGAGGTTCCATGATATTAAAATAAGTATGAATGCGTATACTTAAGTATCAGAAATTATGAGTATGATTTGACTACTCACCTTTTTGAATACTCATTGCTGATCTCTGCTCTGCATCTCAGATAAATCACTAGGTAGAAATATGCTGTGTATAGATTTTGCGGTTGCAGTGCTTGCTTTAAGTATTGCCATCGCTTAGCGCTTCTTTTTTAGGGAAATTTGATTGTATTAAAACAAAATTAACCAAAATTACAATTGTTGTGAACATGTGAACAAAGTTACTAAAATTTCCATATTTGTTGCGATAGAAGCCAAGGCAAAATACAAATAAAACAAAATCTAAACGTCTTACATCATTGATTTAAATTTAAAATATTACTTTTTGACGAAACAACAAATTAAACAAAAGCAACAAAATTAATATCCACGAATATTTTTATTTAATTTACAAATAATTTATACAAGACAACAATTTAAATAAGTACGTGCTTGTATGTGTGTGTGTGTGTCACGCATTCACTTAGAGCATAAGTCTGGTTTTAATGCACTCGATCGCGTTGTCTCCAGTATGTTACGATATTTATCGGCTTAGTCAGATCGTCAAGTCCGTCAATGATTATTTTTTGTATTAAAATTATTTAAAACAAATAACGGCCTACCTACTCATTTTGTCAATCATCTTTTTACAATTTTTTTTTGTTTTAACTTTTCCTCTGAATAAAATTGTGATTTGAAATCTATTGTTTAATACAGTTTTTAAACAAAAATTTGTATTTGTTTTTTTTTCAAATTATTTTAATTTATTGTTGCAGTACCTGTTTTTTATTTTGATTTTTTTTTACCATTTGACCAATTATTATTGTTGTTGTAGTTGTTGTTATTAGATAGTGTATCAATGTAGTGGCAGGTCATTAAATACAACACTCCGTAAATAATAATGGCGGCAAGCTAAAGTCATTAAAAAAGGAAAAAATTTTAAAAACAAAATGCAACCCACACGGAAAAGGTTTTATTGGTAAACAAATAAATTAAAAAAAAAGAAATTAAAATTACATTTTAAATTTCGTAAAATTTAAAGAAACAATTCCAATCAATACTCTGGCAAAATAGTTTTCATTGAAATTCATGAAAATTCTCAAATCTCGCTGAGTCCAAGCTCGTATTTCTCTTTGCAGTATAAAGCCCGTAGAGCCACTGGAATTTATTTTATAACATTAATGCTCTTAGAATTTTACTTTGAATTAATATTTAGTACAACCAATTACATCGTTTGAAATCGCCCTTGTCTAGTAGGTAAAGTGTTGGCTTATTAGACGTAAAGCCAGGGTTCGAGCCCCAGGCCAGACATCAAGACAAAATACAAAAAGTATTTCTTCGAGTTTCTGGCAAGAACTCTGATAGTAAATAAAATTGCCATGAAAAGTTCATCAAAAATCTGTCGTTCGGAATCGACTTTAAGCTATAGGTCCCGCCATTCTGATATAAAATTAACACACACAACATAAGAGGTGTGAGAAACTAGGTCGTAATCCTAACTGAAGGGTTGTAATGACCAATTATGTTTGTATGTAATTACATGGTTATGACAACTGTTTGGAAACTCAGCGCTGTTGAGTAATTTAGTGCAGATTAGTGCAACACATACATATGTAGGAAAGATATATGAAGTGCCGAAGTACCACCCATTCATGATAGAAATTGATTGTCATATAAGTTAGAGGCTGAATGCATCTCAATACCTTTAAAAGACCCAGGGTATCAATATTGTTCAACAGACTTTTGTATTCAACTTTAAAGTTGTTGAGGTTGCTGGAATCATTTCTGGATCAAAATTACTATTGTAACGCAAATCGAAACGACCTAATATAATAATAACAAAAACGATAAAAAAAAGCCACACGATACCAATACACACTAACACAAGGAATACAATGAACGTGTTGATTATATAAAGCTGCACACATACATACATATGTACAACGAACCTGGTTGTGCCTGGTACCAACAACAAGTACACAAACAACAATGTACTAGCAATAGAATTCTCGAGAAGGTGAGAGCAAGAACCTTCCACATCGAGAACGTTCATCATACTGATTACATACGTGCGGACTATAAAAGGGCTAGACAAAGCAGGCAGCAGTCAGTGTTAATTCAGTCAGCTTTGTGTGAAGTTCCGTGTGAACAAAATAAATCGTGGTTGTGAAGATCCAGTGAATACTTGTGTGAACTAGTAAAGTGAATAAACAGATTATTATTGTTGTAACGTTAAGTTGTATACGGTGGCATACAAAAGTAGTGTAAAGAATAAAGAGAGTTCAACTGAAATTAAACAAATTTGTTTTTACTTTATTTGCAATTAACGAACTCACATTTAAACGTTTTTAAAAAGGTAAAAACGTAACACTATTGAACATGCATATCTGAAGACGTTATATTGAGTGACTTGCGAATTTTATCAGCTGGTAACGGCCATCTTGTTAAAGCTACATCTGTTAAATTAGTTGTCACGGGCGGATACAGTGGGCTCGCTAAGTAGGCACTGCTGCAATTGGCAACCGACTTAAATTTTGATCGACGCTACATCCCACACAGATAGTCTACCACATGATGTTCTGCACGATTGACTTGAAGTCATGGTGATCTAAAGGGGCGGTGATGTGAACTGGCCACCGATATCGTGCAATTTGAGATCGCTTGGCTTTTTCTCGTAGGCGTTTCTTAAGTTGCAACTGTAATCGAATAAGACACAAACACAAGCGCTCTTCAAAATCAAAATAACTCATCCCATCGGTTAAATTGTGCATGATTTATGCGCCAGAGTCATAGAAACTTTAATATTTCGGATGCGCGCCATCCATAGAAGTCGAGGCGAACATTCTAACGATGTTGCATTCTACATTCTATAATAGGCTCAATAGGTCTTTTAATCAGATAAAAAGTTTGGTTTATTTAAATATAAAGGTAGGAAACGCTTTATGCAAGACTCGATATTATCAAGAAAATTACCTTCACAAGGATAGTTTAACAACGAAATCCTTAAGGCTCAATAAAGTTGTCCAAAGAACACCTTAAGACGTATGATGGACTCCAAGGTGGAAGCAGTGGTGACTTTGCATAGAAATATCAGCAAACCATGGTAAAAACCATGTATACAATTTAGTTGCAACCTCAGATCATTCTGAGTCTCTGAACTAATATTTATTGTTCTTTAGCTTATCTCCATCTTGCTGCATATATTGAAATTATTCAGGTTTTAGTGGAATGCATTAAATAGTTGATTGAAAAGTAGAAGTTGGTAAGGCTGAATTTGGTTTCTTTACAGAGAAGTTGTTTCATATTTTTAAAGACATTCAAAATTATTTATATTTGTTGGTGAATTATACGGTGTTCAGATATGCACCTTTATTGCTCAATATTTCATATAAAGTTTGAATTAATTATTGCGCAATAAATATGCAAATTGTTATAATATTGAATAAAACTTAAAATGCAGCACTGTCATAAGTATGTTTAGTGAGCATATTACAATCAACCGAACACATTCTGTTGATATTTGACAACTCAAATGTCAACAAAGACAAACAAACAAAAATAACAAAACAAAACAAAAACAATGTTGTTGAAACAACCAGCTGTTTTGTTTACCAGCTGTCAAATGAATATTGAATAATCAGCTGAACAGTTGAAATATTGTACTCAATTAACCGCATATTGACTCAATAAAAGTGCATATTTGAACATCATCACTCTCAATAAATAATTCCTAATTTTCGTAATTTAAGTTCTGTTCCAATCTCAAAGCTGATGAAATAAATGCAATTATTAATGTTTACATTCTTTTAAACACCTGCCGCACATGCAACATTGTATGTGGAACAATTGTTGAATAAATTTTTAAATTAAATAAATCATTTAAGTTTTATTCATTGCATAGACAATTTACAAATGGTGGAACAAATTCGATGCAAACTATTTCTTAATTTTTTTCTTTTCCGTCTTTCCTTTGGTTGACATTATTTATTCACTTTTAATTAAAAATTGTTGCCAACAAAAACAAAGACATTTGAAAAGAGTGAAAAAATAATCTTAAAAATGCTATAAATAGCAACATCCTTCATTATTTGCCCACCAAAAATTTCGATAATTTGAAGATTTTAATCAGTACTTAGGGGGTATGAAGTTCTATAAACATAATGAAATTCTATAAACATAATGAAAAATTTTTTTTAGGAAGTTAAAGATGTGGAATATTTTTGCCTGATACAAATTGAATAACCGGAAGGGTGGACAACGAAATGTTTTATAGTCTCGATCTCTTTCCCATATGCTCTGTATGCCACTACCACTAAAATTTTATTGTGTGTCCATTGTCCATATACCATATATAGGCGCACACCATTTTATCTGTATTAATATAAAGCATAACCTAAGTAAACTCAGCTCCTAGAAGAGCTAGCCAAGAGCTGGGATTTAAGAGCGTCTTGAAATACTCTAAACTGACCATCATGGGCAATGGAATGATAAATTTTAAAAACAAAGGAAATTGAGGTAGAGTCTTAGTAGACATACAAATAGAGACTAGGACAGACGTTTAAAACATCGGGTTATTGTTCGATTGTGAACTAAATCTCTCTGGGCATATTATTTTCGAGAGACTTGGACTTACCATTGAAAGTTAGCAACGCAGCGACTTATAGTGACTTCCATAATATATGCGATAGGCGGCAGATCATCCGTTTCCAGTCGACAAAAAAGTTGTGGTTTCTTCAAAGACGTGAAGGTTGCCCTCCGCACAAGCTTGTCTGTTTGCTTACTGCCAAGAGTTTTCACTTGCCGAGACAAAGGCAAGTCCCATACTATTTTTGATGTGACCTCATAAGAGCAGAGTATTCGAATGGCGTCCTGCCTAGCAGATAAGTTAAGTGCTAAGTGCTGCGTTTTTTATCTGCTATCCAAGTTGAATTGAGCACATCTTTCAATGTCATGATAGGCTTTGAATATTTCATTCTGGGACCAAAAAAACACCTGCTACTGTTCCAATATCCATTCCTGACCCATCTGTATACCATAAAATAGTCCCTTATTTTAAGAGAGTATACAGCGTCTACATTACTCCATGCATTTTGTTACTAAGGCGTCTTATCTTAGCGTCTACCAGTCCACAACTCTCCTCATGTATTTCATATTAAACTTGTCTCCGACCAACCTAACCATTGCCGCCAATGCTTTGGTCTTCACTACCATATGCATACATACACATACATATACATACATAATTGGTCATTATAATCCTTTAGTTGGGATTATGCCCTAGCTTCTCACACCACTAATGCTGTGTGTGTTAATTTAATACACTTGTGGCGGGGCCTACAGTATAAAGTCGATTCCGAACGATAGATTTTTGAGAAACATTTCATGGCAATTTTATTTACTCTCAGAGTTTTTGCCAGTAATCTGCTGAGAGGAAATCGCTGAATATTTTTTCTTATTCCGTTTTGATGTCTGACCTGGGGTTTGAACCGAGATAAGCTAATACTTTACCTACTAGACCGCGGTGACTATAATATGCAGCGGTATTCAAGCTTCTCTTTAAGACAGGTTCTCATTGCTGCTTTTATGCCAACACACGCTAGTCTCTGTATTTTGTTCGACTTCATTGGATTTGTTTTCTGAGTTTTTGTATTTGCCCAGCCAATAGCAATTTAGCTATGCTTTGTGCGGTTCCTAGAGTAATCCTTCTCTATATCATGAGATCGCACACTGACAAGACCAATTTTATTCAAAATTTGGTTTTCATTTAAATTTCCTTACTTAGCCTTGGCTTAACAAAGGCTTTTGGCATAATTTAATGTGTTCAACCGTTCTTCTTTTGATTTCAAATGCTACACCAAAAAAAAAAAAATATGGTCACCCTAATGTAACAAAAAACGTATAAAATTAATCATACCTACGAACCTTGATAGTGAGCAACTGTTTTGATGCCCCAAAATATTGCAACAGAAGTGGTGCATCTTCCCCAACAAATGTCAGAATTAAAATTAAAAAAAAATTAAAAATAGAAAATATTCTTTGTGTGAGTGCGGAGTGTGTGTGTGTGTGTGCGCCGGTGCATGTGTGAATAAGAAATGAGTTGGTATTTTAATTGCGGACGGATTAATGATGCTGATGATGAACGACAATTGAATTGAATTGAATGAATAAATTATCGAAAGGAATATAAAAAAAAGGGGGGTGTACTTGAATAGTGAAGGAAATAAATGCCAATGGTTTGCATATGCAATGACGACACCGTAAATTCTGGTTGGTTGATGATGACGATCATATTGTTGTGTATGTTGCACAAGATAATGAACACAGTGGTTGTTGTTGTTGTTGTTATTGTGTTTATAAATGCATGGCGCTTAAATTTATGCCAAAGTGTGGCAAAATTTAGGTGAATCCCAAAATAAACGGAATTTTTTATTTTTATTTTTGGTTCCTGCTTTTGCCCCCCACGATAGCGAATTGTTAATTCAGGTACCCTTTGTTACTTGCATGGTTTTTAAGTGTCGAAATCAATACGAAAAGCAAAATGTTTTAAAATAAAATCAAAACTTTTTTACACACCAGTGCTGGCAAGCAGGCAGGTATAAGAGTGTGTGCTTCAATGTTACTGTTGTTGTGTTGTTGGCGGCATGCAACAGGTGTTGTAATTGTAATTCATGTGATGTTGAACACGTTCAATCGATTATTTTGTTTTCGGTTCGTTTTTTTTCTTTTTTTTTTTTGCTTTTCGCAGTGTCTCTGGTGTTTTTTTAGTCAGCGCCATTAAACGTTTCTTATTTTTTTATAAGGAGATCTTTCAGACAACCAACTGCAAAACAATGAAAGGCTTGTCGTCGCTTATACCCTACATAGCGTCTGCTGAAGTGATATATACTTACGTTTTGAAATTTGTAATTGAAATACATATTAAATACCTCCCAATGAATTATGTTTCTCATGAAAATATGGACACGATATATTTATTTTTCACTCGAATCATTCCACAAAATAATTTTGTAATTTGACTGCATTGATATCCAATGTAGTCGCCGTAGTCTAGCAGGTAATGCGTTGGCTTATTAGACGCAAGGCCTCGGTTCAAATTCCCGGTCAGACATCTCCAACTAAACGAAAATATGAAAAAATATTTCTTCGGCGACTTCTTTTCAGCAGATTTCTGGCAAAATCTCTGAGTGTAAATAAAAATTGTTATGAAAAGTTTCTCAAAAATCTGTTAAGGATACGACTTTAAACTATAGGTCGCGGGATCATGTATAAAATTAACACACACAACATAACTACTGTGAGAAACTAAGTCGTAATGCTGGTTCAAGGATAGTAATGACTAATTACACGGTGCGACTGTCAAAATACACCCAGCTAATGACGTAGTGTAGGTTGTGAGTTTTGTTGAGTAGAACTCAAAAATATTTTTTTTTTATATTTCGCCTTTATTTGACAAAAACGGTATTTTTGATATTTTTACACAAAATCATTGATTACCCAAATATTTTTTAACCTATTTTCAAAATTCAAAGTTCTTTGAAAAGGGGACATAAGAGCCTTTAAAATGGTATACATAAACATATGGTTCAAGCTTACATGTTATTAGTTTTGATCAGGTAAACTTGGAAATATGATTGTTTTCTCATTTTTTCAAGTTTAGATATTCTCAATTGCAAAATTTAATTAAAAAATATCAATTAAGTGGCAATATTCTGAAAGTGTATTATCTTGTGAAGAGACTGACACTCCGTTTGATCAAATTGGACAAAAATTACCGTAATTATTATTTAAATAGTATAACAGTCGTTATATTTTTTATATATGTCATCTTATCAAAGGAACTTTCAGCTCAAAAATTTTCAAAAGTTTTGGTGGATCTTCATTGTTTATAGCAAAACTTGTTAATTTCACGTTTGCACGACTACCAGAAGCCAGCTAATATTTGAGTTTTTTGCAAATATTATTATTTCTCTTTGCGCAAACATTAGCCAACTTCTGGTGGTCGCTCAAACGTGAAAGAAAGTTCCACCAAACATTCTGAAAAATTTTGAACTGAAAGTTGATTTGAAAAAAAATATACGTATGTATATGAAAAATATAACTCCACTGTTGGACTCCTTAAATAATAACTACGGTGTTAAGCTTTCCACAAGATAATGCACTTTCAGAATGTCATCACTTATTTCATATTTTTTAATTAAAGTTTGCTACTATGAATGGACAAACTTGAAAAAATATGGAAAAAAATTCACATTTGTCAAGTTTACCTCATCAAACCTCATAGCATATTAAATCAAATAATATATGTATGTACATCGTTTTAAAGGCCCATTTCTTTGTGTAATCAATAAATTTGTGTGCAAAGTCCAAAAAAAAACAGTTTTTGTCAAATAAAATAAGTTTGGAGGGTTCAAGAAATATAAAAAAAATATTTCTGAGTTCTAGTCAACGAAACTCACAACCTACACTATGTCAGTAGCTGGGTGTATTTAATTTTTTCTATTTTGTCGCATACATATATACAGTATGTATGTGTGCGTTGTAAATTTTAGTTAATATAAAGGTTGTTTTTTTATAGAGGTATAGAACTTTAAGTTGCAATAAAACAACGATGGATTATTCGATTGACATGAATTTTATTTATCCGAAAGATAATCTTGTGGCATTACATTTAAAATATGATTTCTGGCATATGACCGATACGGCTTGCGCGGATGTAGTCCAATCTGGACGTCCAATTTTCGATGACTTTTTCCAACATTTGTAGGCGTATATCGGCAATAATACGGCGAATGTTGTCTTCCAAATGGTCAAGCGTTTGTGGCTTTACCGCATAGACCAATGACTTTACATAGCCCCACAGAAAGTAGTCTAGCGGTGTTAAATCACTAGATCTTGGAGGCCAATTCACAGGTCCAAAACGTGAAATTAGGCGGTCACCAAACGTGTCTTTCAATAAATCTATTGTGGCACGAGCTGTGTGACATGTTGCGCCGTCTTGTTGAAACCACATCTCCTGGACATCATGGTTATTCAATTCAGGAATGAAAAAGTTTGCAATCATGGCTCTATACCGATCACCATTGACTGTAATGTTCTGGCCACCATCGTTTTTGAAAAAGTACGGACCAATGATTCCACCAGCCCATAAAGCGCACCAAACAGTCAGTTTTTCTGGATGTAACGGTGTTTACACATACACTTGAGGATTACCTTCACTCCAAATGCGGCAGTTTTATTTGTTAACGTAGCCATTCAACCAGAAGTGCGCTTCATCGCTAAACAAAATTCGCTTATGAAAATCGGGGACAACGGTAATCTCGTTTTGGGCCCATTCGACGAATCTACGCCTTACTTGATCATCGTTTGGCTTCAATTCTTGCACGAGTTAGATTTTGTAGGCACGCAAACCAAGATCCTTCTGCAAAATCTTCCATAAAGTGGATGGACACAGATCCAATTTCTGTGCTCGATGGCGGATGGACTCATTCGGGTCTTCCTCAATGCTACGCTCTACAGCAGCAATAGCTTCTTCTGTACGCACCGTACAGCGTCTCTGGGGATGCGAGTTATCAATAAGAGTAAACGTGGTGCGAAAACGTTCCACGGTTAATCGAATTAACTGCTCTGATGGACGATTTTGTCGACGATAAAATGGACGTAGTGCGCGATACGTTTTCCGCAGAGAACCATTATTTTCTAAATAAAATTGCACTATTTGCAAGCGTTGTTCAGGCGTGAGTCTATTCATGATGAATTGCCAAACCAAACTGAGAATAAATCACTTGACAGCTGTTAAATCGGTCGCCATCTTGAAAAATAATGCCAACTTAAAGTTCTATACCTCTATAAAAAAAACACCCTTTACAAGACCTCCTCCGATTATACCAAAAAGAAATTACGGTGACTAACACAAGCTAATAATCTAATAAGAAAGTAAGAACTTCTCTGTCCTCTTTTTTACTCCTCTAATAATGGGTGTTTAGCGGTCAGGCTTTATTATAGTTGTAAACGGAGAAAACTTTGCCAACGAGTGGAAAGACAAAACGATATTAATCATCACAGGTCGGCTAATACAGAGTTCAAAGCCGTTACACTCAGCCTTAAGTTTCAGTCTACGCTTCAAAATAAATTTGTATATTAAACTATGTGTGTGTACAATAGGGTATTAAATTGACAGTGTTGGCCGATTCTATTTTGATTTTTTTTTATTTAATTTCAATTCATTATTTTGTTTCAGTTATGTTTGCCAAAAAAAAAAGACACAAACAAAAAAGTTGCAGCGAAAAACAAACAGAAATTATTGTAAATCTATCAAAAGAATCAGACCACACATGTTTCAGGTTTTCTTTAGGGGCTTTGGCTTGGCTAAATAATCTCATTTTGTTTTGAAAAATTTTCAAACGTTCTGCGTACACATTTTGCTCAGCAACAAATTGATTGCTTTTAGAGAGAAAACATTCAATGCCACAGAATAAGTTTCAATTAAAATTGTCCGTTGATTTTCGAAAGTTAAAGTAAAAGTATTATATTTCTACTTATCTTTTACGAGTAATTTTGAAACAGAAAATATTTCTTTTTTATTCGTCTTTTCCATTTTTAAAGGTCCAAACGTCTTACTGTAGCTAACACCTGTGAAAATTTTAATTTCATATCGAACAGGACCACTTAGAAAACCTGCTATTTACTGACAACAATTGATTTTTGATGAATATTTATACTCTATAGTATGCTGATGAAGCTTTAGCTGAAGCAAATTGTGATTAAAAATGGTTACTTAGTAAAAATTTGGAAAATGGCGGGTGGTAGGCATTCACCCTTGTCTACTAATATGAGATCAAATGATGGATCTATTAAGACACCCTTGTAAGACTGAAGTCTGTTTATGAGCTATGTTGCTGTTACAGCAGTCAATAATTGAGTCGTTTTAAATTGCCTCCGAAATGGTAATAAATATTAGACATCAAAGTCGATTTATTTTTATTAAAATGCCAGGAATCTAACAACATGATGATGATAAGTGACAGGAAATACAGTTTCAGTGAGTTTTGTTCTACTGGCGACCTCTTGGCATTGATCTTTGAAATATGGAACCAGTCTATCCAACGATTAAGTATGTGTACGGTTATAGTTCCAGACATTTCCAAAGCTTCTAACAAAGAAGCTCTTTCTAAACGTACTACTATGTTCAGATATGCGCTTTTATTGAGTCAATATTCGGTTAATTGAGTACAATATTTTAAGTGTTCAAACATAATAATATACGCAGTTCAGCTGCTTATTCAATATTCATTTGACAACTGGTAAACAAAACAGCTGGTTGTTTCAACAACATTGTTTTTTTGTATTTTTTTCTTTGTTTGTCGTAGTTACATTTGAGTTATCAAATATCAACAGAAAGTGTTCGGTTAATTGTAATATGCTCACTAAACATACTTATGACAGTGCTGCATTTTAAGTTTTACTCAATATTGTAACAATTTGCGTATTTATTGCGCAATAATTAATTGAAACTTTATATGAAATATTGAGCTCAATAATGGCGTTTATTGTGATTTACGCAATAAAGTTGCCTATCTGAACACCGTATAACGAGCTTGCTCAAGTCGCCGTAGTTTAGTTGGTAGTGTATTGGCTTATTAGATATGAGACCACTGTTCAAACCCCGTTTCATATATCTCCAATAAAATGGAATATGGAGCATATTTCTTTGGCAATATCCTCTCAACAGATTTCTAGCAAAAACTCTGGGAGAAAATAATATTTCAATGAAAAGTTTCTGTCGTTCGAGGTCGACTTTAAACTGTAGGTTCCACCACTCATGCATAAAATTAACACACACAACATAAGTGTTGTAAGAAGGTAGATCGTAGTACTGACCAATTAGTTGTAGCGACCAATTTATTAAGTACAGCTCTAATTGCACAAGTTTTTCTGATTACTTACAAATATAAACCACTTACAGTCTAATTGCTCCGGCATATACTCAAGCTCTTAACCACTAGTTCAAGCCATTTGTTACCTTACATTGGGCCATCTATCGGTTTAAATTTGAATATGGCAATACTTACGTCATTCTATTCTGTTACAAAATTCAGTATATTATCTCCACTAAACGTAATGAATCGATTTATGCTTCAGCAACGTTGGGATTTATTGGAATAGATGGGCCAACAAGAAACTGCGCGATGATATCGGTTTGGCCAAAAAAAAAGATCATCTTTTCGGATGAAGCTCATATTCATCTTGGTGGGTACGTTAATAAGGAAAATTGTCGCATTTGGAGCCCAGAAAACCCACACGTGGTCTCACAGAAGTCAATGCACCCATTACGAGTACGAGTGACTGTTTGGTGCGGAGGGGAGGCATACATGTATACATTTATGTTCCTTTTACTCCTCTAGGGAGCATTGGGCCGCTACAAGTTGATTCCAATGAGCTCAATCATCAGCGCGATGGAGTTTGGATAGTTCGTTTGTGATTAGTAGTTTCCAGTTGTGTGATGGTCGTCCGATGCGGAGCGGAGGCATTATTGCCATTTATTGCTTTAAAAATGAGGACGTGGAAACCATTACGGTCAATGGAAACACCTATCGCACCAAGATAACCGATTTTTTTGTGCCCACTCTTCATGGTATTGATGTGAACGATGTCTGGTTTTAATAGGATGTTGTAACTTGCCACACATCGTATGCCACAATCGATTTATTGTTATCGTTACAGTATTATTGATATGCACCATTCGATATTTTTAGAGATACTCAATACTTGTATTCATATTCATTATCGTAAAAATATCTACTGAATACAATCTTAAGGTTATTTTCTATTTTAAATAATTAATTATAAATAATATTTTTAAAATCTGTCATTTCGCAAACATTTAAAAATAGAATTTCACCAGGGAAATGAATTTTTCATTCAAAATGTTCTTTACCAATTAAGCAAACGATTTATGAATAGATTGTGAATCTAATTTTAAAACGAAATTCATCATCTTATTTTTAATTTCTTTTCTTTTCTTTTATTTTTGTGTGAAACAATTAAAATTTAAAAATAAACACGATTAAAGGAAACACAAGGAAAGTAAAATGTCTTGTGCTTTATTCAGTTCATAATGATGAATGTGAAGCATTTGAAAGGTCAAAGTTCAACACTAAAATTATACAAAATCTGAACTCCAGTCACATTGTTTGTGTTAATCATTCATTAACGACATTTGACAGTAGTGACTGACAATCAGGGTATTCGAATGAGAATTATGACTGTGGCCCTTTGGCCTCATTTAATTACTGATTTTATAAATATTTTTACACGCAAAATAAGTCTTTTAAGTGCCCCACTCATACGAAATTAATGGTTCACGAAAAAGGGGAAGTATTGCGTAGACAATTATTCGTTTGAATATTATTTTTGTTTTTAATAAGCAATGGCGGTTTCAATTTCATCAAAAATACATTCTTTTAATATTATTTTCAGTAAATCTGTTTTTAAATACATTTAGCTTTTAACATTTCGAAATAAATTTGTATTTAGTTTTAGATAAATTCTCTATTCGCACAAATCCTGTGTGCCACTGTTCTCAACTTGATGTAAACAACAACAATTACTTTGTATGTTATTCTTATTTACACTCTTTTGCGTAAACACCAACAATTGTTCGGCAGATCTTTATAACGGAGATCTTCAAACCGCGATTATTCTCTTCACACGCAACGCATCTTCACACAAGACTGACTGAATTTTTACTGACACCGTTGCCTGCTTTGTCTTACCTTTTATATCCCAATGTAAACAGTCTAATGAATGAACTTGAAGTTGAAAATTCATGGATTCGCCTTCTCGAGATCACCATAAATGTAAACATCATTGTTGTTTGTGTATTTTTGTTTACTGATGTTATTGTTATATTTTTGTTTACTTGTTTGTCATGCAAACAAATGTATTTCTTTATCATTTTAATGTTAAACAATGTAACACCATTTCAATTTTCGTAATAATACTGCCACAAATATTATTATTATTATGAGCTTAGTATCTGACTAAGTCAGACTCCGCTGAATATCGAACTTACTACCTCACGCTCTCTATCCACTAGACTATTAATTTAAGGCTATCCGCTCCTAAGCCCTCGGCTTCTATCTCCACTACGTGGACAAAATAATTGAGGGGACAACTCAACATCTCGGTCTTACCAAGATACTAGAGGTTACCTTCGACAGTGTCTTTCACTACTACTCTCACGCTACTAACATCAATAGCAAAGTGAGGACGAAAAATAGGATCCTAAAGGCGTTGGCGGGAATAACATAGGACATGGATAAAGAGGGAGTTACTACTACCTACAAGGCTCCCTCTTTAACTATACCGCAGCAATTTGGGCCTCATTCCAATGGCGAGAGCTGCAAACAACGCAGAACAATGCACTACTCATTGCAACAGGATGCCTGAAGGTGTCCAGTGTGGATCACTTACACGAAGAATGCCAGATACTGTCAGTGAGACAACACAATGAACTCCTGACAAAACAATATCTTGTAGCCTGCTATCTACCCTCCCATTCCAATCATCACATAGTTACTGACGATCCCTCTCCTCGCTACATAAGACAGGACTTTCGGCGATTTAACACAGACATCTTGAATCTAATACCTACAATAGTGGACTTACAATCAGTAAGTGAAGTGCAGCGTTCCTTACATCAATGGACGGTTTTGACCACAACAGGGTACCAAATCAACATCCATCACCAAAATCGGATATTGAAAGGCAGCCACCTAGGCAGCTAGAACCATTCTAGCACAGCTGAGATCGAATTTAGTTTGTTTGTCTATGAATGGCATAAATAAGGCAAGTGTTTGGCGTGTATGGGGATTTGATTTGGAAGATTCGAAGCCACAGTAGGCTGTGATGCATTTATTAAGGGTTTTGATGTTAAATTTTCTTATAGATTGCCTAACCACTGCAGTGTCTTTCAAGATTTACCTGAAAATCTGTTAATTTACTTCGATTACTTCCTTAACGAATGACTGTTTTGCCGTCCCATTACCAGTCATGCCGATTGACTTGGCATTCCGTTGAATAATGTAGGCCAGAGGAGAAGGAATAGCCTCTACTCTAGCCATACAGAGGCGTAAGTTCTTGACTTTTCATTTTCTAACATATACGGCTGCACTTTAAGTGCTGTCTGCTTCAAAGACAAATTTTGATCATCAATAAAGCATCCTCCAGTTGCTGTAGAAACATCCGGTAGAAACTAAATGAGCTAAATTTACTTTAAATTGAATTGCACTACAGTGTCCCTACAGTTCGTAAGTAAGATTTTGTATGGCGGCTGTAATCAATTATGGATCGTACAGATATTAATGTACTGGAATTATTTACTGGTACTAAGTTTCATGCAAATTAATGGCCTTTTATTGAATTGCAACGAATAGGATTTGACCTGAAATCAACATCTTGTGTTCTGATGTTTACTTAAGAGATTTGCAAGGAAAGATGATCATTAGGCATGGGAATTAAATGTCCTTCACCGTCAATCGGTTTTGAAATAATCCGTAGAATAATCCAAGAAAAAATTACGTTTGATTCCTTAATTTACGAAATTTCCTAAAGTATTTTATGTCAATAAACGCCATTATTGAGCTCAATATTTCATACGAAGTTTCAATTAATTATTGTGCAATAAATACGCAAATTGTTATAATATTGAGTAAAATTTAAAATGCAGCACTGTCATAACTATGTTCAGTGCGCGGATTACAATTATCCGAACACTTTCTATTGATATATGACAACTCAAATGTCAACAACGACAAACCAGAAAAAAAACAAAAAAACAAAAACAAAATAAAAACAATGTTGTTTACAGCTGTCAAATTAATATTGAGTAAAACAGCTGAACTGCGTATATTATTATGCCTGAACACTTAAAATATGTATTGTACTAAATAAGCCGAATATTGACTCAATAAAAGTGCATATCTGAACATAGTATTAGATTTGTTTCCTATCAACCTAACCATCAATTCCAAAGCTAGTAGCCATGTGTAGCCAACTTAAATCCAATTGAGACTGCTATGCTAACACACACTGGTCTCTATACTTTGCCCAATTCAATTTGTGTTGTTTTTACATTTGATTCATCTGCCCAGGCAATTGCTCCATAGGTTTGACCATAATGATACACACCCAGGACCTTATTATTGGGTTACTTTCCCCGGATAAACAAATTAAACAAAAGAAATTACCTATTTTTAATATCCATATAGGTTCTGAGGCTATACTTCTCTCAACTACATAATAAACTCTCCAGTAACTCCAATATTACTTCAGTTTTCTTTTTATCGCAATTATTGTGCTTGAAATTTTATTGCCGCTCTTTAACATGAACATTTTAAAACAGATTGTTTAACATGTTTTTTTTATTGCTTTAATTAAACAATTAGCCAGGAAATGACCCCAACTTTTAAAGTAATTAATACTTCTGAGAGATGCACAGCAAAAACAACTAAAATTGGAGAAGTCTGCAGCAGTGATAATGAAAATCATGCTTAAAACTATAAACGGAAATGAAGATACTCATGATGATATGATGCTGATGATAAGGATGATGTTGAATTAATTGAGAAATTCATTAAGAAAAATTCAAAAATAAAAAAAAATATTTTTTATTTAGTTTTACATTTCAACAACTAAAATGCAATAGACATCAGTCGTTATAATATCTCAATTAAATTATTAATGAAATCATACGTAATGAAATGAAATGAAAAAAGCAAGCAAATACGTATACTTATGTATGTATAGTATAGGAGCAGCAATGCAATCTTCAGTTGAAATCTTTAACACGTTCTCAATGACCGCCCAAGTTTATTTCACATGTAAAAACATCGATAACACACGTCGTTTAATCGGCTCAAACATAAACTTGTAAGTTGCCAACATTGTTGCCAATTTCCAATAACAATAACCAAGACTTTAAAAAAAAATCAAATCGATCGCATGCATACGAACTGCACGATCTTATTACTCTGAAATATACACACATTTTGTATGGACACAACAGAATGAGAGAGAGACAATTGATTACAAAAAAAAAATAAAATAAAATAAAATTGTTACACCATTTCCATATACTAAACACAAAAAGATTTTTCATAATTTCATAATAAAATTCTCATTAAAAAATTCTGTAGAAGTCGCCATAGTCTAGTAGGTATTGTGTTGGCTTATTAGACGTAAGGTCGCCGTTCAAACTCCAGGTCAGATAGCAAAACGAAAATATGAGAAAATATTTCTTCGGCGACTTCCTCTCAGCAGGTTTCTGGCAAAAATTCTCAGAGTAAATAAAAATTGCCATGTAAAGTTTCTCAAAAAATCTGTCGTTTGAAGTCGACTTTAAACTGTATGTCCTCCCGCCACTCATGTATACAATTAATGCACACAACATAAGAGGTGTGCGAAGCTAGGTCGCAATCCTAACTGAAGGGTTTTAATGGCCAATTATGTATGTACGAGTATGTAAACAATTCACTTGACTTAAATTGGCAACTTAACGAGATAAGAGAAATGGTGTAGCCCCTTTTATCGGTTTTATTTTAGTTTTGTATACTAGTGTTGTCATGTTGCAAACAGCCTTGTGACATATTTAAGTGGTTTCTTTTAGTCGAAGTCATCACTATGTATTCTATGAATATGGAAATATCCACAATACGTGCTACATTGCATTGCATTGCATTGCCTTTAAATAGACGTGTAATACCTTGTCACGTCAATTGACAACTTTGTTCTTTATTGTTGTCATTGCTATTACTCTCGATGTTGTTGTTTACATTGTCAGGACTTTTTTTCTTTTGTTTTTGTTTTTCCAAAGTGTTGACAGTTGTCATTGCAATTGCAATTGCAATTGCTGCTGATGTTGATGTGGATGTTGCTGCTATTGTTATTAGGAAGATGAAATACCCAAACCATGCGATTACCTTTGCAAGATGACATTGAACACTTTCTGGAAGTGGTTAACAAATACTGTGTAATTTTCCGGCAATTGAACTCTAAGTGCTTAAGAGAGTGTAGTTAGTATGCAAACGATACCAGACATGTGGTGATGGGAGAAAGTACTTCCGGAAGTACTTCCAGAACTATACATACATACATACGATGATGGTTTAAGTGCACTGGTACAGATTTGTACGTTTCCAAGAAAAGTTTTGATTGCCTTTTGAAACCCATTTGGATTGAGAATTTATAGATGAGTTTGCCAAAGTATTCTCTGCTAATTAGAAAGTGTAACTGTGCTCCGACGTATAGGACCGATGATCATAGCTGCAAGATAAATGAGGCACCAAATTGTCAAATATTGGAGAAAAAATCATCAAAATCGTCAAAGACGTTTAGTGAAATCGTAAAAAAAATCGCCAAAAAAAAAATAAGTAAATAAATTAAAAGTTTTTAAAAACCAAAATTATTCTATCGTATAGAGAGTCAAGGTGCATACATATGTCCATATCTGAGTTCAAAAATAAAACATTAAAAAAAATTTTTAGAAATTAAGAGTTAGCGTCCCTCATCTTCATTTAATAATTTTTTCCCAAAGTTTTATATAATTTTCAGAAAAAAAAAAATGTTTAAGGTTTAAACAGTCTATCCCAGTGTTGTTTATTGACACATAAGGGCAGCAATAATATTGCATTATCTTAATCCATGGGTGGTGTAAATATTAAGGAGTCAGAAGCTCTTGACATTTAGTTTAATGTTGGCTGTAGCCGACAAATATTTTAGTACCTTCTTAAGATCTTATCATCTGATCATACTATTTACACCATTTATAACCGATCGAGAATGGAATACAACTCTCATGTATGGGTAGGTGCCCCAACGCCTATTTTGAGGATTCTCGACCGTGTACAGGAGAGGCCGTAGTAGCTCGTTAATGAAGCTAGTGTATCCAACTCCATTGAATCATTGAAGCATCGTGTGGTTTGTGTTTCACTGTTCTATCGCTACTACAAAAGGATTTAACTGGAACGAAATAAGGGGACTTGTTCCCGAAAATCCCATATTCCTACGTAACGATCTCCTTTCTCGGCTAGCACATCCGTATTACAAAAAAAATATATTTTTAAGTCGGACTATTCGAATGTGGAACTCAATTCCTGAAGAGGTCTTTCCTGTTACTTATGGTATAAAAATATACAAGCCTAGTGTTAATAAACAGTTCCAAGCACAATGCCATCCATCCCCTGAGTGTTGCAATAGTAAAAATTGAAAAGCAAATACAAATAAATTGGCTTTTAATGTCCTAAAGTAGAGGATATGATGACGTAAATTTTAAAATATCAAAATATCGTCAAAATAAGTGAATAAATCGTCATATCATCAACACGATTTTTTGAAGCTTAAAATCGTCAAAATGGCTATAAATTGTCAAATCTGACAGCTATACCGATGATATACAAAAAGAGAAGCGGTTCTAAACACTCGATCTGCGGAAACATACCACTACTAACGTAGAGCCTAGTTGTAGATGAACTAATGTGAAATTTTGTCTGATTCAAGTTGAAGTGGGGTATTAGGTAGTCTGTTGGCTTATTAGATGTAATGTAACCCATCATACCCCAGGTTAGACATCAAAATGAAAGCTCTGAGAGTTAATAAAATTGTCATTAAACATTTTCTTAAAAATCTGTCGTTCGGAGTCGACTTTAAACTGTAGGTCCCGCCACTCATGTATTAAAATTAAGGCATACAACATAAGTCGTAGGTCGTAATCCTGACTAAAGGGTTGTAATGGCCAATTATGTATGTATAGGGAGATGATATAGTCTTGATGAATAAATAAAAATTTGAAGACACTCTCTGCAACATCATTCAAAGAGATGTTGAGATTATAAGTCATTGGATCATGACAGTGGGCCTAAGGATAAAACCATTAGAAAACTTCCTAAAGAGAAAAAATCGACTCCTTGGTAACATCATATCACACAAAATGAAGGCCAAATATTTAGAAATAACCCTGTACAGTAAATTGACATGATCTGTTCATATAGACAGCATCTCAAAAAGTCCAGCCATTCCATAATGATGCGCAGAAGGTTTACCAGGAAATGCTGTGGATGTTAGCCAGAAATTAGGCGGTATGGGGTAATTTGTCTGGGTAGATAGAACAAATGTGAAAATAATACAAATTGAGTTGGACAAGGAATAAAGACTAGTGTGACTTGGCATAACAGGGGCAAAGAGAACTTGTCCTACAGAGGCGCTAAGAACTCAATTGCATTTAAATTGCCTACACACGATTGTAAAAATCTAAGATTTGGAGTTTATGGTTAGGTTGATAGGAAACAAGTCGAACATCATATAAATGTTACGGAATTTCGTAAGGAATCGAGTGTTTTTTTTAAATGTCGCCGACACAGAGGCATTTCTGTGGGATATTCAGTCAATAACAGGCCCGGCTCCTTTTTGATAATAAATAGGTGTGATATGGCCTTATTGATGTCTATGATTACTGGATATTGTCATAATGCTTATATTACTTAAAGAGGACAGTATAGCATCTCTACCAAGGAGTTCGACTACGACTTGTAACAAGTTCGTATAAAAGTGGTAGGCATAGATAGACGAATGTAAACAAGCTTTTGTAGATTGTTTTCGGTTCATATACAAACACTCTGGATTATCCCATAAAGGTGAAGTCGTCGTAGTCTAGTAGGTAGTATGTTGGCTTATTAGACCGTATGGCCACGGTTCAAACCCCAGGTCAGACACCTCGAGCAAAACGAAATATGAAAAAATATTTCTTTGGCAACTTCCTCTCAGCAGATTTCTGGCAAAAACTCTGAGAGTAAAATAAAATTGCCGTGTAAAATAAAATTGCCATGGAATCGACTTTAAACTGTAGGTCCCAGCACTCATGCATGAAATTAACGCACATTAACATAGGTGGTGTGAGAAGCTAGGTCGTAATCCTGAATGAAGGGTTGTAATGATCAAATTATGTATGTAAGGTGCCTATGTACTTGAATCCTATTTTTTTTCCTGCATACAACAGTCGTTGATGGTGAGTAAGCAGCATATTTCATCATAATATCAATGGAGTGGGACAAACAAAAGAAAAATTGAAGAAAACAGAAGAGATAATGTCAGCCGTAATAAAGTTTTTTTTATCAGTTATATGAGTCACATAGGCTCTGTAACATACAAATTGCCCGATTTTAAGGTAAATTATTTATAAATTGTGACTGATAAGACATAAAAAAATGTAAACACTGTATGGCTAATACTTTATAATTCCTTTAAACTATTTTCCTTGCCATAAATTATTTTTAACTTGAATTGAATTCATATGGGGTTTCTTTCTCTCTATTTTGGTTTGATAATCCACTATACTGCTTTTAATTGACTTAATCAATGGCTGGATTATATAATTAAGGGCTTTTTTGATTGCTAGAATTTCCATGTAAACTTTCCAAGGCAAGTTTCGCCTTGTATTTGTCCAAAGCAAAGCAAGACAAAAAAAAAGGAAAAAAAACAGAAATAAACATGGCTTTGCAATCCCTTCAATTAAACTTTTAAGGTGCCACAAAACCAAAGTTCCATATAATTTTGTGGCATGCACCACTGGTTGTTATTGCTGTTGCTGTTTTTTTTTGTGTTTTTGCTTCACTCAGTTTTGGTGTCAGCCACAATGTCAGCAATTGTTGTTGACATAGAGTGTGTATTATTGTTGTTCTTAACATCACAATGTCTTTCAAATTGTTACCCAACACTATTGTTGCAACAGCAGAACTTGCCAGTCGAACTAAAACTACCATAAGCCACACAGCCACTATCTTGTAAGTGGCAACTTTAACATACAGAGTCAACACTACCAATCACCTTAATTAAACATTAGCAGCAACAGCAATACTATGGACAACAGCAACAACTGCAAACGTTTGTAACAGAAATTGTTATTGCAACAGTTTTTTTTTTGTTGGTTTGTTTGTTTGTTTTGCTTTTGCTTTTGCTTCACATAGATTGGCCTCTTTTAATGGTCTCAACTATTAGCTGGAGACCACCATGTCATCGATTTCCGTTAAAATCGAATTGAAAGGAAAACTGCAAACAAAACGCAACAGATTTCAAATCACTGTAGCTGGCTGATCTTTTCTAAATTTCTCAGATCTTAGTTGAGTTTTTTTTTTTTTTTTGCTTCTCTAGAAAATCCTCTATAATTGCCGCTGCAAAGTGCCAGTTTAAAGCAGAAATAAAGACTCATCAAAGTTTATAGTTTCCAGACAATCAACTGCTAAGATTGAGTTGAAATCCAAATAGCAAAAAAAAAGTAACGAGGGTAGGAGTTAAAGGCTAGTTACATACTAGCCAAGCATTCTATATGCCTGTCTTGCTGAAATTATTCTTAATTTCCAACCATAATTCTTAATAAAATTGTGGCACTTTGTCTTGAGATTATTCGCAATTGTGAGTGGCCTCTTATTTTTGAATTAATTTTCGTTAATCAATCTTTTCAGTTATTTCGTCATTATCAGCATCATTATTGTCTTCATTATAGCCATTTGATTGAACTAAATTTGAATTTAAATTTTATCTCAATTCAGTCATCGTACGTACTCACATTTGTTTTAATTTAAATTTTTAATTTTTTTTTTAATTTTTTTTCAAATTTTTGTTTTTCCAATTCGCTTTCGTAATCCACAGACAGAGATTTATTTTGTATTCGATTTTTAAAGAAATAATTTTCTTGAATTTAATTCAAGATAACGTCTCAATGTGATTTGATTAATTATTATTGAAGAGGCGTTTGCAATAAAAAAATTTTTCCTCTTTTTTTTTCATAAAAATTATTTAAAATTTGTTTGGCAATTTAAGAAAAACTTATTTTAATGAAAATAATTTTATAGACTTGTTTATTGGTAATTAAAATCGAAATAGATATGTAGACTGAAAAATATATCGTAGTTTTCCAAAAAAAAAAAATTGAAAAAAACATAACTTTTGAAATTAAAATTTTAAATCGTATTTAAAAATTTTTTTAAATCAATTTTTCGAAACTTCTCGCCATTACACATATGTTGCACTAGTATTTTGAAATTGTGGTAATATTTGCAATACAAATTCTATAAAGTGTCCTTGTTCTCTTGTCTATTAAGATCCGTAACCAAAGTGCAGGCCAATATTTGGAAGATGGTTGCTTTAAATTAGGAAGTAATCCCACATACATAGGACCAAAGACATAATTTTCCTGTGTTACATACATACATTATGTATGTATTTTTAGTCAGGATTACGACCTAGCTTCTCTCACCACTTATGTTGTGTATGTTAATTTTATATCAGAATGGCTTAAAGTCGACTCCGAACGACAGATTTTTTTGAGAAGCATCCTCATGGCAATTTTATTTTACTCTCAGAGTTTTTGCAAGAAATCTGCTGAGTGTAAATCGCCGAAGAATTATTTTATCATATTTCATTTTGTTGGAGATGTCTGAACTGCGGTTTAAACCGTGACCTCACGTGTAATAAGCCAACACACTACCTAATAGACAACGAAGACTTCTGCCGTAACCTCAAATTGATAGAGAATAAATCTACAAGTGGGAAACTTCTCAAAGCAACAAACTTAAATTTAAGACTGCATTAATATTCCATTGTGTTACATTGTGTTTGAATAAAGAAATTAAGCTCTGGAAAACAACCAAGCTGTTAAAACCAATAGGATAGCACATAATATCTAGCAATATATGCCTTTTTGGCCATTACAATACTTAAATCAATATTATCACCCACCCTGCGTAAATATATTATCTATAAGTGGCGAGGACCTACAGTTTAACGTCGTCTCCGAATGTTGTAATTTTTAGAAAAGTTTTCGTAGTCTAGTAAGTAGTGTGTTCATTTAAATTAGAATTAAGACCCGTTTAACCAAACCTAACACACGTTCGTTTTTGGATATGAAGCAGTAAGAGTGAGAGCGATTATCAAACCCAAATGTAATTACGTTAAGCATTTACATTGCCCTTCATATTTTAAAAACTAACATATGTACGTTCCCGAGATCAGCAATGAGTATTCAAAAAGATGAGAAGAATCAAATCATACTTATAATTGCTGATACTTATACGCATTCATACTTATTTTAACACGTTAATCGTCATGTCATTCATATGTGTCTGACGCTAAGAAGTTCTACATGAGCCATGTCAGACATAAGTATATATCAGATATGGCCATATATGTCACAGTAACAAGGTGTTCTTCGGTAAATGCTACACGTACCACTGATTCCTACACAATGTGTTCAACGCTGTGTTCAAAACAACAGGTTGCGTCAGACATATAAGGCTGACACGGCTTGTCGTGAAAAAAAAGTTTTAATATAGGGCCATGTCTGGAAAAAAAATGTTTTCTGTGATACATTAAGTCTCCTTGATACATTTTTAACAAAATTATCTAATAAAGTTACCATGGCCGATGTGAAAATTTTTCTAATATTATCCTGGCGATATTGCAACGTGTTAATATTATGGAACCTCTACTCATATCTAAAGTTTAAAGTACTCATTATATGCATACTTAACAACACATATGATGTTATTGATTTCTCGACTCTCCATAACTCAACATATACACGAATCACAAAATAAGTATGAATCGCGTACGATGTGTCTTTTTTTTTTTTTTGTAAATGCCTAACAACGAACGAAGTCTGTAAATTTTGAATCAAACATATTTCGAATGGTATGAGTTTGATGTCGAACGTTGTACGCATACCCATTGCAACCTGTACTTATGAATCAACGTTGTAGTGAGTACGAATGAATCAGAGTACATAGTTAAATTTCAATATTATTGATTCACTTCTATTCAAAATTCTATGATGCTGATCTCTGATACATTCCGTGGACGTCTGGCTAAGCGCGGCATTAGTCTTTACGTTTTGTTGCGTTCCAAATCAACTGTTTTGTATACATGTATAAGTCGCTAGTTTTAGTTATTTGGACAGGAGATTTTATTTTCTGATTCCGAGCAGGAATGACTGGATCTCTAACACGATCATCTCCCCGGAATCCTTGGATGTATACACCGATGCCGCCATACTCGATAATAGAGTTGATAGCGGTGTATTTTCTGAGAAACTTAACCTGTACTTTTTCCTCCGACTACCGAGTCGCTTAGGCTGAGGTATTAGCCATTCACCAAGACTTTCAATTAATCCTCAACAACGACGCTCCTTTTAGCTAAAAGATCGCTCTGGAGCATTACAGTTAATTCCAAACTTGTCAGGTAGGTGGTATGCCACTTAACCTCGCTTAAATCGGCCATTAAGCAAAAATTTTTCAGGGATGCTGACCTATCCTGTCTCAAAGATTAATCTTTCTCCACTGACAGACTCAATTGGCCTACAATATATAGCAGCCCAACCAACTACTCAAACTAGATTGCAATGTCATCTGCATCACAGTGGCCATATTTACACGTCATTACGTTATGGGAAGACACGCGGAAAGATTTCAGCTCCAATCAAGCTTCTTCTTCACAGATTGTGGGCCTGCTGAAGAGGAAAAATCTGTTACCCCTTTCTTTGTCAATCCCCATCTACTGCGAAGTGCACATTTAGGTTACTTGGTTCTCCATTCCTTTTAATTTTAATGCATTTATTGGATGATAACAAGCATATAGCTTCGTTTATTAAACTTTCAGGCTGGTTTCCGGCAAAGGGGAGTCGTGCTTTAGTATGCAGGCCCCGTGGATCAACATCTTCTGTGAATTTGATGCAGTTAAGTCTGTACAGGAACTGAGCCTATCTGTGGTCCCACAACGTGTCAAGTAAGATTTGTTATCAAAACTACCACTCGGACCTACCTACACATCTACCAAAATCAGAAACAGAACGTAACAGAACCTAAAAACTAATTCTAAATTAATTAAACTAATTAATACATAAGAGCACGACTAACGCGTTAAAAATTCTATTGTAGCTGATGGTGCCGAATGTACCCCACCCACATTGAACATATAGTATAATACCACATGCTTGGAAGAACACATGCCCAATTATTAGAGCCTCTGTGAGTTATACCCTTTTGTACAAAAGCAAGACATTGTGTTCGAAATTCTGTCAAGCCTTCTGTGCGAAGAGTTGAAATTTAAAATGAATGACAAACATAATTGGTTCGTTCCAACGTGGCTTTAGACTTAGTAAGTCTATTTTAGACCAAATTTTGCACTGTATGGCAAATCCTGTAAAGGATCTGAGGAAAAATAAATCAAAACTTATCAGGCATTTGTCAATTACAAGACCATTTTCTTTCAAAGGTAATTAATGCCTCAGAATTAAACTTATCAGTTTGGCAGGACAATCGTGTTTGATACAAGGAAATCAATTTTTGAGATCAATTTCTTTTAAATGAATGTTGTCTTGTGGAGTTTATGCTGTAAAATATGTGGCAATGACACAAAATTCCATTCCATCATTTCAAGGAATTATCTGCATGGACAGCATTCTTCATTACTCAGCTGCACTATACATACATAATTGGTCACTGCAATACGCCAGTGAGGATTACTACCTAACTTCTTATAACACTTATGTTGTGTGTGTCAGAGATAGTTTTTTCGCTACTCATAAGCACTCATGAAATCTTGAATATAAGTAAGTCAACAATATTGAAATTAAATTATGTACTCAGATTCATTCGTACTCACTACAACGTCGGTTTATAAGTACAGGTTGCAATGAGTATGCGTATAACATTCGACATCAAACTCATACCATTCGAAATATGTTTGATTCATAAGTCTAGTATGAGTATGAGTACTTCAAATCGCGGTAGTCTAGTAGGTAGTGTGTTATCTTATTAGACAAAAGGCCAGGTCAGACATCAAAACGAAAATATAAAAATTTATTTCTTCGGCGACTTCTTCTCAGCAGATTTCTGGCAAAAACTCCGAGAGTAAAATAAAATTGCCATGAAAAGTTTCTCCAAAATCTGTCGTTCGGAGTCGACTTTAAACTGTAGGTCCCGCCACTCATATATAAAATGAAAACACACACAACATAAGTGGTGTAAGAAACTAGGTTGTAGTCCTATCTGAAGGGTTGTAATGATCTATTATGTCTGTACTTCAAACTTTGAATATGAGTAGTATGAGTATAATATTAAAATAAGTATGAATGCGTATGAGTATCAGAAATTATGACTATGATTCGATTCTACTCATCTTTTCGAATACTCATTGCTGATCTCTGGTGTGTGTTAATTTTATCCATAAGTGGCGAAATCTTTAGTTTAAAGTCGACTCCGAAAAACGGATTTTTTAACAAACTTTTCATAGCAATTTTTACAGGAAATCTGCTGAGGGCAAGTCGCGGAAGAAAGATTATATTCGTACTTCGTTTTGTTGGAGATGTCTGGCATCGAACCAATCAATCACTTCAAATCATTTGTAAACTTGAGGCGCAACCTATTATCTTGCTACGAGCACTCTTATTTCAATTAAACCCAAAATATCTTAGAAATCTTGCTTAATGTGTCATTGTTCTAGAAGGTTCCATTTAATGGTTTAATCTACTCATGTTACTGGGTTGCCTTCCTCTAGCCTTTTCGATTAGAAGTTCAGTTGCGTTCGATCTGATGTATCGAACATTAAAATAAAATTTTATGAGTGTATCATTCGTATGATCATTTTTCATATGAAAATAAATGATCGTCAAAAAAATTAATGGACAATTCTATTTAACGTTTAACATTAATTTCATTTAAGCGCACCCAAAAACAAAATAACAACAACAAAAGAAAAAAATCTGTCTTCTTGATTTTGCCAAGAAGAGGGGAAAACGGAGAGAAAAAACAATTCAAATCTAATCTTATGCAAGAGAAACGTAAAACTCATCTCATCTTCTTCCGTGAACGTAATCATTTATCAAAAGCCACCTAAACTTTTGACCACAAACGAGAACGATTACTGCATTGGCTTTTTAAATGAACTACCATGACAAATATTTCAACCGAAATGGTAACGTCAACGTAACGTAGAGGGGCAGGCAGTACTGTTGCAACAACACCAAATCACAAAATAAAAATTGCAGTTCCACCAACAAAAAAATGAGAAAGAAAATGAGAAAAAATGGGAAAAAGATTTGATTACAATAGATTTGTGCAATTAAGTTGGTTTTTGTAAGACCATCGACGTGGAGGTCTTGTGAACTTTTGTCTCGAAACCAAAGTGAAGTTGGAGATGGAGATGGTGTACTGGCAGTATGTGCATGGAGTCAGTATCCAGACGAAAAATGAACAAACAAAAAAAGAAAAAAAAAACAGATAAAATAAAGTGATGACAGGGGAAATAAACGAATTAAAAGAAAACGAAACTTGACTTAAAATATGTTGCGCCTGTTTTTTTTTTATTTCAGTAACCATATGCATTAAAAATGGTGAAAAAAAATCAAAGATTTCAAGACAGAGTTACTACAGCAACAACAACAACAACATTGAGTGACAAACAAATGGCAAACGATTTTCCAAAATGCCTACCAGCGAGACACTTTACAGACAACAAAACAGCAAAACTGCCAACAAACATACGGACAGACAGACAGACAGACAGCCAGCCAGCCAGACAATGGGACAAATTTTTTGCAAAACATATGAAAAAAAAACGGTCTTAAATTGCAATGCAAATAAAATTGGTTACATTTTGGATGACTGTTGCTGTTGCTGTTGTTGCCACTGCCACTGCCGCTGCCATTGTTGCAACATCATTTCTTTTTGCCTAAATTGCAGTCAACTTTTGCATTCTGTCTCGGGCTTAGTCTCAATACCATCCAGACCCCAATGCAATTAATACCATTTCAACAGGGGGAAGTGATTGCAATTAATCTTCATTAGAGTAGCTTAGTAGTGAATGTACGTATGTATGTTCACTTGTGTGTTTGTTTCTTCAAATTTCTTTGACTGTCCATAAGTTTATTTAAATCCCCAAAATAAAAACAAGTGATGGTCTTACATCAGGATATTATTAGGCTTTATTTTGGGCTGATAAGCATACAAAAAAGGAATAGATTTTCCACAAAATTCATTTGGTAAGTGGTGGAAGTTTTATTTGTTTATTTATGGAAACAAATTTTTGAGTTTGATCCTATAAATTTGAATTGAATGTTGAGTAATTGAAGTCACTTGAGCAGCCAGTCTTCGAAACCCTAGCATTTATACCATTTCATTTATTTTATTGCCCATATGACTAATACGCATAGGTATTAGAAATTATTTTAAAATATTACTCTACTTCATGCAGAAAGAGAGGATTAGTTTTACAGATTTGATCAAACAGAAACAGAATGTATATGTTTTGAAAAGTGTACATCTCTACATTGTTTCATATTATTTTTAAGGCAGTTGGTCGTATTAGTACTATTCTGATTTACAGTAAAAAAACTTCATTGAAAGAATGATAGAACAAAAACTGTAAAACAACAACAAATCAACAGTGAAGTTCTAGAAATTGCCAGACCGAAAATGTTATTTATATTTCATGCAAAAAAAACCATGTGTTAATATTGGCTGACTTCCAAAATGTTAGTTGCTTTGTGTTTGAACAAAGTATCGTGTTTCATAATGCCGCTGTACAAAATGTATACAACATATTCTATTTCAAAACGTCGTCAATGCGTATTTTTAACACAGTCAAAAAGCAATCAGACATCGGATTTATATTTGATGCATTGTTTGGTTACTTTGCATATATACATTGTTTATATACAGTAGTAGAACTGCATATAAACATTGTTTTGATACATTTTGGAAGGCAGCCATTGTTACAAAAATGGAAAAATCTAGATACTGGTGTTTTACATTTATATCGTTTAACATTAAAATTATAAACGAAAACTACAAAAACAAAAACAATGAACTTGTTTACAAATTATTGCACTACGTAACATAACAACAAACATTAGCTTAAAAAATGATAAACAAAAACATACCAACAAACACCAGCATAAAAAATTATAAACAAGTAAACAAAAATGCAACAACAAACACTGCAAGAATAAATGTAAACAAAATATACCATCAACAATAATGAAAGAACGATGTTTACATTTATAGAGATCTCGAGAAGGCGAAGCTGCGAACATTTGACTTCAAGAACATTTATCAAACTGTTTACATTGTCATATAACAGGCAAGACAAAGCAGACATTTGGGTCAGTGAAGTTCAGTTAGTCTTGTGAAAAAGCGTTACATGTGGAAAGAGTAATTGTGGCCAAAGATATGTCGAATAATTGCCTAGAATGTGCATCCCTTGCGCTGACCAACTTCTTCCTCTTCCCTGATTTTTTGGGGAACTTGGCAGCACAGGGACTGCGTTCGCCCGTGGCATCACAACGGACCGCTATGCGTGCTCAAGTGAGCTTTCTGAAATCAGAGCTACCACTCAGACCTAACCTAACCTAAATTGCCTAGAATTGTTATTGTTCATGCAAAGGTTGTAGACAGAGGAATAACAAAGAAAAGCAATTGTTTTTGTTTACATCAAGTTGTGAACAGTGGCAAACGAAATTTTAATTAAAATTAAACACAAATTTATTTTTATTTTATTTTATTTTATTATGACAGTTCGAAAAAACTGGCACAAACGACAATTTTATATACCCAAGTCTTGTTTTCTGCACCCGATACGTTATTGTTATGCAGCATGACATGACATGTTTTCACACAATACTCAGTGAGTTTTTCGTATCACAAATCTTAATGCCATATCCAATACGAAAAACATGTCTAAGAAAATACAAGAGACAATTTGAAGGCGCTTCATCAGCCATTTATCTATCTCGCCAAAGGTTTTATCACCTTTAGAAGACTATGCGTTCCAAACGGTAGCTGTTTTTGAGAGTGGTGGCTTTTCCACACTTGCTGCAAGCTAAAGAAAATTGTGTTCAAAACCCAACATCAAAGTCATGTTGCCCTAGAACCCAATCATAGAACACACCTGAGGCGACCCTACTCTCTCCTGAGTTGAAATGCTTAGAATAGAGGGCCGAATCTTCGATAAAAACATTAGGTTGATTGTTTTTCTATGTGAGAAACAAAACTGCAAACTTATCGAAGATCTTAAGATATGATTCTAATTCAGGCCATATACTAACAGGTTGTGATTAAGTAAGTAGCATATCTCGTTAAAAAGCTTTATGCGACTGCTGGCTTCCAAAAATTAAATTAAATACACATAACATAATTCGTCATTACAACCCTTCAGTCAGGATTACCACCTAGCTTCTCACACCACTTATGTTGTGTGCGTTAATTTTATATATGAGTAGCGGGACCTACAGTTTAAAGTCGACTCCGAATGACAGATTTTTGAGAAACTTTTCATGACAATTTGTTATTTACCCTCGGAATTTTTGCCAGAAATCTGCTGAGAGGAAACCGTCGAAGAAATAATTTTTTATATTTCGTTTTGATGTCAAACCTGGTGTTTGAACCTTGTCTTTACGTCTAATAAGCCAACACACCACCTACTAGACTACGACGACTTTGACTTACATAAATTAAATATTTAGTCGAATAATGTAAACTATTATACACTCTGTCATGTCTTGACCAGAGATCAGCAATGAATCGTTTTATCGCTACTCACAAGCACTCATGAAATTTTGAATATGAGTGAGTCAACAATATTGCAATTTAACTATGTACTCTGATTCATTCATACTCACTGCAACGTTGATTCATAAGTACAGGTTGCAATGGGTATGCCTACAACGTTGACATCAAACTCATACCATTCGAAATATGTTTGATTCATAAGCCTACTCATTCAGTTTCATAACTTTAGAACAGTGGTGCTCAAACACATACTATCATAGTTTTGGTTGTGTTGGTAAAGCAGCGGAGAACAAATTTCAACTTAATTTTTGAGAATCCTACACTGGGAAAAAAAAAGGAATTAAAATTGGTTTATTGTGTTGCGTGCATGTTATTACATAATGAACTTATGTATGTATGTATTGATGAATATATTGATGTATGTATGTATGTATGTATTGATGAATATATTGATGTATGTGTGTATGTATGTATCGATGTGTGTGTATGTATGTATGTATTGATGAATATATAAATATATTGATATATGTATGTATGGATGGATGAATATATTGACGTATGTGTATGTATGTATTGAAGAATATATTGATATGTGTGTGTATTTATGTTTGGTACGTTAGTTTCGTCAACCATGAATTTTAAAAAATTTCTGCTTTTAATTGCAATAATTTTAAAGTCCTATCATTCCCTTTAATATTGTCGAAAAATCCATGGCTAGCCTTCTTATTGTCTTTTTATGAAAAAAAAGTATTACAACATAAAGTGCGATAACATACAATACATTGTGCATTACCATCCATATTCTCTATAAAAAGAAATCATATTCCCAATTTTCATCAAACATTTTGCTGCGTGTATTTGCAAAAAACGAAAAATCATTCAAAAAATTGGTGTAGCGAGGTCTTGCTTCATCAAGTGCTAAACATCAACGGAATTGATTTTGTTCTCTGAGTGCAACACAAAACAACAAACAAAGCAACAAACACACGATCATTATAAGAAACCACACAAGTAAGTTTATAGTGTATGTGTGTCAACGCAGCGTCAGCAGAATTTTCTTTGCCTATCACATGTGATAGGAAATTTGGATTTTGAGCATCACTGCTTTAGAAAAATACTTATAAATGATTCGAGTGACGAGAAGATCCATAAGCACAAAAGACAGAGCAGCAAGTAGAGCAAACACACAAACATATAGTGAGTATTTAGTGTTCGTACGCGATTCTTACTTATTTTGTGATTCTTGTAAATGTTGAGTCATGGTGTGTCGAAATTAACAACATCGTACGCGTTGTTAAGTATGAATATGATGCATGATGATGATGATGAAACTTTGAATATGCGTATAAGTATCAGAAATTATGACTATGATTCGATTCTACTCATTTTTTTGCTTGATCTCTGGTCTTGACCAGTGGTGTAAAAGTATTGAGTATTTGGATACTCAATACCGACTTTTTTTTTGGAGTACTTAATACCAACTTGATAATACTCAATACTTTCAGGGTTGTATTTTATAGTACAAAAATACACAAATAATACAAAACTATGTATTTGTAAACAAAAAAAAAAAAATCATAAAGGTACAAAAAATTGTGGCGTCACAATTATATACATAAGTGTGGCAGAAAAGTTATTAAATAAAATATTATAAAATAAAGCTTTTCATTCTACTCTTGGCCCAAAAATAAGTACAATCAGCTTAAATTTTATTAATTTTAATTAATAAATATATTTCTGTAACGTACTATTCTAGAATGTCGCGGAAGAGAAAGTACAACAAAGGTAATTTATGTTACAATTCAGATATGCAGATAGATTCGAAAATTCTTCTTTTTTTTTTTTGCTTGAACTTCTGATTATTCTAATTATACGTATGAGCCGTTTATTTTGAAAGTGGTTTAATTCAATTTTTTTGATATTGAGATATTTAAGGGTTTGCGTTTGAATTGTTTCAAAAATATTGTTAACTGGTATTAAGTTGTTTTTATGGCTTTGTGTGTTTTGTAAACTTTGCTAGAAAAATAAGCTGTGTTTCAAAACCTCAAATGGACTTAAACCACTTTCAAAATTAATAAAATGACTTTTTTGTTTGTGAAAAGGAATAAGTCCACTTTGTGTTCATTGTTTAATAAGTTAATTATAAGTTAATTTTTTCACTTAAAGTTACTCCACTAGTGATAGTGATTCCTCTAAATAGTTATCCTTATACTTAGGAATTGGAATGGGACGTACATTTTTGTATAATGGTGTTAATTTTATTTTTCTGAAGTTCCTTGGTCTTCCCCGACAAGGTAATAAATCAAGTGTTTTGAACTCTGTATCCAATTCCGTAGATTCTTTATAAAACATTTTAAAACATTTCCAACATATCCTTAGCCAATTTACACGTTCGCCACTCGTGTTTGTTAATCTTTTATGAATTGAATCTATCAGAGGTTTTCTTTCATTTTGGTTAATATAAATTTGTTACCCTTTCGCCATGTTTTTATGGTTTCATAGTAATTTCATAGCCATACTTACATTGAATTATTTTTCCTCAAAGCCATTTCTATCACTCCAAAATCACTATCATTTGGTCAAAAATTAATGTCCAGATAGTAAAAACTTATGGTCAATAATATCTGCATTATTTTCAACCATGTTACTGCCAATTTTATGGATTTCAATGGACTTAAACCAGTTTCAAAATAAATTTTTATGCATTTCGTTAACTAGCTAATTTAAAAGTGTTCCAAATCATAAGGATTATAATGATAATAGACTTAAATTGTTTATAAAAAAAAAGAAAAGTTATATAGGATTGTGATTATTGTTATAATTAACTAAATTTTTTTAAAAATGGACTTACACCACTTTCAAAATAAACGACTCATATATTTGTTTAAAATTCTTATTAATATTTTTTATTTATACTTTTACCGGATATTCAATAGATAAAATATGCTGTAATTGAAATGTCATTAAAAAACTTGAAAACAAGAGACTTTTAAAGAACAAATGCCGGTTAACACATATTTTTATTTTTCTAAATAAAATTTTCAAAAATATTTACGTAAATATGAATTAAAACATTTTAAATAAACTGTCTTAGTTTCTCAGACATTTATGTATATAATAATCAATATGTTTTATTTATTTATAAATTTTTTATAGAGGTATAGAACTTTAAGTTGGCATTACTTTTTAAGATTGCGACCGATTTAACAGCTGTCAAGTGATTTATTCTCAGTTTGGTTTGGCAATTCATCATGAATAGACTCACGCCTGAACAACGCTTGCAAATAGTGCAATTTTAATTCGAAAATAATTGTTCTGTGCGGAAAAAGTATCGCGCACTACGTCCATTTTATCGTCGACAAAATCGTCCATCAGAGCAGTTAATTCGATTAACCATGGAACGTTTTCGCACAACGTTTACTCTTATTGATAACTTGCATCCCCAGAGACGCTGTACGGTGCGTACAGAATAAGCTATTGCTGCTGTAGAGCGTAGCATTGAGGAAGACCCGAATGAGTCCATCCGCCATCGAGCACAGGAATTGGATCTGTGTCCATCCACTTTATGGAAGATTTTGCGGAAGGATCTTGGTTTGCGTGCTTACAAAATCCAACTCGTGCAAGATTTGAAGCCAAACGATCATCAAGTAAGGCGTAGATTCGTCGAATGGGCCCAAAACCACATTACCGTTTTTCCCGATTTTCATAAGCGAATTTTGTTTAGCGATGAAGCGCACTTCTGGTTGAATGGCTACGTTAACAAACAAAACTGCCGCATTTGGAGCGAAGGTAATCCTCAAGTGTATGGGTAAACACCGTTACATCCAGAAAAACTGACTGTTTGGTGCGCTTTATGGGCTGGTGGAATCATTGGTTCGTACTTTTTCAAAAACTATGGTGGCCAGAATGTTACAGTCAATGGTGATCGGTATAGAGTCATGATTACTAACTTTTTCATTCCTGAATTGAATAACCATGATAACCACAGCTCGTGACACAATAGATTTATTGAAAGACACGTTTGGTGACCGCCTAATTTCACGTTTTGGACCTGTGAATTGGCCTCCAAGATCTTGTGATTTAACACCGCTAGACTACTTTCTCTGGGGCTATGTAAAGCCATTGGTCTATGCGATAAAGCAACAAATGATTGACCATTTGGAAGACAACATTCGCCGTATTATTGCCGATATACGGCCACAAATGTTGGAAAAAGTCATCGAAAATTGGACGTCCAGTTTGGACTACATCCGCGTCAGCCGTGGCGGTCATATGCCAGAAATCATATTTAAAATGTAATGCCACAAGATTATCTTTCGGATAAATAAAATTCCTGTCAATCGAATAATCCATCGTTGTTTTATTGCAACTTAAAGTTCTAGTTCTAAAAAACACCCTTATATTCAAATATAAGGAGTATCTGAACATTTGTACTAGTTTGAACTAAAAAAAAAAGTTATAGTATTGAGTACCAAAAAAAAAAAAAAAAAAAAAATATTGAGTATATATTGAGCAGTCAAAAGTACGCACAATTTACAACACTAGTCTTGACTTTCTTCATAATAATCGTAGACCCCATACATGAAGACAAATAAATTCCTACTTGGGAAATAGCAACTAGCCTGATGATTCCCTGTGTAAAGATGGCCGTTGTTGGGTTGATTTAAAATGTTTCTTTTTATAAGTGAGATATAGATGGATCAAAGGGAACTGACAAGGATAGTTACAACCGCGCCTTATTGATTCGAAATAATGAAAACAGGACTAAAAAAATTCTGTCTTTCACTTCACACCATTTTCGTTAAATATTTGTTGTCTACTAATATCGCACGAGTATTACTTCCAACTCTCATAAATCATTACATATTTGGTGGCTATAAAATAACTGACATTTATTTTATTTTTATTTTTTGAAAAGTTTAATTTAAAATGATTTTCCTCTGAATTTATGATGCATTTTAAATAAACACGCACTTAAAACATCTGATACGATCCGATCAACATTAGAAGCTGCTTCTACAGAGCACCGTAGACAAGTATGGTATGTGAGTACATGTTTTAATTTCCTTTTTTTATTTAAATTTTCCAAATATTGTTGTTGGCATTTGGGTTGTTTAACTTCACTTTTTTTTATTTCTTTGCAAAATAGTTGTCACCAGAGTTTTAAATTTTTTTCTTTTTCTTTAGAAAAAAGGCGTTAAATTTAAAACATTTGTAATGCATTACTAAACATAATGAATAGGTGGGATACAGCATGGATCAAAGAAGTAGCAAACCAATCTCCTATGAAAAATATGTTCCAAGGATGTCTTCATTTATTTGTTCGTCTCATCACAGAGCCTGTATAGTCAGTCTAATGGCAGCCACAATCCACAAGCTACTTCTCAATAGTCTGATGCATAATTCAAATGACTTTTCCTTGTAATCACCTAACAAAAGTTAAGATTGTCTCAATCCCATTCGAGAGTTGAGAACAGTGTTTGTCTCTCTTCATTTTTGCTGCGCATACTCTCTTCTTCGCCGTAGTCTAGTAGGTAGTGTGTTGACTTATTAGACGTCAGGCTAGGTCGGACATGAAAAAATATTTCTTCTGCGACTTCCACTCAGCAGATTTCTGGCAAAAACCCTGAGAATAAATAAAATTACCATGAAAAGTTTCCCAAATATCTGTCGTTCGGGGTCGACTTTAAACCGTAGGTCCCACCACTCATGTATAAAATTAACACACACAACATGAGTGGTGTGAGGAACTAGGTCGTGACTGAAGGGTTGTAATGACCAATTATGTATATGTACGTATGTATACTCTCTTAAACTTCTTGCAAGCTGATCTGCCTGCTCGTTGTAGCGAATTCCTAAGTGATTAGTGATACAGTCTTGCCTAGCTGGTTGATCTTTCCATTTCAATCTCACGTCAACCTTACAGAAGCTGAGTGAGATAATGGCGGCCGGACTATTAGATAGAATTGTTATGTTCCGCCCTCTGTGCTTTAAAAGCGTCGCATTCTAGTAGGTAGTGTGTTGGCTTATTAGTGGCTTAGGAGGCCACGGTTCAAACCCCAGGTCAGAAAAATACTTCTTCGCCGCCTTCCTTTCAGCAGATCTTTGGCAAAAACTCTGAGTAAATAAAATTGCCATTAAAAAGTTTCTGAAATAATTTGTCTTTCAGAGTCAACTTTAAAAACTGTATAACCCACACACCATAAGTGATATAAGAAGCTAGGTCGTAATTCTGACTGATTGTGTTTTGTTATTTGCAGTGAGCACATCATACGATGGTTTAGAAGAGTGTTTGCCTTGAAGTAACTCATAAGTCTTCCCATATGCTGTGAATATTTCACTCTGGAACCGTTACACTATATGTATGTCCTTGACCAATCAGTATATCACAGAAGTTCCCTTAACTTTTATTACCCAGTCTCGTTGCGAAGTGTTTCCGAAAATCATAGACTTCAAAGCTTAGGCAAGAAAGTGACTTAAGATGTTGAATGGCTGAGAAATTCGATGTAACAGGTCAGGATGCCTTCTAATTAATATCATCACTATATATCCAACGGACTTAAATCAGGCAGAGCTTGTGACTTCGTTAAAGGACAGACTCTTATTGTCACGGTTATACCAAGCCAAACCCGTCTCGTTATTTTTTTCAGTTCCACCTAAGCTATTCTCAAGAATGAATTTACAAAACTAGATATTGCAGGTAAAGAGTTCAAGGCCTGATTGTGGAATATAAAGAAAAAAAAACTGGCAATGACGCATTTCGTAATGGTTGTCGAATCTTCCCTATTTCGGCATCACTAACTCATGTAGAGGTGACGTAAACTAGCCAAAGAGATTGTGTGATTTGACAGTTTTTCTTGAGGGGTTTGCCTATGTTGTAAACGTCTGCGAAATATTTCGGATGCGCTCCACTAAGAGAAGTCGTTTTATACTTTTGAATGATATTTTGTTCCTTGCAAAAGGCTTAAAGGCTATTCTTTCTTAATTGATTGCTCTGAATGAAGAGATGTTCGAAAATGTTTTGATAAAATATCATGAAGTCGCCGTAGTCTAGAAGGTAGTGTGTTGGCTTATTAGACGTAAGGCCGCTGCTCAAACTCCAGGTCAGCCATCAAAACGAAATTTGAAAAACTATTTCTTCGGCGACTTCCTCTCAGCAGATTTCTGGCAACAACTCTAAGAATAAATAAAATTGCCATGAAAAGTTGCTCAAAAATTTTTCGTTCGGAATCGACTTTAAACTCTAGGTCCCATCACTGCTGTATGAAATTAACACACACAACATATGTGGTGTGAGAAGCTAGGTCGTAATCCTGACTGAAGGGTTGCAATGGTCAATTATGTATGTATCATGAATTCCTATGAATTTTTTTATTGGAGTGCTATTTTTGTAAGCAATGCTGTACATATTTATGCTGTTAATAAATATTTTGTTAAACAATATTTCTTATGGAAATTGCGTCATTTACGTTTTTATTTCATTGGTGACTGACTGACTGCACCAATGGACCACTGCTTCTAATGTTTCCTTTAATGGCAGCCAGCAGTATACCCCATTGTGGTGGCCAAAGTCGTATTATTTTCTTTTATTTTTTTTTGATATTTAATTTACTGAGACTTTTAATATCAAAACCTATAAATCGTTCAAATAAGAAATCGTTGGATACCTATTTTTGTTTCTTTTTTTTTATTATTTTCCGTTAAAAAAATATGCATTCGCGCCATTAACAATAATTTAAGGAGACACTTTTATTAAATTGAATTGTATTTGCTTAGGCGTTAAAGTTAATACAGTTTTTTTTTTTTTTTTTTTTTTGTTAAGTATTTAGTTTTTGTATTAAAACCCCATTAATTCACTATTTACACGTTTTAATGGCCAATATTCTCATGCATGAGTTTTTATTGGCTGCAACCAAAAAACTGCTCCCAAGAATTTATGGCGACAATTGCCTCTCAAACCCGTATTGATTAAAAAAATAATAAAAAACCGACACTGAAACGGTTTTATTTATTAACGTAAGTGTGACACAAACATTGCATAAGACCTTGTTCGAATTTGTATAATTCTTCCTATGTATGTACGAGTATGTATGTATGTACACTCGATAATAATTTTGGCTTAAAAGAAATTCATTTTATTTGAAAATTCCTTTGGTATACCTGTCTGAATTGGCCATTAAAACCCATCAGTCAGGATTATGGCCTAGCTTTTCACACCACTCATGTTGTGTGGGACCTACAGTTTAAAGTCTACTCCGAACGACAGATTTTTAAGAAACAATTCATGACAGTTTTTATTCACTTTCAGAATTTTTGCCAGAAATCTGCTGAGAGGAAGGCGCCAACGAAATATTATTTTATATTTCGTTTTCATGTCTGACCTGTAGAAAGTATTGATTTCATGAAACCACATTGTGACTTCTCGGGAAAGTTCAGGTCATCCATTCGGAATAGAAAGTGTCGACATTTTTTTTTCGGAATCGTCGGAGATTGGTAAACCAGACGGAATTGTCGTCAGTTCAGTTTTCAGAAAGAATTTTGAAAGACTGTTATATCGCCTGAAAAGATATTACCACACTTTTTTAAAACCAGACAGCTGTCAAGGAACTGGGTGCCGAGGTAATGAACTTCAAGACGGTATACTACAGTTTTTTTTGGTAGCAAAAATCTATTTTATGGCAATGAATCTTGAAAAATTTAATGATGGTGTCCTATAAAGAAGAGTTTACTTAAAAGAAATCTGTCTGACATAAATAATTGATCATTAAAACCCTTCAGTCAGTATTACGAGTTTCTCACACCACTTATGTTTTGAGTGTTAATTTAATTTTATAAATTTAAAATAAATAATTGGCGAGGGACCTACAGTTTAAAGTCATCTCCGAACGACAGATTTTTAAGAAAATTATCATGGCAACTTTCTTTACTCTTAGAATTTTTGCCAGAAATTTACTGAAAGAAAATCTACGAAGAAATATATTTCATGTTGCAGTTTGTTAGAGATGTTGGACCAGGGGTTTGAACCGTGGATTCATGTCTAATAAGCCAACACACTTGTCTACAGCGAATTCGAGTATTATCTTTCAGCAAAAAATTATATTTTGTTTTAAAAAAAGAATTTATTGAAAATCTATTGTTAAATGAAAACTGATGACAATTTTTATGCAATTCATTAGTTTATGTGTGAAAGATATTTTCACTGATAACATTTTGCTTCTGATTCCATTGAAATATTGAAGGCCAAAAATATCTATCGATTGCCATCATCACTGAACAAACATATAAATGTTCTGAAAAAGGTTACGAATATTGCTTCAAGAGTCGTATGTTGTACTCGTAAAGTCAAACCTTTCGAAACAAATTTGATTTTGGGCACAATTTTAAAGAAAAATTTTGATAATACGGCTTGTGAATTGAACATTTCTTCGAGCAAAAAGTAAGAGCTGAGTGATAGGCATGGTCTATTGAAACTTGATGAAACTTGACATGTGTCTTCAATTTATTCTGGAAAGCATACAATGTATCAAATTTGAAGACTTTTGCCCGGATAGGAAAAATCTTATGCGAAAATATCGATTTGGATTGTATGTGGGCGATGACTGCAGAGCATATAACCTGATATGGCACAACCATACCTTTAAAGGGAATAACAATGCAGTTATGGACTCCGTTAACGTTAGGCAGGTAATTCATGACAGTTTTTATTCACTCTCAGAGTTTTTTTTTTGTCAGAAATCTGCTGAGAGGAAGTCGCCGAAGAAATATTTTTTTCCAGAAATTTTAGTTAAAAAGATATAAACCCGATCTAGACCCACACTAAATCGTAACAAATTAAAAATGAACTTACTTTACCACAACTTTTTAAGTTTACAGAGAACGTTTCACAATGAAATGGCAAATGGATCATTGAAAAATGGACCTGGACATTGAAAACCCAGTCTGTTCATATAAGCGCCAATGCAGCTGTAACTCGCTAATTATGCAAATCTGAATTTATGGGTCGAGACTATGGATTCTGCTCATCGAAAATAATCTCTCATGATCATACAGCAGCTACATAACAGCGTTACAAGTTTTCTTTCTTTCAACTTAACCTGTTTCAACTTCCTTACCATGTGGTTGATCCTATAGATCCAGAAGACACCACTCATATTAAAGATGACCGCGATAGACCGTTTAGCGTCTTTTTTAGATTTTTAGATTTTTCTCATTGTCCAGTCAATGGAATTTTTTTTTTTGGGAGGTTAGTTAGTGGTTGATTCTAAATAATGTCAGCTGGTCAGTTGAGCACAACTCCCGCTGAGTAGAGAGCTAATAGTGCTGCACGTTCAACTATGAAGACTAAAAATGGTTTCGGGAGTTGAGCTTTTAATCCTCTCATGTAAGCGGGTTGAAGAAAGAATGATCAACAGAAGATCTAAACTGGAATGACGTCTATCCCAGCTATAACAGTATTAGACATGAACTAAGATTTGATGTGGTGATTACAATCCTTTAGTCAAGATTACAACCTAGTCCATCACACACACCAACTATGCTGTGTGTCTTAATTTTATCCATGAGTCGAGTCCGAATGACAAAAGAAACTTTTAATGACAATTTTATTTTACTCTCCGAGCTTTTGAAAATCCAGACTGCTGAGAGGAAGTCGCCGTTTGAAATATTTTTTTCATATTTCATTTTGTTCGAGAATCGTAGGCTAATATGCTAAAATACTATCTACTAGACTACGACGAAAGACCCACAGGTTGACTATAGTATACGAACGGATCGCTGGGATCGGTATTAAAATTAAGATCTGAAGATCTGCCCCTAGCGCCTAGAGAACATATGTATAAGCCCGTTACTTCATCCACTGCATTAAAGTTATTTCGGTTGGTTTTAAACCTAAAATCGGATACGACTGATAACGGCTTGAGGAAAAGAAGCCATTATTAAAAATAATAAATTGAAGGGACGTAATTGCGAGAAAATCGAGATATTCGGATATAGTATGAAACCCCATTATTTCTACCCGAAAGTGAGACAACATACAAGGGCTTTCCATGGTGGTTGGTTTTCCGGCCTAGGTGAAAACGGAAATCCTTTGTATTTAGGCTTTCTAGCTTTAGCAGAGTTTTTTTTGAACTCGACTGCACAATACTTTCGATAAGAATAAGACTTTATATCATAAAATTTTTTACAATTGTCTTCCTCTCTCTCTTGCTCTCTCTAAAGTAGGAAAACTCCGGATATTTGTTGACCTTTTAAGGAATAAGATTGAATTTTCAAAAATTTTTAAAATGTTTACATACCTGAGCCATTGCTGCCGAACCACAGGGCAACTAAGTCTTCACTGGGCGATGAATGATAATGATTGCCATATAAATATGGACTGGGATAATCTAAAAGCATGCGACGTGATGAAGGCGAATCAGCTGCAATGAATGCAGGCTTATTAGAATCGAGAATTTACACTTTGATTTGTTGATTGTTACTCACCTTGATGTTGGGCGGCATATTCGGAAGCTTTTTGTAGATTTAAACGTGGTCTGGGTTGTGGTTTAGCTAAACTTGTTGTAGTGGTGGTAGTTGTTGCTGTTGTGGATGTTGCTGTTGTTGTTGCAAGAGATGGAGATTCACTGTTGCTGGCAATACGGTCACTACTTAGCGTTGTAGCAACCGAGCTTAGAGTATTTGAAGGCATAAGACTATGAGGTGGTGGTTGGTTGCCATTAGCAGCTGAATGATCCAGAAGTAGATGTTGAACTTGGAAAATATCAACAAATTCTTCTAATTCCTCGGTGGGTGGAGGCGCTGCCGTTCTACTATTCTCTGTGGATGATGAGTAACTAACATTTGAGGCGTGAATACCAACACTAGATGCTGATGCATATGTGGGCGTTGGATGGCTATAGTGATGAAAGTATGGGGACGTTCCCGGTGTCGTTGGTGTATAGAAACCAAATTGTGGTCCTGCTTGCACTGCGATGGGTGCAGGCGGCGGCGGTGGCGCTGTAAATTGCAAAGGCGAACGTCCCAAATTAAGTAACGGCGTCGACGGTGTATTCAGCGAGTCTGTATATTCTGTCGCACTGGTGCTTACAGTTAAATTGTGACTATTGTGTGCATTGGCAGCGGCGCTTATGGTGGGTGTTGCAACAGCACCTGTTGCAGATACTACTACTGCTGTGGGTACAGATGTATGATGATGATGTTCGCTTTCTCGCCGCATAGCTAACAACATGTTTACGTTCCAAAATTATATATTCAAACACACAAATTTTATTTAATTTTTTTTTGTTGTTGTTGTGTGTTAATTTAAAATATTTCAAATAAAATGACAAGTTAACACACCTAATATAATATACACACATACATACATACTTATATAAATGGACGAATAAAAGAAATTAAAACGAAAAGTAATTTTAAACAAAACTAAACAAAACGGAAAAAATTGTTTTGGAATTTAAAAAAAAAACATTAAAAAAAAATTTTTGATAATTTGTTCTTATGGTTTTATTTTTAAATTATAAACAAAACAGAATAAAAAACAAAAACTAACACACTCAGAAACACAACTATTTTCATGTAAAACTTACATTGATTTTTTAAAAATCGTAATAAAATTGGCGGCTCATTTTCATTTTCTTACACAATTTAAATTAACTTTGAATTTCGCATTAAAATTTACTTAAATTTATTATTATTATTTTTTTACTTTACTTATGTATACATATGTATTATTATTGACTTTTTAATATATTTATTGACGTTGGGTTGTTTCTAAATCAGTCTTTTGTGAATATTTTCTTTTTCCATTTGAACACAATTCTGAAATGAAAATTGAATAAAAATTTAACATCAGAGCTCATACGGTTAATTTAATTGAAAAAATGTAATAAAATAAGTATGTTTTCTAACTGTAGTGGAACTTGTCAAGTCCTAATATTCTATGTTAGGTTGCATACGAATAATAATAAAAACAGAATTTCAATTTGTTACCCGTAAGATGTTACAAGAAACGAACCCTCTATATTGACTTATCAATGGAATAACACTTAACGACTTACCAATTAACTTACTTAATTGATCATTACAACCCTTCAGTCAGGATTACAACCTAGCCTCTGACACCACCCATGTGTGTGTGTGTATTAATTTTATTCATAAGTGGCGGGACCTAGAGCTTAAAGCCTACTCTGAAAGACATATTTTTGAGAAACTTTTCGTGGCAATTTTAATTACTTTCAGAGTTTTTGACAGAAATCTGCTGAGAGGAAGTAGCCGAAGAAATATGTTTTCGTTTTGTTGGACATGTCTTACATGCGGTTTTAACCGCGGCCTCACGTCTAATAAGCAAACACACTACCAACTAGACTACGGAGTTATTTTTTTTTTCTTTTCTCAAAAAACGAATTCCAGACTGTGATAGTTGATAACTGTCATCTTATTGAAGCTACATCTGTCAAATTGGTTTTGACAAATCAGTTCTGACAAATCGTTGATCATGATCACGTGCAAATCATTAAATTTTTTTTTATCAAAAAAGGTGTTGAGTTCATCATACAGTTTACATACATACATACATAATTTGCCATTACAACCCTTCAGTCTAGATTACGGCCTAGCCAACAGTTTAATGTCGACTCCGAGCGACAAATTTTTGAGAAACTTTTCATGGCAATTACTTATTTACTCTCAGAGTTTTTGCCAGAAATCTGCTGAGAGGAAATCACCTACTAGACTACGGTGACTTCAATCATTCATCTGCCAAATTAGTTTTGACTAATCATGATCAACAACACGTTCAAATCAGGAATTTTTTTTTTTTATCAAAATACAGTGAGCGCCATAAGTGAGTCAACACACACTGTTGCCGCCACTGGCAAAAATGCTTAAATTTAAATAACTGTAAAATATTAAACATTTCGTAATAGAATTTATAATCACTCACGCCATATTTTTTTAATAAAATCATTTCATTACTGCTTGGCCTGGCGTGGTGGTCTTCAGATGGTAAATCTTCTGGATCATATTTTGAGTAATTAATTTCTAGTGGTTTCTATACCAAAAAGTAAGTGAAAATTATCTAACTGTAATTGAGAATATTACTAACAAAATTGAATTGTTTATAGGAATTTTAGTATAAGAAGGCCAATAAAACATAAAATTAATTTGTGTGGAATTGAGTTTTCTTTATTCAAAATCCTATGGAGATCACTGGCGAGGAAAATTCCTCTTTCATCACACACACTATAGTTTTAAATTTTCCATTATGTTCTTAAGTATAATAAAAGTTACTTTATCATGAATTGTTGTTTTTGTTTTAACATTTTATAAGTAATAGATAAACGTTTTTATTTTTGGAAATTTATTCGACTATTCTCATTTACTTTACTCGCTATCCTAAGAAAATGTATTATTTCAGTGGTGTTTACTCACTTTTGACGCTCACTGTAGGTGTTCAGTTTGGATAACATATCGAACTCTTTACACATTTTACATTCGCCATAATCATGCCATCGAAAGAACTTTGCGTTCATTAGTTCAGTAAGCGCTCTAACAAGATCCGTTCCTCGAAGAAACGAAAGATCTGCCGAAAACCTCACCTCATCATTTCACAGATAGCGAGAGTATGAGAGAAAATCCGATGCAAACAATTTTGAGTCGCTCAAAACTCGACCTTTCGCAGACCACAACTTGACGAATTTTGCATCATGCCCTAGGCTTCCACTCGTATCTAATTCAACTAATCCAGAAACTGAGGGTAAATGACTATACTTGTCCACTGAATGGGCTACTTGTGAACTGTTTGGTGAGGATTTAGGGCTGGCGCCGTCATCGTTATATATTTCTTTGAGAACGACAATAAGCAGGGAATTACTATAGGTCGATGGCCGCTAGAAATTGTAACCTTTGTATACTTTTCAAAAGTCAGTGTAACACTGTTCTGTTCATAATACGAAATAATAGATAAATTTCATTGATAATTAAGTAAATATGAAGTCTTCGTAGTTTATTAGTAATAGTAGAGTGTTGGTTCGAACCCCAGATCAGACTACTCCAGCCAAACGAAATATGAAAAAAATATTTCTTCGGTGAGTTACTCTCAAGAAATTTCTGGCAAAAATAAAATTGCCATGAAATGTTTCGCAAAAAGCTGACATAAAACTGTAGGTCTCTCCACTTACTCATGTGTGAAATTAACATACACAATATACCTAAGTTGTGCGAGAAGCTAAGTCGTAATCCTGTAATGTTGTAATGACCATATATGTGTGTATGTTGGAAACATTCCGTTAATACAATTCGAATTTAAATATTTTAATTTATTGGTTGTATAATTACCATTTTTAATCATTTAATTGATTGTATAAATTTGTTTATTTTTTCTAATAAATTTGTTAGGAATTTTTATTAAATTATTTTAATTTTATTTCTTTTTTCTTATTTTTATTGTTTTTATTTTTAATTTATTATTTTATTTTATTTACGAAATAATATTCTACCGTCGCGACAATATTATTTTTCACAACTTATATGCACAGGAAATTGGAAATTCACACACCGACGGTTGTTTTTCGTATTTCATTTTTTTTTATATTTTATTTTTAATTTATATCGTATAATACGATACAATACAATACACCAGAGATTAATAAATTTGAAATATTTTGTGAAATATTTCTTATGGTTTTTTTAAAATATAAACAAATACACACGCATGTCGAACGAAAATTTACCCAAAGGCACAAACGTTTTCGTTGTGAAAAAAAACACTTATTTTTCTTTATATTTTTTTAAAATTATTTTCTTTTAATTTGAATTTCTTTTTTATTTAATTTCTTCAATTAAATTAAATGCAATCACAATTTATTTAATTTATATTTAACGATTTGCAATTATTTTCTTTAAATGTTGCCTTTAATTTTCTATTCCCTGTATTCTTCTGTAATTGTATGGCAAACAATTAAACCGTTAACGTGCAACACGTTGTATGAAAAATATTTATTTTGTCAAAAACTTTTTACATTTCACTTCAATTCTGTTCATTTCTTTTCATACGTTTTGTCTTGGAGAGTATTTCACTTGATTCTTTGCTCTTTTATGTTGTATGAATTTTAAGAGCGAAAGGGCAAGAGAGAGTATGTGCATACATATGTATGTGTGTGCTGTTATGAAATGTTCAAAATGTTTAGGCAACAATTGATTGTTTTGATTTGTATTCTTCTCATTTTTAATATTGACGCGAGAGACGAGACGAGCCGTTGAGCCGCCAAGTCGTTACTAGAAGGCAACTACGGCCAACCGGCAATAGAAAAACAGAACAATACACATATCAATAGGCACACGCACACATCTTTGTAAACACATTCTCTCTCTCTCTTTATCATATACACTCACGAACATAAACGCCAACACTAATGCTAAAAATCAAAAGTCGGCGGAAAATGCAAAAAAAAAATGAAAAAAATCGAAAAGAAAAGAAAAGTTTTTCTTTTTGTTGTTGTCTTTCTATTAAATGCTGTTGTATCTGTTTTTTTTTTTGTTTTTTTCTTTTCATTTTTATTTTGCTTTCTTTCATTCGTTTGGAGTCGTTTAGAGAATTTCGTTGAAACGATTAATAAGTTTGTGAAAATGAGCAAAAATGTCTACGAAAGCCTAGAAACATGCGAAAATAATAAAAAAAACAACACATCAAACTAGCTGCCTGTTGCTGTTTGATCATAAAAAAAAAACAAAAAATGAAGAAAGAAAAGAAAGGAAAAACAAGAAAATTAAACACCCTGAAACTAGACTATGTGATGCCCTACACGTTCATTAATATTTAATTGCGTAAGCCGTACTAAAAGTTATAGAAAAATAGAAAGTAAATGTTAAATCCCAAACAGAAAATGAATTCTGCTCTGTCCTAATTCCATTATAAACAGAGCTTTTTTTCTTCTTGGATCAGTTGCAGTGCCTTAAACTCTGTTTTACAATTTCTCGACCACTGACAGGAGAAAACCAAAATGCCCATTAAAAGCTGTAGCGTATTGTTTTTTATTTACGCTTGTGTTTCTAACGGTACTATAATCAATTATGTTCGAGTACACATAACATACATACATAATTGGCCATTACAACCCTTCAGTCAGGATTACGGCCTAGCTTCTCACACCACTCATGTTGTGTGCGTTACTTTTATACACGAAAGGCGGGACCTACAGTTTAACGTCGACTCCGAACGACAGATTTTTTGAGAAACTTTTCATGGCAATTTTATTTATGCTCAGAGTTTTTGCCAGACGCCGAAGAAATACTCTTTGTATTTTATTTTGATGTCTGGCCTGGGGCTCGAACCCTGGCTTTTCGTCTAATAAGCCAACACACTACTTACTAGACCACGGCGACTTGTTCGAGTAAAGTAAAGTAATTCCACTCTCCTTCCATCCACAATACAATATCTCTACTTTATTTACAATGCAGTGAGGGAGTAGAGGGCATCCCCTGATTGAAGGTCGCATATAAAAATTAGCAGCAATCGCCTTCTTCCTTTATTTTACACTTCGGGTATTCTGAATATCAATGGCAAAGGCTTCCAAGGTCCAGTAGTAGTTTTTCCTTTGTCTCAAAACTTTAATCAATGCCAAGCGAAAAAAATTCTTCTAAAGTATCAGCAATTCATCACATTATGATACGATTTATTATTCTTATTTATTTCATAAATTTCAACCTTTAATTCCCTTTTTTCCCGCTTTTATTCCTAAAGATGCTTCATTGGAATCTTTTTTTGTTTCATAAGACCACTATTAGTTCCTATTCTGATGGTTTGGGATAACTTTTGTGATGTTTGACTTGCTAAGGGAAAGTAATTTTTCTATCACGGTATCTATAACGTTTTACACGTTTGTGGTTGCGTTACAGTTTTTTTTTTAGTAATTCGTTTTAAAATCATATTCCCAGTGAAATCCATGGCTTTTTCAATGAGTTGAAGACAAATTTCTGGCATACCATTGTATTCGGACACTGTATATGGGTTCATAGGCTATTAGCAGGAAAAAAACTTTCAATACTTTCTCAATCAGAGAAAAACGCGAAACAGATAGGGGCTGCCTTCCAAAATGTTAGTTGCTTTGTGTTTGAACAAAGTATCGTGTTTCATAATGCCGCTGTACAAAATGTATACACTGTATTCTATTTCGAAACGTCGTCAATGTGTATTTTTAAAGCAGTAAAAAAGCAATCAGGCATCGGATTTATAGTTCATGCATTGTTTGGTTACTTTGCATATATATATAGTTTATATACAGTAGTAGAAGTGTATACAAACTTTGTATTGATACATTTTGGAAGGCAGCCAGATTTCCTGTAGTCACAAAAATCCCCATAAACGCAATGTACTTCTATTACCTACGGTAGTGTAGCGCATTAAACGAGTAAAATTAGTCGTCAAATAATGAATCAAAGAAATGTTTCAGTCGTTGTGCTTTTCTACACTCATTTTATTTATTTTTTTTTTTTTTGCTTAAACCTAGCCATAAAGTGATAAACAATACACATACAACGTACAAATACATAATTAACGTAATAACGGTGATGACGTTCATATATCCGCCAATACAAAGGGTAATGCTACAAACACAATAGACATCAAGCTGCAAATGCAGAAAACACAGCAACCTCTGAAAGTGTTTATTTTAAAGGCAGCGCGACAACAAGCAACGATTTTGCTGCTTAGCCAAACGTTCACCGAACGTACGTTCGTTTTTAGAATATGAACAGCAATGAAAGCGATAACCGAACCGTAATATAATTTCAGGAAGCGTTTGATTTGCTTTTCATATGCTAAAAATGAACGTGGCTTTTTCTACCACAATTTCTCTTTTTATTCGTAGCAATGAGAGAATGCTTAACATTCACGTATGCATGTATAGAAGTTCGAAAACGAGATGTATGAGATTTAACGCGAAAAATTTTTTTAGTGGCACCGATGATAACGTGTTGATGAACTGTTTTTGTTTTTCATTTGTTTGTCTTATGCTTTGCAACTGCCGACTATATTACAATAAATACGTAAAATTTTTGTACTTGTTGCGTTGCGTCTATTGTGTTTACGGCTCATAGTATCATATCATATCATATTGTCGTCATCATTATTATCAAGTTGCTGTTTTGTTTATTTATGTATGCGTGCTTACGTTTTACGTGGTGGTTGTATAGAAAAATCCACGAAAAACAACTAAATCGGCAAAAAACAAGACGAAGCAAAGCAACAGAAATTATTTGTAAACAAAAAGCGCGCCATACGGACACACATACATACTTGCAAACATTCATTGTTTATATCCGAACTTTTTACAAGTGGGAGCAATTAACCGTTATAGAAAGCATTCAAAATGTGTAATAATTCTCCTTTGTATTTTTATACTCTTATACTCGTACAATAACAAAAAATGAAAATATTTATAACTCATACGTACTCAAAACAAATTGAAATTATTGTTGGCGGTGTATAGATTCTATGTAGGCATGTGTGTGAAAACTGTATACAATGGGAAGCATTAATCAGAGCAAGAAAATCGTGAGTGTTGCCATAGAGTGGGATGTGAACAGAATATAATTTTGAAAAGAAAACTTTCATGTCGAGATTTTATAATTTGAAATCTGATTTACTAAATGTTATATAACTCTTCTATTGAATTCTAGGAATTTATTTTTAAAAATAAGGTGGTCAATTCTATAATTTAGTCAGTATGTATTATAGTTGTATTTTATAATTTTAAAAATAAAATTCTTTTATGTTTCAACCTTGATGAGCGAAAATAATTTTATCAAATTATCAGTAAAAGTAAATCTTTTTGCATTTGTAACTGCTAAAACAAATTTTTTATTGTTAAACTAATGGGTTAAATCTCTAAATCTAAAATAAACTAACACACGTTATTTGCACAATACATTCCAAACATTATAATACAGCTCTGAGAGATATAAGTTTAAGATTAATATTTTTGGTATTTTGCTACTCTTCTCCATTTCGGAATACTTCATTTCCGATCTTACGTTTTGCAATCATGCACATGTTCTCACTCGGGTTTAGATCGGGAGATTGCGGTGACTAGGATATCACAGGGATTTGATGTTCCTCCAACCAGGCTTTAACAACTCTAGCCGTGTGTTTAGGTCCACGAAAGCGGCATTCAGCGTATGGAAGCACAACTGAGTTTAGGTGGTCTCAGTAGATTTTAGCTGTCATTGTATCAGTAATGCGGGGAATTGGACGTATCCCATTTCCCGAGAAACATCCCCACACTATGATATTTCCCTCTCCATTCTACACTCAGGCTGTTGTATACCTCGGGTTAAACGTTTCACCTCGAGATCATCGAACATAGCATCTTCCATCTGATGCTCGGAGATTAAACTTAGACTCGTTCGGTCATAACTTTTTCGCTGTGGAGTCAAATTTAAATGGGTTCTAGCAAAATTTAGGCATTCTAGGGTTTTTTGGTGCATCTGAAGCTTCTAAGAGTTTTTTTATAGACAATGTAGAAATCAATACTCGATATGGGTATTTTCAGGACTATATCCATATGTTTATTTTATCTACTATTGGCCGTTTATTTTCTTTCGAGCCTATAAATTTGTATTGTAAAATATTCAGCTACCCTTCCGGATATATTCAACAGACTAGATGCCATAACAAAGTATCATAATTACACCTTAAAAAACTGGTTTCTGAGGAATACTAAAGCTACACCATTTGTACCTGCTGCTTAATAACACAGCTTATTATAATTATCTTAAAAAACACATTTAAAAAAATTAATTAAAATGAATTCCATGTTCTACAACATATCCGCATGTATATTTTGTCATGCAATGGCAACACTCTCAATAAAAGTCTCAGCATAAACTTTTTCAAAATATTTTTCGTTTATTGTGGGTGTATTTTCTCTCTTGTTTATCACTCTCTAAAAGTAATGCCAACTATAGCGATTAAATCATATTCAATTTAATTTAATCTATTCCCTCTCTAGAAGGGAACGCTAAGTGGGTATAAATTACTCAGTTTTGACTCTCTTATTTTATGTAATGGAGGTTCTGGATGCTTACTGGGTAAATTATTTAGTGTGAAACTAAAACTATTTTGATTCTTTAAAATTTTGATGAACATTTTTATGTCTTCTTACTTCTTCGAAGCAATTTAACACAACACTCCACATGGTGCATGGTGGGATATCTTCCAAATTTTTTTTATTCCTTCAATATACCAATTAATATCATTATGTATGTATTCTATACATACACAACATCGTTCAAATGTCTCCTTTGGTGGAGCCGTATGCACTCCGAATTTGACCAAAGGACTGCTGTGGTTTGGTATGCAACATAATAAGCCGCACGTTGTCAAGTCGAACGATCTCTGTGGTCAGTTTACATCACATCCATGTGACATGACCATTCGCATAAACAATGTGTGCTACATGTGTGCTTCCTTTTGAAAAAATATAACGTTGGTGTCCCGATCATCCAATTCAGGCCATGTATAGTGCTCAACATCGACAGTGATGGTCTTGCTAACGTCGTTTTCAAACTCCACACTAAACAATGATTTTTTCGGGATTTATTGGATGATTTTGGAGCGAATGTGGATTTGTTATCTTTCTCAATTTTACAATTTCGTTTGTTCACGTACCTATTAATCCAGAAATGGGAAAATCAGGATCAGTTGCCAACGCTCATAAGCTTATTCTGCGAACACACGTCATTGTCCATGTTTTATTACCTTCAGTTCTTGGGTCATTTGAATTTTATACTAGTGCAGGTACAAGCCACGACACGCAATTCGCCAAGTTATGGCTTGCAAAAGACCGAATTCTTGAGGATTCGCGGACAACGGCAATGTTTTCGACAGATCTTGGGTTTCGTCGGCGTACGGGTGTTCGGTGTTGGTCGATTGCTTATTGTACCAGTGGACTGCACTACATTGAAAATATTCCTCTTGGTAGGACGATTATGGCTATGCCGATTTTGACCGGCAATTTTACACTGAAACTATCTCATGTCACCGTCTATTATTTCGTTATTCAATATGGAACTGAAACAGCTTTATTTATACATAATAAATTGAAATGAAATTTTGTACATATCTTCTATTTTTTACCGTTATGCTGGTTTAATCACAGATTCATAACTGTCTTCCGATAAACTATCACTTTCCAAATCACTACATTTTATTCCAAATTAGTCGGACAATCAGATAAGTTATCCGCGTATACATACATAATTAGTCATTACAACCGTTCAGTCAGGATTACAACCTAGCTTCTCACACCACTTATGCGTTAATTTTATACATGAGTGTCCGGACCTACAGTTTAAAGTCGACTCCGAACGACAGATATTTGAGAAACTTTTCATGGCAATTTTATTTGCTCTCAGAGTTTATGCCAGAAATCTGATGAGAGAAAGTCGCCGAAGAAATACTTTTTGTATTTTTGTTTTGATGTCTGGCATGGGGCTCGAACTCTGGCTTTAAGTCTAAGAAGCCAACAGACTACCTACTAGATTACGGCGACTTCCGCGTATAAATTATTGAAAAATTCTTCATTATCACGATCTGCCATGGTTGCAATTTTTACAGAACTGAAATTGTTATAAAAGTCTGAATATGTAGAAAAATAACTGTTTTTTATAATAAAGAAGACACGTCTAAACACAATGAACGAAGCTTTTGCAGTATTCTATATTGCCCTGGGTTTCATAAATTCTAATTACTAGTGCAAGTGCAATGACGAGTTAACTCGTGATCGGTCAACAGCATTTGGGCATGAAAATACGAGTTAACTAGTGGCCGGTCAACAATGTGTTAACACAATTTTTTTTTTATTTGCACGTATTGTTGTATGTTATAGCCTTCGATGGTGATTTAGTAAAACAGACTGAAAAAATGACAACCAATTTGGCAGATGTAACTTCAACAAGAGGGCCGCTTTTCAAAGTTCATATATTCCTGTTAGAAGACCCTATCTAATGCATTGTATTGTTAAGTTTTTTTTTTGTTTTTGTTTTATTTATTCGTATACGTAAACGTTTTCATTAATTTTATGAATATTTTTCAACAGAAACTTATTGAAAATTCAGTTTTTCATTATTCAGGAAATTTCTTTTTAAATGCCACACGCACACACACACAATATTGTTAACAAAACCGTCATACAACGTTGTAGAATGAAATAAAATTTTCGAGTTTTTATGAGCAAAAGGTCAAAGGCACTTTGCTTTCAACTTTAAATGCCAAATTGTAGCAAAATGGTAACACTCACTCAAACACAAACACTGGCATTTGAAAGAAGAAGAAGAGGAAAAAGAAGAAAAACAAATAACAACAAACAAATAAACAACTTGTTGAATGTTATTCCAGAAGGTAAAGAAAGAATGTAAAAATTGAGCATAAGGAAGGAAAGAGTATGAGAGAGTATGAGAGAGTATGAGAGAGAGAGAGAGAGAGAGAGAGAGAGTAAACATAAAATGTTCATACGCAATGAAGTACAAGTGGTTTGTAAACGCAAATGTTTTGTAATTTTTGTTTATTTCCGTTTGAAATATTACATTTAAAGGGTATGGGGTTAGAAAGTAAAGGTTGTCGAACCTTTTACATATTTTAAGGCATAAAAAGGATTACAAAATTTAGTAGAAACATGTGCAAGTAAGAAATTTCAGAAATTATTTTTCGGAAGTAAAATATTCTTAACATCAGTTGTAATTATGATATGAATTTTACAGGTATGCAGTAAACATACATAATTGGCCATTACAACCCTTCAGTTAGGATTACGGCCTTAGCTTCTCACGCCACTTATGTTCTGTGTGTTAATTTTTTATACATGAGTAGCGGGACCTACAGTTTAAAGTCGATTCCTAACGACAGATTTTTGTGAAACTCCTCATGGCAATTTTATTTACTCTCAGAGCTTTTGCTAGAAATCTGCCGAAGAAATATTTTTATTTCATATTTTCGTTTTGATGTCTGACCTGGAATGCAGTAAACAGTATTCATAAATAAAAGTTAAAATTGATTCTTATGCGTTCTACATTGTGCGCTTCTTGACATGGAGAGCAGATTTGATAACAAACAAGGTAATAAACAGGGCATTGAATAGAAGGGGGTCTCAAGTCTGTAATATCCAAATAGATGACAGAGTAGTAAAATATCACAGAAACAGAAGATAACATATTTTTTAATTGCATTGAACAGTAAATTGATATTGATATGGCTCATATAGAGAGCATTTCGAGAAATGCCAGACATGCCATAATGATGTGCAAAAGTATTGCAGGGCAATACAGGGGATGTAACCCAGGAGTTATGCACTGGATGTACATACATATGTCGTGTATGGGGCCAATATGCGTGCAGACAAAGGTAACCAGAAACAGCTCAAATGGATAAAACAAAGTAGAGACTGGGTGCCCTGGTAGTCTAGTGGGTAGTGTGCTAGACCATTAGCGTGAGGGTCGTGGGTTCGATTCCCACCAGAGACTCTGATTTGTGACACTACTACACAGAGCATGCGGAGTAACTTGACCACTCCGCTCGTATATAATTTGTATTTTAATTAATAAATAAATAAAATATAGAGACTAACGTACATATTTTCGTTTAAGAACAGCAACGAAATCGGAAAAACCAGAGCTATGGAAACCATGGCTAAGATAATGTCTAACATTTTATAGGGGATTTCGTGACTTGATGAATCGAGCGGCTGATAGCTTCATCCATAACTGTTACTTGGATAAAACCAAAAGACTTTATGGTTTTGGGAAGAGCATTGCAGCAAGATCTACATTACAGTTTTAAAAGGGTGCCCCACTTTTGTGGTAATGGTACAGAAACAGGCAGAGTTGATACAGAAAACGTAGTTTTTGGTCCTAGATTGTCTACATCTCATGAAAACAGGGTCACCCACCTTCAACTGGGTCTCAGATCATGTTGAAAATTCGGTGCAATGAAATTCAGATTCAGATTATCTTGGAACCAGAACTGTCCTGTTGAGCGGAAACAAATGTTCGGAAAGGTATTCTCGACGACAAGAAAAACGAACAGACGTAAAGGCTCTTTCCAATCTAAATATACAATCCAGATTATTGTTGGGAAATTACTGTAGGAAGAGATTTGAGTCATGCATCAGACTACCCAGGCGATTGGTTACCGGTCTTTTCACATTGCTCTGTAGCCTCAATGTACACTTGTTCAAACGGAGACCGTCTCGAACTCAATCTACAGATTCAAAACACTTACACATCTATGAAGCTTTAACGCATTCCAGTAGGAAACACTTGAATTGTGTATAAATAGAACACTTATGTATATCAATCGAACTGGTGGTAGGGTGGGTAATCACCGTGCGAATATATTTACATACATACATATAATAACTCTACAGAAAATATAAGTAAATTAAAATCTTTTGTTTCTAGTGTTAAACGACTTTTAAAAATAACTTCCATTATGTGGTAAACCATAATCGTTTCATAAGGATAACTCAGCTTTGAAAAAAGTTTAACGGGATACAACAAAATATCAAAACACCCACATAATCATCGTCTACTCTGTCGTACCAGTAAGTGCAAGAAAATTATAAAATCATCACTTAAAACTTCTGTCCTTTTACAATAGTCTTGTACTTTCTCTTTTTCTTCATGGGCTTCTTAGTTTATGTGTAAAGAGATTAACGATAATGAAGTTATTTTCTTTTTTTTTTCCAACTCTCTTAGCTTCCTCTCTATTCATTTCTCTTTTTCTCCTTATTGTTGATGGTATTTTTAACGTTTCTTTTCTGTGCGTTTCAGGTTTATCTTGTCCTGCAAGAGCATCACAATGTGTGAGTTGATGACGAGTGAGTGGGCATACACACATACATTCTAACTTTGTCATATGTACTTATGTATGTATGTATGTATGCCGTTACTATAGCATTAAAAGTGTGCGTTTCAAATAAATAAAATGTCTGAACATTTTCAATTTTTGTTCGGTTGTGTTGCATTTTGTTTGAGAATATTATGAACGAATTTTAGAAATTCTTAGAAATGAAGGAAAATTTTCTTTTCATTCGTAAACCAAAAATTCAATAATTTATCATTGCTTTTTAGAAACAAACTGTAAATTCTCTAATTATGAGCCACATAAATAAAATTTCCATTAAAAGTTTCTCAAAAAGTCTGTCGTTCGTATAAAATTAACGCGCACAACATAAGTGGTGTAAGAAGCTAGGTTGTAATCCTAACTGAAGGGTTGTAGTGACCAATTATGTTATGTATGTATACTCGGATCTGAGTTCGTTTGGGGAATTGCCATATCAAATTATCCTTCCTGTTATCATGAGAGGAACATTCTGAAACTACAGTGCTGAGGTAAATGAAAGTCCTTCAGGTCCACATTAGTGGTTGGAATGCTCTATATTGTTATTCCCCTAAAGTTTTCGCATTTATGCACATGGTTCTCCTTTGTAAGCTATACTTTCTAACTCTAAACCCTATACATGGGAAGTCGGAGGTGAAAATTGTATAAAGGTAGCAGGTGAATGTCGCTTTCGGAAATGAACAACCAGCGATTGCAAATAAGCGACTGAATTTGCTGCGTTAAACCACAATAGTATTGGCACAACTTAGATTAGTATAGAGCACCCAATTGGTCTAAACTAATAGACGCCCTAGATGAGGTAGAATATCACAATGTTATTCAACGGTGGGGGCATTACCCAACTGAATTGTGTATCCAGACCTCTGTGTTGACTTCCATAGATTCGGAGTCCAACTGTCTAAGCTTCATACCTCTTGATTATATGAACAAAGCAAAAAAGAATACAGAAATATTTCGATATTAAGCAACTTACATCCTTTTGCGCGTTAAGCGTACTTACTCCCTACGTAGAGTAGCATGTTATCCCACAGACGACTTTACTAAAACTACTGAACTTCTTGGACACATTGTCAACGAATACAGAATATTTCTCTTAACTCTACTCTGCGCTCAAGTGAAAGTTGAAGAAAAATAAAAGGCCAACAACAAACATCATCCAACATGAGCAATCATACTCAACTACTTGGCAGCTTCAAACAACTGTACAACCATTACGCATTTCTTCTTTGACGATGACCCACTTATAAGACTTTAACATCACACAGACACATGCATACATAGCCACAGAGAAAATACTTTAACAAGACAAAATGTTTGTCAGACAGTAGTTTTCTTGAAAATGTTTGTCATGGCCTGGTCGTTATACGAAGTACCATTTGGAAGAGAAAATATGAAAATATGTTTTCAATCGTGTTGACAATTAATGGGGCAGTAGGGTACATAAAATAGTTAGACAGATGATTTGCTAGCGCCGCCATGGATACACGTTACCATGGTTGTGGTGCAAAAATAAAATAAAAGAAGGCACAAATTCTTTGAGTGTTTGCAACAAACATTCACAACAACAAACTAAAACTACTTGAGGGTTGTTTGTGGATTTCACCATAGATTTCAGGGTGTAACAAAGTTTGTTTTTTCGCACATACACACATACATATCTATGTAACTATGTGTGCAATTATTATTTATTTTTGTGTTGTTTTCTTTCGTTTGTTTGTTGCTCTTTATCGTCAAACAACGTTAACGTTGTTGTGCCCATAGATGCGGTAATAATTTTATTGTTTTAAATTTTGTTTGTCCTGCTACAGTAATTCAGAATTACAGTGGGAATCAGTGAAAATCGTATCGGAAAGATATTTTGTTTGTTTTGTTTTACAAACAGTTGGTAATAATTCATTCCTATCATTACAGAATGTACACGTTTAATTCAAGGCAGTTCCCATTCTGAACAAGTGTACTTTGAATTCATAGTGTCCCGTCAAAAGACCGATTACAAAGCAAAGGTTATACCTGACAAAAAAAGTCTGATGCATGACTCAAATGTCATCTCATTGTAATTTGATTGCCACAAATCTATTTGATTTGGAAGAATTTGTAGAATTTCCAAATCTACAGAAATGTCCACTCTGCAGAAGTACTCTGTCCGTATCTGCGGTTTATAATCATACCTGCATAATTGGTCATTACAACCCTTTAGTCAGGATTACGACCTATATTCTCACACCACTCATGTTGTGTGTGTTAATTTTATTTCCGAGTGGTGAAACCTACAATTTAAAGTCGATTCGAAACAACAGATTTTTGAGGAATGCCAATTATATTTGCTCTAAGAATTTTTGCCAGAAATCTGCTGAGAGGAATTCGCCGAAGAAATATTTTTTCATGTTTTCGTTTTACAGTCTGACATGCAATTTGAACCGACGTCTCAAGCCAACAGACTACCTACGAGACCACAACGACTTCACGGCTTGTAACCATTGCCGTGAATTCACTTATGACGTGGGAATCAGCAGCCATATTTTTTCTTTAAAGTCTGGTGCTATCTTCGATTTAACCACAGGGGAGCTAAGTAATCGATTGGCGACTTGACTATCAGATGGTTTTGCTTCGTTCTGTGCTTTAAATCTGCGAGTTTCCGCATGGCCTCGGAATATTTCATTGTGAAACCAAAAACTTCAGCTTCACTTCCGCGTTTAGGAAGATTACTACGATTCGTTGCGAATTACTTTTCAAAGTCTGTACCGTTGACAGTTAAAGAGAGAAGTGTAATGAATCAGTCTCTCGATTAATTATATAACGAACGGTCACCTAATGGATTGTATGTTAGACTTGTATCCCATTATCCTGATCTAACAGTCTTCAAAGCCTGATTGTATCTACTATTACTTGAATACATCAGACCTTCCATCACTTCAGTAGCATAGATTGTCATTGCATCTGTTATACCACTGTGTATATATCGTTATATACCAGAGATAAGCAATGAGTATTCCAAAAAGATGATTAGAATCGAATCATACACATAATTTCTGAGACTTATACGCATTCATACTTATTTTAATATCATAATAATACTACTCATATTAAAAGATTGAAGTACTCATCATATTCATGCTTAACAACACGTATGATTTTGTTGATTTCGAGAATCACAAAATAAGTATGATTCGCGTACGAACACTCGAATCATTTATAAATATTTTTCTAAATTTATGATTCTGAATGAGTAGGCTGATGAATCAAACACATTTCGAATGTTATGAGTTTGATGTCAACGTTGTATGCATACTCATTGCAACCTGTACTCATGAATCAACGTTGTAGTGAGTACAAATGAATCAGAGTACTGTTAGAGCTGTTAGTCCGTAATTCTGGCTAAGGAGTTGTAATGGATAATTAAGTAAGAGAGTAATACTATGTTCACGCATGCACCTCTCAATAAAGTCAATTGATTATAAAAATCTTATAGCAAAACATGATTCGAGGTTCATCATGGGCGGAGGCTTTAATGCTAAGAATACTTAGTGGGGATCCCGTTTGAACACTCTCAAGGGAAATTAACTATATAAGGCAATTTTGGAAACTGGATGTGAAGTTGTGTCAACAGGTAATCCAACGTATTGGCCAACAGACAGTAGTAAAATACCTGATCTTATAGATTTCTTTATAATAAATAGGATATCAAAGTCGTGTATCAAGTTCGAAAATGGATTTGATCTTAATTCTGACCATTCGCCGATATATATGACTGTTTGTGAAAAAGGACAAAATCTCCTTTTTTGGCGAATAAATTTACCGATTGGCAATATTTTCAGACTGTGCTGCAAATATATATCAAATATACCCCCTAATGAACCAGAAACAATTGACGAAATTGAGGAAGACGTTGAGTTTGTAACAAAACTAATTCAAAGTACTGCTTGGGAAAGCACTCCGAACCCTCCTGATAAACAACACGTTGTTTCATACCCTGCTTATATAAGGGAGATGATAAGAAATAAAAGAAGGTTGAGAAAGATATGGCAACGATCTAGATTTCCAGCTGACAAGGCAAGGCTTAATAGAATGACACACGAATTTAGCTTAGAAATCAAAAAGTATAAGAACTCACGTTTCAATAACTATTTACAAGGAATGCGTAATGAAAAAACAAAAAATCAAAAAATCAACAAAAACCTTAAATAGACCCATAACACAAATTCCTCCCATTCACATGGCAGACGGGAATTGGGCCAGAACAAATAGCCAAAAGGCAGAATTGTTTTCTAACCATCTTGCTGGTGTGTTCCCTCTTGATACTGATCCATCATCTATTACGCAGGAAGTCAGTAAGTAGTCTTGATGATGATGGTCGAGACGATTACACAATTCCTGAAGTAACACCAATTGAAGTTTTTAAACAAATCCATTTTAATTTGAAATTAAAGAAATGTCCTGGATTCGACTTAATAACAACTGAAGTTCTTAGACATCTTCCAAATAACATAATTCTAAAGCTAACACAAATTTTCAATGCTTCATTTAGACTACTTCATGTACCATCGTTTTGGAAAGTCGCCGAAGTGGTAATGATATCAAAACCAGGAAAACCTCTAACTAAAGTTAAATCATATAGACCTATTTCGCTTCTGCCCATATTATCGAAATTATATGAGAAAATATTACAAGTTCGCATTAAACAGATAATTGAACAAAGAAACTTAGTTCCTAAACATCAATTTGGTTTTAGGAATGCGCATTCAACAATTGATCAAGTTCACCGCATCACTGATGTAATAGAAAGAGCTTTAGAGGAAAAAAATGTTTGTACCGCTGTCTTCTTGGACGTTTCATAAGCATTCGACAAAGTCAGTCATAAGGGTTTACTCACGCAATTGCCAAGGGCGAACTGTACTTTATTTAAATCGTACCTGAAAGATAGGCTGCTTCGGAAATACAAGCAGGAGTACCTCAAGGAAGCATTCTGGGTCCACTTTTGTATTTTTTATACACTAGTGATATACCAGAAGTTGCTGGAACGACTATGGCTACATTTGCCGATGACACAGCTATTTTGTCAGTTGCCAAAACTGAAAATGAGGCGAAACATAAGTTACAAAACGCACTTACATCGGTCTTAAAATGGTCTAGAAAATGGTGCAAAAAATTAAACAGTTCTAAGTCAACACATGTTTACTTTACAAATAAATCAATTTTAGGTACCCCTATATTCATGGACGGTATACAAATACGGTATTCAAATACGGCAAAATATCTTGGTATGACACTGGATGCGAAATTCCTTTGAAATGAGCATGTTAAAATTAAAATTATGGAACTACAACTAAAATGGAAGAAGCTAAACTGGTTAATCGGGAGGTAATCCAAACTGTCTATTGAAAATAAATTGTTAATATATAATCAAATATTAAAACCTATATGGACTTATGGAGCACAATTGTGGGGATGCACAAGCGAGCAAAATATAACTATTATTCAACGTTTTCAGAGCAAAGTACTCAGATGCATCGCAAATGTACCATGGTATATACGCAGAAGTGATTTACATCGTGACCTTGGTGTAAATACTGTTAAAAAAGAGATTGAAAACATTGCAACAAAACATAACATCCGACTCAGAGTCCACGTAAATTCAGAAGCATCATCTCTTGCTGATCCCATTGGTTTGGAACGCAGACTTAAAAGAAGGAAGCCATCCGACCTAATTAGAAGCTCTCTTTTGGCTTAATGACGTAATATCATCATAAATATATATTAAATTAAGGTTTATGTTTATTTAAATTTGTATTTAATAATAATTTAATTTTGTATTTAATAATTTAAATGTTGGAAGTAAATTACTTGTTAGTTATAATAACTAGTTGTAATAATTAATAAATGAGAATTTAAAGAGAAAAAAAACGTATGCACCTTTATTCCGTAAATCGTAATTAAAGCCAATATTGATATCAATATTTCATATAAAATCTCAATTAATTATTGCGCAATAAATACGCAATTTGTTATAATATTAAATAAAACTTTAAATGCAGCACTGTCATAAGTACGTTCAGTGAACATATTACAATATTCCGAACACTTTCTATTCGTATTTGACAACTCAGATATCGACAACGACAAAAAAAATAAAACAAAAACAACGAACAAAACAAAAACAATGTTGTTGAAACAACCAGCTGTTTTGTTTATCAGCTGTCAAATGAATATTCAGTAAGCTGAATATTGCTTATGTTTATTATACCTGAACGGTAAAATAAAATATTGTTCTTAATTAACCGAATATTAACTCAATTAAATTGCATACGTGGACATAGTATAAGTGTGGCAAATTCAATTGTATTCAAATTTTCTGTTTTTTTCAATGGAATGCTATTGTACGATTATCATTGACATTCACTGTATTTGTTTGTTGCTTTGCTGTCTTCTTAAGGAAAGCGGATTCATTTTGATTTTCATGTCACTTGTTATTTCAATGATTTGTCTAATACACCCTGAGGTAAATTAATAAATTAAATTGACAACAAAAAAAAATACGACTGACGACTGTTGGGTATAGCTTGTCTGCGATAACATTTCCAATCGATTCTTCTGGAAGTATTCAGGGTTGTTTAAATATTTGTGTACAAACATTATAATAATAATTACGGTGTTTTTGTTGTTTGTTGTAAACATTATTTGTTTGTTGCTCTTTATCATTGTTCTTTATCAATCTTATCGATTTCTCTGTCAATTCTGTTTTCATATTTCGTCAAATGTCGGTCAGAATTCACAAACGCCGTAATAATCTGTCGTATAGGAATATTTGTTTGTTGTCATTCGCTTGTCCTCGGTGTAGGCTATCACTCAAAGAGTAACGACTACTCATGCCACGGAATTTGCGGATATTAAGGACATATGTTGCGGAGTTGGAGTAAGGCAGTTAGTAGGGTTTTTGGACTTTCGATTTGAATTCATCACAATGTAATTTAAATGATTGGTCCACTTTTGAAAATTTTTGAACTGAAAGTTCATTTGTTAGGATGACATACATATATAAAAAATATAATATGACTGTCATACTATTTAAATAATAACTACGGTAATTTAAACCGATTTGATCAAACGAAATGTCAATCTCTTCACAAGATAATGCACTTTCAGGATGTCATCACTTATTTCATATTTTTAATTAAAGTTTGCTACTATGAATGGATAAACTTGAAAAAACACGGAAAAAAATTCGCATTTGTCAAGTTTACCTCATCAATCCTCATAGCATATTAAGTCAAATAATATATACATATGTATGTATATCGTTTTAAACGCCCATCTCTCTCCTTTCTAATAAGGTTTAAATTTTAGACATGAGTTCAGAAATGTTTTTGTAATCAATAAATTTGTGTGCAGAGTCCAAAAGAAACAGTTTTTGTCAAATAAAATACGTTTGGAGGGTTCAAGAAATATAAAAAAAATATTTTTGAGTTCTACTCAACAAAACTCACAACTTACACTAGGTCATTAGCTGGGTGTACTCGTATTTAATATTTTTTATTTTGTCGTATAGTGTAATTAGCAGCACTACTACCCCTATGCATCATGCTGTTATGCCTATGAAAGAGAATATTTTGAGCAGATCAATTTTGAAACCCAGAACGTATCTTTTATAACTGCAACGAGGTTCTTAAGACCGATGCTTTGCAGATATATCCACATTGCATATCCACAGAGTGTCAGATTTGCTTGATCTACTTATATATGAGCCTTTGTGGAAACATTTGTTTGTCTCTTTCGGATATAAATTCGTTCAAACAAACACGGTTAGTTTAATATCGTTTATCTCCTTTACAGACATCCAGCCGCGGCACCTTGGACAATCTTAATGGATGCAATGACTTTACACCAATCCTCACTAAATATTCTCTTTATTTGTTCAGCATTCTGTGTTCAAATTCTAGTTTAGTTTCATACCTATTGTGATTCCTGACAGCCGTTTGACATTAACGAATACAGATACCATGGGTTTTGAATTGAAAGGCAGTGAATACAGTTTTGGCTTTGTCGACCGCTGTGGTTTGTAACTTGTTCGCAAACCTACAAAAAAAAGTCATATCAGGGTCATATCTCTCGATCTCGGATGAGATAACCACATCTTCAAAACACTTAAAAATATATAACGGGACATGAGCTGTGTGGCACGTAGGGCCGCTCTGTTGAAGCCACAAGTCTTTAATGTCCACATCATCCAATTAAAGGCAAAGGAAGTTGTATATCTTCGACCAGTAGTGCTCGCCGTTGACAATAATGGCCAGGGCAACATTGTTCGCCATGGACTACGGAGTGAAAAAGTTACTCTCTTTGATCTTTCAAATTCCGTAAATTTGTTTGTTCACATACCCACTCATGTAGAATGGGCCTCATCGGTGAAAATCATTTTCGATATTGAGAAAAGCAATTTCATTATTTGCACGTGTTCTTGAATATTATATCTGCTCAATAGCATTGGATTCTAGTGTAATAAACTCCAAGACGGTGTACAACTGTCGCAGATATCTCAATGAGGTGGCGAACCGATATGATGTTTGTATAACATGGGTACCGGGACATAAGGATATTCTCGGCAACTGCAGAGCGGATGAACTGGCCAGTAGAAGCACGACCATCGAACTCTCTGATGAATTCTCTACATTGGGGATCCCTTTGGGGACCTGCAAACTTATAATTGACTAATAGAATGTGGGCAGCTTCGGACAAGGGCAGAGCGGCGCAAAAGATCTGGCCAAGGCTGCATAGAAGGCGCACGACAACTCTCTTTAAACTCCAAAGAAGTAGGCTCAGCAATGCTATCGGGGTTATTACGGGGTATTGTATTATAGGAACGCATGCGAGGCGTATTGGTCTTGGACACCTTGCAAATGATTTCTGCAGAAGCTATGGAGACGAGGAGGAGGATGCGACTATTCTTCACATATTCGGCACTTAGTCGGAAGAGAAAGGGGCTCCTTGGTGCCTACTACATGGAGGATATAGAAGAACTGTCATGCATGGATATTGTGCAGTCTGAGCTGCTTCATCGGAAGCTTCGAGTGGTCCCTAGAATAGGGGCGTATGAGAAACTGTGGTATCACAATGGGCCCTGTGTGCGGCCTAAGTGTGTCCGGTCATGAGTCCAATGATTTTAATAATGATTTTAAATAAGGATTTAAATAATGGCTACTAAGAGAGTGTGTGCAGCATATCCGGGATACGGAAACATTCAATCACGAATTGCATCAGATATATGCGAGAAATTACCGCACATAAGTTAACCCTTAAATGTGCGATTTTATCTTTTTCCACAATTTTTTTTATGTGATAGCTAAATGTATGTATAATATAAAAAAATACTAAAAAAAATTATATATTAATATATATATTATATAAAAAATATATATATATATATATTATATAAAATTATATATATATTATATAAAAAATTCGAGTTTTATTAAAAAAAGGGTTTGTTGCCAAATAGCTACATTGCGTTTACTTCTAATTGATATGAAAATTCTTAAAACAATTATTGCTTTTATTAAGACACAAAGCTACGCCACATTTGTCACACTTAATTCTTGTAAAACCATTGCAATTTGAAAATTTACATCTCATTTTAGACTCCAAAGTGACGGGCCAGTGGCCATACTTATCTTGTCGTACTTCGTGAGGTGGAAGTGTTTGAGCTGGTCCTTTTTTCTTCTTAGCCTTAATTTTCTGTTCCACAGTGCTTGTCCTTCCACGTTTAGGGGCACTTGTTTCTATTTTACACCGGTACTCCGCCGCCTCTGCTCGAAAATCTGCATGTTTCAGAATATTGGAATCCTGAGTTCCATTTTGTTTAAGAACTCTTTTGTAAGCCAACCAAGCATTTGTAAAATCTAGCAAATGGTAAAATATTCTTATATACCATTCTCTACTTTTTACTTTACTTTTATAACGTCCCATTAGGCTGTCTAAAAGATATACGCTGCCCATATGACGATTGTATTCTTTGATTACACTTGGGCATTTTACTTCAATTGTTTTCTTCAGTTTTCGGTCATACCTTTTCAAAGAAGTTTCTTGCTGCGTCCCAGCAAACGATGAAATTAGAGTAACATATTTATTATCCTTCCACAGTTATCCACAGTTGTAACATATTCAATGCTTTTACCACGTTTTTCTTTTTTCATGGATGCCTCTGAAGGTTGCTTGCAGTTAGGCAGCCGGTTTCTTCGCACAGTGCCTAAGGAGTAAATGTCCTCCTTGTCCAAATGAACCGTCAGCGGTATGACAGTATAATAGTTGTCATGGTATAACTTGTAATTTTGGCTTCTAGGTACAATACGTGATAAGCGCAGTACAATATTTGATGTGGCACCTAGATCAGGTTCACCATTAGGCCGATCTGCGTCGTTTTCTTGTACGGAATATATTTCAAAGTTGTAGGCAAATCCAGAAACGCCGGCTAATACAAACAGTTTAAATCCCCATTTATGGGAAAATTGTACAACACTTTGCCACTAAACACGCTGTGTAGACAATTGGCAACATACGATAATTGTATATTTTTCCACATTTAACTATTTTTTAAAATTTTTTTTATTACTGAAATTAATAACACTTATATTAGTTTAATCGACAATTATTTTTAGTTGTTGGAATATCAGTTAGAAAGTTTTAAAAATACAAACCGAAAATCGGACTTTTTGGAAAAACAGGTGTTTAAGTTTACCAACGACAAAAATGTGCAAAACAACGATTTCTATTAAATTTTTTCAAGTACAGATAAGCAGATGTTGTAACACAATGTTAAACCAATAGGCCCTAATGTACAAAATTGCGTTTTTCTACCTAAAATATATTTTTTTTTATTAAAAAACGGTTTTGTTGCCGAATGGCAACAGTACGCATTTAAGGGTTAAGATGGGAACACATATGCACTTGTAGACAAATCCCTTAGAGATATTCGGAGGACATGATTTGTGGTAGTTAGTAGTTGCCATAGTCTATTATTAGACGTAAGACCACCGGTCAAACACCTGGTCAGACATCAAAACGAAAATATAAAAAAATATTTCTTCGGCAACTTCTTCTCAACAGATTTCTGGCAAAAACTCTGAGAGTAAATAAAATTGCCATGAAAAAGTTTCTCAAACATTCTGTCGTACGGAATCGTTCCGAACTTTAAGTTCCGCCATTCATGTATTGAATTAACACAAACAACAAAAGTGGCGTGAGAATCTAGATCGTATTCCTGACTGAAGGGTTGTAATGACCAGAATCCATTCAGAGGGCTGGATACTGTATATACTAGGGATGCCAAACGGGATTGATTTTTAAAAATCCCGGGATTCGGGATTTTGAAATCCCGATCCCGAAATCCGAAATAACCCGGGATTTCCCGAAATATCCCGGGATTTCGGGATTTTCTCTTAATAAAAAAAGCCAAAAACAATTGTTTTATTAAAAATTGCATTAATTTTGATCTTTAGCACAATACACATGTTATAAAATAAAAAAACAGAACAAGAAGTAACAAAAATAAAAATAATTTATCTGTGTCTCCATACATACATACATATACATATGTATGTATAAACACATTAGTGAAGAAACAAATACCTACCATTTTAAGAACTCTATTTAGTGCCCAAAATATATGTATATATTAATAACATTCATTGTTTTAACTAATTGTTTAAAAAGATCAAAGACTCTAATATTTCATCGAAGAGCCTTAATTTTGATGCAAACAAAAACATCCTTTTGCTGAAAAATATTTTTCGCAATCTACACTTGTGGGCATAATGGTTTCAAGATAGCTTTATGCAGAGTAAACTATTCACCTCTAACACCTCGTGATTCAATCAAATCTATTTCTTTAGAAAGTTTATTGTCTAAATCATCAGCTGTCCTAACAGATTTTATTGGACTTCGAGGAAAACGTTTAACTTTTTAACAATGGAAGTTGGATCTTATTCGATGTCGAGTGATATAGAATATTCACTTCATTGTTGCATGATACACTGGAAAAACTATATGAGTGTTATTTAATGTAATATTAAATAAAAAAAAACAATGCCGTAGACTCAATTTTTTTCTTACTTTATAAAGTGTATATGTATGAATTTACAATCCTGCAAATTTCCGGGATAAGTTTTCAAAAATCCCGGGATTCGGGATTTGGGAATCCCGAAAATGCCGGGATTTTGTGATTCGGGATTTCCCGATTGGCATCTAGTATATACCCAAATGGTGATATAATTTACAACGACAGTTTAGAACCTATTTGAGTCATGCTTAAGGCCACTGCCTTAACTGGTTTAACCAAAAGTAATGTGCTAATATCATATTATGTCTGAGTTTCTGAGACGAATACTGAGTGAAAGTACTCAAAATGAATTGGAAATTCTAATATTTAGGCTCGTAATATATTCATTGAATAGATGCAGATGTTATCTTCACTGCCGAATGAATAGATACTGAAAGTTTGACTGTTTGTATGTTTCTTTGTTTGTTGTCTTGTAAGTTTTTCTAAAGAGGGATGTTCTTTAGGTTTGATTTGCAAGCAAATAACATTTCCAACGATGCTGCATTGTAATCCAATAGAAAACAAACAAACAAAAAGTTTGTTTTGGGGAAAATGTTTGTGTGGAGAAATGTTTTGTTTTATTGCAATAGATGAAGAAGCTGAATTATTTTGTTTGTAGTAATATTTCTATTCCATTCAGAAAGTAGTCACGTACAATATTTATATGTGAATCTATTTTTTATGCAAACATAATTTCTTTTTTAATTGCACATCAATTTCTTGCTTCTACAGTGCCAATGCAAGTGTAAGTTTAAGTTTTGGTTGACCTTCACATGAGATTACACTATGCAACAAAATAAAAAAAATTGAAATACACCTAGCTAATGACATAGCATAGGTTGTGAGTTCTGTTAAGTAGAACGCAAAAATATTTTTTTTTTTATGATTCTTGTATTATTTGACAAAAAATGTTTTTTGGACTTTACCGAAAAATTTTTTGATTACACAAACATTTCTGCACCGATGTCTCAAATTTAAACCTTATTAGAAAGGAGAGAGATGTGGCTTTAAATCGATATACATATATACATTATTTTACTTAATATGCTATGAGGTTTGATGAGCTATGATGACAAATGCGAAAGTTTTTTTCATATTTTTTCAAGTTAGCCCGTTCATATTAGCAAACTTTAATTAAAAAAATATGAAATCAGTGAATGAGTTATTTTCTGAAGAGATTGACACTTCGTTTGATCAAATCGGACAAAAATTACTGTAGTTTTTTTAGTTCAAAAATTTTCAGAGTTTTTGATGGATCTTGTTTGTTTATCCCAAAATGTGTCAATTTCACGTTTGAGCGACCACCACTATGTTATTAGCTGGGTGTATTTGGCTGTCGCACCGTGTTATTAATCTGTTTTATTTCTCTCTTTATCTTTTTATTTCTCCTGTTCGTTATACCTTTATGATGTAATACATCGCAAAGAATCATCGATGTTGTATCGATTTATTTGAACATTGACTGAAAAAAATTTACTTATTGTTGCTTAGAGGTAGTGAAGTATGGCCAACCTATGTAGGTCATCACCGTTATGTCTCCTGCAATCTTGTTGCCCAGTCAAACGTCCTGAATATGTTCGACCTAACTAAGGATAACTCCCTGCTTATTGCTCGATAAATACTCATGTGTTTTCTACTGAGAATACGCAGAATTTAAGTCTTTTGCTGATTGATTTTGCTCGTAATGGCCTAGAATCAACCTTTATTCTAAAACAAGAGACCTCTGTCCCTACAACTTAGAGTAAAATATGGTTTATTACGCTCAAGTTATTTCTTTATAACCTGATCTCAAGCTTCATTTTCATTTTAATCCCCTCTGCCTACTCCGCTGAAAGGTCATCATCTTCTCATCAATGGCGTAGAAGTTATGCTTTTCGCGATTTGAACATATTCACGCATGACCTATGATCCCGGTTTGCCTAGCTGATTTCACTTTCTATTCTATTCCATCTTCAGTTAACCTCTTACAAGCTTGGATAACGGCCTCTGTAATATGTGTCCAAGTTGAAGCGAATACTTCTTAAGTTGGCGTATATTTTCACTTCGTAGCAGTTTGCAAGTTTCCTTATGGGCTGTAAGTACTTCACCATCTGACTATTATATAGCTTTCTGGTACCGTCTGGAAGATAATTAAAGAGGGAACTGATGTCGCGATGTTCCTTGATGAATCTCACGTTCGAATTGTCTCCTATTAACCTAACCTTAGTCTCCAAAAATCTGGCTTTCACAATCCTAAGCAACAGGCTTAACTCGAACAAAGCCAGTACCGTCGTTATATTGCAGGGTTCAGGTTAAGCTGTTGTGTATGGATTGGAACAAGTTGTGCACTTAGTGGTATTCAATTAATTCGTGAGTTCGATTTGACTCTTAATGTCTGAAATTTCTTTTAAGGCCTATTCTAGATCTACTTGGAGTGTTTTGATATGGGCAAACATTCTCTATACATCCCATTGCAGATTTTATAAAATGCATAGCCTTAACAAATAACTTTCATGTCTATTTTTCAGAATTCTTTCGGATACCTGTGACCTTAATGATCTTCTACTATGCCTAGGACGTCTTATATTGTGTTGCAAATTTTCAAAGCATACGCTCAAGTCAGGCGTTTCATGCCGGCAAGACTTTAATCACCTTAACACCTCCTCCGCTATCTTGCTTGCACAACAATTGTTAAAAATAATGGATGCCCATTCTGGACTATTTAAGCCCCGAACATGAATATTCATAATGTGACAAAATAAAGATTGTAAGACAGTTGCATATAATCTCCTTAAGTTTCTCAATGCTCTTCCCTATAAAGGATCTCGAAAATCTGAGTTATCATCTTCATAAAAGTTCGAGTGTATATTTAGCAGAAAATGTGCAGAATTCTAAGGTGTCTTTGATTCCCATATGCTTATCTAGCTCATGTTCTTTAGGTCTACCATGGCCTGAATGAATTGACAAGAATAGCGACACTGCTTTTTCTGTCTTAGTACATAACCTACAGAAATCAGAGATGCTCCTGTTACTCCTGCCGATTCTATGTCTAAGACGATATGCCCCGTTGGCACCCAACTCCTTCCTAATCATACAAAAAATTAATTTCGTGCCGGTTACTTTCACATTTTTCTATTTTCCATTCTATATCTCCATGAACCCGCAGTGAGGGCATCGAACTTTTTCCCAATAGCCCGCAAAAAAGAAGGCCCTTCTCCTGTTGTTATCGCCAAAGCTGCATCATTGTAATGCAAGTAAAATAGCTTAATCAGTTTCATTACCAGATTTGATCTAAAATGTTTCTGCCTTCAAAGTCGTCAGTGTTACGTACATACATACATAATTGATCATTACAACCCTTTAGTCAGGGTTACGACCTAGCTTCTCACACCACTGACGAAGTGTGTGTTAATTTTATACATGAGTGGCGGGACCTACAGTTTAAAGTCGATTCCGAACGACTGATTTTTGTTTGAGAAATTTTCAGGGCAATATTTTTTTACTCTCAGAGTTTTTGCCAGAAATCAGCTGAGAGGATGTCGCCGAAGAAATATATTTTTTTATATTTTCGTTCTGATGTCTGATCTGAGATTTGAACCGAGGCCTTCACGTCTAATAAACCAACATACTATCTATTATACTACGGCGACGTCAGTGTTGCTGTTGATTATTATCATTATTAGTTACCCTAACCGGTATATGTTTCCCAAATAGTTTTAGTGGTATTTCTGATCGAAATGTACAACATTCTGCTGACATTTAATTCAGAGATGAATATACTTGCTTCCGATCTGATCTGGTCTACAGTTATACCTAATGGACTCTGTTAACATGTGTTCCAGTTCTAAAACTTTGCTTCTGCTTATTCGCCTCAATAAGCTCCAGAGATAATATGTTGTCCCGAGTTTAATCAAACATCACATGATGTTTTGTTAACATTCCACTTACAAATCAGGGTACTTTCAATTCTAATGAATTATGCCAGATGTTCTATTTACTTGGTGCGCATAAGTGGTCAGACAAAAGAACTCAGGTAACCAAGACTATATTGATTATCTCGTCTTGTATAGCAGCTATAATGGTTGTTATTTATAGAACACCATGGAAAAATTTACATGATATGAAGAGAGTACAAAGCAACAAACAAATAATCGCCAGCATTTTAGATGACAATGATAGAAGTTTCTTACTTTAGAAAAAAAAAAAACAAAAAGAAAAAACTATTCATCCCAGCAGAGAAAACTAGGACAAAGCAACAAACAAATAACCGCCCGTGTTTTCGATATCAGTGATTGAAAATCATTCTTCCTAGCAGCGAAAACCAGGACAAAGCAACAAACAAATAACCGCCCGTGTTTTCGATGTCAATGATTGAAAATCATTCTTCCCAGCAGAGAAAATCAGGGCAAAGCAACAAACAAATAACCGCACGTGTTTTCGATGTCAATGATTGAAAATCATTCTTCCCAGCAGAGAAAATCAGGGCAAAGCAACAAACAAATAATCTCTCCCCGAAAAACTAAGCGAAAGTAAGTTCAAAGCAGCAAACACATAACTACCCTAGTTAAGGTGCTGCTAGTTTTACTTATCCTTTCGAACGACAAACAACAACGGAATGAAGCGATAAAGAAATATAAAATAAACGAAAAATAATTCAAAGCAACAAACCAATTATTATGACAGTAATAAGCCTGTGTTTAGACTGACAATAGGTTTCGCACACAAAGCCGTTGACAAATCGACATACATACCTACATACCTACGGTTAGTGGTGGAATATTTTGAAAAACGAACACACAAACAAACAATACTCATCTGCTATGGTAAGTACATACATACATACATCCAAACATATTCTATTCAATTGAGTACATCTGCATTATTACTGTTCATGGCAACGAAGAATGTCTAAGCAAAGCAACAAACAAAAAAAAATTTTTTCACTGAAAAAGCAAACGAAAGAACAGTTGAAAGCAACAAACAAATAATCACACTAATCAGGCAAACTATCGTATATCTAAGCAAAGCAACAAACAAAAAAAATTTCACTGAAAAAGCAAGCGAAAGAACAGTTGAAAGCAACAAACAAATAATCACACTAATCAGGCAAACTATCGTATAAAGACAGACAAAAAAAAAAAAAATTCTCATAAGCACTTCGAAGAATTTAGACAGATTCCTTTGGTGTAAACGGAAACGAGTGGAAAGCAAGGAAAGAAGAAATAATCACAACACAGAGATAAATCATATTTCTAAAAGCCATACGGTATTCTGTTTGAAAACGGAAAACTGGAGAATAGCAACAAGCAAATAATCCCTGTTCTATTGTAAATATTTTGCTCCAACAAGTGCAGTCTTGGTAACCATTTTGTTTTTTTTTTTTACAATCTATTCATAGATAATCCCTGTGTAATGTGACAATAATAAGCAGTTGAGAAAACATTATTCACCTTAGGAACGCATACATACATACATACATACATACATTTTCACTTCTTTCACATTTTTCCCTTTTTCGCTGGGAGAATGAGAGGAATGGACAACAAACAAATAATCAGAATTAAGGTTGAAAAAAATTTGAAAATAGAAAATTAACTCCATTATATTTTCTCTAAATGGGACTTATTACTAGCATATCTCTTAAATACAGTCAACAACAACAACAATAATAAACAAACACACAAACATACGAAACATAGAGATGAAACAGCAAACAAGCAAACATTTCTTAAAAAAAAAAAACCAAAACTTCCAGGCACGTGTTCCACTCAACCGTAAAGAGCATCAGCATTTAATTTGTTCATAGTGTTCGCTTTTACTTTAGTCAGGCTGCCATCATAATAGCAGGCAATCAAACAAATTGCAAAACTAAAATAAAATAAATCAAAAAAGGCCCAGGTGTAGTTGGATAAGATATGGCGTCGGAGTTGTGTTGATATAACCGTGAAATAGGGAATCTGTCCTACAGTGTAAGTCAGATTTGTGGTAGTGAGGATCACAATCAAGGATAGAATGCCTACGTTAATACGAAACAAGTCTAATGTTCATCACTAAGGGCCATTATTACAACTTACCGTAAAACTTAGGTTTAATTAAAGGTACATACATACATACATACATAGTTGGTCACTACAACCCTTCAGTCAGGATTACGTCCTAATTTCTCACACCACTTATGTTGTGTGTGTTAATTTTATACATGAGCGGCGGGACCTACAGTTTAAAGTCGACTCCGAACGACAAATTTTTGAGAAACTTTTCATGGCAATTTTATTTGCTCTCAGAGTTATTGCCAGACATCAGCTGAGAGGAAGTCGCCGAAGAAATACTGCTTGTATTTTATTTTGATGTCTGGCCTGGGGCTCGAACCCTGGCTTTTCGTCTAATAAGCCAACACACTACCTACTAGACCACGGCGACTATCTTAAAGGTAACTTTAGCTAAATTAAAAGTTAAAGTTAGGTTTAGTTAATGGTAACTTTAGCTAAAGTGAACTTTAAAGTCACCTTTAACTTCTTTCGTAAAATAAAGTTAACTTTTTCAAAAATATGCCAGTGCCGGAACAATATCGATAACGTAACTCAATTAAATAAGTTTTTTTAACGCAGTGGCAACTACGGGTTTCTTTTTTATTGTAAATGCTCCTTTTGCTTATATTTAAAGTTGCCATATTGAAAATAATATATAATATGGCAAGTTCAAACATAAACTTAACTTTAAAAGTTTAGCTTAAGGCTCATTTCTGCCTTACTCTCCACTTATAATAATAAAAAACAATTTATCTGCCCCTTAAACTCCTTCCAATAGTTAACGGCAAGTTGTAATAATGGCCCTGTGATTGTGACTGGACAAATCGAATGGATAACAATTCTCATTGGAACTTCGCCCTATGCAGTACCGATTTTAGGAAATACTTCTCAACGAGAATATGAAATAAGAGTGAGTAGAACAATTTGTAGGTTTATGACCTGATTTAAGTTGTGTGTATTAATTTTATACATGAGTGGCGGGACCTACTGTTTAAAGTCGATACCGAATGACAGATTTTTGAAACATTTTTCACGGCAATTTAATTTACTCTCAGAGTTATTGCCAAGAGAGGCAATAGACTAAGCTATCATTTTTTATATTTCGCTTTGTTAGAAATGTCTGAACTGGAGTTCGAACCCAGGCCACACATCTAATAAGCCCAGACACTACCTACCAGACTACGGCGACTTAATTAATGTACCCACCAAGATGAAAATAAGCTTCATCTGAAAAGATGATTTTTTTTGCAAAATCGATATCATCGTACAGTTTCCCGTTGGCCACTGTTTAACTGTCGACACCAAATGCCAAATTTTTTAGAAAATTTTCATGACAATTTTTTACTCTGATAGTTTTTAATCAGACATCTGCGACGAGGAATCTTTGTTAGGGATGTCTAACATCGGGTTTAAAACGTGGTCTCACGCCTAATAAGCCAATACACCACTGACTAGGCTACGGCAACATCACTTCAAAAAATGTGTTCAATTCAACCTGAACAGAAAGTGATGAGGACGGAATATAGCTGACTATGTAACGCTGAATAATCACCTAGGAAGGTCATGTGGGAAATCGTGGCAATGAACAGACAGATCAGAATCACCAGCCAATAGGACCAAAACCTTTCTAACTAATTAAAACAGGTGTTCAGGATGAGGTATACTCGGCGACGGGTAACGTAAAAAGAGGCGAACACTTTTGGTAATTATAATGAGAAGTGGTTTAAGTTATGCATAAGATCATCCAGGCTACCGTAGGACTGTAAGCGGCATTAGACTCAAACGACGCTTGCTTTAGAATAGATTCATGCCCACTCATCATCAGAACTTCAACGTGAATTAATCTCCGAAGGATATACTTGGGCGTATAACCAGTAAACCAAACCACAGTTTAAACATTTCGAGTAAGACGAAGTATGGGAAAAATATTTCTTTAGGCGACCTCCTCTTCTACAGTCTACTGGCAGAAACTCTGAGAATAAATAAAATTGCCTTAAAAGGTTTCATAACTATGTTTTTAGGAGTCAATGCTGAACTGTAGGTCTCGCAATATGGATGGCGTGATTAGCTGGGTTGTAATCTTGACTAAAGGGTTGTTGAAATCAAATATTATTGTTCCGTTATAGAAGGATAAACGAATTTTCTCAAACTAAAGAGCTGCCTTTTCAGCGTTCTCCTGCAAACTAATGCTTCATATCACATGACTTAACTAACTACCACGTTATTATTATTATTAACCGGGAAAATCGATTATCCGGAATGCTTCCGGTTCCGACCATCACGGATAATCAAGGTCCTACTGTATTGTTGTCTTGTAGAGATGCCATAGCACTTAGACCTTAAAATATTTCTTTTAAACATATTGCCATTACAAACTTCAGCATGATGTTCGGTGTTTGACATTCATTATTGCCTCAGTTTCTAATTTTCTAATTATTCAGTCATTGCCACACAATCTATATTTTGGGTTAAAAAATCTCCATTCTGAATATGAGATTTTGAATCGATAGTTCCTTGTCAAACGGACAGTTATAACTCGATAGTCAGATAGGTGCCTCAAATGTTCTGCTACTGAAATTATTGTTATTCTTTGTACCGTCTTTCCGAATTGAATTGAATTGCATTTGATAGATATCTGCGAGTTTCCCCATGGGAATATTTCAGTCTAGTATCAAAACCTCCGGCTGCTGTTCCAGCAACTGTTCTCGTCGCATCTGTATACCTCAGAATAGTCCCGTAGTGAGTGCGTAATCTCTATTAGTATGTCTAGTGTTTCCTAAAATCAAAGAATGCATTGGAACAGTTAAGTTGGCAATTGTTAGCGCTCTCTGTATTAGGTCACGAAATTCCTTAACGTAGCTTTAGAACAGGTTTTCATCGTTTATACCAATACACGCTAATCGTGTCCAACTCTAATTGAGCTATTGCGGGTTATATTCGGTTGCTAATATTATAAAGTGTTTATGATAAAATATTTTTCATCAACAGTTGATATTGCCAGAACTCTTCTGTTGAGAGGGGACGGACATTTGAAAAAGTATTACTTACTTAATTGGCCATTAATAACCAGATTAACGGATTTCGGCATGCCGCAACACATCCTTCCAGGCGCCTCTGCTTCTTGCGCGCCTACGCCAGTTGCGCACAACAATCGATGACAGGGCTTCTTCGATTTGGTCCTTCCAACGCATACAAGGTCGTCCCCTTCGTTGACTTCCGCAGGTCCCCGCAACAAACACCCGTCTCGCCGGAGCATTTGAAAAAGTATGTTCAACGAAAAACAAGATAAAGAGTCTCTCTTTCTGGACTGTTTCCTAACCAAATGCGTTTAAGGCATTCGAAACTTTTGTTGGAAATTTACAATAAAAGAGATTTGGGTCATACATCAATCTAATCAGAAATATCATTAGATTTGTAATCAGCCTTTTGACAGGGCACTGTAGACTCAGCATACACTTATTCAGAATTAATTCTGCAATAGTGAGAATGTATATTTGGAACAAATTCTTGAAGTTGGCATTAATGCATTCCAGGAGGAAAAACCTGTGTACATATCAGATGCTAAGCAGGGAATTATAATTGTTGACACTAAGCAGCATTCTAAAGTTTGTCAGGCCAGTAGGCTTGGAGGAGACGTAATTGTGATACATACATAATTGGTCATTACAATCCTCCTACGACCCAGCTTCGCACACCACTTATGTTGTGTGTGTTAATTTTATACATGAGTGGCGGGACCTACAGTTTAAAGTCGACTACGAACGACAGATTTTTGAGAAACTTTTCATGGAAATTTTATTTTCTCGCAAAATTTTTGCCAGAAATCTGTTGAGAGGAAGTCACGGAAGAAATATTTTTTTTTTATATTTCCTTTTGTTAGAGACGTCTGAACTGCGGTTTGAACCGTGGCTGCACGTCTTTTAACCAAACACACTATCTACTAGCGCCATAATTACTGTACCCATCAAGATGATAATAAGCTTCATCGGAAAAGATGATTTTTTGGCAAAATCGATATAATCGTGCAGTTTTCCGTTGGCCTATTTAGCGAAAGCAAAGCGGAAGGCCATGCGGATACAACTCTTGAACCAATTGGAGTTTGTAAGACTTCAACCGGGATTTTTTCGCAAAATTAGACGTAAACTAATGGGTGAAATGTTCAATTCTTGAAAACAATAACGAGTTGATGTTGATGGACTCTCACTCTCACTAATATCTTCGATATTTATGGGTACTGTGCGAGCACGCTCACGTCTTAGAGTCTCATCAATGAAACCAGTTTCACGAACTTTAGCAATAAACTTGCGTATATCGGGCACTGATGGCCCTTCTCTGCGAACAAATTTTGTACGATATATTCGTAAAATTTCCAGCCGATTATATTTGTTTTGGAAATAAATTTCCAATAAATGTCAACGTTGCTCAAGCGTAAATCGCTTCACCTTTAGTGAAGATAATATACTGAATTTTGTGACAGAATAGAATGACATAAGTATTGCCAGATTCGAAATAACCGATGATTCAAATTTATAACGATAGATGGCCCTATGTATATATAGTAAGAGAATTTCTATCAGCTTGTCACTGTTGCCACTTTGGCTATTTTCTCGTTAAATCTAGCGATTTTTAAATCCAATTTGCGGGAAAAAAATATGATTTAGCTAATAGCTATAAATCTAGCGATTTTTATGTTGCTACAAAGTAGCGCTCAAATAATGGTCTCTAAAGAGAAGAAAAACATACTTTCTACTGTATTTTTGTGACAAGTGTTTAAGTGAATGAAAATTAAAGTATAAAATTAAGTTGTAAGCTTTTAATAATATTGTCAAAAACTATAACAACTTAAGGAATGCGGCCTGAATATAACTAAAAATTTCGCCGTGACTGGCTAAATAACGAAAAATTTAAAACGTGGGTGGCTCAAGAAGAAAGAAAAGGATTCTGTAAGTATTACAGATGCTCTTTGTCTGAAAACTTTACGACCTATTATGTCACGCGGAAACTAAAAAACACAAATCAGCATCATCGCTTAGGGGATCATGTTGGAAAAAATTGGAATTTTCCCCAAATGCAACGTTAAAAAAAAAAAAAATAATTAATTATAATTTATTGCGAGTATTTTTTCAGAATTAAGCGATAAATCGTTCTTTTTTACATACAGTAAATTGTATGTGGTTCGATTATCCGGCAACATCAATTGTCCGGGATGGAAAAAGAAAAATTTTTGCATCGACTTAATTTTATTTTTGATCGACTTAAATTTTTTTGCATCGTTTAACCGTGATTACCTCTATTATCCGTGATTATAAGCAAAAATTTTTTTAAATTATATTAGACAAACAAGGGTAAAAGGGGAATTCCCTCTTTAGTATACGATGAGTCAGAAGCATATATGTAAACCTGTTTAGTTTAATTTAGAAATTTGAGAAGTGCGGTTTTTTTATATTTTTGAAATATGTATGTATATAAAATCGTTGAATTATTTAGTTTTTATATAAATATGTACATATTCATTTAATAATTGATAAAAATATCTATTAAAAACTAGCCAAAATTGGTACTCAATTAACCGGGAAAATCGATTATTCGGAATGCGTCCTGTCCCGACCATCACGGGTAATCAAGGTCCTACTGTAGTATTAAAATTCCCAAAAAATTAGCTATGTTTTAAGTAAATTTTCTTATAAACTTTTTAAAATTTATTGTTTTGGCGATTTATCGCAAAATTTTTACATTTTTTTTTAATTTCGCTATTTTCTAGCGATATTTTTTGGAAAAAAGTTGGCAACAGTGCAGCTTGTACTAAAGCAATGTTGTTTAACATGAAAATGCAATCTCTTTAAAAAAGTTCATATGTACGGAGAATATGAGCGTGAAAATAATTAAAACAAAATATTCTGTAACGTTTTGCAAGATAAAAGAAAGTCATGACAACCTATTTGTGGCGTCATACATCCTAGAAGGTTAAAGTTCACTTTTAAATAAATCAACAAAAAAATCTATACAGTAAATCCCGAGGAAAATGAAGAACGAGAAAACTATTTCGGCCATCTCCTCTTCTACAGTCTACTAGCAGAAACTCTGAGTGTAAAAAAATTGCCTTAAAAGGTTTCTTAACTATGTCGTTAGGAGTCAAGTTTGAGCTGTAGATCTCGCAACATGAGTGATATGAGTAGCTGGGTTGTAATCTCCGTTTTAGAAGGATAAACGAATTTTGTCAAACTAAAAAGCTGGCTTGTTCGGTGTTCTCCACCAAACTAATCACATGACTTAACTAACTACCACGTTATTATTATTGTTATCGTCTTGTAGAGATCCCATAGCACTTAGACCTTAAAATATTTTTTTAGACCTATTGCCCTGACAAACTTCAGAATGAGATACATTAATACCTCACAGTTTCTAATTTTCTAATTATTCACTCATTGCCACATAATCTATATATTGTGTTAAAAAAAACCCTATTCTGAACATGAGATTTTCAGTCGCTAGTTCCTTGTCAAACCGCCAGTTACTAACTTCAGGTTATTATTCGAAAACCAGATACGTGCCTGAAATGTTCTGCTATTGAAGTTATTGTTATTATATCAGATAGCATTGCTACGTCACCTTCTTTGTACTCACTTTCCGAAATGAATTGGATTTGATAGATATCTGCGAGTTGCCCCATGGGAGAATTTCATTCTGAGGTCAAAACCTCCTCTGAGGTCTGGGGTCAAAACCTGCTCTTATGCTCGTATGGTCACGAAATTCCATAACGTAGCTTTAGAACAGGTTTTCATCGTTTATACCAATACACGCTAATCGTGTCCAACTCTAATTGAGCTGTTGCGGGTTATATTCGGTTGCTAATATTATAAAGTGTTTAAGACAAAATATTTTTCATCAACAGATGCCCATCTGGGTTACACATTAGTTTTCAAAGTGAGATTTCAGTCTGGAATGGCATCTACGGTTTGTACTTTGTGATCTTTGAAATCCCACACCGTTGATATTGCCAGAACTCTTCTGTTGAGAGGCGACGGACATTTGAAAAAGTATTACTTACTTAATTGGCCATTAATAACCAGATTAACGCAACACATCCTTCCAGGCGCCTCTGCTTCTTGCGCGCCTACGCCAGTTGCGCACAACAATCGATAACAGGGCTTCTTCGATTTGGTCCTTCCAACGCATACAAGGTCGTCCCCTTCGTTGACTTCCGCAGGTCCCCGCAACAAACACCCGTCTCGCCGGAGCATTTCAAAAAGTATGTTCAACGAAAAACAAGATAAAGAGTCTCTCTTTCTGGACTGTTTCCTAACCAAATGCGTTTAAGGCAATCGAAACTTTTGTTGGAAATTTACAATAAAAGGAGATTTGGGTCATACATCAATCTAATCAGAAATATCATTAGATTTGTAATCAGCCTTTTGACAGGGCACTGTAGACTCAGCATACACTTATTCAGAATTAATTCTGTATTAGTGAGAATGTATATTTGGAACACATTCTTGAAGTTGGCATTAATGCATTCCAGGAGGAAAAACCTGTGTGCATATTAAAGGTCTGCAACGAATAAGTTTTTTGCTTCATATGTGCAACTGGTTGTCGGATAAATAGAGTACTTACTCTCTCTCTCTCTCTAACAGTGCAAACAGTGAAGAAAAGAGAATGTGTGCAAGACAAATACGAGTAAGGATTTATCCGAAGCTGCTTATGTTCCGTAAAAAAAGTACTCATTGAAAAATATATCCGCAAAAACAAGTACTCCTAAAATTATGTTCACTTAATGTGGTACTTCAAATACTCTCAGCTGATGTTTTTTTTTTTTATATATATAAATGCTTATGTGTATGAACAAACTTATAAACGACTTGTTAGGCATTTATTTATTAATCGTTGAAATAAAAAAATAGAAATCAAAAATAGTCAATTCTTTTGGAAAATATTCTTTTTTTTGCTTTTTGATTTAAAAAGTCTTTATTTTCAATGAACTAAAAACAATTAAAATAACAAAAAATCACTTATAATTACTAAAACGTAAAAAACATAGTGTATACATATTTTATATTTTCACAAATCATTTAAAATGATAAAAGTATGTAAGAAGCAAAATCACAAAAAAATTCAAAATCTGCCAAAACGCTATATGGAATTGTTGGTCATATATTTTTTCTTTGCTAAACTTCTTTGTGGTATTTGCAGTACTCATTGGTATTTGTAGTACTACGTGAAGTTTGGTGGTACTCATTGTACTCGACATGTTTTGTGCCGGTATTTTCGAGTAGGAAAGAAAGTTGAACATGTGTTTGTATGAAGCGAACGCAGTCAAATAACAACAAGAAGTTATTCGATAATTTTGTTGTTCTCAAAAAAAAGTACTTTTATCCTTCGGATACTTCGGATAAGTGTGCGTTTATACTAGATCTTATGTACTTTTTGAAGTCAAATACATTTGAGCAGACCTTTAGTACATATCAGATGCTAGGCAGATAATTATAATTGTTGACACTAAGCAGCATCCTAAAGTTTGTCAGGCCAGTCAGCTTGGAGGAGACGTTAATGTGATACATACATAATTGGTCATTACAATCCTTCAGTCAGGATTACGACCCAGCTTCGCACACCACTTATGTTGTGTGTGTTAATTTTATACATGAGTGGCGGGACCTACAGTTTCAAATCGGTTTTGAACGACAGATATTTTGAGAAACTTTTCATGGGAATTTTATTTACTATCAGAGTTTTTGTCAGAAATCTAATGAGAGGAAGTCACGGAAGAAATATTTTTTTTCATATTTCCTGTTGTTAGGGATGTCTGAATTGCGGTTTGAACCGTGGCCTCACGTCTTATAACAAAACACACTACCCACTAAACTACGGCGACATAATTGCTGTACCCACCAAGATGAAAATGAATTTCATCGGAAAAAATGATTTTTTTTTTTGGCAAAATCAATATCATCGTAAAGTTTCCCGTTAGCCTATCTAGCGAAAGCAAAGCGTATGGTCAAGCGGATTCAACTCTTGAACCAATTGAACTTTGCAAGGCGTGATACTGAGATTTTTTCGCAAAATTCGACATAAACTGGTACGTGAAATGTTGAATTCTTGAGAACGATAACGAGTTGATGTTGATGGATTCTCACGTACACTCTCAGCCACAGCTTCGATATTTTTGGGCACTGTACGAGCACGCTCACGTCTTAGAGTCTCATCAATGAAACCAGTTTCACGAACTTTAGCAATAAACTTGCGTTTATCGGGCACTGTTGGTCCTTCTTTGCGACCAAATTTTGTACGACATTTTCGTGCAATTTCCAATCAATTATATTTGTTTTGGAAATAAATTTTCAATAAATGTCAACGTTGCTCAAGCGTAAATCTATTTATTCCGTTTAGCGGAGATAATATACTGAAATTTGTGACAGAATTGATTGGCATAAGTATTGCCAAGTTCGAAATTACTGAGGGTTCAAATCTAAACCGACAGATGGCCCACCCGAGATATACTTATACAGAGAGAAAGAGAAAGAGAATTTCTATCAACTTGTAGAATAGGAAAGTTGTAAAGTGTTTACTGAATAGATTGATTTAATTGAAAGTGAATATTAGCCTGACGCCACAAATAGGTTGTCATGACTTTCTTTTATCTCGTAGAACAGAATACAGAATATTTTGTTTTAATTATTTTCACGCTCATATTCTTCGTTATATAAACTTTTCGAAAGATTTGCGGTGAAGACATCTCATAATCTTAGATTGACTTTTCATGTTAAACATTTATACCACAGGTAATCAGACAGTCAATATCTATTATGGCCTCAATAAAAATCATCACATACAAGCACATATGCCCATACATACATATGTACATATATAAATACCACATACATACCACATACATAAGCCAGTTGTAAATTGTAATTAAATGCAACGATATCCTTGATCTTTAACAATGAAATGAGCGTACGAAACGTAACGAAACGAACGACTACATGAAGCGAAATCGAAAAGAGTTGTCAACAAGGCTTTAAAACCATGTTAACGAAAGATTAAACACGATGTAACCTAAACTTAAGCCAAATAGTGAATGGAAAGGAAAAAAAATTGTAAAATTAAAGCGTTAAACATAATTAATTACTAGAGAACGCGCACAAACTCATGCCATTGCGCTGAGATATTCCATTTCGATTTCGATTTCTTATACGTTTTTGTGTAGTTTAGAATGAAGATCAGCAAATGATCATTAAGCGATAAGTTGGCAAGCTAGGTAGAACAGTTTTAATAGTAGATGGGGCTTTTAAGCAGATGAGCCAAATGATAATACAACGCAGACGAAAAAAAAAACGAAATTGCTTAAAACCAAGCGTACAATTACGCGTGCAACATGGTTTTTGCGTACTATTTGGGAAAAATTGACAGATGCAATGGAAAAACGCAAAGAACGAGAAGCAAATGAAGAGAAGAGAAAGAAAAACAGCAGCAGCAGTAGTACGGGGAATAGAAAATTAAAAGATGAGTCTCTAGAGTAGAGTACGAGATTATATGCTGATGATAATGCAGTGTATATCGTATGTAATATGTATGTTTTAACCACTGTTTTACACTGTCAGCGTTTCACTTTTCAAAATTGTTGTGGCGATTGCAATCTCAATGCAACTTAAAACTGCGCTCAAGCATAATAAACACAGAAATGCCGCCAGTATTCTAGAATAGTTGTCTTGAATTTCACTTTTTTTCTTCGTACATTTTGCATTGGAAATTTAAAGATTTTTTAATTTTGATTCTAAACACGCACCACGTTTATGGCTTTCGCTTGGATTTCATTTCAATAACTATTTAAGGTTTTCTAGTTTAAACTTGAATTAAAATTGCATTGAATTACATACAATTCGATTTGATAATCTGCATCATCATTTACATTTCAATACTTCGCATTGAAGTTATTTAAGTCATGCGATGTTCTGCAAAAAAAAAACGTTCCCAATTTAATAACTCACTTCTCAATAGAATATCTTTCACTTGTAGTGGATACATTGATTAAAGTCAAGTTTTCGTCAAAACAAAATTAGAAATCGTTCGTAAGAAATTGCTATCCATGTGGAAATAGCGACTCTTGTTCAACTTTAGAAGGATCTGTGCACCTTAAGAAAAGTCATAACGTTAGTACACCAATACGTTTCTAAACCGCTTCTGCAATTACGGTTCAAGCATGTAATTTCAAATGCGAGGTCATTAAGAAATGACATAATAACGCAGCAGAAAAATAAAACCTCTGTTCAGACATCTTGTTGAAGCTACATCTGTCAAATTAGTTGTCATCTATTCAGACTGCTTTGGACGGTGCGGAGCTCAGTAAACGTACGCGCGCTTCGTGCGTTCTACGATCGATCCCGAGAGGGGTTTCGCAGTATGGTGTATAAATTGGAGTGAACTGGTTCAGTAAACGATCAGCCAATACCCGAATGATATGCTGGAAGTATCGCTGTTGTTCGCGAAAGTTTGCAGTGGAATCCCCGATAATTGATATCTCATCGCTCACAAGAATTCGGTTTTTCGCATGCCACAACTCGGCGGATTTTGTATTGTGACTTGGAGCTGGATAAGTAAAGAATTCAACTGACGGCGTGTTTTTGCTGCATGGGCTCTGGAGTAGTTGGCAATTGGCCAACACTATAGGTCGATAATTAACAACTTCTTTTGGTCTGAATTCGAAACTGTGTACATTGTTTAAAATTAAAATGAGCAAAAACTACACAAACAAATATAACGAACTTGCTACAAGTAAACCCACAACATCAGTATGAAAGAAAAGGGGATAGACAAGTAAGCGGGAACGCAACAACAAGCAATGTGAATAAAACACACAAACAGCAATGATGTCGCGATAGAGTTCTCGAGAAGGCGAAACCACCGTATATATTATACGGTCGGCGAAACCGCGAACGTTCGACTTCAAGAACCTTCATCAGACTGATTACTTAGGCATATAAAAAGGCAAGACAAAGTAGGCAACGAGCAGTAAGAATTCAGTCAGTCTTGTGGGTCTTCACACTTGCGTGTGAAAAGAACAGTCGTGGTTTGAAGATGGCCGTTGAAAAGATCGGCATTGTAAGCAAAGAAGAATAGCAAACAAACAATTATTATTGTAACATCAAGTTGTAAACAGTGGCACAAAAGCAGTGCGAACCATAAAGAGTTTAATTGAAACTAAACGTATATTTGTTTTTATTTTGTTTGCAATCAACGAACTCATGTTTTAAACGTTTTTAAAAAGGTAAAAACTTAACAATATTGAATATATTTCACGAGCAATTTAAAGGCGTTTACATCTCACGTAGAGATGATGTGATTTTCCTCCGATTTTCTTAAGTATCAAGCGTTTGCGAGGAAGCCACTAATCATAGAGATCGTTAAAGCCAACATACATTTAAAAATTTGGCGCGCTCTCCACATGGAAGCCATACATGTTACGCGCCGGTTATACTCGAATAATCAATAAACTAAATTCCAATACAGATTTTCGATACCAAATAAAATATCATGGTTAAGGGCATGCAAAAATCTCCCCGGTTGCCTGCATGCCATCAAAAAAGTACCCTAGACCGAGTGAATATTAAAAAAAATCATAATGTCAAACGCGAAAGTATCCGGAAAGAAAAAAAAACGAGTCAAAACGATTTAACGGTTAGATGTTCTCCCGCCTAGGGCCATAAGTTCCCTCCCAGTGAAAAAGTCACACACCATGACAGACGGACACCCTAATTGCCTTTTGAGTGACATTATGCTCTACACATAATGGCATCAATAGTTCTCTCAGACGTATAACAAATTTCGATGATATCTCACATATACTTTATTTATTTTTTTATTTGAAGGTAAGAAACGCTTATTAAAAAACCCGATAGAAGAATTGCAACTGGATTTTGAAAGAAGCATCATGCTAAAGAGTACGTAGATCTTTTTTGCTACGTTAACCAATTTAAATAACAGGCGTAACGAAGCGATTGCTACACTCAGAATACTACGATCGGTATGGAGAACTTGAAAATAACCCAACGAACCAAGCCGATAATATTCAACGGAGTTAACACAACTCTGTTGTTTCCGGAAATGAAACTGGGAATTTCAAATATTCATCAACTTGGCACTCTGAAAGCTCGCCAACGAATTGCCCATGTAGGAAATGGCGGTCTGGAAACAATTCTATTAACTTATTAGATAAAAGTTCGTGGTTCAAATCTCAGCGAAAACATATCGAACAAAACGAAATATGAAAACTGGATATTGATTAACAGTCTTCTGGCAAAAATTCTGAGAGTAAACAAGATTAACGTTAAGCTGTATGTCCTGTAACTTATGAATAAACAATGGTTGGTGTGAGAAGCTAGGTTGTAATCATGACCAAAGGGTTGCCTTTCAAGTACGTAAATGCATCATTTATTTTTCTAATACACTGAAAAACGAACTCTGCGTGGAAATAGGCATTGGCTCTACGAATAAACTCATCTCAGAAGCAAATTGCCGGTATTCAGTCCAAAGACAGAAAAACGTAAAACAGATTGACTGGAATAGTGACGGTTGTCTAGTAAGTAGTGTGTTTGTTTATTAAACGAGAAATCGAGGTTCAAAACCCAGGCAAAGCATGTTGAACAAAATGCAATATAATACAATAATGGTTTCGGCGACTTTCTCTCAACACTCTTCTGGGAAAAAATATGAAAATGAATAAAATTTAAGTCGCCATAGTCTAGAGAGATTGTGTTGGCTTATTAGACGTGAGTCCTGGGTTCAAACCGCAGATCAGACATCTCCAAAAAAACGAAATATGAAAAAATTTTTCCTAGGCAGCAGATTTCTGACAAAAACTCTCAGAGTAAATAAAATTGCTATGAAAAGCTTCTCAAAAATCTGTCGTTCTGAGTCGACTTTAAACTGTAGGTCCCGCCACTCATGCATAAAAATTAACGCACACAACATAAGTGGTGTGAGAAACTAGGTCGTAATCCTAACTGAAGGGTTGTAACCAATTATGTTATGTATGTATGTTGGGTTATTAGACGTGAGTCCATGGTTCAAACCTCAGATCAGACATGACAGACAGACAAACAAAATAAGCAAAAAAAATTTCTTAGGCAACTTACTCTCGGAAGATTTCTGTTAAAAACACTGAAAGTAAAATCAAATTGCCACGAATAGTTTCTAAGAAATCTGTCGTTCGGAAACTGTAGGTCCCGCCATTCCTGTATAAAATTAACACACACAACATTTGTGGTTTGCGAAACTAGGTCGTAATCCTAACTGAAGGGTTGAAATGATTAAATAAAATGTCATGAAAAGTTTCTCAAATCTATTGTTCGGACGTTGATATAATAAAAGCACACATCTTGGGTCTTGTGAGAAGTGTTATCAATTAAATATGTAAGTGATTAGCAGCAGTAAGCTAACAGGGTTTAAAGAACTCTATTTCTGTTTTCCCTTCAGCAAAGTGTATCAAATATTAGCTCAATCATGGGTTTGATGTAAAAGATCAGACTTAACTGACTGATGCTATGCTTATGTAATACTTACTTTGTTATTATTGGCAGTGTTGAAGATCATCTGAAATGGTTTATATAGTTGTCTCTTTCACACAAAGAAGATGTATTTTTTCAGCTTAAATTGACACAATTTGTGTGCTTTTTCTATTGAAAAATCCAGTTTTTATATTCTAATTTTATTTTTAATTAAAATTTCACTTTAACTTGCAGTATTTTTCGTTAACGATTTTAAATTCATTGTTAACTTTTGAAATAATCGAAATTATGACATCACTAAACGACATGTATTAAAATATTATGAACTGGAACACAATTTCTAACACAATTTTAACATTGGCTTCCACTTTTATTTTTTCATTGGTAGTTGCCTTCTGGTTCTGGCACCAATTGATCAACTTTCATACTTTAAGAGCCGGAAATTTTTGCTGAGTATTCTCCTTTCGAATAGGTAACCGGTACTTGAGAAATTTTAAAATCCGTTAATAGTGAAATTTGGGCACGAGTAGTCAATTACGCTGGTTAACACTAATGCCGTCTCTTTCTTTCACCACTTGTTCGCTTCCTGTTTTGCACTGACTGGCGCTTATTCATTAGCTTGTGGAAAAGAGCGAGGACCATCAGTACTTAAGAATATTTCAATTGACTTGAGGTGGTTTTTTTTCTTAAAGATTTTACCAAATTGCCGGCAATTCGTATGTTTTTTTTTTTATTCTGATGTTCCGTATTTGCGGCGCTTTTTCTTACTTTGATTTTTTTGTGGTTGTGATACAATTCTGAACGTGGCAAAGTTTCACGAGTTACTCAATGTGCGATATTCAACGAATGCTTAAACTTCATTCACAAGTTTTTTTTTTGGTTTTTCTTTTTCTTTTTTCCACGAGTTCATTTTGCCATTTGGAGATCGAGTAAGCGATTTTGTATGAAATCTCTTGTTGTTATTGTTGTTGTTATAATATTTCTAAACCGTTCGTAGGTAGTTCATCGCCTAAGTTAAGATTTTTTATTTGTTTTTATTTTTTTGTTTGTTGGCTCTTAATTTGTTTTTCTTTCTTTCTTACAATATTTAAGCATGTGTGGTTGGTTGCCAGTCTATCTGTCTGTCTGACTGTCGTTTAGTTGTCATTTTTGGTCATACATTTTAACGTTGAAGCTAAACATCTGAGGTTTTGTTGTTTTTATTTTGTTGCCGTCTTATATTTTTGCTGGTTTTTTTTGTGTGTGGGATACATTAAAGCTTTCGCTCTCTCTCTCTCTCTGTCTCTCTCTCACTTAATTCAATGTAGATTCTCCAAGAAAAAAAAATCGGGAAAAAAATCCATGGCTTTTAGAACACTATCTGCACTTGAGTACAAATTTTCAAAAGCAACTTTTGTTGAAATGGAAAAATCAAAATCAAAATCATACTCTTTGTACACCAATCCAAAGCAATTTAATCCATGCGTTGTTGCATTCACCTTCACTACCACTACAACGACACTGTCAATTGCCAAAAGTCAACTAAAACCAATACTAATGCCGGTGGTATTCTTTCTGGCTTCTATCAACGTTCTGTATTCAAAACAGACTGGATACTAAAATAAGAAAGAAATCTTAGATTCTTACCACTTTTCCTTTATCTAGGGGCGTTTGTTGTTGCCGTTGCTGTTTCTCGTTACAAACAACAGCCCCCGTATTATTATTTATTTATTTTTTTTTGTTGGAGTGCATTTGTTTTCTGGTACTCGCATCTGAATTATTACAATTTTTATTGGATAATGACTCGTGCCGTAGGTTTGTGTTTTTTTTTGTTGTTTTTGTATAAGGCTGTGTAGGTTGTTTAGCTCTTCCACAACACGCTCTTCCACAGTGTTTTAGGTGACGGCAGCTGAGAAATGATATCTCGTACTACAGGTAAAAGTTAAGCTCAATGAAAGAAAAGTTTTTTTTCTTTCGATTTTACAGTGTCGGTGAAGTTTTAAAAACTTGGTGTTATTTTTATTGGTTCATTCAATAATTTTTTGGTGTGAAATATTTGATTTCCATGTCCTCTGTTGACAAGATTCGGGCAAAATTCTGTTACGTGTTATTAAGGGCCATTATTACAATTTCCCGCTAAAGTTGGGTTTAGTTAAAGGTAACTTTAGCTAAAGTGAACTTTAAAGTCAACTTTAAGTTCTTTTCGTTATTACAATCTACAGATAAAATAAAGTTAACTTTTTCAAATATACAGTCACGCAGATAATTATACGTACCCCCCCCTAAAAATCATTTTTTTAAAAAGTAATGAACTTCTAATCTAAAATTTCTTTACATTAGCGTCTGTAACGACACATTTACTTAAATAAAGAAAAAAGATTCCCAAAATCTAGGAATTTGTGACTGCAGTTTGCTTAAAACCAATATGGCACCACAGAAAATTATACGCACGACGTATATTTCGTATAAAATTTCTCCAAGGGTAGCCAGGTATATAAATGGTATTGTGGATAAAAATCCTAGGACTACAGACGTAGAAATTCGAAATACCTCGGAAAGTGATCACAATGTTATTGTGCATTCGGAAACAGTTCGAAGTGTTTTGAGAAAGAACGGTTTCCGCAGCCGGGTGCCGTGAAAAAAAGCCACGATTGGAATTTGCCCAATAATATATGGACATGTCAACTGATTTTTGGGCGAATCTAATATTTAGTGATGAGAACAAATATAATTTGTTCGACTGTGACGGAAAACAAAAAATTTTGTGCAAAAATCAGTTGACTTGTCCATATATTATCATTTTTTAAAAAAAATTATTTTTAGGGGGGTACGTATAATTATCTGTGTGACTGTATGTATGGCAGTGTCGGAGCATGCTCAATTAAAAAAGATTTTTTTAAAGGCAGTGGCAACGACGGTCTTCGTTTTTTGCTGTATTTGCTCATTTTGTTTATATTTGAAGTTGCCATATTAAATATAATATATAATATCCCTTTTAGCTTAACGCTCACTTCTACCTCATCATCTGCCCGTTAAAATCCTCCTTTTAGTTAATATCAATTTCTACTAATGTCCCTAAAAATGTAAATTGGTTCAAGAAAGAATTCATCTTTAGGCAAGGCCTACAGTAAAAGAAGTTACATACAAAACGTTGTTAGTAAAGCAACTAAAGGCTGCCGTAGAGTAGCATAATTAATCCACCAATATTTCTACTTGATCAAATAAAAATCAATATCTCTTCAATTTTTTAAATACTCATAGGTGCCGAAGTATAATATTAAATCTATTGACTACAAATCCGAGCAAAACAGGTTCGAATCCCATTCTTGAGAAATTATTACGCTTTAACCAAAAAGCTCCATAGTCTAGTATGTACTCTTTAGGCTCATTGGACAAGAGTCCGTGGTTCAAATCCCACTCCATCTCGAACAAAACGAAAATATGAAAAAATATTTCTTTGGCGACTTTCTCTCAGCAGATTTCTAACAAAAACTCTCAGAGTAAATAAAATTGCCATGAAAAGTTTCTCAAAAATCTGTCGTTCGGAGTCGACTTTAAACTGTAGGTCCCGCCACTCATGTATAAAATTAACACACACAACATAAGTGGCGTGATAAGCTAGGTTGTAATCCTGGCTGAAGTATTGTATGTATGTATGTATGTTTATGATGTATGTATGCAGGTTTAACCACAAACCAAATAAGCTACCCAGGAATCGTTTTGACTCCTCAGGGAGTATTGCATTTACAACGAACGTCGTGGAAAGATTACTGGAAATAGCCTCTTAGATAGTAGTGGACTCAGTAAGTAAAGTTACTCGCCATTTTAGCCAATGCCACAACCCAATAAATTTTAACAGAGAATCTAGTTTCTATGCAACTGTAGACAGTAATCCTATCATTTTCGAACTCGCTACCGGTGAAAAACTACATGATTGGCTGGAATAAACTTGATTAATGAAACTGAAAGAAACCATGGAAATAATAAGACGAGGAGGAAATGACAAAGGATAATGTAAAAGAGTCTATCAAGCAACTTATGAAACTTTTTCTATCATTAGTACTGCACGTGGGTCTTTCTTACATGACAATCTTCGTCTGAATCATGCTTCGCTACCAATATTGGATTAATAATGCTGTCAAGTTATTTAAAATAGTTTCTACTGCTGAGTAAATGGGCAAATAAATGTTTACTTACAAGTCGATTGAACTCAGTAGTTTTTTTTTATTAATTTTCCTAAATTTTAAAGGATTGCCTTTCATCTTTGGCGTCAACGTAAACAACGAAATCAAAATTATATTCGATTGGCTGTTGCTTCTTCCGGATCGTTATCGGCATATTTCCTCCGTATTGGTGTACATAACTATGGAATGCTTAAACTATTCTGAATAAGTGAACTTGAAAAACGTTTAAAATGTGACATTAGATTACCTTGGGTATGATTGACAGCCAACTCAATTAATTAGGCTTTCATTCCCATGTGATACTCTAATTAAACAGATTTTCGCCTTTCTCATCCAAACGGTACTTCTTAAAAAAAGTTATTTTAAAATTACAACTTGATACCTGATACATGCAGATTTCAATCTAATTCATCGCATGAAAGGAAGTTCTTAAGAGTTTCTAGGTTATAATGAATTCATTCTAATGGTAATAAAGAGGTGAGGTAAAGTAATCGAATGTATTGGAAGCGCCGATTTATACCTCAATTGTAAAGTTAAGTAAAAAAAATATTAGCAACCTGCTCTAAGCAGTACACTGATTGAAAGCTAGGATAGTGATACTTAATAGCCATGAAAACGGTTTTAACAATCGCTGTTCAAAGTTGACCTTAAACTATAGGTTCCGTCACTCTCAACAAAATGCAACATGGGTGAAGTAAGAAAATATCAGGATTGTAGAAATCCCATTAGCCCTCTGAGTGAACTGGCTAAATTTGCAAGCAACCCACGTAACCTAACGTCATCTACGTTAGCACGTTTTTATTTGTGCTGTAGACAGATTGGTGTTGAGATAGTGGCTAAAGTACTTTGCTTTACAAACATACATACAAAAATACCCTCCAGTCAGGATTACGACCTATCTTCTCACATCACTTATGTATATTGTGTGTGTGCCATGAAAAGTTTCCCAGAAAAATCTGTCGTTCGGAGTCGACTTTAAACTGTAGGCCCAGCAACACACACAACTTAAGTGGTGTGGGAAACTAGGTCCATAATCCTGACTTAAGGATTGTAATGATGAATTATGTATGTATGCACTTATGCTGAGAGGCAAAGGCTATCAGATATCTTATAACAGTGAAAGATCATTAGCGATCTAACAGCAGGTCAGCGCAAATTTCTGTAAAAATTCATTTGATTTTCGGTTTTGTAATCGACGACTTCAAATTTATTGAAGAAGAAACTTGTCATATTACAAATAATATCTTCAAAATAAATGATATCATCTGATATCAATTAAGCCGATATTATTTTCTTATTTACTTTCATTTTTATTCAATAAAATCTTTTTGTTTACTTCAGTGTAAACATTTTTATGTCTAATCGTCTCAAGATAATAGTCCTTGTAAGTCTACCGTGCGCCATCTTCTTGTTTTAACCATTATGGCAGTTGATTTTCTTTCCTACCATAAGTTTCTGCTCTATTGCTTTTTGCCATCCCACACACATCTGCCACATCAGCAGTTCTTAAAGGTTTTTTGTACTCACATTCACATAATGGAACGCTCCTTATGCCGTAAATTCTTTGAAAATTTTCTTGCAAAAACTAAGAAAACAAAAACAGCAAAACAACTGAAGAAGATTTCATATCTTTCACTAGAATTATAAGTGAACTAACAAATGGGGAGAGAGTGTGTTTCTGGTTACTACGTAACCAGATGCTATATTTTCTATTAATAATGCGCCATTTTGTCGATGCAATATTATTCAATTGGCTGATGAAATCTACCCTTAATTAGAAAAAGGAAATTAACAGAGAGAACGCTATAAGGGGTGTCTATAAAGCTGAATAACTGGGCAGTTACTATGTCCTTGAGAATGACAGTAGTTTATAACTGTTGTATAATGGCTGTCAGTTAGAGCCATATTGGATTTTTTTTAAGTAATGGTGCATATTTTCGTTTTTCTTCCAAAAAAATTGTCCAAAAAATTATTTGATTATCCATGATGTTTGTCACTTACTTACGTTAAAATTTTAAGCCACGATTTGTACCACAAAAAAAAATTTGAAAATCGACCAACATTAGCAGAAGAATTAATTTTCGGTGTAAGAGAGATATTTTGAACCACAACATCCAACCTAGTCCTGATCAGCGATCTTTAATGGACAACCTATATTCGCTGCCTGATCTATACTCTTTCTACCTAAGCCGTGTATTGCATTGGTGTGTATACATATGTGCTGAAGTACAGTGACCATACCTATACTCAATCTATGTCCTCAATCATATCTTCTTCAATTATTATGTCCTAACAAACCTTACGATGAAGATCAGTATCACTGAAAGCAATACCCTGGCTCTAGTAAGCACCTAAGAATTTTCTTCTTAAAGATATTTTTGCTTCAGAAACTTTTTCTCATCAATGAACTGCCATCTAGGGAACTACTCTCAGACTCAAATCCCTTCTTGCTACAATTACCAACAAGCCTCCTGAGTAGCCATTTCAGTAGTCTTACATCTTTCTTTTCTATCGCCACACGTACACTTTTCTAAACTCTATTGTTTTGGTCACATCTCATCACATTGAAATCGCGTTCAAACCCCAAGCCAGACATCAAAACGAAATATGAAAAAATATTTCTTCGTCGACTTCCTCTCAGCAGATTTCTGGCAAAAACTCTGAGAGTAAATAAAATAGCCATGAAAAGTTTCTCAAAAATCTGTCGACTTTAAACTGTAGGTCCCGTCATTCAAGTATAAAATTAACACACACAACATGAGTGGTGTAAGAAGCCAGGCCGTAATCCTGATCGAAGGCATAAATACTTTCTTCTCTTTCATTCGGGCGTTGAGAACTGTGCCAGGTGAAAGTTCACCTGGTTGTGTTTCCTGTTCAGCTAGATCCGGTAAGGTCCTGTTATGCTGCTATCTATCTTCAACCAATTAACCAAGGTGGGTTAGACACGTCAGCTTCCTTGTCATATGTTTCCTCCTCTATACGTCCACTACTATCTGCAATCTCCGCATTCACCAAAAAAGCATCTAAAAACATTGTGGGTATGACAGAATTTACACCGAAGGCAGATCTTCTGTAAGCTACATCAATTCCTCTCCCTAACTGCATACAGAGTAATTGATTTAACAACTCTCATCAGCAACTGCGTTTTCTTTTGCTTTGGTTCTCCTCACATAAATCTACAAGAGCTGTCTCAGGATTATAACTTAATTGGTCATTATAACCCTTTAGTCAGGATAACAACCTAGCTTCTCACACCGTCTATGTTGTGTGGGTAAATTTTATCCATGAGTGGCGCAATCCGCAGTTTATCGTTGACTCCGAACGACAAATTTGTCGTACTTTTCATGCCAATTTTATTTACAAAGTTGCTGATGAGCGACTGCTAAGAACATGTGACCGAAGGAAATATTTATTCTGTGCTTTGAACCACGGCTCTCAAATAATAAGTTCACACAACACATAATATTGTCATGGTTTACTACCATATAACAACATGTAATTTCAGTTGAAAGTAGTTATAATTTTCAATTCGATGAAAAAATGTTGAATAAAGAAATTATTTCCTTTAACTAATGATAAGTAATTAACCAATCCCTAGAAATTTACGCTGATGCAGTAATATACTTGAACATACATACATACATAATTGGCCATTACAACCCTTCAGTCAAGATTACGACCTAGCTTCTCAGACCACTTATGTTGTGAGTGTTAATTTTATACATGAGTGGCGGGACCTACAGTTTAACGTCTACTTCGAACGACAGAGTCGACGAGGCTCTTAGGGCCAGTATTACAACTTGCCGTTAAACTTGGGTTTAGTTAAAGATACCTTTAGCTAAAGTGAACTTTAAAGTTTTTTCGTTGTTACAATCTACAGATAAAATAAAGTTAAGGTTTTAAAAAATATGGCAGGGGCGGAGCAAAGTCGATAACACTGTTCAAATCATCAAATCATGACAACGACGGGCTTCTTTTTTTTATTATATTTGCTCACTTTGTTTATATTTGAAGTTGCCATATTGAAAATAACATATAATATGCCAAGATCACACATAGACTTCACTTTAAAAGTTACCACTAGGATGATATTCCCCTTAGCTTAACGCTCACTTCTACCTTATTGTCCACTTATAATAATGAAGAACAATTTATCTACTCGTTAAAATCATCCCTTTAGTTAACGGCAAGTTGTACGAGTAATAATGGCCCTTAGAGTTTTTGCCAGAAATCTGCTGAGTGGTAGTCGCCGAAGAAATATTTTTTCAAATGTCGTTTAAATGTCTGACCAAGATTTTTAACCGTGGCCTCATGTTTAGTAAGCTAACACACTACCTAATACGGCAACTTATTATACTTTTAGTTGAGGAAATCATGACATACGTAATGCCTTTTTTTGTCTCTTCATTAGCACTCAAAAAAAGTGTTCATTTTACAAAAAATAAACAGATTCTTACGAATATCTTATTGGATTCTCATTGCAAGAATTCCAAGTAATATTTACAATAATCTCCCGTTAATTTCAATCAACCTTGCGTGCAGCCAGCAGTAGAAGCCTTTTCTAATCTATCGGGATAAGTCAAGTCATTAAGTTATGACGGCTAACTAGCAACTTTTAAAGCATTGGAAGCCAAACCCAAGCTATCAATGAAGTCTCTTGAGCGCAGTTTTTAGAAAAAGTAGTCAAATATATAACTGATCCATTGGACCATGCAATTCGTATACCTAGCCGACATATACTTACATACATACATACATAATTGGCCATTACAACCCTTCAGTCAGGATTACGGCCTAGCTTCTCACACCACATATGTTGTGTGTGTTAATTTTATCCATGAGTGTCGGGACCTACAGTTTAACGTCGACTCCGAACGACAGATTATCAAGAAACTTTTCAATTTTTTTTTTACTTTCAGAGTTTTTGCTAGAAATCTGCTGAGAAGAAGTCGCCGAAGAAATATTTTTTCATACTTTGTTTGATGTTTGACCTGTGGTTTGAACCGTGGCTAGACGTAAGGCCAATAAGTCAACACACTACCTATTAGACTACGGCGGCTTAAAAGAGTGTTTGCTAAAGACAAAGATGTATGACACAAGGTAACCAAAAATGATACAAAGCAAAAAGAAGAAACAAAAACATACAAACAGTAGCTAAAAATATGTCCAGACAAAGACGATTAGAATTCTAACAATTTTTTCAAAATATCATCTTTATGACGTGTTCCCAATGAATTATAAGCTCATCTATTATAAGTGACACTCATTAATTAATTATAATTGTTGCTGCATTAAAATGAAGCTTATTTATCTTTAATAAATATTTACTTTTAAATACGGGGGCTATTTTTAGTTGAATTAGTAGAGTCTCATGCTATCGCAATATGACTTTGTGAGTGATGATCTCCTACGCTTAGAATTTTTTTAAAAATTCATTTCGTTGATGTCTCTAAGAGACAATGAGACAAAAAAAGATATCTCAAGTAACCATCACCATCAGAAGTTAGCTGTTGTGTTCAATTTATAGATATTCAATATTTTCAGTTGAATACGTAGACCGAAAACAACATTCGGTGATAGTTTCCTCAACTTGAGGCGGAGAGTAAGAGAGAGCAGAAGTTATGCCCTAACTACCAGGCAAGCCTTCTTGTAGTCATATTGTTCAAGTTCCACAGCGCCGTCGAATTCAGAATTAATTGTAGACATTGCTTGCTTCACAAACAGTCAAGAAAAAGCTTTTTACGAGCAGCACTTCAAAAGTTCGCCGTACGTAGTCTAGTAGTTAGTATGCCACACGTAAGGTCACAGTTCACAGTGAGACATCACGAAATATGAAAAAAAATTTTTTTTGGCCACTTCCTCTCAGCAGGTTTCTGGCAAAAATTCTGAGAGCAAATAAAAGGAAAATTGGGACTAGTATACCTAAGGATATTATGGTGAGATCATGCTGTTGAATGTAATGTGAACGCACTGATTTCTGTAAGTACCGAAAAGATTCATGAGAGTCCTGTTGTAAAGTGAAAAAGAAATGCTACAAGTAAAGATAAAAATTTGAATGGAACTACTTATTACTGAGAGCGAGATACACATTTACAGATCGCGTCTTCCAAGTGGGAGTTCTGAACTTTATCATTTAATAAAACTTATCTTGTCAAAGCTACATCTGTCAAATTAGTTGTCATTTATTCAGTCCACCTCATAATGAAAGACCAAGGCTTTGGCGCATTAGACGTCCATTTCTGGACGTATGAGTGCATGAATAAACCAAATTAAAGAATCTGGAACGGTGTCAAGCGACTTGAGATCCAAAACCCAAATAAGATATTCTCCATGGGCGATTTGACGGCATTCATGACTGTCTGACACCGTATTTTAGTAAGTAGTTTGTTGGCTTATTAGACCTAAGGCCACGGTTCAAACCCCAGGCCAGACATCAAAACGAAAATATGAAAAGAAATATTTCTTCAGTGACTTCCTTTCAGCAGATTTCAAAACTCGGAGTAAATAAAATTGCCATTAAAAGTTTCTAAGAAATCTGCGTTTAGAGTCGACTTTAAGCTGTTGGTCGTGCCACTCACTTATTAAATTAACACACACAACATAAGGTCGTAATCCTGACTGAAGGATTGTAATCATCAATTATATACGTATATATGTATGTCATGTCTGTCTGACCCCTATTTGTGTAGCTGCCCACGGTGCTGCTGTCAGAAAAATAGGTAATTGACTTTGATTGTAATATTCGGGCTTAAAAATTAGAAAATAAACAGCAATAACGCTTCTAGGTTCTTTTTCTATTCTTAAGCCCCAATCCTAAGTCAACATTATATTCATTAAAATTGACTGTTTGGTGAGGCTTGTTCGCTGGCGGCATCATCAATCTCGACTTATTCTGAAATGAGTACGTAACGTAACTATCGGGACATACAGACTGAATGTTTGTTTATAAAAATTAATCCTCTTAACAGCAACTACATTTGGTGCCAATGCGATTACGATTCTTTTGATGGAGCATGTCAAGTGATTGGGTAATGACGACTAACTGGCAACTTTTAAAGCATTGGAAGCCAAACCCAAGCTACCTATGAAGTCATTCGAGCATAATTTTTAGAAAAAGTTGTCAAATATATAACTGATCCATTGGCCCTAGCAGACATATATACGCCATATATCATATTTCACAAATAATATACCAGTTTATAATGAAGAAATTTCATTCATTCCATCAATATGTATGTTTAATACTTTCTCAAGCTCTTTAAAAACATCCAATATTTTATCAGCCTCTTCATGAGTAAACATTTCAAATTTAATTTTTTAAACGATTTCAATATTTTCATTACCGGAACTGTGTAATGAACTACCTGCATACATACATACATAATTGATCATTACAACCCTTCAGTTAGGATTACGACCTAGTTTCTTGCACCAACCATTGTATGTGTGTGTGTCAAGTTGAGTGGCAGGACCTACTTTAAAGACGCCTCCGAACAACAAATTTTTTAAATACTTTTCATGGCAATTACATTTACTCCCATAGTTTTTGTCAGAAGTCAGCTGATAGGAAGCCGTCAAAGAAATATTTTTTCAAATTTAATTTTTTTGTTTTTTTTTTTTTTGTTGGAGGTGTCTGACCTGGGTTTTGAACCGTGGCCGCATGTCTAATAAGCCAACACACTCCTTTCTATACTAGGGCGATGGCAATGACATCCATGAGAGACATTTAAAAGCATGTGCATGATTCTTTGCTTGTATTTAATTGTTAATTATGTTGCAATTTTTACTATAAACATTTTTGTTGTTGTTTATTTCTATATTATAATTGTATTTATTTGATTTGTTAGTGTAACTAGTGTTTATGTTTTGTTGCTATTTTTATCCGAAAACACAACCTAAACAACTTACAGAAGTAATTGCAGCGCCCACATCAATAAAAATATGTATTGACGAAATGTGCAATATGCATTACAGTTACACACTAATACATACATATGAATATAGGGTCATTTTAAGTGCGTTTTATTTTTAAATTGAAATCAAACAAAGCCTGTCTGAGATATCATCGGAATTTTTTTTTTGTTCCCTGGAATGACCTGAACTGTTAATGCTATTATGTGTAGAGTATAACAGCGTTCAAATGCCTGTCGCAGCTTCTATGGTTGGAGTGCATTCGAAATTTCCAATTTTCAATGACTTTGTAGTATAAATTAGGCTTAATTTCACCGCTGTCATGTATTATATTGACTTGTTGCTATAAACCTGTAATTTAAGAACATCCTGTTCGAAAAAGTTCAACGGGTTCTAATTATATAATGTCGCTGGCGAGTTCACTTCACCTCCACCATGACCATGCTTTCAAATATCCCACGTAGAATATCTAATGTGGCATGTAGGGCAGCCCTTTTGAAATCACATGTCGTTGGTGTTCAGATTATCAAATCCTAACCAAAAGTTCACATCACCTCTGGTAGAATATTCAATATGGCATGAGCTGTGTAGCACATAGCGCCGTCCTTTTATAACCATATTTTGTTGGTGTTCACTATGGTGACCTACAGTGCTTGCCGCCGCTAGTGATGACATGAGAAACGTCGTGCTAAAAGAAATATGGACCAATGACGTGCAAAATTCACACCAAACCGTAATTTTTTCGGTATGCACTGGGTGATCTTAAATCTCATATGGGTTGGTATCGTTCCAAATTCGGCAATTTTTTATTCGTTCACGTAGCCATTCATCCAGAAATAAGGCCCAGCGCTGAAAATAAATTTTCGTTAAAAAGACCAACTACTCCAGAGCCCATTCAGCGAACATACATATGTCTTGATTTGGCAATAGAGACTGAATAAATAGGATGTCGTCATAGTCTAGTAGTTAATGTGTTGGCTTATTAGACGCGAGGCCACTGTTCTAACCCCAGGTCAAACATGAAACCGAAAATAAAAAAAAAAATATTTCTTGGGTGACTCCCTCTCAGCAGATTTCTCAGAGTTCGGAAATACTAGTTGGAAGACCCTTCCAATACAAATAAATACACACACATTCTAATGGAGAAAATAAAAATAAAAACAAAAACAAAAAACAACTATGTATAGTTAGTTGAGTCCACATAATAGTAGGTTAGATTAGGTTAGAGGACGTGTACTTGTCAATTTAGACAAGTACAGTATCCGGAGGTTGATTTGACCCATTGTACCCACATAACAGTAACTGTGTTATAAAAGCCTGTCTTTATTTCTTCCGTTGATTTGATTTATTTACTTGCGAGCATGTATGGGTATGTGTGAGAGAGTGGTTTGATTTTTCTCATATACATACGTGTGTGGGTGGTTTCATTGATAAATTTTGATTTCATTTTTATTTTATTTTATATAAGTATTGTTGTTTGTGCATTCGCCTGTGTATGTATGTTGTATGTGTTACAGTGTACATGTGAATTAAAATGCAGTTTTTGTTGTTTTTTTTTTCATTTTTTTCTCTGTAGTTTTTAAAACCAAACGACATGTTGTTTATTGTTGCAATTGTTGTTATTTTATTGTTTTGTTTTTATTATACGGGATATATATACTCGTAGAAAAAAATAACAACAACAATAATAACAACCACAACAACAAGAGAGATTAACTGCAAATTGAATTGCAAAATTGTGCAGCTGTGCGTTGAATTGAATAAAATTTTGAGTTTGAGTTTTAATGGCTGAAAATCTCAAACTGAGTTCTTAAATTGTAGTGTTTTGAGTGTGATTTTTTTTCTGTTTTCTTTCTGTATTTTAATTCGGAATCGTGGGTGTATTACCTAAAAGCAATACACGTTGCTGGTTGTTGTTTTTATGTATGTGAAGCGTTAGAAGACTTGAAGATTTTTCTTGTTGAAATACTCATAATTTTAAATTTCTAGGGCGAAGTATTAGAAAAAAGTAATCATTCTTCACACTCGCAAAATAAGTCAAAAGTGTTACGAATTAATCTGTTAACTGGTAAATACCCCTTAAAACTGATCTCCTTCATCGAATGCGTTGGATCATAGATCTTTTCCTTTATTTCATTTCATTTATTTTCATTCATTCATTTCACTATGTGGCATTTACCCTGAAAAGCTGACCAAAAAGGCAGAAATGAATTTAAAGAAATTTAAGAAACTGAGTACGCAGTTCGATAGAAAACAAAATTCTGTATTATATAGTGAATTTGAGATTTGTAGATTTGAGACGATGCCAAAGTCAGGAAAGTGAAGAAAATTAAATGCGTTTTTGGTGTTTTTTTCTTCAAATTTTAATAGGTTTATATGATATTTTTATTGTGGCTAAACGAATAGAGGTTTTATATTGATTTTTCTTCTATTTGAAAGGTAGGAGCAACAGCTACTTTCAGTTTTATATATACAGTCAAAGCTCGGTATAACGAACGATATATTGTCAGGCCCTTTCGTTATAGTGAAAAATTCGTTATATAGCAAAGTTTTTTTTTTTTTTTTTACAAAATTTTATTAAAAAAAGAAAGGAACATTTAACTCATTTTATTAATAATATATACATTTGTCCTTAAAATAACGTTTGATAATCAATAAGTGAGTAAAAGTGTTAAAAATTATTTAAGTTGGTGGAAAAAAAAATCATTTATAGACGCTTGTTTAGAAGTAACTTGAAGACTCATTTGAAGAGCTTCTTTCTGTATTTCTTGCAGTGCTAATTGTTTTGAAATATTAATATTATTTTGGGTACCCCATTGTATACATTTAGCAAAACATTTTATTACTTCAGTATGGTTTATTTTATTTTTATTTCATTAGAAAATTGGTCAACAATTTCAATATTTTCGTCATCTCCATCCAAAGTAATGTCATTCAAGTCTCCATTGTTGCAAAACATTAAGGCAAGGATTTCAATTTGCTTACATTTGGAAAAATTTGTTCTTAATAGTCTGTCTCCACGTCTGACTCCACTGAACTTCATCCCCTTGAAAAAGTCTAGGACGAGATCCCCTCGTCCTTATCATCAAACTCAAAATTTTTCAAAAATAGAATTTTTTTTCCAACATTTAAATAATGCTTCCTCCTTAACATTGCTCCAGGCGAGACTAATCATATAGGACGCATCATAAAGAGAAAGACTTTTTAAAAAATTTGTGATGTCACCTGTTTCAGATGCCACTATTTTTGAAAGGAGGCTATTTCTGTAGTGTAATTTGAATAAGCGAATGCCGCTTTGGTCCATTGGTGGCATGTACATTGACCAAATTTTCCCATCTTCTGTATTTTTTTGCTTCATTAGCAAATTTCTGTGACCACTTGTTTAAAAAACACTGTGTGTTTGCATACAATAAAAACCAACGGTACTTTAACAAACATTTTTTGTGTTCCCTTTTGTTACATTCTTTTTGTTTTTACCATTTTTTAAATCGTTCGTAATACTGAGCTTGAAAATTATAAAACATTCGTTATATAAGGTAGTCAATGTAAGAAATTTACTCATTTCGTTATACCCCGAATTTGTTAAAGTGAGTATTTGTTATACCGGGCTTTGACTGTATATATATATATCTCATATATTAATGTTAAAATTATTCGTTCAAAATTTAAAAATAATAAAAATTTCACATATTTTTACCCAACCCAAAAAAATTATAAGGATTTTAAAGGTGAAGGTAGTTTTTAGCAGTTTAATGTTATATACCACAAGAAAATATGAACTCTCTACATTCAGGAACAAAAAAAAAACAGTTTGCGCAAATTTGCGCGATTATTTTTGGCGATTTTTTGAAAATTTTACTTTTTTTTGAAAAATTAAAAAAATTAGACGCAGTGTAGTAAAGCCATATGCAATAAAGCCATATGGCGTACGAATTATGCGAGGAAATTCAGTAGAAGCGATACCAATCGAGATGTCCTGAAGAGGTTACTTTTATGCAGTGACCCTTTTATAAGCTGCAGTACACAAAAATCGCGAAGGAATAGAAAAGCATTCATTTCATCAGATGCTATTTAATTATTCCTTCCTGACATTGATGATGAAAATGATAACGATTTTAACGATTGTAGTTAGTTTCACTTTTTAAGTATTTTTTAAGTTAAGTATTAAATAATGTTAAATAATTGTGAATAAATATTAATTATCATAGAAGTTTAAAAACTTAATTACATATGTATATCGACTATTATAACAAAATGATTTTCTTAATGGACCGTAGTAGTGGTACCTAGGGGCAATTATGATCCGATCATAACAAAATCAGCTAAAATGATTCACATTCATATTAAACATGTTATGTCGAATTTCATCGAGGTAATAACATTTTTAAGCCAATTATAATTGCTAAACATATTTTCTTAAGCGGCTCTATTTTGGACCAAGGAGCAATTATGGACCGATTATAACAAACTTTGATAATATGATTTAAATTTACAAAATACACGTTCATTCTGAATTTCATCACGATACCGATGTTTTTAAGCCATTTATAAGCGCAAACGTGAATTTCTAAAGAGGACTTTATATGGGGACCAGGGTCAAATGTGATCCAATTTTCACCAAACTTTACACCATGATTTCTTAGTACACAGAACTGATCCTTGCTAAATTTTATCATGATTCTTGCATAATTACCATAATTATGTGTAAATAAGTTCAATTTCGAGGGGAATTAGTATGGGGGCTAGGCGAAATCACGGACCGATTTGAACCAAAATCAGTTGGGTTCATCCTTGGGCCTAATTATCACTAACACTACCAAAAAATTCCAGCCATTAACTCATAAAACACTTCTATTAATTTTGGCCTGGTTTTCAGGCAAACTGCCACATGGTGCGTCGATGAAAGGTGTGGCTTAAATGTCCTTTTCTGCTATTGGGGTTCCTGTCGAATACGTCGAATCTATTGGACCATTCAGAAAGAATATCAGCAATAACAAGCAACAGAAAGGTCACTCCAACACTCATTAAGAACATTGTACGACTAAACCACAACGTGTAAACAGAGTGTTTAGTTGCTAGACACCGTGATAGCATGCAACTCTATCATACTAAGACAAGCTACACTAGACTGCTCTTCTCCGTAGCTGGAGAAAACTTAATTAATGCAACACCAACAAGGCAAAGAAATCGCTTTGAATTCAAAATTCTTCAAAAAAAATATTCCTGCCTACTTTCAGGTGTTTAAGCTGGATTTCTCAGTTTTGTAGAAAAGCCCTTTCACTTGCACTATACCACATGCTCTCATTTCATAATAACCCGTCAACTACAATAACAATTAAAGTTGAGTTTCAAATTCCGTTCGCTTTCATTCCTAGGGGAACTTGGAAACTTTTCATAGAGTACCTAAATATCTAGGGTCTTCCCAAAGGGACTTCCGAACTTTGACAGTTGATAATGGCCATTTAGATGAAGCTACATCTGTAAAATTAATTGTCATATATTGCGTCTATTTTGGCAAAACATCATGGGATGACATTTGCCTACGACGTGCATACATATGTTTGCAGAATGGGATCTGGAGTAGTTGGCAACTGATGTCAATTTTAAGCGAAAAATTATATTCAGTGATGAGATCCATTTCAAAATGATTGTATACCTAAGCAGACAAAATTGTATCTCCAGTTGAGATACAATAGCATACAATGCACCCCTAAAAAGTCACTGTTTTGCTATCGATATTGGTCTGGAGTCGCCATCGAGCCATATTTTTTTTTAGCACAACGTTGGCCGTGCTAACAATGTCAACTGCGTCTGCTATAGGTCGGTGATAGCCTAATTTTTTAGGCACGTGGTCTAAATAGAACGGCTCTACGTGCCCCACAGCTCATGTCATACTGGATATTCTGCACGAGCGATTTGAGGGCATAATAATCCTATGTGGAGGTGATGTGAGTTGGTCAACCAAAATCGTGCCGTATGAGCCTGTCAAACTTTTTCTAGTGGGGTTTTCTTAGGTCGCAAGGGTGTAGGAATAAGCTACTGACCACAGTGGTCCTCACAGCCAACACAACGTATGTCATCGTGCAATTTAAACCTGATGTATGTGCCAGATTAATAGAAAATTATACATTTCAGATGCACTCTAGCCGCATTGTGTGATTGTGTTGACGTAGTCTAGTAGGTAGTGTATCGGCTTATTAGACCCAAGGCCACGGTTCAAACCCCAGGTCAAACGTCTTCAATGAAACAAAATATGAACAAATATTTCCTCGGCGACTTCCTGTCTGCAGATTTCTGACAAAAACTCTCAGAGTAAATAAAATAGCCGTGGAAAGTTTCTCAAAAATCTCTTGTTCGGAGTCGACTTTAAACTGTAGGTTCCGCCAGTCATGTATAAAATTTACGCACACAACATAAACGGTGTGAGAAGCTGGGTCGTAATCCTGACTGAAGGATTGTAATGACCAATTATGCTATGTACTTATGTCTACCCTCACATAATGGAGTCGATAGATTGTTCAAAAGAACAAAAATTTCGATAATATCTCACAAGCACACGTTATAGGAAGCGTTAAAAAGGTCTCTATTTGACAAACCTTACTATTTCCTTAATAAAACATACCGGAACTAAGGTAGAGTTTTGTGCAGTCCTTTTGTAGGTGTTACAGGATAAGTTTGCTGGATTTTAATCCTATCTTGTTGGTTCAAGTCCACGGACAGGACTAAATATATTTAATGCACAGAATCTGTCAGATCGTAGGGCTCCCATTAAATCACTGGAATCATGACAACAAAGTTATCTGCCTTGTTGTTGTGAATTCCATTTGACAAGCATGTCAAAAATCTGTGCGTGTAGTTTTAAATTTTATAGTTACGTGTCCGTAGAATGAATTCTCAAGTAAAGATGTGTTACTCGTATCTTACCGTCTCTCTATTTGATCAATTTCTTTCAGTGTCTTACAGTTTATTGTGTATTCAAGCTAAAACACCCACTAAAATTTTATTTCTCTGTGTGACTTTAAATATTTTTTTTTTGTTTTTTTTTTACATTTTAAATGTTGCATTTGAAATTATTTCATCCGTCGCTCATACGAGAGAAAGAGAGTTAACAGAGAAAACGTGTAATTAAATCGGAATATGGTAACTAGAATCGATGATGCTCTTAGAAGATCTCGCACCTGACTTTGAAAGTTTATTTATTAAAAAAGAACAGGTAAGAGAATCTCCAAAATATGAAATAATAACTCCAAGTGGTAATTAAAGCGTTCATTAACCCTTTCATGCCCGAATTTTTTGGGCCAGAGCTAAAATTTCTTTAAGGACATGTATTTGTTAGTCATGGCCTAAATATGAAGTGATATTAAATTCAGAGTCCGACGTATTCTGGTTTTACACGTTTTTAATCAAGCTTGTTTGCAAAAAAAAAATTCTTTTAGAAAAATTAAAAATTACGGAATTTATGAACAAAAATGTATAATGTTGCCTATAGGCAACATCGGGCATGAAAGGGTTAATTACGTTCGTATGTTTGGGCTTATTAGGTTGACAGTAATTTGACAGTGACCGTTAAAAAAACCAAAATTTTGTGGGATCTTCAAACATTGGAATTTAAACATTTAAAATGCAACAACAAAAATAAATAAAAAGATAGAAAACAATAATAATAAATCAACTGTTTAAGATGATGCATGCTGTCAAATGCGGAATGTAACGTAATAGTATCTAAAGTATGAATTTAAAATATTCATACATACATACGTACATAATTGGTCATTACAACCCTTCAGTTAGGATTATTACCTCGCTTCTCACACCACCTATGTTGTGTGCGTTAATTTTTATACATGAGTGGTGGGACCTACAGTTTAAAGTCGACTCCGAACGACAGATTTTTTGAGAAACTTTTCATGGCAATTTTTTTTACTTTCAGAGTTTTTGCCAGAAATCTGCTGGGAGGAAGTCGCCGAAGAAATATTTTTTCATATTTCGTTTAGTCGGAGATGCCTGACCTGGTTTGAACTCAGGCCTCACGTCCAATAAGCCAACACACTACCTACTAGTCCCATAGTCTCGCTCCGTAGTCTAGTAGGTAGTGTGTTGGCTTATTAGGCGAAAGGCCAAGGTCAAACCCCTGGTTTAAACATCTCAAACGAAACGAAATATAAAAAAAAAAATATCTAATATCTAATCTAATATCATCTACTCGATAAAGTTTACGAAAATTGTTCCGATCGAATGAGGAACTGTGAGACCAGCGGTGGCAGCCATATGAATGAAATAATATTCCATTTCTAAACGGAACAGTTCTACCTTCCCAGCCCGTATAAGCTAATCACATAAATTGTAGCATGGATTGATTGAGGTTACAGAGAGCTCAACTCAAATCTAATCCAGTTTCATACAGGACAAGCGCGAGACAATGCTCAAAAGAAGACGAAACTAAGTGCCATATTGAGTTCAAATATGAGAAATTTTGCTAACATCGTATGGGAGTAGAAACCGTAATCAAACGAATCTTGGTGGTAGACAATATACTGCGATATTAATGGACCGGAATAACACAGATCCAAGGTATGACGTTGTTTATTAAGGCCATGTAGATTTCAATTGTTCTAAAGGAGTTTTAAAAGATAAACAAATAAATTTTTAACAATATTGCTTCAATAATCTTCATTTAATTTTTATTTCTAAATCAACCGTTATTAGCCATTTTATTTGTGGTTGGCTTTTAGCTGTAAACCACTATTAACCGCACATCGAAATTGATTTCAAAGTTTAAAATTTTAATTGTCTCAAATGAAATTTTATTAGGGCGATAAGAGAATCAAAGCAACTGATTTCTAAATGAAACAAAAATCTTTGAAATGACACAAATGGTCGGGGATTTTAACACCAGTACTGGTGGTCGCTGCTAACACACAACTGACCACCCGTATTGAACAATCAATACCGCCAAATAATAGAAACGAAAATTCTAAAGAGACCAACGACATGCATACATACATATCTATGTTGTAAAGATGATATTTCAATTGGTGGTACGATGTGTGTGGTGTGTGCCAGTGTTGGACAAATATATGTGACAGTTTCAGTATACTCTACACCATCAGACGTTTGTATATGATGATGTTTGTGGTGTTATTATATGGAAGTGCATATACTCGATTCACATCCGATCCTAGATCACAGCTTGGTTAGTTTAAAGCGAATTTTAAGTCACCTCTGGCAGGTGTTTCTTAACGATACCGAGAATTTTATGAAAATGTCGATTTCATCTAAGAACAATTCGGTCAAGAAGTCGCCGTGGTCTAGTAGGTAGTGTGATGGCTTATTAGACATAAGACCACGGTTCAAACCCCAAGTCAGACATCAAAACGAAAATATGAAAAAATATTTCTTCGGCGACTTCCTCTCAGCAGATTTCGGATAAAAATTCTGAGAGTAAATAAAATTGCCATGAAAAGTTTTTCAAAAATCTGTCGTTCGGAGTCGGTTTCAACTGTACTACGTGCCACACAGCTAATGCCACATTGGATATTCTGTACCAGTGAGTTTATGGCATAGTGTCTCATGCGGATATGATATCAACTGGCCATGGACATCATGCGATTTGACACCGTTAGACTTTCCTTGTGGGGTTTTCTTAAGTATCAGTTGTACGCAAATAAGCCCTTAGTCACAGCGGCCATCAAAGCTATTCTAAAACCTGTCATTGGTCAAATTCATTATGATTTATGCGCCAAATGAAAGATACAATAGAAGTCTATGAATGTAATCGCCGATTGAAATGAGTTTTAACTATGTTTCAACCCTGTTACATACATACACACAAATAATTGGTCTTTACAACCCTTCATTCATACGACCTAACTTCTCACACCATTTATGTTTTGTTCTTAATTTTATACATGAGTGGCGGGACCTACAGTTTAAAGTCGAATCCGAACGACAGATTTTTAAGAAACTTTTTCATGGCAATTTTATTTACTCTCAGAATTTTTGCTAGTAGTCTGTTGAGAGGCAGTTGCCAAAGAAATATTTTTTTTTTCATATTTTCGTTTAGATGTCTGATCAGACAAAAATATTGTCATGAACCTCCTACTAGAGAAACTAAGTTGCGTTTTCGTTGTAGGTTCTGTAATAGTCAGTCATAACCACCGAAAATTTTCTTTTTTTTTTTCTTTTTTTTTTCTTATTTATTGGCATTCGTATTTTACATTTTTGGTTTTCTTTGATTTTCATTTTAAGAATCAAAAGATTACTTGCTGACGATAACAGCGTTAAATATTGTACAATAAATTCATTTCAATTCAATTCAATTCAATAAATAACGATAAATTAGAAAAGAATACCTTTATGTATGTAGATAAGGAATCTTTCTTTCCCAGTGTTGTTGTAAGAAAAAACAACAAAACAAATTTTACAAACAAATGAAATGAAAATTAATTTGAATAATACGATCGATGGTCATTATCTGGTCTTATGGCTAAAATAGTTTCCACAACATATCTGCTCTGATGTGTGTGTGTGTGTGTGTGCGTGTTCATTCCTTGAATTCTTTTTGAATTTTTTTTCTTCTTATTCTTCTTCTTCTTCTTTAAACTCTAAATATGACAAGATTTATGACCAATGGGCGATTCTAATAAATTTCAATTGGTGTTTGAAGGAAAACTAATCTCTTTAACGAAAATGTTTATAAACGCCTTTAAATAGTTTCGAATGTTGAACTTTTTTTTCTTTCTAATTAATACCGAACAATACTTAAATCGTAATTTGAGAAAACCAGTGAAAGCAGACACCCTCTGCATACATACATACACTCGTACATACATAAACGGCTAAAAATCTTAATAAATTTGCAGTGTTTGTTAACACTATGCGACAAAATGAAAAAAAATGAAATACACCCAGCTAATGACATAGTATAGGTTGTGAGTTTTGTTGAGTAGAACTCAAAAATAGTTTTTTTTATATTTCTTGAACCCTCCAAACTGGTTTTACTTGACAAAAACTGTTATTTTGGACTTTATGCACAAATTTATTGATTACACAAACACACGCTTGATTACACGCTTTAAGGCGGTATTATGTATGTATACCGTAAAGGGTCCGCCAAATAACTTTTTTTTTTAAGGCTTTAAAAAAAAAACTACTGAATAATTTCTCAAATTTTTTTTTTATTTGCAAATACAATCCTTCCGGTTAATAATGGAAAATAATTTCATTCAAATGGCTGCCTCGGCTGGCCATGCAGTAGCCCAAACGATCGGTCCAATTTTTAAGCACATTATCGATTGTAGGCAGCTGTATTTCACCAATGGCTTCACGAACATTGTCCTTTAAAGCGTCAATTGTCTCTCGCTTGTCGGCGTAACACTTATCTTTGACGGCACCCCACAAATAATAGTCCAACGGTGTCAAATCGTAGCTTCGAGGTGACCAAGCGACATCAGCTTTGCGACTGATAATGCGATCTTCAAAAACAGGGCGCTAAACATCGAGTGTAGCTTCGGCCGTGTAGCACGTAGCGCCGTCCTGTTGAAACCAAATGTTGCCAATATCCTCCTCTTCAATTTTTGTGAACAAAAATTCGTTCAACACGGCCCGATAACGATCGCCATTGACTGTAACGGCCACTCCTTGCTCATTTTCGAAGAAAAATGGCCTAATTATGCCTCTGGACCAAAATACGCACCAAACAGTGACTCGTTTTGGGTGCGTCGGCTTTTCAATGTATGCGTGCTGGTTACATACCCGCCAAGATCAAAATGAGCTTCATCTGAAAAGATATTTTTTTTTTGCCAAAATCGGCATCTTCTGGTGTAGGCTACTGCATGGCCAGCCGAGGCAGCCATTATTTTCCATTATTAACCGGAAGGATTGTACTTTCAAATAAAAAAAGAAATTTGAGAAAATATTCAGTAGCTTTTTTTTAAAGCATTTTCAAAAAAAAAAGTTATTTGGCGGACCCTTTATATATTACTCGACTTAATATTCTATAAGGTTTGATGAGATAAACTTGACAAATGCAAATTTTTTTCATATTTTTTCAAGTTTGTCCATTCATAGTAGCAAACCTTAATTAAAAAATATAAAATCAGTGATGACATTCTGAAAGTGCATTCTCTTAAGAAAGGATTGACACTACGTTTGGTCAAATCGGACAAACATTACCGCAGTTATTATTTGAAGAGTATCCGTTATCTTCCATAGTCACCTTTTCCTGTTAGAACCTATGCGAGGGTATAATTGATCATATCGTAATTTCTATTAATTCTTCATTTAACATCTGAGATTTCCTCTTAGGACTTTTGGATTTTTCTTCGTCGGGTGCTTGATAATTATCTTTGCCGACATATCTATGACAACAATTCCTGGTGTTGCATGTGTCACATTTTTTAAGGTTCCTTCCCATACTCGTAAAACGTAAAGTAACACTAGAATCTTGACAGTAACAGCCTCTCTTAAGGCCATTATTACGACTTGCCATTAAAGTTAGGTTTAGTTAAAGGTAACTTTAGCTAAAGTGAACTTTAAAGTCACCTCTAACTTTTTTTCGTTATTACAACCTATTGATAAAATAAAGTTAACTCTTTCAAAAATATAGCAGTGCCGGAGCAATGTCGATAACACTGCGCAATTAAACAAGTTTTTTTTTAAACTCAGTGGAAACGGCGGGTTTCTTTTATTTGTTTATATTTGAAGTTGATGTATTGAAAATAATATAAAGGGTCCGCCAAATAACTTTTTTTTTTGAAAATGCTTTAAAAAAACTAGTGAATATTTTCTCAAATTTCTTTTTTATTTAAAAGTACAATCCTTCCGGTTAATAATGGAAAATAATTTCATTCAAATGGCTGCCTCGGCTGGCCATGCAGTAGCCTACACCAGAAGATGCCGATTTTGGCAAAAAAAAATCATCTTTTCAGATGAAGCTCATTTTGATCTTGGCGGGTATGTAAACAAGCAAAATTGTCGCATTTGGGGCACAGAAAATCCGCACGCATACATTGAAAAGCCGACGCAACCAAAACGAGTCACTGTTTGGTGCGGATTTTGGTCCAGAGGCATAATTGGGCCATTTTTCTTCGAAAATGAGCAAGGAGTGGCCGTTACAGTCAATGGCGATTATTATCGGGCCATGTTGAACGAATTTTTGTTCACAAAAATTGACGAGGAGGATATTGGCAACATTTGGTTTCAACAGGACAGCGCTTCGTGCCACACAGCCGAAGCTACACTTGATGTTTTGCGCCCTGTTTTTGAAGATTGCATTATCAGCCGCAGAGCTGATGTCGTTTGGCCACCTTGGAGATGCGATTTGACACCTTTGGACTGTTATTTGTGGGGTGCCGTCAAAGATAAGTGTTACGCCGGCAAGCCAGAGACAGTTGACGCTTTAAAGGACAATATTCGTGAAGCCATTGGTGAAATACAATTGAGAAAATATTCAGTAGTTTTTTTTAAAGCATTTTCAAAAAAAAGTTATTTGGCGGAACCTTTATAATACGGCAAAGTCAAATATAAACTTAACTTTAAAAGTTACTGGAAGGATGATTTTCCCTTTAGCTTAACGCTCACTTCTACCTTATTTTCCTTTTATAACAATGAAAAACAATTTATCTGCCCGTCAAAATCCTCCCTTTAGTCAACGGCAATTTGTAATAATGGCCCGTAGTCTGCTTATGCGAAGTTAATGTTCAGATTTATTAAAAATATCAAAAGAACTTGTGCATCAGAACAATACAAGGCTGCACACATATTTAGTTTCCATAACATAATTGCCTGAATTATGCAGCGGATTATTCTTTCGTCCCTCCTGTCTTCGAAGTTTACACTGAGGGACTAGTTTCAGTTTCCAAAGCTGAAGTCTGATACGGAGAAATGAGGTTAGATTTCAGAGAAGAAATTATTGTCTTATCTGCAAGGGAGGTAACAAATTTTCAGAGAATTTGCTGAAACATTAGACAAAGGAAATGGTGACTATGACTTCTTATCCAAAAACCTCGTATTTTATTCAAACAGTCATGGACTTATTAACTCGTCCAGAGAGAAACCATTAAATAAGCTCCCATGGCTTCTGTAAGCCGCATACAGGCTTCATGAAGTACTACACAAACCATGTGGGAAGGTAGTGGTCACAGAACGGAACCTATTTCAACTTCCACTGTCCTACTCAGTTAGTACTTTTCCAGGTTTGATCCTACATGATGAGTTAAAAAAGTAGTCTAGTCTAGTAGAGTCTAGCAAGTAGTGTGTTGGCTTATTAGACGAGAACCCATGGTTTAAAGCCTGGCTCAGACATTTCAAACAAACCAAAACATGACCAAATATTCCTATCGGTGACTTCCTTTCAGCAGTATTTGAGCAAAAACTATGAAAGTAAATAGAAGTTGCCATTATAATCACAAAATTTATTCACAAAAATCTGTTGTTCGGAGTCGACTTTAAACTATAGGTCCCGCCACTCATGGAACACAGCGTGAGTGGTGTAAGAAGTCAGATTGTAGTCCTGACTAAGGGTTCGTAATGACTAATTAGGTATGTTAGTTAAGTAAGCCAGTCTAGATGACATCGTGGTCAACGATATTCCACAAACTGTTCCACGATAATAGACAAGCTGTTTATGTGATGTATGGACTTGCGTAAGTTGCCGTAGCCTAGTAGGTAGTGGGTTGGCTTATTGGAGGTAAGGTTACGGTTCAAACCCTAGGTCAGACATCAAAACTAAAATATGAAAAAAAAAAGTATTTCTTCGGCGACTTCCTCTCAGAAGGTTTCTGGCAAGAAGTCTGAGAAGAAATAAAATTGCTATGAAAAGTTTCTCAAAAAAATCTGTCGTTCGGAGTCGACTTTAAACTGTAGGTCCCGCCATTCGTGTATAAAATTAACACACACAACATAAGTGGCGTAAAAATCTCGGCAGGTAATCTTGACTGAAGGGTTGTAATGACCAATTATGTATGTATGTATGCTAGACTTGTGCGGATGGAATGTAGGTTATTCTTGACTCAAAGCTGTTGCTACCCTGTCGGAGATCCTGCTAGTAATCATCTGGATAAGCAGCCCTTAAGCCGCACAAAGCAGAGCGTGTGGTGGCCCTTTTTCAGTTTGTTTATAATGTCGCCTTCAACCAGTTCGTTGTAAAATATTCGGTCTCCCAAAAAGTTTGGATTATAGGCAGAATTATTTGAATACTTTAATAACTTGTTTACCTTAACCCATTCGCTGCCAAGCCTAAATTATATGAAGTCATTCCCATTGCCATTTATATTTTGAGTTCTTGGTAAGAGCACATATATTATCATATATAATCATTTACAAGCAGAAAACCAAAGACGAGTTGCTATAAAATTTTGATATAAATACACAATGAAGTTGATTTTTGCGTGAAGAATAAAGTATTATTTTTGTAAAAAAATGACTTGTATTATTTTTCAAGTTTTTTACATATTTTTAGTATGTTTGTGGCAAAAAAAAAATGTGCTAATTCAAAAGCCTGCTTGTTAAAATATATTTAAAGTAGGACGAGTATACTCGTCTTTGACAGGGTATCCCGCACTGCCAATACGAGTATACTCGTCCTTGGCAGCGAATGGGTTAAGGCAGTTGATAGAAAGCAATACGAAATTTACTCATGTTGGTTGAGCAGCTTAAAGTTCCAATTAGCAAAGAAATAATAATTTGAATGATTTGTTAATCAAACAAAATAAATTACAAGAACTCTTTATAAATTTAAAGAATTTTTTGAAAAAAAAATGAAAAAAAATCATGAATATTGAGGTCATATACTCCATGGAGCCAGTAAATGTTTAAAATATGCTGGCATATGATTTTTCTAAGGCTCTATTTAAGAAACGAGTCATCGAATCATATTTCTTTTATCTTGAAAAGTATAATTTTCTTTAAAAACAAAACAAAAAAACATAAAAAAATATTCCATGTCAACACCCAATATTTATACAGCATCTCAGCATACTCTACTAATATACACAACGATATTTTTGAGGTGGTAACTCAATTTATTTATTTAAATTCCAGTAAATATTTCACGTCATTTTTCTTTTTTTTTGTTTTTGTTTTTTTCTTTGTGGTACACAGTGAGAAATATAAAAAGAAAACAAGACTGTTTCTGTAATAAAATATGTAAATGTGTTGCTGTAAGACAAACAAACACAAACAACAATTACTTGGCAACATTGGTTGACAATTTCGAACAAAAACAAAAAACGCTTAAATTTCTAAAAGCAAATCAAATATTCATGCTCGTAAGATCTGAGGCATTAAGAACGCTGTAGACGACGAATGTTTAGTTGGTTGGTTGGTTGGTTGGTTGGTTTTTATGCAATAGGAGTCATCGTAATCAGCCAACAAGCTACTCAGCCATTCAGCCATTCCAAAGAAAAAAAAAAAAAAAAAACAACAACCGTCTCGTCTTGTCTTGTAATAAAAGGATGTTGCTAGAGACCATATGCCTACCCGCCGCTTTCATAGTCAAATCTCAGCTCTTGTCTCAATGACTGACTGAATTTCCTTTTGTAGACAGATGCAGGCATGTGCCAAGAATTTTATGATTTATTTGACACAGATTTTAGGTTGGAAATTTTATTCATTTTCAGTCGTCTTTTTTTCCGATTTTGTTTTGATCTGTTTTTGCTTTTTTCGTTTTCTTTTTTTGCACAAACCCATGTTCACAGTAATTGTCTGCTTTATGGCCATGATGATGATGATGATGACGATGTTGCCTATGATTTTCAAACATAATGATGTTTACGTATTTACTCGGGTAGAACAGACTTGATGTAAACGTTACAAAAGACAAAAAAAATGATGATGATTTCAAAGCTAAACAATTAATTGAATATGTTAGAATGAATTGTTTTTACATAATATTTTATATGCTTTACATGCATACATATGTATGTATATACAGACATACGAGTACATATAAATAAAAAAAATATTATTCAAGTCTGTCTCTTATTCAACTAACCAGCAGTAAGCTTTGTCCTGCTAAAGGGTGGGCCATTTAAAAGTTTAAATTTAAAGATGCACTTTAGAAGTTTTGCAAAATTAATGTTTTTGTTGTGAAATACAGCTGTTTTATATTTTTATTTTTCTTATTTTTAATTTTTATTTGATTTATTATGATCTACATAGCACAACAAGATACTAAATCTTATAAGTGACAGTGCGATGTTTATAATCAATAAGATAAAGGGTGCTTTTTATAGAGGTATAGAACTTTAAGTTGCAATAAAACAACGATGGATTATTCGATTGACATGAATTTTATTTATCCGAAGGTAATCTTGTGGCATTACATTTTAAATATGATTTCTGGCATATGACCGCCACGGCTGGCGCGGATGTAGTCCGATCTGGACGTCCAATTTTCGATGACTTTTTCCAACATTTGTGGCCGTATATCGGCAATAATAGGGCGAATGTTGTCTTCCAAATGGTCAAGCGTTTGTGGCTTTACCGCATAGACCAATGGCTTTACATAGCCCCACAGAAAGTAGTCTAGCGGTGTTAAATCACAAGATCTTGGAGGCCAATTCACAGGTCCAAAACCTGAAATTAGGCGGTCACCAAACGTGTCTTTCAATAAATCTATTGTGACACGAGCTGTGTGACATGTTGCGCCGTCTTGTTGAAACCACATCTCCTGGACATCATGGTTATTCAATTCAGGAATGACAAAGTTAGTAATCATGGCTCTATACCGATCACCATTGACTGTAACGTTCTGGCCACCATCGTTTTTGAAAAAGTACGGACCAATGATTCCACCAGCCCATAAAGCGCACCAAACAGACAGTTTTTCTGGATGTAACGGTGTTTGCACATACACTTGAGGATTACCTTCACTCCAAATGCGGCAGTTTTGTTTGTTGACGTAGCCATTCAACCAGAAGTGCGCTTCATCGCTAAACAAAATTCGCTTATGAAAATCGGGAACAACGGTAATCTCTTTTTGGGCCCATTCGACGAATCTACGCCTTACTTGATGATCGTTTGGCTTCAAATCTTGCACGAGTTGGATGTTGTAAGCACGCAAACCAAGATCCTTCCGCAAAATCTTCCATAAAGTGGATGGACACAGATCCAATTCCTGTGCTCTATGGCGGATGGACTCATTCGGGTCTTCCTCAATGCTACGCTCTACTGCAGCAATAGCTCCTTCTGTACGCACCGTACAGCGTCTCTGGGGATGCGAGTTATCAATAAGAGTAAACGTGGTGCGAAAACGTTCCATGGTTAATCGAATTAACTGCTCTGATGGACGATTTTGTCGACGATAAAACGGACGTAGTGCGCGATACGTTTTCCGCACAGAACCATTATTTTCGAAATAAAATTGCACTATTTGCAAGCGTTGTTCAGGCGTGAGTCTATTCATGATGAATTGCCAAACCAAACTGAGAATAAATCACTTGACAGCTGTTAAATCGGTCGCCATCCTGAAAAGCAATGCCAACTTAAAGTTCTATACCTCTATAAAAAACACCCTTTATAAAAAATTAGCATTAATTAAATATAAAAAATTATAAAAAAAACAAAATCAATACATGTACATAAATATTAAATTTAATTAAAAAAAATGACCTAAAAATAAAATCACAAAATTTACATATATGAGATTAAAATTTTAATTATGAAAATAATTTGAATAAGTACTTTTTGAACGCGTTTGCATTGCCCAGATTTTGGATGTTATTTGGTAGGGAATTCCAAAGACTATTGGTGTGTATAAAAAAACTGTCGCTGAGACAGAAGAGTCCTGAATCGTTGCTGTATAATCCCCACACCCCGGTGTGATCTAGCAAACTTAATTCTACAATATGTTTCGTGTAAATTATTTTATAAAGTAGAAGGCGGCATCTAATTTTCAGAAGATTATCAGATTTGATACCAAGAATCCGGTAAGCTAAATGAGAAATATGATCTCGACGCCCCTTAAGGAAAATATACCTGGCTATGTTATTGTACGCTAGGTTAAGTTCCTGGTTGTCATCATAACTGCAATTTGCGAATATCTCACATCCATATAAATGTACCAGAATTAAGTACGTTTTAGCAAGTTGCATGCGAATGACAAAAGGAGTTGAATATATGACAGCCCACAAATTTCGAAGCATGCCATAAATTCTGCCAACAATGACACTTATATGGGTAGACCACGATAATTTGTGATTAAAGACAATACCCAGATTAGTAGCCGACCTGAAAAATTCAATTTTATTTCCCCTGATACTCAATTCAGGTATGACAAATGATCCGTTTGTTCTCGAAAGTATAATTTCACATTTAGACTTAGAAGGATTGATGCATAGTACATTGGTCCAGGCCCATCCGTCAATCTTTGCTAAGTCACGATTAATGTAGTCTAAACAAGAATAAATATTCTCCCTTGGAGTACATCGTCAGCATACATGTGAACATTAAAGTTAACCAAAACATCAGGTAGATCATTTACAAACAGCAGAAGCCCAAGTATTGACCTTTGGGGAACACCTCTACTAATGTTAAGTGGATCAGAAATATTGCCATTGAAATGTACCTTCTGAAATCTGTTCGTCAAATAAGAGTAAATTGGAATACAGGCAGTTTCGGAGAAATAAAAGAGTTTTCGGAGCTTTTTCAATAGAACCGTGTGATCGACTGTATCAAAAGCCGTAATCAAGCAGAACCAAGAACGCCACACTATTCCCATCAAGTTCCGACCTAAGTTCCTCAACTACATTTACCAGAGCGGTAGTACAACTCCTACCTTTCATGAAGCCCGACTGATTAACCGTTAAGAAATTGTGGCCCCTCAGATATTCATCGATTTCTCTGGCCATGATTGTTCTCCAATACCTTGGATAAAAAAGGAAGGATTGCAATTGGGCTGAACTCACAATTAGTTTTGGGAATGGGAAGGATTTTAGCCAGTTTCCAACTTTCAGGAAAAGAAGACTTTGTGAGAACTTTATTGAACAAGTAAGTATAGTAAGGCAAAAGTTTAGGAGTCACAGCCTTCAAGAATAAAGGATGCAAATCATCAGAACCAACTGCATTCGATTTTACCGCTGAAATACATTCCAAAACCTCAAACTGATTTACGCAACGAAAACTAAAGGAATACTGTGGTGGAACACAACAGAGGTCATCATACAAGTTACCGTTAGACCTCGGGACCCTTGAATTTACGAACTGGTCATTAAGCTTGTCCACATCCACATCAATATCTGCCTTTGGACATTTTCGGCCAATTCCTATTTCACGAATTACATTCCATTTAGACTTGTTGTCCATAGCATTGGAAAACTTTTCGCCATAATACAATCTCTTTGCAGTTCTTATGCTCCTGGTAACTTCCATCCGTGCGAATCTATGTAAAGCTTTCAAATGTTCCGGTTAGAAGTGGAATATTATTTTTATTGAGTTGGCTTATTAGACGCAAACCCTAGCTCAGACATCAACAAAAAGAATTAAGAAAAAATTTCTTCAATGATTTCTTTGCATCAATTTTCTGACAAAAACCCTGAGGCTAAAAAAATTGCCATGAAAAGCTTCTCAAAAATCTGTCGTTCGTATTCGACTCAAAATGTACGTCCCGCCACTCTTTGTCCCGTTTAGAAATGGAATATAATTTCATTCATGTGGGTGGCGCGGCTGGCCTCACAGTACTACATTCGATCGGATCAATTTTCGTGCACTTTTTCGAGTGTATGGGGTCGTATCTCGGCAATGGCATGAATGATGAATGACATGAATGTTGGCATTCAAATGCTCAATTGCCTCTGGTTCGTCGGCATAACACTTTTCTTTAACGGAGACCCATAGAAAATAGTCCAACGGTGTCAAATCGCAGCTTCTTGCCGGTCAATTGACATCACCATTTCGCTTAATTAAATGGCCATCAAATATTTGACGTAATAAATCGATTGTGGCAAGAGATGTGTGGCAAGTTGGACCATCCATTGAAACCAAACATAGTTCACATCAATGCTATGAGGAGCAAGTACAAAGAAATCGGTGTATCCATTGCAATAATAGTTGCGCCGTCCTCATTCCCAAAAAAAAAATATGGGCCAATGATGCCTCCGCTTCACAAGCCGCACCAAACAGTCACTCGTAATAAGTGCATTGGCTTTTGAACGATCACGTGTGGGTTTTTTGAGTCCTAAATACGGCAATTTTGCTTGTTAACGTACCCACCAAAATGAAATAATTTTCATTAGAAAAGATGATTTTTGGCATAATTGAAGCGAAAACGAACAGGATGGTCATGCGGATTGAACCAATTGAACTTTGCAATGCGTGATACCGAGATTTTGTCGCAACATTTTGTGTAAAATGGTGCGTGAAATTTTCAATTTTTGATAACGATGACTAGTTGATGTTGATGGATTCCCACGCACACTGTTAGCTACAGCTTCGATATTTTCTGGTATACGCACGGTATGAACACGCTCATGTCTTGGCGCATCAACAGTAAAACCAGATTCAAGAACTTTAGCAATAAACTTGCGTATACCGGGGACTGTTGGTCCTTCCCTGCGACCAAATTTTGTACGAGATTTTCGTGCAATTTCCGAAAAATTGTGTTTGTTTTGGAAATAAATTTCCAATAAATCCTAAGGTTGCTCAAGTGTAAATCGATTCATTACGTTCAGCGGAGATAATATATTGAATATTGTGCTGGAATAGAATAACATAAATATTGCCAGATTCGAAATAACCGATGGTTCAACTTTAAATCGATAGATGGCCCACCCGATATTATACAGATGCTACGTAAACAGAAAATTCTCAATGGCGTGTCCCAGGTAAATATTATTTAAAGCGAGTCCCTTCACCGTTATGAACTAAGGACCTTCAACTGATGATACAGCTCTTCAATAACTGTGAAAAATTCTTACAAATATTTGTTTTTAGTTATGTCGGTCAAATGCTTAAAAAAAACAATAAAAGAGGCAGGCCTGTATTCCCATTCTTCGAATTCTTTTTTTTTTTTGATTTGGACCAACCTGTGATAGATACGTTCAGTAGTTTTGCGATTTTTCAGAAGTTTACCAAACACTAACAATGCTAATAATAAGTTCATAGGGTTGTATGACACCATTTTCGTATGATTTCGTATGACACCAAATTAATTCTGTTTTTTATTACTTAGAAACCTTAGGGGTACAGCAGCAGATGGTAAATCGGTCATGTCATTGCCGCATTTAATGCTTTCCTTTAGCACGATTTTGTGTTGACTGAATCAGTCAACCAACCCTCTTTGCATGCTTTTATTATTTCTGAATCTAGCCTTTCCACGTCTGCATTATTATATCCAATCTGCGGCTGTATTGAACTGGCGAAATGAGCAGCCTGTTTAAGGTTCATATAAAAATTAAAGAAGTAGTGGAGTATTATAGCACTAGGCTCAAAAAGACATGTTCGTTACAGATTAGTTGTCACTGTATATTTATCGCCTTTCTGCAACATCCGCCTATCCACTTTTTTTCCGCTGAGGAGGAGTAAATATACCCAACCGCACCATAGGGGAAATAGTCACTATCCCCCGTGTATGGGGCACTCACCCACTCAATCTCCCCTACCTTTTTTGTACTCTTTGTGCTCACTCCAGAACTACAGTAGCATTACTTCGAAGTGGAGTCCGTCTGGCCATTTGGCCCCCTTATATCCATATTCGCGTACGAATTACGCAACAAAATCTGAAAAGGTATTTAAGCATCCATTCTAATTCTCTCATTCAAGTCAAGTTTCTTAGATTTCATTAAGGCTTCAGTGTAAGTGGCTATGATATTACAATTTTTTACGCTGTTCAGAAGTATATCGCGGAAGTTTTCGACAGTATAGACGCCGACTTTGGCCTCAAGATTTGTTCTTTCTAAACTCCATCTCTCACAATGAAAGAAAGAAAGTGTGTTCCGCGTCATCGATCGACCCATCATCATAGATGCAGTTTGGTCGTGTCATCTTCCCCATTTTAAACAGGTATTTGCAAAAATAACCGTGTAGCAGCTGTTTTAAATAGTAATTAACCTCAGCATATTTCCACTCAATACAGCGGGTAATATCTGGGAGAAGTTTTGTCGTTCATCTACCACTTGTTTCAGTGCTCCATTTCTCTTGCCAGTGTTGTATGGTTCGCTTTCTGGCCTCGTCGATATTTACTGTTTCTCCGCGTACGTTTTTAGTCTCCCACATCCTCTTCCACTCGCTTGCCTGTAGACAGTCGTATATGCCGATGCCACAATAAGTGCAGCGATTTGTTGTACCGATGATAAAATGTTCATTCTACAGTCGGCCCAGATCCCACTGCCGTAAAGCAGAGTAAAGTCCGTAATTGCCATCATCAATCTGCGTCTTCTCTGTACAGGACCGGGGCAATATTGGCCATAAGTTTACTAAGTAAGGAGGTAACCTTAGCGGCTTCGGTTGCAGCGTGTTGGATCTGAGCCCACAACTTCAGTGTAGGGTCCAGTCGAATGCCAAGATAGTTGACTACTTTCTGCGTCATCAAAGTGGTGTCGCATATTTAAATGTCAATTTCCAACGGTATACGCTTCCATGTAAGAAGCATCAACTCAGTTTTCTCCGTTGCGAGTTCAAGTCCTCTGTCCTCGAGCCATGACTACATTCTTATTATCACCTGGTTGGCATTTCTTCTGGCGTCCTCGACATATCGAGCCACAATTATGACCTTAACGTCATCGGCATATCCAACAAGATGTGTACCGTCTGGCATCTCAATGCGAAAGATATCATCATAACCAGCTGTAATTATAAATGTAGTTGTGGCAGCGCATTAAATTCCATTTGAATTATACAGAGTCTGGTCAAAACAAAGTTTGACAAACAATTGACAGGCATTTTAAGTGTAACTCGATGGTCACATTTTGATAATAAGATTGTTAAGCATTGAGCTGCAGCGTTGGCTGTGTTTAACTCGAAAATTATCTTTCTCGTTAACCTGAGTTGTAAGTTAGTTACAATTTATAGTTTTATTAGTCGCTAATCTATATATAAAAAATTTAAATTCCCTCTTCGTTTTGCATAAAACTGTTACTATTGAGGTAAAGAAATGCCTCAGGTGGTACATATCCAGAACGTAAACATTTTTTTTACATACTCATCATCAGTGTAATATGGTGCCAGAATTAAGTTGTTTCACGGCAGTCAAAACATTTCATGACATTATTTTTTATTAAATGGATGACAAAATTGTCAATTCGGCTTTTTTTTAGAATTGTGGTAAAGTTTTTTGTTAGGTAAGAATTTTGTATAACTACTTTTGGGCGTACCGAAAAAGGTATGTACACATCAGGTATTTTCTTTCAAAAACCCTTAACTTTTCCATCATACGATGGCGATATATTAAACCATATTTGGCAACCATATGTGAGAATTGGACGTATTCGAGTTTGATACATGATTGCCTTTACTTCAGGTTTTATATATGAAACTAGCTGTACCCTGCGCGTGTTACCGCGCCACCAACTAAAATAAATTTGAAGGAAAGACATTACACAAATGTAAAATTTATTTTGAAACATTTTATTGACTTTGTTTCCCGTTGTCCTGATGATTCAGATGAACGGGCCTGAGTAGTACGCATTCGATCAGTTTCTGATCTCACTTCTCGTTGTTCAAGTGATTCATGCCAACGGGTCTCAGTGGCATATACTCGAAGATCTTCCAGTCTCAATGCTCGTCTGACTCTGAGGCTTGCAATGCCCTTTTCTTTCGTGCTTGAGGTGTAGGTCGGCCAATTGCTTGTTATTCATTTTGAATAATTTTCAGCGACGCCATCCATCGGAAATTAAACGCACCAACCTCCGTCTACTCATGCGCAAGAACTTTGTTAAAGAATGCACAGTTTACGATTTAATTAATTTTCAGTAATTTTCGGTGGCATCTCTTGTCGGAAATTGGTCATAACAACTTGGAAACCTTTGTCGGCTCATGCGCAACAACTTTGCTAAATATCATAACATGATCAAATGCATAGTATACGATGCTATAAGGTACTATACACTATAGCCAATCCACCCATTTTGTTCATATACATCTTCAAAGTCGTCTATACAAAATTTGAGGACTCTAGCTGTTGCAGTTTATGAGATATGCGACATTAAATACTTATTGGGTATGTGGGCGTGGCACCTCGCCCACTTGAAATTTTAAAATAAAAAGTAGCCTATAGTTCCTTCCAGACATACAGGAAGGTACTGTTAAAATTTCAAGAAAATCGGTCCAGCCATTTAGCCGTCTATAGCTTTTTTAAGCTGGGTTTTAATCTGTGAATTCAAAAATAAAAAAACTTATCTAAATTAATACCCATAACAATTTTACTAAGTCTATCTATAAGTATCGCAATACGTTGCCATTATTATTGGCTTTAATACCAAACGATTTCTAATTCTTTCTAATATTGCTAATGCAATTTCCTACCGGAGGCCGTAAGAGTATGGTTTCACAATCTTCATCAGTATTTATTTTCATTTGCCAGTCAGCTGCATAATTTTCAACAATTTGAAACATATTTTGAAGATTCGCAATAATTTTGTTGATGATATAATCGCAATGATATATTATTACATCATTTTATCAACATTGTATAATAAATCATTGACAAATACAATATTAAACATAATTGGCGAATTACCAGTGATAATATTTTATCAATTCTGTTTAATAAACGATTTGACCTCTCAAAAACCTTTAAAATATGAGCTCGTAGATTTCAAATAAAATAAAAAAAATTTATGTTTAGTTTTAATTAAAATTCTTTATTATTCGCACCATTCTGTGTGCCACCGTTCACAACTTTATGTAAACAACAACAATTGCTTTGTTTGTTATTCCTCTGTTTACAAACTTTGCATAAACAATAACAATTACTAGGCAATTATTCGACAGATCTTTGTAACGGAGAACTTCAAACCGAAATTACTTTCTTCAAACACACCGCGTCTTCACACAAGACTAACTGAACTTCACTAACGCAGTAGGCTGCCGTGCCTTGCCTTTTATATGGCAATGCAAACACCCTGATGAATGTTATTGAATATGAACGTTCACGACATCGCCTCTCGAAACCTCTTTAAATATAAACATTGTTGTTTACATGTCGTCGCTGTAGTCTAGGGTTTGCCGTAGTCCAGGGTTCGAGCCCCCAGCTCATGTCTGATTTGACAGATAATTAGTTTTATCCTTCCGCTGAAAGAATATGGTTGTATATACGCTTGAACAACGCTGGGAAATATTGCGACATTACTTTGAAAATCATGGTAATGTTGCAGGATTTGTGCGAAAATTGCGTACGGAGTTTGAAAGAAGAGAAGCACCGTCGCTCCGTATGTTCGTTATCTTGTGAAAAAAGTGAAAGAAACTGACATCCTCATCGATAAAAAAAAGCGTGAAAAGCCAAAAACAGTGCGTACACCCGAGAATATTGCTGCTGTGGCAGAAAGTGTGCGTGAAACGCCATCAACATCAATTCACCGTCGTTCTCAAAAATTGAAAATTTCGGAGACATCATTGAGACGAATTTTGCATAAAGACCTTGGTATGACGCCATACAAAGTCCAATTGGTTCAGGAGTTGAAGCCAATTGACCATACAATGCGTTTTCGCTTCGCTAAGTGGGCCTGCGATCGACTTACAGAAGATGCCGGTTTTGACAAAAAAAAATCATCTTTTCAGATGAAGCTCATTTTGATCTTGGCGGGTATGTAAACAAGCAAAATTGTCGCATTTTGGGGCACAGAAAACCCGCACGCATACATTGAAAAGCCGACGCACCCAAAACGAGTCACTGTTTGGGTGCCAATTTTTGTCCAGAGGCATAATTGGACGGCGCTACGTGACACATGGCCGAAGCTACACTCGATATTTTGCGCTCTGTTTTTGAAGATCGCATTATCAGTCGCAGAGCTGATGTCGTTTGGCCACCTCGGAGCTGCGATTTGACACCGTTGGACTATTATGTGTGGGGTGCCGTCAAAGATAAGTGTTACGCCGACAAGCCAGAGACAATTGACGCTTTAAAGGACAATATTCCTGAAGCCATTGTTTAAATACAGCTGCACACAATCGATAATATGCTTAAAAATTGGACCGATCGTGTAGGCGACTTCATGGCCAGCCGAGGCAGCTATTTGAATGAAATTATTTTCCATTATTAACCGGAAGCATTGCACTTTCAAATAAAAAACGAAATTTGAGAAAATATTCAGTAGTTTTTTTTTTTAAAGCATTTTCAAAAACAAAAGTTATTTGGCGGACCATTTACATAAAAGTAAAAAAGTACTTCTTCGACGACTTCCTTTCAGAACATTTGTGGCAAAAGCTCTGAGAGTAAATAAAAATTGCCATGAAATCAATCAAGATTACGTCAGTCAGGATTACGACCTAGCTTCTTACACCACTTATGTTGTGTGTGTTAATTTTATACATGAGTGGCGGGACCTACAGCTTAAAGTCGTCTCCGAACGACAGATTTTTGTTGAGAAACTTTTCATGGCAATTTTATTTGCTCACAGAGTTTTTGCCAGAAATCTGCTGAGGAAGTCAACGAAGAAATATTTTGATATTTTCGTTTTGATGTCTGACCTGGGGTTTGAAACGAGGCTTACCTACTAGACTTCGACGATTTGTTTCATTCTACTTTGCTTATGATGTGAACATAAACTTTATTTTTATTATTTAATTGTGATGAAATCGTTATGATATATGTTCGGGTCTCCTTAAAAAAAAGGCCAATATTAAGGCGTTTACCTGAAATATAAACTCAAACTTAATGGGCTTTTATTTCTCAAATGTAAGATAAAAGTTCCAATTTAAAAACAAAAAAAGTCAGAAGAACAAATATAGTCTTAATAATTTTTATTAAAAATTTTTTGTTAGAATAATTAAAATTTTATTTTTATTTTTATTCTTATTTTTTTTATATTTTTAATGTATTTTTATGGAAAACATAAAAAATTTTCCTACGTATTGTTATGGCAACTGATTAGGCAGGCATGTATGTGTCTTAAGTCTTTTGTTTAATAACACATGAGCAACGAAAACATTTCAATCACCATCGGGTTTGTATTTCATTTTAAACAATTTTACGATTTTATTATCACTTAAAATTGTTGTTTCTGTTTTTTGCTTTTTATTCTTTATATATACGAGTATATGAAGAGTGTAACTAACTAAGTATAGAACTAAATTAATATTCATGTTACTGTCTTATTTCAATATGTTTTAATTAAAAAGAAGAAAAAAGAACGAAAGAAAGATAGAACGGGGAACAGACATGCCTCTTAAGAAAGCTACTGTGATGTGATATGTCGGTGCAAACGTTTTATCTTACAGCAGCTTGAAAATTAGTGCAATTTATATGTTAATCCCAATATATAACGGTACATATATAAGACTTAAGAAAAAAAAAAACAAAAGATTTTCCATTTAAAACTTAATCTAGTTAAATTTCAATCTAGTTAAAGCGTAACAAAGTGATGACAATTATTGTCATGGTGATGGCATTTCGATTTTCAATTAAAAACAATCAAGAGAGACAAAGCAGCTGAATTATAAAATTTTTTCTAATAGAATTTGATAACTTAATCATTAGTTTGTTATTGTTGTATTCCAAAAAAATAACAAAAATAACACAAAACATTTATGAAATGTAAAGGTGCCGCCTTTTTTAGGCACCTCAATAATAAAGCGTGCCTTAATGTTTCAGTATGTATTTGCTGTTATTGTTGTTGTTGTCGTTGCTACTATTATTGGTGCTATCAATTTGTCCACTAAGCATTGCGTCCAATACATTTCAGGAATGCTATTTGTTTCGCCTTAATTGATTTTTCTTCGTTGAACAGCAGTCGTTCAAAGGCGGCAAAACTTTAAAACGATTTTGGTTTATTTTTTTTTAAATTTATTTTTCATTTTTATTAAAGTTATGTGTTTGTCTGTGCGTTTTATATGTTAATTGGTAATTTAGGAGAAAAGTAATATGAAACGAAAAAAATTTTAATGGAAAAATGTATCTGGTGTTAACAAAAGTCACCGTAGCCTAATTGTAGGTAGTGTGTTCGCTTATTAGACGTAAAGCCCGGCTTCAAACCCCAGCACTATAGGAAATTTTAACCCTTTTTTTGGCCAAAATTCAAAATTTAAATTTTTGAAAAAGAAGTTATTTTTGCTTTATTATAAATAAAAATATAACAAAGTAGACATAAATTTTTGAATTTTGCATATATATTGCTTAACTGTCACTTTATTAGTTGTTTTATGTTGTATTTATAAATAAGTTATTAAATAACGATTGAGTGTAGCGAATTTTGTGACAATTTCTAACAAAAGTTTTCATAATAAAATAATATAGTTTTTAAAAATTAAAAAAAAAAATGGAAAATAAGGTCGAAGGCGAGTACTTTATTAATATATAGTGTAATATTGGTGAACTCCTCTGTTAGACCAATTAAATTGGAAACATTAAGGGCCGTTTTTTGAATGCAAGTTTAAACTCGAGATTAAGTTAATCTCCAGTTAAACTCCGTTTTCAGTTTTTGAATTCACTTAATCTTGAGTTTAACCTTACGGTTAAGTAGTTAATCTCGAGTTTAAACCAGCAACGTTGGTGGTTTAAACTCGAGATTAACTATGAAAAGTAATTGACAAATTTTTAAAAAAAAAAGCTTTTAAGTGAGGGGAAGCCGAATAACCAATATTTAAGTGACTATGAATTATATAAAACACAAATTGACAGTCTTAATTTATTTATTATTTTAAGAAAATATTTTTTTTACATAAAAATCAATAGTATTCAGCTTTTGTTTGTTTTTTTTTTGTTATATGCAAAAGCAAATTGTTGTGAAATAATTTGCAAAAAGTAGTAAACACAACAATATAAACGAAAAAAATGTTGCCATTTTTGCTTATAAGTACGGCAGCTCTACAAAGTTAATCTCCAGTTAAATACCCATTCAAAAAATGAAAACTGAGTTAACTGGAGATTAACTTTAACTGGAGATTAACTTAATCTCGAGTTTAAACTTGCATTCAAAAAACGTCCCTAAGGTGACCGGTAGGAATTTGAACGTTTTTGAAGTGCGGCATGCTGATTGGCTTAAAGGCAATTACTTATTAAAAATAGGTGAAACAAACCCTGCCCCCATTAATTCAAAACCTGGACGACCGCAATTAATATTTAGCCAAAAATCTGAGAGAGCAAAAAGACGAGTTGCAGCAGAAATCTCTAAATATCAAAATAATTATCATTTTAATATGTTTATCATGCCAGCTTCCATTGGATTCATGTAAATTTGAAGAATTTTGTTTCAAACTGCCAAAATGTTTATGCAGAAATATCCGTGGTTACCAATGACAGCAACTGTTCATAAAGTCCGGCTCCATTCGCGTCAAATAATTGAATCGACTGTACTTCCCGTTGAATGCTTTGGTGAGGATGCCTCTGAATCGCGCCAAAAAATATATAAATCAGACAGATTGTTTCATGCTGGGAAGGGCAGTCGAGTAAATAACTTAACAGCCTCTCATTTTACAAACGAGTCAAACACCAACAAAAATTGCAGCTTCCAACAGAAGTAATCCAACTACTAGGACATCATCAAAATTCAATAGAAAATGGCCAATCAAATGAAAAAAAATTCGGAGAGCGTAGATGAAGAAATGGAAACGAGTCCTGTTCTGAACCCATATTTTTTAAATATAGTTGACAATTTGGAACTGGAAAAACAAATTTTTGAATAAAATAATCTAAAACATTGCTTATTTTGCTTAATTTTTAAATTTGTAAAATTTATTTCTATTTCTAAAAGTTAGTGCACACTCAAAAAAAAAATTAAAAACGGTTAATGAAACCATATAGGATATACTAATATAGATTGGGTTCGGGAACCTATTACAACTGATTATTAGTTTAATTTATTTTTATGTTTACTAATTTTTTTTTCTGAGCGTATGAAAAAAGTTAATGGTCCCTTCCTCCCCCTTAAAAGACTTCCTAAAATCAAATACCAAAAAATTATTGAAATCGGTCCAGCCGTTTGGCTATAATTAATATTGGCCAATAAAAGGGGTTAAATTTCCTATAGTGCGCAGGTCAGACCCCAAAACGAAATATGAAAAACAATATTTCTTCGGTGACTTTCTCTCAGCAGATTTCTGGCAATAATTCTGAGAGTAAATAAAATTGCCATGAAAAGTTTCTTAAAAATTTGTCGTTCGGAGTCGACGTTAAACTGTAGGTCCGACCACTCACGTATATAATTAAGGCACACAACTTGAGTGGTGTGAGAAGCTAGGCCGTAATCCTGACTGAAGGGTTGTAATGGCCAATTATGTACATAAGTATGTATGTATGTTAATAAAAGTTGATAGACAACAGAGGAGGAGTTGATTTAGAAGTACTTTAATCTACACGGACCACAGACGACAAAGTAAAGCACATTTGTTTGTTCGTGTTTTCTATGAGCCACATAGTGTATTGTGTACTCCTATAAAACGTTTATAGTTGCGTCTAAATTATGCACTACAATTGGTTTGCTATCATGCCATAGTATCAAATCTTTCCTTAAGCGCTTTTCATCATTAAATTTAAATTTAAAATTAAATTTTTTTATTTAAAAGACCTATTGATACCATTATCGTTCAAATATCCGCTATGGCTTCTGTGCTTCAGGAGCAATTTTTCATGATTTATGTTTACTTTAAGGACCGCTGTGGTTTGTGATTTATTCGCATGCATCTGCGACTTAAGAAAACTCCACAAGGGAAAAATCTAACAATGTGAAATGATATGAATATGAATTGTAAACATAGGTGATGGTGAGTTAAAATAATATCCACTTTAGGTAACCATCCCCTTAAATCGCTCATGTATTATTCCATATCAGAGAGCAGTAAATAATCGTTATTTCGCTACTCATAAGTACTCATGAAATTTTGAGTATGAGTGAGTCAACAGTATTGATATTTAACTAATCTGATTCATTCGTACTCCCTATAACATTGATTTATAAGTATGAGAACAATGAGTATGAGTACAACGTTGACATCAAAGTCATAACATTCCAAATATGTTCGATTCATATGCCTACTCATTCAAATTCATAACTTCAGAAAAATAAATGATAAATAGAAAAATCTTAGTTGTTGTAGTGAGTATTGTAATGTTCGTACGAGAATCATACTTATTTTGTGATTCTTGTAAATGTTGAGTCATGGTGAGTCGAAATGAAAAACATCATGCGTATTGTTAAGTATGAGTACGAAGACTACTTTGAATATGAGTAGTATGAGTATGATAGGTATGAGAAATTATGCCTATGATTTGAATCTACTCATCTTTTTTAATACTCATTGCTGATCTCTGGTCCATATCATCCAATTCAGGCTGAAAAAAAGCTGGTAATCATCAACCTATAGTGCTAGTCGTTGACAAGGATATTTTTTGAGTGATCATTCTTAAAGAAAACTGAACCGGTGACAAGTCGCCAGCCTAAAATTCATATCAAGCAGTAACTTTTTCGGTATACATTGGACACATTTGGGTCTCAAGTAGATTGTTATCGTCCCAAATTCTAAAATTTAGTTTGTTCACGTAGACATTCATTCAGAAATAGGCTGCACTGCTAAAAATTATTTTTTTATGAAATTTAGGATCCGTTGCCAACAATCATTTTTATAGAATAATTTAATCATATGCACGTATTGTTGAAAGTTACATTTGCTCATGGTGATGCGGCACACCAAACTGAATAAATGCTAACTAAGTTGACATAAGTAAACTCAACTTCGCACAACACTTGTGTTGTGTGTGTTAATTTTCTACACGAGTGACAGGACCTACAGCTTAAAATCGAAACTTTTTTGCCAGAAAGAAATTCGCTGAGAGGAAGTAGCCGAAGAAATATTTTTCATATTACATAGTATTGCAGATGCCTGACCTGGAGTTTGAACCGAGGCCTATTGTTTAATAAGCCAACACACTATCTACAAGACTACGAACTTAAATTTAATCGGATAAACAGAAAAACACGTCTCAACTGATATTAAGCAACTCAGACAGGCCTATACTGTTTTGATACTGCTTTTAAATGAAGGATTATTCTATTGACTTTTCCGACAAGGATTTCCGAACTCTGTTAACCGATAGAGCTACTACGGCCAAATTAGCTGTTATATATTCAGTCTGTTTTGCCAAATCATTATAGATGGATATATCATTCAATAACGCGTGTAAATTATAAAATTCTGTCATAACAACAGGTGTTCTGTGTGACCCTAGTTTTCGTCGCATATTGGTCTCTAGCAATGATGCCTATTTCTGGATGAATGGGTACGTGAATCAACAAAATTGTCTAACTTAAAAAGATATCAATGCACATGGATCCAAGAGCTTCCAATGTATCTCGCAAAAGTTGCTGTTGGGTATGGATTTTGGGGGTGGAGGGGTCATCAGTCCATAATTCGATGGAGACGAGGTTGGCCAGGCCATCACTGTCAGTGGCGAGTACAATTGGCCGCTGATTAACAACTTCTTTCAGCTTGAATTGATTGATTAGTGGCATCAGTGACATGTGAATTCAACAGGACGGCGTTCAACTCAATCATGTCACGTTGAATATTCTATTCGAGCAATCTGAGGGCGTGGTCATCTTAAGTGTAAGTGATATAAAGTGACCACTAACGACCATCAAAAACGACTTGTGTTTGCTGAAATTGGCTCTGATATTTGTGGTAACTGACAATAATTTTCATCGAAAAATCCTTTTCAACAACGATGCCCATTTCTGAATGAATGGTTACATGAATAAATTTACCAACATACTAATCCGAATGAGATCCAAATCAGAGGTAAGCAATGAGTATTCAAAAAGATGAGTAGAATCGAATCATACTCATAATTTCTGATACTTATACGCTTTCATACTTATTTTAATATCATACTCATACTACTCATATTCTAAGTTTGAAGTACTCATTGTACTCATACTTAACAATACGTATGATTTTGTTGGTTTCGACTCTTCATAAATCAACATTTACTAGAATCACAAAATAAGTATGATTCACGTACAAACACTACAATACTCACTAGAAGGTTGTGTGTTTCCTTTGCTTGCTGTCTTTGTCTTTTTCTTTCTTCTTTTTTTGTAAATGCAACAACAACTAAGACTCAAAATTTTGATGAATGATTCGATTCATTCGAAATATTTATGAGTATTATAAGTATTTTTCTAAATTTATGCATCTAAATGAGTAGGCTTATGAATCAAACATATTTCGAATGGTATGAGTTTGATGTCAACGTTGTAGGCATACCCATTGCAACCTGGACTTATGAATCAACGTTGTAGGGAATACGAATGAATCAGAGCACATAGTTAAATTTCAATACTGTTGACTCACTCATACTCAAAATTTCCTGAGTACTTATGAGTAGCGAAAAAACGATTTTTTGCTGATTTCTGAGAAAAATGCTTTGAATGCATACCGAAAGCATCGAAAGCCACTATTTTGTGCGGATTTTGAACTGGCGACGTTATAAGTTCAAAGTCCAACTTTGGTTTGATAATTATTAACTTCCTTTGACTTATATTGGATAAAATATAAGGCGCTACGTATCGCACTGCTCTGAACAAGTGAATTGAGGGCATGGTAATCGAATGTAGTGGTGATGTGAAGTGGCCACCGATATCGTGTGATTGGACATCTCCAACTCAACGAAATATGAAAAAATATTCCTTTGGCGACTTCCTTTCAGCAGATTTCTGACAAAAACTCTGAGAGTAACTGAAATTGCCATGAAAAGTTTCTCAAAAATCTATTGAGTCGACTTTAAACTGTAGGTCCCGCCACTCATGTATACAAATTAACGCACACAACATAAGTGGTGTGAGAAACTAGGTCGTAATTCTGACTTGAGGGTTGTAAAGACCAATTATGTATGTATGTATGTGACCCCGTTGAACTTTTTCTTGTGGGGTTTTCTTAAGTCGCAGTTGTATGCGAAAAAGCAATAAACTACAGAGGTCTTCACTGTGAACTTAATCCATGCCATCAGTCAAATGCAGTCTGATATATGAAACAAAGTCATAAAAAATTTTGAATTTCGACGGATCCCACACATAATAGCTTCAATTGGTCTTTCGAGCGAATATAAAAATTCCTACGATATCTCAGACACAATTTCTTTAATTTAAACTTAAAGAGGGTGCCCTGGTTGTCTAGTGGGTAGTGTGCTAGGCTATTAGCGCGAGGGTCGTGTGTTCGATTCCCACCAGAGCCCCTGGCCTGTAACACTACACCGAGCATTTGGTCCAAGTTACTCAGCTCGTATATAATTAAAATATAATTTGTTATTGTATTGTAATTAATAAATAAATTTAAAGGCAGGAAACACTTAAAAAAAGTTCCTATATAACCTACAATTCATTTCGCACAACAAAATCATTACATGTAGCCTGCAGGTGCATCCAATTTATAATGGCTTGAAACATTTTCTATGGTTTGAGTTGACTAAAGTTAAATTACATGACCATTTGAATTAAATTCTATTTGATGAGGAAAAAAAATATTTTTACTTTTACTTAGTTTAAGTGTAAAGAGATCAAAACGAAATTCAGCCGATTTTAAGGAATTCAAATAGTCCAATACTTCATTAAGCCGATATCAGTTTGATGTTGCTTTGAAAGGTTTTTATACTTGTTTTTCATTATTATAAGTGGACGATAAGATAGATGTGAGAGTTACTTTTTAAAGTTAAGTGTTTGTTCGAAGCTTGCCATATTATATACCATTTTCAATATGGCAACTTCAAATATAAACAAAATGAGGAAACACAACAACAAAAAACGAAGACCGTCGTTGCCACTGCGTTTAAAAAAAACTTGTTTAATTGAGCAGTGTTATCGACATTGCTCCGGCACTGCCATATTTTTGAAAAAGTTAACTTTATTTTATCTGTAAGTTGTAATAACGAAAAGAAGTTAAAGTTGACTTTAAAGTTCACTTTAGCTAAATGTGCCTTTAACTAAACCCAAGCTGAACGGCAAGTTGTAATAATGGCCCTCTGTCTTATATATTTAAAGCATACATTTATGGCAACGCTTTTTCAGGGTATATAAAGAAAACAAACAAAAAAGAAGAAGGCCTTAGTTCAGACAATCCATGTGTTACAAAATTCCTCTGATATATTGGGCTAGAAGATATTATAGACTCACAGTCAGGTGGAATTTGATAAAAACTAATTCCAACCTGTCTACGAGTATAACAAAATAATGGTAGTGCCTTAATACACCATATTTAGAATGTTTACTAGGTTACTGGAAATGTACAAATCATAGGAATTGGGCAGGAGCATATAGCATAAGTATGAGACTGTAGGGCATCAAACAATTTGTGCAAACGAATGAATATTTTTGATTATTTTAAAATCATTCATTCACATTTTAATTGAGTTAACAAAACAATTTTATTATTGGTTGCAAATACAATAAACCATGTCTGTAGAAAAAATAAAACACACACACAGCCAAAGAAAAGGTCAAAAGTTGAACCAACCAACAACGACCACACAGCTTCGAACATCATCAAATAAATGTCCAAACAAACAAAAAAAAAAACATACACGCGCCAACGGTCGTCATCCACATCGAATTGTTTGGTTAAATTTAGTTGTTAAATACTCCATCCAATCCAATGAATGCATAAAATTGGCCACGTGTGGAAGGCCAACTTGTAAAATATTCCGAGTATTTATCATCTTTTTTTTGCAATTGTTGCGTTGTTATTTTTTTTTTGTCTTGCCTTGGTTGCTAGGCAATGATTGTCTTATTAAGGCTGAGGCAAGTACACTGAGAGAAAATGTGTGCGAATATATATCACTTAAGAATTTAACGTATAAATTGTATTGAACCTTGACGCATCGTTCGTTCCAGGTAAAATTAAATTTAAACATGGGTGCCGCAACAACCGACACACAAAAAACAGCGCAAATTTCTGCGCCCATATTAACCTCTTTGTAGTCAATGGCAAATGATCCCCTAAGAAATCCTGAGGCCTACATACATACATAATTGGTCACTGCAACCCTTTAGTCAGGATTACGACCTAGTTTCTCACACCACTTATGTTGTGTGCGTTACTTTTTATACATGAGTATACAGTTTAAACGTGACAGCGAACGACAGAATTTTGAGAAACTTTTCATGGCACTTTTATTTACTCTCAGAGTTTTTACTAGAAATCGGATGAGAGGAAGTCGCCGAAGAAATATTTTTTCATATTTCGTTCAGTTGGAATGCCTGACCTGGGATTTGAACCTAGGCCTAACGTCTAATAAGCCTACAGAATACCTACTAGACCATGGCGACTCCACCGGAGACCTACATTAAGTTTAATAGATAAACTCGACCGATAATACCACTTGAGAAGCGCCATTAAGGTAATACTCAAAAAGGGAACGGCAAATTGTACTCGAATTCGTTCACTTATTTCTGGAACGGAATGAAACTAAAAATTCTATTCTGTTTACAATATAAGGCCTTAACATTACCTACACTCACTTCCGATGGCTGTGTAGAAAGCTATAAACATACGTTCATTGAAAGCTCTCAATATGCTGTTAATTCTGGCACCGGAAGTGTGTAGCACTAGGAGAAGTGTTCATGCTAAGTTTCTTGGCTTAGAGACGGTTACTCAAGAATATAAGTTTTATGACAGAATCGATGTGAAGGTCCTTTCGAATGAGATCGAGACAAATCCATCAACAGCAACAATATCAAGGGTATCTCGATGATAAATTATGACATTTAGCTGTACCTACTATAAGCTAGTCAATGGAGATCATATCGTACAGGTAAGACATTTTACCACTGCCGAAGGTGGGACAACGTGGAGGAGGAGACTTCCTGAGATGCCACGACCTAAAGAACTTGTTAATTTTATCTATGAATGGTAAGACCTACCTGATGTCAACTCCAAACTACAAACTTAAGAACTTTTACAGCATTTACGAGAATATTGCTGAGAATTGGTTGCCGAAAGAAATATTTTTTTCCAGTTGTCATCAGCGAGATTTGAATTCAAAAGTCTAGTCTAGTAAGCTACCAAATTTTCACCACACTAGCTGAGAATATATTGAAGAAACAGAATAAAAATATCAAATAATAAATGAATGGATATATCGGTTCTTTCATTAAGCGTTTCCTATATGTAAATTAAACAAAATGTGTGTGTAACATCATGGAAATTTTGTATTCGGTTGAAAGATCTATTGATGCCGTTATTAGTGGAATATCGTTTAAATGTCCGCCACGATTTCTCTGGGTGGAGCTCATTTAGAAGTATCCAATTCTCCTTTGCTCTGGCCCGTAAATCAGGCTGAGATGACTTAAGAAAACTCTATAAGAAAAAGTCTTAGTAGGGCGTAATCGCAAGTAGTGCCGTTCTGTAGAAAAAAAAAACAGGTCGTTAGTACTGAGATCTAGTAATTCAGACTAAAAGAAGTCGGTAATTATCGGTCTATAGTGTTAGATGTTTCTAGTAGTGGCCTGACCAACGTCGTTTCCAAAGAAATACGATGACCCCACCAGCACAAAATCCACATCAAGTGACGACTTTTTGGGATGAATTTGATGCTCTTGAATCTTATGTGGACTGGTGTCGTTCCTAATTCGACAACTTTATTTATTCACGTATCCATTCCATCCAGAAATGTGCCTCATTCCGGAAGATGATTTTTCGATGAAAATTGGAGTCGGTGGCAAACTATCCGTTGTTATTTATGATCGTCTACCTTCAATTCATGGATCAGTTGAAGTCTGGGAAGGACCGAATTCTTGTGAGCGATGAAAAATCCATTACCTCGGATTGTTCTGAAGATTCCCATTGACAGCGGCAATGAGCGGCAATGCTTTCGGCAGATCTTGAGGGTGTTGGTCGAACCAGTGCGTAAAATCTTTTTGGTAGGAAGATTGTTGCGATCAAAAAACGGAAGAGGCACCCGAAACGTTGGCCAGACTCTACACCCATTTTGATAAAATAATTTTATTATTTCCACGTGTAGATAAATGCTATATTCATCCATGGTGGTTTGAAGAAACAGTTTGAATAAATGAAAACTTATTTGACGGATGTAGTATAAACAAGATGGTCGTCAATGTTCGGAAGTTCCTCTTATAAATCCCTATAGGATAAGGATAGAAAATATTAAGAGGCATGCTCTGAGGGTACTGGAATTAAAGCCGATAAATTCGAAACACATTAATGTCCGAGCGAGTATAAGGCACTTCCTAAATGAATCGATAGCCGTCTCAAAGACCATTGCTTCTACAGGGTCCCGTGTGTCTTCTATTTCAATCACCTTTGGCTAGATACATCATGTCAATAAATTTTAGGTGTCTAGGCCCCAAGTGGGGAATAATTACGGAGAAGGTATTCTCGGTTCTCTTTTTCTTCCTTGCCATTACTACTTCTGTCGTAGGAATTGTGGGATAGTCCCACACAGAAACCAGTGCATCGGTTTAAATTTGAATCATCGCAATGCTTATGTCATTCTATTCTGTCACAAAATTCAGTATATTAGCCCCACTGAACGTAATGAATCGATCCATATACACTTGAGGAACGTTGGGATTTATTGAGCCAACGAGAAATTGCACGTTCATGTCGATTTTGGGAAACAAATCATCTTTACGGATGATACATATATAATTGGCCATCACAACCCTTCAGTCAGGATTACGGCCTAGTTTCTCACACCACGTATGTAGTGTGCGTTAATTTTGTACATGAGTGGCGGGCCCTATAGTTTAAAGTCGACTCTGAACGATAGATTTTTTGAGAAACTTTTCATGACAATTTTATTTGCTCTCAGATTTTTTGCCAGAAATCTGCTCTCAACAGAAGTCACCGAAGAAATATTCTTTTCATATTTCATTTTCATATGTCTGACCTGGGGTTTGAACTCGGGCCTTATGTCGCATAAGCCAACACACTACCTACTAGACTACGACGACTTACGGATGAAGCTCATTTTCATCTTGGTGGGTACGTTAATAAATAAAAATGCCATATTTGGGGCTCAAAAAACCCACACGTGGTCTTACAGAAACCAATGCACCCTTTACGAGTGACTGTTGATGTTTGCTCGGTGGAGGCATCATTGGCCCATATTTCTGTGAAAATGAGGACGACGCAACCATTACGCTCAATGCAGACACCAATCGCACTATGATAATCGATTTCTTTGTACCCGCTCTTCATGGTATTGATGTGAACGATGTTTGGTTTCAACAGGATGGTGTAACATGCCACACATCTCATACCACAATCGATTTATTGCGGCAAACGTTTGATGGCAATTGGATTGAGTTTAGGCGAAATGGTGATGTCAATTAGCGTCCAAGAAGCTGAGATTTGACACCGTTGGACTATTTTCCGTGGGGCGCCGTTAAAGAAAAGTGTTATACGGATAAACCAGGTACAATTGAGCATTTGAAGGCCAACATTCGTGATGCCATTGCCAAGATACGACGCCATACACTTGAAAAAGCGCACGAAAATTGGTCCGAATCGAATGAGGTACTTTGGGGCCAGCCGCGGCAGCCGCGGAACCATTGTACTTCACAGCAAAAAAATAAATTTGGCAAAATTTCAAACCGTTTTTTTTTTGTTTGAAGCTGCCGTAGTCTAGTAGGTAGTGTGTTGGCTTATTAGACGAAAAGGCAGGGTTCAAACCCCAGGCCAGACATCAAAACAAAATACAAAAAGTATTTCTTCGGCGTCTTCCTCTCAGTAAATTTCTGGCAAAAACTCTGAGAATAAATAAAAAATTGCCATGAAAAGTTTATCAAAAATCTGTCGTTCGGAGTTGACTTTAAACTGTAGGTCCCGCCACTCATGTACAAAATTAACACACACAACATAAGTGGTGTGAGAAACTAGGTCCATAATCCGGACTGAAGGGTTGTAATGACCAATTATGTATGTATGTTTTTGTTTTTTTATTGCCTTTTTAAATTTAAACTTTTAAAAGATCCACTCTTTACTCTCAAGGGTCTAAGATGGACTCTGGTCAGGATGAACTGAAACTGTTGCCTGCATATATTCATATCGGAGCAAATATAGCTGTTTTCCTGCATATATGTATTCATATCGGAGCAGATATATGTAGATGATGTCCAGATATATACCATTCGTGAATCACAACAGTCTGGCTTTTGTGGATTTATGTAAAGAGATGGTAGCAAATGTACCTTCAAAGATCTTATGCATGTGCTTTGAGAGGCATACTGAAATGAAATAAAAAAATACTTCACAAATAAACAAAAAACACGGAGACAGAATTTATATGTATATTAGAGGAGGCTTTTTTCAAATTGTGTGGAAGAAAGCAAATTTTTTTGAGATTGTTTGAGCTTCGTGGCTTTAATCGGAAATAAAGAAGATAAAAAACATACACTTTACTTGAAGCACTTTACTTTCCTTTTTCAATTTTTTTCCACAATTTGTCTTTTCTTTCAATTTAAACACAATTAATAAAAGTGGCCTGTCCCTATTATTCATTTCATTCGAATTCAATTGTTTTGCATACAATGTTTTACAATTAAATTTCAGAACTGATAGGAATTTAGAAGAAGTTTTTAGTGAATTCCATTAAAATAATAAAATTTTCTGATTCTTTACTAAACAAAAAGGGCAGTGTCCCAATTATTTTTAATGCCATCCGGCAATGAAATTTCAAATTTTTCACAAATTTTTTAATCCTTAATTTATTTATGATTAGAATCTATTGGTGTTTAATCCTTTGCTTAGTGAACTAAGCAGGATATTAAGTTGCCCGAGTAGACCAATTATTGTTCCATTAAATATTATTTCGTTATTCTTAGCCACCATTTCTAAAAGTGTAGCATAATTGTGTTTGATTTTATCTTGTTTTCTGTTTCTATTTCGGTATTTTTTTTTTCTGTTTATGAAAGAGCCTTTTTGGCCATCTTTTTTCTATTTTTATTGTTTTACTACAGTGCTGTCATTATTGTGGTTGTTGTTGTATTTAATGTCAAGGATCAACTTCATCAATATCATTGGTTTTCAGTTTTATTTCTCCTCATTTGTAGTCTGTACCTGGGATTTGTATTGTTTTTTGTCTTAACGATTATGGCCGTTTCTTTGTTTGGCATTGAATTTCTGTTTCTTGCTCTTGTTACCTGCAGCCCTCGTCCTTACTCACTCTCTCTCTCTCCCTCCCTCTCCTCTCAGCATTACAAATCCATATACAACCTATTCTCAGTATATTTGTTGTTGTTTTTGTTGTTTTAACATTTTTATATCTTGTTATGTCATTATTATTGTATGTTAAGAGAGAAAGAAAGAAAGAATGAAGGAAAGAATGAAGGAAAGAAAGAAAGAAAAAATTTTATTTTCTGTTTATGATTAAATTTTGTTGTTGTCTATGGCCTCATGTAAGTACATACATATGGAATTACAACAGCTCTTTAGTGGTGGACAATAATTCTTTTATTGTGGGCTTTTTAACAATATTACTAGTAGATGAGAAACACGACAACAAGAGATTTCAATGAACATCAGAGCCAGCATCTGTAAACACACCTTAATTCTTTAGCGTCTTGAACTCTTGAACAATATTTAACCCTTTTTGGGCGACAACCACAATCACTACCACAACTGCATACATACATACATGCAAGGCATGTTCAAGTGACACATTTTATTTCATCTTTATTAATGGTATCTTTATTATTATTATTATTATTATTGTTGTTGTTGCTATCGTTGTTGCTGCTATTATTATTATTATTTTTATTTTTCTATTATTCAGCTAGGGGAGTGGCTGAAATACAGTATAAGCTAATGAAATGGTCGAGTAATTGAAAAAGAAAACAATTAAAGGAGTTGTAGAGTTTGTCAAGCTCCTTATAGGTACATATGTACATATGTTAGTCCATATCAAAAATATATTTTTTTTAATTAAAAATTTTATTTCCTAAAATTTCGTTTCAATTAAAATGCGTAGAACAGTCACAAATCATCTTCCCCATCTTATTTTATTATTGTTCCACATAGGCATGCGATTGGTCTACTGTAGCAAGTCGTAGGATTATGGACTTGTCATCAGCCAACGCTTTCCGTGGTTGTTTTGTTGGCTACAGTGGTGAAGAAGTATACGCATGAAGTCTAACTCTGTCAGAAGAGTTGGCGTAGCCTAAACTTCTCTATGATGGTTGTTGGGAACCCCAACTCCCACGTAATGTTATACTTATTACCCAATAAAATCAACGAACATTGCAAAAAGTTTTGATATCGTGTCTGAAATTTTGAAAACCATGAAGAAAAGCTATTCGTCTTCAAACCAGAATTGCCTTAAGCTTGTAGTCAATCGTACATATGTACATACAGGGTGGCTGGTATATAATGCAACAAAGTAAAGCGCTATATATTTTTAATTTTATTGTTCAAAAGCAAAAAATGTTGGAAATAACATAAAATTTTAGAATCAGTTTAGATTTGTTCGAATTGGCCACCTTTGGTACGAATTATGGCCTTCAAACGGCCGACAAAGCCATCACAGGCTGCACGAAAGTGGCTCTGCGGTATTTTGGCCCATTCCCGGCGAAGCGAAGTCTTGAGATGATCGACACTTTGGTATTTTTTAGTGAGAACCTTACTCTCCAAAATGCCCCAGACGCAAAAGTCCAACGGATTGAGATCCGGAGATTTTGGTGGCCATTGTGCGGTAGAAATGAAGCGAGGAACCTCTTTTTTAAGTCATTCTTGGTTGACGCGTGCTGAGTGCGGTGGTGCTGAGTCCTGTTGGAATGTCCATGGTCTGTTTGTCTGCCCAGGGCTTTAATACTGTCCTTAAGACATTTTCCCGATAATATTCGGCATTTATTTTGACCCCACGGTCGATGAATACGAGCGGGGAGCGACCATCGGCCGTTACGGCGGCCCACACCATTACCAGCGGCGGCGTTTGAATTCTGGTGGCCAATCGCAGGTGTAAATTTTCAGCTGACCTCTTTGGCAAGTAAACCCGATCATTTTGTTTGTTCACAAACTGCTCAATTTGGAATGGCTTCTCATCGGAGAAAACCAAATTCGGTAACTGACCACTTTAGTGCAAGCGAAGTAACTCCTTGACTCTTTCCAGCATAACTTTTTTTGTCCATCGGTGAGCTCTTGCACTTTTTGGAACTTCAATGGCTTTAGTCCAAGCTCATTTTTCAATATGTGTTGCATCCGTTGTCGCGATATCCGGCCTTCGCTTTTCGGATCATTTCTGGTGTTGTTACTGTTTTTTCGTCCACTTTTTGGACGCGATGCAACACTGCCTGTATCACGGTAACGAACAATGGTACGATAAACAAAAGATTTATTCACATTCAAATGCTGGAGGGTTCTAACGATAGCCACCTGTGGTTTTTCAGCCAAATATAAAGCAATCACACTATCACGCTTGAATTCCAGCACGAATAACTTCTTTTCTGAATGTAATAGGCTAAAATGCTTTTGTAAGTTTGTAAATAATAAAATGAACTGTCACTGGAATAAATCTGTCAGCTGTGAGACGAGCGGTTTACAAATGATAACAACCTGAAGTTGGTTGCAATACATATCAGCCACCCTGTAATTGATCATTACAACCCTTCAGTCAGGATTACGATCTAGCTTCTCACACCACTTATGTTGTGTGTGTTAATTTTATACATGAGTGGCGGTACCTACAGTTTAAAGTCAATGTCGAATGAGAAATTTCTGAGAAAAAAATCGTAGTCTAGTAGGAAGTATGCTGGCTTATTAGACGTAAGCAAACGGTAAAAACCTCCAGGCGAACATCTCCAACAAAACGAAATACGAACAAATATTTCTTCGGCGACTTCCTCTCACCAGAATTCTAGTACAAATTCTGAGAGTAAAAAAAAATTGCCATGAAAAATTTCTCAAAATTATCTGACGTTAGGAGTCGACTTTAAGCTGTAGGTTCTCCGATACTTATAAAGGGTGTTTTTTATAGAGATATAGAACTTTAAGTTGCAATAAAACAACGATGGATTATTCGATTGACATGAATTTTAATTATCCGAAAGATAATCTTGTGGCATTACATTTTAAATATGATTTCTGGCATATGACCGCCACGGCTGGCGCGGATGTAGTCCAAACTGGACGTCCAATTTTCGATGACTTTTTCCAACATTTGTGGCCGTATATCGGCAATAATACGGCGAATGTTGTCTTCCAAATGGTCAAGCGTTTGTGGCTTTACCGCATAGACCAATGACTTTACATAGCCTCACAGAAAGTAGTCTAGCGGTGTTAAATCACAAGATCTTGGAGGCCAATTCACAGGTCCAAAACGTGAAATTAGGCGGTCACCAAACGTGTCTTTCAAAAAATCTATTGTGGCACGAGCTGTGTGACATATTGCGCCGTCTTGTTGAAGCCACATCTCCTGGACATCATAGTTATTCAATTCAGGAATGAAGAAGTTAGTAATCATGGCACTATACCGATCACCATTGACTGTAACGTTCTGGCCACCATAGTTTTTGAAAAAGTACGAACCAATGATTCCACCAGCCCATAAAGCGCACCAAACAGACAGTTTTTCTGGATGTAACGGTGTTTCCACATACACTTGAGGATTACCTTCACTCCAAATGCGGCAGTTTTGTTTGTTGACGTAGCCATTCAACCAGAAGTGCGCTTCATCGATAAACAAAATTCGCTTATGAAAATCGGGAACAACGGTAATCTCGTTTTGGGCCCATTCTACGAATCTACGCCTTACTTGATGATCGTTTGGCTTCAAATCTTGCACGAGTTGGATTTTGTAAGCACGCAAACCAAGATCCTTCCGCAAAATCTTCCATAAAGTGGATGGACACAGATCCAATTCCTGTGCTCGATGGCGGATGGACTCATTCGGGTCTTCCTCAATGCTACGCTCTACAGCAACAGTAGTTTCTTCTGTACGCACCGTACAGCGTCTCTGGGGATGCGAGTTATCAATAAGAGTAAACGTGGTGCGAAAATGTTCCATGGTTAATCGAATTAACTGCTCTGATGGACGATTTTGCCGACGATAAAATGGACGTAGTGCGCGATACGTTCTCCGCACAGAACCATTATTTTCGAAATAAAATTGCACTATTTGCAAGCGTTGTTCAGGCGTGAGTCTATTCATGATGAATTGCCAAACCAAACTGAGAATAAATCACTTGACAGCTGTTACACCGGTCGCCATCTTGAAAAGTAATGCCAACTTAAAGTTCTATACCTCTATAAAAAACACTCTTTAGATAAAATTAACGCACACAAAACTAAGGGTGTGAGAAGCTAGTTATTAATCCTGACTGAAGGTTTGTAATGACCAATCATGTATGTATGTTATTAAAGGCCGTTATTGCAACTTTCCTTTAAAGTTTGGTTTAATTATTGGTCAATTCGACCTCCGGGTACTGTACTTGTCTTAATTGACAAGTACACGTCCTCTAACCTTGGTTTCATTAAAGATAACTTTAGCTAAAGTGAACTTTAAAGTCACCTTTAACATCTTTTTGGTATTACAACCTAATGATAATGTGCAATGTCGATAACACTACTCAATTAAAAAAGTTTTTTTAACGCAGTGGCAACTATGGGTTTCTTTGTTTTTATTGCATTTGCTCATTTTGTTTAAATTTCAAGTTGGCATATTGAAAATGATATATAATATGGTAAGTTCTAACGTAAACTTAACTTTAAAATTTACCGGTAGTATAATCTTCCATTTAGCTTAAGGCTCACTTCTACCATATTGTCCCCTAACCTAGATATGCCCATTGCTTGATCATTTTGGAAGCAAATGAGAAATAAAAACAGTGCATTTATAGGTTTTTAAATATTTATTGAAAAAAGTGGTTTTTGAAGACGTCCTATATATATGACATTGTCACATGACTTATTGGGTGTGATACGACACAAAACATTTTACATGTAATCCTATGTCACATTTTCGGCATCTAGTTAAGGTTTATTGATGGCAGGCTCCACATCTTGTTTGTTTGCCCTGTGAAATTACCCAATGGTTCAATTGATCATAACGCAATTCATTATTTAGGCTAAGCGATAGATGACCCTTTTGGTGAACCGGAACTTTTTTATTTTGAACAAGTAGAGTATTGGCGATACTTCTTCTAAAAGACAATTGATCCACAGTCAACAAAAAAAACCGGTGCTTTGATATAAGTGACGTATCATATAAACAAAAATGTACTGATGTACTATATATAGGTCATTGGGCATATCTCGGCTAACAATAATGAAAAACCATTTATCTGCCCGTTAAGATCCTCCCTTTAGTTAACGGCAAGTTGTAATAATGGCCCTAAGTCTGTTTTGTCAAATCATCATGGACCATTGACAACGATTGAGATCTGGGAGCAGTTAGCAGCAGACTCTAATTTTCTAAGAAAAGTCATATGCAGTGATGCTGCTCATTTCTACACGAATGGGTTCAAGAACTAACAAAATTCTTTGGGACGACACCATTACACTTCAGATTCAAAAACATCCAATGTACATAAAAGAAGTCACTATTTGGTTTGGATTTTGGACAATTGACGTCATCGGTCCACATTTGTTTGAGAACGGCGTTGCCCACACCATCATTATTAACAGCGAGTACTGTACGTCGATGGTTACCAACTTCTTTTGGCCTGAATTTTTTGATCTGCACAACAAAGTCATGTGATTTCAACAGGACAGCTCCGTGTGCCGCACAGCTCATGTCATATTGAATATTCTACACGAGTGATTTGAGTGATTCACCATCACATGTCAAGGTGATGTGAACTGGCTATATAAATCGTTCGATATGACCACGTTAGACTTTTTCTTTAGGGCTTTTATAAACTCGCGGTCATAAGCTGTAAACTACAGTGTTTGCCAAAGCCACAATTATCAATATAATCGGGTAAATTCAGAGTAATGGAAATTTTTACATTTCAAATGCCTTATGAATCTCTGCAGATTCCTGGCAAAAACGTTGAGAGTAAATAAAATTGCCTTGAAAAGCTTGCTCAAAAATCTTTCATTCGGAAACGACTTAAAACTGTAAGTTACCCGTCAGTTCTAGATAAAATTAACACATACAACACAAGTGGTGTAAGATGCTAGGTCGTAATCCTGACTGAAGGGTTGTAATGACAAATCATGTATAGTGTTGTTTATTGCAATTGCAATATAGAAGTGCAGCAAACTTCTAAGAATATTTATTATTGGCATTGAGTAGAATATATACATAATTGGTTATTACAACCCTTCACTCAGGATTACGACCTAGCTTCTCACACCACTTATGTTGTGCGCGTTAATTTTATATGGTGGGACCTACAGTTTAAAGTCGACTCCGAACGACAGATTTTTGAGCAAGCTTTTCAAGGCAATTTTATTTACTCTCAGAGTTTTTGCCAGAAATCTGCCGAGAGAAAGTCGCCGAAGAAATACTTTTTGTAATTTGTTTTGGTGTCTGGCCTGGGGCTCGAACCCTGGCTTTACGTCTAATAAGCCAACTCACTACATACTAGACTACGGCGACTTCATTCAGTAGAATAACTCGCTACAAATGCTGGGCTATTACTGGCTTAGAAAGATTTTAACACAAAAAACCTGCAAATTTCTATGAAACAATTACTAAAAGATCACAATAATATGTTGTAATCGAAATTATTTAAATTTATTTGTGAATAAATTTTTCCAAGACAACATTCTGTCTGTTGGTCTGCTTTAGTGTCTAACAACAAAAATATGCTTGTTCTTCTACTTCCTGTCTGTCATTTAAACAAGTTCTGATGATGATTTCTGATCTCAGTTTATTTTTTTCATGATAAAGACATGAATGAGGCTTAAGGAAATAATTTGAAATAATTTTGAATTCTCTAAACGGTTACATTTAATTGATTTTAATCACGATCACATTTTTCATCATTATCGTTATCAATCTAACACAGTCTGATATCGGTAACGATATCATACGCACACAGACTGATTACATCAGCGAACATATACTCTAAACAGGTGCTTTAAATTCGATAAAAATTCAATTAACAACAGCGATTACAATATCGATTTGGGGGCAAGAAAAAAAGGCGGCTTCACATATTAAAGGAACGTTTATGTTGTTGGCATACTACAGGCATTAAATTTGTTGTTGTTTGTTTGTATTTTTTTTCTCGCTGCGTTTTTAAATCGCTTCTTTAAAAATGAGTGAAAAAAAGCTGCGATAAGATATGGTAAAACGCAGAAACAAAAAAAAAAAACGACAAGAACTAGAAGAGTATTTCATTACAATAATTTATACTTAATAACAAACAACAACAACAACAACAGCTTCTGTTGCAGCAAACAACAACAAAATATAACAACAACATTATTTAATATCAACAGAGATAATAAACATGTTGCAATATGATAATAATGATGTTGTTGCAGTGATACGCTCTAAAAAACAAAACAAAAAAATTAAAAAAAAAATTAACAAACAAATAATAAGAACAACAACAACAATAATAAGAGCGCAGTAATAAAAACATTTTTGTTAAATGTTACTGGCTGCCGTTTTAGCCAGAAGGATAATAAAGCAGAAGAATTTTTTTATCTTAACGAAATCAAACTGCATTGCATAAACGAAAGAAACGCATTATTGCCCTCAAATACCCTACACATGACAGCGTATGATAATTAATTTAAGGAATTCAAATGTTATCGGCTGTATACTGAATGCATTTCGTAATTTACGAATAAAGCACGCACATGGTTAAGATTCTTCCAAAATATTATTAACGGATGACGAAAATTTATTGCCTTATTAGGCAGCTGATGTTGGTTAGCATCCACCAGTTATTAAATAAAATTAGCCAAGACGAAAAGGCAAGAATTTACGTGACGTGGCAGAAGTCGCCGTAGTCTAGTAGGTAGTGTGTTTATTTATTAGACGCAAAAGCCTGGGTTCGAGCCCCAGGCCAGGCATCAAAGACAAAATACAAAAAGTATTTTTTCGGCGACTTCCTCTCATTAGATTTCTGTCAAAAACTCTAAGCGTAAATGAAATTGCCATGAAAAGTTTCTCAAAAATCTGTCGATCGGAGTCGACTTTAAACTGTAGGTCCCACCACTCATGTATAAAATTAACACACACAACATAAGTGGTGTGAGAAACTAGGACGTTGTACAATGGGTCAATTCGACCACCGGGGGTACTGTACTTGTCTTAATTGACAAGTACACGTCCTCTAACCTAACCTAACCTACGTGACATGGCAGCAACTACCATAGCAGTCGAGGTATAGAAATAAAAATTTTTTGAACAGTCTCTCATGACTCAAAGTCAAAAGCAGTTATAGCTATGATGATTATTGTATGAAGACGCCGTAGTCTAGTAAGTAGTGTGTTGGCTTATTAGACTCGAAGGTCACGGTTCAAACCCCAGGACAGACATCAAAACAAAATATGAAAAAAAAATATTCCCTCGGCATCTTCCTCTCTCTCAAAAACTCTGAAAGTAAATAAAATCGCCATGATAAAGTTTCTCAAAAAAATTTGTCGATCGGAGTCGACTTTAAACTGTAGGTCCCGTTACTCATGTTTAAAAATTAATGCACACAACATAAATGGTGTGAAAAACTAGGTCGTAATCCTGATTGAAAGGTTTTAATGACTAATTATGTTTGTTATGTATGTATGTATGTATGATTATTAGACCAACGAATTAGCTCAGACGAAATAATATCGAAGAGTGTAGGACTATGAATGTTCTTACGGGTCACTCATTTACTACGCATAGATGTGTCAGATAATATATAATGCAGGGTATGTAGATTAACTTGAAATTAGCCCATTTTAGGGACTTTTATTAACCTTACAGTTTCGTTTCTAATAATAGCAATCGATCATGTCGGTGCCTCAAGAAATTTATTATTCATTTTTTGTTTTCACTTGCTCACTTGCTCACCTGAATAATAGAAATAATGGAAAAAAATTTAAGTCGCCGTTGACTAGTAGGTAGTGTGTTAGCTTATTACACGCAAACTCTAGCTCAGACATCAACAAAACGAAATATATTTCTTCAACCTCTTCCTCGCATAAATCTTATCGCAAAAACCCTGAGAGTAAAAAAAAATTCCATATAAAGTGTCTCAAAAGTCTGTAGTTCGGAGTCGAATAAAAAGGTAGGTCCCGCCATTTATTGTTCCGTTTAGAAATGGGATATTATTTCATTCATATGGCTGCCGCGGCTGGCCTCAAACTACCTCATTCGATCGGACCAATTTTTGTTCAATCTTTCGAATGTGTTGGGTCGTATCTCGCCAATGGCATCATGAATGTTGGCCTTCAAGTGCTCAATTGTTTTCTGGTTTGTCGGCATAACGCTTTTCATTAACGACCCCCGACAGAAAATAGTCCAATGGTGTCAAATCGCAGCTTCTTTGCAGCACCTACTTTGACAACACCATTTCGGCTAATAATGGCCACCAAACGGTTGAGGCAATAAATCGATTGTAGCATGTGACGTGTGGTTAGTTGCACCATATTGTTGAAACCAAACACACTTCACATCAGTACTATGAAGAGCGGGTACAAAACAATCGGTTATCATGGTGCGATAGGTGTCTCCATTGACCGTAATGGTTGCCGAAATGGAGGGCAACGATGCTTCCGCTCCACAAGCTGCACCCAACAGTCACTCGTAATCGTGTAGTTTCTCGTTGGCCCATTTGGCGAAGTGATAACAAAGCGGATGATCATACGGCTTTAACTCTTGAATCAATTGAACGTTGTAAGGCGACATACCGACATCTTTTCACAAAATTCGACGTAAAGTGATGCTTGAAATGTTCGATTCTTGAGAACGATACCTAGTTGAAGTTGATATTCGGATGTACGCACTGCACAAACACGCTCACATCTTGGCGCATCGACAATGAAACCAGTTTCACGAACTTTAGCAATAAACTTGCGTATACCGGGCACTGTAAGTCATTCCCTTCGACCAAATTTTGTACGACATTTTAGTGCAATTTCAGGCCAATTGCCTTTGTTTTGGAAATAAAAATACCCACGTTGCTCAAGCGTAAAACGATTCACGACGTTCAGTGGAGATAATATATTGAATATTGTGATGGAATAGAATGTCATAAGTATTGTCAGATTCGATATAGCCGATGGTTCAACTTTAAACCGATAGATGGCCCACCCGATATAAGCCTATTTATGCGCTTCCAATATTAGAATTAAGAAAGTCCTATTAATGCTATTAAAAGTGGTTAAAATGTCGACCACGGTTTCCATTTTGCTCCAATGTCCAATTTTCCATGACTATGGGTTGAATCGGACCGATGGCATTGGCTTTGAAGACCACTGTGATTTGTGGCTTATTCGCAAATACAAGCAACTTAGGGCAATCCCACATGAAAAATTCTAATGTGCTAAAATCGCGCGATAATATTTGCTGTCACCTTGTCACCAATGCCTTTATTTTCTTTCATTTTTACATAAGGAGTCTTAGAATATTGGTCGCAGATGTATTTTTCATTCATCAAGAGTTGTTTCGCATTTAACTGCTGCAATCCAACTTCAAAAATATTTTTGAACGTACAACAATTTTTTATATGTAGTTTGACTGTTCGCTTTTTTACGAACAACACTCAGCTCGATTTAGTTTAATTTTCTATTTTATTTTTCTGTACGGACAAACTTGAACGGAGCTGCCAATAGGTTTAGTTTTTCGTACAAAGTTTGTCCATATAAATTATGTTAAATTTGATTTAACCCTCTCATGCCCGATGTTGCGTATATGCATCGTTGGGTTAATGAGCGTCGAACTACCGCTATTTTAAATATTTTGTTTTAAACCTTTCGCAAAAATAAAGTGTCATATGTTGTTTAACCTTACATTGGTTGGTAGTCAGCTGTGCACGTGTTCAGTCAGTAGCTATTCTCCCGAGACCGAAGTTAACAAATTCATTTTGCAAAAAACGTTGTTTTAAAAAAGAATATAAAACATTAATATGATTAACTCATCCTAAAATCAACTTCAACAATTAATTAAACCCGGCATGAAAGTGTTATTTAGTTTGTCTGCAATAATTTGTAAATGTGTGTTGCGTATATGCAACATTGGTCAATTGAGGTAATTTTCGAAAACTTCAAACTTAAACTGTACGCACATTCTAGTGTACTGGTGCATAAATTCGAGTTTAGGAAACAGTTGGTTGTTATACCGCAGAGACATCACACATCCAGGCGGCGAATTGAAGCATATGCCGCTCATAAATTCCCAATTTGATGTCTCTACCGAGCTTTTGAACGCTAGTCAAACTACAGTTGTCGTAAAAAAGAGCAGCCGTCCATCTTCACTCCAATGAATTCAGGAACTTCATCACCTTCTCCATCGACTCCGTTATCACCAGCTCCTTCTAAGGTTACAATCATTGGTTATTGTTACGATTGTTATAGTTATGGTTACAATCATTGACCAGAATGGGAAACAAGAGACAGATGTAGGCTATGAAACACTGGGTTTCCAAACTCTAAATGCAAAAAGTGCTATGTGCACTTGTGCTCCAATTCTCAAAAAAATTGTTTTGTATCCTACCATACATAAATTGAAATAAACGGCATTTGAAACAAAATCAACTTGTATTTAAATTTATAGCACCATCGCGCAATATCTTGTAGTTCTTGAACCAGGACACTTAAGATATTGAAATTTTTGTCAGTTGATATTGAGGTCTACTGTATCTTATATGTATACTCAGATAACTTTAGCCACGACCATTTTAATTCGAGCATGGGCGGGTTAAAAGGTTAAAATTGTTGTCTGGCAACTCTGGTGTTCCGAAAAAAATTTTCCGAAATTATTTTATCCAACTTTACTTAGCATAATTGGTCAATACAACCCTACAGTCAGGGTTAAGACCTAGCTTCTCACATCACTTATGTTGAGCGTGTTAATTTTTATACACGAGTGACGAGACCTACAAACAATTCATTACTCATATAATGAGCGATTTGTTATTACTTTTTCCTATTTGATGTCCTCCCATAGCACTTTCATTTATAAGATTATTATCTTGTTGTGCTATGATTAATAAATAAAATAAAAATAAATAAATAAATAAAAAAAAAAAAAAAAATTTCATTAACTTTCAGAGTTGTTGCCAGAAATCCTCTGAGAAGAAGTAGCCAAGGAAATATTTTTTCATGCTTCGTTTTGCTTGAGATGTCTGACCTGCGGTTTGAATCTTGCGTGGAAAACACACTACTACCAGACTACAGCATCCTTATAAAAAAAAAAAAAAAAAAAAAAAAATAAAACAGGTGTAAAGGCAGAGTACTTAGCATAAGAAGCATTCACCAGAAAAAAAAAGTTGGTAAGTATCTGCCCAGCATCCCGAAAACATCATAATTATCCAACATCATCATCTTCTTCATCGCTTTTGTCATTCACTAGGGCCTGAAGGATTTATGGGGATTACTATACAGTCAAAGTAATTTAGCATTGGATAGCATCAAAGAAGTTGATAGTCATCGGCCATCGGCCAAAAGACCTAGTGCCTATAGTGCTCGCCGTTGACAGTGATGGTTTGGCCAAAGTCGTTTTCAAAGAAATAGAACCGATGAACGGCAGCACAAAATCCGCACCAAACAATGATATTTTCGCTCTTGAATCTCAATTGGATTGGTATCGTTCCACAGTCAACAATTTTGCTTGTACACGTGCTTATTCATCTAGGCCTTATCGCTGAAGACGATTTTTCAATGAAAATTTTATAAATTTATAGCATATTCTGTATTCGGTGATGAAGTAATGAATTATAGTCATTCATTAATTCATTTTTTATCATTATACTTCACTTTTACTTACATTTTATAAGGTTTTCTTTTCTTTTTAGAGGTTTTTTTGTGTAGAAAAACATCATTTTATCATAAATTTGTTATCATGGAAATAAATCTTCTTGAAAATGGTAAAAAGATTACGAGGGCTAAAGACAATTATGGGCCTTTTCAACTGCTCTATGTATACGGATGGTCCATATAGTACATACTACTTCACGGTATTGACGTTTAATATGGAAATACAGTAGAAATGATTCATGGCAGAGTGGCAATTTACCAACAAACAGATAAAAAACTGTGAATATCTTGGATATCAATTGATTGAATTGATCAAATCAATCGCAGCATCAACGTTCCAACGAGCGAGAGATTTCCATCGCTATTTGTGGTAGTTATTGTAGATGCTGGAGATGCTGTAGATGCCGTAGATGCTGCAGATGAAAGTGCTTTTATGATACATATGTGCTGCAATAAAAAGACGATAAAAAATAAATGTATAGAAAAGCTAAAACTCATTAACGCCATAATTAAAGGGACAACAACGTTTTTAAGATAACAAAGTTAACAAAGACGCAGCCATTGCAACAACATCTCATGAAAATACAATGTTTGACTGAAGAAATGAATGAAAAATTACACGCAGTATTACTATTTGTATCTTCATTTACACGCACTGACTGCTTTAGATGTTGCCAGTAAATATTTGCAGGCAATATTGCCATATCATTTTGTTAGATTCTAATCTCTAAGATCGCCAGTAGCTACATACATATCTGTGGATATTTGTTTATTTTTATTTACAGCATAAAATTGTATATTTTTTTGGAGATTCGCCATTAATTGAGGTGAAATAATATCGGGTCTTTCGATACTTTGATATTTGATAACCGGCATCTTGTTGAATAAAGTTGGTATCTAGGCAGTCTATTTTGCCAAATAAATATGGATGGATACAATATTTAATACCTGCAAAGATAATACTATGTTCAGATATGCACTTTTATTGAGTCAATATTCGGTTTATTGAGTACAGTATTTTAAGTGTTCAGGCATAATAATACACGCAGTTCGGCTGCTTAATCTATTGACAGCTGGTTGTTTCAACAACATTGTTTTTATTTTGTTTTGTTGTTTTGTTTTTTTTTTGTTTGCCGTTGTTGACGTTTGAGTTGTCAAATATCAACAGAAAGTGTTCGGTTAATTGCAATATGCGCACTCAACATACTTATTTTAAATTTTACTCAATATTATAACAATTTGCGTATTTATTGCGCAATTATTAATTGAAACTTTATATGAAATGTTAAGCTCAATAATGGCGTTTATTGCGATTTACGCAATAAAGTTGCATATCTGAACACCGTATAAGATTGTTTTATTGAATTGTGTTTTCTTCGCCCGTTTTACGATCGCCATAGTCGTCCACCAGAGGGGACTATTCGCTATGTGGCTCATAAATTCGAATCCACTAGTTCAGTAAATGATCGTCCAACACTCATACGTCAAAGATCTAACAAAAAACATTGCCGCTGGTCGTGAGTGTATTTAGAAGAATCCGAGGCAGTCGTTTTTGCATCGCTTACAAGAATTCGGACTTTCGAAGACAACATATTTGTCATGTTTTAAGCCTGCAAGCATTCAAAATTCAACTGCCACAGAAACTAATGGTAAACACTACTAGACAACGATGTGTGTTCGTAGAATGGACTCTTTGACAATAATTTTCATCGAAAAGTCATGTCCAGCAATAAGATTCATATCAGTATTGATGGATATAAGTCTAAGGGACGATACCAATGCGCATGGAATCCAAGACCGTCCAATACGTACCAAAAAAATCACAATTTGGTTGGGGTTTTGGGCTGGTGGCGTTATTGGTCCATATTTCTTTTAAACGACGTTGGCCAGGCCTATAAAAGGCCATGGAACTATGAAAAGGATCTCTAATGCCAGATAAAGAAGACGGTTGAAGAACACCGAAAGCGGAAATGTGTCGCAAATTGTTGTAAGAATCTACTGGAGAAGAAGAAAATTAACCTGCAGAGAATGTAAAAGACAACGCTCTTGGAGCAATGCAGATGCAGTCTTAAGATGGCAAACTTCCCAATGGAAACGAAGGTGCTTTTTCGTCCTGGGTCCTGATCATAACTGAAGGGTTGTAATGGCAAATTTTGTTATGTATCTATCTATCTATCATCTCTAATGCCATAGCATTTAAGTAATGTGTAAATAAATTTTTAGTCCAGAATAAAATCCTACAAATTGGTAAACGCCACAAAACACAAAACTTAAGTATTCTAATAGATTAACTGTTCCGATTCTATACCGATTATCTACTAAACTGTCAAGTCTGGGCCATAATAACCTGTAGATAATAAAGCATATGGTAGTTCGCCAAAAAGAGTCGCAAGTGAGTCCTAACTGATCACTTCACCAAGTCCATACACTTAGCCAGGCTATCAATTGCCAATGATTTCTAGCAATTATCTTATATGTTCTTTGAAGCTTTTTTTGTAACGATTTTCTACGAGTACCTTACAATTCAAATATCATAAACTCCTTAGCGATAGTGTTGTTATTTACTTTCCAAAGAATATTTCGAACATTTTGCACTTTTTTAACTTACTAACTACACGGCATGACTTGCGTGCCTTGTTCCCGTAGACGTTTGCCAATTTATCAGAATCCGTTTTTATTTGTACCATCATGCGTCGTACTTTAATATCATTTTAATCAGTAATCAAGAGAGAAAAGACAAAAACACATTAAACTTAAGAAGAAGAAGAAAAAAAACAAGGAAAACATTACGAAAATGATGATAAAATGAAATGAATTACGAAATTAAAGTGGCTTCTTTCTTATTAACGATAAACTACCGTTGCATTGCATTGCATTTGTGGTTGCATTCAGTAGTTGTTGCATGTTCTTCAGCAGCCAAAACCACACAAACGTTTGACAGTTTCTGCTGTAATCTCAACTCGTAACTAATCCTTGATCTTGACCAGAAATAAGAAAACTAAACATACATACATTCAGGCTATCATTTTATGGTTTTTTTTCTTCTTCTTCTTCATTATTTTTACTTACACTTTTGGCTGCCTCTGTTTCTTTTTTTTATTATTTCGATCGGCTGGAAGGTGTAAGAGTGATTATGAGACAGTAAAGTTAAGGTATGTAATCATCAAACATTTTTTATATTGTTACGAAAATGGAAACGATGTACCATCGTTTAACATTAAAACGATAAACTAAAGCTACACCAACAAATACAACGAACTTGCTTCCATATACCAACAACATCAGTAAGAATTCAGTCAGTCTTGTGTGATGACGCGTTGAGTGTGAAAAGAACAGTCGTGGTCTGAAGATTGCCGTTGAAAAGATCTGCGTTATAAGCAGAGAAGAATAGCGAATAAACAAATTGTTGTTGTATCGTCAAATTGCATACGGTAGCACGCAAAAGTAGAACGAACAATAAAGAGTTTAATTGAAACTAAACACATATTTGCTTTTATTTTTGTTTGCAATCAACGAACTCATATTCTACACGTTTTTAAAAAGGTAAAAACGTAACAATATTATTGTACATACTCAAGGAATTTCAAAAACATTGAAAGAAACGTAAGTACTTTATCGAATAATAGGTTTCGCGTACCAGAGCTTAGAAAAATGCTACACAGACTTAACCAGACAGTTAATGGCAATTATCTTAACCAATACTGCGAAGGCGCCTGGAATTAATTCAGGCCGAAATCCTTTAATCGGTATGTTAATGGTAAGTAATACTGTTGTAGAGGTCAAAATTATGCGAAATACCTCTTTAAGTAAAATTTATTCTTAACTCGACTAAATCTAGGCATTTCCAGCAGGACCTTCAACATTACAAGATAAGTAAGAACTTGATGTCTAAACTAGTTCTACACACTACCGTGCTATTAGCAATGAATGCAAAATTTTCATTTAAACAAAATATTATTAATTTTTCTATCCATTGGGTCTTTCAATAAGCGCTTCCTCTCTTTAAATTTAAAGAAAATATGTGTTTAAAATATCACCAAAATTTTTTTATTCGTTTGAAAGGCTCATTCGCGTTATTACGTGTGGCATATATTATCGTTCAAATATCGGCCGACGGAGGAAAGCTCCCAAAGGGTTAGGTTAGGTTAGTGCGTACTTGTCAATTAAAACAAGTACAGTACCCGGAGGTCGAATTGACCCATTGTACAACGTCCTAGTTTCTCACACCACTTAAGTTGTGTGTGTTAATTTTATACATGAGTGGTGGGACCTACAGTTTAAAGTCGACTCCGAACGACAGATTTTTATTTATTGAGAAACTTTTCATGGCAATTTTTATTTACTCTCAAAGTTTTTGCCAGAAATCTACTGAGAGGAAGTCGCCGAAAAAATCAGCCAATTCAGAGCAAACTATATTGGTCATCATCGCTCTATAGTGATGGTCTGACGAACGGCGATCTCGATGATGCCGACAGTCTAATATCCATACCAAACAGTGACCCTTTCCGGATGCATTGAACGCTCTTTGATCTCATGTGGATTAAAATCTTTCTAAATTTGAAAAGTTTGCTTGCTTACATACCCATTCATCCAGAAGCTGAAAATGAATTTTCGATGAAAATTTGGGCCACTTGCCAGCCCATTCAGCGAAAACAAGTCGTGTCTATGGTCACTTCTTCGATTAGTTGAATTTTGTACGGCTGCAGGCATAAGTAACGATGCAAAGTTCGCCAAGTAATGATCTATGAAAGGCTAAGTTCTTATGAGCGACCCGAAATCAACTGATACGATTTTTTCTGCACACTTTCACAGACAGTAACGATGTTTTTGGCAGACCTTGCGTTCTGTTGGCTGCAGGTGTTGGTCAAAAGTTTACTAAAACAGTGGATATGAATTTATCCACCAGCTTGGGAATAGTTCTCTCGGTAGGACGATTATGGCGATCGTAAAGTGCATGTGTTGTTGATTGCAATTTCCGTCAATTGTGTGCTTTGACGAAACAGATGTAGCTTTCCCAAGATGGCCGTTATCAACTGGCAAAGTGCTGAAGGATCTTTCAGAACCTTGGACACCCAAAGGATTACAGGCAATTTAATGTTATCCTCCTATTGAAATGAAAAATGATCATTGAAGCAAAGTGAAACTTTGCAGACAGTAGCTAGCATGACCAGGATTGTTAACATGGGAGGTAATGCCGTCAGTCTATTGTGATTAATAAAGACTTGTTCGTTATGATCTTTTACAAGCTGGTCAAGCAAAGAATTTAAATCTCTACGGTCGACATTTAAGGAGGAGCGTGATATATCACATTGGTGTACCTGCCTTATAGTTAGAACCTTGTAACTTCAGATTTTATTTGCTTTTATAAGTTAATGGTGGAAATTTAGGTTAGGTTAGTTTAGAGGACGTGTACTTATCAATTAAGACAATTACAGTACCCAGAGTTCGAATTGCCCCATTGTACATAACGTCCTTAAAAAGGAAGGATAATGGAGGAAATAGGAAAAAGGAGAGGAAGTAGGAAAGGGGAGAATGGGAAGCGGAGGAATTACGCAGACCAAAACAAAACAAAAAGGCAGAGCGCGAATATCCTGATGAAGCCGTACCACTTCTCAACCAGCTCAAACTACTAATGAATCTGTGGAGAGCCTTGATGTCGGCTATCGACATAGAATTCAAACCCTCAAAGAAGACCCTGCCGAGGGTCCTCAACCTCAAGCTACCAAGGGCTGGGCAGTTACAGAGAAGGTGCTCGATAGACTCCAACTCCTCCTCATCGCAGCATACCTGCAACAGTCCGGCTGGGATCTTTTCCAGATCCCCGTCAGCGACCTAATCTCGCAGCGTCCTGTGCTAAATGTAATAACTAACCTTAAACTGACCTTATCCAAGCCCAGCAGCCAACCTGTTCTCACACTCTCTATAGCAGGCCATAGACATCTAGAAACATGACAAGCCGATCCGTTCCCACAACGCCTCTGCTCTTCTCCCCATGACTTATCCGTAGAAATTTAAATTTCCCAGAAGTTTGCGATTGCAATGGCATCAGTTTTTCTTTCTGAAAACACTAAACGTTTATGCTGATGTAATGATGGAAAAATTTTATCGCGCGAAAGTGGACTTTTTTGACTTTCAATATAAGAAAATGGAATTTTAAAGGCGAACTTAATAAATATATGCAGAGTTAATGTAAAAAATGATTGCATTCCTTTAAATGACTGCAATTGTTTAAATCAGTATATCAGGTAAAAGTATTTCCGTTCCGGGACATCAATGCGATATCTATAGCCAGTGGTGAGGGTTATAACAGACTTAGATGTTGTCTTAAAGATAAAGGGTTTGTCTCTTGTTATTGTTGTTGCTGTTGTTGTACATCAAATAATTGACATCCAAAGAAGCTTCACAGATTTTTTAATTTTGTTTTTTTTTTGTTTTTTTTAAACAAACATTTCGTTTATATTTCATGTGTGTGATGTTTTTTGTTTTATTTTACAACATATTTTCATTCACGGCGTGTCATTGAGGAGGGAATGCGTTGTTTATTGTTTAAATTCAATTAAAAAGCCGGTAGAGAAACACGATTGAGGGGGACTTCTGAACAGACAGAAACACTTTTTCTACTTTGTGTCAATGTGACAACAGGTACATTTCTTTCGTTATTTTTTTCTTACATTTTTTTCTTTTTCTGTCGTTGCAGTTGTTATTTTTGGAACGGAAAGTGAAGAAAAAAAACGTCCAAACAACATCGCTTAAGACCAAGTGTTTTGATTTATTTCAACAGATAAGCTGATTTCACACTTTACAAGCAAGTAAGTATTGCAAGACATAATGTTTGCTGCAGCGTTTTCTTTACAACGTATCTTATAAATTCTTGTTTCTTTAATTTCTTTTCGTATGGAAAGTGATCCACACATAAAGAATTAATCGATGGAAAACTGATGAGGTTTGTAATTCAAACAATGTTAAGGAAAATAATAATTCAACTTATCATTTACTCTCTAGAATGACAGTTTCGTAGACGACTTTGTTAAATAAATTTAATTTAATTTTCTAGTGTAGTGGTCACTTTATGACCAGCATGTTGTTGAAAGCTTTTACAAATCTAAATCAGAGAAGTAAAGTTTATTTTAAAATAGATTCCCACAATTTATTATCTACCTTTGTATTGGGTTGGCCATCTATCGGTTTAAATTTGCATGATCGGTTATTTCGAATCTGGCAATGCTTATGACATTCGATTCTGTCGCAAAATTCCAAATATTATCTCCACTGAATATAATGAATCGATTTACGCTTGAACAACGTTGGCATTTATTGGAAATTTATTTCCAAAACAAAGACAATTGGTCGGAAATTGCACGAAAATATCGTACTAAATTTGGTCTCAGAGAAGGAGCAACAGTGTCCGGTATACGGAAGTTTATTGCAAAAGCTCGTGAAACTGGTTTCGCCAAGACGTGAAAGTACTTGAACAGTGTGTACACCCGAAAATATCGAAGCTGTGGCTGTGGAATATTTCACGCACCAGTTTACGCGCAATTTCGCGAAAAGCTCTCGTTAATACGCCTTATAAAGTTCAATTGGTTCAAGAGTTGAATCCGCATGACCATTCGCTTTGTTTTCGTTTCGCCAAATGGGTCCACGAGAAACTATAAGATGATGTCGGTTTTGCAAAAAAAAATCATATTTTCGGATGAAGCTCATTTTCATTTTAGTGGGTACGTTAACTAAAATTGCCGTATTTGGGGATCAGAAAACCCACATGCGATCTTACAGACTCCAATGCACCCATTATGAATTACTGTTTAGTGCGGCTTGTTGAGCTTAGGTATCATTGGCCGATATTTTCTTGAAAATGAGAATAGCGCAACAATTACTGTCAATGATGACACCTATCGCACCGTGATAACCGATTTTTTTATACCCGCTCTTCATAGTGTTGATGTGAACTATATTTGGTTTCAAGAAGATGGTGCAACTTGCCGCACATCTCATACCACAATCGATTTTTTGCGTCCAACGTTTGATGGTCATTTACTTAGCCGAAATTGCTATGTCAATTGAATGCCAAGAAGCTGCTATTTGACACCGTTGGACTATTTGCTATGGGGCGCCGTGTTAAGCCGACGAACCAAAGACAATTGAGCATTTAAAGGCCAATATTCGGGATGCCATTGCCGAGATACGACCCCATACATTCGAAAAAGTGCACGAAACTTTGTCCAATCGGATAAGGTACTGTGGGGCCAAACGCTGTTATTTGCATAAATCTGAGATTTCACAAAACCACATGAAAAAAAAAATAATCATACGGCGTTAAATCGCTTAATCTTGGCAATCTGTTGAATATCGAAATTTCTTAAGAGAATTTGTTCTGCAAATCGTTGCTGCACTACACGCAAGTGTAGTGATCATGGTTAAACCACATGTTGTTCAGATCAATGCCATCCAGTTGAGGCCACATGAACTGTGTTACCATATTCCTGCAATGAATGCCGTTGCCAATCACTGTAATTTTGATTCGATTTTCGCAAAAGTATGGCCCTTTTGCCAGTCCAGACTAGAAGCCGCACTAAACAGTTGTTTGTGGAGAGTGGTGCATTTAGTTCTCATGGGTTGCATGACGATTTCTTGAGACCCAAATTCGACAGTTTTCTACATTGGCTAAGCCATTCAGATGTGGAAGCACTTAGTCGGAGAAAATAAGTTTGACTTTGCTTTGCTTCATTACACATTGTACAAATTACAGGTGCTTTCAATGACTGCTGTTTTGAGCTTCTAGCTAAGCTGGATATTGTACGTAAGAAGATGGAGACCTATTCATGCGGTGCATTGTATTGAATATGAAAATATGTTATGTAGGGTAGGGTAGGAAAGAGGGGGTAGTGTTTGTGAATATTAGATTTGAAAGTATTTATATTATAAGGGATAAGAAAGAGAGAAAGAATGAAAGGACGAATTCTGTTTGTAATACATTGAGCGATTGCTTGGCCAATCAATCACAAACTCTGTTCTGCGTGGCAGACGTGTATTACGCAAGAATATGAAATTTGCGGGAGTATGTTTCTTTATTTCTTTTATGTATAGTTCATCTCGCTAGTCTTGCGTAGTCGCCGTAGGTAGTGTGTTGGCTTATTAAATGTGAGGCCATGGTTCAATCCCCATGTCAGACATTTCGAACAAAACGAAGTATGAAAAAATATTTCTTCAGTTACTTCCTCTCAGCAAATAAATTCTCAAAAATTTGTCGTTCAATAGTGCCACCACCTATTGGGAAAAAGATTTAGGAATCAGCAATCAGCAAGATTCCCCATCACTACACCAAGTACTCGAAGGGGGTTGTTTCTAGGCAATGATAGATGACAGTCCCATTATTGTAGGATTTGCTACAGCAGACCAATCACCTGCTTAGCTGGAACAACAAAAGATAGATTAAAGAAACAGAAACAAGCCACAAATGCTTTGTGGAAGCCAATATGCTTTAAGAATTCTTTCACGCCCTGCAATGTCGGATTTGAAAGTTCATGTATCTCATTTTGTTTTCCGATTCATTAGCGTAATAATTGCAACATTTAACGACTTCTAAACGAAATGACTCTCAGTTACCAGCTCTGCCTTATCTAGTTTAACTAAGAAAAAAAAAATTGTTTTCGATTTTATTCTGTTATTTTGTGCTTAGTGATGTGGTGGTACGTACACATTTGCGTAAATTTGTTTGAAATCTTTAAACCAGTAATAAATCATAATTTTCGTTCATAATCATTTCGGTTTAACACCTACAGCCAAAACTAAGGCTTACTCAGCCAGTCATATTTATCTTTAAATTTGTTGTTGTTTTTTTCTTTTTCGTATTTTTTCTTCTTTTTCTTCTTGTTGGTAATTCGTATTAAAAAATGCGTTTGTAATCAGTGTTTGACCCATATTTTCGTTGTAATTTTTTTTTTCTTTTCGTTTTTTCGGTTTTTGTCGGCCAGCAAAACATTGAGATTTTCTTGTATTGCTGCTGTTATAGCCGTTGTTGGTGTATGATTTGTATTTCAATACCAGAAGCATTTAAATTTACGTTCAACCAAAAATGTTAATTTTTTTTCCATTTTTTTCCAATTTTTTATTATTTTCAGATTTGAATGTGAGAAATTGAGTATTTAAGTTGAAAAGAGCATTAAGTGCCCCCGTATACAACAGAATTATTTATTGTTTAGAACATTAGTGTCTAGCAGTGTTGAAATTATTTCCAAGTCTTTAGAAAAGAAATGCAAGGAATTTTAAATATTCCATGAATGAATTTTGAATTTTAAATCAAGAAGAAAATCTGGATGCGGTTGGATAGATGTCGATGTAAACCCTCTCAATGACAAATTTGTTAACATTAATGTTCCGATCCCTGATAGTAACATATGTATAACGACCTTTGTTTTGTCCCGCTCAAAAATCCCAATTGCCATTCTTCTATTCCTGTCTAAAGTAATGGAAAATCTCATAACTAGACAAATTAACAATTATCACGTGAGTAACAATTTCATATCCGATAAACAATAGAGATTTAAGAAATCTAGTATCTGTGTCGCCGTAGTCTAGTAGGTAGTGTGTTGGCTTATTAGACGTAAAGCCAGGGTTCGAGCCCCAGGCCAGACATCAAAACAAAATACAAAAAAAGTATTTCTTCGGTGACTTCCTCTCAGCAGATTTCTGGCCAAAACTCTGAGAGTAAATAAAAAAATTGCCATGAAAAGTTTCTCAAAAATCTGTCGTTCGGAGTCGACTTTAAACTGTAGGTCCTATCACTCATGTATAAAATTAACACACACACACAAAATATTATTGAAGAAGCTACAGACTCTCTTTCATTTTTCTAATTCAGCTTGCAGTCTTATACGGTCTTACCTTATGAACAGATCACAACGACTTTACCTAAACGGCAACATCTAGAATTCACTAAACGTTGGAAGAGATATTCCACAGGGATCAATATGGGGCGTCTTTTGTTTTGTATATACATTAATGACCTACCTGATGTTTTGGATAATTGTAGTGTACATACAATGAGCGCTATAAGTGAGTCAACACTTTTGTTCTTAAGTATAAAACAGTTTTGTTCTTAAGTATAAAAAAACTTCCTTTATCATGAATTGTTGTTTTTGATTTAACATTTTATAAGTAATAAATACACGTTTTTATTTTTGGAAATTTTATCGACTATTCTCATTTACTTTTCTCGCTATCCTAAGAAAATGAATTATTTCAGTGATGTTTACTCACTTTTTGCGCTCAGTGTATGTACGCTGATGATGTTCAGCTTTTTAGGAGCACACGTATTGAGGATATCCATCTATGTATAGACACCATCAACTATGATTTACAAAAAATTGACAACTGGGCTAGGGCCAATGGACTTTGTTTGAATCTCTCTAAATCTAAAAGTTTACTACTCTCCAGAACTAGGAGAACACTAGTTGTGCCAAATATTATTATCAGGGGGAATAAAATTGATTTTGTTGAATCTGCATCCAAGCTGCGTATTATCTTTAATGGCCGGCTAATGTGGTCTAGCCACATTAACGTCATCGTTGGTAAAGTTTACGGTATGCTTAATCTTCGACTCCCTTTGCCATACATATGCAACTGGCTAAAACCTATTTGATTCCTGTTCTCTTATACGGATTTGAAATTTTCACAAACTGTTATACTGATGATAAGCGGAAACTCAACTTGGCTTATAATAATATAGCCGAGATATGTATTTATTAAGAGACGTCGAGACCATATATCTCAATTTTCTTACCAGATATTTGGAGTTAATTTTGATAGTCTTTTAAATATTAAATGCCTTATTCTCCTCCATAAGATTATTACTTTAAAGCAGCCAATATACTTATTTAGTAGAATTGCATTTGCTAGATTAAACCGCGGTATGAAAATTATCCAACAACGCCAGTATTTTATAAACACTATCAGTCTTTGGATTGCTATATTTTCTGATATTATAACATGTTCTAATTCATTTCTAATTCTACATTATTCCTTATATTTTCTTACTTATTTTATCAATGATTTTTTATTACTTTTTTGGTGAACCCCCATAGCACTTTCATTTATAAGATTAATATCTTGGTGTACTATGATTAATATTAAATAAATAAATAAAAATTAAATAAATATCCCTATTAACAGGGAAAATGTCCACTATTTTCATAGTTGCCCCTAGAAGATCCGAACCAATTAAGTTGAGTTCTGTCTAAGGTATGAATTGACTGTAAAGAGGAGGTACTTTCATATGGATTCCGGCTTTATATTGAAGGTAAAAGAGTCCATGGAGCAACTATCAGATTAATGCTAATGTCTTCTTCCATACATATATGGTCATTACAGCCCTTTAGTCAGGATTACAACCGAGTTTCTCACACTACTTATGTTGTGTGCGTTAATTTTTATATATGAGTGGTGGGACCTACTACCTAGTTTAAAGTCGTCCCTGAACGACAAATTTTTTGAGAAACTTTTCATGGCAATTTTTTTATTTACTCTCGGAGTTTTTGCCAGAAGATTGCTGAGTAAATCGCCGAAGAAATATTTTTTTCATATTTTGTTCAGTTGGAGATGCCTGACCTGGGGGTTTGAACCGAAGCCTCAAGTCTAATAAGCGAACGCACTACCTACTAGACCACGGCGACTTCATAAAGTCTTCTTAGTGCCATTATATGATAACAAAATGTTTGGCAGTGAAAAATGCAAATGATGGGCTCGTGGAGCTCAGCCTAACGAAATGAGGAAATGAAAATAAAATAATTCGCCAGAGTCTGTGATTCAAACCCCAGGACAGACATCTTGAACGAAACGAAATACGAAAAATATTTCTTCGCCGACGTCCTCTCAGCAATCTTCTGCCAAAAATTCTGAGAGTAAATAAAAATTGACTTCAAAAGTTTTTCAATACTGTTGTTGGGGGTCAACGTTAAACTGTAGACCTTTACCTTACCCTCGGATAAGAGTAATACACACAACACAAGCGGTGTATAAACTAGGTTTTAATCCTGACTAAGTGACCAGTAAGTAGAAAATAAATGCGCATTCAACAAGTAATGTGAACATTGCAATCATCAGCAACTGTATTTCAGTGTTCAGTCACTCTTACGCCTTCATGTTTTGCCTGCAGAAAAGAAGGCTGTTATGGTATGGATTTTTGTACATAAAGTTGACATAAACTCGACAAAATTATTGGGTATACGTGTAGCCAGTGGATCAAATACAGATGGATACTAAAGTGAACACAAACCGATGAAAAATTTTAAATTAAAAAAAAGAAAAATTATAAGAGGCCTTTTTATTAACACAAATCGTGTTTTAACCATTTGAAAAATCACAGAAAGAGATAATGACCTTGAGGCAACAAATGAATGTCTGCCATACACCTTTCAAAGATTAAAATATCTTGTGAACATTGTTCGCGTTTATGTCATTTCGTGTGGCATACATTTTTTTACATTTCTGATGGCGTGACAATATCTCTCTGACGGTAAGGAATGATCTTGGTGGTCTATAAAGTCTACTCCATAACTTTAAAGTAATTGCTTACCAAATTTTACTCTTAATCCGTTCATAGTATTGTGTGGAGTGTGGCGTTGTTAACTGTGCTTCTGTGGAGCTTCTTCACTGAAGATATTCTTTCATCTATGAATCACATATTTTTTATACTATGTTCAGTTATGCTCTTTTATTGAGTCAATATTCGGTTAATCGAGTGCAATATTTTAAGTGTTCAGGCATAATAACATAGGCATTTCAGATGCTTATTCAATATTCATTTGACAGATGGTTGTTTCAACAACATTTTTTTTTGTCGTTGTTGACATTTGAGTTGTCAAATATCAACAGAAAGTATTCGTATAATTGTAATATGCTCCCTAAACACTCTTATGGCAGTGCTGCATTTTAAGTTTTACTCAATATTATAACAATTTTCGTATTTATTGCGCAATATTTAATTGAAACTTTATATGAAATATTGAGCTCAATAATAGCGTTTATTGCGATTTACGCAATAAAGGTGCATACGTGAACACCGTATTAAATACAACAAGTCTTTTACGGCGGCCCTAAACGGATTCCACAGTGAATAATATTTTAAAAGAGAGGCAACAAACTCAACGGTTCTTGGAGAATTTTGTTAAAACTTTCTTTGAACATTAAAAATGTTTTCTAGCATGATAAATACATAGCTGTGGGTAAGACTTTGAAAATTCTTTTTCACTGTGATTTCAATGAGCTGCTGATCATTGAAAAGACTTTCATAACTTTTATGCTACTCTTTGGTGTGTATTTAACATTTCAACGGACTTCTAAAAATATTAAAACATCGTGACATTTTGTCAACCCTTTTCTTGGTTAAATGTTAACATTTTTTTGTTTATTAATTTCACACGTGAACAAATTTTTGCCGTATGCTATAATTGTTGAGTATTTTTATTTCATCCAATGATTTGTTTATTCCATTCAGTTCCTTTCAATAACATTCTGCGCCATGTGAGCTTTGATCAACATGAGCGAATCTTGCGAATGTAAACTGGACGATTAATAGTGGTGGATATTAAGGGCCATTATTACAACTTGCCATTAACTAAACGGGCAAATAAATTGTTTTTCATTATTATAAGTGGACAATATGGTAGAAATGAGCGTTAAGCTAAATGGAAGATCATCCTACCAGTAACTTTTAAAGTGAAGTTTCTGCTTGAACTTGCCATATTATATATTATTTTTAATATGGCAACTTCAAATATAAACAAAATGAAAAATACAATAAAAAAAAATAAGCCCGTCGTTGCCACTGCGTTAAAAAGCTTTTTTAATTGAATAATGTTATCGACATTGTTCCGGCACTGCCTAAATTTTGAAAAAGTTAACTTTATTTTGTCTGTAGGTTGTAGTAACGAAAAGAAGTTAAAAAGTGACTTTAAAGTTCACTTTAGCTAAAGTTACCTTTAACTAAACCCAACTTAAAGGGCAAGTTGTAATAACGGCCCTAAGAGTATTAAACACCATGATGCTACAAACGGAATGGCTGTCGATTCTGCAACAAGCTACGAAGCCCATTTAGTTATAATTTTCCTTAGCGGATCCCAAATAAAGACGTCATTCAAATCAATTAGAAGTAATTGAAGCGTTCTAAAAACATAAAACCACAAAAATGCCCAAAAATAATAAAAATTTCATAAAACGAGCGAGCTGCTGCTCAAGGTATCAGATGTCAATCATAACTCGCTACACTTTGGTTAAAATTATTGAATACTATTACCATTACTGAAGTCGTTGTAGTATAGTAGGTAGTGTGTTGGCTTATTGGACGTAAGGCCACGGTTCAAACCCCAGGTCAGACATCAAAACGAAAATATGAAAAAATATTCCGCGGCGGCTTCGTCTTAGCAGATTTCTGGCAAAAATTCCGAGAGTAAAATCAAATAGCCATGAAAAGTTTCTCAAAAATCTGTCGTTCAGAATAGACTTTAAACTGTAGGTCCCACCACTCATGTATAAAATTAACCGCACAACATAAGTGGTGTGAGAAACTAGGCCCATAATCCTGACTGAAGGATTGTTATGAGCAATTATGTATGTATGTATGTATGTATGTATGTATATGGATATAGCATGCAATGATGTGTACAAATAATAAAATTGTTTTATTAAATTGGATGTTCTGCGTCCAGTTTACGATCGCCAAAATCGTTTTATCGGCAGAAGAACTATTCAATGTGGGATGAATAACCTCTAGTCCATTGGTTCAGTAAAATATTGATGAACACTACACTAGAACACTAGATGTACTGAAAATTTCGTGGTTGTCCGTAAGGGAGTGCAGAAGATTTTACGATTTTTTAGATTTTTTATTTAACCGGAATGGGCCCTGGTGCAGCTGGTAACTGACCTCACTTTTCAACAAAAAATCATCTTCATCTTCTGAAAGTGAACTAAAAAAAATTGTGATATTTGGGATGATAGCAATTCACATGAGATCCAAGAGTGCCAACTTCATCCCGAAAAAGCCATAATTTTATGTAGATTTTGGGCTGGCTGAGTCGTATTTCTTTCATGGAGTGATTTTAGCCAGGCCATCACTGTCAATTTTAAGCAGTTTTGCTAGATGATTTCAAATTTATTTTGGTTTGCAGTGGACAATATCTAACCAACGATATGTGTGTGGTTTCAACAGGATGGCATTAAATAGCACACAGTTTGTCATTTTGAAAATTCATTAATAATGATTTAAGAAATTACATACATAACATTCATAATTGGTCATTACAACCCTTCGGTCAGGATTACGACCTAGTTTCTCACACCGCTTATGTTGTGTGGCGTTATTTTCTACATAAGTGGCGGGACCTACAGTTTAAAGTCGACTCCGAACGACAAATCTTTTCATGGCAATTTTATTTACTCTCACAGTTTGTGCCAGAAATCTCCTGAGAGGAAATCGCCGAAGAAATATTTTTTCATATTTTCGTTTCGATGTCTGACCGGGGGTTGAAATAGTGGCCTTACGTCTAATAAGCCAACGCAATACCTACTAGATCACGGCGACTTTTAAAGAGATTGGTCACCGTAAGTGAAGGTGATTGGAACTGCCCATTGCGATGGGCAATTTGATTCCGTTACACACATACTTATGTATTCAAAATCAACATCACCAATGCTATCAGGCAAATTCAATCTGATTTAAGCGTCAGAGTTATGAGAATTTTGATTTCTTGGATTCGCTCCAAAAGGAAAAGCCGTGGCGGACGTTAATACGATGTTATATTCCACACATAATGGCATCAGAAGGTCTTTCAAATAAACAAAATTTTTGGGTGAAATCTCAAACAAACTTTATTGTATTTTAATTGAAGGATTTAAAGCGCGTTAATAAAAGAGCCGATGCAATATATCTTTTGATTCTATAATGAGTTTTGGCGTAGCATATTATAATGTCGTCTTCCTATGATTTATTTAAATACTTTAACTTGAAACAATAGTATGCAGAGGGTTATTCAAGAAACGAAAATTATTTGATAATCAAATGTATTTTTAACTTCTAAGACTCATACGCTAAATGTACTGGCATTTGTAAACACAATTCCAAAGAATAACGAAAAAGTACCCGGCACATTTAAAACTGATAATCTTCAGAACGGAAAAAGCAGTAAAAAAAACAATAACTGCTGTTTTTTAATGTTTATAATTTAATTTAATCAAATTCTAATTAATCAATATTAATTTCCAATAACAACAATACATACACTTGCGTTAAAGTACTTCAATTTAAAAGAAAAAAACACGAAATTATCGTAATCTTTTCGATTGATTGAACGAATAGGGAATACAATAAAAAAAATATGTTATCGACTATAAAAACATTTGTGGCGTTTAATAATCAAGACAGTTTTCAATTATCAGCAGCACACTAAACAATATCACGTAACATGTTTAAGCAAATAATTTTCGGTTTATTAATGTTCGGCCTGTGCTGCAACACATTTGGTTTACATAGGAGCACATTTGCTACCTCCCAGTTGGCGGATGTCATTCTAAGATCAACTTATTCGTTGGAAGAAAATCCCCAACGTACTGTCGATTGTTTCGCATTGTATATGCCACAAATAACCGCAACAACAACTCAATATGAAGATGCCTACAATGGTTGCAAAAATGCCACGACTCTGGCTGAGGAGAATCTAAAGGAACAAGTTCAAGGAGACATTGATACAATTGAGAAAATTTCCGATGGCATATGCTCAGACTTTAAAGCGTGCTCTAGTAATACGGATCTATATAAACTATTCGATTGCTACTATATGGCAGTAAGTATAAATAATAATACGTATGTATAACACCCTAAATACTTATAAAATTTTTATAATAATTTTTAGGCTAATGCTACTAGACAAAGTGCTTTTGAAATTCAAAATGTTTCCAAGAGTAGAATGCAGTACGTTGAAATCACTCGGGACAACATTGAATACACACAAACTCAGTGTACTGATACATGTTCAACAATTTATGAAACACAGATGGGCACACTTTACGAGGATTTGAAATTATGTTTAGACGGTACACCAGTCGCCCCTTCGGGCGGTGCCATAGTGCCTGTAGCAACTACTCCACAATCCGAAATCCCAGCCCCTACCGAAACTGCAATCCCCAAAGATTCTGGTGCACAGTAAGCGTTGGAAGAGTTTTATAGCTGTTGCTTCAACACTTTGCTGGGAAAAGTGAGGTGATTCAGATCCAAAGAGTAGGGCAGTATTACCAGCAATTTAAATATGTGAAATAAAAGTTTATTCTTGTAATTAATGGCGGTTTTTTTAATCAAACTTTGCATTTCCTTATACTCTATAAATATTTGGTTGTGACTGATCGTTTTCAGATTTTCAGAGAACAAACCTAGACACTCAAGCATATGTTTTGATTTGGAAGAAGAATTTTTATTCGATTTGGAACTTATTCAAGCAAAATCGATACTTACTCGTACATAAGATGGACTCCCAACGGCTTTACGGTATATGTACTCAGTTTTAACCGTTTTGAAGATTTCATCTGCTTTCCAAAGATAGAATCCCGAACATATATACATACAAAATCGGTCATTACAACCCTTCAGTTAGGAGTGTGACCAAGCTTCTCACAGGGTTTTTGTCAGAAATGAGCTGAGAGGAAGTCGCCGGTGAAATATTTTTTTCATATTTAATTTTTTTGCAGATGTTTGACATGGAGTTTGAATAGTGGCCTCACTTCTAATAAGCCAGTAAACTACCTCCTATACTACGGCGAGTTCTCAATAAATGATCAGTTTTCTTAATTACTTCTCTAAAGTGCATACGACTTCACCAAAGTATCTCTGTTTTTCGGTTTGATTTTTGTTATTTTTGAATATTATGGTCGATCCCAATATTCGATCCTTATACCGTGTTCAGATATGCACCTTTATTTAGTAAATCACAATAAATGCCATTATTGAGCTCAATATTCCATATAAAGTTTCAATTAATTATTGCGCAATAAATACACAAATTGTTATAATATTGAGTAAAATTTAAAATGCAACACTTTCAGTGTGTGCATATTAAAATTATCCGAACACGTTTGGTTGGTATTTGACAACTCAAATGTCAATTGAAACAACCAGCTGTTTTGTTTACCACCTGTCAAATGAATATTGAATAAGCAGCTGAACTGCGTATATTATTATGCCTGAACACTTAAAATATTGTACTCAATTAACCGAATATTGACTCAATAAAAGTGCATATCTGAACATAGTATTATTTATTTTCGTAATGCAAATTCTTTGGTTAATGTCAGTGACTCCATCTTCTTTCTAAACAAACTTCTCTGACGACATCATTCAATACGGCTTAAGGTAATAGCGGGAGTTCTTGATTAATTTCAGTGCAGTTTTTCCCATCATAAAGTACTGAGTTCTGTGTTGATGTACATAGCTCTGATGATTGCAAATATTTTTAGGACTTTTCTTCTCAATGCTCTGATGATTGCAATTGGTTTCAGAACTTCATCTTCCATATCAATGCTTTCCACAGAGCAGTCGTCTGATGATATCAAAGTTGACTGCAGAAGTAAGTACAGGCGTGCATATCTCAAACGTTCTTCCTTTTTTGGAAACTTGGTTCCAAGTATTGTCTGTCAGATATGCAATACTCCATCTGCGACTTGATTCGAGTATTGCTACCAATGTTGCTAAACGTTTGGCGCTATTTTAATTAACAACGTTTCCTAAGCAAATTATTCATACAGCAGCCTTGGGAGTATTCAAGAGAAAAGTGTTACATAAGATCTTGGGTCCCGTGCGAGTTGGCGATGATTTCCGCATCCAATCCAGCAATGAGTTGTATAAGCACTCGACGACCTGAATGTTGTGCAGCGTATTAACATCCACAGCTGTGCAGGCTCGGCCATGTCGTCCGAGTGGATGAGGGTGTTCCGGCGTGACGGGTATGATGCGGAGTTTTGCAAATGTCGGCGAAGAGAACGAGCTTCTTGGTGTTGGAAGGACCAAGTCGGGAAAGCCCTGTCGCCGTTTGGTGTGACCCACTAGCGAAGGGTGCAAGAAGCAGAAGCGCATGGAAGGATTTGTTAAAGCAGGTCGAAATCCGTTAGTCGGGTTGTTAATGGCCGATTAAGTAAGTAAATGTCATACTCTCAGAGTACAGTTCTAAACTTGAACTTGAATATAAGTTTCTATTACGTATTGGGTTTCCGTGGCAGACCAAGTATCAAAAGTTATAAACAATTAAACTCTTTTCGTTCTGATATTATATTCTCCTCAGGAGAACAAATTAAAAATTTTAGACCTGAAAACTTATCTTATGCCAGTAAATGTTAACATAGCTGACACCAGTAAACTCATCAGCTATAGGAGACACGTAACTTTATAAATTAAAACTTAAGACAACGACGGACGAGCCATGAGTTAAAAGAGAAAAAGTCGTGATTTTAAAATTTTATTTCTTCTTATTTTACACTGAAAACAGAAGAAAAAAAAAGGAAAAATGAAAAGAAAAACGTTTCATTATAATTTTGTTTGTGCCGTCATTGTTGTAATGTTTCAATGACTGAATCTTTTGGTTCATATGCTTGAATTGGTCTGTCTTTGCTGTTTTTGTTGAGTGTCAAAATAACAAAATGCCAGTCCACGTTGACACTATGACACCGATGAAATAGTGAAGACAACCATCATCATCAGCATCATGGTACTTTTAGATATGATACAATATCATTGTCGTTATTGTTGTTATTGTTGTTGTTGTTGTTCACCTTAGTATGGAAAAAGTCATAAATTTTCCAACAGTTGCCACATCCTTTGAATAGAGCATAGGGGCATACACATAAAGAGTTTAGCCAAAGCTCGCATGAATGAAACTAAAATGCTTAGAAATCGTGGCTTTAGAGTTTGTAATGTGCTAAGTGCTGTGCTTATGATTTAAATGATTTGTTACCTTTGATTCTAGAGGATGTAGAAAACTACACTGAGACTAATTTCTCTTAGGAATTGCAATTTTGTAATCCAATATCACTGATGAAGAGCTGGAGACTTTTTTGTACAAATCATATAACAGTTACAACAGTTTTTCAAAAGCCTATAAAATGTCACAATAAAAATCTTATCAAATATATATATATAAAAGATCGTCTAAATTTCAAAGCACTCAGTTCAATTTGCTCAAAATTAGGTGTCATGTCTCAGCAAATATGAAAAAAAATTTCGTAACCCGGAAAAAAATTTGAGAACAGCTGCAAAAAACCGGGCCAAAAATGCATCAACAATACTTCTACATCCTTTATGTTGTTATGAAGAGGTACAACAGTACTGCGACCAGCTGATCTATTGTATGAACCTATGAACCAATGAACCAGTTTCTTGTAATGCCTCCCCCAACCTTTTTGCTCAAGAGAACCTCAGTTTACTGTTTGGTGTCAGGGAATGTTCTGAACTTGACAGGTTATTTATTTTTTTCTCTAAGTCTTCAATCGCTCATCAGAAGATTATTAATTTTTCTCAGGATATCTCTGGATAGTGTGATGCAAGATTCAAAGCTTAGATTGTTTCAAACCCATCTGCCTTAAGACACACCTTTCAGTGATCTACGTGTTAGCACTATTTATCTCATAAGCTTAATGTAAAGATTTCCATGATACCTGACAAATGAAATCATATACACATACTTACATACATACATACATACATACATACATACATACATACATACATACATACATACATACATACATACATACATATATACATACATACATACATACCTACATACATACATACATACATACATACATACATACATACATACATACATACGTACATACATAATTGGTTATTACAACCCTTCAGTCAGGATTACGACCTAGTTTCTCGCACCACTCATGTTGTGTGTGTTAATTTTATACATGAGTGATGAGACAGATGTTTGGTAAACTTTTCGTGGTAGTCTTATTTGTGCTCAGTGTTTTTGACAGAAATCTGCTGAGAGGAAGTCGCCGAAGAAATATTTTTTCATATTTTCGTTTTGATGTCTAGCCTGGGATTTGAACCCTGGCTTTTACGTCTAATAAGCCGACACACTACTTGCTAGACTACGGCGACTTCAGATAATTTCTAGTCATCTTCCCGACTTCGACTGCTACAAAAATCTCTACACGTAAGCACCATGAGTCTGGACAAGAATGAGGTAAGTGGTGGAATAATAATAATAACTTTTAAAAGCTATTTCTTGCTTAAGCAAATTTTTCAATTTCATTAAGTAACTCATTCAAAAGAAATGGTGAATCCGCTAGAACTGGTTGCTATCGTGACCATTGTCTTTTCGTAAATGTATTACTAACTTTATCATATTTAAATCGGATATATAATTCGAATGATGACTTCATATTAAAACTTTGTATATTTTTTTTTCGAGACGAGTATACTCGTCATTATACGAAAAATTTTCGTTTCGCTCTAACGAGTATACTTGTCTTGAAGAAAAAAAAACGCAATTCGTATTTTTATTCAACGAATATAATGGAATTCTTTTCCCCTGGAAACGTCAAATAAAGGTGTTTTAAAAAATGAACATTTTAAAAAAATTCATTAGTTTGGCGATAACAGTTAATATCAAGCTAGAGTAACAAATTCGGGGTTAAGTACTGTTACAAAATATATATTTTCGAATAAACCAACATAAAACATTTGATTTTTAGTTATAATTGCCTGCTATTACTAGTAAAAATATTTTACTTTTTAACAAAGAGTTAAGCAAGGGGAAGAACCTTTTTGAATTAAACTGTTGTTACCCACAAGCATCTCTCAGTTCAGTCTTATCAAAATTTTAACAAACTACGTCATTTAGATTGTGTTTATCAGCCATTGTTCAAGAACTATAGCGATATGTGTGGAGAAAATGAAAGAAAAGAAAATTTCGGGTGCTTATTAAGCATTTCGCTCTGGCGGAAAAAATTTTTAACTGAAATAAATTCATAGCTTAATAAACTGTATTTTGTGGGAACTTTGTGTCATCAATGTCAATATAAGAAAAAAACTTTTTCACTAAATTACTGAAACGAGCTGGAAGTTGCAATATATTTTGGATGAGCAGTTGAAGTCTCTACATTCAAAACAATTGAGAGGACTGGTAGTTCTGCTGTTGGCCGATCTCAGATTAAAATGATATATCCTATATCCTATACACCAAAGACTTCAGTTTCAATTAGTCACGTGGTTATGAGAAAGCTTTCAACAAGGTGGGTGTAGTGTTTGCTCACAATCGACCACAAATAGCAATAGCGTGTCAACTTAACAAAAATGTTAGTTACTGGTTACATACATAATTGTCCATTACAACCCTTCAGTCAGGATTACGGCCTAGCTTCTCACACCACTCATGTAGTGTGCGTTAATTTTATACGAGAGTGGCGGGACCTACAGTTTAACGTCGACTCCGAACGACAGATTTTTGAGAAACTTTCATGGCAGGGATATTTACCGAAGAAATATTTTTTTTTTCATATTTCGTTTTGATGTCTGACCTGGAATACGAGCCCGGGCATTTCGTCTAATAAGCCAACTCACTACCTACAAGACTACGGCGACTTCAAGTTCTGGTTAATTTCAATAAAGACAAGTTAGTCTGTCGATTTGTGACTTTGGACGCAATGTGTCGTACCAACAACATCGTAACAACATTCAAATTAGTAGCTTTCACAAAGTGAATCATCACTAAAGAGAAGCTTGGTGGGCTTGTCAGCCAATAAAGTTTCTTGTGATGTGCACCGCAGAAGTCGCCATAGTAGTAGTGTGTTGGCTTATTAGACGTGAAGCCTGGGTTCAAATCCCAGGTCAGACATCAAAACGGAAATATTAAAAAATATTTCTCCGGCGACTTCCTCTCAGCAGATTTCTGCCAAAAACTCTGAGAGTAAATAAAATTGCCATTAAAAAGTTTCTCAAAAATCTGTCGTTCGGAGTCGATTTTAAATTGTAGGTTCCGCCACTCATGTATAAAATTAACACACACACAACATGAGTGGTGTGAGAATCTGGTCCATAACCCTGACTGAAGGGTTGTAATGGCCAATTATGTATGTGATGTGCACCGCATAATCTCTACTGTTTTTTTTCCAACGAGTAAAGCAAACGATGGCTAATATTATGCCATCCTATTGGGCCAATTGGAAAATAAAACGTGAAAATAGTTCTCTCGTGGTAGCATTTGGTACATTCTCAGCAATATTTGTAAGAATTCATGCGAATACTTTTCCTCTCAGTGTATTGCCTTTGCACCACCGCCATTCATATAAAAATCATTTCTTAGAGAATATTTGCTTCATTGATATGCTCTTTTTTGTTTTTTTTTGTTTTTTGTTCATAAAGTTCAATGAATTATAAAAAAATTATTTTTTATTTTTTATTTTTTTTTTTTAATAATATTAATATTATAATTAAATTATAATACAATAATAAATTTAAGGAGTACTAGCTACTGGGGCTTTCGACTCCGATGAATAATCTATATACATCTATATACATTTTAAATAAGATTTTGTAAACGATTTTCAGATATGAATTTGTAAATTAGTTTAATATTATTTTCAGATATGTTATTGAGGAGGTCAGTTGGTGTGTTTGATCCGAAGTTGAGAATTCTGGATGTATTGAATGTGGTGCACTCGTCAAGAATGTGGGTGATATTAAGTTGTGTATGGCAGGTTGGACAAATTGGGGGTGAAGTTTTGTTGTAAATATGCTGATGGGTGAATTTACAATGACCAATTCTAAGACGAACAATTGTTGTAGTTTCTCTTCTGGAACAGTTCCTTGGATATATTGGTTTATTACCCATTGGATTCATGAATTTATATCTGTGTTGATAGTTGGACCATTTTTGAGTTTTAGTTAACATCAAAAAGTTAGAGATTGTGTTTAATATATCACGGGCTTCCCAGGTTGAGTATTTTATTAAAGGACGACGTTTTGCTTCTTCAGCAGCTGAATCAGCGTATTCATTACCAATAATGCCGACATGGGATGGAACCCACATTAACTTGATTTTACTTGAGTATTGAATGCAGAGATTTCTAATTTGGTTAATTAGAGGTGAATCGTACTGAGAGCTTTTGATAGCTAGTATAGATGAAAGGCTGTCCGAGCAAATTATATATTTGGAATTATTTTGTGTGGCGAATTGAACAGCAAAGAGGATGGCCAATGCTTCAGCGGTAAAGTTGGAGCAATAGTCATCAATGAAACCGGAACTAATAAGGCTGCCATCTTGGGTGACCGTTGCAAAAGTTGTAAAGTTAGTTGATTTAGATCCATCTGTGTAAAGAAAGACCCAATTACTGCGAATAAAGCTATCGGTGATGTTGTTAAACATTTGCTTGTAAATAGATGGTGAGGTAGTGCCTTTAGGTAGGCCTACTAAAGATAGTATAAAAGAGTGTTTATTTGTTTGCCATGGTGGCTCTGTTTGCCTTTTAATAATTATGGGTTGAATTTGTAGGTTAATATTTCTGGAAAAATTGATACATCTGACGATGGTAGATTCCAGCCTCTGGATTCTTATCCCATTAATTGTTTTCTTTACCTCTTGAAATAGAATTTGGTTCCGGGAAACAAAAAGCTTAGGTATAAGTTTGTACGTTAGGTGTGTGGTACGCTCTTCGATAGAAGGCATACCAGCTTCAGCCAAAAGATTTGTAATGGGACTAGTAGGAAAAGCCCCAATGCTTCGACGAACCGCTGCATGATACGGTCCCTGTAATAATTTAATATGCGATGCGGCGCACCATCCGTAGATAGGAAGAGCGTAATCAATTTTTGAAAGAAATATTGCTCGCGTTATATTTGTCATAGTAGAAATATGTATTCTAAAATTTTTTGATGTTAAGTATTTTACAATATTTAATCTCGAGTTCAGGTTTTTTCTAAGTTGTTGACAATGTTCTTTAAATGTATAATTTTTGTCAAAAACAACGCCTAGGATGCGTAAATTATTTACTCGTTTAATTTTTTTGCTATTATATTCAACTTCAAAGCTCGGACAATTATGTTTTTTGCAAATGTGTAATATTGCACATTTTTCAATAGAAAGTTTTGCTCCGGATTTTGTTCCCCATTCATCAATTTTTTTTAAAGTTTCTGAAAAAATATCCTTTACTTTGTTGTTATCGTTGTTTTTTGTAAAAATCACAGCATCGTCAGCATAAATTGCGTGCTCGATGTGTTTTTGACTAGATATGATTTTGCTAAATTCATTGAAAGCAATTATAAATAGCACTACAGATAATGGCGATCCTTGGGGGATGCCATTGTTTAAAGGAAGGGTTCTGGAGACATATCCATTTATTCTGACTTTCAGTTTACGGTTGCTCAAAAAATTTTTTATTATAGAGTACATGTTATTACCTATTTTCCAATTGACTAGCTGTTGTAGAATTACGTGAATACCGATCCTATCAAACGCTTTTTCAAAGTCGGTTGATAAGATACTAACGTGGTTACGACTTGACAGAGCTTTTGATATAAAATGTTGAAGGTAGATAAGAACATCGTCAGTTCCTTGTTTCTTCATAAATGCAACCTGATTGGGTGTAATAAAATTGTTAGTTTGAATAAACCACATGAGACGCCTTGCGATGATTTTTTCTAAAATTTTACTGATACAAGAGAGTAGGGAGATTGGTCTGAAACCAGAGACTGTATGATGATCTTTGTTGGGCTTTGGGATTGGGATTAAAACGGCAGTTTTCCATGCTTGTGGAAAAACGTTAGATGAAAAAACATTGTTGTACAGGAAGAGCATATGTTTTTTTGTTGACTCACTCAGATTTTTTAACATTGGATAAGAAATACGGTCATCACCGGGCGTTTTACCTTTGGCAGACAACATGGCATCTTCTAATTCCATAATGTTAAATGGGGTTTCAATTATTTTTGCATATTTATTACGGTTCTGAGGGTTGTAGATGTGGCTTGTAGAATGCAATTTGTTAACCCGAAAGTCTTGCGAGAAATTGTTATCTTCGGATTGTTCAGACCAATGCGATGCAAAACAATTGGCAATATCAGTGGCATCAGTAATAGTAGTTGGACCAGACTGTATACTGTTTATTATATTTGAGTTTTTTGAACCTGTTATTCTTTTTATATCGTTCCAGATACGTTGCGAGGAGGAATTGGGGTTAATATTGGACGTGAATTTTTGTAGACACATGGCTTTACTATCTTTAACAGCTTTTCGGAATAAGGCATTATGTTTTTTGTATAGAATCAGATTGTTATCATTTCTAACTCGTTTAAAATTATGAAATAGCCTTTGTTTTTCATTACGCAAAGTATTTAGATTGGAGTTCCACCAAACTACTCGGGGCCTGGGGCATTTACCTTTCGTTTGTGGAATACTGACGTTTGCTGCTGATCTAATACACTTGACTAAAGCTGCTGCTTGTTGGTTAATATTCGTGGTAATATTGTATTTAGAGATATTTTCGTTGCATTTTTGTTGATATAAAGGCCAGTTAGCAGATTCCGTTTTATATTTTGGCTTCCAATTTGATTTTGTATGAACTGCACTTTTTTCAATTGTTATTAGAATTGGATAATGGTCGCTACCATAAAGACTCGACAGAGTTTTCCAGAAACATAAAGGTGCAAGTTGGGGGGAGCTTAAGGTGATATCTACATTAGAAAATGTGTTATGGGTAGAAAAATGAGTGGGGGAACCATTGTTTAATACGATAAGGTCTTCATTGAATATAAGATTTTCGAGTATTATACCCCGAGAGTTAGAATCTGTTGACCCCCAGAGTGGGCTCCATGAGTTTAGGTCTCCAGTGATCAGGAAAGGAGGACTTAAGTTGTTAATTATTGTTTTTAACCTTTGTTCAGAAAAGTTTTGGTGAGGGGGAATGTACATGCACGCTACAGTAAGGTTTATACCAGTACTAATTTGGATAGCGGTACAAGCGATGTCATCATTGGTGTATAATAGTTTGTGCGGTATAGTTTTTTTTACGAGGATGCCAATTCCTTGCTTGGCTGACGCGTTATTGGGCAAGTTATGGAAGAATCCATTATATTGTTTCGGAAAAATAATATTTGTGTGATTAACAGGGATGTGGGTCTCTTGAATAGAAATAATATCAGGGTTATAGTCTTTTATAATAAGTTGTAATTCGTGGTAATTATTTATAAGACCGTTTATGTTCCACTGTATTACTTTTAAATCCATATTGAAAGTATAGAGAAAAAATTACTCTTCATCTACGAACATTATTTCTTCTTGTAAATTGTATGATGAGTTGTGTGTTGATTGCTTTGGTATATCAAGATTATTGTTTTGTGTAAAATTAAGAATTTCTTTTGTTTTTGTTGGTTTAGTTATTGTTTGACTGTTTGTTGTTTGTTTAGTCATGGATCGTGTGATCATTGAAGGTACAGTTTTAGAATTTTTGTTGCTAGTTGTAGGCTTAAGCAATTTTGTTTCTTGTGTGTTTTTTATTGGTGTGCCAATAGGTACGTTGTTATTGTTATTTGATATTTCGGGTCTGTTGTTGGGGACAGACAGTATTTTTGTTGTGTTATTGTTGGGGTTTGAATTTTGTTCACTTAAAATATTGTTTTTTGTAGGTTTGATGTTACAATTTACAGTGTTATTAATGTTTTTGTTGGTTATGACGTCAGAGAACGTTTGCACTAGCGGTGGTGTTGTTGTTTGTGTTTCATATTTTTCTTTGGCTGCTTTTAAAGAGCATTTTTCCTTAGTTTTTATTTTAAGTACTTCTTTGTGCTGTTTAAAGACTTTACATTCTTTAAAATTAGATGGGTGTTCCTCAGAACAGTTAACACAAAAAGTGCGCGTACATTCAGTGGGTGTGTGTGGGGGTAATGCACATTTTTCACACAACGGGTTGTTTTTACACCATTTTTTGGTGTGGCCAAGACGTTGACAAGATTTACAGCGCATGGGATTGGGGTAGTAAGGTCTTACTTTTACTTTATGCCAAGAAATATCTAGTTTTTCAGGGGTAGAGTACCGATCAAATGTTAAGAGTAGTACACCGCATGGAACTAATTTTTCATCTGAATTTTTCTTTTGATATTTGTAGACTTCAGATACACCTTGCGATTTTAGTTCGCTTACGATTTCGTCTTCGGGAACATTATTTAGATATGGCGCGTATATGGTGCCTTTGGAGGAGTTTAATTTTGAGTGGTATTCGCACTTAATATTGCAAACACCTGGTAAAACTTTGGTTGAAATTAACTTATCGGCGTTCTTCTTATTTCCGGTAAGGAGCAGGAGGTTACCATCACGCAATTCCGAAACGGACAAAATATCGGGACAAACTGACTTTAAAGAACGGTGTACTAAAAAGCAAGAATATTCTTGAATGTTTTTATCACCAATTGCCGAAAGAATGACATATTTGGGGTCAGGTTTTTGTATGACGGGCAGTTCCGGGAAAATTTGGAGGACATTTTGGATTGAACGTTTCTTTTTGGCTTGGGGGCCTTCCGCTAATGCTGCATAGCGGTTATCCCCCAAATAGGGCGGATCCGACATGTCCACTAACGACTATCCACGAATTTATTAAAGTTACTACCAAGACGAAAATTTTTTGTTATCACTGTACTGGTAGGTTTACAAGTGTAAAAAAGAATAAATAAAATGATCTGCTATACAGCGAGGTAAAGAAAAAGTCAACCGCACGACGCAAAGTTTAGTCGATGACTGATAAAAAAAAAAAAAAAAAAAAAAAAAAAAAATTTAATTATTGCTGTATTTAGTTTTTTTTGGTCACTTTAATGTATACGTTGGCAAGTCAAAATTGTTGTTAAACTTGTTAGAATTCATTCGCTCAGTCATTCATTCAACACTTCTATTCATTCATCGCTGTTTTGTTCATTCATAAACGCCAAAGATTATTTGAATATTTAATCCATGCTTCGGTTTTGCAACAGTTTTTTATAAAATTTTGAAAAGTTGTTTGTTTCAGTCGAGACTTGTGTGAATTGTAAATAAAAAAAAAAAAATAAATTTGTTAAAATATTGGCCCCCTTTATTTCATGGTAGTTTAAGTCAATAATTATTGACTAAAAGTGCTAACAACACCGGATGTTGTTGATTTGAAACTATTTTTAAAGATTTTTATGTATTTCTTTTTTCCTACAAATAGGGTCTTTCAACAGAGTCTTTAGAATTTTGGCTGTTGATCAAGGCCATCTTGTTGGAGCCTCATCTGTTGAATTCTTTGTCATTCATTCAGTCTCTTTTGCCACATGACCATGAATGGATATAACTTTCAATAACACGTGCAAATAATTAAATTCTTTTGTCAAAATGGGTCTTCTGTTCGGGCAATATACAGCGCTTTCCCCTCGCCATAATCATCCTATCAAGACGAATAAATTCGTGACCATTGGTTAAGTAAACGATTGACCAACGTTGACGTTGAAATACCATAAATATTGCCACTTACTTGGCTGCCCTACAAAATGTTAGTTGCTTTGTGTTTGAACAAAGTATCGTGTTTCATAATGCCGCTGTACAAAATATATACAGTGTATTCTATTTCAAAACGTCGTCAATGCGTATTTTTAATGCAGTCAAAAAGCATTCAGGCATCGGATTTATAGTTGATGCATTGTTTGGTTACTTTGTATATCTACAGTAGTAGAACTGCATACAAACTTTGTATTGATACATTTTGGAAGGCAGCCCTTATGTACACTTATGTACAAGAATTTTGCGTCCTGAACTTTCCCAGCAACAGTGTTATACTGACCCAGAGGTTGAAGGAAAATGACAATGGGCGACAACGTCAGTTCGCTGAATCGGTTCTGGAGCAGAGGGCAACTGACGTTAATTTTTATCTTCAGTGATGAGGCCCATTAATGAATAAATGAGTACGTGAATGAATTAAATTGTAAAATTTGAGACGATATCATTTCACATGACATCGAAGAGCTCCCAATGCATGTCGAAAATGGCATTGTTTGTTGAGACGCGAAGCATTTCCGATGGATAATCTGTTTTGTGACTCAAAACTCCTCTTATTGTAACTGATTACTTCAAACCTCTTTTGATTAGAGAAGAATCTTTGCGGTTCTCTATCTTCCCTTTAATTGAGCATACCTTTGCAGTATAAGATGCAGATGAAAACCAATTTCCTTTGGCCTCAATTTGATAATTTGTACACCAGCGACACGTGAATTAAACAGGACAGTGCTGCGTGTCACACAGCTTATGCGTACACACATACATAATTGGTCATTACAACCCTTTAGTCAGGATTACGACCTAGTTTCTCACACCACTTGTGTTGTGTGCCTTAATTTTATACAGGAGTGGCGATACCTACAGCTTAAAGTCGTCTCCGAACGGCAGATTTTTGAGAAACTTTTCATGGGCATTTTATTTATTCTCAGAATTTTTGCTAGAAATCTGAGAGGAAGTCCCTAAGAAATATTTTTTCATATTTTCGTTCAGTTGGAGATGCCTGACCTGAAGTTTGAACCGAGGCCTCACGTCTAGTAAGCCAACATACTATCTACTAGACCACCAGCTTATGTATACCACATTGGATATTCAGCAGGAGCGATTTGAGGACATTGTAATCTCACGTGGAAGTGATGCAAACTGTTCCCGAGATCGTGCTATTTTTACCCGCTAACCTTCTTCTTCTGCGGTTTTTTTTCATCAAATTCAACCTAAAAATCATGGAAAACTTACCAAAGAAGCTGTAAGGGGCATTTCGACAGTGTTATCTACCGCACATAATGGCATTTAACAAATAAGATTTGTTGTATTGAAATTTAGAAGTGCTTAATGAAAGACCCATTATTTGGCTGCATACAAATACAAAACAACTATAAAGCCTAAATAAGTAACAAGTTCAAAAGAAGCTCATGGCAGCATTAATCACTAGCTTGGCTAAAGTCTTTGTTTGTTTTGGCCAAAAATAAAGTGGATGAAAGTCTAAATGAATAAAAAAAAATAAAGGAAAGGATAGGAAAGGCTATTATAAACTCTTTCTTAAAAATAATAGAAATTTTTAGTTTGTAAACTAGGAAAGCTTTAATTTGTTTGGTGTGTGTCAAGACGTGTCACGTTGTAAAATTGTTACAATTTATCTTCAAAAGTCTTTATTCCCTTTGTTATCGCATTATATCTGAGTTTCGGTATTTTTGTTCATCATTCAATACGTGCGTTGTTATGTTCGACTTTCTTTTTTTCAATTATTTATTGTATTGTGACTCTAAAGACCCTACACTATTCAAATGTAGTATGCATGGGGAGTACCCTATACAATGCAGTACAATTTATACAACAAATTTTATATTTTCTTAGTCATCATCGAGTAGAAGTGATACACGTACATAATTGGTCATTACAATATTTTAGTCAGGATTACAACCAAGCTTCTCACACCACTTATGTTGTGTGTGTTAACATGAGTGGCAGGACGTACAGTTTAAAGTCAACTCCGAACAATAGATTTTTTAGAAACTTTTCATGGTAATTTTTTTTTACCCTCAGAGTTTTTGCCAGAAATCAGCTGAGAGGAAGTCGCCGAAGAAATACTTTTTGTATTTCGTTTTGATGTCTGACCTGGTGGTTTGAACCCTGGCTTTACATCTAATAAGCCAGCACACTACCTACTAGACTACGGCGACTTCTAGAAGTGATGTCCATTATTAAAATGAAGATGATTGCATAAGCTGTTATGGTGACACACTTTGTGCATTGAGTACCAGTTTTTCTTAAGAGTTAATGCTGTCTGACTTTTTACGATACCCTTTGTTGATGTTATGCCCCCTGGAGGGATCATATGATTACCTGTGTAGATTGTCACTAAACCACCGCACAGCTAGACAACTTACATCGGCATATGAAATTCATCACGTAATACAAATGCAGTTGCTTTCGATGTTGTTATGTTGTCACCAACGGATCTGCACAATACTTTTCGGCACTCTTTCCGATACAGGTGAAGCTAATTAACCAATATTAGATGCGAACGGAGTAATCGGATAACATGTGTTGTACACTCTATGACGGTGCACGGATCGTGGGATAAACGCAAAATATCATGTTATTGACTGCAGACAAACGGCTGAACATTATGAAAGTAAAATATAAAGACGCTGCAGCGAGAATTTGGAGATTTATAATGCTTACCTGCAATTGACGGCTTCGAAAACAGAACCGCTACTGCTGAAAGCGCACAGACGAAGACAGCTAATGAAACTGTGTATTGTTAGCCACGTAATTATTTCTTAGGAGGCAATTCTTTGGCGTAATGGTTAATGCGAGACTCTGGTTTAAACAGAACTAGCAATAGTTAGTTTCAAGGTGAAGGAGATGATTTGAAAATTTGTACTTATGTTAGGTTGGAAAAGTGGCGCACCTCAGTATGTAAAATGCCACTTAAAAAAATTGGTGACTTTTGGGGAGAAATATCTCGTACGCTGGCAATGGTTGTGTATTCGGTCGTACCGTATGCAGCAACAGTATGGGCACATACTAGAAGCCACTGTAGGCTAAAGGTAATACACTGTCGTAGACGCTCTAGGTTAAGGGTCTTCTGCGCCTACGGGGCAGTATCAAAGAGGAATTGCCGATAAATATCAATGAAGCTTATTTGTAGAAGGTGCAACATCGTTCTAGAAACGGAAATTAAAGAATGACAGCGAAAATAGGTGGCACATCATAGACATATGCACTTATCACTTGATCCTGAATGTGGATAAAATACCGCAAACGCGATCTGTATTATTATTTTACACATATCATGCCCGGTTATAGGTGCTTCAAACACAATGTGCACTAACTTAAGCTGGCATATGTGTATCCAATCCACCCAATACAGCTGAACTCGTAATTTCAAAGTAAAACAGATTCTTCGAAGAACGTCGTAAATTCGCTGCAAATTTTATTATCGAGATGAGCCTATCGAATTACAAATATAAACCCAACCAACACGGCATAAATGAAAGAGAATACAGTGTTTGGGGTTAAAACATTTGAGAGTGTTGTATGAATTTTTTCGTGGACCGATTCGCCATACTGATGACATGATGGCATCCCAATGATGGTGATGTCTCGACTACTTAATCTATCAGTTAAATTAGATTTGGTTGAACAGTAACCTTTGGTAGAAAATAACCCCAAAAGAAATCTAGCGATCGCTTTTCCAGGTGAATATAATTGCCATTATAATATGTGCTAAAGAATGGTTTCATATGAGAATTTGTCGTATTGTCGTCTACATATCTTCGTATTGTGAAGCGGCTGTTAAAAGTTTTCAAACGACCATGATCACTTGAAAAATGATACTTGAGGCTTTACCTTCTCTAGGTGTTATGGATTTTTAACACCAATAAAATGGACTGGATTGAAGTCGCCGTTGTCTAGTAGGTAGTGTGTTGGCTTATTAGACGAAAAGCCAGGGTTCGAGCCCCAGGCCAGACATCAAAAAAATACAAAAAGTATTTCTTCGGCGACTTCCTCTCAGCAGATTTCTGGCAAAAACTCTGAGAGTAAATAAAAATTGCCATGAAAAGTTTCTCAAAAATCTGTCGTTCGGAGTCGACTTTAAACTGTAGGTCCTGCCACTCATGTATAAAATTAACACACACAACATAATTGGTGTCAGAAACTATGTCGTAATCCTGACTGAAGGGTTGTAATGACCAATCATGTATGTATGTATGTATGTAAATGGGCTGGATTGTAGAACGTGTACGTAATGAGACTAACCCGTAGCAGATTTGAACACTAAATTATTGTGTGGACTTAAAAAAGCCACAGAACTAAAATACATATAAATTGGGGGAAAAAATTCGCTGATTTTAGGCATAATAGGGCCGGCCAAAATGTTCACAATCCTTTATGGGATTATTTTAGGCAAACTATTAGTAAACATAAGTCTTTAAAGGTTTTACATCATGAAACAAAATTGGTCACAGGATTTTACTTTTGTAAAAATTGGGGTCAGACTTCAGTGCACATACTTTTGTTATATTTTTATTGTCCTACATCAGCCTACAGAGGCTTCATTAAATTTGTGCCATTATTGTACCACCTAATATGTAGGGAAAGGCAAAATTTCTTGTAATCTTTAAAGTCGTGAAGACCAGGTTCGAATCCCAAAGGAATAAAAAAACAGATTGGAATCCCAAAGGAGTTGGAAAAAAATCGTTCTTCACAAGGTTTTCAAATTTCAACGTTAGTGGCTTCAGCTCCAATCCTATATAATCCATCTAAGACGTCCCTCACCATCTGGAATTGGAAAAAATAACATAACAGGAAGGCCAGGCAGTGATGTCACCAGTGAGAAAAGAGATAGGAATCAATCAGCAAGATTCCTCACCACTACACCAAATACTCGAAGGGGGTTGTTTCTAGGCGACTATGGGTGACAGCTCCATTGTTCTAGAACTTGCTACAACAGATCAATCAATTGCTTATCTGGATTGAATAAACAGATGCTGCCATCTAGTGTAAAAAGAGATAGGAATCAACAATCAGCAAGATTCCTCACCACTACAGCAAATACTCGAAGAGGGTTATTTCTAGGCAGCTATAGATGACAGCTACGACAGGTCAATCACCTGCTTAGCTGGATTGAATAAATAGATTGCAGAAACAGAAACAAGGCAGAAATCGTTTGTGGAAGCCATATGCTCGAAAGAGGGGAACTGAAGAAAAAGACCTTCATAGGGTGCAATTGATTCAAATAAACTTGATATTACTCGGCTCATACGTTTAACTAATTGATCTGATTCAGACTCATGCAATTTCTACAACATGTTTCTTTTTTTTTTTTGTTACAAATGTAATGAAGTGTTGTTTATACGTCTGTTTTCCTTTTACGTCCGTCCGTCCGTCCATCTATTGGACTGTCCATATATTGTAGTCTGTTTTAAAAAAAAAAGGAAAAAAAATTTACAACAAAAATACATGAGTTTTACACTCCATACGAGTACAATACATTGATTGCTTGATTTTTGTTGAAAGTATTAAATTACAGAACGATTTGTTTGCAAAACTCTCAACATAACTGAACGAAACATTTATTTTGTTGTTCATACGTTTGTTAAACAATTTACATGTTTTGCGTTCAGCTCTTGTTTTTTTATTTTTTTTTGTCTTCTTTCGATTGTCTATTACGAGCTGTTGAAGTGCATTTCATTTGTTAAAAAGTTTCGTGTAATTTATTGTTACAACATTTTGATGTTTTCTTTTAAAGAAGACAAAAAGCAAACAAACAAAAAAGAATGAACAAAAAGCATTCATTCATTTAAAAATATACGATCAATACGACTCTTAATGTTCAGCGGATACCATTTAGCAAAAGAGAGACCACACACATGGCTTAACCAGGGTAATGATATCAGTGAAGTTAATTTCGTTAATTTTTATTTACGACTGCAAAGTTATTTTATAAATTTCCATAAATTGTTGGTGATCAAACTTAATAATCAGTAACGAAAAACAGATTCATAGTATTCATCCAGAATCTCATTTTTCTTTGTTACAATCGAAAGGATAGGACTTGAGCAACTAGATCCCTGTAACGTCCCTTGATCCCTTCTTCGAGACGTCCGCTAATCATTTTTAGCCGATTTACTCACACCGCTTATGTTGTGGGTGTTAAATATATACATGAGCGACAAGACTTACAGTTTAAAGTCGACTCCGAACTACAGAGTTTTGAGAAATTTTTCATGGCAATTTTGTATGTATTCTGAGAGTTTTTGCCAGAAATTTACTAAGAGGAAGTCGCCTAAGAAATAATTTTTTTTTTTATATTTGGTTTTGTTGGAGATGTCGACCTGGGGTTTGAACCGAGGCCTCACTTCTAATAAGCCAACACACGGCGACTTCATGATTATTTTCAAAGATTTAATATTTTACAATGTTAAAAATTATTGTTTTTATTTTGTTTTTATTTCCTTTATTTTATAAATTGATATCATGGACATAAGACAACGTTGAAGCAAGTGACGCTATTTGCTATCTAAAAAGTTCATTGACATTGTATTCCCCACATGAATGTGTGTTTTATTTGACGTTACTTTGAAATTGAAAACTGCTGGTTTTTGGACAAAATTAATAAAAAAAAATTTAAACACTGTAAGCGTTTGCTCATGTTAAACTTTAATAGAATACATGTATAGTTTTAGTAGGCTTTTCAATTTATTCCAGAGTTGCCTCATACTCTAAAAATAGTCGGCAATTGGATACATATTACCCCTGTAACGCCAGATATATGTACATTAAAATTTGCTTCATATTGTGGGTTGAAATTCAAAGGAAAGGTTAACGTCAATGAAGATTATGATGTTGAATACGAAATTTAATTGAAACGATTAAATTAATTGTAAGTATTTGAACTTATAATGAAAGGTATTTGCAATACGGTGTAAAGTATTACTAACGCGACTGTTATCAACAATTACCACCAATGAAGTAGTTATTGTTTTGTTCGATAAGAGTTTTATTTCAAAAGATAAGAAATTACAAACTTACAGAGAAATAAAATATTTTTTTTAATAATTTTAATCGGTCTTTAACCCACTGAAAAATCACAACATGATTGTAAAACAATTTTATTAATTGGTAACAGAAAATTGGTTAAAATGGCTTAAATTGCAAAGTTCGTTTTCTGTAATAAGTATTAGAAAAATAAAAAACATTTAAAGCGATAACGTATCAACGTATTGAAATGTAAGCAAGCGTCAGTTAGGTAAGTATAAATAGCTGCTCATCCAAGAATTTGGTATAGATGCCCTTAGGCCAAATAAGGCCCATTGTGTTACCACCAAATTTCCAATTAAATTGTGATTGAAATGATATTAAAACAGTAATAATTTTTTGTTTTAAAAATTCTTATCATGAATATAAAAAAAATAAAAACAATAACACGAATGCTTTTGTTTTTTTTATTTTTTTCAATTTATAAATCAATAGAATACAATCCCTATAGGCTTACTCAGAAAATGCTTAACCCTTTGACATGCTATGTAGTATAGAATTGAAGTGTTTTTTTTCGCCTTCACATTTAATAAAACCAAAATCTTTTTATATTAAAATCACATTCCGTGTAGTTCACAATCTTCACAATGCAAACCGGAAAAAGTCAGTTACTGTACGATCGTAACGCTCCAAAATGACGGTAACAGTTCGTTGGGGCAGTAAGAAATACTGACTAATGACATCCCCAAGTCAAACAGTCATTCTTTCAGAATTAAATAATTTTTCAATAACTCCTTAAAGGGTTCTCTGAACTCTACATGTGACCATTGGGCTGTTGACTGTTTTATCGTTAAATCGAAATACAAAATATGTAGAACAAGCCATCAGATATTTCCAATTACTGAGAACGGTACGGGATCAATAAATATGGATAAACTGTCAAAGGTTTCTGATAAAGATATATTTTCCGCAGAGCATATACTCCGATGATGCTCAGACCTGACTACAACCACAACGCTTTCAGTGCCTTGAAATTAATTCATAAGATTGACAATTCGTCGGTTACGACTACCATTCAGCTTCTACCTTCAGATATACTGACACGAAATTAACAGATATCACTATAGTCTGAACGAACGGCCTGATTGAATTTTCTATGTTCAGAAACCTGCTAAAGTTCCAAAACTAACTTAAATTAGATTGCAGAAGACAAATCTACTCAATGTTTGAAATAATTGTAAAAAAAACTTAACATCATCAACAGGTGACAGGATGTCGAGTTGTATTGGGAAGACTGTGGATGAATAACAATACAACCAAGGGGTACTTCTATAAATTTATACATTACATTGTGGAAAATAACGCACGGCTTACTATCTATCATATTGGATTTGTAAAGCTGTTAGTAAATCCAGTGATAGTCGCAGTCTAGTAGGTAGTGTATTGGCTTTTAAAACGTGAAGCCACGGTTCAAGCCCCAGGTCAGACATCTCCAACAAAACGAAATATAAAAGAAATTTTTCTTCGGCGAATTCTCTCAGCAGATTTCTGTCCGAAAGCATGAGAGTAAGTAAAATTGCCATGAAAAGTATAGATGAAAAGTGTAGGTGCCGCCACTCATGTATAAAAGTAACACACACAACATAAGTGGTGTTGAGAAGCTAGGTCGTATTCCTGGCTAAGGAATTGTAGTTACCAATTATGTATGTATGTGTGTCCGTTTCTAAGCTTGCATATACAAATTGATTTATATTCTTCAGCGTAGTAAAATTCAGCATTATTTGTACGCCAAGCGGTTAATGTAATTAAACAATAAAAAAAATATTCCACAAATAAATTATTTATTCTGTTAACAAATGTTTACTTTTCTTCAAAAATCACTACAAATATTATCATCATTATTAAAGTATTCACAAGTAGTATTTCCTCGAATAGAATTATTATCGTTTCCAAAAACGTAACATTGAGTTATAAATACATTAACGACGATGGACGTTTGAATTGATATTTCGAAGAAAAAATGGAAGCCAAAAAAAGTTTTTTTTTAATATTACAAAAGGAAGGTCTGGGTTTAATTTTTTACACAACAATATTGCTGTCTAGGCTTTATAGGACTCAATATTTTTAAATAAAATCAATTCAATCGACAGGCATATTATTACCAGAAATGTAAATAAAAAATCCACCTAAACAAGTACACAGGAATCCATATTCTTGCTGGTGACATACATAAGTGGCGGGACATACAATTTAAATTCGACTCCAAACGACCGATTTTTGAGTAACTTTTCATGGCAATTTTTATTTACTCTCAGACTTTTTGCCAGAAAGGAAATCGCTGAGGGGAAGTCGCCGAAGAATTATCTTATTTCATATTTCGTTTTGTTGGAGATGTCAGACCTGTGGCTTGAACCGTGGCCTCACAGCTAATAAGCCAATACACTCGCTTCTAGACCACGACGACTTCATGTTATTTTTATGTCATATAATAAACATGCCAGATCAGGGCATTAGATAATTTCAATCGAAGCTCCTCCCAGAAAATTACAGGAAGATTGTAACACGGAAAGATGCGCGTCATCCTCCCAACCATACAAATTGTGTAATCTCGCTACAATTGTAAGAAAAGTGGTGAATGAAGGCACTTCAATAATAGAAAATATTTTTATTTACTAATGAAATTTGCCACTGAAAGATACGGGTCTTTCTTTAATCGCTTCCAATATTAAGGAAAATGTGTCAAAAATTTTATCGACTTTTTTATTCGTTTGAAAGACCTATTAATGCCAGTATATGAGGAATATAATACCATTCAGAGGTCCACCGTGGCTTCTTTGGGGAGAGCGATTTTGAAATGTTAAACTTCTAAGATTGCGGCTCACAAATCATGCTGAATATAACCGATGGCTTTTAGATTATGTTGGTTTTGATTACTGCTATGGTTTGTTCTTATACGCCTACACTTGCGACCCACCCACAAGAAAATCACATGATCCTTGTGTCCAGTCCACATCACCTCTACGTGGGACGACCATGCCATCAAAGCGCATGTGTACAGCATACAAATGTGAAATGTGGTGCATGACGCAAAAAAATATCGTTGGTATACCCATCATATAATTCAGGCCAATGAAATTTTTAATCAACGACCCATAGTGGTTGCCGTTAACCATGATCGCCTGGCCAACGACGTTCTCAAAGAAATATGGACCGATGACGGCGGCAGTCCAAAATCTACACTCTGGGATCTCGTGCGTATCGTTCCAGGTTCGACAATTCCTGCAGTTCTATCGCTAATGATGAGTTTTCGATGAAATTTAATGACAATTGCCAACTGTTTCAGAGAGAATACATGGCATTGTCTATAGTCGTACATTGTGATTTGGCAAAACAGACTGAATAAAGTCGAAGTCGCCGTAGTCAGGTCAGACATCAAAAGGAAAATATGAAAATATATTTCTTCGGCGACTTCCTCTCAGCAGATTTCTGGCAAAAACTAAAAAAGAGTAAATAAAACTCCCATGAAAAGTTTATCAAAAATATGTCATTCAGAGTCGACTTAAAATTGTAGGTCCCCGCCACTCATGGATAAAATTAACACACACAACAATTGACTGACGGGTTGTAAAGACCAATTATATATGTATGTGTGATTGAAATTTTTATTTTCATAATTTAATCATCTAAACATCAACTATATTAGGGTGAGACGTCTCCAATAAAACGGAATATGAAGGAATATTTCAAGGCAAGAGCTCTGAGAATTAATATCAAAAAATCAGTTGGTCGATCAGTTGGTTAAACTGTAGGTCCCGCCACTCATGCATAAAATTAACCCATTAATGCCCGAATTACTTTTTTTTCTTCTAACGGTTACCGTTTTGTTTTTTACACTTAATTTCTGCTCAGAGCATAAAAACTAAGGCAACCTCTGCTGGCAACTTAAGTTGCCACTGGGCACTAATGGGTTAAGACACACAACATAAGTTGTATGAGAAGCTAGGTCGTACTCGTGGCTACAGGTTGTAATGATCAATTATGTATGTATGTGTGACTAAATAAATGAAAAATAAATTGACAATTGTAGCTTAAAAAATTGGCCGTTATCAACTGTCAGAGTTATAAAGTCCCTGTTGGAAATTCCTATAGTAGACCTTTTACTCCTATCCATTCGTTCGTTTTATTTTTTTATTACGTAGCTTCTGTGTTTTCACTTGATTGAATTTATTAAATAATACAATTAAAAGCTCATTATAGTTAAATCGAAAATAAATACAGGAAAAAAACATAAAAATCATGGTATTTTATCTGACAATTGAATCTGATATTGAAAAAAAAAAATATTTTTAAACATTTTAAAGTACTTGCACTTGAAGTTCAGATAAAACAATTAACACTAATTTTAGATTAATTGCATGGGCACGTGAGTTATTGTTTTTACAAATGAAATGATAAAAATATTGTTTTCATTGGAATTCCCATATGTCTTCTGACCATAGTCCTCCACCATAATCAATTATAAAAGTATTCGAATTATAATTTGTGCTACTGTGGGTAATTTGTATGATCGTTGCGTTTGTTAAACTACGGACTAAATAAGTTATTTTATGCAGAAGCACTTAGCGAAATATCCTAGTTTCTAGAGATTATTTAAAATTATTTAACTGGGAATATTTTGAAAGTGTTTACAACTTCGTTAAAACCATTTCAATCATGATGGTTGGCAATTTTATATTCGAACGCATGATGATCAGGCATGTTCTGACAATCGCACGATTTGAAATCGCAAGTGATTTTAAAAAAGCAAAATTTATTTCAGGTTGTTCTGAAACTCACGCGTTTTACTTGCGATCTTCGATTTTTCGAAGTCGTTTATGAAAAAAATAAAACATATGTTTTAGCATTACAAATAAAAATGAAAAAATCAAAACTAAAAAAATAAATAGAAAAATGCCTACAGGTTTTTTATTAAGCTTAATTTATTTAAAAGAGCTGCAAACAAGAAAAGAAAAATTAAAAGGACGTGTCCTGAGGGATTATTCTATTCTAATCCATTTCTATCAAAAGTTTAAAATTCCAGGAGTAATTGGATTGGTAGACAGCACCCATGTGAGGGTAGTACAAATGCCGTCGGGTTCTGAAATGTATTTCTGCAAAAAGGGATTTTATAGTTTAAATGTGTTAATTGTAAGTAGAGATGAGTGATCCAGTGATTGTTGAAGAACGTTGTTCTCAGTGAACGTGATTTGTTAATCACTGTCCTTTAAAACAGTGATTGTGATCACAGTATTCCAAAAGAAAACAATAATGACAATAACGTATTTTATTAAGTCGTAAGAAAGAGACAACTAGATACATACTACGAAAAGACTACTAAACAAAATCAAAGTGGTGTCATCAATGTTATCATTTTTAATTTAATTTTTTTTATATGAAGTTTGACAATTAAGTTTCACAGAAAGTTCATGTATAAAAGACAAGAGTAAATAATCAGCATCATCTAATAGTAATTCTGCCTCGCTCAAAATAAAATGAAATAAATTTGAGTATGTAACAATTTTGAAAGAACGACATTATTAGTAACTGTTATTTGACAATTTCAATCACTGTAGTTACCAGTGAATTATCAATCACCGTGATTAAATCACAGTTTTGAAAATATTGCTCATCTCTAATTGTAAGTACTCCTATATGAAGGTTATTTTTAGAATTTTATATCACACATGTAGATTTTTGACCACCAAACGAGCTGTTGACGCATCTAGACCTAGTTGATGTCACGATGCTTTCGTGTGGAATTTAAGTTACGCCAATGAATTTTACTTAAAAATATTCTAATGGAGACCGTGGTATTTTTTACTTTTTTTTAACTTGGTATTTTCATTTAGGAAATTGTAAAATTGTTATCATTTTTTGTTAAGAAGTTCTGCTTGAACATATTTTCATCAGTTCACTGCAATATACTTTTGTGATTTGAAATCGCAAATTGTTAGCGTTAAGCGTTTTCCAGAACACCTATTTGGCGATTTCGAATCGTATAATTTTTTTAGCGTTTTGCGTTCGCCAGAACACGCTCTTGGCGTTCTTAAAACGAAAATGCAAAATTTAGGCGATTTGCGTTTTTCAGAAAATGCCCGGATGTGATTTTTATTGGAAGGAATGGTTAAACACTTGCCAAACAGCTATGTCCTACCAAGACTCCTGGAATATATAACAACCCCCTCACATTGAATTGGATCAGATACATCATATCTTATCAACATATTTAATGTTCAATCTTTTGCTTTCTATAAGTAACTTGGGTAACCTTAGCAGAAAGCAAATCAGATGTTTAGAGCATAAACCCAAGTTTTGAAAATCAACTCTGAAATGCATTTCAAAACGTACGCTAATCGTTCAATATAAAATCTACACTTCCTATGCAGTCGCCGTAGGAAGTGTAGATAATGTGTTGGCTTGTTAAACGTGAGGCCACGGTTAAAAACCCAAATCAGACATCAAAAAGAAATACGAAAAAATATTTCTTCGGGACTTCCTCTCGGCAGATTTTTGGCAAAAAAAAAACTAAGAGCAGATAAAATTGTCATGAAAAGTTTTTCAAAAATCTGTCGTTCGGAGTCGACTTTAAACTGTACGTCCAGCCACTCATGTATAAAATTAACACACATAAGATAAGTTGTATGAGAACCAAGGTTGTAATCCTAACTAAAGGGGTGTAATGAGAAACTTATGCATGTATGCACTGCAAATTAGTTCAGGAACTAATCGACTCGACCTACATTACCATTCTCGATTTATAAGTGAATCGAAACTTTCATCGGAAATAAATATTTTTTGATACGTTTCTTTTTTCCTTCAATATGTTACAGCTGATATGATGTCAAAGATTGCTAAGGAATCGTCGAAAACTTTTGTTGTATTAAATATTTGTAGGACAGAATTTAAGGATATTTTAGCGTCTATGATTACAAACTCCTATTTAACCTCCCAATACATTGGCGTGTGTTATAAGTTACCCAGATTGCCGATAATCTGTGCTGTTACTTTAAACCGCTTTAACAAAATATACATCGAGTAGAGGTCAATGAGAAGAATAGAGCTACCGAAAAGCCAGTATTGATGACCAGATATTATTCAATAAATACTTTTCTTATGAAAACTTTACTTAGTTAGCTTTTAGTTTTGTAATGCTTTTATCCAACAACCAGAAATCAGTGATCGGTAATGGTAACCTTTTATAACCACCATATTTACTTCTTCAAATCAGCCGAAAGGGAAATGACTACTCAAAACGTACATTGTGTTCCAATAGTTGCAATTGACCGACTGTAATTATTTTATGACACTCACTTATAAGCCCAAATGTGTTAAATGAAATGCACAAAATATTTTAAACGTTGCGTATTAGATTTTAAAATTAAAACAAAATTTTCTATTTTTAAATAAATGTTATGGGAAGTAAAATATTCCCTCACATTTTCGTATTTGTAGTCGATAACTGGTGGGTATTTTGTTTATACTTTAATTCACTATCTAATGAAGCCGTTTTTGAATGAAAACAATCTGATACTTCAACTCATATGACAATTGGGTTGACAATTATTGTTAATATTTTTTAAAAAATATAAATATTTGCATTTTTGTTGTTGTTTTTATCAGTTTTAATATGTAGACTGATGGCAACACTACCGTAAATAAATGTTATTTCCGATTAGAGAATTTTCAAACTGGAATGATTCAACAATTTTGTTTTCCAATTAGAAATATTCGCCAAGCGGACTACATAAGCGGTTTTGAACGGTTGAAAACCGAAAATATCCTGACTGCAATAGATTTTATATTTAAAATTTTAAATTTAACACTACGAACAATTACTTCATTACTTATCTAGAAATAGAGACTTGCGGCGTATTGATTCTCAGATTACGGCCGATAACTATGCTTTTGACATAGTCAAGGAATTTATTTATCTTGGCTTAGGTGGTAACACCTAAAATGATGTCAGTCTGGAGATCAAGCGCAGGATCACTCTTGCCAACAGGTACTACTATGGTCTCAATAGGCAATTGAGTAGCAGATACCTCTCTCGTACGACAAAACATTAAACACTGATGCAGCAGTCTTGAGAGTATTCGAGAGAGAAGTCCTACGTATGATCTTCGGTCCAGTGCGAGTTGGCGATTATTTCCGCATCCGATCCAACAGTGTGCTGTATGAGCTCCTAAACGACATAGACGTTGTCCAGCGTATTAATATCCAGCGGCTGCGCTGGCTCGGTAATGTCGTTCGAATGGAGGAGGATGCTCCGCGAGACGGGTGTTTGGTGCGAGGATCTGCGTTGCAAGTACGAAATCGAGGAAGCCCTATCATCGATTGGTGTGACCAACTAGCGTAGGCGCGCAAGAAGCAGAGGCGCCTGGATGTGTTGCGGCAGGCCGAAATCCATTAATCAGGTTGTTAATGGCCAATTAAGTAAGCAAGTAATTATGTAAGAGATATTATAGGGCTTAATACTTTAGTATTCCTCAAAGACTGCCCCAATAGAGAAACCCACAAATTTCCAGACGGAGCAAGCTTCGAATAATAAAATCATGTGTAAAGTTCACTGCATCGCACGCAAGTAAAAGTTAATATCGAATATAATCATGAATTGAATATTACGTGTCTCAGAGGCATATGCTGAAATATCTAGTCAAACACCATCGGTAATACGGATTTCGGAAATCCAACAAATGTGAAACTCATAGTAATCGGCATACCATCAGGAGGAAGGGTCCTAGTACAACAATGAAGGCGCTGGACTTCAAGTAATTAACACTTTGAGAATCGGTTTCTTCAGGAAGTAAAACAATGCGGCCTTAAAAGTATAACACAAACCTAACCGCAGAAACGTAAATAGAAACAAAATTAACCACAACCAGTGTAAAGAATTAAAATTTGTTTAATTTACACCATCCTCTAGAGTATGTGTATAAAAAGCGAAAAAATTGATCACACATCTTCAATAAGTTACGAATAAGTTTTTCTGTCAGCTGCGAATTTCTTTGTTGGTGAATGAAAGTTATGGCATTAGCATTGGCAAGGCACACCATGCAATGGCATGGAATGTCTTGGCATCTCCATTACACACAGTTGACACTTCAGTGCAGTTCATTTGTTTGTTGGATGGATACCTCCCGGTGTTATTTAATTATGGCGCTGATAACATTTTGCGTAGATGGTAGCAATTTTTCATCAAAAAGTCAATGCAATGAAGCAAATGCAGCAACAACAAAGTATTTCAAAGCAGTCAACCAAAGTCAACCAGGCCCTGAAGAAGAACTAAAACAACAACAACAACAAAAACAACAGTACGAGAAAAAATATTTTCTGGCCATACAACACCGGGCTGTGGCCAGAAGGATGAAAATGAAAAAATAAAACAACGGAACAGATTGTATTTGCAATACAACTAAAAGTTGCCATAAATTTTCCAAAATGATAAATTAGTTTTGCTTTTACAAAAATACGAACAACAGCAACAACAACAACAACAACAAAATTATAAAAATATTCAACAATCATTTTTATAAAATTCTTCTTCTTGTTCGTTTTATTTTTCTTTTTTTTTATTACATGCAATCACCATTAAATATTACTGCAGTCATCTTTCGCGTTGTCGTCGTCATCGTCACCATCATCAGCGGTAATGTCATCAGCGTTACAAAAACTGAAGCCAACGGAAGCGTCTTTACTGTCGTCGAACGCTGCTCCGAACTTTTGAATGAATTTTGAATAAGAATTTCTGAAATACAATAAAGACGGTGCACGGATACCCTAAAAGGCGACAATTGAGATCGATTAAGCCAAAGTTCATTGTTGTTGAATTATACGTAGGTTTGGAGTCGCCCTAGTCTAGTATGTATTGTGTTGGCTTATTAGACGTAAGGCTTGGGTTCAAATCCAAGGTCACACATCAAAACGAAAATATGAAAAAAATATTTCTTCGGCGACTTCTTCTCAACAGATTTCTGGCAAAAACGCTGAGCGCAAATACAAAATTGCTCTGAATAGATTCTCAAACATTTGTCGTTCGGAGTTGCCTTTAAACTGTAGGTCCCACCACACATGTATACAATTAACGCGCACAACATAAGTGGTGTGAGAAACTAGGTCGTAATCCTAACTGAAGGGTTGTAATGACGAATTATATATGTAATGTATGTATGTATGTTTGGTTAGGAAAGATGGCGGATTCTCTTTGCGGGAAGCGGTCCTGCTTGGACCAGCATTTAGGACCATTGTAATACCACAATTAATATTCAATCCGAGAAGCTAACATTTCCTAAACGAATTCAAGCCGAGTCAAAAATAAATCTTCCTATTGCAGCAATCTTTATAAAAGAAAGCTCGGTTAAAGATGTCAAAAAGTGAGAGGTCGAAAACCTGCGTCTTTGCATGAGTCAAACCTAAGACAGTCTCTTTCGTCTCATCAGATCCATAGCTTCTGCAGGAATCATTTAAAGGAATGCAAATACAATGTCGACATGCCTACCATATGATGAGTAGCTTATAAGAATCGCTATTGAGCGATGGGTTCTAAGAATAGAAGTGAGTCGATCCTCAACTTATCCATACGTGTCCGGTAGAGTATATTAATACTGCACGTAATCTCTTGCTGCCGACGAGAGTGAACCCCCCCCTGTAAAACGATTGGATGATATCGGAGATTGTTTGCTCCGTACGGGCTCTGGCCAGCTCATCAGCGCATGGATAAAACCTGAAACACACGCAGTTGTTTGTGATTTATCAGCATACACTTGCGATCAAACGATTTCGGTAGACAGTTTATATTATCTCCACTTAAATATCCATTGTGGCATGAGTGCTTGCTGTTCAGAGTGTAGGCATGGACAAGGTCATTGTCATACAAACGTACACCAATGACGCCGGGAATTTCCACCAAGCATTGACTTTTTCCGTATTCAATGGATTCTCTCGGATCTCATGTGGAGTGGTATCGTCCCAAATTCGATAATTTAGTTTGCTTATGCACTTATTTATTTCATCGCTGAAAACGATTTTTCGATGATAGATAGGGTCAGTTGCCAACTGCTCCACAAGCGATTTAACGAACACATGTCGTTGTCGATCACTTGCGAATGCTCAAGTCACGACGCAAAATTCTACAAGATGTGAGTCGACTTTGAACTGTAGGTCCCGCCACTCATATGTAAAATTTAACATACCAACATAAGTAGTGTGAGAATCTAGGTCGTAATCCTGCCAAAATGGTTGTAATGACCAATTATGTATGTATGTATGTATATGCTTAAATCACGACTTAAAATTTTTCAAGGTGTGACCTGCGTAAAACCAAGTTCCGAAATCGACTTCCTCAAATTCTCCTGCCCGTCAGAGTCGCAGTGGCGATGTTTTCAGCAGATCTTGCATTTCGTCAATGTTCGGATGTTGATGGTCGCTTACTGAACTAGTGGTTCTGATTAACACATTGCGAATACATACATACAAGCCTTCAGTCAGGATTAAGACCTAGTTCCTCATACCACTTATGTTGTGTGTGTTAAATTTTATATATGAGTGGCGGGACCTACAGTTTAAAGTCGTCGCCGAACGACATATTTTTGAAAAACTTTTCATGGCAATTTTTATTTACTCTCAGAGTTTCTGCCAGAAATCTGCTGAGAGGAAGTCGCCTAAGAAATACTTTCAATATTATGTTTTGATGTCTGGCCTGGGTCTCTCGAGTCAAGTGAGTCTCGAACCTTGGCTTTACGTCTAATAAGCCAACACACTACCTACTCGGTCACGACGACTTCAGCACATTGCGAATATTTCACGTAAAAATGAACGTATTTCGCAGAATTTCGTTGAGGGAAAAAACCCTTCTTCATGGCAAAATAAATTTTATTCTTTGGATGATCTGTTGAATGCAAAATACGCTGAATAAATGGCAACTAATTTGATAGGTGAACTTTAACAAGATGGCCCTTAACAACTGTCAAAGTGCAGAAGTCCCTGTTGGCAAACACGTAAGAAAAATCATATGTGATATCGATAAATTATTGATAAGTTATCAGCTTGATTGATATGGTGAGTATTTGACAAGTGTTGCAAACTTTGCCCCAAGTCCAATACGCCTTAATTACGTGTAGCGGCGTAGGTTTGTATAATCTTAATACTCAGCTGGAAATCTTTTGTTTTGAATTCAGTACTCAGCCTCGTATAGCACTGATGCGGCTGCTGCTGCTGCTGCTGATGTTGATGCTACAGTTTTAGATTTTTATTTAGCCGATGTACGAATGGTTGACTGTTATTTCGATACATGGTTGGCGATTGATTAAGTGATCTCGCACCTTATTACCACAAATAATTTATGACTTGAAAACATGATATGCGTAACAGAAATTCCACAAGGACATGGTCGTTCATATGGTGGAAGATATTTTCATTTGCATTTTCGTTTTCATTTTGATAAAATGAAGAAGAAGAAAAAGAAAAAAATTTTTATTATAATAAAATGACTATGTTTAGTTGTTGTATTTAATAAAATTTAATTAAAATCACTTAAATTAAATTTTCTTATTATATTTTTGATATTTCGAATTCAGTTTCAAACGAAAAGTATACGTAGAGTTTACACATTAAATTGTCTAAAATATGTGAGTGTTTCTGCTAAGTGTGTTCAATAATCATCGTAACATTTCTGTTACAAGTTTTCAAATGGCCCATCAATCGTGCCATGTCTAAATATTTGCATAGCATTGGCACAAACCAATTGGCACAATGTTTTCTTTAAATATCTGGCTAATGAGCCTTAATGATCGCATTGCAATTTATTTTCAATTGAATTTGCGTTCAATGTACGGTAAGTGAGATCATTCACTGATTGTGAATTAAGTGACGTTAATTAATTCCTTTATGGGTTACGATTAAATTAATTTGGAAAAGAATTAATTTAAACAGCAGGAGATTAAAGTTTATTAAACAAATTGTTGATTTGAGTGGAAATTTGAAACCTTAGACAGTGTTAGGAGTTGTAGTAAATAAATTCAGAAATTTATTACGAATTGAATTTTATTTTTCGATACATAATGTTACCGTAGGCATGCGAAAGCAATTCTATTGTATATTTTTTCACAATATAAGACAGCCTAGAATAAACTGAACATGGTAAATGAATACTTAAACACTTATATCAAACAACAGCCAAACTCATCACATATTTAAAGGTGGATTCACTTATAATCTGTTTCGACAATTGTATTGAATTTGCTACTAATTTCCCCCATCACATCCGCTTTCAATTTTGTGCACAGAACTAATCCGCACTTCTAAAATGTCGAAAACAAATCAATTCGAACAGGAGAGCTCTTGAAGTCGCCATCGTATAGTAAGCACTATGTTGGCTTATTAGACATGAACACGAGGCTCAAACCCCAGCTCAGAACAAAACAACTTCCTCTCGGCAATCTTCCGACGAACTGTAAGAATAAATAGTGGAGGTCAATGGAAGCTTGTTGGTAGAAACTTCAGATTTATATTTCAGCAAGTGCGGAAACAACAAGGACAGATACTTTACTGTTACCCGATACACTTTGCGAACGAAAAACCCGTTAAAATTGTGAAAACTTATTACAAAAATTTGGAAATTTATACAAGCAAACTACGAAGAATTTTCAAACTTTTTTTTCCAATTCAAAGAGTGAAGAAAAAAATTAAAAAAAGTTTGAGTATGGACAGTAAATCTCCTACGTGTCAACGTATCGAACGGTCTCTTGAAAACATTGCTATTGTGTAGCCGAGACCGCGAAACTGTCAATATTGTTCTCAATTTCTTTAAATTTCAGAAGCCACTACGTTTTGAATTTTCACATCACACCACTTTCTTCAGGCATAAAAATTCAGGAACTCAAATAGCACGCCACGGAATGTGCCGACACGTCATTCATTCAATGAAGAATGAGCAAAGCAAAGTGAATGACAATTTTTCGAAAAATTATATCTTCTCCGATAAAACGCATTGCCTTCCGAAATGCCTATAAAGTACACAAAAATTATGGGATTTGGGAGTTAGAAAACTCATGTGAATCACAACGAGCAATTATCTGATGCGGATTTTTGTCAGGCGGCGTGATTGCGTCTTACTTTAAAAAAATGTGTCCGAAATTTAAGTGACTGCGAAAGGCATTCGCTATATAAACATGATAACAAAATACTTGTGACCGCAATCAGACAGTTTGGACTTTGACGATATCTGGTTTTAGCAAGTTGGTGCCACCTGGCATACTGCTTATTCAACAATTAAGAAATTCTGATGTCTGATGGTGGCCGAACGGCTTCTTTCTTTGGTTTTTTCTTATGCAAGTAACCTAGAAACAATTCTTAAGCGCAAGCATATCATCGATGACATACAATCATTACTCGGAACTCTTCTTCTTCACAATCCACTAAAAATTTAAAATTATTTTAGAAAAACACGTGATTGTGTTATGTAATGAAAAAGTGTATTCTTACTGAGACACTCTATATTTATTACTATTACTACTTAATCTTACTTTCATTGGATTTCAATTTGTTCATTTCCAATCACATGTCGTTAGTATCATGCATTAAATTATCTTTACATTTTCCCTGTGTACCTATATTTCCATCAGCGTAGATTAAAGTGTGTCATCAGCATATAAAACTATTTCGCATTTACATAAAATGTAGCCGTATTGTAAATATATTTTTAAAAAAACATAGCACCCCAACATAGCAACCAGTGTTTCCCCAAAATGGAAAACAATTTCATTAGATTCAGGGCCATTATTACAACTTGCTATTAAAGTTGGGTTTAGTTAAAGATAACTTTATCTAAAGTGAACTTTAAAGTCAGCTTTAATTTTTTTTCGTTATTACAACTTAATAATAAAAATATGTTAGCTTTTTTAAAAACATGGCAGTGCCGGAGCAATATCGATAACTTTTGCCAAATTAAACAAGTATGTAAAGGGTCCGCCAATTAACTTTTTTGAAAATGCTTTAAAAAAAATACTGAATATTTTCTCAAAATAATTTCATTCATATTGCTGCCTCGGGTGGCCATGCAGTAGCCTACACGATCGGTCCAATTTTTAAGCACATTATCGATTGTGTGCAGCTGTATTTCACCAATGGCCTCACGACTATTGTCCTTTGAAACGTCAATTGTCTCTGGCTTGTCGGCGTAACACTTATCTCTGACGGCACCCCACAAATAATAGTCCAACGGTGTCAAATCGCAGCTCCGAGGTGGCCAAACGACATCAGCTCTGCGACTGATAATGCGATCTTCAAAAACAGAGCGCAAAACATCGAGTGTAGCTTCGGCCGTGTGTCACGTAGCGCCGTCCAATTATGCCTCTGGACAAGAATCGACACCCAAACAGTGACTCGTTTTGGGTGCGTCGGCTTTTCAATGTATGCGTGCGGGTTTTCTGTGCCCCAAAATGGGACAATTTTGTTTGTTTACATACCCGCCAAGATCAAAATGAGCTTCATCTGAAAAGATGATTTTTTTGCCAAAATCGGCATCTTCTGTAAGTCGATCGCAGGCCCACTTAGCGAAGCGAAAGCGCATTTGATGGTCAATTGGCTTCAACTCCTGAACCAATTGGACTTTGTATGGCGTCATACTAAGGTCTTTATGCAAAATTCGTCTCAATGATGTCTCCGAAATGTTCTATTGTTGAGAACGACGGTGAATTGATATTGATGGCGTTTCACGCACACTTTCTGCCACAGCAGCAATATTCTCGGGTGTACGGACTGTTTTTGGCTATTCACGCTTTGGTTTGTCGATGAGGATGCCAGTTTCTTTCACTTTTTCCACAAGATAACGAACATACGGAGCTGACGGTGCTTCTCTTCTTCCAAAATCCGTACACAATTTTTGCACACATTCTGCAACATTACCATGATTTTCAAAGTCGCAATATTTCAATGTCGCAATATTTCCCAGCGTTGCTCAAACGTATACACAACCATATTCGTTCAGCGGAAGGATAAAACTTATTATCTGTCAAATCAGACATGAGCAAAGTGTTACCATTCACGAAATAAGCACTAGTTGAAAAAAAAAAGTTAGTCGGGTCCGCCCGATATATTTAAAACGCATTGGCAACGACATGCTTCCTTTTTTGTTATATTTGTTTTGCCGTATTGGAAATAATATATAATATGGCAAGTTCAAACATAAACTTAATTTTAAAAGTTACACGCTTAGCTTAACGTTTAACTTTTACCTTATTGTTCACTTATAATAATGAAAAATATTCGCTCTTTAAAATCATGTCTGTAGTTATCTGTTCTGTCTTGTTCAGAACTGGATATGTCTAGTGCTCAACATGTAGATTCCATGATGATGAGGATGAATCGTCGAAACACATTTTTGGTAACTGTAAGATATTAATGATTTCCAGCAGAAAACGATTGGATGCTTGTCAAGTACTCGACAGGGTCAACATTCTTGACACAAACAGCATCCTAATATGCCCACTTCAGATTCGAAATCTTATATAGTCTTAGTTGACAGTCAGGCTGCCCTAAAGGCCATTGGCGGCTTGGTCGTGAGTGCAAAGACTCTTTAAAGATGTTTTGAAAAATCGGATCTGGCTATACTAAGTTCCGGGATATAGTGGTATACTTAGTAATGAGACGGCGGATTCTGTCGCTAGAATAGCGACCTAGTTGGTCCTAGTGCTCCTAGTGCTCTGCCACTTATACATCCTTATCACTAGATGAGTCAGTGAGGAAGAACAGAAGCGATTGAGATGTTATGAGTTTAGGAGTCTATGGCCTGCTACAGTTAGTACCAGAACAGGTTTGCTGCTGGGCTTATTGATTTCATTACAGGACATTTCGAGATCAGATCGCTGACAAGGATCTGGAACAGCCTGAGCCTGACTATTGCAGGATATGTCGAGATGGGGAGGAGTTGTTGGAGAGACTTTCTTCTCTGCAACTATCCAGACCTTAATTGTCCAGCGCTTAGTAAGTCGAGGTTGAGGAGCAAGGCACGTGTTTCTATGAAGGCTTGGACTCTCTGTTGAGAGCCGATATTAGCAGTCTTCATAAGTAGATTGAGCTGGTTGAGAAGTGTTAGGGCATCAAGGTTATAGTCGCGCTCTGCTGTGTGCTTATGGTTCATATTTATTTCCTCCATTTCCTTTAGCCTCCCTTTGCTACCTCTTCTCCTTCTTCCATTTCCATATTTCCTTCATTATCCTCTCTCTCTCTATCTCTTCTAGGATGCATTTACAATGGGTCAGCTGAACATCTGCCTTGTCCCAATGGCAAGTACACGTTCTTAAACCTAACCTAACATAGCATTGTAAGGTTTTTCCAGGCAATACACGTGGAGTAGACTTTAGGGGGCACCCTACAAAGTATGAGGGGACTAGAATAGATCGTATGGCCACAGTAATAAAGCGTCTCTTCACGACAATAATAAGCATTGATTAACACTACAGTTGAATATGTAGCTCACTGGCGTAATAATAACGATTCGCATCAAAAACTAAATTTTTTTAAGTGAGTTATCAATTTTATTTGTCTTAACATCCTAATACGGCAATATTCTTTTGCATCTATTCTACAATTCAATCCCGTGTACCGAATAAAATAAAAACTAGTTTTAACATTTTTCATAAAGATTCTGCTATTCGTGTTATCCCCTATTTTCCTGGGACGTATAAAGCAATTAAATTCATATTAAATTTTGAAAAATTTTTGAAAATTAGTTTTAAAATTATAAGAACTATAAGAACGCATTAAATATTCATCGATTTTGTGTTTGCTTAATTGTTTATCACATTCATAATGATCTAGGTCGCAATGCTATATCCAGCGTATCGTATCGTATTGTATTTGAGAGTAAATTTTAAAAGCCATACAAATCATCATTTTATAATAAATCCAAGAAAATATGGTTTAGAGAATCATAATAAATGTTTGTAAGTATGTGTAGTGTTGGAATATAATTAAGCAATTTAAATATTTATTGGATTTTATGATAAAGTGTCACAGTCAAGCAATAGTCACAGCATTAAAGGCACGAGCATGTTCTGGTCAAGCCAAGTGAAGCATCACTTTGTGAAAGTTTAAGTTTAATTAACATAAAGTTTGGTGGACTTTTTTCATTTCTATTTTCCATTTTTTTTCTTCTTCATTTTAATGATTTTTAATTTTCAAAGCTATAAACTAATAAGACACCAGGAAATTGAGATTAGAATTGAAACTATGTATGTAAACCAGAATAACCACGGAAGAATATGGTTCAAGTTTTATGACCCAAAAAGAAAAACAACAACAAACATAAATAAAAGAAGAACAATGGTTTCCAACCAGGCTAAATGATCTTGAAATGCCTTCAAAGCACATTTTGTGTTGACATTTAGTTGGCCAGCATAGATGCATAGATTTTTTTTGGGTGAAATAAAAATGAAATTAAAAGATGAACAAATAAAATGAAATTATAGGCCAGCGATCATAAAATTCTCCAAAATATTTTACAAAATGTTTAAGTAATTAATTTATGAGAGCATTCGGGCGAAACGCAAGCAAAAGGTTTTAAACACCCAACAATGATGACAATTCAAATGACTGCTGCGATAGTGATGCGCTTGAGATTCAAACAAAATGCTTTTAATAAAACTTAACACTAAAAAAATATTCTTTTTCTCTTTTCTCCTGTCTTCTTTTATAAAAATTTATTATCTATTTGAGACCAGCTTAATTTTGTCATCCGTTTTTATTGCTTTTTTATGAGAACATTTTCAAGATATTGAAAAAATAAAATCAGAAATTTCTTAAGGTCTGCTATCACTGCTCGACTTGAATTGATTGATTATTTCCCTATGCATTGATTTTGTTTATATTTTCCACAGCAGAACTTAAATTAATTGACTTTAAAAATAAAATCAATTTCTTTTTCTAAAAATAAATAAATTGTCCATAAATTATTTAATTTTAAGGAAAATTTATAAAATTCAAAAACTTTTTTATAAAAAAAAGCGTAGCCTCCACGACAAATATGAAAATAAGAGTGCCATAGGAAACCTGATTTCAATCATTCGCCGAGTACGGCAATGTTCATCATTTCAACCGCAATAGTTTAAGTTAGGATTGCGATCTAGTTTCTGACACCACCTATGTTGTGTGTGTTAATTTCATACATCAGTTGCGGGACTTATAGTTTGAAGGCGACTCCGAACAACAGATGTTTTTGACAAGAGTTTTGTAAGAGTTTTTTATTTACTCTCAGAGGTTTTTGCCCGAAATCTGTCGGATTCAAAAAAATAAAAAAAAAAACATGAAGATTGAACACATAAGCTACGGTTAAGTAAGATGACGGACCCAGCTTGAAGAAAGAGGTCCAGTTAGATCAAATTAAGGCACATTGTGATGCCACAATTAATGTTATACACGGGGATCCAACATTCCCTAAAGCAAACAAAGCAAAGTCCAAAATAAATCCTGCAATTGCAGCAATTAAGAATGTCAAAAATGGTCAAAGACCTCCGTCTTTTTAGTATAAAAGCAGGGCACTGGCACATGAGGTAAAAGGCAATGTCCGCCTCCCCTTCCTCAGATACACAAATGCTGTAGGATTTATTTGTCGGCATACCAAGTCTTTAGGCAAGCCTACCATATGTTCAGTGGTGATAAGCGCTATTATGCAATGGATGGCCATTTGATTAAAGAATGTAAATGGGTCCTTCCACCTCTTATCAATACGTATCTAGAAGAGCCGTACAATACTGCACGTAGCCTCTTGCTGCCTGTGAGGTTTAGCCTCCCCGCAAAACAAGTCATTTTTATTCAATTTCATAAAGACAATCGAAATACTTAGCAGGCGCCGTAGTCTAGTAGGTAGTGTGTCGGCTTATTGGACGTAAGGCCACGGTTAAAATCCCAGGTCAGATATCAAAACGAAAATATGGAAAAAAATATTTGTTCGGCGACTGCCTCTCAGCAGATTTCTGACAAAAACCCTGTGAGTAAATAAAATTGCCATGAAGAGCTTTTCAAAAATCTGTCGTTCGGAGTCGACTTTAAACACACACAACATGTGTGAAGCTAAGTCGTAATCCTGACTGAAGGGTTGTAATGACCAATTATGTATGTATGTATGTAATCGAAATACCTATGATTTGAGATTGCCAACTCCGCACACGATATTCATATGATTCGCAACCCTTATAAGAGTTGCCGTTGAATGATCTGAAAGTTCTATGAGACAAGAACGGACGTTGAAAATATAGTCACTACGGATTTAATCGCAATTTGTCTCTCCGAATGAATCTGGAGGTTGTCAGGGAAAACCCTCCGCCTAACAAACAATAATAACTTTGCTTTCAAAAAAACCCTGCTCCACGTCGTAAATCTCTGCAGTGGTGAGGTAGCCCTTAAGAAAGTATTAGAACGCTTAATAAATATATCACAGCCCATCCTACCTTCATCTTCGAATGTTTAGATCAGAAGTCCATAGTTGGGATACTAAAATCAAGGATTTCATATGTAAATGTGTATGGGAAATTTTTTCCAAAAATTGGCCAATAATAGAAAATAACCGAGGATAGTCAAAAACAGACCAGGAACCAATTCACTTCGCAATCCGAAAGTTAAAATAATGGTGGGTTGGCTACACTTTCAGGAAGCCTACAGATAATATTGCAAGACAGGTACATAGACTGGAAAGAGTGTGACGGTGTAAAAGTAACTTACAATTTAAGCGCTTGAACTAATATTATACAATTCACAAGCTTGTTTATTTACACTCGTCTTAAATCCTCACGATGTAAGTGAAGTTCTGTTCAGTCCAAAAAAAAAAAATATTTAATTTCTACGACTAATGTGTTGTCTGGATAGTGTCAGAATTTTTTATGTTTCGCTTTCTAAGAAGGTACATTTATTTTCTTGGACTCCGACTAAATAATTGCAGCATAGCGAAGTCTATTTCTTACCATGCTGTTTTTCAGTGCAGTACAATGCTTCTGTCAAAGCTAGAATGGGTACACTTTAATGTTCAGAAATTAAACAATCCCATTAAACTTCTTGCCCCCATGTTATCTGCTTTGTTACGTTTTTACTAATACGAAAAACCGTTTAAAATATGAGCTCGTAGATTGCAAATAAAATAAAAATAAATTTGTGTTTAGTTTTAATTAAAATTCTTTGTTATTCGCACAATTCTGTGTGCCACTGTTCACAACTTTTACCCTTTTTTATTATTCCTCTGTTTATACCCTTCGCATAAATAATAACAATTACTAGACAATTGTTCGACAGATCTTTGTAACGGAGATCTTAAAACCACGATTATTCTCTTCACACAAGACTGACTGAACTTTTACTGACTCAGTCGCCTGCTTTGCCTTGCCTTTTATATGGCAGAGCAAACAGTCTGATGAATGTTCGTGACTTCGCCTTCTCGAGATCTCTATAAATGTAAACATCGTTGCTCCATTATTATTGTTTGTGTATTTTGTTCACATTTATTCTGGTAGTGTTTGTTGTTGTATTTTTGTTTACTTGTTTACCATTTTTCATGCTTGTGTTTGTTGGAATTTTTTGTTTACTTGTTTATAATTTTTTGTATGCTGGTGTTTGCTGCTATATTAAGCAGTGTGATAATGTGTAAACAAGTTCATTGCTCTGTTTTTGTAGCTTTTGTTTATAATTTTAGTGTTAAACGATGTAAAAACAAAACTGCAGTATCTAGATTTTTTTTATTTTAGTAACAATATGATCTTCTTGTTTAACAACCATTGTTTTCTCAACAGTAGTAGGTGACGATAAATGCCAGAAGTCAAGGCAAAATTGATTAAGATTTTATTGAATTTGTTCACTAAAGATTTACTTTCTTTGTGTTTATAACGTAAAGAACATGTCACTTTTTTTTAAAGTACACTTAACTGTATGTATTACTGAAAAGTCATATGATTTAGTGTGTAATACAGTGTTCAAATATGCACCTTTACGCAATAAACGCCATTATTGAGCTCAACATTTCATATAAAGTTTCAATTGATAATTGCGCAATAAATATTGTTATAATATTGAGTAAAACTTAAAAATGCAGCACTGTCATGTGCAGTGTGTTTAGTGAGCATATTACAATTAACCGAACACTTTCTGTTCATATTTGATAACTCAAATGTCAACAACGACAAACAAGAAATGGCAACCAAAATAAAAACAATGTTGTTGAAACAACCAGCTATTTTCTTTACCAGCTATGAAATGAATATTGAATAAGCAGCTGAACTGCGTATATTATTATGCCTGAACACTTAAAATATTGTACTCAATAAACCGTATATTAACTTAATAAAAGTGCATATCTGAACATAGTACAACTCTGGAACAAATAGTTTAAATAGTTGAACCTGCATTCGAGTACTTGTTGATCTAACGAATTATAAAATTCGAATTTTACTACTTAACCGGAACAGAGGCCAAAAAAAACAAATTTTGTAGTCAGTGGGTAGAATTAAAATGTTTTTTTTTTCATTTTTTTTCTTCAAATTGCACTTTAAAAAATTAGGAGAAGAGAAAATAAATATTAAAAATCTATTCGAAAATGGAAAAATCATGTTTTTATTAAACTGTTTATAGGGTATATGCCAACTGTTCCAAGTCAATTAACCAAAAAAAATTCCAAAGATAAAAGCATTTTGTTTGGATTTCATTACAAATTTGTTAGCAAGGCATTGAAAAATTGGCCACTTAATCCCTTTAATTAATACGTTTTTATCTTTTTTCGTTTTTAATTCAAATAACCAGGCTTATATAAATCGGCCTACTTAGATAAAAAAAACCCCAAAAAGGTAAGACAAAAACCTCAAATGCCTTTGAAATGTTTAATACGCTGTTATTAACTAATTAATTGACTTTCAGCTGTTGCTGTTGCTGTTGCCGTTGCTTTGGCTGTTACTGTTTGGTGTGGATTTACTTGAAAGAGATTAATCACGAAATTATTTATTTAGAGAAATTAATTTAAATTATCAAAAATGTAAGTCAGTTTATTTTAAATCATTCCAACACAAAAGCTTTTGGTCAGGTGGTGTTTTTGGCCACGTTCCGCATTTGTTTGAATATAATTTGAAAGAAAAACTTAAAATATTCATTTCAATTAATTTGTTACGCCTCATAAAGTTGCAGATTTGTCACAAATTATTTACATGGGCTTTAGTTTGGATAATACCGACCAATCGACCAACGGACCAATTTGATTTATTTTCATTGTATATCAAGTTTATGTCTTAAGTCTTTTGAAATATTGTAAGCCCATTAGGATTTAAACAAGCAACCGGGTATTTAAAATCTCTGCATTCATGCGTTAATACAACAGGTTGATAATCTTTCGAAAATTATCAAGATATTACGGGAACTCTTGTCTGCTAATGCCAGTATTTATTTTAAATAGAATTCCATTACACAAATAGAGAGAGAGAGAGGGATTATCAATTAACACTTGAATATAGATTAGATTGCCATTAAAAAGCAAATGAGGATAAATGTATGCCAAAGACACAAATAGATTTCGAGGTATTTTGTTTTATTAAGTTTAAGTGTGGACAGAAATTAAAAATAATTTTATTTTTTGGTTATTGAAACAGCTGTCTGCTGTTAAATATCTTTTAAACTGAAGTATAAGTTTTTCGTAAAATATTAGCAGTTTACGATATGACACATAGATACATACATAATTTGATCATTACAACCCTTTACTCAAGATTACAATCTCGCTTCTCACACCACTTATGTTATGCGTGTTAATTTTATAAACGAGTGGCGGTACCACAGTTTAAAGTCGATTCTGAACGACAAATCTTTGAGAAACTTTTCATGATTATTTTTCTTTTTATTCTCAGAGTTTTTTCGAGGAATTTGCTGAGAGAAAGTCACCGAAGAAATATTTGTTCATATTTCGATTTGATGTCGGATGTGGGGTTTGAACCGTGGCCTTACGTCTAATAAGCCAACACACTAACTACCAGACTACGGCGATTTCAACCGTTTAACCGTTTAATAAAGGTAGAACTCATAAAAATAGCTACAACAGTGATGAATTAAACGTTTCAAGCAATAAAAGGTGATTGGTCGTCACTATAGAGTCATTGCGTAGGAAACTTTAAGACAATGGAAGCAGTAAAGATGCGATGAAGCAAGCGCCTCGAAAATATTGCGTCTGTTAAAGTGGTTGTCAAATACAAGTACGCGGTAACTAAATTAGTTTATCCTGTTTTTATATTCGAATTTTAACATTATAGGTCAAAAAAAATGTATGTTCCATCTACAAATTTTTATTTTACTGATCAAAATTGTTTATAAAACTAATGCAGTTTGATTGGTAGGAAGAAATATGGAGTTTATCGGAGGAGGCTTTAATAGAAAATTGAAAACATTGAAAATATTTACTGCAATTTTCATGATGATTTTCTTTCAATGTTCAAATGTAATTGCATGAAGTAATGAAATAATCTGGGTATTAACCTGAAAGAAAACACAGTCATCACGATAGTCAAAATCAAAATTCAAACTTTATTGAATTAATCGAACTTCAGGCAATCATTCATGGAAACCTACTAACCATCTTCTCTTTCTCAGAGAGAATAACGTACATCAGAGCAAGGTAAGACTGCGCCTAAGCTTAAGTAAGACTGAATAAGCAAATATAACTACCCTGAAAGTTTTAAGCCGCCATAGTCTAGTAGATAGTGTGTTGGATTATTAGAAGTGAGGCCATGGTTTAAAACCCTGGTCAGACATTTCCAACAAAATGAAATATTTCTTCAGCTACTTCCTCTCAGCAGATTTCTGGCAAAATCTCTGAGAGTACATACATAATTGCAATGAAATCACAAAAATCTATCGTCCGGAGTCGGCTTTAAACTATAGGTGCAGTCACTCATGTAAAAAATTAAATCACACAACATAAGTGGTGTGAGAAACTAGGTCGTAATCCTAACTGAAGGGTTGTAATGACCAATTATGCATGTTATGTATGTCTGACCAGGGGTTCGAACCGTGGCCTTACGTCTAATAAGCCGACACACTACCTACTAGACTATGCGCGAAATTTAAACGTTAAAATTTAAAAGAGCTATAAAACAAAAACGGTTTGTTGTTGACGCCTCCATTCTATAACGTTCTAAGTACATTTAATGTTTTTGCATTTTTAAATTCTACGTTCTCTAACTTAAATCTAATCAAAATTTGGTTAAGACGCGCCGATCCGTTCCGAAGTTATAGGGAAAAATCTTCTTAGAATACACATATAGCCGTATATCGCGTGAAAACTTTGAGAGCTCATAACTCAAAACACACTTTTTACACTTAGAATGTTATAGAACGGAGGAATATTATTTCATTCATATGGCCACAGTTCCTCAATTGATCGGACCAATTTTCGTGCACTTTTTCGAGTATATGGTGTCATATCTCGCCAATTGCATCACAAATTTTGGCCTTCAAATGCTTATTTGTCTCTGTTGTGTCGGCATAACGATTTTTTTAATGGCGCCCCACACAGAATAGTCCAAGGGTGTCAAATCACAGCCTCTTGGCGGCCATTTGACATCACACTTTCGGTTAATTAAACGGCTGTCAAAAGTTTGACGCAATAAATCAATTGTGGCATGAGATGTGTGGCAAGTTACATCATCCTGTTGAAACCCAACATTGTTCACATCAATACCATGAAGAGCGGGTACAAAAAAGTTGGTTATCATGGTTTGATAGGTGTCTCCATAATTTTTGCTCTGTCTTCATTGTCAAATAAATATGGGTCAATGATGCCTTCGCTCCACGAGCCGTACCAAACAGTTACTCGTAATGGGTACATTGGCTTGGCTGACTTCCAAAATGTTAGTTGCTTTCTGTTTGAACAAAGTACAGTGTTTGATAAAGCCGCTGTACAACATGTTTACAATGTATACTATTTCAAAACGTCGTCAATGTCTATTTTTAACGCAGTCAAAAAGCAATCAGGCATCGGATTTATAGTTGATGCATTGTTTGGTAACTTTGTATATCTACATAGTTTATATACCGTAGTAGAACTGCATACAAACTTTGTATTGATACATTTAAAAAGTCAGTCATTCTGTAAGACCACATGTGGGTTTTCTACGGTAATTTTTCTTACTAACGTATCCACCAAGATGAAAATGAGCTCCATCTGAAATGATAATTTTTTTGGCAAAATCGATATCAAAGTGCTGTTTCTCGCTGGCCCAATAAATCATAACGTTGCTCAAGCGTAAATCGATTAATTATGTTCAGTGGAGATAATGTACAGATTTTTGTGACAGATTCGAAATAACCCAGGGATCAAATTTAAACCAATAGATGGCTCACCTTATATTAATTAACCAAGCACTGTTGAAGTCAATAGTTGCAATTTAAGAGAGTCTAGGAAAAATTGTTGTAACTTCATAACAGTTCTGTGGATGAAGAAATTTTTTAATAAAAAGTGTTAAGCATCGGTGTACCTTATGGACAAATCTGATCCAAATTTTGATGCATTATTACGATTTTCGAAAAACTTTGGAGTTTTAAAAATTGATGACTGAAAAATGCACTTTTTTTTTAGAAAAAGCTCTCAAGTGTGTTTCAAAAAAAATATTTCATTTCATTATTTATTGCATATCGGATATAACACTACTACCGCCAATATTACCCTGTCACATAATTTAGTATCTTTCTTCAATAATTATTTTATTTTCTTTTTCTTTTTTTTTTGTTATCGGCTGTTCGAAATTCAAAATTAACATTTAATATTATGCCTTAGAATGGAGTATTTCTCAAATTAATTTCTATCGTTTAGCTAAAGTGTCCTCTCGAGTGCATTTCATAGACATTTATTCAATTTTTTCGATTCTCAGTTCCATGCATGCCTAGGAACACAGATTCTTTAGTTACATTTTAATAACACCTTTTACTTGAAATTTATAACCTTCATAAGAGAGAGGAAAAAAATCACAAAATTTATGACCACACTTAAGTTCCTGTTGCACTACTTTATACTCATATGTGTATACGCTGCTCATCTATACGACGATGGAGCTTTTCTTTAACTGCTACAGGTTTCCACTGGCATGGTAATGCTTATCTTTGAAGAGGCGCCTGTATTCCTAGTAATTAACTCCTTTTGCAAAAAAGAGGGAAAAAATTCAAACGAAAAAAGAGTAGCAAATGCAATAGTAGATGCCACACAAAAAATTGAAAAAAAGCATGAAAAAAAAGAAAATGAAAGCGAAAACATAAGAATAAAACTGGAGCATACATACAATTTGAATATGTTTTGTTGTCTTTTGAATTTATATTTCTATGCTGAAGTCAACTGATGCTTTAGAGAGGCAAAGAAAAAATAGAAACTTAAGCCGACAATATTTTGTGTCTTTTGCATTTGCCAGATACTTGTGTCATTTGCGTAATTTGAATATCAATCAACCTGGATCGCGTAAATATTCTTGAGCCGCTGCTGCACTTTTTTCCCCTCTCCCCAGATTTTACTTTACTTTTTTCTTCTTCTTTATTTTATACAATGCTCTTGTGCAGACATGAATCTGTTGCTTCTTTTGATGCCACTTGAAGCCACAACAAATAAATGAAAAAAAAAATTCAAGACTTTAGCAGGTGTATGCAACTGAATACAGATACAAACACATAAACAAATACTCGTACCAGAAGAGAGAAAAAATTATAATTCACCGGCATGGTATTTACAACACTCGTATGTGTGAGTATATGATGTTGCAAATATACTTTTAAAGTTTTCTTTTTTTCAGAGTCTTTTAGTTTTTTTTTTGTGTGGTTTTTCAACAGTAGCACTGTTGCATTAAAATGTTGTAACTTCTTTCGCTATCTATGATTTCATCTGATGTTGTAAATATGCCGCTTTTAGTATCAACAGCAGCAGCAGCAGTAGCAAGAGATCAAAACAAAAAAACAACAACAGCATCAGCAACAATAATAACAACTACAACCGCCACAATCGTTAAGAAAAATTACAAAAAATTGTACACTTAATTGATAAATTCGATTGGAATTTTAAACTTTTAAGATAATAAAAACGCAAATAACTACTCTAAATGGATCTTGTTGTTGCTGTTGTTGTTCGTATATTTTTTATTTAATTTTGTTTTTTTTTTCATTCAACATTTTGTTTGCCCTGTGTCTTGTGTTTTATTTGTTTTATTTTTTTTTATTTTTTTGGTTTTAATATTACAAGCAATTTTTTTGTTAATAATTTTATCTTTATAATGATAAAAATTACCTGTAATTTTTTGATTGGAGCTTGTTTTGCTTTGAAGTTTTATGGTCACACTTTTCTGTTAAAAATAAATTTCTTTAGAGTTCGAGTTCGTGTCTTAAGTCTTTTGTTTAGTATGCCTAAATGGTGAATTCCATTAACATATATTGAATAACGGTAAAAAAATTGCAGATTATACTACTACGAGTTATAGTACAACCACCTTTTTTTACTTATTAAGGAGGACTACTTTAGTTACGTCGTTGTAGTTTAGCAGGCAGTGACCCGAGTTCAAACCCCAGATTAGACATCAAAACGAAAATATGAAAAAAAAAATATTTTTTCGGCGACTTCCTCTCAGCAGATTTCTTAGAGATCTAAGTGTAAATGAAATTGCCATGAAAAGTATCTCAAAAATCTGTCATTGGAGTCGACTTTAAACTGTAGGTCCCATCACGCATGTATAAAATTAACACACACAATATAAGTGGTGTGAGAAGCTAGAATCTTTTTTAAACTTTAATATTTTTTTATTTCTTGGCAATAAACGAGTAACCATTTTTTCTTTAAGAAATACAATATTTTCAGTACAGGTTTCAAATCCAGAACTTGCAATTATTTCATAAAGTTCTCTTCGAGAAATACAAATTGAATTCACGTTTGTACCTATGATTGAATAAATATGGTCTTATAATTGTATAAAAAAAATTTAATAGATAAACATTATATAGGTGCAAAAATATATCTTCATGTCTTTTAATCAGGTGCAAGAAAGTGCAAAAAAATTTTTTCTATTATTTCACAAGGTGTCTTAGGTTTAAATGAAAATTTTTTTGCTTTACTTTGCTTAACTCACAACTATTTTTCCATATAAGCTACAAAATTTGCAAATCTATAGGCTTTTACAAAAAAAAATTTAAAATAGCAAAACTATATAAACTTATAAAACAACGAAGCAAATATAATCTCAATCACCTGATGCTTACGGCTCCATATTTTTTTTTTTAATATTTTTACTTAAAAACTTGCCGAGATCTAATTTTGAAAACACTGAATATTTAGTTTTTTCACGAAAAATTAAAAAACAGGAAAGAACCCAGACTTCAAAAAGACGTAGTAATTTAATGGCACTTGCTAGAGACACATTTTTTAAGAAAGTGATGCAGAATTTTGCGTACTTTTAGCTCATGTAAAAAAATATTTGGTACTCAAGAATTTCATTTGCCAATTAATTCCCATTTTAGGCATCCAAAACCCCAATGTGCGGTGATTTGAACTGCGGCCTCACAACTAATAAGCCAACACAGTACCTACTACATTCTGGGACGAAAAAGTTTCGCCTCTATATCAAGAACCATATAGGGGAAATTTAAGGCGAGAACCAATCGATATCTTAGGTCACGGAATCCGTTAATTATTCATATTAGAATTGCCTCCCATCAACCAAACTCTGGTCTACAAGACTTTGGTATTCAGTACCACATGCAGCAGGCTTAAATCCAAAATACCTTCTTATGGCGTTATTGGAAAGATTCTCATTGCCCCCTGTTATAGAAACACACTCTAGCCTCTGTATCTTGTCCAAATTGAGCTGTTTTTAGATTTGTTTTTGATTTGTTTGTCTATCTAGGCAATTGTCCCATGAGTTCTTATTTGTCTGCCCATCACGGTGTACAACTAGTGCATAATTTCTGGAGTACGTGAACAAACAATATTGTAGAGACGTCCAATGTATTCTTAAAAAGTCACTGTAGGGAATGGATTTTGGGTCATATTTCTTTGAGAACGACGTCTGCTAGTTCGGCGATTACCCATTTCTTTTGGCCAAAATTAAATGCTCTGAACTTCAACTAATTGTGATTTCAACAAGATAGTGCTACATACTACACGTACGAACTATTTTTGGCATTGTCATTTCATGTGGAGGTGATGTAAACTAGCCGTCTATTTGATTAAGTTAAACTTTTTTGTGGAGTTTTCTTAAGTTGTAGGTGTATGCGAATAAGTCACAATACATACAAGCCCTCAAAGTCAATATAACCTAGGCCATCTTTGGAATTCACACTGACTTATGCGCCATATTCATTGAAAATTTGACATTTCGAATACCCTCCTCTCCGAAAAACTACTACCAGCTAATCAGCTGATAGATAGTCCTTACATCTGTGTATAAACAAAGACAGAATAGATCGCATGGTGTACTCATGGAAGTGCTTAACTTGAAACTTGAACAACTCAAATTCGAAACTAAGAGAATGTATGTCTGAACTTTCATTATGATTTCAAAGCTCTATATATTATGAGACATCAAATCTGTTCCCCTATAAATAATGTAAGCAATAAGCAGCTTAAATACGGATCACCGGATGACCAGATTCAGTAAGAAGGGAATTCAGGTCTATCACGCAAAATAGTTCAATAGGAGGAGAGCACAATAAAAAACACAAACAAACCAAATACCAAAGAACCATTCAAAACCACATTCACAAGACTGGATATAAAAAAGAAGTTTGGTTTCGACACGCAAAAAATTTCGATTTTTAACTGCCATCGTTGCAGAACAGGAACAAAATATGAAAAATAAACGCAAGGAGAACGCAGAGCGAAATAGAGAGTTAATGAAATATTGTAAGCTGGTTAGAACGATAGTTAAGCTTGGATTTTTTCGGAAGGAATTGTTAGTTTTTGAGTCGTTTTTGGCAAGTGGTACGAAATTCTCTACTGTGCTTTCTATTCTAGTAGATCTTACAATATATGAGGGGATTTCATACTGCGGTTGCTTAAAAAATGGTCACTGTGAACACCTTCAGGGTAGTAAGAGTAGAGCCAGAGATGAGGATCTTTGCTAATTCAGGCTTACTTAAGCTGAGACGCAGTCTCTTTAATATTTTAAATTTTCCATTACAGCCTCTTCCGATAAACTCCAGATTCCTTCCTATCCATCAAACTACTCTAATTTAATAGACAATTCGATCATACATACATAATTGGTCATTAATATCCTTCCGGCAGGATTACGACCTAGCTTCCCTCACCACTCATGTTGTGTGTGTTATTGTTATACATACATGAGTGGCGGGACCTACAAACGATAAATTTTTGGGAAGCTTTCCATGGCAATTCAATTTACTTAGAGAGTTTTTGCCAAAAGTCTGCTGAGAGGAAGTCCCCGAGGAAATTTTTTTCATATTTCATTTCAATGGAGATGTCTGACATAGGTTTGAACTGTGGACTCACTCTATCTACTAGGCAACGGCGGCTTAAAACTTCCAGGGTAGTTATATTTGTTCAATCAGTCTCACTTAAGCTTAGACGCAGCCTTACCTTTCTCTGATAAACGTTATTCTGTCTGAGAAGGAGAAGATGGTTAGTAGGTTACCAGGAATAATTACTTCAAGTTTGATTAATTCAATGAATGATTATGTTTTCTTTCAGATTAATACCCAGATTATTTCGCTACTTCAGGCAATTACATTTGAACATTGAAAGAAAATCATGAAAATTGCAGTAAATCTCTTCAGTGTTTTTTATTTGCTTGTAAAGCCTTCTGCGATAAACTCCAGATTTCTTCTTATTCATCAATCTGCATTAGTTTTATAGACAATTTGGTCAGTAAAATAAACATTTGAAGATGGAACATAAATACATTTTTTTGACTAAAAATATTAAAATTCGAAAATAAGAACACGATACCATACATACATATAATAATTGGTCACTACAACCATTCAGACAGGATTCCGACCTAGCTTCTCATACCACCTTTGTTGTGTGTGTTAATTTTATACGTGACTGGCGGGACCTACAGTTTAAAGTCGACTTTTGTGAAACTTTTCATGGTAATTTTATTTACTCTCAGAGTTTTTGCTAGCAATCTGCTGAGAGGAAGTCGCCGAAGAAATACTTTTTGTATTTTGTTTTGATGTCTGGCCTGGGGGCTCGAACCCTGGCTTTACGTCTAATAAGCCAATACCTACTATACTACGGCGACTTCAGATAAACTAAATTTAATTACAGCGAACTTATATTTGACAACCAAAGTTGATGCAATTATTTGAAGCAAAAAATATCGGCAAACAGTTAATATTTGATTCATAAAAATTTTTTTTTTAAACAAGTTGATCACGTGTTAAGAAAAATCTCAATATCGTTAAATGCTTTTTTCTTTTGCTGTTGCAATCTCAAATCTTTTTCTTTTTTTGGGTTTTTTTGCGATTTTAACCTTCACCTACTGCTAACCCTTAAAGGCATTTATGCGAGAGTTTATAATGCGTTTCAACTGTTAAACTATAAACCACAGATGCATTCATTCGTTCATTCACTCATTCATTCATTCGTTCATGCCTAGAATGGTTTTTATTTAGCATTTGTGTGCATATGGACAAGACAAGATCGTTTGACTGAGGCAAGTTGGTTCAATTATTTTGCCAACAAAAAAATAAAAAAAAAACTTAAAATTTTTAAATTCGTTTTGATTTTTAGATTTTAGCCGCCATTACTGTATGAATTAGAACAAAAAAAAATATTTTTTAAACAATTTTACAAAGTTTTTTTTTTATTGTATTTTCATATATGGTATGCTGGTTATATGATTTGACCTCAGCTTGCTTTATTTTGTATTTTTTTTTTTTTTTTTGATAATATTTGATAAGAATTTTTATTTTCTTCACCGCCAACAATTGTTTTATTTGATTGACTTGAAAATGAGTTCATATTCACCTTCAGGCTGTTCAGATTCTTTTTAACTGATTCGCTTATAAATTAGATGCTGAGTTTCATTCGTTTTATTTTTTCTTTTTTATTTTGTAGGAAATTGGCAAACAGATGCCTTTATTTTAACCATGGTAGTTCAGTAAGACAAGATAAAAGTTAATTGAAATGTTAACATTTTTAATGACTCTAGGCGAAGTGCTTAAAGGTATTTTTAAACGTTTTCATTTTCTAGTTTTCCTGTTTTCTTTTTCTTTTTAAAGGGCAAATGCTTACAGCATTAAAGGTCAGAATATTATAATGAAATAACAGTTTAAAGCGGCACCTACACTAAGAAGCAAAACTTAGTGCATTTGAAAAATATGAAGACCTGAGTTTTAAACACTGTAAGGAAAGGTAAGTCTAACATAAAACTCTTTAGAGCACTTGGTGACTAAAAGAAAAGAGCGGCTGACATCTCCGTCCTTAACTGCCACCTGAGCAGAACCAGTAGACTCCATGATTTAGGCAAATGCTTTTCAACGAGACTTAGAAATAAAAATGAATGGCACCATCAGGAAGCTACACAGTGGTATACTGATGGGTCATGAACAGATCTGGGGATAGAGAGAGGAAATATACCAAACCCATGGGAAAACTAGGGAGTAATGTCAAAGCCTATGCCAAAGCCTATGCTATCGAAAGATGTGCTGAACTTAGAAAGAAGATACAAAAGTCTTGAGATAGCAAATACGTATATAAAGGACAATAAAATAAGTGATTTCTTTCTGCCGAACCACTGCATTATGTTTAGAAACAAGAAGTAATCACTCGTTACTAAAGCGATTCCTAGCTGGATTTATAGATTTTTGTAATTTCTTTGTAACCTCAGAAAGATTGTCGACAGCAAAGTCAGCGCCAAATGTCTTCCTTTAGCAACTGTTATCGATTTCCTACAGCAATCTCCAAATTTGTGGTTGTTTAACTTATATACGGTCATTATATATTGGGTCCTTGACTAAATACTTCCGATTTTAATACGTAAATAAAACAAAGTATAATCTCACACATCAAAAATATTATTCGTTCGAAAGATCTTTTGATGCCAAAAATGTCTGCCGGCTCTTTTGCGGGCGCCAAAACTCTGGCGCATAAATCAAGTTGAAATTGACCGGTGGCATGGACTATGTTAACTTTTAAGACCACTGTGGCTTGTGGTTTATTCTCATGTGCCTGAGACATAGAAAATCACCTGAATATAAAATCTAACGGGATCAAATCGCATGACATTAACTGACCACCTCCAATCTGACATGAGTTCTGTGACACGCAGTGCCGTCTTGTTGAAACCACATGTGGTTGGTGTCCAAACTATCCAACTTAGACCCAAAGATTTGTAGTGATCGCCGTTGGCAGTGATGACCAGGGCCAGTTCAGCCTTAATGAAATATGCACCAGTACCACACTAAACGGTGACGTTTGCGGAATGCATGGATGCTCCTGGCTCTGATGTGGATTGGTATCGCCTCAAATTTAGCAATTTTGTTTATTTACGAGTATATTCATTCAGAAATCGGCTTCATCGCGGAGAAATCAAAGGTAATATTAGGCTGCCGCACTTGAAAAGGCTGATACAACTGAAAACTTAAATCAATTTCCCCATAAGATTGGCATTCCTCTGTAAATGAAAATCAAATGGTCTTCACTATTTTGCAATGAAAAATGATGAAATGAGAAGCACACTTGCAAAAACACCAGACAGATCTGAGCCAAGAACAAAATATACGTTGATCTGATCAAGAGACTCTTAAAAGTTATAAGGAACACTGGCCTTTGACTGCATATAGCCGTAGACTGGAAATATCTCACAATGAATTCTGCAAAAGATGTAATGACGAGGAAAATGAAGGGGACCATAGTACTACTTCTCTGTTATTGCCCGGCACTAGGGTACCTGAGACGATGGATTTTTGGGTACCCACAAATTTTTAACATTCATGCTGTGAACAGAATCCACACTTTTATAAAACGATTGGAATAACTAATAGAGGGCAGCCAGGAGCTATTATCGGGGGTCTTATACGACCCAAGTGAGCTATGTTGTTTGAAGAGGCTGCCTATTTAGGATAATCAAACCTAATGCTGCTGCTTCTCACGTACTTATGACAGACTGTTCAGTTTAGCTAGTTATTACCTGATTGTGTGTACTTAAGTGGTTTTCTGGCTCGATTTATGTATATCGGAAGATGCCCTGTTTCGGCTGCCTTAATTGTCGTAGTTTTAGGTGTAACATGTCCTTTGTTACATAGAGTTTTAGTTTTGATACTTCGTGTAATGTTGAGTTGTGGTGGTTTCATAAAACCATTATCACTTATTACAATTATGTTTGTCATGTAAACCAAAGGACATGTCATCCATCCGCTGAATTTTTCATCTTATTAAGCAACTTTGACCAGCGTGAATCGCCTACTTCCAGGTCTTGTATCCGTTTTTAGATTCTTTGTTGTTGAAAAACAATAATTTTTCGAACTTATGTGTTTGAAGGATCAAATATTGACACTTGAGAGACATATTCATTAAAATATCTTCCCTGGATGTTATCAGTATTGTGGGGATTGTTACAGTGTCTTTTGCAACCTCCATTTGTTTTTGCTTGACTAATTTATTTTAAATACCGGTCAGAGATTAAATTGTTTCAACTCGAGGAATACAATTGCCTTTGCATTTTAATTGATCCTTACGATGTGAAACAAAAGGATTTACATATGTTAACTTTTGCTGTTATTATGACCAAAATTAAAGGATTTTCTTGCCGTAGTTTCATGATGTGTATGAATTCATGATTATCATCACGTATCGATAATATAAATGCATTCTGTTTTACATCTTTATGTGTACGCACTTAACATTAATGAAAACCGATTTAAATTCAGGCCAAGGATGGTATCGTTTAATGGTATCTTCGCTGTATTATTCTTTGTATACATTTAGTCCTATTCCTTAATGTACAACTCAGCCGAGAAATATAACAAACACGGGTTATTTCATAGTTTGGAATTCAGAAATCTTTGGCATGAGAAAATTTTAACAGCCTAAGTAATCAATAGCGCTTGTTTCTTAAGTCTTTTGTTTTCATTGAATGAAATAAGCAAAAGCACATTAACATGGGTTTTATTTAAAAAGAAATATTTTCGAAAGAAAAAAAAACTAAAAATTGAACAGAACAGAAAAGAAAATATTCTCACAGTTTGTTTATGGTCAGCTTAATGTCATTTTTACTTCGTTTATGTCTTTGAATGTCATAATCGTCACTGGAATACATGTAAAAAAAAAATACATTGACTGCGCTGACAACTTGTAGAGAAAAGGTGAAAGAATTAAAGAAAGAATAAAAGTGGCAAATAAAGACAATGTCTACTTAACTGTCATTGAAATCATAAAACTGTTTTAACTGTTTACCAAAAAAATTGTTTAAATGATGCTGTATTCAGAAAACAAAAAAACAAAGTAAAGTAAAGGTTTTAATACCTCGAATGAAAATCTAAAGATTTCAACTTCCTTTTTGGGGCCATTCGAGAGAGAGAGAGAGAGAGAGAGAGAAAAGCTTTATTTTGTTTGTTAATAATTTCTATTCTTCTTGATATTCTTTTAAAAGAAATAAAGGCAGCCTAATGCTATTGTTTTCCTTTTTCATTTTTACTGGTGTTTTGTAGGCAGAATAAGAAAATATTCTAAAATGTTGTAACAACTCATAATATTTGTTGTTAAAACAAACGCATATTTATGTATGTATGTGACTGAATGAATGAAAACCAAAAAAAAATTTTTTGAAAATCAAGAGAAACATTTCACATGATCTTGATTTCATTTGAAAAGATTTCCTTGTAAAATGATTGAATTTTTCCATAATGTTTGTAACGTCATAGCATGGCATGTGAATTTTGTTAAGACTGGTGTTTTTCTCCTTTAAAAAAAAAATAAATTTCAGATGCAAATGCTGTTAAGAGCACTTGTTTTTATCTGATGTCTGTCCATCACTTGTTTTGTTTTTTTTTTTTCGCCATTTACAACAAGTCAGTCATTCCATCATGTTAAGGCTTTAACTCATTCGTTCATTCATTCGTTCATTCATTCAATCGTCTTTAATGCATCTTTTCTTGTATTTCTTTTTGAAATGTCCAAGTCATTGTTTTGTGTGTTTGAATGTTTTCTTGTTTTAATAAATTTGACGCAATCTTTAGTTCAAATCTACAGTCTATTTATCTATTTCTGTTTATTTAAACAAAATCATGATTTCTAAAATTCATGAAGAAGTAACCCCAAAAACAAAAAAACGAATTGTACACAGAAATATTTACGGCATCTTCTACCGCCACTATTGTAGTGAAGTGGACACTTTTAAATAAAAACGAAGAAGAAAAAAAAATTTGTTTAAAGGAATTTGTTTTAAAAACTGTTGTCCCAAATTTTTTCACTTTCAGATTTTTTTTGTAATTTTTATTTTTTAAGATAAATTTTTAAACATGAATAATAATTCACTTGTTCCTTAAATTCTGTAATAAAAGCAGCACTTTCAACAAGTGTCGCTTAGCAAAATGGCTTTTATCTCCTCAATCGTTTAAACGCAATATATGTTAACGACAAGTAGGGACATGCGGCGTTTTGGATCTCAGATTGCGGCCGATAACTATATTTTCCATGTAGTCAAGGAATTTATTTATCTTGGCTCCGCCGTTACCACCAAAAATGTTGTCAGCCTGGAGATCAAGCGCAGGATCAATCTTGCCGACAGGTGCTACTATGGTCTCAAAAGGCAATGGAGTAGCAGAGACCTCTCTCGTACGACAAAACTAATACCCTACAAGACGCTCATCCTACCCGTGCTTCTTTATGGCGCAGAGGCATGGAGCCTATAAAGCACTGATGCAGTAGCCTTCAGAGTATTCGAAAGAAAAGTCCTACGTAAGATGTTTGGTCCAGTGCGAGTTGGCGATGATTTCCCCATCCGCTCCAACATTGAGCTGTATAAGCACCTCAACGACATGGACGTTGTGCAGCGTATTAACATCCAGCGGCTGCGCTGGCTCGGCTATGCCGTTCGAATAGAGGAGTAATCTCCGGCGAGACGGGCATTTGACACGGAGATTTGTTAAAGTCGGCGAGAAAGTCCTGTCGTCGATTGGTGTGACCAACTGGCGTAGGTGCGCAAGAAGCAGAGGCGCCTGGAAGGATGTATTAAGGGAGACCGAAATCCCTTAATCGGGTTTTTAATGGCCAGTTAAGTAAGCAAGTAAGAATTCGCGATTACTTTCAGTATCGCGAAAGCAAAAATGTTCCCAAAGCCTGCTTAATTATTTTCTTGATGTATTATGCCCTGGCTTCTTGGTAAACGAATTTTCGGTTGGTAAAAAAAAAAATTTGAAATCTTAAGTCTGTCATGCTGCATTATCTGAAAAGTCCACAAAGTCGTGAACTAAAAACCATCCGTCCATCAGGACGTCAATGCATAATATCAGCCCTATTTAATCGCTAAATGATTACACTTAGCTCACTCTTACTGTAAGCTTTTCTTACAAGCGACATATAACAACTGTTACTACGACATTGCCCTAAGCAGAAAGACACATTTTTACGCTCTGACAGCCGAAACAAAACATATTCCGAAATAAATGGAGCCATCAGAATAGTTAGTACCACTGAAATTTGAGTCAAAAACGGTTAAGTACAAAGAATCAGGTAGTGACTAGTTACACTAAACAGTTTGTCAGTCTTTTGTTAGTATGTTACCGGCGTTTACAGGCATCAAAGATTATAACTTAATTGGGTCCTATCAGATCCCCGATTGATTCTCTCAGCTGGTATCACATATTTATCTCCATAGTTTTATGAAAGTGTGGATTCTGTTAACAGCACCTTTGGCTAGACATGATTTGTTAAAAACTTTGTTGGTTCCCAAAAATCCATCGTCTTAGGTACCCTAGTGCCGGGCAATAACAGAGAAGTCCCCTTCATTTTCCTTGTCATTACAGCTTTTGCAGAAGTTGTTGTGAGATATTTCCAGTCTACGGCTATATGCAGCCAAAGATTAGTGTCCCTTATGATTTTTATGGGTCTCTTGATCAGATCAATGCATATTTTGTTCTTGGCCAGATCTGGTCTGGTCTCTCTGCAAGTGTGTTCAACATTCCATCATTTTTCATTGCAAATTAGTGAAGAACATTTGTTTTTCCTTTGGAGAGAAATTTCAATCTTATGGGGAAATTGATTTAAATTTTCTGTTGTACCAGCCTTTTCAAGTGCGGCAGCCTTAATATTACCTTCGATTGCTCCGCGATGAAGCCTATTTCTGAATGGATATACTCGCCAACAAACAAAATTGGCAAATTTGAGGCGATACCAATCCACATCAGAGGCAGGAGCATCCAAAGCATCCCGAAAAAGTCACCGTTTCGTGTAGATTTTGAGTTGGCGGCGTCACTGGTCCATATTTGATTTTAACCGACCTTGCCGAGACCATCACTGCCAAAGACGATACCGATATATCTTTAGGTCTCATGTCACATTGATATTGCGATTTGATCCCGTTAGACTTCATATTGTTAGGATTTTCTAAGTCTCAGGCGGTCTTCAAAGCCAACATAACCCATGCCGTCGGTCAAATTTAACCTGATTTATGCGCCAAAGTCATGAAAAATTGGAAAATCTGGTAAGCGCTTCGCCTGGAGAAGCCCCGGCGGATATTTTAATGATGTTATGTTCCACACATAATGGCATCTGTAGGCTTTTACATTAAAAATATTAAAAAAATTTCAATTATATCTGATGCACACTTTGTTCTATTATTATTTGATGATGGCAGCCTTTAATAAAAGACCCGATAGAAAAACAGCACCGATTTTTTTTTTTAATTTTTTTTATTTTTTGTTTTGTTGTTCATTTGGTCGACCAATAATTAAAATGGTGATAGGATACCACAGACATAATTGGCCATTACAACCCTCCAGTCAGGATTACGGCCTAGCTTCTCACACCACACATGTTGTGTGCGTTAATTTTATACGTGAGTGGCGAGACCTACAGTTTAACGCCGAATCCGAACGACAGATTTTTGAGAAACTTTTCATGGCAGTTTTATTTACTCTCAGAGTTTTTGCCAGAAATCTGCTGAGAGAAAGTCGCTGAAGAAATATTTGTTTCATATTTTCGTTTTGCTGGAGATGTCTGACCTGGGGTTTGAACCGCGGCCTTACGTCTAATAAGCCAACACTCTACCTACTAGACTACGGCGACTTCATGGTTGATGGGATCATATATAAAATTGAAAATGACTAGCATGTAAGGAGCGTGGATGTCATTAGAGAACTAAGTATCGATCAGCTATCAATGATTTATCAACAAAGAAGCTTAGTGTTTAGATGCCACATGAGTCAAAATTAAAATATTGATTGGATCGAATTTCCATTTACGACTTACGGCTAAAGTGTAAAGTAATCGACTGTAACATTGAGAATAGATAATGTACAATGCAATATCAAGCTACGAAAAGTTGAGTTGGATGAGACTTGTTCATCATAAGTGTCTGCAATATTTGCGAAAAAACCGGGTATGTATCTGATAACCCGGTGGATACAGAGAGATGGGTTGAAGAGAGAAGTTTTGTTGCATCCGCCATAGATAAAGGGTCCGCCAAATAACGTTTTTTTTATAATGCTTTAAAAAAAAACTCCTGAATATTTTCTTAAATTTCTTTTTTTATTTGAAAGTACAATTCTTCCGGTTAATAATGGAAAATAATTTCATTCAAATGGCTGGCCATGAAGTCGCCTACATGATCGGTCCTATTTTTAAGCACATTATCGATTGTGTGCAGCTGTATTTCACCAATGGCCTCACGAATATTGTCCTTTGAAACGTCAATTGTCTCTGGCTTGTCGGCGTAACACTTATCTTTGACGGCACCCCACAAATAATAGTCCAACGGTATCAAATCGTAGCTCCGAGGTGGCCAAACGACATCAACTCTGCTGTGGCACGTAGCGCCGTCCTGTTGAAACCAAATGTTGCCAATATCCTCCTCTTCAATTTTTGTGAACAAAAATTCGTTCAACATGGCCCGATAACGATCGCCATTGACTGTAACGGTCACTCCTTGCTCATTTTCGAAGAAAAATGTCCCAATTATGCCTCTGGACCAAAATCGGCACCCAAACAGTGACTCGTTTTGGGTGCGTCGGCTTTTCAATGTACGCGTGCGGGTTTTCTGTGCCCCAAAATGGGACAATTTTGTTTGTTTACATACCCGCCAAAATCAAAATGAGCTTCATCTGAAAAGATGATTTTTTTTCTTTGCCAAAATCGGCATCTTCTGTAAGTCGATCGCAGGCCCACTTAGCGAAGCGAAAACGCATTGGATGGTCAATTGGCCTCAACTCCTGAACCAATTGGACTTTGTATGGCGTCAGACCAAGGTCTTTATGCAAAATTCGTCTCAATCATGTCTCCGAAATGTTCAATTGTAAAGAACGGCGGTGTATTGATGTTGATGGCGCTTCACACACATTTTCTGCCACAGCAGCAATATTCTCGGGTGTACGGACTGTTTTTGGCTTTTCACGCTTTGGTTTATCGATGAGGATGCCAGTTTCTATCACTTTTTTCACAACATAACGAACATACGGAGCTGATGGTGCGTCTCTTCTTCCAAAATCCGTACGCAATTTTTGCACACATTCTGCAACATTACCATGATTTTCAAAGCCGCAATATTTCCCAGCGTTGCTCAAGCGTATACACAACCATATTCGTTCAGCGGAAGGATACAACTAATTATCTGTCAAATCAGACATGAGCTAAGTGTTACCATTCACGAAATAAGCACTAGTTGAAAAAAAAAGTTAGATGGAGGACTCGATATATCCTGGACCTTGTGTTCTGTTCCAGTAAATTTAATTTCTGAAGAGGCTTGAAGAACATTTGAAACTGTTGGAATACCTACTTATTCCTAAAAAAGCCAAGATGTTAGCGATCTAAACGTCTTACGTTTGATTTATAAAAATCTTTGCAATTATAAGAAAAGAATTTTTCATTATTGATCAACTTTATAATTAATTTCCTTTATTTATTTTTGTTAATAATGTTTCAAAAGTTCTTGACACGGTATTCCTTAGCTAGAGTATAAAAAAGTCTTTCCTGAATTGACTTACAAAACATCACATTGAGTGTTATTTTCAATGGAGAACAATTTCTTCACTGAGTTCAGCACTTAATGCGTTTTAATCAAGCAAAACTTTTGTATTCTTTTAAATTAAAAGCACAAATTTATAAAGGAAATCGTGATTTTCTAAAAAAAAAAATGATACAACCAACAATAACAACGACATTCATAATTTAACAAAATCACAAAATATATACGAAACCAAAACGAAAGAAAGAAAAAAAAATGAACCAAAACTAAATAAAAATTCACGTATTCTGCTACTTGTAGCTCTACAACCAAAAAAAAAAACTCAAAAAAAATATCCTTAACAAGAATGGCTTTAATCATCCAGAAAAAATTGCAGAAAAACAAAATTAAAAAAAGCAAAAAAAAGAAGAGAAAAGAATTAAGAAGCAACGAGAAAGAAAAAAATTGAAGTGAAAATGAAACAGATTTTTTCACACTTATTTTGTTGCGCTTTTAGTTGCACTACTGTTTTGTGGCACTATTGTTGCACACGTATTGTTTAATTAAAAATCATACCACAGCACGTTTACACAGAAGTCACCTTTAAGAAAAATAAAATTGTTAAAGCAGCCAACAACAACAACAGAAAAAAAGCAAAAAAGAAAATGAAAAAAGAAGAGAAGAAAATGACTGAAGAAAAGATTTTATAAAAATCATACATTAAAGCAAACTATTTGCAGATGACAATGAATGAAGAGGATTCAACAACATTATAACGAACATTTATCTGCTTTCAGAAGTGCACAGATGCCAACAGTTAAGAATAAAATTATAGCATTAAATTCTGAAGCGTTGCTCGAGTGCTATTCATACATTTCTGATTGCTATGAAAATCGTTTCCCAATTTTTTTTTTTAAACCAAATCTATATTTTTAAACACCACTGTTAATATCTCCTCGGTTTTTTTTTGCAACTTTTTCTTTTCTCTTCTGCTTGTAATTTTAGATCTCTTTTTTATTTTAGTACCATTCATTTCCACTAACGATCATCATCATCATCACCATCGCCATCGTCAGCATCTAAAGGAGGCTTCAGTCATATGCCGTGTAATAGTAGCAGCATGTGTGAAGGATCTTGTTTAGGATGTTGTTGATGCTGTTTCTACTCCTGTGTCTAGTTGCTGCTGCCAATCTTTTTTTTGCCCTCTTGAAGAACGTGCCTCTTTTCCAATTGAGTTAAACTTATGGTCATGGTTGTTAAGACGACTGTATTCTTTGGTTTTCTTTTTTTCCAGTTTTCTTCTGCAACATGTTGTTGCTGTCGCTGGTGTTGATGGCTTTAACTGAAAAAAAAAATTTAAAATAAAAATAAAAAGTATAATTTTAATAAAATTAAAAAAATTTTAACAACAACAGTAGCAATCAGACATCAACAAAACGTCACTTGAATTCTAGTTAAACGAAATGTTGCCTTAACCAACCGCACGTTTTTTTTTCTTTTCATAATTTATTTCGTTTCCCTGCAAAATAATACAACAACACTAAACCATGCAGCAAAGTTTATTTAGTTATTAAATCCCGGTATTTAATATTCTTTCAATGTTTATTTATTTATATAATATAATCGGGTACTTGTAACGCATAAATAACAAAAGACTTAAGAAACAAACTTTCTAATAATAATCTCATGCTTTTGTTTAGTTCACGAATGTTGGAATATCTAAAGCCAGAGGCTGAAAAAAAACGAATTTCTTGTCGAATTTGTATTCAAATATCCTTTTTCAACGCACAGTTGATTAACTAATCGGCATGTCCGAGTAAAATATTTACTGATCGACTGGTTGTACTTCGAAATATGGAATCAATGTAAAGGGTCAGGATTACGACATCACTTATGTTGTGTGCGTTAATTTTATACACATGAGTGGAACCAAAGATTTTTTGAGAAACTTTTCATGGTAATTTTATTTTACAGAGTTTTTGCCAGAAGTTTGCTGAGACTTTCTTTTTCATATTTCATTTTGTTTGAGATGTCTGATTTGGGGTTTTAACCGTGTCCTCAGGCCTAAAAAACCAACATACTATATACCAGACTACAGCGACAGTAACGCACCTACAGCAAGAGTGAATATGCCGAAATTTCTCTAAGTTCATTAATTAGTCACATAGAGAAATGCCTTCATGCCAGGTCTTCCAACAGGGACTCTGGCAGTTGATAACAGCCATCTTGTTAAAGCTATTGGGTGGATTATATAAAAGTTTAAATTTAAAAATGCAATCTAACAAAAACGGCTTGAAATTTTACCAAATTCATCATTTTGTTGTGAATTACATTTTTTTGGGTTGGAAATGGGGAATATTCATATAGCTGCCACGGCTGGCCTCACAATACCTCATTCGATCGGAACAAATTTCGTAAACTTTATCGATTATATGGGGTCCTATCTCTGCAATGGCATCACGAATGTTGCCCTTCAAATACTCAATTGTCTCTGGTTTGTCGGCATAACACTTTTCTTTAACTGCGCTTCACAGAAAATAGTCCACCGGTGTCAAATCGCAACTTCTCGGCAGCCAATTGACGTCACCATTTTGGCTAATTAAACGGTCATCAAACGTTTGACGCAATTAATCGATTGTAGCATGAGATGTGTGACAAGCTTCACCATCCTGTTGAAATCGAATATCGTCCATATCAACACCAATAATAAAAGCAGGTACAAAAAAATTGGTTATCACAGTGCGATGTGTCTCCATTGACCGTAATGGTTGCGCCGTACTAATTTTCAAAGAAAAGCCAAAGCCAAACAGTCACAGTAATGGGTATATTGACTTATGCTTGTGGGATTTCTGAGCCCCAAATACAGCAGTTTTGCTTATTAACGTACCCGCCAAAATAAAAATAATCTTCATCCGAAAAGATGATTTTTTTAACAAAATCGACATCATCGCGCATTTAGCCGTTGGCCCAACTAACGAAGAGAAAATGAAGCGGATGGTCATGCGGCTTCAACTCTTTGCAAGCCATCTAACCGAAATCTTTTCGCAAAATTCAATGTAAACTGGTGAGTTAAATGTTCAGTTCTTGAGAACGATAATGAGTTGATGTTGGCACTCTCAGTCACAGCTTCGATATTTTCGGGTGAAAGCAACTTCACGCTCAACAATGAAACCAGTTACACGAACTTTAGTAATAATCTTCCATATACTAGGCGCTGTTGGTACTTCTCTACGACTAAATTTTGTACGACATTTTCGTGCAATTTCCAACCAATTATCTTTGTTTTGGAAATAAATTTCCAATAAATACAAACGTTGCTCAAGCGGAAATGGATTCATTATGTTCAGTGGAGATAATATGATGTATTTTGTGACAGGATAGATACATATACATATATAGATATATTGGAAAATATGATCCATGACGTTTAGTTAAGACCACATGAACTCCGTTTTCACTCCGTTCTGCTACGAATGCCACTCATAGTCACCATACACTTGCCTGCTGTGGGTGCATTTGCTTTGCATGAATTGCATGAGGTTTTTCTGAGCTCCAAGTTTTAATATTCTACGTACTTACTATGCCAGTCAGATGGAAATGACTTCAGTTTGCTTCATTACCTATTAAACAATTTGTCGGTGCTTTCCGTGTTCCGATCTATTGAGTTCCTAAGTAGTTGAATTTCGCAGGCATGAAGGCAAAGACCTTTATCAAAATACATTGCGTTGAGCTTTGTGAAATTTAAATTACAGCAACAATACTCACTGACCGATGGGTTGACGTATAAGACTCTTATTGTTTATTTATTTATTTATTATTCATTACAATACAATTACAAACTCTATTTATATATTTACGAGCTGAGTAACTTCAACCTTAAGCTCAATGTAGTGTAACAGGCCATAGTCTCTGGTGGGAATCGAACCCACAATCCTCACGCTGTTAGTCTAGCATACTACCCACTAGACTGAAAGGACACCGAGTCTTGGGTGACTTTTTCTTGAAATTTTTGACTGCTCTTCGAATGATTTACACACTGCTTGAACTGACGAAATAAACTCTATGCAAACAATTCATCTGGCAATGATTGTCCCAAGATGCAGTCTTTTTTATAAATTTTTTTTATTGGAAGGTCAAATCTTACATAAGTTACAATCTTTATCGATTACGTAACATTCTTTCCGACTAAAATCACCTCAACATTCGACATCGAAACTACGAAAATAGTCTAAGATGTGGACGATCCTCTGAATACATTTCCATACATCGGTTTTTCTCTCAGGATCTATGTTATCTTTATAACTATCCAGATTCCCTCGGCTATGTTAACCGTCAGTGCTAAGTTGAATGTTTTCATGAACTTTTTAAACACAAACAGTAGAATCGCTTCAATTAAATTGTCTATCGTAAACACTTTGTCGATCTGGTTTTCATTTGAGCATTAAGGATATTTTATTCCGGAAGTCAAATCACATGCATACATGCATGCATAATTGGTCATTACAACCCTTCAGCCAGGAGTACGACCTAACTTCTCCCACCACTTATGTTGTGTGTGTTAACATGAGTTAACTTGCAGTTTAAAGTCGACTTCGAGAAACTTTGAGAAACGTTTGAGAAACTTTGCATGGCAATTTTATTTACTCTCACGGACTTTGCAGAAATCTGCTGAAAGGAAGTCGTCAAATTTCATTTCATTGGAGATGCTTGACCTGGTTTTTGAACCATGGCGCCTAACGCCTAATTAGCCAACACACTACTTACGAAGTCAAATCACTTGTCGCTTATTAAGTCTTATCTGGAAGATCATAAACAACGATAACTTTTATCGAAAAATCGATGAGGGCCTTATCAGATAGATTTATTGCATTTGAGACCATGTCAATCCAAGATCTGTGAGCACAAAATGCAATCCGAAACAATCATTGTTTCGTGTGGACTTTGGTTTCATATTTATACTGGAGTTCGGTTCATATTTCTTTGAGGACTACGTTGTCCACACTATCACTGTTAACGGCATAATAGTGTTTTGAAAATGAAAAATTAAGATACTGGTGTTTTGCTTTTACATCGCTTAACATTAAAATTATAAACAAAAACTACAAAAACAAAACTACAGTAAGCAAACCTGTTTAGAAATTATCGTACTGCTTAATATAACAACGAAAACCAGCATAAAAAAATGGTAAACAAGTAAACAAAAATATACCAACCACACTACAATAATAAATGTAATCAACGATGTTTATATTTATAGAGATTTCGAGAAGGCGAAATCATGAATGTTCGCTTTCAAGAACATTCCTCAGACTCTGTTTACGCTGCCATATAAAAGCCAAGGCAAAGCAGGTGACTGAGTTAGTGAAGTTCAGTCAGTGTTGTATGAAGACGCGGTGCATTTGAAGAGAGTAATCGTGGTATGAAAATCTATGTTACGAAGATCTGTCGAATAATGGACTAGTAATTGTTATTGTTTTTGCAAAGGGTATAAACAGTGGAATAACAAAGAAAAGCAATTGTTGTTGTTTACATAAAGTTGTGAACAGTGGCACACAGAATTGTGCAAATAATAAAGAATTCTAATTAAAACTAAACACGGATTAATTTTTATTTTATTTGCAGTTTACGAGTTCGTATTTTAAACGTTTTTTAAAAGTAAAAACGTAACAATGATTTTTTTAATTAAAAAATAAAAAACAAATATTTACTGGGGAGTAGTTAAAATACACTTGCTGACACCACCATCCACATTCCAAAAACTTAAAAATTAAAACACTTTTAATCACAATGGCCATTAGCATTAGCGATCGTCAACATGCTTCGTTAAAAGCCTAACAACGATTATAATTCAAATGATTATGATCGTAATCATAAGGATCATGAAGTGCATGTTTTTTGGTGAAGTCTTAAGTCTTGACTGCCATGGTGATGTTGCACATTTCTGTGGTCAAGCATTCTACCAATTTTAACGTTTCAGTTCTTGGCCAACAATTTTGCAAATTATTTTAATGTTTATTACTTGTATCCTGGCCATTTCTATATATGTTCAGATATGATTTTGGACAGAAATGTGTGATTGTGTGAAGAGTTTAAAGAGTGTGGACATGGTCAAGAAGAAGCCACCATTTAAAATTGGGAGAGAAAAAAAATAAAAAATTTCAGTTGAAAACTACATTTGAATGAAGCAGCAGAACTTCTGTATTTATTTTGAATTTGGAGTCTTCTTTTCATTTCTGATGTTTTCTTTCTTCCTCGTCTTCTTCATTTTTCTTCTTCTTTTTTTATAACAACAATAGCAAAAAATGATGATTATTTTGACTTGATAACGAGCTAAACAACATGACTGTGGCTGCCTCTGTTAAGCTAAGTGCTGGCAACAAGGGTTAAACTTCAACACCAATTGCTGAAAACAGTTGCTGCAACAAAGAAAAAAAATGAAATAAAAACTGAATGCATGAATGAAAATTTGTTCAAATCTGTGTTGCTTTTATTTAATTTTTTTTTTTTGAGAAGTTTTTGGTGCAGGCATGGCAAGACGGCATGTAACGAAATACAGATTTTTGTTTAGTTTCTCATTTGTTTGTTGCCTTTTTTCTTTTTTTTTTGCTAGTCACTGCAACTAACACTGATTTATAACCATAAACAATTTGAAATGTTTTGTATTAAACATGGGCTCTTATTGTTAAAGCCAAATAGAAAAAAAATAAACTTTTAACTGCAGATCACAGAGCAGTAGCTGCAAAAGTAAATAAAATTTTAAGTGCAGTTAATGCATTTCGTCCATTCGCTATGCTTCCGAAGAACTTTAAAAATAGTTTTCAAGTAAATTTTATTCGCTCACAATATTTAAAACACAATATTTATTTGTTAAACGAAACACATTTTAAAAATTACAATTTAACTGCGATTGTACTTACATCGTGTCTTTTATTTAAGTTTAAGTAAAGTAAAATAACTGCAAGATATGTAGAGCATATCCGGAGTATCAAATTTTCCATAAGTATTGGGTGGGTCATCTATCGGTTTAAATGTGAACCATCGGCAACTTGTGGCATTCTATTCTGTCATAAAATTCAATAGATTATCTCCACTGAACATAATGAATTGATTTACGATTGAGCAACTTGGGGATTTATTGAAAATTTATTTCCAAGACAAAGGCAATTCGTCTGAAATTTTGCCAAAAAAAATCCTCTTTTCGGATGAAGCTCATTTTCACCCATTACGAGCAAGCTTTCGTTAACAACTAACGGTGTTGAAAAAAAGAGCGAAATTGGGCAAAAAATAAAAGAATTATACGATAAAGAGTAAATGATCTTCGTCGATTCGACGAACAGTAACTGTCCAGGTTTAAATAATGTTTGGATTTCGGCTGAAATTAATGGTGATAGCACAATGAATTTAAACGCTGATCTAAGTGGGACTTCGTTCTCTAAGAAATATCCGCTAGCTTACAGAACCCTTCCTATTGGATCTTGTCTCCCTTTGAGACTTCATTTGCAAATTAATTTAGTTTCTGTATGACAGCAAATTAAACTTTAAAAAACAATTGAAGTCATACGATTTTGGGAATCTTATTTAATTTTTTTTTTTTACTTTTAAAATTCTACGGATATCTGTGAATTGAAAGCCTCTTTTGGAATAAACTTTTTGAATGAAGAAAAATATCCAATCTAAGGAGGGCAAATGAACTAAAATTTAAATCTACATGAGAAAGGAGACTTCTTTTGTTGTTGTTTTTTCCCCTTAAATCTTCAAATTGTGTGATGAGTTCAACATTCAATTACTTTGGAGATTTATTTAAGTACAGTTATATGTGGATAATGTACAGTAAATAAAGGTTCAAATTCAATTACATAACGACCACAATTATTAATTCAATTCAATTCAATTTAATTCAATTAATTGTTGGCATTATCATCAAAACAATATATTTTCCAGACATTTTCCAGATTAATAGAGAAGGAATAGAGGTGAAGAGAAAGAAAAAAAATTTTATAAAATGATCATGCCCAGGTGAAACACTTGACCCGAACCAATCAATAAATCAACAAATCATTAATTAAACCACCATCAATCCAACTGAGAAGAAACTATTAAAGCGTGGAAGCTTAGGTGAAAAATGCTCACAAGATCTCTTGGCCGTAACATGGTTGACTAAACAAATTGTACAACAGAACAGAACAGAAAAAAGAAGAACGAAAGAAATCAAAATCTTTATTGCAACGCCCTTTTTTCTGTTGTTACTGTTGCTTCTATCAACAGCAAACAATTTGTGGTAAGATGGATGGATGGATGGATGGATGGCTGGTAACTCCGAATACAAATATTGTCTGCAGAGCATATAGTACCACGAACAATTCTTTTATGCTTCAATGATTATGAATATGGACATGGCATTGCATTGTATTGTTTCGTATTCAAAATTTAGGTTGGGTTTGGTTCTCTAGGAACAATAAAAAAATGAGAAAATCAAGGAAATAATAGAATGAAAAGTGGAAACCACACACAATTGTTATCAATTCATTTTAACAAGTTTTCACCAAGATTTCCACGCGCACAGTGGGAACTTTTTGCTCCCACAATTAATCATTGGACTCAATTATGTTTAATAATGATTTTCATGATGAGTTCTTTTTCTTCTTCTTACCACAGTTATGTTTTTTTTTTGTTCTTTTGGTTTGCTTCAACAACACACACACACTTACAGAATAGGAGGCAGTCAATGATATGGAACTAATTTATGATCATTTTTTATGGTGATTGTTTCAATCAAATCAAATGAAAAAAAAATTAAATTAAAACCCAAATTTTGTAATGCAAAGCAATATCGATGGAAACTTTTTCCCTCTATGGGGGAAATTTATTTCACAGGTTCAAAGTTTAGTTTGGAATTAATTTGAAATGATACGATATGATATGATATGAGACCACCTTGTTGTTGGCGTTAAGTAAGCAGAGACAGAGCCTTTTAAAAATTTATTTAAATTTTATGAATCGTTTTGCATGCAATAAAATTTATAAGCTCAACCATAAATTATTCCCTTAAACAGTTCGATGTCTTCGAAGCAGACGATTAATTTGTATTAAAATGTGGTTTAGATTTGTGCCAGCATACTATGTCTTTTAGTTTTATTTTATTTACATCATTTCAGTTGAATTCTAATACAAGTGGTGTATGAATGCGTTCAGGAAAGAGATGGGAAAATATAAACACCTACTACTACAATTCAATTACTCCCTTGAAATCACCGGTTAGACTACATAATCTGTTGATATTTTAGACGCTAAGTAAACGTATTTTTTGACCTCCTCAATGTTATGTCGTGCCTAATGAATATATTTAGCTCTGGCTTATGGTTTGCTTAGTTTACCATTAAATCCAAATTACCTTCATCTTAGAGTGTAAGGAATGATTCAATTACATTAATTGGTTTTCTTTCTACAAATATCTATAACAATAGAATCAGCGTTTAAAAGGTCTTATCCGAATTATAAAAATTATATTGTGTTGACATTTACCGATGAAGTCGTTGTAGTCTAGTAGGCACTGTGTTGACTTTTTAGGCGTGAGGCCTAGGTTCAAACCTAGATTAAGACGCATTGTGTCGTGGTAGCAGGCTTCTTTCGGATTCGAAATTTTCGATAGAAATATATAGAAGAAAAGGATTTAATCCAAGAAAGGTGTCAATTTGTCAACAAAACGATTGGGACAAGCATATCCTGCTGTTTCTGGTGGCATGCCGGTGAGCCATGTACAATTAATCATCAATGGCATCAAACAAGTTTAGCAATAAGCCATGGTTGTCTGGTAATTTAGAATTTAGCTTTCAACATCAGATGGTCAGTGGCAAAAAGCACCAATTTAGCATCCATTTTGAACTCATTAAACCAGAGGTAAACATATCAACAAAGTTGGGTATAGTCATAAGGGTTTTTAACAACATTTTAGTACAGACTATGAAATCGGTAAATCTCACATACATAATTGGTCATTACAACCCTTCACCAACCGAGCTTCTCATACCACTTAAGTTGGGTGCGTTTAATTTTATACATGACAGGCGTCTCCGAACGACAGACTTTTGAGAAACTTTTCATGTCAATTTTTTTTTAGAAATCTACTGAGAGGCAGTCGCCGAGGAAATATTTTTTCATATTTCCTTCTGTTGAAGATGTCTGACCTGGGGTTTGAACCGTTACCTCATGTCTAATAAGCACACACACTAGCTACTAAAATACGGCGACTTAATCCTAGGCAGATAATTCCGACAAAATTCAAATGACTCACGAATGTTCTCAAAGAGGGCTCGGGAGCAGGTGGCAACTGATACTAATTTTATCGCAAACTCATCTTCCCATTTTTAGATGACTGAATACGTGAATAAACAGAATAGAAGAATTTTTACAAAACATCCCGAAAATCTCACTGTTAGATGCGGATTTTGCGTTGGTGGCTTTATACGTCCATATTTCTGTAAGAACGATGTTGGCCAGGCATTCACTGTGAATGATGAGTACTAATCAATACCAACTTTTTGTCGCCTGAATTGGATGATGTGGACAACAACGACGCCGATACATCTCACAGAGCTCATGCCACATTCGATATCGTACACAAGGGCATGGCTATCTCACGTGAAAGTAATGTAAACTGGCCACTGAAGGTTCGGTTGTCCCTGTTGGTAAACCATCTTGGATTTAATGAAATACCATGCTTGCTAAACTATTTAGAGTCTAACAATTCACTTGGCATTCGAAAGCTAAGGTTTTCGTAGAGCTTTATTTCACAATATTTTATTGCAAGCATCTTCAAGAAGCACACCATGCTACTTGTTACAAATGAAAACCCTTTCAAGGAGTTAAGGATAAATACCCTGAGTAAAAAAAAAAGGAAATCACAGTTTGAAAATAAGATTTCAATGCCAGTTTATTTATAATTTTTTTTTTTTAAAACTCTTTAAGGAATGTTACCCTATTTGACAGTTTATCGGAACAAAACATTCTTATGACTCTTGTCACGTTACTGGTTAGTAAAAGTATTGTACTTGGAATTATGTTTTGTGGGGTATACAGTCAATACAACCCTGTAATGACTTCTTTTAATCGCTTCTATCTACACTGAAATGGAAAGTGATCGCAAAATTTTATTCTCTAAGGGCCATTATTACAACTTGCCGTTAAAGTGGGGTTTAGTTAAAGCTAACTTTAGCTAAAGTGAACTTTAAAGTCAACTTTAACTATCTTTTCGTTATTACAACCTACAGATAATATAAAGTTAACTTTTTCAAAAATATGGCGGTGTTGGAGCAATGTCGATAACACTGCTCAAATTAAACAAGTTTGTTTTAACGCAGTGGCAACGATGGGCTTCTTTTATTTGTTTATATTTGTTTATTTTATTTACATTTGAAGTTGCCATATGGAAAATAGTAAGTAATATGGCAACTTCAAACATAACATACATAATTGGTCCTTACAACTATTCAGTCAGGACTACGACCTAGCTTCTAACACCGCTTATGTTGCGTGCGTTAATATTATACATGAGTGGCGGGACCTAAAGTTTAAAGTCGACTCCGAACGAGAGATTTTTAAGAAATTTTTCATGGACATTTTTATTTACTCTCAAAGTGTTTGCTAGAAATCTGCTGAGAGGAAGTCGCCGAAGAAATACTTTTTGTATTTTTTTATGTCTGGCCTGGGGCTCGAACCCTAGCTTTATGTCTAATAAGCCAACACACTACCTACTAGACTACGGCGACTTCAAACATAAAGTGAACTTTAAAAGTTAAAAGTAGGATGATCCTCCTTTTAGCTTAACGTTCACTTCTACCTTATTGTCCACTTATAATAATGAAAAACAATTTAACTGCCCTTTAAAATCCTCACGTTAGTTAACGGCAAGTTGTAATAATGGCCCTTAGAGAGCTATCTTGTTTATTAAATTAAAATTGCTTTCAATCTGTTCGCTTATGAAGCAACTATCATTGACATCAAAATATTTAATAAAAATTGTCACTCATATGAAAGAAATACGGAATAACAACGGCTTCAAATCACATGTCGTACAATTATTAGTTTATTGGTATTCACATCAGGTGTTCTGAATTTTAATTCGATATTTTTAATGCCTTGTTTCAAGAAGACTTCAAGGTGCGTTGAACAATCAAAAATCAGCGGCATTTTCATACAATTTGAAATACCGTTTATCGTTAATTATAACAAGTAAATGATATCGTCTATCGTGCAGCGTGCAGATATTTTAAATATTTTAACGAAAAAGAAAAGAAAGAAAAATCAATATTTTTATAAAAATATTTTTTTATTTAATTCGTTAAACAATGAAATTTTTATATGAAATGTTTAAATATTTACACCTCTTTTGTAAATAAATTTTAATTTCGAACGGTTTTATGGTGACTTTATGATATGCGCACCATACGAGATGAAAGTATTTGTCTTAAATACATGATCAGAATCATAAATTCAGAACTCATTAAACTAATCAGAGGTTTTGTCTTTTTTGTGAGTGTTTTTTTCTTTCGGGGCGGTAGTTATGGTACTAAAACAACAACAAAACCAAATAATAAAATAAAACACAAATTAAAGCATTAATAATTTAATATGTTTTGTTAGAGAAGAAATATTTCCAAAATTTTTTTTATTCGAATATCTCCTGCTGAGCCTTTAAGGCTTACCTGCTGCCCTAATAAATGCCGATCAATGCTGTTTACAAAGGTTAGTCGAAGATGAAAAACCAAAATTGTTGAACAAACATTCCAATTTGTGTTAAATAGTGAAACGTTTTAAATAAATAAAAATCAAAATGTTGGTCGAATCATTAAGATGACAGGGAATGGTAACACTTTCCATTGTCTTCAACGACAAAAACAACAACAACAACCACTGCCACTACTACTAATGCTGCCTAAAGACACAATATTTACTTAATGATTGGATTAAACGTTTCCCATCGAAACCGTCTAAGTCAACAAGAGCAATACAAACTGGTATAATAAAATTATAGAGAAATAAAATACGAGGGTTGGATGTTGTTTAATAAAATCCATACGTTTTCAAATGTAGCTTCATGCACATATTAGAAAAGACCTAAAGACCATGGCATTACAATTACATCGACGTACAAATGTTACTGTAAATGAAATCTGTTGCCAAATTATAGCCGTGGACATCGAGACTAGACATCTAGGTCTAGGCATCTAGACCCCTAAAAAACTAAACATTTCCATTTTGCAACATGAATGCTCTTTTAGCATTATTTACAATCAAAAAGATGTACCCTATAAAGATATTCTCAATTGTCGATTTACTCAATATATGGTATGAGTGTATGAGAATAACATGCTCTAGAACATGCCTTAGAACATGCTTAACAATACATACATAATTGGTCGTTACAACCCTTCAGTCAGGATTACGACCTAGTTTCTCACACCACTGATGTTGTGTGTGTTAATTTTTATACATGAGTGGCGAGACCTACAGTTTAAAGTCGACTCCGAATGACAGATTTTTGAGAAACTTTTCATGGAAATTTTATTTACTCTCCGAGTTTTTGCCTGAAATCTGCTGAGAGGAAGTCGCCGAAGAAATACTTTTTGAATTTGTTTTGATGTCTGGCCTGGGGTTTGAACCCTGGCTTTTACGTCTAATAAGCCGACACACTACCTTTTAGACTACGGCGAATTCACATGCTTAACAATACAACTAGAAAATCCAAGCCAAGGAATCAGGCTCTATACTGGCCTGTATACTGGGTACATATTGAGTTGTTCGGAAAGTAATTTCGTTTTTTTTTTTGTGGAATTGAAAGACAGTTTTCATAAAATATCAATCAACTGGTCATAAACTGTTGAATTTAATAAATTTAACCTCAATCTGATCAATCACGTGTTGTTATTCGCCAGTTCGCATCAACTATACCTTTATCGCATCTCTATCAGCTTCAATCGGCCTTCTCGAACGTGTTGCATCTTCGACATCAAAATTGCCGGATCGAAATTAAGCGAACCAGTTCTGGCACTGGCGTACTGCCAACACAAATTCTCCATTCACATCGGCCAATTACTTTTTGGCTTGAATAGCATTTTTACCCTTTCTGTAGTAAAACAGTAAGATATATCGAAAATGCTGGTTATCGCTCTCCATATTTAAAAGGGCACTAACCAACCAAAAACTACTGCGTAAAATTAATTTTAATTTTTCACATACAAGCCTTGCTCTATGAGCTCTCAAAGCATATAAAAATTATACGGTTTAAGTGTGAATTTGGGTGCAAAAGAATACAAATTGATCCTCTGTCGGGAAAAAATGAAATTACTTTCCGAACAATCCAATACTTTGGTTAGATTATAGTGACAGAGATTGTCTATCTATCGGTTCATTTCCCGACTTTAGACTGCAAACAGCAAATTCCTTCAAAATCAATTATTTGGTTTGTATTTGACAAACATTGATAACAGACTAAGGCATGGTTTGAGCTTTAAAAAAGAAATTAAAGTGCCAGACTGAGCTTGATAAATGTTATGTCTGCTCTTCACCAATGATTTCAATGATTAAAAACTGTATTCGCTGTATTTCCTTATGGCCGAACAAACAAAAAAGATGCCAGAAGACATTCCAAATGTCCAGTTGAAGTTTATACATTCGAAACAATATTTTAGAAATTCGCCCAGAAATCTACCTTTAAACTAGCAAATATTAAGAGAACGTATAGGCTGATGATTTGAGAAAAAACAAATAATAGAAAACCGCCGGATTTGCTAAAAAAAAAGTTTTTTTTAATAATTTTATCGCGGTTTTACTCGGGATTTGAAACAGTAGAATAAATTGTCACACTTTTACATATTTTTTCCTTTCCATAATGGTTTCTTCATATAGATTCATAATGATATCTTGCCAAAAGGAACAGCTTATAGTGAAATAATTCTAATAGAGATCTATGTCAGTCAAACACTGGCATTGGAGTTTCGCTTATACCAAAGGTTACAGCCAAGAGGACAGTTTAAGGCTGGGGTATTATGGAACGTTTCTTTCTTGATGAATCGGCCGATCTGACGTAAGAACTGTTCAATGTGCAGCAATGCGATTGAGACTTATATGCTCAATCAGCTGAATACTACTGATACCTGGATAAAATTTTTGTTTGGTCAATTGCAGTTGAAAGGATTTCTGAATTTTTAAAAATTCTAGATGTTTAAAGATTGAGACAGTGTTGCCTTAGCTTATAGAAATCTCCCTACAGGTTTTAGTAACTTGTACTTGGGTGTATGAAATATATGATTGCGGACTTCTTTTTTCCCTCAAACAAATTTTATGGTTTCAACACAATGCATTGCATGAGTACCGTTTATGTATATTGCGAGTGCAACCACCTAATACAATTTGCTGCTTTTAGTATAATTAGAAGCGGAAAGAAGGCAGACAGATCTTCGGTTTATGATGTATGTGGGTGATCTTCGGATATAATAGGCTTTGATTTTATTTTACATTTGTTTCGTTCTTCAGCAACCGAGTGAAATTTGTTTGGAAATCGAAATATTCCAGCATTTATAGAAATAACCCGCGCCTGAGCTAGTCAACACGCATCAGCATGCAATTGATCACACAGTTGGATGGAAATATGCTTTGGAATTGAAGAAAACATCTACTTGCACAACCATTATCAGTTATTTTTGAGTACTGCAGATGTCCTTTTCAGAAGTGTGGGTTGATGCTTTGCAAATGTTATTCACACAAGGCCTAAGTGCAAAAAAATTAAAACATACATACATACATAATTGATCTACTGGCGTTTTGCTTTTACTTCGTTTAACATTAAAATTATAAACATAGAAATACAAAAACAAAACAATGAACTTGTTTACAAATTATCGCACTGCTTAATATAACAACAAACCCCAGCATAACAAAAATGGTAGACAAGTAAACAAAAATACAACAACAAACACTACAAGAACAAATGTCAACAACATACACAAACAACAATAATAAAACAATGATGTTTACATTTATAGAAATCTCGAGAAGGCGAAGCCACGAACATTCGCCTTGAAGAAATGTTTATTCGGCCATATAAAAGGCAAGGCAAAGCAGGCGACTGACTCAGTAAAAATTCAGTCAGTCTTGTGTGAAGACGCGGTGTGTTTGAAGAGAGTAAACGTGGTTTGAAGATCTGCGTTACAAATATCTGTCGAACAGTTGTCTAGTAATTGTTATTGCTTATGCAAAGGGTTTAAATAGAGGAATAATAAACAAAGCAATTGTTGTTGTTTACATCAAGTTGTGAACAGTGGCACACAGAATTTTGCGAATAATAAAGAATTTTAATTAAAACTAAACACAAATTTATTTTAATTTTATTTGCAATCTACGAGCTCATATTTTAAAGGCTTTTGAGAGGTAAAAACGTAACAATAATGTAACTGGACTACGGCGAAACAATGACTTGAAATAGCGATGTTGTTTTTTTTTATTTTACTTGATTATTTATATGGTCATTACAATCCTTTAATGACATCCATGTTATGTGCGTTAATTTTATCCATGAGTAGCGGGACATACAGTTTACTTTTCAAGCCAGTAGACTGCTGAAATAAAATACTTTTTTTCAATCTTTTGCTTTTTTAAGTTATCTACGCTGGGGCTTCAACCGCGGACTGTGGACTTTTTTCTTTACAAAATTAAATTTAAAAAAAAAATATATTTTTCACAACCCTCGCATATATTAAAAAACTCATAAAACAGTGGCCAAAAACAAGACAAAGTGGCATCCCTTTTAATTTAAATGCAACAAAATCTCACACAAACAGTGGAAAACCACAAATAAAGAACACATGATCTGTTTAAGTCATCAAGATACGATTCTATTGATGAACACCAGAGGCTCAGATGGAGAAAAATTTAACAAAGAAATCTTCAACTATCAAGACATTCTTATGCTAATCAAACTGCGATCATTCAAGTGACCGATAGGTGAACAAAATAGAGAGAAAAAACTGATTTGACGTGACATGTGAAAAAGAAAAACAAAAATTTTACAACGAAAAGATTCACACTAAAGTTGTTTAATGTCAGTGTTAACATTATTTTACATCCAACAGATATTGTTTACAAGCTGCTTTTGTGAGTAAATTTTTTCATTATTTGTGTTTCTTTTAATGTTAGTTTATGTTTTTAATTTTTTTTTCTTCATCTTCTACTTTATTTTTATTTAATCATATTGTTGTCGTACGAATTAAGTAGTCATTGTTTGAAAATTTCTTAAGTATTTTTTATGACTTTAAAAATTGTTTGACAACAAATTGTTGCATGTTTTGTAAGCAGACAACAATTGTTTTAAATTAAACAATAGACTGCATTACCAGATAATCTTATAAGATGCAGAACCGTTGTGGAATAAATTCTTACAAAGCAATCAACCTACATGCATAAATCTAACGAATACTGGACTACCAAAGTAAAGACACTCAGGAGGTACTTTGCGAGGCACACGATCTTAGTAGTCATCAATCATAGTTCACCAAGGCTATGATATATCGAGTGTATTGCAGAAGCTCACAATAGATTGGCAGTGAATAGCTTCCAAACAATTAAATCTCCAGGTCTGAATTGTTTCAATCCAGCGTGTTTTCAGATAAACAGAGAGCATGAGACCCTTGATAATCTTCAATGCATGTTACGATTATCTCATGTTGCATCAAACTAGACGCCTTACAAATGCACATGAGAGAATCATTAACGTTCATATTAGACCATGTCGCAACCAAAGTGGTCTTTCGGCAGTAGAACACACCTACATACTTACTTAATTGATAGTTATAACACTTCAGTCAGGATCTTTCTTATCACACCACTTATGTTGTGTGCTTTAATTTTATACATGAGTGGCAGGATCTACAGTTTAAAGCCGATTCCGAACGACAGCTTTTTGAGAAACTTTTCATGACAATTTTATTTACTCTTAGAGGAAGTCGTCGAAGAAATATTTTTTTATATTTAGTTTTGTTGAAGCGTCTGACCTAGGGTTTGAACCCTAGGTTTGAACGTCTAATAAGCCAACATACTATGTACTAGACTACAGCGACATTAACACACCTACAGAAAGATTGAATCTACCGAAATTTCTTTAAATTCATTAAATAGTCACATAGAGAAATCCCTTCATTCCAAGTCCTCCAACAGGTACTTACAAACACTGGCAGTTGATAACGGCCATATTGTTATAGCTATAGGGTGGGTGATTTAAAAGTTTAAATTTAAAAATACAAAAAACCTAAACGACTTAAAATTTGATGGATTTATTTTTTTGTTGTGGGGTACAATTGTTCCGGTAATAAATGGAATATTATTTCATTCATATGGCTGCCACGGCTGGCATTACAGTACCTCATTCGTTCGGACCAATCTTCGTCGTTTTTTTGCGTGTATGGGGTCGTATCTCGGGTATGGCATCACGAATGTTTGCCTTCAAATACCCATTTGTCTCTAGATTTGTCGACATAACACTTTTCTTTAACGCTCACCATATCGGCCATCAAAGGATCGATTATGGCATGAGATGCGTGGCAAGTTGCACAATCCGGTTGAAACCAAACATCGTTCACATCAATGCCATGAAGAACGGGTACAAAAAAATCGGTTATCATGGTGCGATAGATGTCTCCATTGACCGTAGTGGTTGGGTCGTCCCCACTTCCAAAGAAATATGGACCAACGCTGCCTCCGCTCCACAAGCCGCACTAAGCAGTCACTCGTAATGAGTGCAATTGACTGCTGTAAGACCACGTGTGTGTTTTTTTGCCACAAACAAAGCAAGCAATAAACTTGATGAAGGCATCGTAGTCTAGTTTAGGTAAAGTGTTGGCTTATTAGACATAAGGCTACGGTTCAAACCCCACGTCAGATATCTTCATCAAAACGAAATATGTAAACAAATTTCTTCGGCGACTTCCTGTCAGCAGATCTCTGGCAAAAACTCGGTGAGAAAATTGCCATGGAAAATTTCTTAAAAATCTTCTGTTCAGAGTCGACTTAAAATTGTAGGTCCCTCCACTCATGTATAACATTAACACACACAACATACGTGGTGTGCGAAGCTTGGACGTAATCCTGACTGAAAGGTTGTAATGATAAATTATGTACACTGCCGGACAAAATAAAGTGCGGTTTGAAATATTTTTTGTTTTTCGAATAAAGCATATGTTTATTGCTTTCAAATGTTTATAAATTATAGTTTCATTTTTAATTTGGATAATATTTTATCTAAAAAGTATTTTAACATTGAATTATTTCTTTATATTTTCTATTTATAATAGGAATTCCAAGTGACAAAATAAAGTAACACTTCGCTAGAAAATATTATAAATAATTAAATAACTTCAAAATTTAGTATGCTCCTCCTTTGCTGTTTATGACTTCTCTTAATCTTTCCGGCATACTTAACGCAAGGTTCTTTAAAGTACTTGTAGGAATTGCCCTTCATTCACTTTGCAGTTTTTCCCAAAATGTTTGAATATTTGTTCTGGACTCCATCGGGATTTTGTCGTCTGAGGTAGCCCAAAGATGCTCTATGGGGATTTAAATCTGGGCTTTAAGCAGGCCATTCAAATTTTTCAACATTATTTTCTTCAAAATATGTTTTAGCGACCTTACACTGTGTTTGGGTTTGTTGTCTTGTTGAAAGATGGACTCCCCCAAGCCCATTTTCTCCTCACTGCTGTAAAGATTTTCTTCCAAAATATGTATATATAGTACTCTCCAGTCATTTTGGAATCAATTTTAACAAGTCTACCTACTCCTGAAGAGGAAAACATCCCCACACCATGAGGCTGCCTCCACCATGTTTTCCAGTATGGATAAGGTTTTTCGATTTAAGCCTTTGTGTTGGTTCACAGCACACTCTTTTCCGAGTTTTACAATTTTTAGTTCATATTTTGACTCGTCTGTTCAAATAATTTTTTTCCAAAATGATTCAGACATATTTATGTAAATATTTATGTAAACTTGCGTAGACTGGCCACTTTTGGTTCTTTGTTTTGGAAATAAATTACCAATAAATGCTAACGTTGCTCGATCAAAAATCGACTGATTACGTTCAGTGGAGGTAATATATTGAATCTTGTGACAGAATAGAATAACATAAGCAGTGACGTTGGCACAAAGAGTACATGATAAAAATGTGACTGTATTTGCGAGTGGCATGTGATAATAACCCAGAGGAAAATTGTTAGTAATATTTTCAAGTGTAACCTAATAATATATATACATATGTAGTGGAAAATATAGAAAAAAAGTACAGCTCCAAATCCCTAAAAACAGCGTATTTAACTTGACTAATATTCTTCCAAAAATTTAGGTCATTTCTCATTGTTATTAGTGAATCTCATTGAAAATGAGTGAATCATACCGTAATATTTCTTTGGGTGTATACTTGAACCCTGAAAAAAAGCGATTTGAATATTCTTCTTTAGAGGCTGACAAGCAACTGAATGCATTTTTATGCTCTTTTTAATGAACATTGTTGATGTTCGTGTCCTATGTGTGTAAAAAGCCGAAGATGTTCGCCCCCCGGGGGCTATTGGTGCCGACGTCTGGACATATGTAAGTATTGCCAGATTCGAAATAACCGATGGTTCAAATTTAAACAAATAAACACCTAATATACATACCTGCCAAATTAATTGTCATTTATTCAAACTGATTACTATGGAGGGGTATAGCATTCAACAACACCTACTTCGCTTCGAAAAATCATCTTCAATAATTACTCCCATTTCGGATGAATGAGTCCGTGAACAAAAATATGTTGAGAAGGGTGATGCAATATCCCTCTTTTTTTTGAAATGTTTGTAACCGACAAAGTCCAAAATATTACGAGTTTCATGAATTTATTCTTTAAACAAACTGATCAAATTGGATCAAAACAGAATATTCTCTTAACAATGGCCACAAATGAATACAATTTTGTTGACGATTTTGTTCACAGTATCTTGATATTCTTATCTTTTATTCTTTCTTTCTTTTTTTTCGGTAAAAGTGTTGAAATAAAATTGATCTTAAAAGTACAAAATATTTTATTTAAATGTATAATAAAAATTGAAAAAAAGAAGAACAATGTGGACGCTGTACGCGTTAAAATACAAATAAATTTTCACAATAAATATTTTTATTTCCAGTCATTGTTATTATAATTTTTATTTGAAAACAATATTCCATTGACTTTGACTTGAGTAACTCAGTGGCTAAACAAAAAACAGTTTTTTTTTGTTTTGTTTTATTCTTAATTTTGATTCTCTAGCGGAACGTCATCAAATATAATACGATATCAAATGCAAACGGCTCTTATCATTTTCCAAGTGATCAATTATTTTCAGATTTTTAAAGTCTTTTCCAAAATAAAAATGACAAATTGTTGTTCAGCTTTCGGTTCCACAATTTTGTTTAAAATCCAATGAAACTAATCGTAAATAAATTTGTTTCTTATTTAAATACGATTATTTTATGGTTATTAGTGTTACACTGTTAAAGTGTTAGGAAATACGCCTAATCATGATGATAATTGGCCGGAAATGTATGATTTATAGGCAGGGATTACAAGAATAATGTTGTAAGGAAATTACATGGAAAGCATTTCTTTAAAATACTTATAACTTTCAATATGAACAACAAAAAAATTTAAAGTGTATGGAGTAAAATTTTAAAATAAAAATAAATTAAAAATAATTTGAAAACTATTGGGCCAACTAAAAACTGTGCCATGATGTTGATTTTGCCTAGCAAAATTGCCGTATTTGGGGCTCAGAAAAATATCACGTGTTATTACAGAAACCAATGTACCCATTACAAGTGACTGCTTAGTGTGGCTTGTGGAGCGGAGGCAGTATTGGCTCATATTTCTTTGAAAATGAAGACGTCCAATCATTAAGGTCAATAGCTACCGCACCATGACAATCGATTTTTTGTATCCGTTCTTCATGCTATTGATGTGAACGATGTTTGGTTTCAACAGGATAGTGCAACTTGGCACACATCTCATGTCACAATCGATTTATTGCGTCAAACGTTTGATGGCCGTTTAATTAGCCGAAATGGTGATCTCAATTGGCTGCCGAGAAGCTGAGATTTGACAATGTTGGACTATTTTCTGTGGTGTCGCCGTTAAAGAAAAGTGCTATGTCGACAAACCAGAGACAATTGAGCATTTGAAGGCAACCATTCGCGATGCTATTGCAGAGATACGACCCCATACACTCAAAAAACGCATAAAAATTGGTCCGATCGAATGTGGTAATGTGAAGCGGCAGCCATATGAATGAAATAACATTATATTTCTAACCGAAATAATTGTACTTCAGAACAAAAAAATAAATTCGACAAAATTTCAAACCCTTTTTGTTTGTTTTATTAAATTTTTAAATTTAAAATTTAAAATTTCCCACCCTATATCATCTTTGGAACGAAAGAACTGGCATATCGAAGCTTAGTGAACGTTTACAATCATACAACGTGGGTAGCTAGATTATGGTAGAGGTCGTCATATTCTTCAGAAGTCACGTTGACCTGCCGTACACTCAACAATGACAGATGCCAACCTTATAGGTAATCCCTACCATTTGTATATTTGTTCAATTTCTTCCAACCTGTTAAAGTGAATTTCATAATGTACTGGGATTCCCTAAATCAAAAAGCTGGGGAATGATATAAAAAGTGTTTTTTGTTTTTTCTATGCCCTCATGAACACTGCATTTGACGATATTCGCTGCACCTACGCAGTTTAAAAGCATCTCCATAGACAAATGTCTTGTAAGGCATTTTCGTAGTAATTTTGTCTACTATGCGGCTGTATCACAGCGCCTTACGTCTCACATTAGTTTACTCAACTCTCGTAACTTGGTGCATAGTTCAGTGAAAGCGTTTGGATTTTCCAAGATTACCGCATGTGACTGTCCAGCATTTGTCATCCCCTTTTTTATTTCCGGCTATTCTCTGGCAGCTATGTGCGTTCCTGTATATTATGAACCGTACTAAATCTAGCCTACACTCTTGCTGATCGAACGATCCTCCGTCTGTAAAACCGTATTAATGATTAGAAAGACAGGACACAAAGTTTAGTCCTTTCTCTCTGCTTTGAGTTGTGCGTCAAATGGACTCAACGTGCAGATGTATTATATTAGGGCAATTGATCATAATATATATGCTTGGTATTCCACCCAATACATTCGCATTACAGCGATATCAATCCAGCCCGGCTAATACATTCCTCCAAAGATTAAGAGCCGTCTCATAAAACAGACGAAAAATTTATTTGTTTTCAATGCCTTAGCTAACATTGTCCGTACTTTTCGGCATTACATGGTTCAAAAGTGTTTTGACGTTTTAATTTCTGTCTATTCAATGGAACATAGTAGTCTAGCTACACTCCTGTAAAGCCAATATACATACACACATACATAATTGGTCATTACAACCTTTCAGACAAGATTGCTAGCTTCTCACACCACTTATGTTATGCGAGTTAATTTTATACATAATTGACGGGACCTACAGTTTTAAAAAAGCTTTCATGGCAATTTTATTTATTCGGAGAGTTTTTGCCAGAAACCCGCTGCTAGGAAGTCGTCGGAGAAATGTTTTTTTTAAATATCGTTTAGTTGGTCAAGTCTGAGCTGGGATAGAGCCAATACATTATCCTCTAATTGGAGTCCCATTTCAAACCCATGGTCCCTCATCGTATAACCTCAACTTGTTAGAGAATAAATCTACAAGTGGGAAAATAAAATAAATCAATGCCAAGCGTACGTATAGACAGAGTAAGAAGGCAGTCTTGATCAGCAGTAAATTCGGTTACTCACCCACTAAAGCAATACTTGTAATTCCCTCCAAACTTCTATTAAAGCACAGAGCTGAGGTGGTAGAAGTAAGACTCAATATAGTTAAATCCTAGCACAACATTAGTAGTGACATGCAGCTATTCTGGGAAGACATAGAGACATCCAAGTCAATTAAATGGAATAGAACGTTTGTTTTAGAATTCCAATTTAGAACGTTTGATCTAAAGACCAGATAGTTTCCAATGGCAGCCTTAAAGTTTACGCCTATTGTTCAAAGGTAAGGGATTAAGAGTTCTACTATTAAACTTTCTTATAGGCTGTCTGAGTACTGCAATGCTTTCAAGGCTGAGATCATGGTCATTTTGAATGGAGCTTATTTAGTGGCTAAATTTTCTCTGAAAATCTCTTGATTTACTTAACCCTGGACGGTTACTGTTCGTCGAATCGACGAAGCTTATTTGCTCTTTATCATACCACTTTTTTATGTTTGACCAAATTTCGCTCTTTTTTTCAACAGCGTTAGTTGATAATGAAAGCACAGTAGATGAAAAAAAAATTTTTTTCTTCGTCGATTCAACGACTTACTGCACAAAAATGACCATAAAGGATTAAAAAAATGGATGGCCAGCATACGTTTACTCACCACAAGCTTTAGTTATCAAACAACATTGTTGAAAAAAAGAGCGAAATTTGGTCAAACATAAAACAATTACATGATAAGGAGTAAATGGGCTTCGTAGATTCGACGAACAGTAACCAGTTATGGTTAAAGTGTTCGTCGATTCAACGAAGAGTAACCTTAATGTACAAAAATGAAGAGTAACCGTCCAGGGTTAAACAGGCATGCTGCTAGTAAGTACCTAGCTAACATATTTTCATCGTCCGTCTTTGTCCATGAATTTCTTAGAAAAATTTCGAACCCTTTGAAGCTAACTCAAATTAACTAAGTTCCTTGACATGGGGATCATTCGAACTTATACTAGCAAGGCCCGGTTCGGAACTATGGCATTGGTATCGGTGTGAATATTATCCACGCAATTTACAAAGAGGCTCAATCTCGTTGGCAGCAATATTGATAGACTCTGCTGGACACATACGAACAAGAAAAGGACAGACTCAGTTCTATGCTTAAATTGCATGACCAGTTATTATAGTAGTTGTTCCTATTGGCCACTATTATTTTAGCTGGTATGCTGAAACACTTGAAATTTCGACAAATTACTTTTGGAGAAGCTGAGGGTTTGAGGAAGTGGAGGAAGAGACTATCTTTTACCTTATGTGTCAGTACGTTTCTAACATCTCACTTTCTGACATCCTTGACCCCAGGTCAGTAACATAAATATTGCTGCAACAACCCGATTTATTTTGCTATCGGTTTGGTTTCCTCCAGAGAATGTTTAATATCCGGATTAAATATTAATTGTGTTATCGCGATAAGCCTAAATACTAGCCAAGATGGGAGTTCTTTCATCAAGGAAGCGCCCTTTAACTAACTTCATCGTAATTGTTACAACAACTTAAGAGTCAGAAGGTATAAAAGCAATTAAAATTTTTTCAAAATCTATTCAAACGAATTGATTTGAATCTTTTGTTTGTTTATTTTTTAATTTTAATTTTAATTTGTGTTTTTCTTTTTTATGTTTTTATTTATTGAAATAAAAATATTTTTTTTTTGTTGATTTGAATTGGTTTATTAAGTACGTATCGCTCACAATCTATTGAAATGTTTTGTAATGACTTTTTAACAAGGCACTGTGACTGTGTCTGTCTGTCTGTAACACTGTCTTCACCTGTCCAGCTGTCCAACACTGTGTCCGCCCATCTGACATCGTTCTGTTGCTTATGAGCAGCCAGAAATACAAAATTTAACTGGAAAGTCGTATTTTAAATACTTAATTGGTCACTTAAGCTTCCCCCCTTTTGTTGTTACAGAATATTCCCAAAAGAGTCCAGTGCCAGTCGGTACATTGGAGTATCAAAATGAATACGATTTCGTTTGTTTCATTTGATTTGTTTTTATTATTTAAATTTTAATGCCTGTTTTTCTATCTTTTTAATTTTGTTTTTTGTTTTTGTTTTAATTAAACAAATGCAAATGCAACTCCCTGTCTAGTAACGATCCGTTTGGCTTGTTTGTAAATACCGGGAATGCTAATGACTTGCTTTGACACTCGATTGTTTTAAGACATTTGGTGTTGTTGTTGTTGTTGTTGTTATTTTATCTTTTTTTGTTTTTCCTTAGAGATTTTCGATAATAATCATAAATTATCCAATAATTATGTCAGTTTAAGAGCAGTATTGAGATTTATAAGTTTTATTGGACGACATTAGATAATTTGGTTTCACTAAAAAAGGGTACCGCCTTTTCGGCTGATTGGGTGGAAATTTTTAGCCATTGTCTTAAGTATCTATATATGTATTGTATATGTTGTAAACTTTTCTTATTTTATTTTACGCAGTTTACAGGTGTTAAAATAACTGAAATAGAAAGTTTATCTGCGTCAAGCCCGATTTTTGTTTGTTTGTTTGTGGCTTTTGTTATCGGCCCCTGACCATAAATATTCATACGAAAAGCCTTTTGTTTCTATTCATTATTGAATCGGGGATTTCATATTGATTTTTTTGGTTGCAGTTGCTTTAGTAGCAGCATTCGCTTTAAAAGCATTTAAAATAATTAAAGCTTTAAAGTGGCATTTTTCTATTCTACATTTTATTAGGTGTTGATTTATAGACGCTTTAAAAGCTTACTTACATATTTCTTTAATTATGAAAATATATGCACGGAGACTGGAAGAGCATTTTAATTTCATCAATTCATATGACTTCCAAATACCATAACAAGTGTTTCAAAATTACAAAATTAAATGAACACACTTCAGCTGATTAGAGATAAAAGAACAGCCAAAAGAGTATTTAAAACTTTCAAAAATATTTTAAAGTTTCAAAAAAAAAAAATAGAAAGAAAAAAATTAAAATTTTTCTTTTTAAGGGAACACATGAAAATTTAATTTTTAGTTGCTTCCCCTTAAAGTCTGGCAACTTTTTAAAAATACATACATACATACATACATAATTACAACCCTTCAGTCAGGCTTACGACCTAGCTTCTTACAACACTTATGTTGTGTGCGTTAATTTTATACATGAATGGCGGGGCCTACAGCTTAAAATCAATTCCGAAAGACAGATTTTTGAGAAACTTTTCACTGCCAATATTATTTACTTTCTGAGTTTTTTGCAGAAATCTACTGAGAGGAAATCGTCGAAGAAATACTTTTTTTTGTATTTCGTTTTGATGTCTGGCCTGGGGCTCGAACCCTGGCTTTCCGTCTAATAAGCCAACATACTACCAACTAGACCACGGCGACTTCAAAGTGGAATTACAAATTTGTTTAATTCAAAAGCGATCATAATATATACTGAGTGAAACAATTGTCCGTACACTTATTCCTTTAAATATTCGCAAAGAAAAAAGTCCGACAGTGTCAAATTAAATTATCGTAGCGGCCAATTGATATCGCCAAGACGTGAGAGTGCAAAAAAGCATTGGCTTTGTTGTAAGTGGCACCATCCCGTAGGAACAACATGTCGTCCAGGTCCATATCCTTAACATCTGGCCACATGACACATGACAATAACACCGCCAGCCCATAAACCGCACCAAACACTCACTCTTTGATAATATGTCTGCTTCTCAACAATCACTCGTTGATTCTCATTGCGGCAATTCTATTTGTTAATGAATCCACTAAAGCAAAAGTATACCTAATCGCTGAAGATGATTTTCTTTATAACAACACCGTTCACTTCAGTCTGTTCACCAGTGTTGAAAAATTCAATACTTTAGTATTTTTTTCAGTACTTTTTGATTTCAAAAATACCGCAGTACCTATGTGACGCTTTCAGTACTTTTTTATTATTACATCTTTTATGTATTGCGCTTTTCAACTAATGCATGCATTAACAAACACGTTCAACGTAGAATTAGGCTTTAGTCCCGCTTAGCCAAACGTCCACTGAACGTACATTCGTTTTTAGAACACGAAAAGCAATGAAAACGCTTGCCGAACCGTAATGTTATTACGGTAATCATTTGCATTGCTTTTCATATGCTAAAACGAACGTATGTTACATTACGTTTCATTGACGTTTGTCTAAGCAGGGCTTATACGTTTTGTTACGTTCCGAATCAGCTGTTTTAGTCTTGCATGCAAAGGCACTATTAGGTTGTTAGTTATTCTGTTCCATGTCGTTTGTGTATTAAATATAAATAAATAAATAGTCTAGTAGGTAGTGTGCGGGCCTACTAGACGTGAGCTCTCGGTTCAAACCCCATGAGAGACATCCCCATTAAAACGAAATGTCAAAAAATATTTCTCCGGCGACTTTCTTCTGGCAAAAACTCTGAGGGTAAATACAAAATTGCCAAGATAAAGTTTCTCAAAAATCTGTCATTCGGAGTCGACTTTAAACAGTAGATCCCGCCACTCATGTATAAAAATTAACACACGCAAAATAAGTGGTGTGAAAAGTTAGGACGTAATACTGGTTAAAGGGTTATAATCACCAATATGTTTGTACGGGTATGTACTTTTTAACAAAGGTACCATTTGATGCAAAAAAGTACTCTTTTAGTTATAGTTCAGTACCATTTCAAAATTTCAGTTTTGCAACACTGCTGTTTACCCACCTTTTGGCGTATTGGCGGCGCTTGAAATGATCAGTAGGCTACAGCTCTTGAGTCAACTGAAACTTGGGCGCATATAAATTCAAATCTTTATCAAAATTCACATCATGATAGTGAGGTGCTCAATTGTTGGGTCTTTCCGAGTTCTTAAATATTTAAATTTTAGTTGATATGCTCAGTGGAAAATATCGGCACGACCAGAACTCAAAGTTCGAGGCACAATAATGGACAAAGAACAGCATAACTGTTGTATTGCTATGTACGGTCCACTTAGTTTAGGTCATTTTGAGGCGCCAGATTATGCTTCTGACAGTACTGATTACACTTCATAATTTCGTGAAGAACTATTTTAAATAATTGGAGCGCTAGTACACCGTTTCCATTGTTCCTTTTCCTTACCAGCCTTCCGTTCTTTGTACAGCAGCATACGTTCTTTGTAATTTTACTTTATAAATGCTGTTCCACTCCTGTAATGCCAACCAACCTTTTTACTTGTGATTTGTTAGCTGTTTGGTTGATCAATTTTATAGAATTTTCTGCTCCCCTAGCCGAGCTGCGCACTACAACTACGTCAGCGTTTGAAATAATTTTTGGCCTCTTTCCGCTTGATGGCGGCTAAGTTTAGTAGGGGTCACTGTCTAAGTGATACGAACCGAATAGTGGTCACGCACTGATTTTAAAAGAAGTTGGTACTGTAGAGAGCAGTGCCCCAGAGACTTGTCTCTGCCCGATAATGGTTAGGCTCCCTTGTGGGAGCAATGTGGTGGCTGTGGTTTATACCCAAATCGCGGGGGAGCGCAAGCTTGGTGTGGCGTTGCACTCTCAATCGTTGTCAAAAAGCGGAGTTTAGATAGTCTCCGACACCTAACCAAGAGGGAAGTCTTGTCCATGTGCAAGGATTCGAATTGGTACTCACGTATGGTGATGCAATCAGTGATGTGCTTATGCATATCATGTCGTTGCATCACTGTGCGTGGGGGCGCTGGTAGACGCATTGTTTCACCCGTGCTTTGAGCACCGTGTGGTATGCCGTCGAGGCGAAACTCACGTTAAACTCTGGACTAATGTCGAGAGCCGTGACTACATTACACCGCGGTCGGTCTTCTCAGTGAGGTTCAGGATATTCTTTCCGCCAAAAGAAGTCTTGAAAAATGTTGCGGTCTCGTCAAGGCCGAAGGTAAATTTTCACCGATGGCTCGAAATTGAACGAAACTGTGGAAACTGGAAGTGAAATTTTTTCGGAATCGATCGGAATAGCCAAGGGTGATTCCGGGACTAGATGATTCCAGAACTGGGGGGAAAACTGTAGTATCACAATTGGGCCTAAATTACCTTAGAGTGACCATCAAAGTTCCGCCTCTACCTATCTACCCTTTTATGTTGTGGTCATTGGATATCGTGGTTTAAAAGCCAGCTTTGAAGTCGTCATAGTCTAGTAGGTAAGGTGTGGGCTTATTAGACACTTTTGACCGCCCCTCCCCCCTTTTTACTCTACTCTAAAATAGTTCAAAACTATACTCGAATACAAAAGTAAGTTTTATTTTTAAATTCAATAAATTTCTTAACCATTCAGTTGTAGCCTGTAGTTGTAGGGCAAATTATGTTGTTGCAGCAATAAAATATTTTCGTTGTTGTTGTCGTTGTTGTCGTATTCACTTTTTGCCAATTTATTCTATTTATTTAACGCAATTGTTCAACATGTGCAAACATTTAGGCTGCCAAAATATTTTCTCTCAAAATACTGCACATTCAATGCAAGAATGTTGTCGTCGTATATGGCATGCTGTCTTCAACATAATAATGCACTTGCAACAGCAAACTTTTTTTTTCTTGTTACAAACTGCGTAAGTCTACAAATGAGGCATTTGATTGTATTCGCATGTTTGACAAAAGCATAAATACAACAATAACAACATGAATGACTATTTCTGAAGTGCATGCTAAAAATACTGAACATTTGCATGAGCAGAATGCCAAATTTTCTCGTTGCAGTTGCAGTAGAAACTGAATGTTTATTTGACTTAATGACTTGAGGGTTTTCTATTTCATTTCAGAACATTTGCTTTACAATTCTTCAATGATTTGGTCACATTTGGTTCCATTACATTAGCCCAGCATTTAAAATGAACATGACATGACATGACACAACTTGTACGACTAAATAATGAATATGACAGACACTCGTTTTAGTTTTTCTATTTTTTTTTCTTTCTTAAATGTTTAGATAATGAATGGCTATTGAAAATGAAACCCAACGAAATCAAAGAGAAAACAAATAACCACCACCAGTGAATGACAATTTCCATTTCCATTTGAATTTGAATGCATATTTGAGAATTTATGGATGAGCCACTTACTTCATTATTTATTTTTCTTTTGTTTTGTTAGGTTTTTTTATCTTTTTTGGTGAGTTTTGTTGTATATTTTTGGCACCTGTTTATCATTAATAATGTCTTATATGAGCAGAAGTTAATGGAACAATACAACTCTTTTTGATGCAATTTAAAAGAATCAATTCATTGTAAAGGAAAAATGTTTGCTTTTTAATTCGATCGATAATAATCAATAAACCTACAATATTACGATATCCAGACGAGATTAATATTTGAAATTTTAACCAAGTTTAGTTTAGGTTAGATGAGCTTAGCGGGTTGCTTGCCATTCACAGGCAAGTTCACTCGATGGCCCATATATCCCATTGTGTTAACCAGTGTGAGGTAAGCACCCTTGTTATGATCCGTTAATAGTGGATTAAAACCACACCGAGCTGTGGATGAAACCGGCCAGTTCCCTTAGTGGCACTTTCGCCATCACGCCCAGATCTTCAAACTTTCTGTCTAGATGCCTGTTCTGAAGTGCAGGTCACTTACATACATATGAGATATTGTACCGATTCCGTTTCTTACACATCTTGGCAGCGTCTGCAGTAATCCTGGTGGGACAGACCGAGCTTGGCAGCGAAAAGAACAGCATCCTGTTAGAATTCCCGTTTGAATGAAAACGTTTTTTTTATCAAACTCAACTAGTTCCTTTGTCATCCTGCTATTTACTGCTGGACACAGCAGATTTGGAATTCGGCAACCAGGTATGTTGGAACACATATGGTTTGTTAAGTTCCATGCTGTTTTTGTCTGAAATACACTGGTCTGGTGAGGTAATCTGTACGACTAGTTCAGTGCCAAGTTATCGGAATAGACCCCAAATCTATTTCCCAATTCTTTTTTAAGTTATCGGTGAAGATCGTTAAATCAACGTCACTGATGACAGTTTCAGCAACCCATTCTTCCCGTTTATGAGTGTGAGTTTTGTATGCTTGTCGGAGAACATACTCTGGTACTATGCAGAAGACACTATGATTTCAAAAAGTGTTTCGGAACGAGACTTAAAAAAGGAACTACAAAGATGGGTCAAGAACAAACCTTCGAACAGGAGCGGAAGTTTTTGATCCCCCAATAACATATTCGGATCCTATGGGTAACATTCAGGTATTTTGCAAGCTGAAGTCTATGTCATCAAAAGATGTGACATTGCAATATTATCTGACAGGCCGTCAATTCAGCACTCAACTGTCATGAGATTAAATCGAAGATGGGACAGTCTACAGAATCCGAATCAGCTAGGTTATAAAGTTACTCTGTAAGTTTACTCTATAAGGTTACTCTTTACAGAGAATTGTCGGCAATGAAAAACCAGACAAGCTTGGGAGAGAGAAGTAGTTTCCACGTCGTTGGGCCAGAACTCTTCTGTGGAATGAGAGCAGATGCTTGGAAAGGGATGCTCAACACAAAGGTTAGATAAAAAGAGGCGAAGACTCTGCACAAATTAAGTGGATTTGAGGCGATCAAAACCTATGTTGAGTCAGAATAAGTGACGATCTGAGTCATGCATCAGACTTGAGATTGATAGGACACTCTTTAAATAATAACTACGGTAATTTTTGTTCGATTTGATCAAACGAAGAGTCAATCTCCTTACAAGATAATGTACTTTAAGAATGCCATCAGTTATTTTATATTCTTTAATTAAAGTTTGCTACTATAAATGGACAAACTTCAAAAAAATTAAATGGTTGCCTATTTTACATCGTCAAACTCCATAGCATATTAAGTCAAATAATATAGATATGTATATCGTTTTAAAGGCCCATCCCTCTCCTTTCTAATAAAGTTTAAATTTGAGGCATCGGTTCAGAAATGTTTGTGTAATCAATAAATTTGGGCGTAAAGTCTAATAAAACAGTTTTTGTCAAATAAAACAAGAAGGTTCAAGAAATATATAAAAAAAATATTTTTGAGTTCTACTCAATAAAGCTCACCACCAACACTATGTCATTAGCTGTATGTATTTCATATTTCATTTATTTTTATTTTGTCGCATAGTGTTATCAATGAAGAATTAATTCTTTTAAGACTCTGTGTCCGCTCAATGTGTTACTATGTCACATTTTATGTATTTACAAAGCAAAAAAAAAAAATAAAAAATCGAATAAAAGAAAGAGAATGAAAATAAACGTAGTATTTTATATTTCTAATCCGTATAAAACGTATGAATATCCTCGAATATCGAATGAATGAATTTATGTGAGAACATGATTTTATTTCATGACGCCTTATACTGACGTTGGCCCAGAAAGAAGATGAAAAAAATCACAACAACAACGGCAACAGCAACGACCGATTGTCACGATTTTTGGTTGTATGCATCGAAAGCAAAAAAAAATAAAAAACGAGAAAGGAAAAAATTGAAAAACTCGCATCCATCCATCCATCCATTCATTTGTGTATTAATGAAACGGAAAAGTGATTTTCAGAATTATTTGTTGTGCATTGTCGTGTGTGTTACTTTAAAATGTTATGGCCGGCGGCTAAAAATGACGCGCAAAGAAAAACAATTTATTTAACTTACTCTTGTTGTTGTTGTTGTTTTTTTCCTGGTTGCAATAATTTTAATTTTAAACTTGATTATGATCCGTACAATGATCACATTTTAAAAGGAAAACAAATTATTTTCTTAAAAAAAATTTTAAAATTTTTCTTATAAAAACGAAATCAAAGAAAAAACGTTTTTCATGTTTTTCATATCGTTTTGGTGTATGTATTGGCAACCATTGGCTCAATAATCGAATCGCTAGACATGACTCTGAGTACGCTTTGATGTTGTATTGTGTCTTGTAGGGTGCTGATTGAATTGGTGAATGGCAATTGTTGTTGGCAATAACAATTGCAGCAACAAACACAAACAACAATAGCAACAACAAATTTACTTATGTTAAGTGATTTTAAAGTGTGCCTCCTTATTTTGTTGGGTTGTAACTTCAATCAGTTTTTTTTTTTGTTGTAAGTGATCGATCATAATGTTTTTGTTTCTTTAATGCTGTTTGTTGTGTGTATTGTTTTATGCTGGAACTTTTTTGTTGCTTGTAAATGATTTTTATGGATTTCAAGTAATAAAAATTAGCTGTTATTACAGGAGAGTGGCCATAAGAATAAAAAAAGATAAGACAACAAAAAAACAAATTTGAACCGGGATTAAACTACAAATCGTTGATATATTGTACAGACAGTAGATTAAGTTGAATGAGCTGTATTGGTGGTGAAATTAATAATTTCTCCCCTAATTTCTAATATCTTCCCACATGAAAGAAGATTTCCTACTTAGGTCAATATTTAGGACCATTGTGACACCGCAATCAATATTCAAACCGCACATCAAAGGTCTCCTCTAGGAAACCAACCCCAGTCCAAAGTAAACCTTCCTATAGCAGTAATCTTTATATTAGAGAGCTCGATTAAGATTGAATCAGAGAGGACAAAAATTCCCGTCTTTTTGTGTCAAGAGCAGTGTTCTGATACATAAGGCAAAATGCAATCTATTCCTTCTTCCCAGACAGAAGTCATTTAACATACATAACATAATTGCTCATTACAACCCCTCAATCAGGATTACGACAGAGCTTCTCACATCACTTATTTTGTGTGTGGTAATATTATACATAAGTGGAGGGACTTACAGTTTAGAATCGATTCCGAACGATAAATTTTTTGAGAAACTTTTTCATGGCAATTTTGTTTACTCGCAGAGTTTCCAGAAATGCCAGAAAACTGCTGAGAGAAAGTCGCCGAAGAAATATTTTTTTATATTTCAATTTGATCGAGATACATGACCTAGGGTTTGAATCCTGGTCTCACGTCTAATAAGCCAACACACTTTCTATTAGACTACAGCGACATCGGCCTGCCTACCAAAAAGATAATGGCTTTTCTGGATAACTATTGGGCGATAGTTGGCCACCCGATTTAGGAAAAGAAGGGAGTCAGTCTTCATCTTATTCATATGTAAATGTCCAATAGAGTCTAGCAATATTGCCAGCTGCTAACGAGATTGAGACTCCATGTAAAATAAGTGGATAATGTCAAATCTAGTTCTCCAACGGAACGAAATATGAAAAAATATTTTTGGACGACTTTCTCTCAGCAGATTTCTGGCAAAAACTCTGAGAGCAAATAAAATTGTCATGAAAAGTTTCTCAAAAACCTGTAGTCCGGAGTCGAATTTAAAATGTAAATCCCGCCACTCATGTATAAAATTAGCACCCAGAACATAAGTGGTGTTAGAAGCTAGGTCGTAATCCTGACTGAGCAATTGGTCAACCTGTGGCCTGTAACATGTGAATGCGAGCTCTATACCGGCAATTGAATTTTCAATGATATTTGTATGTCCCGGTACAAATATAAAAGTAACTTTTAAGTAACCTGAAATTTCCCTGAGACATACTGGTTTGTTGAGGACTTAATCGCTGCCTGGCTGTCCGAGTGAATCAAATGATTTTCACGGAAGATCCTGGCACCCAACAATCATTGTACGGCTATCAAAATGGCAAAGATGTATACTTGGAAAACATTGCAATGGTCAGGCACTTTATGAGAAAGTTTAATATCGGAATTCTTATTAAATGTACCACAACTCACCATGCCACGCATATTTGAACCATTGTTATAAATCTCAAGAGTTCTGTTGTAAACAATCGGATCTTTAGACCATAAGCCCTTAATTGAAACTCTAAAATCAAATGTTTCATTATAAGACACCATTTAATCGATCCAAATGCGTCTAAGTCTTCCAAAAATAGCAGCACGGCCATAGGCCAGGTTGGTCCCGGATTTAAATGCTTTAAGCCGTACTGCCAACATATCAGAAGGGCAGAGGCAAGTCAATTGAGTATCACAATTAATGCCTTGTTTGAAGTGGAACACTGTCCACTAGTAATCAGGAAACCTGACTGCCTGTATATTCTATCTATTCGTTGGTCGTTGCATTGCACACAGTGTACTATAAAGCCATGATTGGTTCCACCATAGTCCAATGAATGTGATGATTATGGCCACGCTACATAAATAATTGCTCATTACAACACTTAAGTCAGGATTACGACCTAGCTTCTCACACCACTTATGTTGTGTGTGTTAATTTTATATATGAGTGGCGCACTTACAGTTTAAAGTCGACTCCGAACGACAGATTGTTGAGAAACTTTTCAGGACAATTTTATTTACTCTCAGAGTTTTTGCCAGAAATCTGCTGATAAGAATTCTCCGAAGAAATATTTTTCATATTTTCGATTTGATATCTGACCTGGGGTTTGAACCGCGGTCTTACGTCTAATAAGCCAACACACTACCTACTAGACTACGGCGACTGGTCACCTTAACAGACATCAAATATGTCACGACTTATTTATGCATCAATTTAGGATGGAAATTAGAAAAAAACGAAAACTCCTTAAAGTGCTAAGATTGATGCCAGAACCCAAAAACAAATCTTGGCAGGAAAATAAATGATAAAAGGAAATTTGTTGTTTATAATTCGCCATAAATTTGTTGTGGAAAATCAACAACAATAGAAATGAAGAAAGAAAAAAGAAAAACAGACAACAAATAAAGAAACAACAGAAGAAAAAAAGAATATGCTGAACAAAGATTTACGATGGGAATGAGTTTTAATGGCATTAAATGGAAAATTGCCATGATTTGCTATTTTTCGCGTAAATGGCAAAACATGTGAGTGCCCATACATTATACCATACATATGTATGTACATGTGTATGTATGTACATGGCACGTATGGTCTAAGGTGAAGGTGGGTCTTACCTTAAAATGAACTATAAAATCGAAATTAATTCACGCAGGCAATGAAATTTTCTTTTGCCACAAGAACAGCTTACAGCGCTTAACATTACAGAACAATTGCAATTTTGTTGTTTAGTGTAAACGCAGTGTAAAATAGATTTGCAATAATTTTATGTTTTTCTGTTTTGTTGTTGTTTTTTTTGTAATGTTTAACCAACAACAACAACAACCACATTAAATGTGTGTTAAATTTTCAAAAGAGTTACGAAAATCTGTGATTTCAACTTTTTTTTATAATCCCATGTACTTACAGTGTATGTATGTATGTATGTAAGTGTGTACATATACATTCTGTAATCATGTACATATGTTTGTGTGTGTTTGATGGTGTTGTGTTATTATTATTTTAGCTGGAGGCCAATTAAATATTAAACAGGCAACACGCATGAATTATGTGATTTATGCCGTCAGAAATGTAATAATTTTTTGACGGCTTTAAATAGAGAAACAACGCCTATTTAAACTTTTGCTTTGACTGTGATTTTTACGTTTTTTTGTTGTTTTCATTTACTCTTTTTGAATTCGTTTTAAATAAACGTTTAAATGTATGATTATTATTTATGACAATAAATAACGGTTTGTGTTAAAGCCTCCTTTAACACACCTTTTAAACTGCATAACTAGCCAAGCTATTGCAAAGAAGGTACCAAAAAAACGATTTTTTTCCTTTCCTTCAAATGAAACAATTCGGCATTTCCATATAAAAATTCATTCTTATCATATGCAGAGTATGCAGCATAAATAAATTCATGAATAAGAAGTTTATTCTTTAAGGCAACATAAAACTTAAAAAAAATTTTAATTTTCAAAAACTTTTCAAAGCTCTCTTCTAAATTTAAAATTGAAGCCAAAAATTACACTATGCTACAAAATACAAAAAATTAAATACACCCGAGTAACTGCCTAGTCTAAGTTGTTCAGTTAGTTAAGCAGAACTCAAATAATGGGCGATTTTATGTTCACCGAACTCGCCTCTCAATAAGTCCATTGTTACGCGTGTTGTGTGGCATGTGGCACCGTCTTTTTGAAACCACATGTCATGCAAGTCAAGCTCTTGCATTTTGTGCAAAAAAATGTTGGATATCATCTCACCGTAGCGCTCACCATTCACAGTTACGTTACGATTCGCAGCATCTTTGAAGAAGTACGGTCCAATGATGCCACCAGCCCATAAACCGCACCAAACTGTGAGTTTTTCTGGATGCATTGGTAGCTTTTGCAATGCTACTGGCTGATCTTCACTCTAAAATCGACAATTCTGCTTATTTACGTATTCATTGAGTCAAAAATGATCTTCGTCGCTGAACACAATTTTTCGATAAAGAAGTGGATCTTCGTCCAACTTTCCAAGAGCCCATTCACCAAAAATTCTGAGCTGCTGTAGGTCGTTCGGCTTCAATTCTTGCACCAACTGTATTTTGAAAGGCTTCACACCTAAATTCTTCCGCAAAATTTTCCACGTTGTTGAGTAACAGAGGCCCAATTGCTGCGAACGGCGACGAATCGATAATTGATGGTCACCATTAACACTGGCCGATACAGCTGCGATATCTTCTTCAGTTCGCACTCTACATAAGCGTGTTGGTGTTTTAATGTCCAACAATGTAAATTTGGTGCAAAATTTAGTCACAATAGCCCGAATAGCCGCTTCAGTGGGTCGATTAAACTGACCATAAAATGGAAGAAGCGCGCGATGTTTGTAAGACGATTCATGGTTAAATTATAGACCAAACTCAAGATGTTTGACTGTGAAATAAAACACGAAACGTGCGTGAGCTGTTTAAACCAGTGTTGCCAAAAAGATAATAGCTAAAATATCACCCTTATATTTTCTTTTATTTTTCTCGAACCCTCCAAACTTGTCGTATTTGACAAAAATGCTTTTTTATATTCTCACATAAAATTGATGATTATCCAAATATGTTTTAATCTATTTTAAAAATCCAAAATTTTTTTAGAAAGGGAATATAAACATTTTGTTCAAGCTTATATGTTTTGAGATTTGAAGGGGTAAACTTGGAAAATATTATTTTTTCTTATTTTTTCAAGTTTGGCCGATATCAATTGCAAAATTTATTTAAAAAATTTTAAATAAGTGGACACCTTCTTAAAGTAAATTCTCTTGTAAAGAGTTTGACGCTTCATTTGATAAAATCGGACAAAAATTGCCGCAGTTATTATTTAAGGAGTATAACAGCTGAGTCATATATGTCTGTCTCATCAAATGAACTTTAAGTTCAAAAGTTTCAAAATTGTTGATGGATCTTAAGTGTTTATTGAAAAATGTGTCATTTTTCCGTTGGACCAACCACCAAAGCAAAGCAAAATAAAAATATTTGCAAAAAACCGAAATATTAGACTACTTTTGGTAGTCGTTCAAACATGCAAAGAGCTAATTCTCAGGTAAATAATTTTGAAAATTTTTGCAATGAATGTTCATTTAATAAGATGACATATATTAAAAATATAGCATGACTGTTATACTCCTTAAATAAAAACTACGGCAATTTTTGTCCAATTTTATAAAACAAAGTGTCAATCTCTTCACAATATAATACACTTTCAGGATGTCACCACTTATTTAAAATTTTTTAATTAAATTTAGCGATTAGGAACGCCTAAACTTGAAAAAATTAAAACAAATTAATATCTTCCAAGTTTACCCCATCAAATCTCATAACATATAAATTTGAACAAAATGTATATGTATTCCGTTTGAAAGGCTAATCTCTCCCCTTTCTCAAAATCTTTGGGTTTTTAAAGAACGTTCAAATACTTAAAATTTACATACACCGGTGTATGTAGACATTTTTCTTTAACTGTAATTTGGTTGTTGTTCAGAGATAAATCGATTTCGAAAGATCAATCGCTAAGTCCGATCTATCAAGAACTAAGTTGTTCGTTCGTTATTCGGCGATCTAAAAATAGATATCATATGTAAAACATTCAATCAGCAATAGAAAGCTTTCATACCTTCAAATCTCCAAGTTATCTTATGTCTGGATGTTAATAATTTTATTCAATTTCTTCGAAATGGACATGCTACACCAAGTCCAAGCTTGTGAACCTGTCAACATGCAACCATACATCATTGCAACCCTTCAGTCAGTATTACGACCTCGTTTCTCACACCACTTATGTTGTGTGTTTTAATTTTATAAACGAGTGGCGGAACCTATAGTTTAAAGTCGATTTTGAACAACAGATTTTTGAGAAATATTTCATGGCAAATTTTTATTTACTTTCAGAGTTCTTGCCAGAAATCTGCTGAGAGACAGCCTCCAAAGAAATATTTTTTCGTATTGCATTTAGTTGAAGACGTCTGACTTGGGGTTTGAACCGAGGCTTTCACGTCTAATAAGCCAACACAATACCTACTAGACTACGTCGACTGCAGCTATTATAAATATTTAGAAAAAATTATTTTATATTCTATGTTAGTTCAAGTCTTTATAGCACTTTATTAAATTTGTATACGAACACTTTTTTAAACTCAACGTAAATTTTTCACCAACAGTACGTGGTCTTTAATTTGTATGCCTATGAAATATAAATATAAAAAGAGGTTAATTATTGCAAAAACAAACACATTTCAAATTACGAAACCGAAGCTTCAGTGAAATACTACGAAAGATAAAAAACAATTACAATAACACATCAACATTAAATTCTAGAAGTTGCCAGACCAAAAGTGCAGTAATTAAAAAGCAAAAGGCAAAGTTGTCGGTGCAATTCAGTGCTGCATTATTTTCTGTGAAGTTTGATTTTGGTAGTAAAAATATCATGTAAGAAAATCATTAGCACGGTGTTATCAAATCAAGTGTGTTATGAACTTGAAATTAGGTATTGTGTTGCTTACTAGACGAGAGCTCATATTTCAATCCCAAGCTCAAACATCTCAAACGAAAACGTGATACGAAAAAATATTTCTTTCTTCGATTTCCTCTTAGAATCCTTAAGCCCATGTTGGGTGTGTTAATTTTATCCATGAGTGGCAGGACCTACAGTTTGATGTCGATTCCGAACGACAAATTTTTTGGAAAAATTTTCATAACAATTCTTGTCTCTCTGACACTTTTTACCGGCAGATTGCTAAGAGGAAGTCATTGACAGAAGTATTTTTTCATATTTCGTTTGAGTTTAAGACATATGTGCAGAGGTCTGCCTAATAATCATATACACTACCAAGTAGACATAAAGGCCGCTACCAGGTATCAACGAACTTCTTGAATATATCCCTGTTTTGTGTTTACGCCTTCACTTCCCCGCAGCTCTTGCTATTACCGATCCCGTTAACTTGCCTGCTAAGGGTATGGCCAATCTAATATAATTTTCGTATCCTTATTTTAATAAATAGGATTTGTTAGGCTGTTTATTGCCAAAGAGTATGGTTAGATATGGCTCTTGGCCCGAATACACATAAGATCTTGCGAAGAATTTGGATCACAAATACTTCCCTTTTCCACATATCGGCATTCCAATTCTCGCAATCGCTTGCAACAATTCTAAATAAATTCCGGAAGATTGTGTTGATAAGTCGCCGTAGTCTAGTAGTTAGTGTATTAGATGTGAGACCGTGGTTCAAACCCCAGCTCAGACATCTCCAACAAAATGAAATATGAAAAATATTTCTTCGGCAACTTCCTCTCAGCAGATTTCTGGCAAAAACTCTGAGTTTTGCAAATAAAAATCGGTCGTTCAGAGTCGACTTTAAACTTTAGGTCCTGCCACTCATGTTACACACACAACATAGGTGGTGTAAGAAAGTAGGTTGTCATCCTAAATGAAGGATTGTAATGACCAATTATGATATGTATGTGTTGATATGCATTATAAGATTTTTGTCTTCAGAATCTTTATTTTCAAATCTGTGGATTAACCAGTTGTGGCTAAGTTCCGTCTGTTTGTCGCTGGATCTGAGGGCTATGCGGTATTGTATAAATATATCTTTAGATAGTGATATTAATATTTTAGCCAATCAAGGCGAAACATACATATACAATTGGTCATTACAATCCTTTGGTCATTGTAACTGGAAGCTAGCCAGGATTACAACCTAGTTTCTCACACCACTTACGTTGTTTGTGTTAATTTTATATTTGAGTGTTGGGCGGCTTACAGGACATATTTTCGAAAAACTTTTCATGGCAATTTCATTTTACTCTCAGAGTTTTTGCCTGAAATCTGCTGAGAGGAAGTTGCCGAAGAAATATTTTCATATTTCGGTTTGTTGGAGATCTCTGGCCAAAGGTTTGAACTGTAGCATTACAACCCACTAGACTACAGCGACTTCAGTTGAGCTAATGTTAGCTTTAAAAACTTCAGGCGGTATATTACTAACACCAGGAACTACTATTCTATTCTTTGTTCATTCATCAGCAGTCAGAATTTCTTGTTCTATTGGAGCAATTGTTACAATTCGTGGCGAATGTGTTAAATTGTGTAAAAACTTTTACCAGCTATGATCTTTGGTCATTCGTGATTGTTCGAAAACTCTGGCTTATCCAAAGCATTGCGTGAGTGTTTTGTATACTTCTTCTTATAATGGACATGCCATGAGGATAAGTGTTAAAATAAGTAAGCAGCGGATTAAGTAAAATGAAAGCTAAATTTAAAATAAAAATGCAAATCCAATAAAGAAATTCAAAAATTATTTAACAAAAAGTTTACAGAAATTTTTAAAATTTATCCAACATGGACCACCGACACAGAGATGTCGGTGTCTGAATTGCATTAAATTTAATAAGTTTTAATAACAACTTTTTAGTGTTTTTCTTTTTTTTTTAATTTTAACAATAATAAGTTAAAATCATATGAAAAAAAAGAAGAGAAAAAAATTAAATTTTATGATCACACATGCATTTGCATAATTGTGTGATATTTCACTGCAGGACAGCAAGAAATTTAATGATTTTGTAAAAATATCAAAAACGGCTTCACTAACAATAAAAACCGCAGAGAATATAAAATAAAAAAAATGAAAAGAAAAGAGTAGAAAACAATGAAAATTGTTAGAAGAAAAGGAAAGAATGCAACTGACATTAAGTATTTAAGTATTTTATTATAGAAAATTAAGTAATTTATGACTTGAACAAGCCATAAATGATGTGCAAAGTAAGACAAGGGCCACGAATACGACAACCAAACAACACAACACAGCACCAGGAAATTAAACAGCCACCATTAGCACAGTCATAATCAGGCGGCATAAAACATACATATGTTGAGTGTAACAAAACTAAAAAGACATACAAAGAGTCACCAAAAAAATGTTTGAAAAAATCATAAACACCGCTTATGAGATGATATTCAAACAATCCTGTAAAGTTTTCGTTTTCTTCATCATCATCTTCTGTAACGATGTATGAATACATAACCAATAAATTAATAAAGTTATAAAATCAAATAAAAAAAAAACACATAATATTTTAAAGCTTTTCCAGCACAGAAATACTTTCCAATAAAATGCTGTTAAACCTTACGATTCTCTCTCAAATTAAACAATCGAACCAATAATCATTAATTAAATACTCTGTGATGTTTTGTTAGGCAAAAGGAAAGAAAGAAAACAGAAGACAGCCAACTAACCAACTCCCAATATTCGTTCTGCTAATAAACCGAGAAACAATATAAAAAAAATAAAAAACCAACGAAGAAAAAAAAATTTAAATTGTTCGTTGGCCATAAAAATCATTAGAAGTTATTTTGAAATGCCTGTTGAACATGAAAACTAATGAAAATATTTGGATGTTTTATAAACTTTTTCTTTACCGTCTAACCTCCTGTTTTCTTAAACATTTTTATTACAATGTTTTGTTTTTAGTATGTATTCTTCTTCAAAAACAGTTACAAGTGTTAAATTCAGTTTTTTGGTCGTTATTTTCAAATGAAGTCATTTTTTTCTCTTCGTTCTTGTATTTTAAAATATTCGATCTAAAACACTACTTGTCTTATGATCACTGCAAATGTACGAGAGTGGAACTAAAAGTTGCATGAAATAAGAAAAATTCTTATCGATTAGGTAGGGTATGCGGACAGTCCTTAGTTCAGTGTCCAGCATTCAGCTTCATTATAATCCCACAACCTATATTCAACTCGCGGATCATATATTTTCTAGAGGAGGCTAACCAAAACCGAAAATAAATTTTTTTATTGGGTGCCTTGGTAGTCTAGTGGGTAGTGTGCTAGACTATTAGCGTGAGGGTTGTGGGTTCGATTCCTATGTCCTTCCCATGTCTGTGACACTACACCGAGCATATGGTCAAGTTACTCCACTCCTTTATAACTGAAAAAATATAATTTGTAATTGTATTGTATTTAATAAATAAATAAAATAAGTTTTTTTATTGCAGCAATCTTTATATTAGAGAGCACGATTAGGTATGTCAAGCCCACAGGTCTCACAAAATTCATTTAAAAAAATGCGAAGACTTTTGGCATGCCTACCCATGAGAATCGCTATTGTGCAACAGATGGGCACGCGATTTTAGGGCACAAGTGAGTAAATCCTGTTCTTATCTACACGTGTCTATCAGAATATTGCACGTACACTCTAGCTGTTAACGAGATTGAGCCTCCCTGTAAACCGAGGTCAGACATCTCCAACAAGAAGAAATACGAAAAAATAATAAAATTTGGTAATATGATTTAGATTTACGAAATACACGTTCATACCGAATTTCATCACGATATCGATGTTTTTAAGCCATTTATAAGCGCAAACGCAAATTTCTAAAGGGGACTTTATATGGGGACTAGGGTCAAATATGATCCGATTTTCACCAAACATTACACCATGGTTTCCTAGTACACGGAACTGATCCATGCTAAATTTTATCATGATTGTTGCATAATTACTATAATTATGTATAAATAAGTGCAATTTCGAGGGGAATTTGTATGGGGGCTAGGCGAAATCACGGACCGATTTGAACCAAAATCAGTTGGGTTCATCCTTGGGCCTAATTATCACTAACACTATCAAAAATTCCAGCCATTAACTCATAAAACAATTCTATTAATTTCGGCCAGGTTTTCGGGCAAAATGCCACATAGTGCAGCGATGCAATTTCTAATGATATCCCTGTCTTTCGGAACCCAAAAAAACAAGTGTTATATTTTAATGATCGGAAATTTCCCTGAGAAATTGTCTACATTTATGGAAAAGAACAGAGTACGTTCGAACAAATCAAAAGCTTTTCAGCGAGCATCCAACAATAATGGCACCGCTTTTAAAATCACCATAACCACTGCCTGGAAAACGCTGAAATAGTCAGGCAAGATATAAGAGATTTAATTTCAGAACAGCTGAGAAACACACAACGGTCCACGCTGCCAAGCATGTGGCATAGGCATCATTGGTCCCGTTATTAACGTAAGTAGTTTAAAACCAGAAGTCCCTAGTTGGAGTTCTAAAATCAAATGTTATAAGGAACCATATAATCCACTCGGAAATGTCTATGTCTTCCCAGAGTTGCAGCATCTCCATAGTCCAGGTTGGGTCAAGTTTTAAGCGCAAAAAACTTTACTGCCACCAACTTAGCCTCTGAGTTACTTACTCCTCCTGTATAGTTTGGCCCATCATATGCATACTATGAGTCTCAACCAGTGATTTATAAAAGCCTGAGTTTTTCGTGTATCCTCAGCTGCTACAAGCTGTTCTATGTATGTACGTTGAGGTAAAAACTGCTTTTGCTAGATGATATCCTGCATCGATGTGATCTTTGATGCCGCCCTCAGTTATTATTTGGCTAACAAAATAAGTAAAATTGTTCACTTCTTATAAAATCCAGTCGTAATGGAACGAACTATCACAGAGGGAGCGTTTAATGTCAGTCTGGTTTTTGATACTTGAAGGAAGCACAGAAAAATGGAATGAAATATTTATATTATGAAATAAGAGTTAACTCTGTCATTTACTTTTTAAAGATTACTTTCTTACTTAACTGGTCCTTACAATCCTTTATACAGCGCTACAACCCATCTTCTCACAACATCTATGTGCATACATACATAATTGGTCATTACAACCCTTCAGTCAGGATTACGACCTAGTTTCTCACACCACTTATGTTGTGTGTGTTAATTTTATACATGAGTGGCGGGACCAACAGTTTAAAGTCGATTCCGAACGACAGATTTTTGAGAAACTTTTCATGGCAATTATATTTACTCTCAGAGTTTTTGCCAGAAATCTGCTGAGAGGAAGTCGCCGAAGAAATACTTGTTGTATTTTATTTTGATGTCTGGCCTGGGGCTCGAACCCTGGCTTTTCGTCTAACAAGCCAACACACTACCTACTAGACCACGGCGACTTCTACGTATTGTGTGTTAATTTATTCCATAAGCGGTGGCTGGTACGTTTAAACATTGATTCCAAACGAAAGATTTGAGAAACTTTTCATGGCAGTTTTTATTTACTGTCAGAGCAAGGCGCCGTAGTCTAGCAGACGTGAGGCCACGGTTCAAAGCCCAGGTCAGACATCTCCAACAAAACTAAAAAAGACATTTCTTCGGCGACATAATCTCAGCAGATTTCTGGTACAAACTATGACAGTAAAGACAAAATTGCTATGAAATGTTTTTCAAAAATCTGTCGTCCGGAATCGACTTTAAACTTGTAGGTCCCGGCATTCATGTATAAAATTAACACACACAGCATAAGTAGTGTGAGAAGCTAGGACATAATCCTAACTGAAGGGTTGTAATGACCGATTATGTACATATGTGTGGAAGGCGTCTAAACAAATTTATTTTCATACTTCATTTTGTTCGAGTTATCTGTGCTAGGGTCTGAACCATAGCCTCTCGCCTCATAATACTATGTTCAGATATGCACTTTTATTGAGTTAATATACGGTTTATTGAGTACAATATTTTAGGTGTTCAGGCATAATAATATACGCAATTCAGCTGCTTATTCAATATTCATTTGACAGCTGGTTGCTTCTACAACATTGTTTTTATTTTAATTTTTTGTTTTGTTGTTTTGTGTTTTTTTTTTGTTTGTCATTGCTGACATTTATGACACACTTATGAGAGTGCTGCATTTAAAGTTTCACTCAATATTATAACAATTTGCGTATTTATTGCGAAATAATTATTTGAAACTTTATATGAAATATTAAGCTCAATAATGGCGTTTATTGCGATGTACGCAATAAAGGTTCATATCTGAACACCGTATAAGCCACTGCCAACTAAACACGGCGACTTCATGAAGGCTTTTTTAAAAATTGTTGTATGTAAGCACTACCTTCGGTTGCGCGGTCTCCAATATTGACATGCTATTTGCCCCATTTCATCCGGTACTAATTCGGAGGTAACTTGATTTACCTTCAAATAATCTATCAACAACTGACATCATTGGGAGGTCAGGTAGTGGCAGCTTCTGGGAAAGAGTGGAATTCAATAAGGAAGTAAATACAGTAGCAGCCCACGACCTGTTACAGAAGAGGAATTTCCTGCCTCGCTGAAGAAAACTTATTAACGGAACTCAAATTGAAACTAATGGAGATGCTTTAAAGAAACTCCTATTCTTTATAGGCATTAAAGAAATTGATTCTGTCTTAGTGTTTGACTTCACTTCTTTGCTGAAAGTGAATGTGGATAAAAGCTTCTATTCCGAAAATTAAGCAGGGAAAGCTGTTGTAGTGGCTTATGTGGTGCGAAAAGCTTGTTGTGTCCACAGCATTGCCCTAGCCTCCTTAACATTATATTTTAATTGAGAAAAATTTGGAATTTTGTTTTGTTAACACAATTTCGTTTGGACCCTCGCATGCGCTCTTTAAATCTAATCAAATTCAAATTGGATCTCATTAGCAAAGTTGTTAATTTATATTCATCGGCAACATTTTAATTGATTGGTAGCATCGTTACTATGTATGTTGTCTTGTTTTATTTTTTATTTTTGAAATTGCCGATGTTTTCCTTTCTTTTCTTTTCTTTTCTTTAATTTTTTTTCTTTTTTCATTGTTAAATAGAACATGATTATTGTAATTAAAAATACAATTTTCCAGTTCCAGTTACAGTTTTCGTTTATGGTATGGGGTCAAGGGAAAGAAGTGGAAGAACGATGAAATTGTTGTAAAAATTTTACGTGATTGTTTGTTGACATCGTCCGACACAAACGGACATGTGATACAATAAAACAAATGAACAGAAATCACAATTTTTATGAGTTTTTAACAAGTTGAACACAAAAAATTTTAATAAAGTTGTTGTCGTTCAAAGTACCATTCAAAATGGTTGTGTTGCATTTCTAATGATTTTATTATACTCGTGGCTGATATGTTTAGGAATGCATGCATCTATGTGATGTCTTAGTTTTGTAGAAGAACTCAGGTTATGTGAATACAATCATACTAACGAAGTACTTAGGCCACTGAATTCCTAATATCTACACAGTATTTGGTATCAATTGTTACTAAATTTTACTCAACATTTCCTATTAGTTTGGGTCAACTTAAAGATGTTGACTAATTTGTGAAACCTAAGCTTAACTAGGTCAAAACTATAGGACCTTTTCTTAATTGATTGTTGTCTTTAACTTTGTACTTAAATGAATTAAAGTGTGTGTGTAAAGTCGCCATGGTCTAGTAAGTAGTATGTTGGCTTATTACACGAGAGGCCTCGGTTCAAACCCCAGGTTAGGCATTTCCAACTGAACGAAATATAAAAAAAATGTTGCTTCGCTGACTTCCTCTCAGCAGATTTCTGGCAAAAACTCTGAGAGTAAATAAAATTTCCATGAAAAGTTTCTCAAAAATCTGTTTTTCGGAGTCGACTTGTAGGTCCCACCACTCATGTATAAAAATTAACGCACACAACATGGTGGTGTGAGGAACTAGGTCGTAATCCTGACTAAAGGGTTGTTATGACCAATTATGTATGTATGTAAGTGTGTGTTTGATATCATTAATGTTTTTATTTGTAGTATACATGGAGCTTCACTGGATGGAACACATCCAAAATTTTCAATTCTGAGTCGTATACGTGCTTAGTGGTCGCTCTGAATGCCTTGTTTCTTAGAATACTAAACCCTGCAGAGAAAGTTTTACTATGATAAGAAGTTTAAACCTACTCGTTCATGACGCACGTAGATATGATTCTATCAACTGTACTGCGCATTTATTCAATCTCTTACTAATCTATAATTAAGAGAGATTTAACCCTGGACGGTAACTGTTCATCGAATCGGCGAAGCTCATTTACTCTTTATCATATTAATCCTTTTATTTTTTTTTACCAAATTTCGTTCTTTTTTTCAACAACGTTAGTTGGTAATGAAAGCTTGCAGTCAGCAGACGAAAAAAAATTTTTATTCTACGATTCAACGAAGAGTAACTTTGCTGTACAAAATTGACAATCCAGGATTAAAGAAAGGGTGGCCAGAGTACGTTTACTCACTACAAGCTTTCGTTATCAACCAACATTGTTGATAAAAAGAGCAAAATTTGGTCGAATATAAAAGAGTTATATGATAAAGAGTAAATGAGCTTCGTCGATTCGACGAACAGTAATGTACAAAAATGAAGAGTAACCGTCCAGGGTTAAGGCAGGTTTATAAAACACCAAACTTTTAATTCAGAAGTGCGTCATATTATTTCTCTCTGGCAACAGGCATTTCCGGCCATCTCATTGGAGCCACATCTGTAAAATTAATTGTCCTTTAGTCAGTCTGTTTTACCTAACAATCATGGACGGTTATAGCAGTCAACAACCCCTACAATTAATGAAATTGTTGTATCAAAATGGACATTCTATTCAGGAAATGTAGCTTCCATAATCGTTCTTCCGCAAGGACTATTCACAATATGGTTGATATATTCAAGTCTATTGGTACGGTAAGCGATCAACCAATACCCGTACCTTAATGAAACGCAAAATTTTCCGAAAATATTGTTGGTGTTCGTTACAATGTGCAGTAGAATGTGAGACACTCGCTCTTTCACAAACCACACATACATACATACATACATATGTACATACATACATAATTGGTCATTACAACCCTTCAGTCTGGATTACGACCTAACTCCCTACACCACTTATATTGTCTGGGATAATTTCTTTACTTAAAATCGACTCCGAAGAAATATTTTTCCATAATTCGTTCTAGTCGAGATGTCTAAGCCAGGGTATGAACCGTGATTTCACGTCTAATAAGCCAATCCACAACCTACTACGGCAACTTCAAGTGACCACAACTTATCGAAATTTTCATTGTGACATGGGTCTCTATCAGTACAAAATTTGGCAAACTGTCCCAAATTTTATCGAAAAATTATGTTCTGCGTTAAGCACACTTCTGTATGGTACACGAACAAAAAAAATGCCAATCCACATGAAATCCGAGAGTGTTTAACTCATTCCGAAAAAGTCAATGCTTACATACATACATAATTTGTCATTACAACTTTTTAGTCAGGATTACGACTTAGTTTCTCACACCACCTATGTTGTGTGTGTTAATTTTCTACATGAATGGCGGGACCTACAAGTTTAAAGTCGACCCGAAAGACAGATTGTTGAGAAACTTTACGTGACAATTTTATTTACTCTCAGAGTTTTTGCCAGAAATCTGCTGAGAGAAAGTTGTCAAGAAATATTTCTTCATATTTCGTTCAGTTGGAGATGCTTGACCTGGCGTTTGAGCCGAGGCCTCACGTCTAACAAGCCAACACAGTACCTACTAGACCACGGCGATTTCAAAGTCAAAGTTTATTATTAATTAATGAAGCGACGGCATCATCAGAACATAATTCTTTGAGTACGACGTTAGCCAGGCCATAACGGCAAGTATGGCCTTGAGTAGAATGATCTGGACATCAACTACATGTGGTTGCAGCTGGAAAGCGCTACATGCCATACAGCTTACGATACATTGAGTAGTCTGCACGAGCAATTTGAGGGTATGGTTATTTAACGTAGAGAAGATGTGAACAGAACACCGATGTCCTACGATTTTATCCCTTTTTCTTGTGCGGTTTTCTAAGAGTATGTGAAAGTGCCATTAACCCATTAGTGCCCAGCGGCAACTTAAGTTGCCAGCAGAGGTCGCCTTAGTTTTTATGCTCTAAGAGGAAATTCAGTGTAAAAAACAAAACGGTAACCGTTTGAGAAAAAAGTTATTCGGGCATTAATGGCATAGCGGTCCTTAAAACTAATATAACTCATGCCGTCGGCGAAAATTAAGCCCAATTTATGCGTCACAGTCTTTGAGGATTGTACATTTCCGATGCGCTCTAGCCAGAGAAGCCATGGTAGACATTTGAAAGATGCTTCATTCCACACATACATGCAACAAAAGAGGACTTTTAAATGAACAAAAATTATAAAGGAAATACCAATGATCGCATACACATTTTCTGATTTAAATTAAAATACAAAAAGCACGTCATGACAGTCCCTTTAGCATTATTGATGACTCAAATTGTTTTAAAAGTGAACCATATTTTCTGTACTAAACTTATATAACAAAAAATTCCCTTTAAGCCAGCTTTAAACAAAAATAACTGTATGGGCCATTTAATAAGCCGTCTTTACTGATCATATAATAATTTTTTAATACTTGTTTTAAAATTAATTTACTTTTTATTATTCACAGATAATAACAAAAAAATAATTCCATAAATATTGGCAATTTGTTGTTTTTCTTCTGATTTTCATATGAATCTTCATTATTTATGACGTCAATTTAATTAGTCGCGAAAATATATGGTAGAGCGGTATATAAATATGTATCCAAATAAGGTGATACTCATATTTCATGTCAATTTGATTGCCAACACTTCAAGTTTAATCACAACAACAGCAACAACAACAACTACAGCAAACTTCTTCTGTTCTTTAAAATCAGAACAAACGATGGCACGGACAGGCATACGTACACAATGGCCGGCCACAAGTGCTGTTGACATTTAATGTTGTTGCTGCTGCTGCTGCTGCCGCCATTCCATTTAGTCTGTTAAAGTTTATGTCCATGTGATATCCTCTTTCCAACTAAGTTTTCAATACATGTTCGAGTGATTTTATGACATACTGAATACAACAAATCGTACAAAAACAATTCAATTCAAATTCGATTCGATTTATTGAAGGCAGCTACTTTAACAGCATTTTATTAATAACTACATAAAATGCCAGTCATTAAAGTAACCGCAACAAGAAGAACTTGCAACAAACGAACAAAAACCATCGATCTGCAGCGCCCTGTATTCGTTCATGCAAAACCACATACACATTAAATCAGTTGGCAACACCTTTGCTGCAAGACACGCACTGATAACAGAATCCCTGCCACACTATTAAAAGATATGACCAGCACATCCTCACCAAAAGCGGCGATATTGACTCTCATTTCGCTGCTGCTTGCCAAGCGGAATCTATTGATGAAGTATTGTGGTGGTGGTGGTGTTGATATATTCTTATGCTGATCGTTTCTTTCACTTTTTTGCTGGTTTTTGATCATTAAAAAACAGAAAAAAACAAAACATTTTTTTTTTTGTTTTCATTAACTTGGTCTCTTAGAGGGGAATTCATGCCATTTGTGGTAATAAGTGTGTGATCATTTTTTTTTATTTGTACTTTTAAACACAACATGTTTACATTTTGTAAAATGAGATTCTTAATGTGAACTTTATCTGGACAGTTTTTATTTTCTTTTAATTTCCTTCAAGTAAGTTTCTTTTCTCTTTTTTTCTTCTTGTACACCCTACACAACTACAGACAGATATATTATGTTTGTGCTTTCATTTGCAACAAAGTAAAATATTGAAAAAAAAACTCAAAGTCACATGAATTAATCACACAAAAGCTCATGTATGCCACTTGTTTTCTACATCTGACCTGACATGATAATAAATTAAAATTTTTTTTTTCCTAAATTTCCGTAAAAATTTTATTTGTACAGACAATTTATGGTATTTATCTTTACCTTGTGTCTGATATTGCCGCTATTCACTACAAATAAAGTAAATTATTATAACAAAAATTAAATGTTCAAGTCATATGACTCAAAGACAATCTGCCTCAACATGAGCCTGCATATTAAGGAAATTTACTTTGAAAAACCTAATTCTGTTCCCTAAGTTCTTACAGCAATTCGTTCAATTTACGGTCAACGTAATCGATGGCATGTCTAATACTCGTATTGGTATGGTTTACACAAGAAAAAGTTTAACGGGGTAAAATCCCAGGACCTCGGTGTCCTTTTTACATCCTCTCTGTCTGCCTTTAAATCGCTCGTGCACAATATTCAATATAGCGTAAGCTATGTGGCATGTAACGCTTTACCGTTAAAACCACATGTCCAGGTAAATTCATTCAAGCCAAAGAAGTGTGTAAATATCCACCTTTAGTGTTCACTGTCGACAGTCTTTGCCTGGCTTACATCGTCCCCAAAGATATATGTTCTGACAGCGTCAACGCGCAAAAATCCACTCTAAACATTGACTTTTTCGAAATGGATTAGATACTCTTGGATCTCGTGTAGATTGGTATCGTCCCAACAAAACAATTCAATAATTTTGCATTTGTTCTCGTACCCATTCATTCAAGAATGGGCCACATTGCGGAAGACGAGTTACAGTTTCCGGGACAGTTTCCTTCCCATTTAGTCACCATTATCTAAGAAGCTAAATTTTGTAAGAGTACACGCTCATCTCACGATGCAAATTTATTTTATTTATTTATTTATTTATTTTATTTCGATGAGTTGTAGTCTGCTGAAGTCGCTGTAGTTTCATAGATAGTGTTTTGGCTTATTAGACGAGAGATATCGCTTCAAACCTCAGGTTAGACGATTCCAACAGATTTCTGGCAAAAACTCTGAGAGTAAATAAAATTGCCATGAAAAGTTTATCAAATATTTTTCGTTCGGACTCGACTTTAAACTGTAGGTCCCGCCATTTATGTATAAAATTAACCACTGTTGTGGTATGACAAGCTAGGTTTTAACCCTGACAATTATGTATGTATTATCGGCACAATAAGCAAACAATTCGTGCATTTCATTATCATCTTCGCAATTATTTTTCTCTTCTCGATCCTCTGCATATCAGAGAGACTATTGCTCATGTATCGTGAAATCATGAAGAAGTTGCCGAAATGTCGATTTGTCGACGTTCTAAACTTGTTGTTCTTTGTCCTACGACTATGCGGACAATATTACGTAACGATCTCAACTTACGTGCCTATAAAATACAGCTCGTACTGGAATTGAATTCAAACCGTAAAAGCTTGGGTCACATTTTTGCTGATTGAGCTCATATTAAACTGGTCTTGTTTAATGTTGGAACTCCTTTCCAGTTAAATGACTACGATAACAAGCAAAACTTTCGTATTTGAAGGGTTATGCCAACAGATTAAATGAATGCATTTTTTCATTCGAACAATCGAAATTTTAATCGCTTCAAAGACCTATTGATTCCATTCTGGGTAGAATAACATCGTTAAAATATCCACCGCGGCTTCTCTGAGATTTCAATGCCTCTGGCTGAATATGAGCGGTGACGAGAATTATTTTGGCTTTTAGGACTGACGTGGTTTGTGACGTATTCGCATACACCTGCGGCCACAGGTAAAATTCAGTCTCAGTGGCCAGTTTATGTGAGATAAACAATACCTTCATATCCAATGTGGCTTGCGCTACATGGCAAGCCGTTTTGTTTAAACCGGATATCGTTAGTATACACATCATCCAATTGAGGCAAAAAGATGTTGGAAATCATTGGTCTACAGTGTTCGCTGCTGACAATGATGTCATGGTCAACGTCGTTCTCAAAGAAATAGGCACCAAAGAAGTCGCCAGTCTAAAATCCACACGAAACATTGACTTTTTCGAGATGCTTTGAACGCTCATGGATCTCATGTGTATTGATATCGTCCCAAATCTGACAATTTTGATTCTTCAAGTACCAATCGACATCTCTGGTTGTCGATGGTGATTTGCCGACATAAACTGGATAAATGCCAACTAATTTAAAAGACGTAACTTTAACAAGATAGCCGCTATCAACTGTCAAAGTTCAGAAATAACTGTTGGAAGGTGCTATACCATCATACCTATACTTTTGCGATTTGCGAGGTCTTACTTTTGATTGAAACTTTCTAAGGAATGTGTATATGCTAACGACTAATGGGAAACTTTTTTTTGATTTAATAATCGGGTCACTTTCCATAACTCTGTTTGGGGCAAGTATAGAGCAACGTTGTTTACTGAGTTTGCAATAATTTTATACAAAAATAACGCAGACTTCAGATATCAATCTAGAACGTACCCAATATCTCCTTCATAACATAGGGAGTCATTTGTACCGAACCTTTCTCTTTTTTTTTAATATCTTGTAGCCGTATTGAGTATCATTCACTTTCCACAATATAGTTAAACTTAACTCACAATGGGTCAATTCGACCTCCGGGTACTGTACTTGTCTTAATTGACAAGTACGCGTCCTCTAACCTAACCTAACCTAACCTAACAAGAGTAATTTCAGATCTTTAATAGAAATTGTTGCCTTAAATAGCATCCATGGAAAAAGGAAAACCTGATACAAAAGGCGAACAACCCTGGGCATGAGTCATGTTATTTTACTTCTATAAGAATTAACAATTTCAGAGGTTTGCTGTCCGAAGTGGCCGTTCCCCCAGGAGTCCGCTGGATGCACTTAGTCCCCATGGGCCCATTGAGATACCACAGTTCATGTCCACTATCCTATCCTAGTCCTGGAACAACTCTGAGCTTCCAATTAATCGACTCAAACTGCTGACGTCAATGTTCAACAAATCACCCAGATCATCGATATGGTAGGCACCAAGATGTCTCTTTGCCGGGCATGTTCCCGGTAGATGAAGAACTGTCTCTTCCTCCTCCTTGTCCCTGCAGCTTCTGCAGAAGTCATTTGTGAGGTATCTCAGAACAATGCGCTTCGCTTGGACACCCATAATGCAATGCCCCGTCACGACTATAATGACCGTACTGAGCACGCCTCTTTGGAGTTTAGGCAGCCTTGCAGTGCGTCCTCCTTCCAGCCTCGGCCAGATAATAAGCGCCATTCCGCCCTTATCCGAAGCTGCTCACATGGGGTTACAGAGCCCATGATCTCGTTGACAATTATAAACTTCCAGATCCCCAAAGGGACCCCAATATCCAGAGATATCGTCAGAGAGTTCGATGGTTTGACCAGTTCATCCGCTTTGCAGTTGCCCGGAATATCATTGTGTCCCGGAACCCGGAACTTGTATGATGACGAAAAATTAATAGAATATGTTGAAAAAGTACCTTGTAAAGTAGGGTTATCACATAGTTTAACTACATCGACTATAACTGGTTTGTTTTCTTAGCAGCATGAATGCAACTGAATAAAATTGTTCTGAGGCACAGTGGGAGAAATTATGATGTGTTGCATGACATTTATTACCATGTTGCAAACATAAAAAAGTTATTTGCTTTGTAACTTGAGAAGCTAAAGGTAATATTCATGAATTTATTGAGACTTTAGAAGGCAACAATGATTTTTAATGTTGACTTCGCTCAATTTGACAGAGTAACACTCATAGCCTTTATTAGGGACAGGGTAGAAGAAATGTATTGTTATACAATATGTGGCACATATTTGGAAAGATATTGGCAGTTGGCATAGTCTAATTGGTAATGAGTCTTTCTGCAAGCTCTGAGACAAAGTTTCTAAAATCTGTCGATTTCAGTCGACATTAAAATGCCGATTCTGTTAGTCAGGGATTAAATTATTAATCTTAGAATGATGTGAGAGCCTTGGCCGGTTGCACAGGTTTGTTTGTTGTGGCAAATATTTTTATAATATTTTTAGTTGCTGTATCCGTAAACATTTTGCCCCCACTGTTAAACACTCAATTGACTGAAATGATGATGAAAAACGAAAAAATCAAATGAAATTTTTCTTTTTAAATATTTCTTAAATGTACGCATTTACATGATTATAATGATGTTCAAACATACTCCATACATTATATTCAAAAAGATATACATTCTTCTATAGCATGTATTTACATTTGAGGCCTGATAAATAGCACATCGAAGTCCGCGAATTGCTTCTGCGTAAGAAAAACTTGGAACGTAAATAAAATTTCCACGAAAAGTTTCTCAAATCCGTTGTTCGAAGTCGTTACTAAACTGCTGGCCTCATGGATATAATTAACACACACAACATGTATGTTGTGAGAAGCGATGTTCAAGTCCTTACTAAAGGGTTGCAATTAACCAATTAGGTAAGTTTATTGAGTTGTCTCTCTACAACAACCAAAAAAATTTGTTAAGGACTCCAGACTCGAGTAATATATGTTGCGCAGATTCTTTACATACAAACTATCCTCTGTAAACCGCTCTCAGTGTGCAATAATAGATACATACATACATACACAATTGGCCATTACAACCCTTCAGTCAGGGTTACGGCCTAGCTTCTCAACACCACTCTTGTTGTGTGTGTTAATTTGATACATGAGTGGCGGGACCTACAGTTTAACGTCGACTCCAAAGTGCATATTTTTGAGAAACTTTTCATTGCAATTTCATTTACTCTCAGAGTTATTCCCAGAAATCTGCTGAGAAGAAGTCGCCGAAGAAATATTTTTTCATATTTCGCTTTGATGTCTGACCGGGATATGAACCGTGGCTTCGCGTCTAATAAGACAACATACTACCTACTAGACTACGGCGACTTCTCTCAGTCTGTAATAACAACTAAAAAAATCGTTAGCAATTTTAGATCTGCCTTCTAAAATAGAATGCAAGTCTCATGAGATCTATTTTGAGTTTCCTTGATCGCATATAAGAGATGCTCAGTAAGATAGCAGAGTATCGAACTCAATTGACCCTTTAAACATGGATAAACATGGACAACGACGTGTATCCACTGAATGGGGTCTCAAGCAGTTGCCTACAGTAGAGTATCGAACTCTATTGACCCATTAGACATGGACAAACATGGACAACGATGCTTATCCGCTGAATGGTGTCTGTAGCAGTTGCTTACAGGCCGTAATTTTCAAACAAAATTGTCGAATTTGGTATGCTAATCCACATGAGATCCAAGAGCCTCAAATGTATTTTTAAAAAGTCACTTGATTACTCATTGCTTTGAGAATGTCAACAGTGATCACTTTAGTTCGATGAATAACAACTTCTTTTTAGCTGGATAGGATGATCTGGACAATGTGGTTTTAACAGGACGCCGCTACGTGAATCACAACTCACGCGACATTACAAATTCTGCACGATAGATTTAAAGTCTTGGTCCCGCCCCTGTTAGAAATTATCTCGTGGGCGTTTTTATGTCGCAAGTGCATGCGCAAGCCCATTATCGTTCTCAAAGTCAAAATATTCCATGCCGTCTGTCATTCAATTCAGACTGATTGATGCGCCAGAGTTATAAAAAATTTGATATTTCAGATGCGCTTTAATCTGCCTTTAGTGCTATTTAAAGGGAGTCTACTAAGATGGGTCTGGCAATAAATGAGCAAAACAAGGTATATGTTATCGACAAGTAGAGACGTGCGGCTTATTGATTCTCAGATTGCGGCCGATAACTATACTTCTGATACAGTCAAGGTATTTATTTACCTTGGCTACGCCATTACCACCAAAAATGATATCAGCCTGGAGATCAAGCGCAGGATCAATCTTGCCGACTGGTGCTACTATGGTGTCAATAGGCAGTTGAGTAGCAGAGACCTCTCTCGTACGACAAAACTAATACTCTACAAGACGCTCATCCTAACCGTGCTTCTTTATGGCGCAGAAACATAGACCCTATTAAGCACTGATGCAGCAGCCTTGAAAGTATTCAAGAGAAAAGTCCTGCGTAAGATCTTCGGTCCAGTATGAGTTGGCGATGATTTCAGCATTCGATCAAACAGTGAGCTGTATGAGCTCCTCAACGACATAGACGTCGTGCAGCGTATTAATATCCAGCGGCTGCACTGGCTCGGCTATGTCGTTCGAATGAAAGAGGATGCTCCGGCGAGACGGGTATTTGTTGTGGGTATTTGCGAAAGTCGGCGAAGACGACGACCTCGTATGCGTTGGAAGGACCAAATCGAGGAAGCCCTGTCATCGATTGGTGTCACCAACTGGCGTAGGCGCGCAAGAAGCGAGTTGTTAGTGGCCAATTAAGTAAGTAAGAAAGTAAGTTTTATCTCAAATCTTGGTTCAGATTGAAATACAAAACATCCCCGTTTGATTTTAGCTCCATGAGTGTGCTTATTATGCCCAAGTATTTCAGGATTACTACCTACGCACCCACAACTGTAATGTGTACGGTTTTGATTGTCAATAATGTTTGCTTGTAGTCGTTGTTTTAATGTAAATTCTATGCAAGTATGTATGTCAGTTTGTTTAATCTGTCTTTATGCCGAAGAGAAAGAGAGAGAGAGAGAGAGAGAGAGAGAAAGAGAAAGAGAAAAACAGTTTAAAATAAAATCAAACTCTTGGACATCTTCTTGATTTTTTACCTTCAATGAGATCGGGGGTATTTTAGCTCATTTTCAGTGATCCGAAATCACTTTTTTATTTTCAGTTTTTTTTTCCAGTCGTCGTTGTCTTATCTGCCTCTCGGTGTAGTTGTATGTTGAAATTGTTGTCAAGAATATGTTGTTGATGTTGGATTTGTTCAATATTTTTGTATTTTTAAGAGTTTTTAATGTCCTTTTTATTCTGATAATGCATACAGACTGTTACGGTTACCATTGTTATTGGTATTGTTGTTGCTGTTGTTGTTGTTGTCTACAAAAAGATTACATGAACCTGTATGTTAACGCGTCTACCATAAAGATTTCATTTCTTATTTGACTGCCTGCCTTGAAAGTGTATGAATGAAAGACCAGACATGTGAACAGACGACAAACGAACGGACTTAAAGACAAACTGAAACGATCGTTATAGTACTTGAGTGTATGCATACGTTTGTATGAATATACATACGTATAAATGTATGTTTATCGTATTATTATTGTATGAAGTGTTGTTTGTGCCTTCCTATCGCTTTTGGCGACTTATTTAGAGTTTCTCTCTTGTGTTGTTCAAGTTGATTTTCATGTTTTTCTCTCTACAATCGTTCATGTTTTGGCAATATTTGACAGAAGTATCGTGTGACATATCGAGTGTGAAATGTCAATTTAAATTTATTGATAACATGATGAAATGTAACATGGTATTCTACTATGTTATACCAAATGTACTGAGATATACTTACTTACTTACTACTCCATACACTACACGTGTGTATGTATGTGCTTGTATTAACATTTTTAATTTTATGCTGCATGTTAACCAAGATTTCGTTGTAATTAGAGCTGAAATAAATGGAAGAGTTTTAATTTTTTTTTTTGTAATTCATAAATAACATGTAGAATGTGGTGCTCAGCTTTAAAACCGTATGAAAAAAAGTTTAATAACTCCTCCTAATGATCTAAAATCTCTAAATATTCATAATTGTTAAGTTAAAGACAAAGAGAATGGAGAGAATATATCTATTCTTACAAATGATACTTGAGCGAAAGCAATCTAAGCGCTTACTGCTCTAAATCTGCAACAATTTATCATAAACAGTTGATCATAATGGTGAAAAAATATAAAAACAGTAATAAAGTTTATCTAAATAACCTGTAACACCGTATTCAGATATGCACTTTCATTGAGTTAATATTCGGCTAATTGAGCATAATATTTTAACTGTTCAGGCATAATAATATATGTAGTTCAGCTGCTTATTCAGTATTCATTTGACAGCTGGTTGTTTCAACAACATTGGTCGCCATTTTTTATTTGTCGTTGTTGACATTTGAGTTGTCAAATATCAACAGAAAGTGTTCGGTTAATTGCAATATCCTCACTAAACACACTTATGACAGTGCTGCATTTTAAGTTTTTCTCAATACTATAACAATTTGCGTATTTATTGCGTAATTATTAATTGAAACTTTATATGAAATATTGAGCTCAATAAAGGTGCATATCTGAACACGGTATCTTCAAATTTAAATAAATAAAAGTTTGTGTTTTTAATCGTTTGAAAAACCTACTGATGCTGTGATGTGTGGAATATAATGTCGCTCAAATGACCTCCACGTTTCTCTGAGTGGAGCGCATTCGAAATGTCATAATTTTCATGGCTGTGGAGGATAAGTCAGAGGTCAAATTGTACAATCTCAGTTGACAGTTCATATCATTGCCACTAGAGATAACAATGACTTTAAAAGTGCGTACAAAATATCTAATATGGCATGAGCTGTGTGTCACATAGCGTTTATCCTGTTGTCGCTCGTGTTTAGATCATCCAGTTCGACCTATAGTGCTCTGTGCTGACAGTGATGACTTTCTCGCAGAAATATGGATGCTGCCAGCCGAAATTCCACATCAAACAGTGACTTTTTGCGTATTGGTATCGTTCCAAATTAGATAATTTTGTTTGAAATAGAGGGTCAGCAGCCAACTGTTCCAGAGTGCATTCAGCGAACACACATCATTGTCCATGTATATCCAAAATTCATTCTATTTGTCCAGAAATAGGCGTCATCGCTGAAGATGATTTTTCGATCAATTCGATCAGTTGCCTACAGCCTTAGAGACCATTTGGCGAACACATATTGGTATCTAGGTTACCATGGGCAACCTATAATTTGACAAAGCAAACGATATAAATGACATCTAATTTGACAGATGTAGCTTCAGCAAGATGTCGAAGTGTAGAAAAGGAACCTGAACTGTAACGCATCAAAAGAAAGTAATTCCAGTGGCATAGATTTAATGTTAAATACTTTATTAGTTTCCAGCTTATTCCTTTAATACCACCTGCGGTTTCTCTTTGGCAATGTCGCTTCCTAATTCAGTAGACAAACTCTAGTCATGCAGTGTATTGTGTTGAAGTGTAAGTTATAAGACGACGTTAAAAGGGAGACTTTTGTGACAATTTGATGTTGCGGCAATTTGATGTCCCACTTAAATAAACATTGAGACATATTTTGATACCACAATTAATAATTATAAAAGAAATCATCCTGAGTTTAAAATCAACCTTTCTATTGCAGCTATCGTTATAGTAGAGAGCTCGTTTAGGTTTTTAAATGCAGGACAGTATTTTCCTATTCCTCAGAGAGTCGCTATTGTACGATGGACGTCCATGCGATTTAAGGCAAGAAGGCAAACAATCCTCTTCTTATCCAGCAGAGTCTAGCAATTTGCTCGTACTCGTACTACTGCCAAAGAGACTGAGTCTCCCAGTAATACATATCGATAATATCCAATTAAACTTAAGAAATTAATTGCAATCTCAATCAATCAATTAACCGGCCCTAGTTCATCAGAAATACAATTTCTAATTGTATGCTTTATGCCCGGAAATCATACGAATGTTATTTTTGAATGATTCGAAGTTCCCTGGAAAACATCCACAATTCGTGTAAAAGGATGGGTTTCGAAGAGTTCATAGCAGCTTGACTATCGCAGTAAATCAAAAGAATTTTAAGAATAATCACTTACTCACTTACAAAATGGACATGACCTTTACCGGGAAAACATTGCAGTGATCACTTTGAATTTGACTCCGAAGGGCAGATTTTTGAAAAACTTGTCATAGTAATTTTATTTAGATTATTATTTATTATATTTAGAAGAAATATTTTTTCACATTTCGTGTTTGAACGGTTGCTTCACGTCTAATATGCGACACGGCGACCTAATCGGTCGATACTCTTTTGAAATATCTGGACGAAAGCGCCAAGGTTATCAAATGCGGCAATTATCTTAGGTACAGCTTTCTCATCGCTTAGGTTTTCGGTCAATACGCAATGTATACCACTGGAATTTCTATCGTCCCAGCTGTCTGACGGAACTTCAGTCGACGATTATCCAGTAGCATTTTGTGGATTTTCTAAACGCTCGTCGATCTTTACGATATTCGACTAGGCTGCTTGTACAGTCTAGTTTACAGTGTGGTACGCAATATTTTATAGCCGCAAACAACAACGGAAATAACTGAATTATGAATAGTATTGAATAATTGAACGATTTCCAATTATTATAAATTGTCAGAGAAGACTCCGAAACATAGTTGCCAGATAAATAAATCATCAAATCGTCAAATATTAGAAATAAATCGTCAAAGACGTTCATTGAAATCGTAAAAAATCGTCAGAAATCATATGAAAATAAAAATAAATAATAAATAAACAAATAAATAAATAAATTGAAAGTTTAGACCGAGAATGAAATACAACTCTCATGTATGGGCCGGTAACTCAACGTCTATTTTGAGCGGGCAAATCGCTAATGTAATGTGTAATGTAATCGGTAGGGTATCAAAATCCTTTGATTCATTAGAGCATTGTTGCAATGCGGCTTGTGTTTCACTATTCTATTGGTACTACATCGGATTTTGCTCGAGCGAAATAAAGGGGCTTGTAACACACGCGTATCGCGGCGAGCACTTCCGTTTGTGGTTGATTGGCCAGTTGATTGCACAATTTCTTAAGGACAAAATTTCTTCTTCAGTCGGACTATTTGTAGGTGGAAATCCCTTCCTGCAGAGCCCTTTACTGTCACTTATGGTATAAGAAGTTTCAAATCTAGTGTCCACAAACACTACTCCGTCTTTCCTCCTTCCCATAACATATTTTTCTAGTTCCAACACACTGCACTGCATAAGTAGGGGCCATACCCTGAGTGCTGGCCATACGAAGAAAATAATGACACTTGATTTTGGGCTTCCTAGTGAAATATTAGAAGCTACATACAAATCTTTAAAAATGGTCTGTAACGGCAAATGGTAAATTATGCTCAATTTCGAGTGCCAATCTTATTTCAAAATTCTTAAAATTGCTATTATTTGTTGGGTAATGTCAGGGTATTTTCAGAACTTATCATTTTTCGTGAAGTGGCTTAACATTTCTTTTTAAGTTTCTTTACTAATTTGCGCTTATATTTAGGTTATTTAGGATATTATGTACTATCATCACAGATGTTTTTGAATAATTTAAAAATATAATACTTGACTTAGTGTTATTACATACACATACATACATACATAATTGGCCATTAAAACCCTTCAGTCAGGATTACGACCTAGCTTCTCACAACACTCATGTTGTGTGTGTTAATTTTATACATGAGTGGCGGGACCTACAATTTAAAGTCGATTCCGAACGACATATTTTTTGAGAAATTTTTCATGGCAATTTTACTCTCACAGTTTTTGCCAGATATCTGCTGAGAGGAAGTTGCCGAAGAAATATTTTTTTTTCATATTTTCGTTTTGATGTCAGAACTGGGGTTTGAACTGTGCCCTTACGTGTAATAAGCCAACACACTATCTACTAGACTACGGCGACTTCATTGTTATTATGAAGCTAAATTTAAATTTAAACCTTAAAGAGGATTTTAATATACTAAAGTAAAGAATTTTATGTAAATTTTTAATTGCTAAAAATCTTCAAAATAAGGGTATAAATCGTCGTATCGTCAATATGATATTTTTGGAGGAAAAATTCGTCAAAATGGCGATAAATCGTCACATCTGCCAGCTATGCTCCGAAAGTATATTACAAAATGCAACGCCTTGATTAAAGACTGATTGTTTAAGAGCAATTGTTTTTCCATACTACAGCTGGCGTCTAACGATAGAACCCTAATTTATGCAACTTAGAAAGTATATTGTATATGGTTTATTAGGCTTATTAACCCTAAGCCCTATTGAGTTATGCCCCTATTGTGTACTTGGGCAAAGTGCTGTCACATTAAACTCTTGTCTTGTCTTATTATTACAGCACGAGTGTGTATGTATCATTAAAAGGCAATAAAACAAGCACCGACCAGCAACATATCGTTGTTTGTGTAATAAAATAAAATCATTTAATCGCATTTGATTAGTTAATCTAAATGTTTTATAATGAAAATTTGCCAATAAATAATGAAAAATATTTCACTATCGAGAACGATCACAATTATGACGACAATAACAGGCACAAGAACAACAACAACAACAATTATGTACTTGCAACACACAGTACATAAAGTATAAGCAAACAACAAAAACAACACAATATAAACCGCTTATAACTTTTTTATTTTTTTTTATATTTTTGCACTAATTAATGTGGCACACAATAATCGCATGCAACATAATCGTACATATTCTCGGGGACCAAGAAAAAACTCAATTTAATGTTCGTATATTGAAAATGTTATAATCTGAGCGTATTAAATATCAAAAAAAAATATTTTTTTTTCTAACAAAACAAAAAAATCGTACGTGTAAATAGACGACAACAACAACAACAGTAACAATAATAAAAAAAATTTAAGAAAAAAAAACGAATAATTTTTGAACAAAATATTTATGTTCGCGATAAACATGGTGATTATGATTTTCATAGACATTAAATATGTTTTAATTTATGATTCTGTTTAAATGGAAAATATTGACGAAAAACAAAAACAAAAAACAACAAAAAGCGAAACTTTAATTCTGCAAATAAAACTAAATCAACATGCAACATGCAACATGCATCAAAGAGCTGCAGTAACAACATATTTGATGGCGCCGTTAAATGTCATAAATGCCAGCATGTTTATAGGCTTATAAAAACAACAGCAACAATTGTATGAGAAACATTGCACTTTAAAGGAGTGAAATCATTGAGAGTCAGAGCGAATACACAGTCAATAGTTTGCTCCATAGTTTACCTTGTGAATAATTCAAAAGCAAGCTTAAATGTAAAGAAAGAAAGAAAAAAAATCATTTGTGGCTAAGCGGACAAGACCGTCTGTTTAAATAATTACTCAGTACCTATCCGTAGATGTATACAGTACCAAGAGTACCAACCTTTTTAGTTCGCAATAGTCTAATAGATAGGCAGCTCCAAAAAAAAAACGATATATGAAAAAATATTTCTTTGGCGACATTCTCTCAGCAGATTACTGGCAATAACTCAGAGCTTAAGTACAAAATTGGCAAGTTTCTCAAAAACCTGTCGTTCGAAGTCGACTTTAAAATGTAAGCCCCACCATTCAAATTAAAAAAAAATTTACACACATAGCATGAGTGGTATGAGAAGCTAGGTCGTAATCCTGACTGAAGTGTTGTAATGATCAATTATGTATGTATGTATGTTGTGGTTCAATAACCGACCCAGATATCACGAAAAAAAAGAAACATGAAAGAAAGACAAGATCCATGCCAAATGGTGGATGCATCAAAACTTTTTCCATTTTCTCGATGGTCATCAAAGATCGTGGTAGAAAACATCACTTTTTCAGTTCAACAATTTTGATTATTTCAATTGAACTGCTTGATTCATTCTTTGAGACTGTGGAGATCAGAATCAAGCGCTTGACTATATTGTAGCAGCTCACAATAAACAACTCCTTTGCAATCCTATCAGCCTCAAAGCATTTTTGGTGTCAATGATGACTTTACTGTCTGTAAAGCTTTGCTGCATTCATTATATCATCCATGGTATCGTCCATCATGTGGACGCACTGGAATTTAGTATACATCCCTTAAAAACTGGCAAAATGGAAAATACAATTTCATCCATACAAGAGACTGCCATTCCTCCTCCTGTTTTCACACAAGGTTGGTTCATTTGCAAAAGAAAAATGAAGCAATCAACCCACTTGCAGAGAGACTAGACAGGTCTGACCTGATATGGATATATGAAGAACACAATTTGCGCAAAACCTAACCTGATTTCATCTTAGGAACCTCAAAGCAGTTATAACATGAGACTGGCTTCTGGGCGCTCTTACCCGGAGACTAAAAATATGAATTCTGTGGAAACTGTAACGACGAGGATGAAGAGGAGATACCGAAACATCTTCTCTGTCATTCTACGATGCTTGGGAACTTATGAAGAATAATTCTTGGGCTCCCAGAATTTATTAACAGAACGTGTCTAGTCGAATGATATTTAAATAAAATTCACACCTTCATTAAACTTTCGGAATGGCTAAGAGCTAAACAATCGCTTTAAAAATGATTCGATTTCTACCCATTTTTGCATTGAAACGCACACGGAATCGTTATGCATCTAACTTCCTTCGCTTGGTGATGAATTCCTTTCACTACTTACTAGCTGGTCTTTTTAATTTTTTACTTGATTTTATCGCCTCTTTCCGTGTTAAGTTCACTGAATGCGGATCAATTTCAAAATCAAAATTTACGGATTGAAAATGAATAAAACATTTCGCCGCTGTTTTCCTAATTACAAAATCGTCTCCGTAAACTTTGCAAATTTTTTTGTTAGCCTTCAACGGAAAATATGACGTACGCATTTCATTTTTAAACGAACATAACTTCTGACAGCATAATGTGGATTTAGTAATGTCTTCTAAAGGGTATTTTTTATAGAGGTATAGAACTTTAAGTTGCAATAAAACAACGATGGATTATTCGATTGACATGAATTTTAATTATCCGAAAGATAATCTTGTGGCATTACATTTTAAATATGATTTCTGGCATATGACCGCCACGGCTGGCGCGGATGTAGTCCAAACTGGACGCCCAATTTTCGATGAATTTTTCCAACATTTGTGGCCGTATATCGGCAATAATACGGCGAATGTTGTCTTCCAAATGGTCAAGCGTTTGTGGCTTTACCGCATAGACCAATGGCTTTACATAGCCCCACAGAAAGTAGTCTAGCGGTGTTAAATCACAAGATCTTGGAGGCCAATTCACAGGTCCAAAACGTGAAATTAGGCGATCACCAAACGTGTCTTTCAATAAATCTATTGTGGCACGAGCTGTGTGACATGTTGCGCCGTCTTGTTGAAACCAATCTCCTGGACATCATGGTTATTCAATTAAGGAATGAAAAAGTTAGTAATCATGGCTCTATATCACCATTGACTGTAACGTTCTGGCCACCATCGTTTTTGATAAATTTGACTTGAGGATAACCTTCACTCCAAATGCGGAAGTTTTGTTTGTTGACGTAGCCATTCAACCAGAAGTGCGCTTCATCGCTAAACAAAATTCGCTTATGAAAATCGGGAACAACGGTAATCTAGTTTTGGGCCCATTCGACGAATCTACGCCTTACTTGATGATCGTTTGGCTTCAAATCTTGCACGAGTTGGATTTTGTAAGCACGCAAACCAAGATCCTTCCGCAAAATCTTCCATAAAGTGGATGGACACAGATCCAATTCCTGTGCTCGATGGCGGATGGACTCATTCGGGTCTTCCTCAATGCTACGCTCTACAGCAGCAATAGCTTCTTCTGTACGCACCGTACAGCGTCTCTGGGGATGCGAGCTATCAATAAGAGTAAACGTGGTGCGAAAACGTTCCATGGTTAATCGAATTAACTGCTCTGATGGACGATTTTGTCGACGATAAAATGGACGTAGTGCGCGATACGTTTTCCGCACAGAACCACTATTTTCGAAATAAAATTGCACTATTTGCAAGCGTTGTTCAGGCGTGAGTCTATTCATTGCCAAACCAAACTGAGAATAAATCACTTGACAGCTGTTAAATCGGTCGCCAGCTTGAAAAGTAATGCCAACCTAAAGTTCTATACCCCTATAAAAAAACACCCTTTATAAAGGAAATGTTGTCTTTCCTACAATAATATATCCAAAGGTGTTAAATTTTAGGGTCATCTACCAACAATTTGTGATTAATTATTTTTAAAATCCTTTTATTTTATTTATTTCTTTAAGTTCCTTTAAGAAATCTAAATAAAAATGAATACTATTCAATTATTGAACAATGCTAGTCCAGAACTAGTAGTAGCTAGTAGTTGCTGTAGTCTAGTAGGTAGTGTGTTGGCTTATTAGATGTAAGACGTTCAAACTTCAGTTCAGACAACAAAACGAAATATGAAAAAATATTTCTTCGGCGACTTCCTCTCAGCAGATTTCTGACAGAAACTCTAAGAGCAAATAAAATTGCCATGAAAAGTTTCCCAAAAATCTGTCGTACGGAGTCGACTTTACACTGTCCCGCCACTCATGTATAAAATCAACATACCCAACATAAGCGGTGTGATGAGCTAAGTCGTAATCCTGACTGAAGGGTTGTAATGGCCCCAAATGACCCCAAATATAAAATAAAGAATTCTTTCATATCTCTGCATATGGTATAGTCAAATAAGTATCGTATAGTCAAATAAACATACTCGTTGATATTTATTTCGGGTTAAAAGAAATAAACCGACAAAAAAACCAAAAAAAGAAAAAGAACGAAATGAAATGAAACAAAAACAGAATTATTAAGCAATTTCAATTATTAATGTAGTCACTTCAGCACCTGAAACCATATTACAAGCTTACATGCATTACCCCATATAATATATCTTTATTAACAAGTACCTAAATATGTATACGAGTATATGTACGATCATGTATGGAAGTACGCGCATGCGCACATGTACTTTAAATGTCTGTAAGAGTTGAGTCTCATACACTATCGGACTTAAACTATTAGCGGGTGTATATAAAGTCAGTCTGCGTTCGTCTTTTGGGCCATCAGTCAACTAGTCCGTCAGTCCGTTCATTCAATGAGTTGCACAGTTTGTGAGTATTTTAACGTTCAGAGCTTTCATTAAATGAAATATATTTTCGAACAACTCCTGCCCCTTTTTTTCATATTCTTGCATACGTACATACATGATTATAAATGTTAGTGAGACATTAAATACTCATGTGAGTACATACTCATAGATCACATGCAAAATACTCTGTACAAACGAATTGCTTAAAAGCTTAACCTAAATAAACCGCAAGAGTAGCAGGCGTTATGATTGGAATTTCTTTCTTTTTCTCAATTTTTTTTTTAATTTCCTATTTTATGTATTAACAGTTGACCATAACGTCTGATGAAAATATTGTAAGTGAAGACACATAAAATCTTATATAATGTACAGTAAACTATAAAGGAAAGAACATAATTTAAGAAGAAGAATCTTTAATCATATTGTTACGTATTTACCTTTTGAAAACGTTTAAAAATATTAGCTCGTAGATTGTAAATAAAATAAAAATAAATTTGTGTTTAGTTTTCATTAAAATTCTTTATCATTCGCACAAATTTATGTGCCACTGTTCACAACTTAATGTAAACAACAGCAATTGTTTTGTTTGTTATTCCTCTCTGCAACCTTTTGCATAAACAATAACAGTTACCAGTCAAATGTTCGGCAGATCTTCAAGCCACGACTACTCTCTTCAAACACACCGCGACTTCATACAAGACTGACTGAATTTTTTTAACTCAGTTGCCTGCTTTGCTTTGACTTTTATATGGCAACGTAAACAGTCTTATGAATGTTCTTGAAGTCAAATGTTCGTGGCTTCTCCTTCTCGAGATCTGTGTAAACATCGTTGTTTCATTATTGTTGTTTGTATATTTTGTTTACAATTATTGTTGTAGTGTTTGTTGTAGCATTTTTGTTTACTTGTTTATTATATTTTATGCTGGTGTTTTGTTGGTATATTTTTCTTTACTTGTTTTTGTTTTTGTAGCTTTTGTTTATAATTTTAATGTTAAACGATGTAAAATCAAAACACCGTAACAATATAATGGTTTGAAGTTAGTTCACTGCACGGTATATAACATTGTCCATTTTTCGAACTTGAAAGTAGTTTTCGTACATTTCGGGCAGTATCTCCACGGGTGAACGCAGTCCCTGTACTGACCAAGCTCCACCAAAATCAGGGAAGAGGAAGAAGTTAGTCAGTGCAAGGGCTGCACTCAAGCAATTATCCACGTTATATTCGTGGTCAATTGACATAACCAACATGTTGGAAATACCGAAAAAGCGATGGAAAGGACAAATATGGGCTCTTCGCCACACTTTCACCAACAATACATTGCGATAATGCAAAGGCCTGCAGCATGTGTTACGTAGGCATTTAGCACTGTGCGCCAACTGATTTGCTACTCACTCCATCAACAGTTTTGTGGGATCACACGACCTAGTTTCTCACACCACTTATGTTGTGTATGTTAATTGTATACATGAGTGGTGGGACATACCGTTTAATGTCGACTCCGAACGACAGATTTTTAAGAAACTTTTCCGTAGCAATTTTGTATGTACTCTCAGAGTTTTTGCCAGAAATCTGCTGAGATGAAGTCGTCGACGAAATATTTTCTCATATTTCGGTTTTGCTGGAGATGTCTGACCTGTGGTTTGAACCGCGGCTTCACATCCAATAAGCCAACACACTACCTCTAGACTACGACGACTTTTACCACGCTGTGCAACATTTTATGTAAAGTTTTTCAACAGTGATTTTCGAATTCTGACAATTGATAACGGCCGTGTTTTACTCAGGGCACAATTCTTACAAATTCTTAATGGTGAATAAATCCGAGCCTATTAGTTCACTAAACGATGGGCCAACAACCTTACGTCGATAAAGTGCAAGTTCTACCGAAAATAACGACTTTGTCCGCAAGAGTTTACAGGAGAATCGAAGGTAGTCGATAATGCGTCGCTTACAAAAACGCGGCTTGTTCAGACCATAACTTGTCGCATTTTGTGTCATAACTTGTCGTCTGCACCCGTTCAAAATTCAACTGATGTAGGAGCTGAAAATAATTCAAAATCCAATTTCAAAAGCCTTCACTTTATATTGAAAACATACACTTTAATACACATTCATATGCATATGCATGCATGTATATACAGTGAGCGTCAAAAGTGAGTAAACAGCACTGAAATAATTCATTTCCTTAGGATAGCTAGAAAAGTAAATGAGAATAGTCGAATAAATTTCCAAAAATAAAAACGTTTATCTATTACTTATAAAATGTTAAAACAAAAACAAGAATTCATGATAAAGGAACTTTTTTTATACTTAAGAACATAATAAAAAATTAAAAATTATAGTGTGTGTTGACTCACTTATGACGCTCACTGTACATACGTATGTATGCAAATACTGTATATATACAGTGAGCGTCAAAAAACTGTAAACTTTTGATAAAATTCTAACAATCACCAAACTCAATTTTTACAATTTAAGGAGAGCGGCCGAAAAAATTTGGCAATATTTCGAAAAAAAAATTATTTTTTTTTAATTCAATTTTAAAAACTGTCACTGAAACATACGTATAAAATGTATATTTTTAAATGTTCGGTTTCTTTTGACGCTCACTGTATTTACATGCCAAGTATTTGCGTCAAAATATATCGTATTGAACAAATAAGAAATTTTTGCATGAATGAATTATAACACACGGATATTATTCTGGCCTTGGTTCAGTCTCTTTGCATGCACACATATTCGTATGTGAAGCATAAAATTCTTCTCTGAATGTGGTGCAGCACAAAATTATTTCAAACTCAACTCTTTATGAATTTGTGCTTCAATGCAAACACAGTTAAGTCCATACCAAGCATGAGCCAGTCAAATAATGGTCAAATTGTTTACTCCTCTTTAGAGCATTCACTTGTGCAGTAAATTCGTCATTCGCTTAAGGTTGATGCGCACAAATTTCGTTTACGAGACCAATTATTATTCCTTTTCTATTCATTCGTTCGTTAGTTAGGAAAATTTAAAGAAAATTTCACATGTCAGAAGGAAAAGCTTCAGACTCTGCTTCAGACTTTAAAGTGTTCACTTGGTAAGTTCACCAAATTTACAGTTGCATAATGGCATTTTATTTTGCGATTTATTTTTTGTTTTCCTTTTGCATACAACACTGAACTAAACACTGTTTGGTTGCCTTGGTTAGACTCACTTACCCATTTATAGTGGTAATGCCTAACAAACTGACTGTTTGCCAATATTCCCCTCGTTGTTGTTGCATGCCATGTAATACTCTGTATGCTCCATCATGTTTGATTAATGATTTGGGTGTTCCGCGATAGCACACAAATTACCATTCTGTTACGACAGGCACATGTCAGTTGGTTTCAGTTTTTTTCTTCGTTTTTTTTTTTTTTGTATTCGTGGTTTGAAATTTATTTTTGAATGGTGGTCAAACATTTACTTTAAAGTCGGTGTGTTTGAGCTTGACTTATACGAAGAGATTGTTTTGATTTTGTAAACCAAATTTTAAAAAGTTTGTATAAAAAAAAAGATTGTCAAGTGCAGTAAACAGTTTACATCATCTCCTTGGGGCACATAGCAAAAAATTATTTATCGCTACGAGAACAGTGCGCTAAATTAGGCCGTTAAGACGAAAAAAACGTCATAATTAAGAAAGGATTTATTGCGGGTTAACGGATTCAATCAGCATAAGTAGTGTTGTTTCATTTGGATGAGCCTCTGCTTCATTGTCGGGAGAAAAATGGTAGTTATATATGCCCTCCTCAACTCTCCTCCCTTTCAATATGACATCCTAACGTAGCCATCTGTAGTCCGCCATTTGTGCGTCCTCTATCAGTCAAGCAAAATGTGACCTGTACGAATCACAATTCATAGGTCCATACCAGCACTTCCTGGTGCTGATGTAGCTACTGCTTCAATTATGTTTTTGGCGAAGATTTCTGTTATTGCTTATGCGCCCCACTTCACTGATTGGTCAGCTGTTATCTTCGGCATTGTCGTCGTGTTGTTTTTATTGTTGCAAACTGTGTCTTTCCTTCACAGAGCTCAGAGTTCGTGACTGAGGGTCGACCATGGCAGACCTTGTAGGTTATGACAAAGGTTTCGTTATGGCTACGTTCTCGACTGGATTATTTCAATCTTCTACGGTACTTTTAGTCTGCAATCGACAAAACCACATCGTGAATCTTTTCCAGTCGGAGGTCATTTCGACATTTTGAGAGCTACTCAATGCTTGTTTTGTAGCGGAATATCTGGTGATTTGCACAGACAACCAGGCTAAATTTAAGTCGCTAACGAACATAGTTTCCATGAATACCGAGAATTTCTCAGAGTAATCGCGAATCATTCAAAGTCAACTCATATATGGGTTCTGGGACACAGGGATGTCGTTACAAATTGCATTGCTAATGAGCTGACCAGGCCCGGTACGGAGCTTGGAATTTCCAACATGTTACAGGTAGTCCGCTTGACTAAGATAATTTGAACATTTTCTACTCGTTTTATAGAGAGGCTCAATCTCTTGGCAGGAGGGTACGTGCAATATTGCGAGATTGCTGGATAAGAATGGTACCGACTCTCATCTGTCCTTAAATCTCATCACCGTCCATTGCAGAATTGCGATTCTCACTGACCACTGGCCGTTTGGGAGGCAGGCCGAAGGACTTGTCGAAGAGACTGTTTTGCATCTTATATGTCAGTGCCCTGCTCTTGTCATGAAAATACGGAGGTTTTCGACCTCCCGCTTTCTGACATTCTTGACCGGGCTCTGTAATATCAAGATTTAGTTTAGCCTCCGATTGGTTTCCTTTAGCGAATGTTTGATTCCAAGGCTAAAGACATTTTGCGGTATTCCAAGATCCTAAATGCTGGCTTAAGTGGAACTTTCGCCAGTTTACAGAAGCTAACCTAAACTGGCTAGTCGCTTAGAACATACGATAAAAACTAGCGCTTAATGTGCACTGTAGTCGGCTTTCAAATTCAAACCAAATGATGCATCTTCATCAAATTGTAAATGACAGATGACTGTTAATTAAAGCCCTCATTTTCTGTTGAGAGGCAGGAAGTTCAAAAAGTAAAGGAGTGATGAACAGGATCCCTTTTTCAAAGTAGGCTATTACAACAAGTTTTATTTCATGTTCCCATATAATCAACGGAATGAGGATTTAAAATCATGAGAACAACTTTCTTGATTTATTTGTAAAGAAAAATCTTCAAATTATTGTGATCAGGATTTTTTTGAATTTTAATTCATTATATTTATTTTGCTGAACGTATAGTGCGAAGCTAGGTCGACCAAACAGCATGTGATCTGTTCCTGGAGTTGTCAAAATTTCTCATGCCATTAAACTGATGTTTTTCAAGCACACAGTTGTAATTCTTTTCATAAGTTTTAGACAACGACAGTCGAACAGCAAAAACAGTAAATGAATTGAATAAAAGGAACAACAACAACAACAACATAAACAATAATAACAAGAGAAAATCTTAAACAATTTGTTTATTTAGCGATTGTGAAAATATCTATAATCGTACAGAAAGCATACATATTCGCGTACTTACTTGCATACGACAGGCATTGGGTTCTTGTCAGTGTTGAAAAATTCACTACTTTTGTACTTTTTAAGGTACGTTTTCATTTCAAAAATACCGCAGTACCTCGGCGATGCTTTCCGTACTTTTTTATTATTTACATATTTTATGTCTTGCGCTTTTCAACTATTGCATGCATTAGCAAACATGTTCAACGTAATGCTAAACGTAGAATTAGGCTTTAGTCCCGCTTAGCCAAATGTCTACACAATGTAAATTCGTTTCTAGCCCTTTGACGACCATAGGCAAGTATGCTTGCCCGGGGGTTTTTGGCTTATATATTTGACCAGGTTACAGATGGAGCAAATATGTCAGAGAATGTTTTACAGAAGAAGATGGGGCAACAAAAATGTAGTTGAGTGTAAACCCCTATCTGGCTCCACTTGCACTCTACGAGGCTCCAAATTTGGCCAAATAGTGGTCTTTATACCGAGGGCTACTACAGGGTAAAGATAGGGCAGAAGGGGATGGGAGTCAATTATGTTTTGGATTTAGCCTTTGTCTATCAAAAAAAATTAATGAACAGTTTTGGATAAACTCCAAACTTCCTAAAAACAGTCATTTTATGTTTGGCAATTATGTTTGCCTATGGGTTGAAACAAAAATTGTCATTCCTAAAAGCTCTGGTATTAAAACCTCTAAATGGTCATTAAATTTGCCTGTGTCTCAGGATAGTGGAGCAGTCCAACCTATATGCTTTACAAAAAGGGAGTATGTTCACTTTAACCGTATCCGAGTTTAAGGTTTATATGGGTATTATCATACGTATGAGCTTAGTGAAACTCACATCAACACGTCTTTATTGGTCAACTTATCCAACATTTCACCAAGTTCAGATTGCAGGAGTCATGCCACGGAACCGATTTGAGGAAATTATAGCCAATCTTCACTTTTGCGACAACAGTAAGTCTGATGTTACCGACCGTGGATACAAAATCCGTCCAATTATGGAACACATTAACAAGGCTATGCCTGAGGCATATACATTCTCCAAAAAACTCTCAATTGATGAACATATGGTAAAGTTTAAGGGACATAATGCCATGAAACAGTATATGAAGGACAAATCTATTTCATGGGGATTCAAACTATGGTGTTTATGTGAGTCAGAAACTGGATACTTGTACAATATTGACATTTACACAGGAAAAAAAACCCATTTGTTGAACACGGTCTTGGCGAAGCTGTCGTCCTGCAGTTATGTAAGCCACTGGCAAAAAAGGGGTTGAAGTTTACTTTGATAATTTCTTTACAAGTCTAAACTTAATGCACATTCTTCAGCAAAATGAAATAATGGCATGTGGAACTGTTCAATGTTGTAGAAATCACATACCGAAGAATTTTCCGGTGGATAAAGAAATGAAAAGAGGGGACATAAGTTACTTCATGTCAAGAAGCATTTCCGTCGTCAAATGGATGGACAATCGTGGTGTCTACTTCGCCTCAAATTTTATTGACCCAACAGAGCTAATCAAGGTCAAGCGACGTGTAGCTGGACAAGCTAATAAAATAGATATTGATATAGATATTGATTGCCCTCTGATTATACAGCACTACAACAAAGGAATGGGAGGCGTTGATCTAATGGACCAAAAAAAGTTTATTATGAGTACGATTGCAGAAGTAAATGAGTTATTTACGATTGTTCTTCGACCTATTTACAGTTCCTCAATCAATGTGACTTCAATGGAATTTCGAGCAGCTTTAGCCAAAGAACTGATAAGTTGCTGCAATTCAAGAAAACAACAAGAGTGAATGTTGGAAACGCTGCTTTCATTGTGCTTCCTATAAAAAATATAGTCGAACAAATATTTTCTGCGTTCAATGCAATGTGTTTCTTTATTTCACTACATCTCGTGATTGCTTTGGAAACTATCACGAACAACACGAATCATTAATTTTTAAGATTTATTGTATTTAACTTTATATTTTTAATAAAAAAAAACTGTTTTTAAATCATGTCTAAAAATTAATAATTTGGGATAAAAAGATTGCTTTCAACCCATTGGCAACTATATTTGCCAAGCGAAATGGGGGACTTAGGGGATAACCAGGAGGACAATTTTTTTTCGTCACTACTATTACGCCACAGATTATTAGAATAAAACAAAAGTTTAAATCGCTTCAGCAGAAAATGTTTGATCGTCAAAGGGCTAGAACACGAAAAGTAATGAAAACACTTGCCGAACCGTAATGTAGTTTCGGTAAACTTTTGCATTGATCTTCATATGCTAAAAACGAACGTATGTTACATTACGTTCCATTGACGTTTGACTAAACGGGGCTTTTACGTTTTGTTACTTTCCGAATCAGCTGTTGTTGTCTTGTATGTGAGGAAAACGAATAAGTCGGTAGTTTTTCTGTTCCGTGCCTATGTGTGTTAAATATAAATAGTCTAGTAGGTAGTGTACTGGCTTACTAGAAGTAAGTCCACGGTTCATGTCTCTGTCAAAAACTCTGCGAGTAAATAAAATTGCCGTGATAAATTTTCTCATAAATCTAGCGTTCGGAGTCGACTTTAAACTGTAGGTCCGGCCACTCATGTATAAAATTAACACACATAAAAACTGGTATGAGAAATAAGGTCATAATTCTAATTGACCCTTGACCCTTTATGTATGTATCTATCATTTGATGCAAAAAAGTACTCTTTCAGTTATAGTTTAGTACCATTTCAGTTTTGCAACACTGCTTCTTCTACCACTTTTTAGATTACAAGTTGCAACCTTAAGTTGTATAAAGTTGTGGCATGAACATGTTTTAATGGATTCATACCAACTTCTAATGGTTAAAAATGTGTCGGTGTGACGGTGTGTCGGCGTATCGGCATGTGTCTGCCTGTTTTCAATAGCTACGAGATCGAAGTGTATGGCCGATATACTATACAATATAAAAACACATACCTGTGTGTGTAACCGTTTGTTGGCTGTGGCAAGTCAAATCTTAAGCGGAATACAATTTTACCATTATGACGTTTGTGATGATTATACACGAAATTTATCGTGTAACATGTGCATTTATAAAATGCATGTGTTTAAACTAAAAATGAAAGAAAATTGAAAGCAACTCACAACAGCAAAATAGAGGAGAATATTTAGGAAAAAAAACATCATTTTGACATTTGAGGTTGTTTTTTGGGATGGATCGCTGTATACTTAATGAAATGTTGGCTTGAATTTATTGTTCTTTTGCTTTCTCTCTCTCACTCCCTCCATTACCAAAATAAAAAACGATCATAAAAACCGTTATTGAAATTATGATTTGTGTTAGAGCCACTATTAAAATGTTAAAAGGCCACTAAATGACATTTCGATATAAATTAAATAATAATAATAATATTACAACAATAACAATAAAAATAATGACAGTGGCATATAGTGTACCATATTGTATGGCACGTCTCACTCGTCTAAGTATACAATTTGTTGCATCGAAGTTTTTTTTTGTTTTTAATTTTTACAACAAAGAAAATATATTTCAGAAGTCATGTTGTTAGCATGTTCAAGAAGTCGTGTACGAAAATAATTTTTGCTACTTAATTTGTGTTAATAAATCATTTGGTAATAATGTATGTACCAATGCTCCTTGACTTACCAGGCCCAAAAATATGTTTTTAATTTTTGAATTTAAATATGAACTTCAAAATCAATATGCATTGAAAAATATCTTTTATTAAAAAATTAGAAAATTAGCAATATTAATTAAATTATTATTAAAAATTTATTATTATTTGAACAAATAGACTCATGGCAAGTAGGGTCTCCAAAGAGACGTCAGAGAATTACATGAAGAATTGAGGGTTATAAATCGCACGTCAATTTCACTTTACTGATGTAAAATTGTTTGTTTTAATCGAGTATAGGGTCGTTTTTAAACGCTTCCTATCTTTAAAAGAGAGTGTGTGTGGCATAAAATCGAAATATTGTTTATGACTCTGGCGCATAAATCAGCAATAAGTCTTCAAAAAGATCAGTAGAATCGAATCATACTTATTTTAATATCATACTCATACTACTCATATTCAAAGTTTGAAGTACTCATCATATTCATACTTAACAATACGTATGATGTTGTTGATTTCGACCCTCCATGATTCATTATTTACAAGAATCACAAAATAAGTACAATTCGTGTACCAACTCTAAAATACTCACTAAATGGTTGTGTGGTTGCTCTGTTTGCTGTTATGTCTTTTTTGCTTATGTATCCTTTTTCATTTTTTGGAAATGCAACAACAACAAGTCACTCGAATCATTTATAAGTAGTATGTATTATAAGTATTTTTCTAAAGTTATGAATCTAAATAAGTAGGCTTATGAATCAAACATACTTCGAATGGTATGAGCTTGATGTCAACATTGTACTCATACTGATTGCAACCTGTACTTATGTATAAATCAATGTTGTAGTGAGTACGAATAAATCAGAGTACATAGTTAAATTTCAACATTGTTGACTTACTTATATTCAAATTTCATAAGTGCTTATGGGTAGCGAACAAACGATTCATTGCTAATCTCTGGTCTGAATTTGAGCGATGGCATGGGTTCTGTCAACTTTTAGACGAAGTGGCTTACAAGCATACTCCTATGTTTTCAGAAAACCCAACAAGCAAAAGTCCAACGGGGTTAAATCGCATAATCGCACGTAAAGAATATCCAATGTGGCCTAAATTTTGTGATACATAGCGTCGTCCTGTTGAAACCACATGCCTTTAATGTCGAGATCATCCAATTGATTTCAAAAAATGTTAGTTATCATCTACCTATAGTGCCCACCGTTGACAGTGATGGCCTTGTCAACGTCGTTCTCAATGAAATATAGAACAATGACGCTCGCAGTTCAAAATCTACACCAAACAGTAACTTTTTCGGAATGCATTGGATGATCTTGAACCTCATGTGGACTGCTATCTTTCCCAATTCAACAATTTTGTTTTATTTTGTCCTATCTAGAAATAGCAGTTATGGGTGAAAATAATGTTTCAAAAACTCTGAGAGTAAATAAAATTGTCATGAAAAGCTACTCAAAAATTTGTCGTTCGGAGTCGACTTTAAACTGTAGGTCCCGTCACACATGTATAAAATTAACCCACACAACATAAGTGGCTGACTGAAGATTTGTATGTAATATTTCAATGAAAATTAGTTTCAGATAGATGCGCGTATATGTACGTCATATCTACGGTCGTCCGTCAAAAATTGGCGGTAATAGCTTCAACAAAATATCAGCTATCAACCGTCCAAGGTTAAAAGTCGGTGTTGGAAGGCCATAATTTAACCTCACAAGGTTTTCAGGCAATCGTAACGTGTCCATTAGGTTTTGTTGTGATGTGCTGTTTGTATGAAAAATAGAGTGAAAAAAAATTCTACTTAACTGCATAATTGTTGTGGAGAAAGCATACGTTCTCAATATAACCAGGAACTTGAAGTCTTTCTTGTAGGCTCCATGTGATATCTTGATTGGTTTCGATCACACAAGCACAATATTAAATATCAGTGGCGGATTGAATGGAATCGTCTTTTAACAGTTCTAAATTAGTGTTGCCAGCGCTTGATCTTTTGCCTTCTAAGGATTCTTAAGTTCCATTTCATCCGATAATCACCAGGTGCTATATCGAGTTGTGGTGGTTTGTCACTGACAGACAAGGGTCATCATTTGTTCATGTGTCGATAGTGCACTGATAAAGGGTTGGAATGACCAATTAAGAAAGTCGGTAAGAATCTAATTACATCCCAATTATCATAGCTTTGGCTTACATTGGCTTCGAAACGCTTTCTTTTCCGCTAATATTGTAGAGGAAGCCAAACAAAAAGTAGAAACTCAATGGCAAAGGGACTACTGAATCAAATCTGGCGAAACTTCAACATCCAGCGAAATTGAATTTTAAATCATCACAGAATGGCCCCTGGATGGAAATCTCCTTTCCAGGGGACAGCACGCATACAATAAGGGGAGGACTGTTGAGACTGCCCTGCATAGCCTTGTGTGCAGAATAGAGAAATCGCTGGCACAGAAGGAATACACTCTGGCTACTTTCCTGGAAATCGAAGGAGCCTTCAATAATGTGGAATTTTGGGCTATATCCGGGGCGCTGGCAAGGCTGGGTGTACAGACCACTATGGTGAACTGGATATCTAAGCTAGTTTGTGGGAGAACGCTCTACCCCGCACTTGGGGGCCCGAAAACGACCAGGACTATAAGGAGGGGAACTCCACAAGGTGGAGTACCCTCTCCTCTTTTGTGGAATCTGGTGATGAATGAGCTACTAGTGATACTGGAATAAAACGGATGTGAGGTAATTGCCTATGCGGACGACATTGTTCTGGTGATCTCCGGAAGATTTGTCGACACTATCAGGGACAGGATGCAACTGGCTCTGAGGAGCGTCTGCGTGTGGGCATCTGATCGTGGATTGGTTGTTAACCCGGTGAAAACGAAAGTAGTACTCTTCACGAGAAGGTACAGGCCACCTACTTTTCGTCCACTGAGACCGAACGGGACGGAACTGGGACTCAAACAGGAGGCACATTTTCTAGGACTCATGCTGGATAGGAAGATATCTTGGAAATCGAACATCGTCAACAGAATAAAAAAGCTTCCACTGCCCTGTATGCTTGTAACGGAGTGTTGGGGAGGAAATGGGGCCTAGGACCTAGGATGATTCACTGAATCTACACAGCGGTGGTCTTGACCTATGGATGCCTAATTTGGTGAGAATCCCTTAATATAAAATCTAATTTGAAACTAATACAGCGACTGCAAAGGGCTGACTGTATCATCATTAGCGGTGCCTTGCGCACTACACCTACGTCAGCACTGAAGATAATTTTGGGCCTCTTTCCGCTTGACCTTTTCTGTAGGGGAGTGGCTGCTAAAATAAGTAAACGTCTCTGGGCGACTGGACAGTGGCAGGACTCGGATATCGGCCACGCAAAGATCCTAAGGGAAGTTGGAGCTGTCGGGAGCAGTGACTACATTACATCGCGGTACGACTTGACGAGGAGATTCAAGACATCGGTTCCGGACAACTGGGTCTGGAAGGGTGGTGTGAACCACCGACGGTTCGAAGCTGAACGGAGCTGTTGGCAGTGGATTTTTTTCGGAATCGATTGGAATAGCTCAGTCTATAAGACTGCCGGACCACTGTAGTGTTTTCCAGGCGGAGGTGGTGGCAATACAGGCTGCGGCGAGAATAATTGGGACGCAAGAGTCTCCAAGCGCATCGTCACCATACTTTCTAATAGCCAGGTGGCTATCAAGGCCCTAAGTTCTAACGTGATGAACTCCAAGACGGTGTACGGCTGTCGCAGATATCTCGACGTACTGGGTACTGGGGCACAGTGGTATTCCGGGTAACTGCAGAGCTGATGAACTTGCCAGGTGGGGCACGACCACCGAACTCTCCGATGAATTCTCGAATCTGGGCATCCCTATGGGGACCTGCAAGCTCATAATTGAAAATGCGATCGTAGATTCCGTCAACGACAGGTGGACGGCCTCGGACACGGGTAAAACGGCCCGTAAAATCTGGCCATGGCTGGATGAGGGGCGCACAATGAGTCTACTTAAACTCCAAAGAGGCGCGCTCAGTGTAGTTGTCGATGTCATTACGGGGCATTGCATTATGGGTACGCATGCGAGGCGCATTGGTTTTTGACACCTTGCAAACGACTTCTGCAGAAGCTGCAAAGATGAGGAAGAAGAGGAGACTATCCATCACCAGCTGGGTACATGCCCGGCTCATTGCCAAAGGAGAAGGAAGTACTTGGGTACTTACTACATGGATGATCTGGAGGAATTGTCAAGGATTGAAATTGTCAGCCTAAATCGCTTCATCAGGAGCTCCGAGTGGTTTCGAGACGAGGGGATAGCGGATAACTGTGGTAGCACAATGCGCCAAATGCGGCCTAAGTGAGTCCATCCAAGAAAAATTCCTCTACCTACCTACATAGCTACCTACAGAATGGCTAGATCCTTTACTATATCGACAGTATATACGCAACATAATCGAACAACTGACAAGCTATGGGAAAGTTTAATTCTACTTCTAGTCGTGTATTTTACAATGGCAATTCAGTGTTACATTTATCTTTACGGATCAGAATATATCATTTCAATAATTTGCATAAAAAATGAAGAAAAAATTCAAAATATTGTGGTAAATTCGTTTTAAAGCCTTCCTTTTAGGCATTTTACAGCACATTAACTAATTGAATACTTTTAATCCCAGGCTAATAAAACCGAGGCTTATTAAATACACAAAATAACTGCTGCTCGTTTGTTAAATTCGAATGTAATAAATCTGGTGTTACTATGACCTCCATGGTTGAAAATACTCGCATTTTATTAAAATGTTATGCGAAATCTATTAAAAAAGAAAACTTGTCGTCCATATGAACACGTACGTCCACACCACATTAGACGACATTCAAACGACATTTCAATGCACTGAAAAAACAGTCAGCAAAACAGAGAGGAAAACGGGGAGAGAGAAAAACTAACGCAGACAATTTATCTACCGAATTTTGTGGTGTGTTGAAAGTGTTCAAGTATCAGCATATCACAGACCACATGGACGGACCACAACAGACCACAACAGACCGAGTGCCAATTCAATAATTCTAATGTACAATTTATTAGACTACCACCACTTTGTATGGCAGAATAATGAACGAATGAAACAAAAAAAAGAGGAAAACAACAACACAAAATGAAAAGAATTCATGTAATAATTTTGCCTTACACGTGTATTATAAGCTTCCGAGATTTCTTTAACATTTCAGGCCAATAAATAAATAAATGCTTGCGTATGCGTATGCGTATGCGTATGTGTGTTTATGTGTATTTATATGCACAGATGCATTCCATCTGCAGGAGAAAACATTTTCTTTCTTTTTTACATATCTTTTGTAACATTGAAATGCATTTGGTGGTACCCAAGCAACAAATAGTGTTGCAAACAACAACCTAACAGAAGTAGAGAAGTATTGACTGAAGAAGGCAACAAATTCAATTCAATGGGGCTAAAAGTGGGCATTCATAAATTTGTATTTCTCACTTGGCGTGACAATTGCTACACAAAATGAATAACAACAGCAACAAGAACAACAACAATAACAATGTGTTCAACGCAACATGTTGCAAAATATGTTGAACCGCAAACATTTTTTTTTTATTTTACAAGTATTTGCGCATCACATTATAATGCCGGACAGAGTGAATGCAACAGCCACAACAACATCGAATATTAAAGGAACACATTTTAGCTGAACAACTGAACGCGAGAAATAAACGACAAAGAAATCAAATGAATTTTAAGATGGGAAATCCTTGAAAGTATACAACGAATTGCAAAACTACTACGTAGTTAGTAATGTGCAGTATAAGCATTACTAAGATGATTCTTAAGATTAGCAATGTCATATCAATTCATTTTGCCTAGTTCTGGCACTCAAATCTAAAATTTAATTTCCCTTCAATGGTCTTCAAACTGAAGGTTCAAAATCTTCTAAGTTGCCGCAGTTGTTAATACTCCATTGCCATTTGTTTACCTTTATTGCTTGATCGGGTGGTAGTATCATAAGAAATCAAAATAGTCTCTGGGCCATTATTACAACTTGCCGTTAACTAAAGGGAGGATGTTAACGGGCGTTATTATAAGTGGACGATAAGGTAGAAGTGAGTTTTAAGCTAAAGGGAAGATCATCCTACTGGTAACTTTTAAAGTGAAGTTTATGTTTGAACTTGCCATATTATATGTTATTTTCAATATGGCAACTTCAAATATAAACAAAATGAGCAAATACAACAAAAAAACGAAGCCCGTCGTTGTCACTGCTTCAAAAAAAAAAACTTGTTTAATTGAGGAGTGTTATCGACATTGCTCCTCCAATGCCAGATTTTTGAAAAAGTTAACTTGATTTTATCTGTAGGTTGTAATAACGAAAAGTTAAAGATGACCTTAAAGTTCACTTTAGCTAAACCCAACTTAAACGGCAAGTAGTAATAATGGCCTTTAAAGTCTTTTGGCTTTCAAATCGCATGTACCAGCAACGGTGATGAAGTACTACGTGTTCAAAAGACAAAGATATTGCTTCGGGGTTTCTTATCGGTGCTATGAATACGTCTATACGTAAGCAGAGCGTATACTGCATATACCATAACAAAGAGAAGGACTGCAAGATATTTAAATCTTGTTGACTTGAAGTCCTTCGATGTAGCACGGAATTATAGAAGTTCGTTTAATTACCATCAAAGGTGTTTTGCAGACATCAGAGATGGTATAAAATTCTGACTATACAGACGTACACACATAATTGGTCATCACAACCCTACCTAGTTTCCTTCACCACTTATGTTGTGTATGTTAATTTTGCCTATAAGTGGCGGGGAACCTAGAGCCTAAAATCGATTCCGTATGAGAGATTTTTGAGAAACCTTTTCAAGGCAATTTTATTTACTCTCAGAGATTTTGCCAAAAATCTGCGGAGAGGAAGTCGCCAAAGATTATTTTTCATATTTCGTTTTGCTGAAGATGTGTGACCCTGGGCTTGAACCGTGGCCGAATGTTTACTAAGATAAAACACTACCTACTAAACTACGGCGACTTCTAAAAGATTCTGACTATGCGCCACATCAAAACTTTCAATAAAAAGTGTAATGGTTAAGCATTGTCATGACTGAACAACATATCACTTTTGTTTGAACAGCCTACAAGGGTTTGTTCTCAATCCGGATTTTGGATCCACTTGTGGCCCTTGATCAAAAAATTTTTTTTTTATATCATATTCTCATATTTAATTTCTTTTATCTTCCTTTATTGCTCATATTGAATCATTCGTTGGATAGATAAAAATGAGTATGGGTTTGTAAATCCTAGTTCAGCTGAAGGGCCGATTGTAGCAAAATAGAATAAAGGCTAACGAGCTGAAATGTACTCACGTAACAGGCATATTGTGTGAGGAATGCCTAACTGTGTCAATAAACAACCAAATAATCCTTCAGAGTTATGAGGTTATAAACATTTGGTCATACACTCGAAATTGATTCAAATGAAATTGAAGGCGGTGTACCAATAAATTGGCTTCTTAACTATGACATCTAGAGGAGTTCATAACCTGTAAATGAAGTTTCCAGTTTCTAGTCAAGGGCCTTGGAATATAATCATTTCGTTATATGTAGTTCGTAAGATTTTTGACTGCCTTCTTTTCACCTTTTTTACTACCTAACACCATTGGTCCAAATAAGTTTGATGATTATTTTCTATATATTCAATCGGGTCTTCCAAAAGCGTTTTTCGGACTTTGACAGTTAATAACGGCCATCCGGTTGATGCTACTTTTGTCAAAATTAGCTTTCATTTCTTCGAACTGTTTTGTCAAATCATTGTGAATGAAAATGCCATTCAACAAGATATGCAAATAATAGAATTGTTTTATCAAAGTGGATGTTCTGTCTGAGTCTAATTTTCATTTAAGAATTATCTTCAGGAATGAGGCCCATTCTCCTTTGATTTCGTTTGAGTAATAGGGACATTCAGTCGTGTCTTAGGAGTGGCACCCATCAATGACAGCATTTTCAACGTACGGATATACTTTAGAATGAATTGCGTCTTACTTTCCAGTCAGTATGAATTTTTACTCCTACTCGCTGTAGTCGAAAAAATATTTCTTCGGTAAATAAAATAAAGTCGCCACAAAAAAATTTCTCAAAAATCTGAAGTTCGGAGTCGGCTTTAAATGCACAAAATTAACACACACAACATAAGTAATGTGAAAGGCTAGGTCGTAATTCTGACTGACTCGTAATAATGACCGATTGTGTATATATTTTTACACTGAGTACATTTTTAACTTGACTTTGTTTAGCACAGTAAGGACATACGATCGTTAATATCAAACTGACAAATTACTTCGGGTACTGACTATGACCCCCTCCCTCACAACAGTTCGGGTCTTCTCTATGAATACTAAATAAAAGTTAACGAATTTTCATCAAAATTATGATTCTTACTTTAATTTAAAGCTAGAAATGGGCAAAGAAACGTGCTTTATTTATTTAAAAATCTTAATGAATGGATTTCGAAATGATTTTTAATACGATGCATGACAGACATGCACATTTATTGCGTAAATCGCAATAAACGCCATTATTGAGCTTAATATTATATATAAAGTTTCAATTAATAAATGCGCAATAAATACGCAAATTGTTATAATATTGAGTAAAACTTAAAATGCAGCCCTGTCATAAGTATGTTCAGTGCGCATATTACAATTATCCGAACACAAAAAAATACAACAAAACAAAATAAAGGCAATGTTGTTGAAACCACCAGCTGTCGTGTTTACCAGCTGTCAAATGAATATTGAATAAGCAGCTGAACTGTGTATATTATTATGCCTGAACACTTAAATATTCTACTCAATAAACCGAATATTGACCCAAAAAAGTGCATATCTGAATATAGTATAGAGCTTTTAACACAGATACAACCACTTCATCAAAATTATTTTTTAGAATACAAAAAATGAAATGAAAACTACGATTGTACTGAATTAATCGATTTGATTTCAATTACAAATGCTTCTGCCGGTTACAATCACGTCCAAATTTTGATCAATTTTCTGGAGTTGTCAGGCGTTTTGTAGGGTGTCTAAATAAAATTGTTATCGTTGTTGTTTTCATATTATACTGATGTTTTTGTTATTGTTCATACTTTATTGTATATTAAACACTTGAAGAAGGGCCAACCAAAAATTATAGTTTCATTGTAGAAAATAGACATCTCATTGTCGCCTTTTGGGGCGTTAAGCATGTCTAAAGTCACTGTTGTTATTGTTGTTGCTGCTGTTGCTGTTGGTTCTTGTCGTCGTCGTTGTTCTTTGCTTTACATTTTTTTTAAGTTTTTTTTTTCTTGGCATTCAGGCTTTTTCTGTGATCTCAGACGGACGCATGAAAGGCAAGAAATCCTAAAGCACGTAATCAATTTTATGTTTTTTTTTTGGTACATTGACGACAAAACAAAAACAAAACCAAACAAACAAAAAAAATATGGATTAAGGAAAATGGAAAAAAAATAAGAAAGAAATCGAAAACAAAAGTGGACACCAGAAAGGTCTTGTAAAAATGTGGCCTTTCTTATGTAAAGTCACAGCGATAAGCTTATAAGCCGTCTTCTTCAAGGCAGACAGACAGACAGACGGTGTTGTCTGGTCTCGGTTTTGTTGGTTCAGTCTTTAAACAAAAAACAACAAAAAAAAGAAAACGTTTCTTAACAACACAAAAAAAAAATAACAGAAAACATGTATTATTGCTAGTTTTACAAGATGTTTCCTGTCTCCAAATCGAACTCTTGTCAATATCCGGCCCTTTTCTTTCTTATTTTCGTTCATATTTTTCATTGTTGTCGTATACTGTTGTTAGCATACAATTGCAGGAATTTTTTCAATTTCTATTCGCCACATGCAACGTGTGTGTGGCTTTATTGTATTGCAAATATAATCTGTCAAAAGCCCTGATATAATGTAGATCAAGTGAAATATTTACGAGTGTTACGAGAGGCCTCATGTTGGTCGAAATATTTTTTTTTGTTTTACTTTTTGATTCAAAAAGTACAATGCCTTTGAAGTTCGCTCAAGAGATTCATAAAGTGTTTGGATTTACTCAATTTAGTGTAAAGCTATGAACGAAATCTACTGAAATTCGGACATCATTCTTAATTAAGGTTAATTAAGTTTCAGTAAATTTTTATTCAATAAAAATAGGATTGAATCACGACTTTTTTTTCAATATAAGCTTCTTATAATTTATTCAACATTTTCATAGACGACATCATTTGTTTGCTGAATAGATTCTAAAGCAGTTGGCAACGAATCATAAATTTATTCAAAAACTGATCTTTTGGCCAATATCTGGATAAATGTTTACGTGAACAACCAAAATTGATATATTTGGGATGATATACCAATCCCATGCAGACCCAATGCATTCCGAAAAATCACTGTTTTGTGTGAATTTTGTGTTAACGATGTCCTTCGATCATATTTCTGTGAAAATAACTTAGGCCACGCTAAAGATTATCAACTTCATTATCAATTATGATTACCAACTTCTTTTGGCCTGAATTTAATGATTCAGACACCAATGATATGGGGGTTTCAACAGGTCGGGGGTACAACTTGTGTGTAACCTGTACTAAGTAGCAGGTTTATTCAAATAAGCCACAGACCAAAGCGGTCTTGAAAGCAACCATAACCCGTATTTCCAAAAGTCGCCGTAGTTTAGTAAGTAGTGTGTTGGTTTATTAGACGTAAGGCCAAGGTCACACATCAAAATGAAATACGAAAAAAATATTGCTTCGACGACTTTCTCTCAGCAGATTTCTGGCAAAAACTCTGAGGGTAAATAAAAAATTGCATGATAACTTTCTCAAAAATCTGTCGTTCGGAGTCGACTTTAAACTGTAGGTCCTGCCACTCATGTATAAAAATTAACGCACACAACATGAATGCTAGGCCGTAATCCTGACTGAAGGGTTGGAATGTATGTATTCCCAACATAATGACATCCATAAGTCTTTCAAACGAATAAATAAAATATCGATGACATCTCATACATACTTTACATACTATGTACATACAGATTGGTCATTGCAATATTTGAGTCAGGATTACGACCTAGCTTCTCACATCACCCATGTTGTATTTGTTAATTTTATGCATGAATGACGGGACCTACCTACATGATTGACGGGATCGTTTTCGTTGAAAATCTTTATAGTTTCCTTGATTTTAAGACGGTCTTTTGCATTGGTTAAAAAATTGCTGAAATTGAACTGAATTGTGGCCCTGCACAGGCCCACAAAAGTATACATCCGATTAACAAGTTTCACAAATTTCTCAACCAATGCCAAAGACCGTCTTAAAATCGAAGAAAGATGTCAGACAATTATTAAGACTTTCAACGAAAACGGATGGGTAAAAAATTTCTGAAATTTGTTAACCGTATGTATACGTTTGTGGGCCTGTGCCCACACAAAAGTTAATAAATTTCAGAAATTTTTTAACCAAGATCGTCTTAAAATCGAGGAAAGTTGTCAGACAATTATAAAGATTTTCAACGAAAACTTTTGTGGCTGAGTGTATCTTTTTCGAAAGTGATATTTCCGTGAAAGCCTATAACATGTGCTCGATGGGTTTTCTTCAGAACGGAAGGAGTTAAATTAGATGCCATAAGGATGAATCTTAATCGAAATATATGGGAGATATTGAGATCCTCACTCAGATCAGATCACCAATTGCTCGAAATGACAGAGAGAGATTATAATATAGTCGCCGTAGTCCAGTAAGCAGTATGTTGGCTCATTAGACGTGAGGCAACAGTTCAAACCTCAGGTCAGACATCTGCAACAAAACGAAAATATGAAAAATATTTATTCAGCGACTTGTTCTCAAAAGATTTCTAGCAAAAATAGATTAAATAAAATTGCCTTGAAAAGTTTCTCCAAAATCTATCGTTCGGAGTCGAATTTAAACTGCAGGTCCCTCCACTCATGTCTAAAAATAATACACAACATAAGTGGTGTGACAAACTACGTCATAATCCCAACTAAAGAGTTCTAAAGACCAATTATGTATGTAAGTATGTAGCTAAGAATTCTATTTGTATCAAATTTAATTGATACACAAGGAAACTCTAACAATTAGAACTAACTAACTATTTGGATTCGATTGCGATAATAAGTAAGGCTAATGAACCTGTCTCCAAATAACCAGAAAATTCGCATAACAAGCGAATACTCTACCCGCTGTAATAGAATATTGAATTGATGCTCTTAGGTGAACTATGATAAGGAAGGCATTAAGAAATAATGAGCACTCAAAAAAAAATGTTGATTCATCAGAGATATGTATGTATGAAAATATGGGAGTCTCAGTCAACTGGAATAGAACAAGGATATTCCCTATCATTTAAGCTATTCACAAACGTCCAGCACGTTTTATATCATAATCAAAATCTGTTCAGTGGGAAGAGAAATTACAAGGCGTCTGTCATACCAACTCTAGTACTTGAATAATTCCTATGATATTGGTCTATAACAAGAGATCTCTAACATGCTATCAGACTGGAACAGATTATCGTGCAATTTTAGACTTGAAATGAATATCAAGAAAACCAAAACTGTGAGAATTACAAGCGTTGACACCAATAACATCCTGCTACCAGGACAAGCAGTTGAATACGAATATAGTTTTCGTTATTTATTCAGTATATTGACAAGGTAAGAGCGACTTAGAAACAAATGCGAATAACAGGTTCAATAAAGTGAGCGATGCAATTCGGATTACTACAATCGATATCGGTGGAGAAACTCACAAAAATTCAGATGGACCAAGTTTAGAATAATGGGAGGATTTTAGTGGGCAGTTAATTTGGTTTTCATTATTATAATTGGGCAATGAGACAGAAGTGAGCGTTAAGCTAAAAGGGAGGATCATTCTACTGGTAACTTTTAAAGATAATTTTATGTTTGAACTTGCCATATTATATATTAATTTCAATATGGCAGCTTCAAATATAAACAAAAAATGAAGCCCGTCGTTGCCACTGCGTTAAAAAAAATTGTTTAATTAAGCAGTGCTATCCGGCACTATCATATTTTTGACAAAGTTAACTTAATTTTATCTGTAGGTTGTAATAATGTAAAGAAGTTAAAGGTGACCTTAAAGTTCACTTTAGCTAAAGTTACCTTTAACTAAAACCAACTTTAACGGGAAGTTGTAATAATGGCCCTAAAAATCATTTGGCAATACTACATCTTTAGCGCCCATGATTAACTTTGTTTGTGTTCACAGCAAAAAAGTTTAATGAATTCATTCTACATTTTAAGCTTTGATGAATAAACTTTCTAAGACATTTAAAATTTACGTGTCTACATAGATTCCCAAAAAGCATTTTTTTTTATAAGATTGTTGACTTTAATAACATGAAACTTAATTTTGTTTGTTTTTATTTTTTCCTAAAAATTTTCATATAAAAATCTCAACCACATGACCCATATTTTGAACTATAATTTAAAAATTTTAAATAATTATCAGAACATGAATGTCTGTATGCTATTTTTGCCATCAGTCAACATCCAATGATCTTACAAAAATAAATGCAAAAAAAAAAATTCAAATAAAATCTCGACATGTAAAGCGCAAGTATGTAAACGCTTTTAAGCGAAAAGCAAGAGTTAAGAGAGAGAAAAGGAAAAAAAAATTAATGTTATCACTGGAATCGATCTAATTTTGCTTTAATGTAGTTTAACATCAAAGACTACTTAAACCGCCACTGCAGTCATTCGTTTGCTAGTCTCTATCCGTATCCACTGGAAGGCGATAACCGATTGTAGTCAGAGGTACCCACAAGTACTTCTAATGATCCTAAGACAACATTTCAAGAGTTGTAGACGACGACCAGCAAATAAAAAAACACACACAAACCAGTTACTTTTATTAAATCTAAACTTATCTAATCTAATGCCTACAATTGTTGTATTTTGGGCAATTGCTGACTATTACACCTGACACCAGATTAACGGGTATATTGCTGTAATCCTTTTTAAATTCATGCATATGTTTTGGAACGGAAATTAAACAAATGAGTAAAATTTTATCATTACTTACTTACTTAAATGGCCATTAACAACCCGATTAACGGATTTCGGCCGGCCGCAACACACCCATCCAGACGCATCTGCTTCTTGCACGCCTACGCTAGTTGGTCACACCAAGCGATGATAGGGCTTCCTCGATTTGATCCTTCCAACGCAACGTTTTTGCCAGAAGACTGCAGATAGGAAGTCACCGAAATAAATAAATTTTTTTTATATTTTGTATTGTCCAAAATGTCCGACCGTTTGGGTGACGGACTCTAGTCTAATTAATCAACACACCTACCTACTCGACTAGGGCTCCTTCATACTTTTGGCAATCAACATAATTACTTCTCCAGGTGGTCTTTTTGGCTACACCACAACCGATAACACAATTAAAAATCCAAATTGTACTGAAAACGAGATGATACTGCAATTAAGATAACAGCCATGCAAAATTAAGCTCAAATGATGGCATAAAATTCTAGGTGGCCTTAAGGAATACGAACTTTATCACACATAAAGAAGAACTAGAAGAAAAACTCAACTGCCGATGTAATGTTGATGATGAACAACATCGGTTAAACTCAAGCAAGGGATATTAAAAAAAGAGCGAAAACTAATAGCTTCAAGTTCTGCTTTAAATCCATACTTTCCTATGGACGAGAGTCATGGAACATAGCTACTTAGAATAAAACAATCTCCGCGGAGAGCATCAAGTGAATTTGGGCCTCAGACAATATCCAACGAAAGTCTATGACGAGAAAAGAGACAAAATTTAATAACAAAACTTTTACGAAGCTGTACGCCTACGATATAACAGGAATCTCTTTTAAATATAATTCCCAATGTGGGCGCCTTGGTAGTCTAGTGGGTAGTACAAGCGTGAGGGTTGTGGGTTCAATTGCTACCAGAGAATCTGGTTACACTACACCGATCATAAGGTCGAAGTTACTGAGCTCATAAAAAATTAAATATAGTTTGTAATTGTATTGTAATTAATAAATAAATAAAAGGGATAGTCCATCGTTTACACGGCTAGGTTAGCGATCGACTATCAACCATAAGTAGACGAAATGTCGAAAGCATCGCCTATGTCTGTAAGAGTGTACAGGCAATTGTTTTCGACGCAATTGTTTTCGCGTCCGCTACAAGAACACGGCTTTTCGCTGACAATCTGGCAAATTTTGCGTTTTAATTTAGGTCTGCACAGATACAAAATTCAACTAACCCACGATCTGAAGTTAAACGGTATAGAAAATGACATTTGTTCGCTGTGCGGGCCCTGGAGCAATTGGCAAACTGACCCTAATTTTCGACAGAATACATATTCAGTGATGAGACGCATTTCTGGATGAATGGGTACATAAGCAAACAAATTTGTTGAATTTCCAATGTCTATTGCAACCCAAAAAATCACTGTTTGGTGAGAATTGAGGGCTGGCGGCGTCAGCGGTCAATTTATTTTTTTTTTTTTTTTGAGGAGCGTCATGTCATCGCCATCGAGCACCGACTTCCAACTTCTTTTACCTTGAAATGGACAATCTTAACGCCAACGAAGTCAGGTTTCAAAAGGACGGCACATAAATTATGTCAAATTGGATGCCATACACGAGATATTTGGAGGCATCGCTCAATTTTAATTGAAAAACGAACATTTCGGATGCACTATATTTATAATTGGTCATTACAAAACCCTTCAATCAGGATTACGAACTAGTTTCTCACACAGAAATTGTGGAAAATTATTGTCTGGTCTTTAAGCGCGGATACGATGTTAATTATAAAGTGCGAATGGTTATTATGGGAACAACGCGTTATTATTAAGTAGACTAGCTGTACACTGTGTGTTGCTGCCCCACCAACTAAAATAAATTTGAAGGAAAGCCTTAACACAAATGTCCAATTAATGTTGAATCATTTTATTGATTTTGTTTCCCGTTGTCCTGACGATTCAGATGAACGGGCTCTCACTTCTCGTGGTTCAAGCGAACGGGTCTCAACGGCATATACTCGAAGATTTTCCAGTCTCAATGCTCGTCTGATTCTGAGGCTCGTAATGCTCTTTTCTTCCGTGCTTGAGGTGTAAGTCGACCAATTGCTTGTCATTCATTTTGACTAATTTTCAGTGACGCCATCCATCGGAATTAATCGCACCAACCTCCGTCGACTCATGCACAACAACTTTGTTAAAGAATGCACAGTTTACGATTTAATTCATTTTGAGTAGTTGTCAGTGGCACCACCTACCGGCAATTGGTCATACCAACTTAGAAACCTTCGTCGGCTCATGCGCAACAACTTTGCTAAAGATCATAACATGATCAAATGCATAGTTTACGACTCTATAAGGTACATACAAACAAACATTCATTTTTATATAGACTATGGGATGTGACACGCCCAGTATAGCCACTCCGCCCATTTTGTTCATATATACGTCAAAGTCGTCCATACAAAATTTGAGGACTCTAGCTGTTGCAGTTTATGAGATATGCGACATTAAATACTTATTAGGTATGTGGGCGTGGCACCTCGCTTACTTGAAATTTTAACTCCTCGCCTATAGCTCCTTCCAGACATACGGGAAGATACTGTGAAAATTTCAAGAAAATTCTACAAACAAATAAACACACATTCATTTTTATATATAAGATAGGGAAACGAACTTAATTACTTAATTGGTCAATACAACCCTTAAATCAGGGTTACAACCTAATTTCTAGCAGCACTCATGTTGTGTGTGTTAATTTTTATACATGAGTGGCGTGATCGACTGTTTAATGTCGACTTCCAACGACAGGTATTTGAGATTTTTTTCGTTAGGTTTCCTATTTTTTACAGGAGACTGTGTTTTATTTGAGATGTCTGAGCTGGGTCTTGAACCAAGGGCTCTTGTCTGATAAGCGCTATCTACTAGACTATAGCGACTTCTGATTTTGAAGAACAAACATTCACCGCATGGTGACTGTACCTATTTAATGTTTTTCATAAAACAGGAGAAAAAGAAGGAAAAGTTTCAGATGACTCCATAGGTAGCCCCAAGGAGAACCCTGAGTAAATTTAAAATTCAAAGACCTAATATATGAATATGTTATCCCTTGTATTTAGTAGAATATTCTTTAAGGTCAAGCACTCCATTTAACCCATTTGCATTTTAATGACACAAATTTTAAATAGAATTTTATTTTCCTTTAAAATCTTTCTTTCTTTCTAAGGTTACAGCACCTTCAGTGAAACATTTTAATTACTTAAAAAAACAAAGTTATTTTCTTACAAAAAATGGGTTGTTTTTGAAAAAAATAAACCGTATGTAAGAAAATTTTCACAGTAAATTCCAAATAAAACAACACTGATCCGTTTTAACTGTCAAAAGAGTGTCACATTTAAAAAAACGTTCAAGGTAGAGCAAGTAATTGTGGGTTATTTGTGCAGGAGAAAGAAAAATTTGTTTAAATTGTGTGTTTAAATGTTGTTACTAAGCAATCTAACAAATGCAACAAGTACAACACAAGGTTAGAAATGTTTGTTTGTTATTGCAACACATTAAATACCAGGCAACATTACACAAATTCATTCAATACAAAATAACGACAACTACATACAACAGGAATTGCAATTGGAACAGCAATAGCACAGCAATAGCACAGCAATAGCACAACAAAAGCAATGCAATGCAATGCAAAAGGCTGTAAGGGTATCTATAAAACAGATCAAAACAAAAGTTAAACGCGTGCCAAAATACTGTATTCGTGTCCATATGCAACATGTCTATGCGAATATATATGAGCAGCTTCAGTGATCAAACAAGATATTTAACGAAACGAAACATACAAATGTACACCATCAGCATCATCATCATCATGATCATTGTGGTCGTCATTGTCATTATCAGCATCAGTAAAAATTGTAGGATCTAAGCAGCAGCAATAAAAGCATTTGCCACACATTTCCCCCCCCATTTACACACTCGCAAACACATTTGCTCATAAAACGAACGCATATGCAGCCAAAATTGCAATTCTCTCCTTAAGGAAACGTGCCAAGCTAAGAAGTAAAGAGCTGATCTAAAATTAAAAACAAGGAATTGAATTGAATTCAATTCAATTGAATGGAATGAAATAGAATTCAATAAAATCGAATCGAATAGAACAGGACAGAACAGGACAGAGCTTAACAGAACAGCAGAATAGCATAACAGCCATACCATCTAGATTTATAACAAAGATAACATTTAAATGCTATTCAAATTGATATGATGATGCTTATTTGCATGGTTGAGGGTGATTGTGCTTAAAAGAGCAACAACAACCACAAAATGTTGTATCCAGTTAAGCTTAAGATTCCATGTTTAAATGAATACAAAAAAAGGAAAGAAAAAAAGGTAAAAAATATTACCACTTTAATTGCTTTCCAACCATCCATTAACGACAAAGCAATTTTATGCTCAACTATTTGACAGTGATTTCAAGGGTCTGAAAATTTTTGTAAATTTAAAACACAAAACAACTTAAGTCTTCAATTATAGAATCCTTGTATTAAATAGTTTAATAACTACAGTTATTAGTAACGGCTTTGAACGCCCAGATCTGAGAAATATCAATCTTGACAACTGTGGTTTGACAGCTGAGGTTGTCAAACTGCATTGACTTTTCTCTTCAAGGAATAAAGGGACGATTTTAACGGGCAGATAAATTGTTTTTCATTATTATAAGTGGAGCGTTAAGATAAGGGAAGATCATCCTACTGGTAACTTTTAAATTTAAGTTTATGTTTGAACTTGCCATATTACATATTTATTTCAATATGGCCACTTCAAATATAAACAAAATTAGCATATACAACAAAAAAAACAAAGCCCGTCGTTGCCACTGCGTTAAAAAAAACTTGTTCAGTTGAGCAGTGTTATCGACATTGCACTGCCATGTTTTTGAAAAAGTTAACTTTATTTTATCATTAGGTTGTAATAAGGAAAAGAAGTTAAAGGTGACTTTAAAGTTCACTTTAACTAAAGTTGCCTTTAACTAAACTCAAGTTTAACGTGAAGTTGTAATAATGGCCCTAAATTGCAAAAATGTACCTTAAAAAATCGAAATTTGGTAGTGAAGTTCGTACAGCATTTTGTTTATTTTACGGTCAACATAATCAGCTCAATATGAAAGCATTTTGTGCAGTTCATGATTATTTTCATAATAATTTTATTTTTTCCATTCAAAATCAGCAGCAAACAATGAAGAAATATTGTAGAAGACGCAGAAATGTCGCTGTTCGGAACTCGCTGACCTTAGTCTATCGACCATAATTGTACAAAAGCTGAAGACAAACGGCCATTAATTGTTGCATTGTTTATTGCTTATTGGGCTTATTTGAAGATGGCCAAAGAAGAAGAACATTCTTCCCAAAGAATTATGTTTAGTGGTGAGTCTCATTTCTGCGTCAATGAGCAAATTTGCCGAATTTGGAACGGATTAAAGAAAACCGTTTACGTATCACCACACATACATACATAATTGGTCATTACAACCCTTCGGTCAGGATTACGACCTATCTTCTCTATGTGGCGTGTTTTAATTTCATACAGGAGTGATGGGACGTACAGTTTAAAGTCAATGCCGGACTACAGATTTTTGAGATGCTTTTCATGGTAATTTTATTTACTCTCAGAGTTTTCGCCAGAAATCTGTTGTGAGGAAGTCGCCGAAAAAATTTCATTTCATATTTCGTTTCGGTGGAGAAGTCCGACCTGGGGTTTGAACCATGGCCTTACGTTTAATAAGCCAACACACTACCTACTAGACCTAAAAGCTCTACAATTATTTGGTAGCCTTATCGAACGGGCTGGCGGAATTATTGGTTTCTTTGAAATGTCGTTTATAGATGCCGTTCCGGTGAATAGCGCGGGGTGTCCAGCCATGATGAGTAAATTTTTGCTTTCAAAGATTGAAACAGCTAAACGGAAACGGCATTTATTTCTAACAAGACAAGCAAAATTTGCCGTAAGGCGCACTAAATAATCGATTTTCAAAATCAATTTGATGGCAACATTCTTTCCGGAAGTGCTTCTGTAAACTGGTCTAATTCGGGCGATTTCACGCTGTCGAATTTTATTCTTCTGGACTAGCAACTCTGAACTAGCAACTTGCAACTCTCGCTGCATTCAAACTCAGTGACGCCAATAATGCCATACGCTATATATTTCGGCGTCCGTGTCTGCACAGACAAAGTAAAAATATGGTTCAGATTACCAACCAACGATGGTCCTTTGAATAAGAAACTAATAATAATATTAACCGGGCTAACTGTTGACCCAATGACTAAAAAGTAGGGAAAGACCCTAACTTTTGAGTTTCTATCGTTCAGTAGGACTTAATTCATACTCTAGCTGAACTTCTCTAAACACATTTATAATGATCTCCCTATTGCATCAAGTTCAGATTGCGATCTTAATGGATGAATCAAATTATATGTTTGAGATCAGCGGAGGATTATATATCAGGAGAATGAATAAAAAATTATCTTCAGGGTAAGGTATGAATACTTAATTGGTATTCCACTTTCTTCATACAAAACTATGTAAGACAATGCGCTACAAAAGTGGGCTTAGGCTACATAGCATAGGAAGCCTAGTGCAACAAATTTGTTCAATCTGTAATCATAAAAGATGTTATGCTCTGATCACGATCTAGGAGAAGACTTGGTTTACCTCATCCTAACATTTTATTAACTTAATTGCTTTTGTCATATTGCAGCCTTGCCTATAAATAAGGAAAGGTTCCTAGATAGGCTTCTGAAGGCCATTGCAAATTTAGTATTTACACAGACTACCCTGTTTCATAAGAATCTCAAAATGGTACGAACATGTTTAGATTTTGTTGTATTGCAAGTGTATATATTAGACACAATACTTTTCAGATCTTCGTATATGATATTCCTAGGGAGTTATTGCCGTGGGTGCTGTAGTTGTTTTGCAGAGTTTAAACTAATATTATGTATGTGTCATGATATTGGCTCGGCATTGCTTTAGCACAATGCTATAGAAACGATTTAAACTGTGGTAACCCGCCGTAGTCTAGTAGGTAGTGTGTTGGCTTACTAGACCTGAGGCCACGGATCAACCTCCAGGTCAGACATCAAAACAAAAATATGGAAAAAATATTTCTGCGGTGATTTCCTCTCAGTAGATTTCTGGCAACAACTCTGCAATGAAAAGTTTCTCAAAAATCTGTCGTTCGTAGTCGACTTTAAACGGTAGGACGCGCCACTCATGTATGAAAATTAACACACACAACATAAATGGTATGAGAAGGGAGGTCGTAACGCTGACTGAAGGATTGTATTGACCAATTATGTATGTATGTGTATGTGTAATCTGTCTTGGACACCCTCGTATCTAATTTAACGTGTGCTCTAATCCTGGAACATTACTGAAAAACATACAGAATTTGTGGCACTCAAATGTAGCTGCTCTGTTATTAAACTTTGTGATTGGATTTTGGGTTAAAACACAACCCTATACCGGAGCGATTATAATTTATATTCACCAGAATACTGAAGAGAATCATGAAAGGGTTAGTGTATGTATTAAGTATTCGATTTATTTTATTTTTGCTTTTTATCGCCCCTTTTTTTCCTATTAAAACCACTGTTCGTGGGGCATCCAAATGAATTTATAATATTTGAGATGCTGTAACGGCAACAGATACAACATTTTAACTTAATTCATGATACAGTAATTTGATCTACAGGCGATTTGTAGTCTGAATTTTTGTTTTTTAGTTTTATTTTTCTTGCCACAATCTCGTTCTTTTAATTCGAAAACACTGCAAACATTGGTTTTTATACTCGTTTAATATGGTTTGCAACAAACAAAAAAAAACCAAAAAAAGGAAACAAATAAACAGAATAAAATGGCAAAAAGCCATGAAAAGAGAATCCAATTTTAAGTTGATTTTATTGATTTCACTCTGATGGCAGCAGTGGTTGGCACTTTTTTGCATGCAACATTTCCTAAACAACTCTTTTAGTTCGAAATGTGTGCTTAAAAGGTTTCCTTTTAAACACACTCACTTACTTACGAAATAGATACACTCAGATACTCGTTAAATGTTTCTCCATATTTTTTTTTCTTCTTCTTTAATTCATGAAAGATTTTAAAGCAATGATAAGATAAGAATCCATAAAAGTTGCATAAACAAATAATAAAAGAGTGTGTTAGTGTAGAAGAGAGAGAGTGTGTGCTTAAACTAGATAATTTAGTAAGACTTGTAATGGTATACATTAGGGGACTATTATAGAGGCCTATTTAAATTCCGATCGAATTCCATTGAAAAATTCCGACTATTTGACACACCCTACTATAGGAAGTGCTCTCATTACATGGGCAAGTTTCACTTACAAACGTACATTCTTGAACCTGTGAGGCATTAGTGGATCTCAAAAGGAAACATCTGAGTGCAAATCAGATACTTGTTGATATCAAGTAAATTCCTCACATTCATATGTCAGCATAACAGATTTTTCAGTGGCCCCGGTTCTATTCTTCGCAAAGGCTTTATAAAACTTTGTTTAATAAGTTAGAGATTGTACGCCTTCAGGAAAGTTCCTAAAACTATCTCATTTACACGCATAATTGGTCATTACAACCCTTTAATCAGAAACTTTTTGAGAAACTTTTCATGGCAATTAGTATTTGCTCTCAGAGTTTTTGCCAGAAATCTGCTGAGAGGAAGTCGCCGAAGAAATATTTTTTCATATTTTCGTTTTGATGACTGTCCAGCGGTTTGTATCGAGGCCTCACGTCTAATAAGCCAACACACCACCTACTAGACCACGATGACTGTCTCATTTAGCTTCCTTTATTTCTTTGCTATACTCAGTCCACTTCGCCTTATATTACTGCCTCTGAACATTACGCTTAGCTCTGTTACCGAGCCTATGAAATTCCTTTCTCAGTGCAGACCTCCTATTTCTCCATAACGTTTGATTTCTCAAGACAGCTACAATTGAAGACACCTAGTATTGCCCCTTTTTACAGAGTCACACACGTTCTTCGAAACCATATTGATGCCTTATGCGTCTGCTCATTGAAATGCCTTTTAGATTATAAACTAATGTTTCCCTATATGTTTTCAAAGAGTCTCTAGGTTCCTTAGTGGGAATTCTTTTTTATAGTTTTTTATAGTCCCTGCAATGCTCTCTTCTAAACCTATTAACAAAAGCATGTCTGTTCCCCTAATTTAAAATTTCTAGTTCAAAAGCTACTAGAAACTCCTAAAAGGTATTCACCTTGTTTACTTGCGTTTGTTGTTAGACAAATTATGTTGCTAGCATTGGCCTGCACAATGCTCCACAAGTCGCTATACTTCCGCAGGGAGTGAGGTCTCTTCTCGTGGGAAGTAATCTATCTCTTGACGCCTGCCCTCGATGTTTATATGGGCCTTTATTGAGTGTAGGTTCCTCGTCCTGAATTCTGTAACACGAAAATAGTTCATAAACTACCCTTTCCCTCATTCAAAAATGCTTTTACAGTATTCCCTCTCTAATGGGTTGTATTCGGAACGAAAGAAATAAGGCCGAGTTCCGTGTGGTTGTATCTAAATTGATGATGGGAGTCGTAGGTAAATTTTATACCAGAAGAATAAGCCACAGATTAGTTTTACACTTACTTAATTGGCTATTACAACCCTTTAGTCAAGATTAAACACCACTTCGGTTCATTTTATCCATGAGTGACGGGACCTACAGCTTAAAGTCGACTCCGAACAATAGGGTTTTGAGAAACTTTTCATGGCAATTTTTTTTATTCTCCGAGTTATAGTCTATGAATTCTGAAAAAGAGTCGCCGTAATAAAAAATTTTTTCGCATTTCGTTTTTTTTCGAGATGTCTTGACTGAGATTTGGATCACGGCATCGCGTCTAAAAAGTCAACAGACTATCTACTAACTACAGGGACTAAAATTAGTTTTAAATCGAAAGATAAATGCAGTTGTACTTCAAGATATAATATCCACCATTTAGTATAGATCGGAATTTGCCAAAGTGGTAGTCAACACAAAGGGTAGTCAACACATAGCGCTGGAACAAATCGCAACTTCTGATAAAGCCATTCAGATTTCTAATGTCTATCTTCGCCATGTCGGAGAGATTGGAAGCCCGAATGCTTCTTTCTCCTACGAGATAACGTTAAGCGCATGCCCAAAAGGGCCCTCGCCAATGCAGCTTTTGCAAAAGTCATTGGCCATATGTAGTCGCCGTAGTTTAGTACGTAGTGTGTTGGCTTACTAGACATGAGGCCACGGTTCAAACCCCAGACATCTCCAACGAAACGAAATATAAACAAATATTTTTCGGCAACTTTCGCTCAGTAGAATTCTGGCAAAAACTCTGAGAGTAAATGAAAAATTGTCATGCGAAATTTCTCAAAAATCTTTGGTTCGGAGTTGACTTTAAACTGTAGGTCCCACTTCGTATGTATGAAATAAAAACACACAACATGGGTAGTATAAGAAGCTAGGTCGTAATCTTCACTGAAGGTTTTGTATGCATCGAGGTCAATGACACTCAAATGAGTACTCAGAATGCAGGTTCCATTCATTACTCCGACAACTACTCTGAGCATGTTCTATAGGAGTTTGAGTTGTTCAACAAACTTTAGCCAGATTTTCTTCGCTAACTTGCTTGAAGACGCCTACATCGCTTGCAGGTTCTCAATAATACTTCAAATGTAAACAATTCACACGAAATCAATTCATCAGTTCGGCCAGTATGTGATACAAAAAATTTTTTCATCTTGTTCAGAGTATGGTGACAGCTGTAGTGTGTACTAGTCTACATACATACATAATTGGCCATTACAACCCTTCAGTCAGGATTACGGCCTAGCTTCTCACACCACTCATGTTGTGTGCGTTAATTTTATACGTGAGTGGCGGGACCTACAGTTTAACGTCGACTCCGAACGACAGAATTTTGAGAAACTTTTTCATGGCAGTTTATTTTACTCTCAGAGTTTTTGCCAGAAATCTGCTGAGAGGAAGTCGCCGAAGAAATATTTTTTTTCATATTCCATTTTTGATGTCTGACCTGGGATACGAACCCGGGCTTTACGAATAGTGAGCCAACACACTACCTACTACACCACGGCGACTTGGGTACTAGTCTATCAAACAAAATCCCAATAATCAACAACGCAGAATGATAGCTCCTAACTATCGGTATGTCAATATTTCCACTGGAGACATGAGCATCCCAAATAATCCCGCCTGGAAAACGCTGCAGTAATCCAGTAGCCTTATGGATTCGGCTACACCTTTTGACTCCGAGTAAATTCCGCCACCAACGCATCTTCCCAGCTTGGATCCATCGGTGAAGATTTGGACGGAGTCCTTAACGAGGTGCTCAGCACCATTCCGCCAGACCTCCTTATCCGGGATGGTCATCATGAATTTCATCGAGAAGTCATATCGCGGTATCATATAGTAAATGTGCCCGACAGCAAATTTCTTCAGGAGTGTCCAGTGTCAGATCCACGTCATTGTCCAGTCGTCCAGAGACGCCTACCAATCCCAGCCGCTAGGCTCCTACAATATAGATCAAGCGTTGGGAAGCTCAAAATTATCTCCAGTGCTACCGTTCGTAGCAAGTTCGGAAGGCACCACTAATTATCACGCAAGTAAAACGTTGCAGCCGTCCTTTTAGATGCAGGCTTGTAGCCCTACCAAGGAACTCCCACCACACTAGGCATCCATAGGTCAAGACAGGTTTTGACGATACTATCAAACAATAGAAAACCGAAATTATTTGGTTGTGACTCTCAATCTAACCACTGCCAGTATAACATCTAAAGAGTCTCCCTGTGTAAGATAGCGATTCAGTGTTACCGATCGAGATTATGGATTGTCTCTTACAGAAATTTGTCCTTAGGATCGTTTACTTTGGATTTAATACTCTTGAGTTGAATTTTTTTGATCCTTCTTTAGAGTACAACAGTTTGCTCATTATTTGTTATCTAAGTGGCGATGTTGAAACCTTTGTTCTCATTCTATCCATCGAACCTTAGCTCGAAAGCCTTTCTAATCTAATCAAAACTGCAACCAAGAGCTCTGAAAGTTTAAAATTTTTTCAATTCAAAACAGAAAAATCCAAAAATGCATTTCAATAAGTCAAGTTTAATAGCATAAAGGAGGTAGCTTTGTTAGCACTTTAAAAAATATTTTAATGACCTGAAGGTGAAGCGGTGTTTTACATATGAAAACCTGCAACAAACTGTTCTTAATGAAGACAATATATGCCACATTAAACCAAAAAAAAAATCTAAAATTAAATTCTAAATCAAGTAACAACACAGGCAACAAGTATGCAACAAGTAAGCATTGCTGCATGTGGCCTATAAATTTAATGCCACACAAAGCTTAAAACATAAATCGCGACAGTAAAATAAATAAAAATGTGTTGAATGTGCCAAAGAAGTCTTTTGTATTTAGGAAACGAATATTTCTTTAATATTTCAATGATCATAAACAGATTTTATTTTTATTCATTCATTCATTCATTCATTCGCTCATTCATTCATTCATATTTGCGAATGATTTAAAATACCATTGTATGTGGTGGTATATGGCATCCATAGCGGGCCGTCGCATATAGCCAATGTAACCCCAATATGACGAGACATGATTACTTTATGCTTTACGGCCGATGCAATAACAACAAAATTACTGTTTCGTTTTAAAGCGATGTATACTTGCAACAACACAATAAAAGAATATGTTGCAAATGCATATGTATGTACATACGTATGTACATACGTTACATTATGTATACTATTTCAGTGCCCCGAGTATGTCCAAATTTATTGAGACCCATGTGATAAATAACAATTTGCGTTTTATGAGTCCAGTTTAAAATAAATTTGTGTGTTGAAAATAAATTTTCACCAAAACCACCTCGTGAATAAAGTACGAACATTAAAAAAGAGAAAAAAAATTAAATAAAAAAGAAGGAATAATAAAATAAAATATAAAGTACGACTCTGTTTAGTCTTTAAGCCATGGTAGTGGTGGTATATTGTTTCCATACTGTTTAGATGGGAACGACTGCTCATTAAGACTGATAGAGCTTACTGTGCTGGAAAATGAAAGCAAAATCCGTTCATTTACAGCGGAAATACAACCACAAATGGATCAGTGAAGCATGTTGAATAAAAGAAAATTCCCTTTTGTAATGAACATGTTGAGCACTTCCACTTCTCCTAAGCTTTGTTGGCATTAACAGTATTGGCTTCGTGGTTGCCTTTTTTATATTAGATTGTATAGAAGACTTATTCGAATTGAATACAGCAGAAAATATCAGCCACCACTCTAATGACAGGTCACTACACTTTTCATGAAAATGTCCATGACTTTTTTTACAAAGGTAGACTGTGACTTAAAAGCCGCCGTAGTCTAGTAGGTAGTGTGTAGGCTTATTAAACGTAAGGCCAGGGTTCAAACACCAGGTCAGACACCAAAACGAAAATATACAAAAAAAATATTTCTTCCGTGACTTCCTCTCAACAGATTTCTGGCAAAAACTCTGAGGGTAAATAAAATAGCCATGAAAAGTTTCTCAAAAATCTGTCGCTCGGCATCACCTTTAAACTGTAGGTCCCGCCACTCATGTATAAAATTAACACACACAAGCTAGGTCGTAATCCTGTCTGAAGGGTTGTAATGGCTAATTATGTCATGTATGACTGAGACTGTAACTCACCGTGTGACCGTATTTCACTGACTGTGACTGTATCTCACCGATGACGCACTAAATCTCGTATTAGAGCTCAGATTTCACAAAACTCGAAAAAAAAATGGGCAACGTTAAATCGCATGACCTTAGTGGCTTGAGATAATTTGTTCTGCAAATCATTGCTGCAATACAGCTATTATTGCACACTCAGTGTGGCAGATGGCATCGTCGTGCTGAAACCACGTGATGTTCAAAGCCATGTCGTCCAAATGAAGCCACAAGATTTCTGTAATCGTGTTCCTATAACGTTCACACTCACTGCAATTTCGGCCTCATCATCAAAAACTCTAATCCACAGTTGTGAATATATTTCGCATGGATTGCAAGACGATTTTCTGTGCACCAAGTTCAACAATTTTGTGTATTCAGTAAGCCCTTCATTAGATAAGACGACTTTTCTTATTAAAAGATAAGCATTGACTTCATTACTCCATTGCCCATTGGCTATTTTCGTAGTCTGAGGGTTTGAGACAATGCGTAAGTACGTATGTACGTGATTGGTCATTACAACCCTTCACTTAGGATTGCGACCTAGCTTCTTATATCACTTATGTTGTGTGTGCTAATTTATATACATTAGTGGCGGGATCTACAGTTTTAAATCGACTGCGAACGACAGATTTTTTGGGAAACTGTTCGTGGCAACTTTGTATTTACTCCCAGATTTTTTGCCAGACATCTGCTGAGAGGAAGTCGCCCCAAAAATATTTTTTTCATATTTCGTTTTGTTGGAGGTGTCTGACCTGGTGTTAGAACCTTGGCCTCAAGTCTAGTAAGCCAACACACTACCTACTAGACTACAGGTCACTGTGTTATGGGTAGACACGCGGAAATAATGCGGCTCCAATTTAACGACTTCTGCCGTGGGTGCAGATCCGCTGAGTAAGAGGAGACTGTTATCCACTTCCTTTATCAATGCCCATCTCTTGTGAGGTGCAGATATAGATTATAGGTTATATCGTTCATTGACGTCAAGTATATAGCCTCGTTTATCAAGCTTTCGGGCTGGTTTTCCAGTGTGGGGTAGTCGTGCTTTAAATGTGTAGCCCTTGCTCCTTGTTTCGGAGGAACTTGGTCAGTACAGAGACTGCGTTCACCTGTGGCATCACAACGGGCCTCTTTACGTGCTTAAGTGAGCTTTTTGTATTTGCGATTACATGAATTTCAATTGTACAAGTTTTCATGCGTGATTTTTTTTTTTCGATATTATTTCGATCACCAGTCCCATAATTAGATTCCACACGATCACTATCTCCAATGGTATGAATTTTATTGATCTTACAGCAGCTCAAAATATGGCAGTTTCACCAACTTTTAGCATCTCGGCATTCATAAAGCCACAAGATTGATCCAACCAAATTGATCACGATGTAATTGACGGAAGGTATGTTTCCAATGCACGTTATGTGCGCACATGCAGAGGTCCAAATAAGGACTAAGAAGAAATACAAATGTACATTTCTAATCTAAAAATGTTTGAATAAAGTCGAGGCCCTAGAAGAGGTTTTTTTTTGAGAAAGGTAAGTAACTGTAGGTATAACATATGAATGCATGCCCTAGTTGCATAAATACATACATACTCGTACATACATACATACATAATTAGCCATTACAACACTTCAGTCAGGATTACGGCCTAGCTTCTCGGAGCACTCATGTTGTGTGTGTTAATTTTATACATGAGTGGCGGGACCTACAATTTAAAGTCGACTCCGAACGACAAATTTTGAGAAACTTCTCATGTCAATTTCGTATTTACTCCCAAATTTTTTGCCAGAAGAAGAGAGGAAGTCGCCGAAGAAATGTTTTTTCATATTTCGTTTTGATGTCTGACCCGGGGTTTGAACCGTGGCCTGGCCTTAATTTTCTTCGTATGAGTGGCACTTTTTCAACGGAAAATCAATTTGACAAATTGTTTAAATATTCAAGTGGTTATACTTCCCTTACAACATGGCCGGTATACATGCAAACACACCATAACATTTACTTACGACATGTTCAATTAAACATACACACCGTTGTGCTCAATGATCTTGACACTTTTATTAGGCCAATATAAAGTTTTGTAATGCTGTTTCGTTTTTTTTCTCTCTCTTTTTTTCAATTGTAGTTATGGTGGTGGTGGTGGTATTAATCCCATCTTAAAAGGCCAGTTGATTAGTGCTGGCGGATTTTCCGTTTCTGCTTTCATTTTACAAAGAAAACTTACATACGTATCATTTATAGAACCATACAGGGAACACAAAACCAAAAAGACAACGACAACAAAAAAAAAAGTATAAAAATGTTGCAAGAAGAGAATAAATTTCATTGTTTAATAAATTTCAACATTTAACAACAATTCTTTGGCTACAATAAAATAATATTGTTTTGTTAACAGAATTGTTTTTTTTTTTGTTTTTTTTTATTTTTGATTATTTATTACCAACATAATTGTAAATTTGCTTGCGAACAAAAGAAGCGAAAAAATACAACGTTGAGTAGTGGTAGAGGTTGTAAAATAAAATTTTAGCAGCCGACTAGCAAATGTGGCAACCGTTAGATATGAGATCACAGTTTGAAAATGTTTAGAAATTTTAGTTGTTTTATTCGTTAGCAGTTTTTCATTATCAAAATGATCATAATGAACATAAATTACAATGTCATTATAATGATCATTAGCATTTTAACTGATTAAAAACTTGATCTCGTTTATTCATTTCAAAATTCTCATTTTCTTTATTGGACTGATGGGACCATAAAAAATAATTTTCTTTCTGCGATAACAACATATTTTTAAATTTTTTTTTTATGAAAAGGATTTGGCACTACTCTCCTCTTCTCACATAATAATCGTAGTTATCGCATGGTATGCAGTTGTTACTATAGGAGAGAGACTATAAAGTTAATAAAGAATTTTAACTGACATTTTTCGTTTACGAAAATGTCACAAATTCACAGCAGGACTTATGCCAATACAAGTGATTTAAAATCAATAAATCATTTGTAAACATATTGATTACAAAATCTCCAATACCATTACACTGCTGCATGCACATTTACATACATACATGCACAGAAAGCCAGTAACAGTAATAGCAACAGCCAAGTCAAACCAAGTCAAGTCAACCAACCAAAGAAACCACTCTGGTTTATGAGCACCACTGGTCACTAAAAAGGTTGCTTAAACTGTCTGGAATTGCCTTACAATGATGATCTGAATTGCAACAAATGTTGCCACCAAGGAAATGGGATTTGTTAGTTTATGGCCTTGCAGGCAAACTGTTATAGAATTTTAGCAGCAGCAAAAACAAAAAAAAAACTGATGGTGATGGCGTTAATAAGAAAACAATTTTGATGCAAGATTTTATTTACTTTTCTCTGACGTATATTCCACAACTCTGTTTGCTTAAGTTTTAATACAAAAGAGTATAGAAATCTAATGTTTCTTACCTTTTACGGCTTTGATGGTTTTCTTTTTCAAAAATACAAAATTCTTCCATTAAAAAGATTAATTCTTACGAGGATAAATATTTGTGCGATTTCAACCTTTGTTTTCTTAAATCGAAGAAACTACAAAGCACAACAGTCCTCAATGCCAACACAACCCCATGCCATTGATCAAATACAGCGTGATGTATGTGCCAGAGTAACTGACAAAAATCCTCTGCCAAACCTTGACTGTGGTGGCGGAGATCGGGACTCAGAAAAAGCTGCATAGGGATGTCAAGTCGACGCTCATCTCATCCAAAGAGTTGAAAAACTTGATAAGGCCTAAGGCCGACCAAGATCCAGAAACTTCTCTAGAACACAAAAAACAAGTCACCAAAAGCATTGGCCTTAGCAGGACTGAGGTTGCTGAAAAAGCCTTATCCACATCCGGCAAAAGTGGCCTTGAAAATGCAAAAAATTGACGAGGCACCGAAGCAAGCGAAAGAATCTAAACGCGCAGGGAACTATTAAGTAGTAGGCGAGTTCTGAATAGGATCTTAAAAATCCTAACAGTCAACGGAACACAGCATAAAATGTAATCGCTGGCCTGAGTCAAAAACAAGCTTGCCGAAATTGAAAAATGACAGTCATGGCTGTAACTGTCGAAACACAGTGGTTTACGGAAAAAAACGCACTAGGAACAAAAAACACAGAAGCTCGCCTTCGTACAGTGAGCTAGTAGAAGACAGCATCGAAATGTCGGTGGTTGACCCCTCCAAGTCGGACATCTTCCTTGATGTGATGGAAGAGAATCCACGACCGATACTAGTTTACTGAATGTTTGGATGGCACTAGGGACACGTTAAATTAGTAATCGCTATATCGATGGTTGTGAGAAATCTGGACGGACGCTAAACGGGAGGTAGTGCCTAAAGATGCAATCGCAAGCAGACCACGTAGATGCTCTTGAATGCCTCGAAAAGAGCCAGAGAAGATACTCAAGATGATAAAAAAAGGGCAACCCAAAGTTGACAAAACACAGTTAGAAAATTACCAAACTCGATTTCTCTTCTTTGGGAATCCCTCTGGAGGCCTGTAAGCTTATAATTGCCAATGTAGGCACTGGTTCTAGCAACCGTAGATGCGCGGTTTCGGTCCCAAATAGAACGGGACAGAAAATCTGGTTAAGGCTGGATGGAGGGCACACGGTAAGGCTACTTAAACTAAAAAGAAGGCAGCTCCGTGTATTTGTCGAGGTCATAACAGGGCATTGCATTATAATCATGCAGCTTGCAAATGATTTCTGTAGAAGCTGCAAAGATCAGGAAGAAGATGATACTATTCTTCACCAACTATGTACATGCACTACACTATATTAAAGTAGAAAAAGACATCGTGATGGATTAACTGTCCATGTTCGGCATTGGCAGTCTAAGCTGCTTTATCAAAAGCTTTCAGTGTTTGGAGGACTAGGGAATAATGAAAAACTTCACCAACTATGAACATGCGCGGCACAGCACCAAAAGAGAAAGAGGCATCGAGGTGAATGATCGTAATGAACTGTCCAGCATCGTCATTGTTAGCTTAAGCTGCTTCATCAGAAGCTCCCATTGGTTCGAGGACTAGGAAATAATTGAAAAACTGTGTGGGCACCACCTTGCGTTGAGAGCCACTTCTACGTATCTGCCTACCTACGCGCCAAAGTCATGGAATATTGGACACTTCGAATGAGCTACACTTAGAGAAGATGTAGCGCGCATTTGAGCAATTTTATTTTCCTTATATAATGGAATCAATGGGTCCTTCACACGGAAAAAAATTCGATGCTAACACGCGCTTTATTATATTTCAATTTATAGAAAGAAAGAGCTTAACGAAACACCCAATCGATGTTCAATTATGAGACCACTATATTTGTAGGATACATAATTCATCATTACAACCCTTCAGTCAGGATTACGGCCTATGCTGTGCGTGTTCATTTTATACATGAATGGCGACTCCAAACGACAGATTTTTTTGAGAATCTATTCATGGCAATTTTTAGTATGTTTTACTGGAGATGTCTGACCTGAGATTTGAACCGTGGCCTCACATCCCACACACTACCTACTAGACCATGACAACTATATGTATATGTATGTATTTGTAGGATAACGGTTTATAATGGTCTGAATATAAAGTGAGCCGTCAGCGGATACAAACCATGTTTATTAAATAAAAAATGCCATGAAATTTTCTAACAGATTATAGCAGACACTCTTTGGTGCCACACAGGGTTCTGACAATGAACCATAATTGCTTTATAAAAAGAAAAGTATAAGACAAGAACTATTTAAACACTTGCCTACTTGTACATTCATTAATTATTGTATTCATAGTTGATTTTTCAAAGATCAATAATTAAATAAATATGCACAAGGGGGTATTAAACGAATACTTAAACTGACACTTAAATGATCAGATTTTTTGTCGTATTTATCGTAAAGCGCTTATTAACAATTATCGAATAAATTACAAAGACAGACGTGAAGTCAGGTGTCTGTCTGTCTGTCTGTCTGTGTATTGAATTTGCAATGATCGTTCCTTCAATTTTTAAATGATAATAATTAATTAATACTCTACTTACAATCCGTAATTAATGTTTAGTTTAGTGGCTTGCCATAATTAATACGCGAGATTTATTTTATTTTTATTTACACTCGCTAAGCGGATACATAAATATTGAATGAATTGCCTAAAGGTATTAAAATTACAACAACAACAAAAAAAAAAAAAAAATTCAATTTTCAAATGATACATCGCTTACTCATTGGTTGGTTTGAAGTGTAAGAATTTGATGCACGTATGTCTTCTTCATATATATTCCTCCGATCCATGGTACACCACAAAATGAGAAATTAACAGCCTGAACGTATGTAATGACAGCAGAAGACAGTAGAGAAATATGAAATAAAACTTACGGCGGCAACATTCAATGTTTGAAGGGGGATTGATTGCTCCGTTATTTGAGGAGCAGATGTAGGCATTTATTTTTAGATCGTTTGACTTCACAGCACAGCTTAACTGATATTGTTATAATTATTATATACGGTTTGTATTGCGGGAGTTTTAAAACTTAAAATTAATGACAGTAGAACAAAAATAATAAATTGAAGTCGCCGTAGTCTAGTAGGTAACGTGTTGGATTATTAGACGTAAGGCCAGGGTTCAAAGCCAAAGTCAGACATCAAAACGAATATATGAAAAAATATTTCTTCGGCGGCTTCCTCTCAGCAGATATCTGACAAAAACTCTGAGGGTAAATAAAATAACCATGTAAAGTTTCTCAAAAATGTGTCTTTCGGAGTCGACCTTAAAGTGTAGAATAAAAAAGCATTCATACAACAACATTGGCAGTTAAATTTGTACATGCACTGCGCCTTTAAAGCTCGCAAATATGTATGAAATTACCATCGTGACGACAAAATTAAATATTAAAATTAAAAATTTAAATAGGAATATTTATGTACACCATTGGGCTTAAAAAGAAACCAATATCATCCTTTCTACGACCAAGATTTGTAACGTCTGAAAATAAATGTCACGCTGTCCCTCTTACTTATACCGGCTGATTAAAAATCTGTTTCTGAATTGTTTGCCGTGGTTCCCTGTCTGTCATCGCAATTATTTCTAATATTTATTATAATTCCTAATAAGTACCGTTGCGCATTGGTATATTGTTGTTTAACCGTTTGACTGCTACGCGGCGCAAAAACGCTGCGTTCATTTGTTACGAAAATCGCATTTGCGCTGCGAATTTTAGTGTAAAAATTTAGTCAAAAAGCAACAATAAAATTAAAAGACAAGATATAGGGCCTTTTCTCTATAGATAGGTTATTAGAATTTTGTAGATTTTTTATTATAATAAATCATTGTAGTGTTCGAGCACTTTTCGAACGTTCTCACCAGAATCGCTTAGCAGTCAAACGGTTAAATATTGTTTATTACTTCACATAACTGTAACTTATTTTACCTACTTGAACTTGGATTAGCATTTCATCGGCTTATTTATAAAGGATTGTGTGAAATAATATTCGATCAAAATATTTGAATATTATTTACTCCGCTTATAAATACCCTTAGCTATGGCGATTAAGCGAAACGCTTCAAGATTCACGGGACCCACGTTCGAAGAGCAATCGAGGAGTTTGCTTTTTAAGCTAATTTGTAAAGATTTCCACATCTTTTGAAGCGCCTGCTTTTATATATGATTTACAATCTTCTCCCAAGAGTAGCCTGATGGCGTTATGGTGATTCCTAAGTACAGAAAAGGCGAAAAGTCTTCAAATTGGACACCATCTGTCGTATACTTTCCGATATTCGTGGTATTCAATGTGTTCTATAATAATCCCATCTATCCCATCTCGGCAGATTGTGTTAGTATCAGACTTAATTCATTGGTCATGAAATTCATTCAAATATTGTGAACATATCCAGCTACTATTGACTATATTTTAAACGATTCACAGATGATATCGTACTCTGTATGCAACCTGAAAATCAGAAATCCTTTTATTTCATCACGAATTCTATTCTCGTCACGCAGTTCGTTTAACCAAACGGTCCATAGATCAATATTGCGACTGCATGTGCCACTACCTATCGCCATAGTCTAGTAGGTAGTGTGTTGATTATTAGACGCGAGGCCACAGTTTAAACCCCAGGTCATACATCTGCAGCAAAACGAAAGGTGCCATGAAAAGTTTCACAAAAATCTGTTGTTCTCGAAGTCGACTTCAAACTGTAGGTTCTGCCATTCGAGTATAAAATTAACACACACTGAATAAGTGGTGTGAGAAGCTAGGTCGTAACCCTGACTGAAGGGTTGTAATGACCAATTATGTTATGTTATGCACACATAACATAACATTATGCTGCCACTGCAGTTCCTGTTCTGTGTTTTTTAATCATTTAGTTTCATTCGCTCATTCGACCCAGTCCCTTCCAATAAAGTCTCTCTAACATCACCGCTAAAGATGTTATTGGTCTTAGAAATGGGCCATAAAATTCCTCCATTTCACTTTGTTCAGCGACTTTTGTATAGGTTAGGTGCATAGGTACGAAGAATTTTACGGAATTACCAAATTTTGGCATTCCGTTGAATTTGCCTGAGAAGAGGTGGGTGGTGCTGGTTATTTAATCAGTACTTGGCCATCTTTGGGTTTGCTGGTAATCATATTTTTTCAAGAATGATGAAAACCGCAATTTTACAGTCAATGAATCAAGCTGTTATGCAGATTTTATTTGGCGAAAGACCAGCATTTAAACTTGATCGATACGTACTTTTGTGCCCCACTTGATATGTGAATTCTCCCGTGTATAGGGAAACATCAGTTACAATTCCAGTTTCGGAAGATAATATTAATGTTGTTACTGATCAAACTGATCAAAATGCTAAAAGTAGTCAATCAAAGACTCAAAGATCGCACGGATGGACCACCGTTCTGCATAATCACGGGCAACATTTACATACATACATGCATAATTGGTCAGGATTACGACCTAGCGTTCACATACATAAGTGGAGAGACCTATAGTTTAAGGTCGACTCCGAACGGCAGATTTTTAGAAACTTTCCATGGCAATTATTATTTACCCTCAGAGTTTTTGCCAGAAATCTGCTGAGAGGAAATTGCCGAAGAAATATTTTTTTCATATTTTTGTTTTGATGTATAACCTGGGGTTTGAACCTTGGCCTTACCTACTATACTACGGCGACAACATTGACGGCTAAAGTAGTATATGCTCTGTAAACCCTCCTCCCTCGAAAGAGAAATAGGACTGTTAGCCATGGCCCGGTGTGTCAGTATTTTTGAGTGAAAGTGGATATAATTGAGACAGGAGTTTTAGTTTAGTCTGGTTTTCACCGCTTAATTAATTATTCAACATCATGAAGTAATGGGACTTGTTTTCGAAAATTGCATATTTTACCGTAAGGACCATCCGTTGGTGGTCGATTAGCCAGGTTATAAACTATAAGCGAACAGTTTCTATCGTTCAATAAATTGCCGATAAGCAATCGTGACGTACATATATTCCATTACATGAGAGTTTCAGTTAAATTGTAAGGGATCAACAAGAAATCTCAATAAAAATCAGTGTAGCAAAACTGAAATTTTGAAATGGTACTAAACTATAACTGAAAAAGTACTTTTTCATTGCAACCCTTCAATCAGGATTATGACCTTACTGCTCATACCAATTATTTTGTGAGTGTTAATTTTATACATGAGTAGCCGGACCTACAGGTTAAAGTCGACTCCGAACACTAGAATTCTGAGAAACTTTTTCATGGCAATTTTATTTATTCGCAGAGTTTTTGCCAGAACGAAGACGCTGGACAAATATTTTTTCAAATTTCGTTTTGATGGAGATAGCTGACATGGGGTTTGAATCGCACGATACCTACTAGACTATTTATTTATTCATATTTAATACACATACGGTACGGACCAGAAAAACTAACGACTTATTCGTGTTCCTCACATACAAGCTGATTCAGAACGTAACAAAACGTAAAAGCCCCGCTTAGTCAAACGTCAATGGAACGTAATGTAACATATGTTCGTTTTTAGTATATGAAGAGCAATGCAGATGCTTACCGAAATTATAGTACGGTTTGGCAAGCGTTTGCATTGCTTTTCGTGTTCTAAAAACGAATGTACGTTCAGTGGACGTTTGGCTAAGCGGGAGTAAAGCCTAATTCTACGGTTAGCATTACGTTGAACATGTTTGTTAATGCAAGCAATAGTTGAAAAGCGTAGGTTATAAAATATGTAATAATAAAAAAGTACTAAAAGCGTCGCGGAGGTACTGCGGTATTTTTGAAATGAAAAAGGACCGAAAAAAGTACAAAAGTACTGAATTTTTCAACACTAATACAAATACACATTTGGTTAGTAGAGTGACTAACCAAACTACTAAAATACTACTAAAATAGCAACATATGCGAAATAAAAAAAACCCAAACATAAGTATACTTATTATCCTGATTCATAAACCCATGAAATATTTGTTTTTCCAATGCTTGGCATAGTTTTTCCTAATTTTTTTGTTTTTCTTTGTTCTTCCTTTTTTCTATACAAACAATCAGTAACCGTAAAAGTATACAAAAGGGGTGATAAAAATCTCAATATAACAGCCAACTTACTCGTATATTAAATCAATACCACAACGTACTATTTTACTACTGACGGTAGTGTAAATAAGCTTCAACTGTAACTGCAGCCATTGAATTGAAAAGATTGTAGCGGCAATAAAAAGTTGCCCTTAAGCGTAAACGATTGATCGTTATGTTTATGACTCAAATATTCACTCATACAGCAGGTGGCGGTTGCTAATGGCAACATTTGAGAAGCTAGCTTGAGAGAAATCAAGGAATCTTTATCACTTTCAAGATAAATGGCCTAACCAGGCACTCTTTTAAATGTAACATGACGAGCCTTTAAAACGTTTACCATCGTTATGAGTTTTTTTTTCAGCTGAAATTTTACAAAATGACATGCAAATCTTATGTCTTTTCTTCTTTAGTTTTTTGTGAATACTGCACATCTACTGCTATTTATAGCTCCGGAAGCGATATATCTTTTTAGAAACTGGCCTTAAACTGCAGATCAAATCAAATATTGTATTTGGGGCCATCAAAAAAACAATGTAATGCACAACAGCGTTTGTCTTAATTTCTAAATGCAGAGATAAACGCTGGCAGATTTCAAAAGTTTTCAAATAAGAAATCTTTGCGATCATTATAATGTACATGGAATTGAAATTTGAATATGAATCAGTAAAGCAATTGGCATATGAAATGGACAGCATTTAAAAATGTTTTATTATACGGTGTTCAGATATGCACCTTTATTACGTAAATGGCAATAAACACCATTATTCAGCTGAATATTTCATATAAAGTTTCAATTAATTATTGCGCAATAAATACTCAAATTGTTATAATATTGAGTAAAATTTAAAATGCAGCACTGTCATATGTATGTTCAGTGCTCATATTACAATTATCCGAACACTTTCTGTTGATATTTGACAACTCAAATGTCAACAACGACAAAACAAAACAACAAAACAAAATAAAAACAATGTTGTTATAACGACCATACACATAACATAATTGGCCATCACAACCCTTCAGTCAGGATTACGGCCTAGCTTCTCACACCACTCATGTTGTGTGCGTTAATTTTATACGTGAGTGGCGGGACCTACAGTTTAACGTCGACTCCGAACGACAGAATTTTTGAGAAACTTTTTCATGGCAGTTTATTTTACTCTCAGAGTTCTTGCCAGAAATCTGCTGAGAGGAAGTCGCGGAAGAAATATTTTTTTTCATATTTCATTTTTGATGTCTGACCTGGGATACGAACCCGGGCTTTACGAACAGTAAGCCAACACACTACCTACTACACCACGGCGACATTGAAACGACCAGCTGTTTTGTTTACCAGCTGTCAAATGAATATTGAATAAGCAGCTGAACTGGGTATATTATTATGTCTGAACACTTAAAATATTTTGCTCAATAAACCGAATATTGACTCAATAAAAGTCCATATCTGAATATAGTTTTACTTTATTTCGTGTACAACATGCATTGAACATACCGAACACACCAAATTTTGACAAATCAATACGGAGCGTTTATCACTTTACTGGGAACTTAAGGAGGCTGAGTATTTCCTTAACACCAACGGAGTCCTAAAATGTGTTGTCATTCCGATATTTCATATTACTTCCTCCAGATTCAGACGAGTCCGTAAAATGCTGCCAATATTCGTTCCCATGCTAGTCAAATTTCAGTTTTTTAAGCAGCCTACTTACCAAACATACATAATTGGACATTACAACCCAGTCAGGATTACGACCTAGTTTCTCACACCACTTATATTGTGTGTGTTAATTTTTATACATGAGTGCCGGGACCTACAGTTTAAAGTCGATTCCGAACGAAAGATTTTTGAGAAACTTTTTCATGGCAATTTTATTTACTCTCAAAGTTTTGCCAGAAATCTGCTGAGAGGAAGACGCCGAAGAAATATTTTTTCATATTTCGTTCAGTTGGAGATGACTGACTTGGGGTTTGAATCGAGGCCTCACGTCGAATAAGCCAACACACTATCTACTAGACCACGGCGACTTCTTGACAAATCAATACAGAGCGGTCATCATTTTACTGGGTATTTAGGAAGACTGAGTATTTCCTTAACACCAACGGAGTCCTAAAATGTGTTGTCATTCCGACATTTCATATTACTTCCTCCTGATTCCCTTGCTCGTAAAATTTTAATTATTTAAGCAGCCAACTTATCAAAGCTGATCATGTTTTAACAATGCCTCAATCTTTTTAGAGAAGAGAATTCTGAATCATAACGACAAAGTTTGGTCGATTGTAAATACTTGTCGATCAACTGAGCTTCAATTCTATTTTTGCAGTAAAAGAATCCAATGCGATAAAATCGAACAACACTTATCCTCAATCCAGTTGCTAGTGTGTTGGCTTATTAGAAACGAGTCCGTTGTTCTAGTCATCAAAAACGAAATAAAAAAATATTTCTTCTGGCAAAAGCTCTGAGATTAAATAAATTTGTTATGTTTTTCAAATCCTTCGTTCGGAGTCGGCTTTAAATTCCAAGTCCCGCCATTCATGTATAAAATTAACACACACAACATACTCGTAAGCAGTGTAAGAAGCTAGGTTGTAATCTTGACTAAAGGTAGTAGTGATCAATTTAGTAAGTAAGTAAGTCAGTATAATCCAAGGATCCATTCGTATTGGGAATATAATTCATATTGACATCGAAGCATTGTAGTGTACAGTTTGACTGGAAGTCAAGGTAAAATGCAATGGTCGTAATGAGAATTATCTTTATTATGACCGAAGCTGTCAATGTTGTAAACCGCCAGATAAATTTTATTTAGAATACAAGATAAATTTTTTTTTTAATAATTCCCTACGAATTATGGAAGTTAACTTTCCTACAAAAATGATTTTGAAGAGGCGCTAAGTGCCTTTATCACCTTAAGCTCCACATAACGCATTTAGACAAGTTTGCCAGATAGATAGGTAGGTAGGTTTGAGGATGTCTACTTGTCATTGAGACATGTACAATGCCCAGAGCTCTAAGTGATCCATTGTAAATTCGTCATAGAAGAGAGAGAGAGGATAGTGGCTAGTGAAGGAGATAGGGTAATTGGAAAAGAAAAAGAAGTATAAAGGAAGGATATAAGAGGCACAAACATACTAGAAATCACGCCTAGGACCTTGAATCCCCAGCAGTCCTTAACAAGCTGAATCTACTTATGAATATATGGAGAGCCCAAATGTCGGCTCTCGTTAAAGAGCCTAAACCTTCGAAGAAGCTCCTGCCTCAACCTCAACCTAATAAGGGCTGCACAATTACACAGGCGGTGTTCAATATACCCCTGCAATCGACCGGCTAGAATCTATTCCAGATCCTTGTCAGCGATCTAATCTTGCAGTGCCCTGCAATAAAACCAATAACCAATCTCAGACTTTCCTTATCTAACGCCGGCAGCAAACCTGTTCTATCACTGTATAAGTTGGCTATGGCCTATACAAATTATGGTTTTTAAAACGCCTAGACTGCTTCTGCCAAAGCATTCTAAGCATCAGAAAACTTGATAGACTAAGAGCCCTTATTACAACTTGCCGTTAAAGTCGGGTTTAGTTAAAGGTAACTTTAGCTGAAGTGAACTTTAAAGTCACTTTTAACTTTTTTCGTTGTTACAACCTACAGATAAAATAAAGTTAAGTTTTTCAAAAATATAAAAGTGCCGGAACAATGTTGATAACACTGCTCAATTAAACAAGTGCCCTTTTATTTGTTTATAAAATTTGTATGTTGAGTTTCTAGCTTTTTTATTTTTAAGTTTTTTGTTTTGAAATAAATATAATGAATACGCCAATACCCATTTTGATTTGAAAAATTATTAATATATTAACGTTTATTTTTCATGTTTATATTTAAAGTTGCCATATTGAAAATAATAGAAATACTATGGCAAGGTCAAAGATAAAGTGAGCTTTAAAAGTTAAAGTTAGGATGATCGTTTAATTTTAACTTATTTTAATGCTTACTGTTAACTTATTGTGTATTCATAATAATGAAAATTAAGTTATTTACCCTTTAAAATCCTGCCTTTAGTTAAAGGCAAACTGATCATGTGGTAGGTTAACTTGTTGAAGATTTTCTTTTTTTGTTCGGTTTTGTCAGATTTTGTCAATGAAATCTTGTTAAGACTTCAGCATGAAATAACAACCGTATGGCATATAAATACTAAGAGACCGTTGTAAATGGCATCATTTACATGCAACATCATCATCCTCATTCTCATGATCGTCAACGACATCGTCAACGACATCGACATCGACATCATATTTGCCAAAATGCATTTGGAATGAATGGCCATCTCCGTGTACACATAGATATACATATACATACATAGACAGTTTGATGTGATTTCTTGGGGCGACACTTAAAACTGAAAAGAAATATTTACTGCAGCCTGTTATTTAAAGTTTTTATTGTGATCATTTTTGACGTTTTATTTTCGCAATTAAATTTTTAAAAATCAACTTTATTTTAATAGACATTTAATGATGAAATTATACAATTTTAACGCATTCGCATTAAGACATGTTATTTAAAAAAATAAAAAATAAAAAATAAAAAATAAAAAATAAAATAAAATAAACACAGGGGAGTGATTTGATGTGATGTTATGTGGTGTGATGTGATGAAGGAAATTGTGGTATTTTGTAATTAATTTGATGGCATTTTTCATTTCTTAAAAGTGTGAAAATTTTTTCAAAAATTTATTTATTGACACGAAACAGTCAACTTTTTTTCTTCTCATACTACGCACATAAATGATAATCATTAGCGAAATTAAAAATCAAAAAAAAAAAAATAAAAATTCCAATAAAAAATTTAAAAAGAAAAAGAGGCAGGCAGTTAAATAATAAATTGACGAAATAAAAATTGTTGAAAGAAAATTGCAGCGTTATTATGAATTTTAATTTAAAAATTTCCATATGACAGACCATGTGAATTCATAGAGGAATTTCAAATTCCAAATGAAAATACAAAATGCTTACACAATAATAATGTCAAGTATGCGTTATTAATTTACATTTCATGTTAGCAACATTGTATGAATTTTAATGTGCCAATACTGTCACAGATAACATGATTTAAGGGTATGAAAATTAATACAGAAGCTGTTAATGGATGTAGATAAGGTACGATTATGGTGGTTTCATAAAAGCAAATAATTATTCTACTGCTTCAAACAACCTAAAACCAGTTAGAGACTTAACTAAATATTGCTAATGCAGCTCTCCACCAAAACATAATCATTTTTCCCCCCTTCGCGTAATCACAGCTTATGCATACGGGGTTGTTACAGGTAAACAGTAAATTTCGAAACACATTGTTTTACAGTATATTAGAGGAAAATCGAAAGTATCGTTAAAGAACATTAAAATTATGAAATTAAGCAGAAGATTAACACAATTTAATAATTAATTATGCAGAGCAAGCAATAAATACATTGACTTTATAGACGAAAATCAATATTGATTAAACCTTTGAGGGTTCTGCTCATACTCAAAACGATTTAAGCCATAATGGTCAATATTTCACAAAACCCCAAAGAAAACCATCACTAAAACGCATGATATTGGTGGCCAATTGTCTCCAAGATTTCTTAAGCTAAGTTGTTCTACAAGTCGTTACTGAAATGAAGCAATTGATGCATGCGCAATAGGGATCATCCAGATACAAGTCGTCCAGTTAGAAAAAAAGCAAAAACTGCTTCATAAACGCTGCTGTAACGAATGCCGTTCACAGTTACTGTTTTTTTTTGCCTCATCTTCTTGTCGGCGACACTTTTATTTACAGCAGCAATGTTTTCAAGAGAGCGACAGATGCATTGATCCACAGGAGGCACTTAATCGTCTAAAATATATGCGCGCTGTCGTGAAGTAGCTGTAGTCTAGTAGATAGTGTGTTAGCTTATTAGACGTAAGGCCCGGTTCAAACCCCAAGGCAGACATCATAAACGAAATATGAAAAAATATTTCTTCAGCGACTTCCTCCCAACAGATTTCTGGCAAAACCTCTGAGGATAAATAAAACTGCCATGAAAAGTTTCTCAAAAATCTGTCATTTGGAATCGCGCCACTTATAGATAAAATTAACAAAAACAACATAAGTGGTGTGTGACACTAGGTCGTAACCCTGACTAAAGGGTTGTAATGATCAATTATGTATGTAATGAATGCCGATCATAGTCACTGCAATTTTTTGTCTCATCTTCATGTCATCTTGTCGGCGATACTTTTATTTACAACAGCAATGTTTTCAAGATCTCAACAGGTACATTGAATCACAGGAGTCTTACTGCTCACAACCACAGGCGCACTTAATCGTCTAAAAACTCTACGAAGTATGCGAGCAGTCTCAACAACAACAGTCCAAATTTTTGTAATAAGTTTCCACAATTATAACGCGTTGTTCTTTCGCAAAGCGGCAACTTCCAAATTTCAGAGTTACCTCTTGCACAAATTTAAAAAATGCAGATTTACTGAGACACCCTTCAGATCCATTCTTTCTTTGTTTTCTTTATCCGTGAGAATCAAATGCGACATTAATCATCTTCGAAGTCTCAGAATGGCTACAACATTACTGTGTCACAGTCTTGTAGCACAGTGTTCGACTTTCTGCAAGCTTCAATATATATCGAGTCTTCCAACAGGGACTTTCTCAATTTGACAGTTAATAACAGTCGTCTTGATGAAGCTACATCTGTCAAATTAGTTGTCACTTATTTAGTCTATTTCATTACTTCTCCATGGTCGGATATACGTTCAAATAACAAAAATTGTTTTATCAAAATGGATGTTCTTTTCGGAACTTAATTTTCACAAAAAAATTATAGTCAAGAATGAAACCCATTTCCACAATGCACATGAGATGCAGGAACATCTCATCCCAAATATGTAACCGTTTGGTGTGGATTTTAGGCTGGCGGAGACATTATTCCATATTTCTTTGAAAACGATTTAGGCCAGGTCATCATTGTCAACGGTGAGAACTTTAGGCCGATGACTACCATTCTCTTGATCTTGACCCGTCGCTACGCGCCACAGACCTTATGCCATATTGGAAATTCTGTACGAGCGATTTAAAAATATATCATGTGGAGGTGATGTGAACTGGGCACCGAGAGCATGTGATTTGATCTTGTTAGTCGCAAGTGCATCGAATTAGCCACAAACCACAGCATTGGTCGAAGGCAACATACTTCATGCCATAACTCAAATTTACCCTTATTTATGCGCCTGAATCTTGGAAAATGGACATATGAGATGAATTCTACTAAGAGAAACGGTGTTACATTCCACACATAATAGCATCAGCAGGGCTATCAAACCAATAAAAAAAATTTCCTGATGTCTCTTACACACACATAAAGATATGAAGCGTTAACGAATGGTCCGATAGTTCAATGTATAGGCATGGTAAGTATTAATCTTTTCATATTTGGTATTTACTACGTAGATATGGTATCCAACTCTATTTTTTTCATTGGAGCAATACGGCTTGTGTTTCTGTTCTATCGCCTCTATAAAGGATTTTCCTTGAGCGAAATAAGGAGAAGTCGCCGTGGTCTAGTAGGTAGTATGTTATCTTATTAGACGTGAGGTCTCGGTTCAAATCCCAGGTCAGGCGTCTCCAACTAAACGAAATATGACAAAATATTTCTTCGGCGACTTCCTTTCAGCAGATTTCTGGCAAAAATTCTGAGAGCAAATAAAATTATCATGAAAATTTTCTTTAAAATCTGCCGTTCTCATGTATAAAAATTAAGTACTGTGAGAAACTAGGTCGTAATCCTGACTAAAGGGTTGCAACCAATTGTGTATGAAATAAGGAGACTTGTTCCCGAAAATCATGTATTCGTACGTAGAACTCGTCTTTCTAGCAGAACACATTCGTTTGTGTTGGATTGGCCAATGGATTACACACTGCATTACAGACAAAATTCGTTCTTTTAACGAACTATTCGTATATGGAAATCCCTTCCTGCAGAGTTCTTTCCTGACATTTATGATGTAATAAAACTCTGCTCTTTCCTCCTTCCCATAACATATTTTGCTATGTATGCTATGCATAAGTAGGGGCCATCCCCTTAGTGTTGATCGTAAAAAAGACCAAATATTTAACCGTTAGACTGGACAAGCTTGAAATAAATTTAAAAACGTACAATAACAATAAATTAGAATAGTAAGAATAAATAATTAACCCGTAACAGTAATTAATTATTCGGCGATAAAGTTTTGAGCTCCAATACTAAAACATTTGATTAAAGACCCCCACAATAACTTACCAGTTTCGTTTCATTTCGTTTTTATTTCATTCGATTAAATTTAATTTAATTTAAATTTAAATTCCCGTTGAAACGATTTATCTTGTGGCATTTTTTAAAGCGTTCTCATAAGCAAAAGCACTGCACCTAACCATACATACTGTATGTACCGTATAGCCAGTGTCATTTAATTATGCGAAATAAATCTTAAGTATTCGACAATCGTAATATACCGACGACCGCTATGTTTTTGCAAACTGCCAGTGTGGTGGATTGTAATTTAATGGCATAATTTTACAAAACGGGTGGTAAATGATCAAACATTTTGATGGCATGTCACCAAACTATTTATTTGAAATTTAAAACCAAATCATACAGCAAACTAAACAAAAACGAAAACGAAAACGATATCCTCACATCCAACTTACACTAGCCCAACCTTACTGGGAGTTTGGACTAATAATAGCTGTGGCAACACGTACTGATACTTGTAATAAGACAATGTTTCTCAATGGCAGACAGACACTCATGTATAATTTTACGAGTGCGGTAGTATTTTACTACAACACATTCTTGTGTTGTGTTGTCTTGTGTTGCATTGCGTTGTGTGTGTGTATGTGTATCAGTATCAGCAACTTCTCCTTCATTGTTGAAATATGTCAGATATTTGACATTTGCAACTTAATTAAAAGCGATACCAAAAAATGCAACACAATGTTAAGTGACACATTGCAACATTTAGTCAACGTATGTACATGCAGTTGCAACATCAATTCATGTTCCACTTGTACTTACGGCCAGTATCGTAATGAAATAATGATTACGGCATTCGCGTAAATATGGGGTTGCCTGCCACAACTTTAGAAGGAGTTCTTGTAGTTTCAACAGCATCATAATGATGCCACACATCAATTTTATTCTGTGTTGCAGTTTTTAAGATTTTTTTGTTTGGTTTTTTCTTTTTTTTTCTTCTCATTTTTACACAGAAACGAATTGTAATGAATTAAAACATGAAAAATGCATTTAAAAACACATTCGCCAAACCGAAAAAAATAGAAAAATACCGAAACAGTACCACAGTACATTTGTCCATTTAGTGGAGATTAATTTATCAAATTGCGCGTGAAAAAATATGAAAAAAAAATGATTAAATTATTTTCTTGCTAACAAAACTGTGAATATTTTCGAAACTAAAAATAAAAAACTATTCATAGAAAAATTAATTCATTACAAACTACACTGAGAAAAACAGGAGGAGTGTGAACAATTGTATGCGGAGTCTACAACAGATCTACAAATACCAGAATTTTATTTAATTCACTGCATTTATGGCTTATTATACAAAAAGTGCAGTGGAAAGAACAGAGATTACTTAAGTAATCCACATCTGACGTTCGGAGTCGACTTTAAACTGTAGGTCTCCCACTCATGTATAAAAATAACACACACAACATGAGTGCTGTGAGACGCTAGGTCGTAATGACCAAATATGAATGTAACATCTATCGATCTGTTATGAAGACACTGAAGTCTAGTAAAGTGTGTTGGCTTATTAGATGAGAGTCTGTGGTTTAAACCCCAGTACAGACATGTTGAACAAAAAATTAAAAAAAATATTTTTTGGGGACTTCCTTTCAGCAGTCTACTGGTAAAAATTCAAAGAATTTTAGAAATCTGTCGTTCGGATTCAACATTATACACTTTTATTGAGTCAATATTTGGTTTATTAGGTACAATATTTTAGGTGTTCAGGCATAATAATATACGCAGTTCAGCTGCTTATTCAATATTTATTTGACATCTGGTAAACAAAGCAGCTGGTTGTTTCAACAACATTGTTTTTATTTTGTTTTGTTGTTTTGTTTGTCGTTGTTGACATTTGAGTTGTCAACTATCAACAAAAAGTGTTCGATTAATTGTAATATGTTCACTAAACACACTTATGACAGTGTTGCATTTTAAGTTTTACTCAATATTATAACAATTGGCGTATTTATTGCGCAATAATTAATTGAAACTTTATATGAAATATTGAGCTCAATAATGGCCTTTATTGCGATTTACGTAATAAAGGTGTATATCTGAACACCGTATTATACTCTACGTTCCGCCAATTAATACACGCAACATGTGTGATGTGAGATGCTAGATTGTAGTCGTAACTAAAAGGTTGTAATTAAGTAAGTAATGATGAACATAAGTTAAGAATGATAAGTCCCAATCATTCTTTTCATAAAGTATTTATATCGAGCTGAAGAGATCGATAGAGCAGTGAATTTGAATTCGACAAATGCGTGTTAGAGACAATCATTGGGTGTGCTCTTGTCAACGGCAGAGAGTACATTAAGACAACAAAACCAGTTTAATAACCTCGATTACGATGGTGAAATTTATCTGCTACCAGAGATCAGCAATGAATCGTTTTTTCGCCACTTATAAGCACTCATGAAATTTTTAATATATGTAAGTGAGTCAACAATATTGAAATTTATCTACTCTGATCCATTCGTACTTACTACAAAGTTGATTTATAAGTACAGGTTGCAATGAATGTGCGTACAACGTTGACATCAAACTCATACCTTTCGAAATATGTTTGATTCATAAGCCTACTCATTTAGATTCCTGAATTTAGAAAAGTACTTTCAATACTTATAACTGATTCGAGTGACTCGAATTATACATTAAAATTTACAGTCTTAGTTGTTGTTGCATTAAAAAAAAAAAGAAAGACTCATAAGCAAAAAAGACAGAGCAGCAAGCAGAGCAAACAGACAACCATTCAGTGAGTATTTAAGTGTCCGTACGCGAATTATACTTTTTTGTGAATCTTGTAAATGTTGAGTTCTGGAGAGTCGAAATCAACAACATCATACGTGTTGTTAAGTATGAATATGATAAGTACTTTAAACTTTGAATATGAGTAGAGGTTCAATGATATTAAAATAAGTATGAACGCGTATAAGTATCAGAAACTATAAGTATGCTTCGAATCTACTCATTTTTTGAATACTTATTGCTGATCTCTGTATGCTACTAACATTAACGAAACAGTTATTGAATCAAATTTACGTTGAAAACAAAAGCGGCGAGTTTGAAAATAAACGTTGTGAAGTCTAAAACATTTCCAAAAAAATAATTTCTTACCGGCAATGAAGAAATTGAAAATATCATTTCACTGCCCGTTTGCTTAATTTGTTTACTTCGCAAACAGGTTAATGCATACAATATTACGAATGGAGGGGGCTTGGATATGTGTGAGTAACATACATACATACATAATTGGTCATTACAACCCTTTAGTCAGGATTAAGACCTAGTTTCTCACACCACATATATTGTGTGTGTGTTAATTTGTATACATGAGTGGCGGGATCTACAGTTTAAAGTCGACTTCGAACGACAGATTTTTGAGAAAACTTTTCATGGCAATTTTATTTATTCTCAGAGTTTTTGCCAAAAATCTGGTGAGAGGAAGTCGCCGAAGAAATATTTTTTCATATTTCGTTCAGTTGGATATGCCTGACTTGGGGTTTGAACCGAGGCCTCACGTCTTATAAGCCAACACACTACCTACTAGACCACGGCGACTCAAGTAGGTAAAAATGAAATAATTCGAATTGATGGATTAAATAACGATAGAATTCGAAATTAAGTCTCTTCTTATGATGTCTATCAAGAGACAGTGAGTAAACCTCACAATATATCAGCACTTCTTCCTAAGTGTTCACCTCTGATAGCATACTATTTGCACATACATTATTGGCCATTATAGGCTACAACCCTTTAGTCAGGATTACAAACTAGTTCCTCACACCACCCATTTTATGTGGTGCGATGTAAATTTAACGTGAACCTAGAACGACTGATTTGAGATATTTTTTCATGGCAGTTAGTTTAGCCAAAAGACTACTGAAATGGATTCTCCGAAAATATTTTTTTCTTTTCAGGATGTCAGCTGAGGTTTGGACTCTTGAGCCTTCGCTTAGTAAGCCAACTAGAAATTACTCAGAAAATTACTATTTTTTTTATTCCTTTTTATTGAGCTGACGATAAGCGAAAGTAAATAAATTTTTTAAAATTTTTCATTTTCCGCAAACGAAATAAATGTTTACCCTCACCTAATCATCATCCATGTACACTTAAAATCAGCCAATAATTTAACATGAAATCCCGTCTTAATTTTAATTGCTTTTAAATACACAACAACAAATATTTATAACCAACAGATTAAGATGATATGCACCCATCATAGCCAGCCAGACACTATCACATCATCACCAAGAGGCTCACTTGGACTAAGTGACTGACTACACCGACTGACTTGTCTCATTAAAATGGCAACTAAGCAAAACAAAACTTAAATAAATAAAAAAAACAAGAACAAAAAGGAAATATTAAGGAAAACTTACATAAATTACTGCCGGTGGATCAATGTTAATATCGTACAAAATAACAAACATTTGGAGAACAGAAACAGAAAATGGATTTAATGGATGAAAACATTTTAACAAAAATACAAATCGATCGAACGAACAATCGTATGTTGTATGTATGAACATACAACAGCAATAACAACTGCAACGTATTACGAGTACAATTTAAATTTTAATAATTGTCTTAAGGGGGGAGGGGAGAGACAACAGCATACATACATAACGTTTAACTTTAACGGTAGACTTTCTTTGTGACTCCAATTGCTGATGCTGAACATGATGATGATGATGATGATGAAGATGATGATGACAAACGCCGGAAAAGAAAGAGTCTCCTCCGTTTGTGTTGTAATATGTTGGCCAAAACCAATGAGTATTCAAATGGACACTTGTCAAGGTGCGCTAACAAGTCTTAAATCATATTAAATCAAGAGCTGCAAGAAAATGTTGTTCAAGATGAACTGAAAAGAGCAAAACAGAAAACAAAACAAAACAGAAAAAAAGTTAAAAAATAACACAACATGTCGCACAGAAGATTCACACACATTTCTTTCAGACGCACTCTGTATTGAAGGCAGAGATGTAAAGTATGAAATCATGAGCGAAGATTGTTTTTTTTTTATTGCATTAATTCCGACGATAAGTTCAGAAGATTTTTAAATAGTTTTTCTGATATTCCTATGGCTTCGCTTTAATTAGCAATGCATTTTGAAATATTAATTGAGGACTTATTGCTTGAAGACGAAATCAATATGCCAAGGCTCACACTGTCTTTTGGATCTTGGCCTATTTAGTTTATTACAAAGACATAAAAAACATTTAGAAAACGACCATCGAACTATCGAATAAAACCCTGAAAGTGATTGGCTTTAATGATGTTAGATTTTAATCAATAGGAACAAACCATAGCAAACGCTAGATCCTGCCTAGATTAGAGTCGTTCTAAGGCATCAATTAGACTAGGAAGCGTATCTACTGATCTCCAGTTCTGGACATTTGAATTTAAACTGATAGTTGTAAGAGAATCCTTTAGATAAGTATCAATATCTCAGGTGTAATATCTTACTTTGCCTAGGCAAGATATGATTTTTTAAAGTAGCATTAGGAAAGGCATGATTATGAGCTCAAAATCAGGATCGTATTTATAATTAGGAGAAGTGTTATGAATATATCGGGTCCGCCATCTAACGTTTTTTTTTTCAACTAGTGCTTATTTCGTGAATGGTAACACTTAGCTCATGTCTGATTTGACAGATAATTAGTTTTATCCTTCCGCTGAACGAATATAGTTGTGTATACGCGTTTTCGCTTCGCTAAGTGGGTCTGCGATCGACTTACAAAAGATGCCGATTTTGGCAAAAAAAAAATCATATTTTCAGATGAAGCTCATTTTGACCTTGGCGGGTATGTAAACAAGCAAAATTGTCGCATTTGGGGCACAGAAAACCCGTACGCATACATTGAAAAGCCGACGCACCCAAAACGAGTCACTGTTTGGTGCGGATTTTGGTCCAGAGGCATAATTGGGCCATTTTTTTCGAAAATTATCAAGGAGTGGCCGTTACAATCATTGGCGATCGTTATCGGGCCATGTTGAACGAATTTTTGTTCACAAAAATTGAAGAGGAGGATATTGGCAACATATGGTTTCAACAAGACGGCGCTACGTGCCACACAGCCGAAGCTACACTCGATGTTTGGCGCCCTGTTTTTGAAGATCGTATTATCAGCCGCAGAGCTGATGTCATTTGGCCACCTCGGAGCTGCGATTTGACACCGTTGGACTATTATTTGTGGGGTACCGTCAAAGATAAGTATTACGCCGACAAGCCAGAGGCAATTGACGCTTTAAAGGACAATATTCGTGAAGCAATTGGGGAAATACAGTTGCACACAATCGATAATGTGCTTAAAAATTGGACCGATCGTGTATGCTACTACATGGCTGAGGCAGACATTGGAATGAAATTATTTTCCATTATTAACCGGAAGGATTGTACTTTCAAATAAAAAAAATTTGAGAATATATTCAATAGTTTTTTTTTTAAAGCATTTTCAAGAAAAAGTTATTTGGTGGACCCTTTATTACGAAATAAATTTCAAATTTTCCAGTAGGTTAGGTTGGGTAAGGTGGCGGAACTTCTCGAAAGAAGAGGTCCCACTTAGGCCAGCATTTAGACCCATTGTGCTACCATATTTTACTATTCTTTCCAATAAATCTGGCCATATAACATAAATGGTGGCCTGAATATTAGATTTGGTAGTTTTTAGTTTGCCCCGTAAAACGCCCAGAGCAGTAAAATCGCGCGAACGAATCAACCGGACTACTTCTGGAAAGAGAATTGTTACCAAATTGATTTTGTAATATATCTACTGTTAGGCGCCCTGTATCGCAAATAGTGCCGTCTTCCTGGAACAAAATGTCATTGATGGGAAATAAAAATCCACTCAGAATTTGCTGCAATCTAGTTGGTAATGTGTAATGCTTATTAGACAGGAGCTAATGGTTTAGCTCAGACATCCAGAACGAAACAAAATATAAAGACTTCTTCTCAGAAGACTTTTGGCAATAATTCTTAGAGTAAATAAAATTGCAATGAAAAGTAGTTCAAATCTGACTTCCGGAATCGACGTTAAACTGTGGGTACCGGCACTCATGTATAAAATTAACATACACAACATAGGTGGTTTGAGAAGCTAGGTTGTAATCTTAACTAAATGGTGGGAATGATCAATTTGGTGTATCAGTAGGGCTCAATAGTGCACAACAATCTTCATAACGGCTCGATATGCCGCCAGGGTGAAAGCCGCATCTAACAGTCAATTTTAACGAATGAAATCTAATTCGTCAATAATTTGAGAGTTGTCTTCGCTTCAAATATTGTAATATTCCTTACCGACGGAGCCATTAAATCAGAAAAAAGCTTCGCAATTCTTTGATAAAAATACTCATCTTCGGTCAGTTTGAAACAAGCCCAATCGATAAAAATTAATAGGATTTGACTTCAATTATTATACGAAGGGAATTTTATAGGCACGTTAGTCAAGATTATTAAGAAAAAAATTTCAGAAAGACAGAAACTGATAATTTGAGAACGACTAGGAATCAACCTACTTCGCGCTACAGCAGCATTATTCTCTTCGGTACGCACATTTCTTTGTTTTGGTGTGGACGAATTGCCTGCTCACTAGGTAGACCGTAAAATAGGCGAAGTGCTCTACGAACATCGCGTACAGTTTAATCATTTCGAAGTAAATTTCCATTAATTAGAATGGCACGCCTAATCTGACTGCACAGAACATACACACGTACATAATTGGTCATTACAACCATTCATTTAGGATTACGACCTCACATCACTTATATTGTGTGTGTTAATTTTATACATGAGTAGCAGGACCTACAGTTTAAAATCCGACTCCGAACGACAGATTTTTTGAGAAACTTTTCATGGCAATTTTATTTACTCTCAGAGTTTTTGCCAGAAATCTGCTGAGAGGAAGTCGCCGAAGAAATATTTTTTGTATTTTATTTTGATGTCTGGCCTGGGGCTCGAACCCTGGCTTTTCGTCTAATAAGCCAACACACTACCTACTAGACCACGGCGACTTCATCACTTATATTGTATGTGTTAATTTTATGCATGAGTAGCAGGACCTACAGTTTAAAATCCGACTCCGAACGACAGATTTTTTGAGAATCTTTTCATGGCAAATTTATTTATTTTTGCCAGAAATCTGCCCAGAGGAAGTCGCTGAAGAAATATTTTTTCAAATTTCGTTTTGTTGGAGAAGTCTGACCTATGGTTTGAACCGTGGCCTCACAGCAGTTAAAGCTAACCAGCCATGACTGACTATTAACGATGCACTGTGAATAGCAAACGACATCCACAAGTTGATAAAGGCGATGCAAATACATACCTAATTGACCACATACCACTCAATTTGTGTGTGTTAATTTTATACATGACTGGCGGGACCTAGAGTTTAAAATCGACTCCAAACGACAGATTTTTGAGAGACTTTTCATGGCAATTTTATTTGCTCTCAGAATTTTTGAAAGAATTCGGCTAAGAGGAATTCACCGAAAAAATATTTTTCATATTTTCGTTTTGATGTCTGACCAGGGGTTTGAACCATTGCCTTACGTCTAATAAGCCAATACACTACCTACTAGACTACGGCGGCTTCGATACAAATACAGTCTATGGAAGAAAGAAAACCCCCGAGGTAATTAGAAAAGATTTTAATTTTATTGTTCAATAAATTCTTTAAATGATCTGGTTTGGTGATGGCATATCACTCATTCCAAACTAAATGAGGAAACTATTTAAGACAAACAACACTTTACATGGCCTGATGTTTAGTTGACACGCAATGAACGACAATGTTTAGTTTTTTTTTAATTTTTTTTTTTTGTTTTTTGTTTTTGTAAAAGTTTAAAGAAATAAAAACAAAAATAATAAATTTGAAGAGAAAAATTGTAGCAATTAAATTTAGACTGAGAAAAGCAAATAAATGAATGGAGTCATTAGAGTAATAGAAGCGAAAGAGTTCTGCCATAAAATTAACACCACACCACTATTATGGTGCCTAGTATTTTGCAAATATAAACAAACACAAGCACACACACTTTAGTTACTTCATATATGTATGTGCATGACGTTTTCATGCCCAAATATACTTCCCTTAATACAATACTTACTCAGTTGCCATCCATAAATATCATGGGGTTCCAAAAGAGGAAAAAAACAATTTGAAAGAAAAAAATGAAAAACGAATCTTGTTTATGACACGCACCACAATAACATCATGTTTAACAAATATGAAATATCTACAACAACAATAACAACAACAACCTTAAAAAAAATTAAAAAAATTTGTAACAAGAAACATGAAATATTTTAGATGACAAGTGTTTTCAACTCTCTACCTAGAGGGCGCCAATGTTAAATATTTAATAAGACATAAATCAAAGCGATTATTTCTTAAGGGGATCTCTCTTACAAATTTTTATAATATTACAGCCAACAACAACAACAACCATGAGATTTATACAAGATTATTTAAAAATAAATTTTAATTTCGATTTACGTCTTACAGGAGGAGTAATATTTTTTATTTAAAAGTGATCGCTAAAGTCGTGGGCGATCTGTCCATTAAAATGATGAGGAAAAGTTGAACGTTTAAAACATTTTTCCCGTTTTTTTTGTTTTTTTTTCTTTCTTTATGTGAGAAATTTTTTTTAATCCTCAAAATATGTTGGAGAATCATTTGAGGCTGTTGCTGATATTGGAGCCTGTGTAACAGTGAGCAGCTTAGAAAGTGACAGTGTTAGGCCGTAATAAAACTTTTTTTTTTCTTTAAAAGAATTTCATACAATCAAATTTCATTTTTATTTGCTTTCTTTTAACTGTTAACTGAGAATTTTTATTAAAAACCAATCAATTATTAACGACTACGCATAGGCAGTAGATTCTCAAAGAGAAATGAAAAAGATATAGGCATGGGCAATACATTCAGCATCAGTGTTAAGAAGATAACGGTATCAGGCTTGCGATACCCAGCAATCACTAGATTATAACTAGTATTTACAATATAGGACAGAGTAGGGTGCGTTCACTGTTCTCAAAAAGAAATGAATGTCCAACAGAAGGGAATAAGATATCAAACAAAGGACAAAAATCTTCAAACCTCAATTGATATTTTCACGTCAAAAAAAAACATAATGGACCTCATAACTATTGGTTGAATGACAATATAATACAAATAGTTGAGGACTTTGCTAGACCTTCTATGGAGTAGAGGGACCTTATCACGTCATAAAAAATGATTCGCACTTTGCAGATAATATAGCTGAGCCGCTTTTTTCCCTTAGTTTCGTTTTTTTCTGTACTGGGACTTTCAACAGCGACTTCCGAACTACAATTTTGACAACGGACATTTTGTTGAACCGACATCTACAAAATTAATTTTTACATGTAATTGTTATCGACTTTTGGTCACATAATTTAGCGTTTAGAGGATCAATATTGCGGCGGTAGATGTCAAGATGACTTCTTGGCCGCTGTCAAAAAGTCTTCGTAATATAGTAGGTAGTATGTTGGCTTATTAGACGTGAGGCCAAACTAATTCACTATCAATAAAAAAGAAATTAATATTTGTTCAAAAGCACCACCAAAGTTCTTTCAAAGTCCAGAGTGAAGTTATTTATTGTGGCATAGCAGCAGGAAGTCGCCGTAGTCCAATGTGTAGTGTGTTGACTTATTAGACGTAAGGCCACGGTTCAAACCTCAGATCAGATATCAAAACGAAAATATGAAAAAATATTTCTACAGTGACTTCCTCTCAGCAAATTTCTGACAAAAACTCTGAGAGTAAATAAAATTGAAAATTTAATTGAAAAGTTTCTCAAAAATCTGTCATTCGGAGTCGACATTAAACTGTAGGTCCCACCACTCATGTATAAAATTAACACACGCACAACATAAATGGTATGAGAAACTAGTTCCATAATCCTGACTTAAGGGTTGTAATGGCCAATTACGTTATGTATGTAGAAGCAGGAATATTAAAATAGCGATTATATTGAAGCCTGGAAATTTACATTGTTTTTCGACCGCCTACAGTATTATTATTTCCTTTAGTTATCCCTGCAATCCCCCTAAGATTTGAGTTTTTTTTTTCAAATACGAAAAACTTACTCAACCCAAAGAAATTTCATGGAATTGAGAAAATTAATTCCAACTCAATTAATCCATTAGGATACCTACCGGACCATCAATTTGGTTTCAGCAGAAAACACAGCACTATCGAACAAATCCTCAGATTGTTGCAGGTCATAAGGAAAATATTTGAGAGAAGAGATACTGCCCAATAGAGTTTTGAATGGAGGACTGACAAATAAGTTGACAGAAAATGTATGTTATCGCTCTAAAGTTTAAGGTGCTTCCCACTTTAAAATGATTGGCCTCCCACAGGACATATTTACTTGGACATTCTATTGAGTATTCATACTCATATTTCTGCTTTCGCTTATGTTATGTATATCATGTGCATGCCTGAGAACCCCTACAAAGCGCCTCATCATTAAAATACATTTGAACACATTTTCTAGCTGAAAAGTTAAATTTTTCTTGAATTAACATAAATAAACAAAAATATTATCATGTGACACTCATGTTACCAGGGGAAATATGCTCTTTCGTCCGAATAAATAACCTGGTAGTGCCTTACCCATCACATTTTGCCTCGCATAACTTGTTAATCATATTGAAGCAATATTAACACAAATTAAATTGAAACTTTTGGAAAAATATTCGACTATAAACTTTTGCTCAACAATAACAAATCTTCTGGGCCGTATGGTACTTTTCCTGAAGGAGTGTTCTTCGTCCATTAGCTAGCCTTTGTGATATCTGGTGTCGAGCCGACATTTTTCCGTCTCACTGGAAGGTTGCTTATATAATGCCAATCCCTTAAAATAACATTGAAAACTGCATACCACAACTAAGACGTTACGCGCTTGCAAAGGCTATGGAAAGTATAATGAACCATCATCTTGTGAAATATCTAGCCTAACAACCTGATCTGCGACAGACATTACAATTTCCGTAAAGTCCGTTGGCGTTGCTCTTAGAAAGCAGGAACTAGTCTATCCGACCGATTTGGTTAGAACAAGTTTGCGACATTAAATATAACCAAAGCCTTTGATAGAATGTGACACAGCGCGCTTATATCAAAACTTAATGATTTTGGTGTTGGTAACTACTTCACTCGATTTATTTCAAGTTTTCCCAAGATGAGCTCAGGTTGAATTCAAGGGTACTATAAAGTGTTGTTCTTATTTTTATTAACGATCTGTTCTCTCTAGGATAATATAATCCTGTATACTTTTGCAGATGTCAGCAATATTTGTCATTCATATTCTTTCGATCCTAGATCCCTTTGGATATTAAGGCGAAAAGTTTTAATATGAATAACTCACTCACATACCACCTACAGTCAATCTTCGAATGGGGTCACATAAATAATCGATCGATCAAAATGCGCCGAAGGTATCAATGCCGTTTGATAATGCATAAGCACGACAATAATACTAAGTTATCTGTGATTATGGGTGGCAAAAATATGGAGGGGAATGGAAAGCTCTTGATGCTTTTACCCTTGAGAACTCATTGTGATATTCGCTGCAACCAGCATATTTTGCAATTGTTGAAATACGAATTTAATTGCCTGCGTTTATTAAGGCGGTGCAGGAAATCTTTCAAATTATTTGATCGCCTTTGCTACTGACACTACTACTATCCGACTAGAAATGGAATACAATTCTCATTGAGACTTCACGACCGCCTACAAGAGAAGATGCTTATTAATGACAGTGGGGTAACCAAATCTATTTATTCATTAGACCACCTTCGTTTGTATATCGCTCTTCTACATCTACTTTAAAGGAATGTGCTCGTGGGATATAAAGGGACTTGTTGCCGCAAATCGCATGATTTTACGTGATACTTGTCTGCCACGTAGAGCACATGATTGCTCAGTGAATCTCACGATACATTTCTAACAGAAGAAAAGCTTACAGTACTTGGAGACAAAATCCAAAAAAGTGTTGCTCACTGCTTTAGGAATGCTAAAGCCTTTCGACAGTTAAATTATAAACTAAAGTCTTTGATAGAAGTTCCCAATTTTGAAAACTAATTTATTAACAAAAATCGATCAAAAGCGTTCGACGCTTGCGTAGTAAATAACATCGTAAACATACATACATTATTGGTCATTACAACCCCTTTAATCAGGATTACGACCTAACTTCTCGCATCACTTATGCTGTGTGTGTTAATTTTATACATGAGTGGCGGGGAACCTAAATCGACTCCGAACAACAGATTTTTGAGAAATTTTTGATGTCAATTTTATTTACTCTCGGAGATTTTGCCAGAAATCTGCTGAGAGGAAGTCACCGATGAATGTTTCTTTATATTTCGTTTTGTTGGAGATATCTGATTTGGGGCTTGAACTGCGGCCTCACATCTAATAAGTCAACACACTACCTACTATACTACGACGAACGTAAATAACTGGAATGTTTAAGTCATTATTCTTCCTCTTTTTAAGTCGCAATTTGTTAAGTGAGTTTGTTTGACATTATTTAGTAAACATTTTAAAATATGCATGAGATTTTCCTGTGCCATAAAAAATTTGAAACAAATTCTGAATTAAAGTTTCGCTTACTTCTGTTTGCTTATCGTTATTTTCTATTGTAGCCTTTAGTTAGGATTACAACCTAGCTCCTCACACCATTCATGCTGTGCTGGTTAATTTTATTTATGATTAGGGGGACATATTATTAAATGTCGACTCCGAATGATAGATTTTTTGTGAAACTTTTCATGGCAATTTTATTTTACTGTCATTACTTTTCTGACAAAAACTCTGACAGGAAGTTGTCGAAAGAATTTGTTTTTCATATTTCGTGGCTTAGCTGGGTTTTGAACCCATTATTCTTATTATCCCGGGATTTTCCTATTTCCATTTAGATTTCAATTTTAAAACTTATTAATGCTGGTACTCCTGCCAGCAAAAACACTTTCTAATTGGACGCTCGTAGATTTGTTGTTTTGTTGGTTGTCCTTTTATTTCTGTTGGAAGTGTAAGATTTTTTTTAATGATTTAATATTTTATGGCCAACAGATAAACATGTTGGGCCATAAAACAAGTTTTACTTTCAAAATCCATGTTAATTTTATTGCCTTTTATTTCACGTCAATACACATTTACGCTGATCATACGTTTACACTGATCTTTACACTGTTTTGTACCTGTGGACTGCACTACTACTGTTGATTCGGATGCGGTCCAATTCGATTTGATATGAAATGCATGAATAAGTGTGACACCAAAAAAAAAAAACAAATAAAAATACAGACGAAAATAAAAAATTTATGAATAGTATTTCGATATTGTTGTTGTTTTTTTAATAATATAGGCTGTTACTGGTAGTCATGTATGTTGCACAACATAACCAGAAGGCGGAGTTATAAATTGTGAAAAGCAAACTTACAGATGCCCCCGTTAATACAATAAGAAACCAGAGAAACAAGAAAAAAAAACTCAAAAAACAGAAACAAATACAGAAACAGAAAAACCTCTCTATAAATAAAGTTTAAATAAAATTAACGCCTCATAAAAAAAGAAGACAGAACAACAAAAAAAAAAAAAAATTTAAAAAAAAAACCGAAAAAGTGCTACGAAATAGTTTATTTCAGAAAAGCTAAACAACAATACCAACAAACAAAAAGCATTTAATGCTCTCCACCAAATAAAAGATACATTTTCTCTCTCTCTCTCTCTCTCTCTATTTCTCTTCAAGTATCTGTGAGAGTTCCATTCAAGCTATTTCGAGACAACACATGCAATATGCAATGCAATAGAGAACGATCCACTCTGTTCGAAAAAGAGCAAAAAGATCGTCGTTGCATGCACTTCGTACTCACAAAGCAGAGTAAATTCGACGTCAGATAAAAAACGGGGAAGTGTTTATTACCCCTTCGTAATAGTGTATCTGTGAAATGAGTTGCTCTTAGATAAAGTCGCTTTCGAAGTTGGGGCATACAGCCCGAGATACGTATGCAATATTAATTGATGCCATAGTGCAACCTGTTGAATTTATTTGAAATATCCAAATTAAATTAATAACGTTCTTTAGCATTACCTTGTACTTTCTTCTTTAATTATTTTAAAAGAAGATCTTGTTACACTCTGTTGTGAAGTATAGAAAATCTTATATTCCACCCGAGGAGCCTACACTTTTAGCAATTCTGAGTACGGTTTTCTTTGTTTTCAAAAGACAAATTGGATGAAATAGTACAACAGATCTCAAACTCTTAATTAAAATCGTTTACTCTCAACCAATAGCTTGTAAACTAAGAATTTTTAATTGTTTGGTATTCATTTTACAGTATTTCAAAAATAAATCTAGGCTAGGCCAATATACCTTTCAAAAAAGGGAGTTTTTTTACTCACCAAACTCACTTCTCATGGTATTGCAAGCCGTTTGCTAAGTTATGTTAAATTGACAACCGCCTTCAAAGAACTATTGCATGCGTTCTAACCAACTCCTCTGTGTCTAGATTCATACACACTTCATTGGTCCTTACAACCCTTCAGCCAGGGTTACGACCCAGCTTCTCACACCACTTATGTTGTGTGTGTTAATTTAATACGCGAGTGGCGGGACCTACAGTTTAAAGTCGACTCCGAACGACAGAGTTTTGAGAATAGTTTTCATGGCGATTTTATTTACTCTCAGAGTTTTTGCCAGAAATCTGCTGAGAGGAAGTCATCACAGAAATACTTTTGTACTTTGTCTTGATGCCTGGCCTGGGGCTCGAACCCTGGCTTTACGTCTAATAAGCCAACACACTACCTACTAGAATACGACGACTTTAAGATACGTTCTGTGAATAAGCTTTGAGTACCCAACACGGTTCCCAAGTGTCGAATAGTGACATAAAAGATGTGTTTTTCATTACAGCTTCTGCAGAAGTGGTTGTCAGGTTTAACGAAAATTTTGTCCTGCATATATCCATATCGTTCCAGATCACTTTAGTTTCCGTATAAGTACGTTCCTATCTTTAAATGCTAATAAAACACAGTGTGCGGGAAATATCATTGACATTTTTGTATTAATTTGAAGAACGTATTCATGCCATTATGTGCGGAATGCAACATCATTTTCTAGGTGGAGCCTATTCTAAATGTCCAATTTTCTATGACTCAGACTGACTTTCATCGGTAAAATGGGCCAACTTAGGCTTTAGAAACCGCTGTGTGTGTTTTGTGTTTTTTTTTTTTTTTGTTTACTTATACACCTGCAAGTTATTTCCATAGGCTCTAATCACGCGAGAACAATTTTTAGTAGCACAATTTTTGTTCTTTTCGAATCCCACGGGATGAATACTAGTTTGGCATGGAATGTATACGTATACACAGATTTGTATGTATTAGTGTTTTTGCATTCATTTGATGTTTGGCTGATTGAAACTTTACGCCACCAAAAAATCATTCTCTTCACCTCTCTTGCCTATAGACTATCATTTTACGCCAGCACAATTCTTCTCGTGTGATTAGAGCCATACACAAAAACAAGAATAACTTTGTCAAATCGCAAGATCACATATTACCTCCACATAAGATGATCGCGACTTCAAAACGATCGTGGAGAATATCCAATGTGGCATGAGCTTTGTGATACTTGCCGTGTAGGCCTCCATATCAACTAATTCAGACCAATAGAAGTTGATAATCATTCGCTTTATTTAAGTACATCGCTGACTGGGATGGCCTGGCCAAAATCGTTCTCAAAGATATATGGACCGATAAAGCCACCAGCCGAAAATCAATATGAACCAGTGGCGATGGATACTCTTGGATTTCCTGCCAAATTCCTCACCCTGTTTATTGTTTATAAACATAGCCATTCATCCAGAAATGCTCCTCATTGCTGACGACCATTTTTCTTTCAAAAATAAGGGTCGAACAGAACAATTCTTTAAATTATTTGCACGTGTTATTGAAAGTTATACCGGTCCGTGGTGATTTGTCAAAATATGGCAGAGGGAAGATGGACGTTATCAACTGTCAAATTTCGGACGTTAGTAATCATTGTACGTTATCTTGCTCCATTGACTCCATTTCATTAAAGAAGCACAGTCCAATGATGCTACCGGCTTTCAAACAGACATTTGTTGATTCTGCATGTTATCGATTATTTGGTGGGTTAATTAGGCCACACTTATAAGGACACTGGGTACTAATTTTAACACTAACATCTATCGATTTGCACATTGTAGTTCGTATGTTAGTCTTATTGTGGCATAACTTGGGCCAATATAAATCCATTTAACCTAGCACAAGTACGATCCTGAGCTTTTGGTTTCGGAGCCGCCCAAGTAGCTTGACAGAATTGTCAATTATAAACTCGCAGGTCACCAGAGGGGTTCACAGTGTAAAGAAGTCATCGAAAAGGATTGATTGATATGCCACGATGGTCAGTTTATACTCGTTTCAATTTTCTATCCCGGTACTAATGTGGTATGAATGCTGTACAGCACCATCATTCCATTGAGAAATTCACGTCAGCCACAAACATTTACATTTTCATCCGCAAACTGTATTTGCAGTAGAGATGAGTGATATTTTCAAAACTGTGATTTAATCACGGTGATTGATAATTCACTGGTAACTACAGTGATTGAAATTGCCAAATAACAGTTACTAATAATGTCGTTCTTTCAAAATTGTTACAAACTCAAATTTATTTCATTTTATTTTGAGCGAGGCAGAATTACTATTAGATGATGCTGATTTCTTACTTTTGTCTTTTATACATGAACTTTCTGTGAAACTTAATTGTTAAATTTCATATAAAAAAATACATTAAAAATAATAACATTGATGACACCACTTTGATTTTGTTTAGTAGTCTTTTCGTAGTATGTATCTAGTTGTCTCTTTCTTACGACTTAATAAAATACGTTATTGTCATTATTGTTTTCTTTTGGAATACTGTGATCACAATCACTGTTTTAAAGGACAGTGATTAACAAATCACGTTCACAGAGAACAGCGTTCTTCAAAAATCACTGGATCGCTCATCTCTAATTTGTAGTCTCTCTGCACTCTTCGGGCAAAAACTTAGTTTCGCTACTTATGAATAAAATTACCACACACAACATGGGTGCTGGAAGAAGCTAGATTGTAATCCTGAATGACCAACGAGTATGTAAATAAGTAAATAGATTCTATCACTAAAAGACGGATTCGTGCTTTTGCTCTGCCACACAGAGACCCTGACTAGTTTCAGCTGCTTAGCCCTCATAATAAAGAGACATAAAATTCTCTCCAGCGACGACATACATAGGTATAGTACGCGAGGCACCACTAATAACAATGCAGGTAGGTCTTCGTGTCCATATTATCGGATTGAGATTAGCTGTTCTGCAAAGAGATTCACACCATACCAGACATCAGTATTTTAAAGTAGATCTGAGCAATACAATACCATAAGTGATCCAAGCACCGAGACCTCATTTTTCTCCAACACTCTGTTACACGACGGGTAATTTTCCAATGATTTTGGTCTACATTCTGGAAAGGAAAATTATTAAAACAGGCGTTTCAATAATTAAAATCTTCGTGTGCCACGATCGTATAAGCAGTGTTTTATAAGTCAATATAATACGGGATACTAAAAGACGGAATATAGGCCCACAAGAGTAAACTTAAGAAAAAAAACGTATCTTAACAGAGTCAAAATTTAATCTCTTTAAAGCTACTGAGTACTGCTTTAATCAAAAATATTTGTGTCGGCAGAAATTGGGTTAAACTGGAAGTGGCGGCATTCTGTTTATCGAGTGGTTAGTCGGCTTGATCAGCTGCTAGGAGGTGCTTCTCTACGTTCGACACTGTAAAAAACAGGATTTTGAAAGAATTTTGGTATATAAAGAGTAACTTGAGCTTCCTTACTAGGTCGTCTATAGCTTTGAGGGATGGAATGTTCAGTTTTTCGATTGATTTTTTTTATCAGTAGGGATGCTGGAAATGGCAACAAGTCGTCATACGAACAATGACTGGGTATATGTGTATTAACTAACCTAACTAAAGCAGTAGACATTATGAAGAAAATTATTTTTTGCTGCTACCTTTAGACCTGGCTAACTACTTTAGTCTTACTTGGCTTATAATATTAAAACTCTTCACCACCACAACAAGACTGTGATGCTACGTTCTTTCATTTCTTAGCGTATTACGTACGTGTGAGAGATTATTCGTATTCAATAAAACTTTGAATTTCTAAATCATAAGAATAGTTTGGCCTCAGTAAATGATAACAATCAAATTAAGTTATTCACAGATCTTGATCTGTGATCAGAATTATCAGTAAAAAAACATCAGAGGAAAAATAAAAATTTTTAAAACTATTTCAACTTCATTACGCCGAAAACGTGTTTCATTGTTTTTAATTAATTACAGATGTAAAGCGTTTCATAAAAATTAAACAAAAAAAAAAAAATAAATAAATAAAAACGAAATAGAGACACTAAAATGTCGTCCAAATAAAATCAGCACCAGCAGTTTTACTGCAACAAACAAATCTAAGCGGATAATGATATTCATGCAACCAACAATAACAACAGAAACTGTAGCAATAAATAAAACATGCTACTCTCATAGATGATAATCAAAAAGATGAAAAACTGCTGATAATAGAGACGATAACAGCTCTCGTGAAGCCAATGCTAAGCATGATGATCATCAGCACTGATAAGGGCATTCATTATAAAGTCACACTCTGTAGTAGTAGTAGTAGTAGTAGTAGTAGTTAATAGTAGTAGTGTTGTTGTTGCAATTAGAATTGGGGGTAATAAACGATTAAACACTTGTTGCATCCACAAGCAAATGCTAAGCTACTTAACACAGCCTAAGGGTAGATGCAATGTAAACATGCAACACTTATTCATTTCAATTGCTGTTATTGCAACGCACTCCACATACGTGCATGTATCTGCTTATTAACGTAATTGATGCCATACGCTGCAATACAATGCAATGCAATGCGATGCTATGCGATGCGCTGCTTAAGACAATGGACTATTATTTCCTGATTAACACTTTGGGGGCTTTTTTTACTTATTATTGTTTAGTGGTTTTTCTATTTTATTTTGTTGTAATTTTCTTAAATTATCACTACTGGCGACAAAAAATAACCGCCTTGTACTCCTCTTATTTACTGCGCTGCACTGCTATACAACAATTAACGGGTTGGAATAAATAAAATTTGAAAAAACTGTATTCCATGCAAGTATTTTAGATTTGGCGCGTGCTGTTGTTTGTAAAGAAATAAAAATAATAACGACAACAACAACAACAACAACAACACCAGCAACAACATAAACATAAACAAGAACAATGGAGTTGCAAATGATATTTGATGCTACGGATGGAAAAATCTCCATATGAATGAGTTGTTTTAACAATAAGTTATTATGAGTCTGTTGAAAATATACGAGTGTTGATTGTAAAGTTTAATTCTTACAGGAAATTTCTTTTACTTATGATTCTCACTAATTAAAGCGAAGTTTTTTTTAGTTTCTAAGACCCTTAGGTTTAGGTCGGAGTGGTAGCTCTGATATCACAAAGCTCACTTTAGCACGCATAGCGGCCCGTTGCGATGCCACGGGTGAACGCAGTCCCTGTACTGACCAAGTTCCACCAAAATCAGTGAAGAGGAAGAAGTTGGTCAGCGCAAGGGCTGCACTTCTAAGGCCTTGCCTTAGAGAAATAAGGAAGCAAGGAAAAATTTCAATATCCGGAGACTACTGCGGACCGCTCAATACCTCTGTAGAGTTTATTTCCCAAGCGACTACTTTTACTATTCTCTACTGAACTCAACTGAAGTCTTGAAGTCACCGTAGCCTTGTAGGTAGTGTGTTGGCTTATTAGACGTGAGGCCACGCTACAAAAAATATTTTTTCTACGAATTTTTCTCATCCGTTTTCTGGCAAAGGGTAAATAAAATTGCCACGAATAATTTTTCAAAAAAAATCTATCGTTCGGAATCGATTTTAAACTGGAGGACCCTCCCTCAACGGATAATATTAACACACACAACATCGGTGGTGTGAATAACTAGGTTGTAATTTTGACTGAAGGGCTATAATGACATATTAAAATAAAGTTAAAGTAACTGAAGTTTAGGAAAGCTAGGTTCTTGTGAGTCTTTAAATTTTTAGGTTTAACAAAAAAAAGCTTTTCAGGCACCATTTCGATTACATATTGGAAAAGATTTTGAAATAACCTGACACATTTAATTTATATACCATCTCGAAAACTTTGACCATTCACACATCGACTTATAATGAGGTTTTAAAGTTATCGTCACTTCAGTACTATCAATTTTATAATTGTGCTTAAATGCAAATGGCAATTTGATTATCTATACTTATCAGAAAATATCCGTCAGGAGCGATTCTGATTTTGTTATGAAAGTGCGCCACTAGGGAAATATGGAAGAGACGAAGGCGCGTGCTAAGTCCAAACAAATTTTGAAAGGATAATTATTAGATATTAGAGTATTACAAAGAATATTTGTGATCAGAGCCCGGTCGCTGTAAAGAAAACTTTTGCGTCAAATATTGCCTGAAAGAATTTATAAACTAAAGGAGTTCAAATATACTCCAGCATACAGTGAAATGGTTTGCTGTAGCTCCCCTGAGCAGAGTGGCGAAGTGTATTGAAGTGCTTGCTAATGATCTCTACCAAAAGTTTTAATTGCAACTCCGTTCAATATCACGATTTCCTCTTAGTAGATGGTTCTGTACGTTTTTTTGGAGATCTTCAGTATAAGGCTGGGAGAAGCATTCTTCATTCAAAGACATCCTTTTAAAGGAAGAATTTCGTAGAGACATTTTATTATTAATTGATTTTACTGGGATGTATTTCCAATTGGTTCTCACTATATCATCAATCATACACTTAAGCGTAGGAGACACTGTAGAGGACAGAGCTGTTGTGTTCACAGTATAGTATCTTCAAGATCTAGGTGGTGCCGTTTAAACAACATCAGGGTCTTAGTATTACTGAGCACATTCAGAGAGCCTCACGGGGGAAAAAGATGTTGGAAAACTGTAATAAATATAAAATCACCACTTAGGACTGATGCTAGTGAATTTCAGATCATATAATCACAAGATATCTTAGATAGATTTTCTCAACTAGGAAAACGTCGATTTACTTTCGCCAGTTTTTGTTTGCAGTTCAACAAATCCCTTTTTGATTATAAAGTTTATTCAGAATTCGATTTAATCATGATGTTAGCTCATGAATGAAGTCGCCGTGGTCTAGTAGATAGTGTGTTGACTTATTAGACGTGAGGCCTCGGTTCAAAACCCACATCAGGCATCTTCAACTGAACGAAATATGAAAAAATATTTCTTCGGTTACTTCCTCTCAGCAGACTTCTAGCAAAAACTCTGAGAGTAAATAAAATTGCCATGAAAAGTTTCTCAAAAAATCTGTCGTTCGGAATCGACTTTAAACTGTAGGTCCCGCCACTCATATATAAAATTAACACAAACAATATAAGTGGTGTGAGAAACTAGGTCGTAGTCCAGACTGAAGGGTGGTGATGACCAATTATGTATGTATGTTAACCCATGAATTTACAGTCCTTGAACAAATGTTGAGTAGTTTTTTGTATAAAAGTGGCTGCCAAATAAGGCACGATATTAGGTACATTCGACCTTAGAGTTGAAAATAAGCTGTCTGAGTAAAATTTCAATTTAGGTCAGCTACTGGTGCTCTCGAAGTCGCCGTAGTCTAGTAGGTAGTGTGATGGCTTATTAGACGGAAAGCCAGGTTTCAAATCCCTGGCCAGACATCAAAACAAAATACGAAAACAATATTTCTTCGGCGGCTACCTCTCAACAGATTTCAGACAAAAACTCTGAGAGTAAATAAAATTGCCATGAAAAGTTTCTCAAAAATCTGTCGTTCGGAGTCGACTTTAAACTGTAGGTCCCGCCACTCATGCATACAATTAACACACACAACATGAGTGGTGTGAGAAACTAGGTCGTAATCCTGACTAAAGGGTTGTAATGACCAATTATGTATGTATGTATGTATGTATTGGTGTTCTACTTTGAATAGCTTTAAAAAATGTGTCTTCTTTTCAGTATTTTGAACCACACCTTGAATGCTTTGACACTCGAATATAGCCTGTTCGGCCACGAGCCGACGCAATTACTTTTTTTTCAAACTGTAAAATTGGATTTAAAAATTCAATTTATTCCTCGAAATAGTTAATCGACGCCATTTAATTCCACTTCTAATCCACTTCCTTTAAGTGACTTTTAAATAAACCTGCAACTATAAATGGATATAACAAGGTTTCTCTCCATATTTTTTTGTTTTTTTGTTTCGCATAAAATATTAAACAATCTGCCTCAAATACTGTTATTAGCATTTACAAGCATCATAACGATACGAGATGCAAAATAGAACCGTAAAAATATATGATTTTGGAGTTTTCGTTTAAAAAAGTATTAAAGGAAATACAAAAACAACAACAACAATAACAACAAAAAACAGAAATAAATAGAAAAAAAGAAAATATTTTGTAACTGATGTCTGCCTAGCATAGATGATGCATCGTCATCATCATATTCATTTTCCACATCATTTTGTTGTTGTACACATATGATGCGCAGCAAGAAGGAACGTCTACAAGAATTGATGCCATCATAGACACACCACTTGAAGCATGGAAACAAATTCGAAGACAGACAGCCAGCCAGACAGACAGACAGACAGATGGCAAGAAAAACTAAAATTGTATTCAGCATATGAAAAAAAGCATGTGAAGAGCATTTTCTTGATTGTTGATTACAATTGTTTGCCTTTTGGCAAACGACATTTCTTCTTCTACTTCTTCATATTTATATGAGTTGTTTACCTCATCATCAGGCTTCTTTCTCCTCTTTTTGGGAGGGAACGGATTTTAAAACAATAAACCAACACAATTATAATATACCCTACCTACAGCTTTAAGTTATCCTTCAGCTAAAGTGTGCTGTTAATTATCGTTTTTGGTTTTGTAGAACGTCATCGTTTATTTGATGAAATATTCGAATTTAAATTCGAATTAATTAAAATAAGCATTGAAGTCGCCCTAGTCTAGTAAGTAGAGCGTTGGCTTATTATACGCAAGGCAGCGGTCCACACCCCAGGACAAAGCGAAATGTGAAAAAAATATTTCTTTGGCGATTGCCTCTCAGCAATTTCTGGAAAAAACTCTGAGAGTAAATAAAATTGCCATGAAATGATTCTCAAAAATCTGTTGTTCGTAGTCGACTTAAAACTGTAGGTCCCGCCACCCATGTATACAATTAACATAAACAACACAAGTGGTGTGAGATGCTAGGTCGTAATCGTGACGGAAGGCTTGTAATGACCAATTATGTATGTATGTATGTAAAGTCGCTCAGCAGCCTTTTACACTCCCGGACCAAAAGTGACAAAAAAAATGTTTTCTCAATGCCTACATGCTTTTCGGGAAAATGTTCTCTGACTAGACTGGCGTTAAGGACAACTAGTACCTGAAAGCTCTACCTTCAGCCTGAAACATCTACGTTCCGCCGGAAGCCTATACGAATTCCTCACATTTGTTTTCAAAATTAAAACCTCAGCATTCCCTGTACTTCTCCATTTTAGTGTCTTCAGTTAATAGTTTCCATGAGTCTCAAGACCAGCTGTTGAGAGACATCGTTTCCAAAAATATCACATTGCTCGTAACGACATGTCAATGCCTACCGATCCAATTTGTTAGACTGGGTCCGCTAAGACGGCATCTGAATCGATGAGGTGCATTGCCAAAATGTTAAATATTAAGAGGAACATTTTCTTCCTCTTAGCAGTTACGACAATGAACGTTGTGCTGTGTATCATCTAGCGGTCACCAATCGGATAGTGTCCATCCGGCCACTGAACTGAATACGCCCCTTCTACGCTTATTGCCTTACTTATTGAGTCAATAATTATATTCATAACATGTCAGCTTTGTGATCCTACAACGAATAATCTGCCTCTCACTTGGAATTTGCCTTTCCCAAATAGATGTTGAGGATGATTCTGTACGGAACTGGACCTAGGTGTATTGTGGGAGTACTAAGGGGATATGGACCCTTTAGACATAGAATCAGCAGATGATGTGTCTCTGTAGGCTGTAGGCTATATTAGAAGCAGAGAAAACTATGAATCATGTTTTATGCCAGTGTACTTTTCTGCAGGTTGGTAGACAGAGATGGCTATGTTGTAATCGAAAGTACAGAAAAGTTGAGAATCTAACAGGGTTCATAAACCGGTTGCCTTTAACCCTTTAACCAAATTTCGCTCTCTTTTTCAAACAACGTTAGTTGATAACGAAAGTTTGCAGTGAGCAGACGTAAATTTTTTTTTTTCAAAATTGCTCGTCGATTCAACAAAGAGTAACCTTACTGTAAAAAACGACCAACGTTTACTACAGGCTTCGTCGATTCGACGAACAGTAACCATTCAGGTTTAAATTGTTCGTCGATTCAAAGAAGGGTAACCTTAATGTACAAAAATGAAGAGTAACCGTCCAGGGTTAAAAAGATTACTTATTTGTAGAATGTTATGTCACTTTTTTTCTTTTTTTTTAAATACCTCGACATATAAAATTTTATACGGCTTATCCATTGGCACATGACCGAATGTAGTGTGCTTGAAAATGAATTTCCATGAACACGGTTTTGTGATTCCATTACATTTCAAAAAACAACAAAAAAACGTTTTCGTTTTTCTTGTTTTGTCTGTAATTTTCTTTTGCTAATAAAAAAAAAGAGAAAGAGAGAGAGAGAGAGAGCGAGAGAAAAGGAAATTCATCTGAATTTTCCGCATTCTAAACAAAATTAATTTTATTATGTGGCGCGTAAATAGTTTTTACTTTGTATGGTTATTGCATAGAATTGTTCAGCATAATTTTTCCATTTGCACTCGTTTAGTCGACTGTTTTTCTATTTTTTTGTTTTCTTTTTGTAGTGAAATTAGTCTTTATTACGTGAAATTATTGTTATTAGCAGCTTAGCGCCTGGTTAAATTTATTTTAATATTTGCATATGCGTTTTCACTCTTTTTTATGCATGAAGCATATACGTAACTGCAGTTGACATTTGTCGTTTCTATCTGTAGAAGATTTGGCGTAAGGAAGTCAGTTCATAATAATCAAGAGTGTTATGAAGATTTATGATTCAATTGATTTAATGTGTGTCATTTGCGGATTAAGAAGATATTAGGAGTGATATGTATACGTATTAGTGATTATAATATGATTGCTTTCAAAGAAAACAATAAGAAAAAAAAACTGTTTCAATTGATTCTGATTATTATTTCTCAATGCACACATGTCTATCAGGTCTTCCACTAGGGACTTCCGAACTTTAAGCGTTGATAAAGATCATCTTTTTGAAGTTACAGCTGTCAAATCAATTGTCATTTATATCTAGACAGATGTCTCCAAGTCCACTACTTAGATAACAACATGTGTGTTTAATGGGTTCTGTATCAGTCGACAAAAGATCGTAATATTCATCGAAAAATAATCTCAAGCTATGAGCTCCTGGCCCCTGATGGATAGAAGGCGTACCAACCAGTTACTTGGACTTGGTCGTGACATTATCTCAATCACAGTGGCCATACTTCCAGGTTATTGTGTTATGGGTAGACACGCGGAAAGGATGCTGCTCCCGTTTAACGATTTCTGCCGTTGATGCAGATCCGCTGAGGAAGAGGAGACTGTTATCCACTTTCTTTGTCAGTGCCCATCTCTTGCAAGGTGCAGATATTGTAGGTTATTTGGCTCTCCATTTCTTGTCAGCTTGATCTATTGATGCCAAGAATATATCTTTGTTTATCAAAATTTCTGACTAGTTTTCCAGTGTAGGGTAGTGGTGCTTTTGATGTACAGCCCTTGCACTGACCAACTTCTTAATCTTCCCTGATTTTGGTGGAACTTGTTCCGTACAGGGACTGCGTTCACCCGTGGCATCACAACGGGCAGGTATGCGTGCTCAAGAGAGCTTTTTAATATCAGAGCTACTACCCCGACCCAGCCTATGAGGTCAATTTCTGGATGAATGGGTCTGAAAGCAAACTAATCCAACTGAGCTCCAAAGGTGTTTAATGCATCCCGTAAAAGCCACCCGAGTTTCTAGAATCAGATACCAAATAACATACACTGCGAAAACCCAAGCACTGATAGCTAAAACATAACATCTTATTTTGTCGCATGTGTTAATCATTTGATCTTTTTCCTTGAGATCCAGGATTTTAGAATCAGAGAAATTCTAGAATCTAGGTAGCTAGTGTGTGGAGGAGTTTGTGTGATGTGGCTCCACCAATTTCAACCTTCTTGAATTCTTTTGGAATTTAACTTCTTCTCTGTTCGGTTAATGCACCCGCCGATCAGCCATTCTATCCAAAAACCTCCTAGTCTCGCATTCACCTACAGCAAGGAACACTGACTGATTACGAAACAAAGCTCAAAATCCCTCTTTTTGAGCATTCGCTTACTTTATGGTGCGTTCAATTGACGGAAAATTTTCAACTGAGCTTCTGTCCAAAGTTCAGCAATGGGCTTGACGGGTTCAACTTGACTGATTAACAGTTTCTCCATTTCTACAATCAACAACCGTAAGTGCCCTTAACCATCCGATAAAGGAGGTGCGGGCATTGCTGCCATCTTCACTTTTCTCTACTAAGAACGCCGGGAGAACTACTTCAATCATCTGCAATCGTTTCCATTTAAATCCGATTTATCAAAGAAGTGCACTTGAAGGTCAACGCTAGTGCTCATATTCCAGTGTTTTTTTATGTTTACTTTCGAAAGAATGTCCTCCTCTGATTTACCCTTTATCTTGTTACAAGGGACCTGCATAGATGACTAAGCACACGATCAGTAGTTTTTTGGTACGCCTCCGTTTTGATAAAGAAACAGAGGCTATAACGACAATGCTCTTTCTCCCAATTTTTTTCCAGAGGAATGGACGTTTAACAACCACAGACTTAGCAGCGGATCATGTGGATTTCGAAGCACTATTTATCTGGGATTGAACGGCAATGGGAAAACCAACAATTCAGATTAAACATTTGTGTACAACTAGAAGAAGTACTTGCCGTAGTCTAGTAGGTAGTGTACTGGCCTATTAGACGTGAGGCCATGGAGCAAACCCAAGGTCGGACATCTCCAATAAAATGGAATACGAAAAAAAATTTTTCGGCGACTTCCTCTACACAGTCTTCTGGCAAAAACTGTAAGAGTAAAATAAAATAGCCATGCAAAGTTTTTCAAAATTCCATCATTCGGAGTCGACTTTAAACTGTAGTTCCCGCCACTCATGTGTAAAAACTAACGCACACAACATAAGTGGCGTGAGAGGCTAGGTCTCGTAATTCTGGCTGAAGGGTTGTAATGGCCAATTATGTATGTATGTTACCAACGAAGTGCACTTGAATGTAAACACTAGTGCTCGGCCATGGTGCAAACCCCAGGTCAGACATCTCCAACAAAATGGAATACGAAAAAATTTTTTTCGGCGACTTCCTCTCAGCGGATTTCTAGCAAAAACTCTGAGGGCATATTAAATTTGCCACGAATTGTTTCTCAAAAATCCAACGTTTAGAGTCGACTTTAAACTTTAGGTACCGCACTCATGTATAAAGTCAATACACACGACATAGATGGTGTGAGAAGCTAGGTCTTAATGGGTTGTAATGATCAATTTTGTATGTACATATGTACGGCTAGAAGTAACTGTAAAAATATCGTGGAAGTCTTATTTCCTCTTCTCCTATGCCTAGACTCAACGACCATTAATTACACCCCGACTTGTCACAGAAATTTAATGGAAATCACCACCGTAATTACCATAACAAATTCGATGATTTTATGAATCATTAGACTACGAGCAATTTTCACCATTAAAACTAAAATCGGTTCCACCCATAATTTTAAACACGCTTATTTCGATGCAAAGACAATCCCATAATGATGCTGTAAATTGCAATAATTTTAATTGCTACCAACTATTAAGACGACATTCGCTGAGCAGCATCTCAACAGCGTCATCGCAGCATCATCATCTTTGGCAATATCTTGAACGCCAACGATCTTTTGCATTTTTTGGTAAAAGAAAAAACAAGAGAATCAACAACTGCCAGCCAGACAGCACAACTTAATTGTCAAACATTCTGGCAATTTGTTGTGGCAAAAATGGGCAGGTATTTCACTCACAAATATTTTGTCTGATGCCATAACGATACACGCTCTATGGATTCAATTCGAAGATTATTTATTATTTTTTTTTATAAATAACTCGTATTAATTAAATTATTATAAAAATAGATTTATAAATTTTTAATAGAACAACAATCAAAAGCCATGAGTCATACATAAGACTCTATGCAATGTTACCATAGATCGTCATAGATAATCGAGTATGTGTACAACAATATTTAATACGTAATTATTTCTACAATTCAAAAATAATTTTTAAACATTTATTAAATGATGATATCATGTTTTAATATGAAACAATTGAATTAAATAATAATCAAGAGCTTAGTATTTATACGTTTAAAAAGAATTCATTTCTTATACGATAGTCAAGGGTAATTATGAATCAACGAAATTCGCAACAGTCATTAAAGGTAAAGCATACCTAATTAAGCTGAACGTCATGATAAGACGCCGCCGTAGTCTAGTGTGTTGGCTTATTAGACGTGAAGCCTCATTGCAAACCCCAGGTCAAGCATCTCCAACAAAACAAAACAAAATGAAGTATGAAAAAATATTTCTTCAACGACTTCCTCTCAGTAGGTTTCTGACAAAAATTCTGACAGTAAACAATAATTGCCATGAAATATGTTTCAAAAAACATCAGTATTTCGGAATCGACTTTAAATTGTAGGTCCCACCACTAATATCTAAAATTAAGACACTGCAGAAATGTTGTGAGAACTTACTTACTTACTTAATTGGCCATAAAAACCCGTTTATCGGATTTCGGCCTGCCGCAACACATCCTTCCAGGCGCCTCTGCTTCGTGCGCGCCTACGCCAGTTGGTCACACCAATCGATGACAGGGCTTCCTCGATTTGGTCCTTCCAACGGATGCAAGGTCGTCCTCTTCGCCGACTTCCGCAGCTTCCCGCATCAAATACCCGTTTCGCCGGAGCATCCTCCTCCATTCGAACGACATGGCCGAGCCAGCGCAGCCGCTTGATATTAATACGCTGTACAACGTCTATGTCGTCGAGGATCTCATACAGTTCGCTGTTGGATCGGATACGGAAATCATCGCCAAATCACACTGGACCGAAGATATTGCGCAGTACTTTTCTCTTGAACACTCTCAAGGCCGCTGCATCCGTACTTAATAGGGGCCATACCTCTGCGCCATAAAGAAGCACGGGTAGGATTAGTGTCTTGTAAAGTGTTAATTTTGTCGCGCGAGAGAGGTCTCTGCTACTCAATTGCCTATTGAGACCATAGTAGCAGCTGTTGGCAAGAGTGATCCTGCGCTTGATCTCCAGACTGACATCATTTCTGGTGGTAATGTTGTGAGAAGCTTGGTTTTAATCCTGACTAAAGGGTTCTAAGGATCAATAACGTACGGTATGTATGTCATGATAAGTTCTAATTTCTAACATTAATTACTAATCAATTTATTGCATTAAATTAACTTTTTCTTAAAATCTACTACAAAAGATGCCAAAATGGGTGTGAGTTAAATATCTCAAATAAAATTCGCTCAAAATTATTACGAATCGACTAACAATGGATCCTAGTCAACGGTGCTCCTTTCACCGGCGTCTCGGTCTTCTCTGATATTCAGGCTGCCATAAGATCTCTGTCAAAAGTTGTGAATAACTACAGAATCGTTAGAGAATATTTGCCGCTGTCTCGACCTACTTTCCGTGAGCTTCAGTGTCGCACTGGTCTGGCTCTCTGGGAACAGTAACATTTCGGCAAACTACAGGGCCGACGAGTTCGCCAGGGCTAATGCACTTCTTTCGGAATCCTATTCAATCGACTTGGGTATGCCACTTACCTCGGTCAAGTTGGTCATTGTGCGAAAATTCCTTAGTGATGCCAAGCTATCCTGGGTCAATGCGGAGTCCTGCTCCACCGCTAGACTCACTTGGCCCTTGATGGATAGAAGGCGCACCAACCAGTTACTTGGACTGGGTCGTGGCATCATCTCAATCACAGTGGCCATGCTTACAGGTCATTGTGTTATGGAAAGACACGCGGAAAGAATGCAGCTCCCATCTAACGACTTCTGCCGTGGATGCAGATCCGCTGATGTCCAGGATATAGCTTCGTTTATCAAACTTTCAGTCTGGTTTTCGAGCGTAGGGTAGTCGTGCTTTTAATGTGCAGCTCTTGCGCTGACCAACTTCTTCTTCTTCCCTAGTTTGGTAGGGTACAGGTACCAACTGTGATATCAAGTGAGCTTGTGATATCACAGCTACCACTCCAATCTAACCTAACCTGACTAACAATAGAACCAGCGGTCAATAGAAGTTAGGGTTTTATTTCGTTTTAGTACAAGGCTCAATCTGGAGAATGGATTATTCCAAAAAAAATTTGCAACATAAGCTGCCAATAGGTTTGTATGTTGATTTCCAGATATTATCTGTTTTATCGACGTAGACAAGTGACAAGAAAGACAAGTTCGTAACGCCGGAATGGTTTAATCGCATGATTTTGACGCGCAATTAACTAGAAAATTACTTGCGTAAAATTATTCTTTTTCCTCAAAAGTATCTTTGATTAAATCAATTGTATAGTGCCCCATAAGTTATGTGGGTTCGTCTTGTTAGAACCACATGGCAGCACTAATATTTCCAGCTAACTGCGGTACAAAATAGTTTTATCTTGATACCTATCCATTTGGGCCAACGTCGTTTATGAAGACATACGGAGCAAAAATACGATACCACGGGCGCTTCAAGCGCAGTCAAACAGTAATTGTCTGTAAATGTAATGGCGTTTCGACAAAAGCTTGTGGATTATCCTCATTTTAAATACAAGGAATCTTCTAATTTACGTTCAACAGTTTGGTAATTGAATACCATTATCAATTTGTGCTTCAACTCATTCGCTAAATTAGCAGCGCATACGATGGATTGGCCTGGCCTTAATTCCTGTCGAAATTCAATCTTGAAAGCTTTTAAGCAAAGATTTTTTCAAAAAGTCTTTCATATTCATTCACTACATGAATAGGGGTCATCCCCTGACTGTTGGTCTCCACAAAAAAAAAAAGAAAAATTACGCAATCTGTTTAAATTTTAATAACAGTCACCTAACAGAAGCCTGTAAGCAGGAGTTAACATTTACTATAAAAGCGGGTAGGTTAGTCCATAAGTATCAATAAGTGTTTCTAATTCTAACTAAGGCGCTAAAAATATTATTGAATATGAATTTAAAAGAAAACGTTCGTTTATTTTATTTTTTTCTAATAACCTGCAATAAAAAACTCTTCTGGCAATCTCTAAGAATCTGCTAAAATTGAAATAAAACTAACGCCATTAAAGAGGATTTCAAATAACAGATAATTTCTATGGAATGATAAAATAAAATCCACGTTTTAAACTTTTACGGCAGCTTATTAAACAATAAAAAATTATTACCTTAAAGAGTATTGCAGCAGCTTTAAGTGGAAGTTGTAGTAAAAATCCAACAACAACTTAAAAAAAAGATTTATTTTATGAAAACAAATTTCAATTCTAACATCTACTTATGGGATTGACTGTCAAATCTTGTTACATAGCTTTTTGGTTTGATCAAGCTTTTTGCTTATAAATATTATGAGTATACAGGCAGACATCAATTAATAACACCACTCTGCAAAAAAATAAAAAAAAATAAATAAAATACACCCAGCTAATGACATAGTGTAAGTTGTGAGTTTTGTTGAGTAGAACACAAAAATATTTTTTTTAATCCTCCAAACAGTTAAACAATTATTTGACAAAAACCGTTTTTTGAATTTTATTGTATTGTTACAAATTTATTGATCACACAAACATTTCTGAACCCATGTCCAAAATTTAAACCTTATTAGAAAGAAGAGAGATGGACCTTTAAAACGATATACACCTGCATATTATTTGACTTAATATGCTATGAGGTTTGATGAGCTCATACAACTCACTGTTGTATCGGATGCGGAAATCATCGCCAACTCGCACTGGACCGAAGATCTTACGTAGGACTTTTCTCTCGAACACTCTCAAGGCTGCTGCATCAGTGCTTAATAGGGTCCATGTCTCTGCGCCATAAAGAAGCACGGGTAGATGGAGCGTCTTGTAGAGTATAAGTTTTATCGTACGAGAGAGGTCTCCGCTACTCAATTGCCTATTGCGACCATAGTAGCACCTGTTGGCAAGAGTTATCCTGTGCTTGATCTCCAGACTAACATCATTTTTGGTGGCGGAGACAAGATAAACAAATTCCTTGACAGTATCATCAGGCCAGACATCAAAATAAAATACAAAAAGTATTTCATCGGCGACTTCCTCTCAGCAGATTTCTGGCAAAAACTCTGAGAGTAAATAAAATTGCCATGAAAAGTTTCTCAAAAATCTATCGTTCGGAGTCGACTTTAAACTGTAGGTCCCGCCACTCATGTATATAAATTAACACACACAACATAAGTGGTGTGAGAAACTAGGTCGTAATCCTGACTGAAGGGTTGTAATGACCAATTACGTATGTATGTGACTGTATCAAAAGTATAGTTATCGGCCGTAATCTGTGAATCAATACGCCGCACGTCTCTACTTGTCGATAACATATACTTTGTTTTGCCCTCATTTACTGTCATTCCCATCTTTGTAGACTCCCGTTCAATAGCACTAAAGGCAGTAGTAACATCTCGCTTGGTACGCCCTATGATGTCAATGTCGTCAGCGTATGCAAACAACTGGACACTTTTTTAAAAAATAGTGCCATTGCGATGCAGTCCCGCCTTTCGCGGAATACTCTAAATGACGAAGTTGAAAAGGCCACATGATGAAGGGTCGCCTCGTCTGGAACCTCGCACGGTATCAAGAGTCTCGGAGAGTTCCAGTCCTACCTTGACGGAGCTGCAGGAATTGCTTTACGTCATTTTGCATAGACTTATCAGCTTTGCAGGTATAAAAGAGTCAGACATTGCGGCAAAAACATGATTCCTTATGAGGCTATCGAAGGCAGCCTTATAGTCGACAAAGAAATAGTTTGTGTCGACTTGTTTTTCGTGGATTTTTTTCCAGGATTTGGCGTAGTGTGAAGATCTAGTCGATGGTGGGCTTGCCACGTCTGAAGCCGCACTGATAAAGTCGTTCACACAATACGCCTGTAATAACCCTATATGCCTCGGTTAGGCGCTTAACCTTTTGAGCGTCGTTCCTACATCTGTACATCTCGATTTCCTCACGTTCACGCCTTTCCTGCTCCCTCTTCTTACGCCTGAAAAGGCGTCTCTCAACCCTTCTCCTCTCTCTCTCTCTCTAGTTCTCGACAATGGCTCGCATAGCGGCTGACTGCATCACTAATTTTATATTTTTTAATTATATTTTGCATTTAAGAATAGCTAAACTTGAAAAAATGAGAAAAAAAATCATATTTTCCAAGTTTACCCAGTCAAAACGCATAACATGTAAGCTTGAACCATACTGTTTGTGTATACCATTTTAAAGGCTCATCTGTCCCCTTTTCAAAAAACTCTGTGACATTCCATTGGTTTGAATTGGAATTGTGGAGACATTATTTTGAAGTTGATGGAAGTTGTGTTGCTGTCGTTGGAATGGATGGAATATTATGTGTTCAAACCTAGTTTGAACAGATTTTGAAAATAGATTAAAAAATATTTGGGTAATCAATAATTTTGTGTGAAAAGATCAAAAATACCGTTTTTGTCAAATAAAACAAATTTCTAGGGTTCGAGAAATATAAAAAAAAATATTTTTGAGTTTTACTCAACAAAACTCACAACCTACTACGTTATGTCATTACATGGAAAATCATAAAAATTATTTGCTATTTCACTTGAATCTCCTTTTATAAATAATTTTAAGTGGATTTTATTTATTCATTAGAATTTTTAATTTGAAACACAATCCATTTGATTACAAAAATTTAATTCGTCCATTAAGTTCAATAGACGTTCTATACATTGCTGCGTTTCTTCTGCAACTTGTTTTATTTTCTGCACACAAAATCGTTACTTTCGTTGTACTTTTCGAACTTGAAATGCAAGATGTATTCTTTTTCTGGAACCGGCAATGTTCGTCAGGTTGTTTGTTGTTTTGGCTTGCGGCAGTGATCATAAAAACCCTTTTTCTCAACTTTATCAACAAACAACAACATTATTAACAGCAAACGAATTGGCAACAATAAATAATGTTTGCAACTTGTTTGCAAGTTTTTTTCTTCATTCTCTCCTTTGGATTTCGAAACAACTTTTCTTTTTTTTTCTCTTTCCGAAAGTAATAATTCAATAAACATGTCAAAACGTAACACAGAAGTTGAATTGAATTGAATACAAAAATAAAAGAAAAAAGTGCTATAAATTGGTTTAAGTCGACTTGATTGCGATGGCTCATATGATTTGGTATGATAAAGTATTAAATACGAACATTTTTACGCCTTCAATCGATATTGCTTGGGCTAGTAATTGAGTACTTGAATCACTTCAAGTGCCCCCTTTAATGAGACGCGATGCGAAAGGATAAATTTTTATGATCAAATACTGACCGCGTAATACGTTGTTCAGATATGCACCTTTATTAGGTAAATCGCAATAAACGCCATTATAGAGCTCAATAGTTCATATAAAGTTTCAGTTAATAATTGCGCAATAAATACGCAAATTGTTATAATATTGAGTAAAATTTAAAATGCAGCACTGTCATATGTATGTTCAGTGCTCATATTACAATTATCCGAACACTTTCTATTGATATTTGACAACCCAAATGTTAACAATGACAAACGAAAAAAAAAACAAAATATAAACAATGTTATTGAAATAACCAGCCGTTTTGTTTACCAGCTATCAAATGAATATTGAATAAGCAGCTGAACTGCGTATATTATCATGCCTAAACACTTAAAATATTGTACTCAATAAATCGAATATTGACTCAATAAAAGTCCATATCTGAACATAGTATAAACTTTGTCTACCTTAGGTTAGGTTCGGTTAGCGTGTAGCTTGTCGTTCATAGCCAGGTTTACTCGATGGCCCATACGGTTCTTTGTGTTAACCTTGTCATGATCCTACCTGTCTTTTGCTATTTCTCTAAAATCTGAGAGCTCTCCCCAAATCGATCGAAAATTCCTTAACCTAACCTCGTACATACATACACAATTGGCCATTACAACACTTTGGTCAGGACTACGGCCTAGCTTCTCACACCACTCATGTTGTGTGCGTTAATTTTATACGCGAGTGGCGGGACCTACAGTTTAACGTCGACTCCGAATGACAGCTTTTTGTGAAACTTTTTCATGGCAGGTTTATTTACTCTCAGAGTTTTTGCCAGAAATCTGCTGAGATGAATTCGCCGAAGAAATATTTTTTTGGTCATATTTCGTTTTGATTCCTGACCTGGGATATGAACCCGGCCTTTACGTCCAATAAGCCAACACACGACCTATTAGACTACGGCTACTTCAAACCTTAACCTTAACACTTATATAAAAACCATGAAAACAACATGTTGCATGATTACCGCTTATGCAGATGACATGTCACGTAGTAACAACAGAAAATATTGTAAAATTGTTTCCAAAAATCCTAGAATGGAAATGCTACAATGAATGTGAATTATTTACATGGAGATACAAAGTCTGTGAATTTGGTACCCCTAGTATCATCACGGTTTACAATATCGCAATATATCTTGGGACCACAATGAGAGCGATTGGCCCAAATTGGCTTATTAATACTAAAAATGTTTACTGACTATCTAACTTTGTGATCAAACCAACTCTCTTGGCTTTAGACAAAAGATATTATCAAACCCGGTTTGAGCGTATTATGAGGGTGATGGCGATCATGATAACAATTAATCTTAGAATTACATTATCGAATGCATTGTGTACTAACCTAAACTAGTTACGCGATCAGACATGATGACGATACAATTGCCTGCGAATGCAGCAAAGGCACCGTAATAGGCACCACAAAATCTTAGAAGTATAGACTCTACGTCATGCGAAAATCTTTGGTATCGTTGATCTGGATATACCAATTGGCTCCACGTTACCTTAACCCGTTTCTGTTTTTATATAAAAAATAACGCAGAGATCTTATTATGCTAAGGGTTTACACTTTCCAGATACCATCCTCTAAGTATTCACTGACAGATCTAGAACAGTCGACAAAGTAGAAGGTGATATCATTTCAGAATAGCTCAACCATAGATTGTCTCTTGCGCTACCTATCTACTGCAGCAGTATTCAGGCCAAAATAATGACTATAAATACTGCCAAAGTAAAAATTCAGTATCAGATAGATAGATAAGACAGTCCTTCCTCTGCAGAAGCTCAAACAAATGTCAATTATTTGTAAAAGTAAAATGGATAATGAATCTACCTACAGAGTGAACAGACATATAAGACCCGAAATTGATATATGCGAAATAAAATTTGCGTTAAATCTGGACAAAACCCTTTTTAGGAACATTACTGCTGGACAGTGGTCTCTTCATGCATAAGTTGTTATGGTTAGAAACAAGAGGAATCTACGAAACATCTTCTAGGTCATTATCCGCCTCTTGGGAACCTGAAGGGTTCTTGAGTATTATGAATTTATTGACAGAACATGTTAAGTACAAAAAAAAAAAACTGGCAGAGACAAGCCACCTAGGAATCTTAGTTATATGACAGAAAAGGTACAACCGGTAAAACAACACTATTTAATAGAATCCAAAAAAGCTAAGCTCTTTGAGGCGACTGCCAATTTAACCTAACCTCTCGTTACGAAGTCGCCCTTGTCTAGTAAGTAGAGCGTTGGCTTACTAGACATGAGGCCACGGTTAAAACCTCGGGTCAGATATCTTGAACAAAACGAAATATGAAAAAAATATTTCTTCGACGACTTTCTCTCAGCAGACTGCTGGCAAAAACTCTGAGAGTAAATAAAATTGCCATGAAAGTTTCTCAAAAAAATCTGTCGCCGGAGTCGACTTTAAACTGTAGATCCCGCCACTTATGAATAAAAATTGACATACACAACATAAATGGTGTGAGAAGCTAGTTTGTAAGCTTGAATCAAGGCAAGCACAGACAGAATCTGAGGATAATTGTGGATTCTATTAAACCTATATGTCTAGAGGGCTCTAAGGAGTAAGAGTGTTTCAGAGAAAATAAGCCATTATAGAAGAGTTTTTACTCTGAAGCTAGCTGTTGTACTGGTATTTTGTTGTAGTGGTATTAATAGGACTCATGCTAAGAGAATTAAGATCAAAGGCGTTTTGGAAGCCTTAGAGAAGGCAGCTAGAGGAGAAGATTAAATTGACTGAGAGCAGCTGGTTTAAATAAAATAAATGCCTGGTGAGAGAATTATTTGACAAAACTTTGTAGTGATCAGCCTAAATTTCTGGAATAAATATACGAATGGTTTCATTCAAAGTGCTTTCATATTTAGTGTAAGGCATTGAAATAACAACGTAAATGATAATTAGTCCAACAAATTTTTTGCAGATTCAGAAGCCACTGAAGCTACTACATACATATGCAGCAGAATAAGCAAGAAATTTAAAAATAAAACTTAAAAAAAACAATTACAAGAATTTAAAATGAAGTAATCCAGACAATAAAAGCAAAAAAAAATAAATGATTACGAAGGTAGAAAAAATATTCTGAACATTGGCAATCAACACCTATTAGCCAAGGTGCTTGAGGATCATAATAAAAATGATGACAGAGCGATGCATTTAAAGAAACCAGCAAACATGAAATTTTTGTTGTAATGAGATCGCGAATACGAAGGCAACAAATTAATCAAGTAAGTTGGATTAATTAGTTTGTTTTACATGTTCTTTATGTTTGCCTTTGTCGTTTTCATTTTTCCTTCTTTCTTTTAATTTTTTTATGATGTCCTCCAAAGAAGGAAATTATGTTACACTTACTTGCTAACAAAGCCTTCAGAAAACAAAAATAAAACAAAAAAATACATTGATATGTTGCACGATTTTAAAATATTCGGCTATATTGGCATTAGAATAGAGAAAGGAAATTTTGCTTAATTTTGTGTTCCTTTTTCGACAAAAAAAATGCATAAAAAAACTTTAAATGGTTTGAATTGGCCGCATAAAAAAATATTGCAATTTTATTGGATCAGAGCTTAAAATAATATTTCAAATTGGTTGCGGTTCCGTTCGTTGTTTGCCTTACTTACGAATAAAGTGCCTTTCGAAGTCTGGATTTGATATGTTAAGCCACCATGTATAGACACACTTGTCAACGACATTCCTTGAATTCGCACCTGGTCTTTAAAGTAGTCCAAAAACAAGGAGCCAAACACATGCATACAAGTAAACAGCAGTAGCAGCAGCAACAGCAACAGCAACCGCAACAAAAAGGAACAGCAACAACATAAAACATATCGAACGTGACAAATGCCAACAAATCACAACAGCATTTATGGTTTAGGTGAACTGTATTGGCAAAGCCGAGAACACCGTAAGGGCCCATCGAAATAATTTATGGCAACAATTACCAATTGATGCCAGTAATGGTAAAACAGACAAAAGTTTATGGGAAGGGGGGGTCTACATCCAGTATTAGAGTAAAATCATAAGTTGATATAGTGCGAGCAGTGAAGCGCTACAGTGATGGCTGTCCAACGTCGTTCTCAAATAAATATGGATCGACCCCGCCGCACAGAGCTCACATTAATGTTTTCGCAATACATTGAACGCTCTTTGATCTCATGTGGATTGGTATCATTCCAAATTTCAATTGTGCTCAATTGTCAACTGCTCCAGGACTCATTTAGCGTACACACGTTGTTCAGTTCCTGAATCAGTCAAATTTTGCACAGATGCAGGTCCAAGTGACGACGCAAGTGACGAACCAAAAAAGTTATGGGTTTCGATTCTCATGTACGCGGTCTTGACAGCGATGATATTTTCGGTCGATCTTGCGTTTCGTTGAGGAACAGCTGTAAGTCGACCGTTTTCTGTACCATTCGACTCGAATTTATCAAACACATTGGGAATATTCCTCTCGGCAGTATGATTATGGCGATCGTAAAATGATCGAAGCGTGAGGTATTCTGGCCTAACCGAACAGCCATTTTGCACGTTTCGTTGAACACTTTATCCGCCCATGGTGATTAAGCAAAACAGACAAAATAAAAGGCAACTAAATTGGGAGATGTAGTCGCCATAGTCTAGTAAGGAGTGGGGTATTAGTCGTGAGGCCACGATTCAAACCCCCAGGCAGACATCAAAACGAAAAAATGAAAATATTTCTTAGGCGACTTCCTCTCAGCAGATTTCTGGCAAAAACTCTGAGAGCAAAAAAAAATTGACTTGAAAAGTTTCTCAAAAAACTGTCGTTCGAAATCGACTTTGAACTGTAGGTCCCGCCACTCATGTATGAAATTTAACACACACAACATAAGTGGTGTGAGAAGCTAGATCGTAATCCTGAATGAAGGGTTGGAATGACCAATTATGTATGTAGCTTCAGCTGTTAAATTTAGGGCCTACCGAAATGGAAAATCCTATAAAAATGGCAGAGATGATGTACTCATGTTAGCTAGCATAGCTCGTTGTAATACCATGATAGCTTTTAATCACTCCCATTAATCCAGGAATCGTCTGTCGTCCACTTGTTTCTCTGCCCGTACATCTTAGTAGGGTGACCTGCATGGTAGCAGCCCCATGATACTGGACATGTAACCGGTAATAGAAGAATTATTTCCTAATCTTCTTTGTATCCCTAGTTACTGCAGAGGTTATTCTTTATATAACCGAATCTCATATGTCCCGTAGGAATGCCTAGTAATAATCAATGTTGACTAGTGATGATTCCAATAAGGAAACTGAATGATGTCTGAGTTTGAGCAAACTTGTCGTGTGCACGTTATCGTGGTTTGACGAGATTTGCTATACTGTCGTGCTCATTGTAGACGAAGCTCTCTATGCAACATTAACGAAGTCAAGTTAATGATCTGAAAATTTCGATTGTAAACTGCGCCATGACTGGCCAGTTCACATGCTCTGCACTTTTATGGAATATCATTGTAAATCTCGTTGATCGGAATGAAAAAACCATCGTCGAACTAGAGCCGTCTGGACTTTCCAATTATCAAAACAGGTCCTGTAACCGATGTTTCTGTCTGGTAGGGTAGACTTACACCACTTCACTAACTAAACTAGAAATTCTTAAAAAAAAAAAACGACAACAATCTTGCAACAGAACTACCTTTAAAGAAAATCTGCCAATTGAGTATTGGAAACGCATCAGATACACGCTTATTGAGCTCTTAAATATGCGGATCTCAGATATTATTTGGTAGAAATTTTTCAATGCTAAAACGCTTTTAAACTGTGGCACCCACCACTCATGTATAAAATTAACACACACAACATTAGTGGTAGGAAAAGCTAAATAGTTCTTAATCCTGACTTTAGGTTTTTAATGTTGTGTTATGAAGACTTTAAGGTACCACCTTTTGAATATTGGACTTCTCTGATATGTAAGTATTTTCCTTTTTTTTTGGTGTTTTTTTTTTTTTGGTTTCTTTTTTTTATTCACATACATTGTTGGAGTTTCATTGAGGCGTTCGTTCTGTTTTATTTTAACCGAACACGTCATACGATTGTCGTGTTGTATGTTCGTTTGAATTTTGAACATGTATTTTAAAATATTTCGGACCATTTCTTGCCGAAATCATTTCAAATTATTTTTTTTTTTTATTTTGTTTTTGTTGTTCTACACCAGAAGCAGCACGCAATTCTATTGTTGAGCGCCAAATGCTTCCGATTTAGCAGTTTCAGCCAAATACAAAACAATCGCAAACAACAACAACAAATACATATGGAAACTATTGTCAGGGTTGAGAAGCGTCTGGACTATACACAAAGCAACAAATTTATAATCAATTGTAACCCTTGTTGTTGTTGTTGTTGTGGTTCTTCTTCTTCTTGTTTATTTTCTGTAGCGTATGACCAAGATATGCTTAAAACAAGCCTAAAACAAAAGAAAGAAGAAGCTACAACAACAGCAACAACAACAATAACAACATCAATAAGGAAAATTAGAGAAACGCACATCTTCGTTTATTTATTTATTACAAGTGAACAACAAACAACACATTGTATGGCATTGGTGGTGAACGAAAGATGCTGCACGGCATTGACTATTGTTGTTGGCATTGTGTTGTTGCACAGTCGTACATATATGGGTATTTGGTGGCAGCCAAAGATCAGGGAATTAAACAGTGTTTCTGTGTTTTTCATTTTTTCTAGTCAATAAGCAAGCAAGCAAACGCGTGCGTATATGTGTGTGTGTTGCTAAATTAACTGTTTTGTCGGGTGGTTTAGCACGTTTTTGGTAGCGGCTTTTTGTGGTTGTTTTGTTATTTTTTTTAGTATTTGTTAAATACCGCTTTTGGTGAGCGCAACATGTGTTGCATGCTGCCATTGTAATTCATACCATAACACAAACGAAATGAGAAAAAAAACGCCAACAAGAACAAGAACAGCAACAGCAACTGCAACAAAAATAACAACAACAACAACAAAATATTTAGTAACGATTTGCTAAGTCTTTGGCCAAGTGTTCGTACTGCATAGCTCACCATTTGCATACTCTTGCCCTGATGTCGGCTCTTGCCACAGCGTATTTGTTCTCATTCTATATCGGCTTAAAGTCAAGGCTTTTGTACTTGGCTTAAACGTGCTCATGTCGATCGTCTATGTATATAATTTTGTTAGATAGTCATACCTGGTATAGACACACTAACGTATTGACATTACCAAGTGCATTACCAAAAGCGTACAGTAAATAAAGAAAAGAAAACCAAAACCACAACCACCACATACAATGACATGAACATTTTGGGTAAAATTGTAAACAAACAAACAACTATGCAAACAAACAAAAATCCAAAATGCAAATTTCAAATTGAAATCGTAATCCAAATCACGCAATTTATTACCGTTTAATAAATCATCCATCCATGCAAGTTGATTAGAAGCCCAAACAAAAAAAAAACAAAAAGAGTACAAGGCATTATTGGTAGACAGTATGACTGATACATTTAAACTCATTATAAATATTTTGAATAGAATTTAATTTATAAACGTAATGTGTGTGCAACTGCAAAGACAGCCAAACTGTCATTCTTATTGATTAATGGGAACTTGGGACGTAGATCTATTAAGTCTTTTAAAATACATTCGATTTGCAACATGCTAATGACCAGGTGTTGTTTAAAATGTTTTCAGTTATGAATTGAATTCCTTAACCAATCAAATCAAATATTAAATCCGATAATATTTTCTTAATATCGTGAGAAAGTTTAGTTTTGCGGCAACCTGTCATAAAATTATTGTGTAACTTTGACTTTCATGTACTATTTCTGTGGTCCTTAGTTTGAACTGTGTCGTGGCCTGCTATCATTTTTAAATGAAAATGTGTTCATGATTCCTTGGGGATGATCATAGATTCTGGCGATTTGTTGCCCTTCCACTCAAATTTGGAATCTTTTGTAAACTCATTGCATACTTTAGGAAAGCCAGTGGAATACAGATAATAAATACTTTTGCTGTTCTTTACAAAAGGCAATCAAATAATATCGAACCATGATTGAAACTAGGATTTCTGCTATGCCTTCGTTATAAAAGGTCCGCCAAATAACTTTCTTTTTTTTTTGAAAATGCTTTAAAAAAAAACTACTGAATATTTTCTCAAATCTCTTTTTCTTCCTTCCGGTTAATAATGGAAAATAATTTCGTTCAAATGGCTGCCTCGACCACGATCGGTCCAATTTTTAAGCACATTATCGATTGTGTGCAGCTGTATTTCACCAATGGTTTCACGAACATTGTCCTTTAAAGCGTCAATTGTCTCTGGCTTGTCGGCCTAACACTTATCTTTGACGGCACCCCACAAATAATAGTCCAACGGTGTCAAATCGCAGCTCCGAGGTGGCCAAACGAAATCAACTCTGCGGCTGATAATGCGATCTTCAAAAACAGGTCGCAAAACATCGAGTGTAGCTTCGGCTGTGTGACACGTACCGCCGTCCTGTTGAAACCAAATGTTGCCAATATCCTCCTCTTCAATTTTTGTGAACAAAAATTCGTTCAATATGGCCCGATAACAATCGCCATTGACTGTAACGGTCACTCCTTGCTCATTTTCGAAGAAAAAATGGCCCAATTATGCCTCTGGACAAAAATCCGCACCAAACAGTGACTCGTTTTGGGTGCGTCGGCTTTTCAATGCACACGTGCGGGTTTTCTGTGTCAATTTTGCTTGTTTACATACCCGCCAAGATCAAAATGATCTTCATCTGAAAAGATGGCTTTTTGCCAAAATCGGCATCTTCTGGTGTAGACTAGTGCATGTCCAGCCGAAGCAGCCATTTGAACGAAATTATTTTCCATTATTAACTGGAAGGATTGTACTTTCAAATAAAAAAAGAAATTTGAGAAAATATTCAGTAGTTTTTTTTAAAGCATTATTATTTGGCGGACACTTTTTTATACATACATACATACACAATTGATCATTACAACCCTTTAGGCAAGTTTGTGTGAGTTAATTATTATACGTGAGTGGCGGAGGCCTACAGTTTAAAGTCTCAAATTTTTTTGAGAAACTTTTTCATGACAATTTTATTTACTCCCAGAGTTTTTGCCAGAAATATGCTTAGAGGAAGTCACCGAAGAATTTTTTTTCATATTTCCTTTAGTTGAAGATGCCTGATCTGGGGTTTGAACGGAGACCTCACTAGACCACGGCGACTTCGTTATACATTTTTCAAACCATGGATGCGTATGCAATTTTTCTAGAGAACTTTGTCGCTAGTATTCACCAAGATATTCGCGTACCATCTGTACACCTGCAGGCAAAGCTGCTATCACCGCTCACATGAAGTCTGACCTAAACCGCCTGTATGTAGTGACTACATTGTAATCACTGTAGTCTAGTAGACAGTGTGGTGCCTTATTAGAAGTGAAGTCTTGTTGCAAACCGAAAGTCAGACATCTCAAACAAAGGGAAATATGAAAACAAATTTCTTCGGCGACTTCCTCACAGCAGAATTCTGACAAAAACTCTGAGAGTAAATAAAAAATTGTCATAAATAAGTTTCTCAAAAAAATCTGTCGTTCGGAGTTATAAAATTAACACACACAACTTAAATGGTATGAGAAGCTAGGTCGTAATCCTGACTGAAGGGTTGTAATAACCAATTATGTATGTATGTATAATCGATACAATGTGCAAGTAAATCACAAGATTATAAAGGACTTTGAAGTAACCAGAAGCGTTCCGGATGTGATCAGGCCGGACGTAAAACATTTTAATGACTACTTTTACCGGAATGTATAAAAAGTGTTCGAAAATAATTTCAAAAAGATCGACTGCTGTACAAGGTGCAAGCTTTCTAATGAAGTTTCGTTGAAAGCATGGCTTTTTGTGTGTTTTATTTCATTTTACTCTTGAAATCGGTAAATGGATAACCCATTGCAATAAATATGTGGATTTATTATAATAATGATCCGACTTATTTATTATTTATAAAATTTCTTTCGAGCTTCGAATTCAAGACGATACAAACTCTAGCTCAGACATTTCCAACAAACGACTCCAGCAGATTTCTGGCAAATGCTCTGAGAGTAAATAGAATTGCCATGAAAAGTCTCTCGAAAACATGTCGCCCGGAATCGACTTTAAACTGTAGGTGGACATATGTATGTGTGCGAAGGTAGATCATAATCCTGACAGAAGGGTTGTAATGACCAATTACATATGTATGTATGTATGTATGTTTTTGAAATACAAAAATATTCGAATAAAAAAATGATACAACTTTTGTCAATTCATTGGATTTTTTCCTTTTAAAATACAGAATGCGGTCTATATTATTTTTTAATAGAATTAGAAATTAAAATAGAATCTAATGTCATACATTTCAATGCAATTTAGTTCAAGGTCTTGCATAATGAAAAAAAATTTGAAATTTTATTCACAGCCAAATTTTCCCGATTAATTGTTTGAAATAATTTCGAAAATTCGCTTCCATTTAGCTTAAGTTCAGAAATTTTAAAATTATTTGCACTTAAAGTCAATGGATTAGGCTTTGAGTTTTATTTTCAACACATTTTCTTTGGAAAATTATTTATTAAAATGCCGTTTTTTGTTTCTTTCTTAGTTTTGTTTTGCTTGTGCCCATAAATTAAGGTGTGTTTTCTTATAAATATTTAAGCAAATCAAAGTAAAAAAAAGAACTCCATTATAAAGAATTTTAGATAAAAAAAAATAAAAAACCAAAACACAAATACGTGTGTAGTAAAGATCTCAGGTATCTAATGCCATTAAAATTGTTTTAAACGCACATCATTTAATAGACGGAATTACACTTAAAGAAATTATTAAAGAAACGAATTCATATTTCAATGAAGTTTTTGAATAGTTCTGGTAGAGTTAATTTAATTAAAATTTTAGGAAATTTCAAAGCATATAAGAAACTATTGTGAAATTAAAATTAACTCAATATATCCGGAAACAACCTCCTTTCATAGTAAGGACACCAGCACATCCCAATACACAAAACACAAATTAAAGGCGACGACTAAAGGCAATCTCAGCATGCTAGGACCTGCTAAGTAAACCATTTGTTGGAAAAACTTTTATTAATGAAACTGAATCGGCGAAAAATAAAAATAAAAACACAGTATAGAACACGAAGGTCAGTGTTCCAAACCATCGGGTGGTCCACCTATCTTAAATTTAAATCCTCGGTTATTTTGAATCTGACAATACTTAAGTCATTCTATTCTGTCACAAAATTCGGTTACTGAACGTAATGAATAGATTTACGCTTGAGCAACATTGGGATGTATTGAGCCAACGAGAAACTGCATGAGGATGTCGATTTTGCCCAAAGAGGAAATCATCTTTTCAAATAAAGCGCATTTTCATCTTGTGATGTCATTCTATTCTGTCACAAAATTCAGTATATTATCTATACTGAACGTAATGAATCGATTTACGCTTGAGCAACATTGGGATTTATAGGAAATTAATTTCGAAAACAAAGAATTTTTTGCCAAAAACACCATCTTTTCATGATTAAGCTCATTTTCATCTTGGTAGGTACGTTAATAAGCAAAATTGCCGTATTTGGGGCTCAGAAAACCCACATGGTTTTACAGAAGCCAATGCACCCATTACGAGTGAGGACAGAGCAATTATTACCGTCAATGGGGACACCTATCGCACCATGATAACTGACTTTTTGTCTTCATGGTCTTCATGGTGTTGATGTGAACGATGTTTGATTTCAACAGGATTGTGCAACTTGCCATACATCCCATGCCACAATTGATTTATTGCGTCAAACGCTTGATGGCTGTTTAGTTAGGCGATATGGTGATGTCAATTGGCCACCAAGAACCTACGATTTGACACTGTTGGACTATTATCTGAGGGGCGCAGTTAAAGAAAAATACAATTGAGCATTTGAAGGCCAACATTGATGCTGCCATTGCCGAGATACGACCCCATACGCTCTATAAACTATTAGTCAATTCACACAAGCCGTTGTATCATTGTATTCATTGTATTGTTGGACGACTATACAACAGTGTATGCTTGTTCTTGACAATTTTCATGTAAAAATCCGCTACACTCATACACATTTTTTTCATTATTTTTTAAAAGTTGTACATGCATGAATGCATGAATCCATGCTATCAAATAGTGTGAATGAAAAAAATGTGTATATTTGAATGAATTTGAATGAAAAATTGCTATCAAATTATTTGAATGCCAAAAATTATGAAGAAGAATACGACATACACAATGCTGTATATGAGCATTGAGCGTTCACAAACAACCAAGTGTATTCAATACAACATACGCGATACAAAGCGGTGTGAATTGAATGAATAAATTGAAAATTTTAATTTTCTCGACAAATATTTATGCAAACAGCAATGTATCGTCGTAGTCTAGTAGGTAGTATGTTGTCTCATTAGACGAGTGGTGCACGCACCAGCTTTCAGACATCTCAAACAAAACGAAATCTGGAAAAAAATATTTCTTTAGTCGACCTCCTCTCATCAGTCTTCAGCTAAAAATTCTGTGAATAAAACTAAATTGTCATGAAAAGTTTCTGAAATATGTCATACGAATTTGCAAATAAATTGTAGGTCACAACGCTCATGCAAAAAATTAACACCAACAACATGGATGGTGTCAGAAGAGAGGTTGTAATCCAAACTAATAGGCCATTTACACTACAGCGAAATCTAGTAGATTAGATTTCAAATCTTGCTCAAAATCTACATCGTTTACACTGGATTTATTTGACAGTAGCAAGATTTCATTTTAATAACAAAAACAGCTGACTGAAATTTAAAATAAAATAATAATATTTTAGTTTAACCCTAATCAAGTCAGGAAAAATATTTACAAATCCAGTCAAAATGTGTCTCAGAGGCACATACAAAAAATTTACGTATTAATTTTGTAAACTTATTTTTATTTTATTAAATTTTTTCTTCTCGGTTACATAAATTAAATATTATTTATTTATTTTCGCATTTTAAGCAAACTAGAACTTTTGAACAATGCTCGTTGCAAGTATTTTTGGGTTCTGCATATCTTCGGTGTGTACATATAACATATACGTCGCATATATGTCTGCCTTGGCTGGTTTGAGAATTCATCCTCGTGTTGTATGGACCGAAAATTGGACAAATTATTTAATTTTAGAAGACTACGGCCAATAATGGGTGCCAGAACTCTTCGTAACTCATTATAACTCATTATATTTTATTTTGTTGTTCACCAACAATAGAAGTAAGAGTTAGCGTTCCCATATGTGCCTCATAGACATATTTTGACACGATTAAGAACATTTTTGATTGAAGCAAAATAAAAAGAAATTAATTTATTACTTGAAATTTGTAAATTCTAAATAAAACAATTGAAAGTAAGAATTCAAGAAGCAGTAAGAGCTAGAACCTATATTTAAGGAAGTTACAACATGGCCAAGTGAAATATGTGTCGGAGAGGCACATGTTGACTTGATTAGGGTTAAATTGGAATGTCATTTTTTTCCTGCTCAGCGTTGTATTTTTAAGTACTATTTGGCAAAACACATAGTTGCATTTCTAATTTTACTAGATTTTGAGTAGATTTTGCCGAAATCTACTAAATAAGTAGATTTTGTTTTGTATGGGAAATCTAGTTAAAATCAACTAGATTTGGCTCGAAATCTCATAAGTACTAGATTTCGGTGTAGTGTAAATGGCCTATAAAGTGTTATAATGATCATTTGTAAGTAAGCCCTTCATGATCAAATTAACGAAACCGACGGCTTCTTCTTGTAGTGCACAGAGAGAAGATTATTCATCACTGACGCAAAACTTCGCCGAAAGGAACAAATTGAATGAATATTTGACAAAACTTTGTGCCAAAAAACTGGACAAGAAATAGAGGGGACCAGCTTGTTTAGAAAAATGCTTAAAAAGTTGTATATAGACACCTAAGTAAGTACACTGAAGGAGTTAAAGTTTCTCGAATTTTAGACACTCTTTGGTTCGTAATTTTCAATATGACATTAAATGATCATAAATTGGGGAAATTGGTCAGTCAGTCGATATTACGACCTAGCTCCTCAACCCCACTTATATTGTGTAGTGTTAATTTAATAAATGAGTGGCAGGAGATACACTTTAAATTCGACTCCGGACGACTGATTTTTTGAGAAACTTTTTCTTTGCAATTCTTATTTACTGTCAAAGTCTGCTGGAAATCTACTGAGAGGCAGTCGCCGAAGAATTTTTTTTCATATTTCGGTTTGTTGGAGATGTTTGACCTGGGGTTTGAACCGTGGCCATACGTATAATAAGCCAACACATCACCTATTAGACCTACGTTGACTACGGGGAAAAGTATAGCAACATAAATTCAAAAAGTCATATCAAGTTTGATGCAGTAGTTTAATACACGATCCTCTCGAACCCCATTGACTTGGTTTCGTCTCCCGTTGTTTCTTGTCGACGTTAATCTATGCGCCTTTATTCTTCTAGTATCTAACACAATTGGCTTGGTCTGTACGAATAATGAAAGGAAGGGAATTAATGCGGAGATAAAATTAATACATATGTACATAATTGGTCATTACAACCCTTTAGTCAGGATTACGACCTAGTTTCTCGCACCACTTATGTTGTGTGCGTTAATTTTTATACATGAGTTTTGGGACCTACAGTTTAAAATCGATTCCGAACGACAGATTTTGGAGAAACTTTTCATGACAATTTTTTATTTACTCTCAGAGTTTTTGCCAGAAATCTGCTGAGAGAAAGTCGCCGAAGAAATATTTTGTCATATATCGTTTAGTATATTTAGTTTGTACCGAGACCTCACGTCTAATAAGCCAATACACTACCTACTATGCCACAGCGACTTAGAAAATTAATAACGAGTCTAAAAACGTTGAGACAAAATAACGCGACCAACAAAATTCTTTTACTATTAGATCGGAAACTGTATATAACTTAGCTTCTGGTAGGGAATTCTATTTCCTCTGAGATTTAGATCACTCTTCTCATACTCGCTTTTTAAGGTTTCCAATAGAAATCTAACTTCCTACGAAATATTTTTAAGTAAGTATTGTAACCTGCGTAGTCAATTTCATAGAATTTTTACTGTTTATGAATTATTTAATCTTTATTACATACAGGAAGTTAAACATTTAAATTTCTTTATGTACGCTATCCCATACTCCTCATGTGGTGGTGGTTGGTTCACTTGTGTCATGATGCGTTCGTTCTTTTGTTGGTTAAACTTGATCTCATCTTAATGTCTACAGACTAATGGCACGAATAGTTAACCATGATTTAGTTGCTCTGTTCATAGTTTGTCATAAAATTGGCGCTTAAGTAAAATGGTATTTAAGTTCACGCCACAGTTTATGTTAAAATTTCCAACTTTATGTGTCTCATGTAATGGAATTAAAAACACACCTTTTTTCTCCTCGTTGACTTTAGTGAATTTTCAATAAAAAAAAAATTTTAATTTAATTCTTCTACAAGCGCTTGAGCACGATTACATTATTTGGCAGAATTTAATATGCCTGTTAGTGTTTAATAGTGGAATATTAAGAATGAAGACTTTTTTCTTGACTGGCTTAATAAATTATGTTTGGCAAAGTGTATGTTTAATGATGAGGAAAATATATACTTATAATTGAGCAATATTAAAAGTATTAATCGTTGATATTAATATTTCATACATCTCGAAAGATTCCTATCTTAAGGTGGATTAGACTTTTATATTCAATTTAGAAGGAATCCAAAGTAAAATTAAAAATTAAAAGAACTTTGACTAGATCCAAGTGGTGGACGTGTTTTAAAAACACTCGATGCAACTTATCGATGCAACAAAAGAATGCAATGTTTTCTGCTATTAACATCGATAAATCATCGATAATTTTTATTCCTTGCAACGATGTTAAATAAATACATTTTTGAAAACAGCTCATGTCGGGTTAGATAATTAACATAGAGGGCCTCGCGTTAGTATAACGGTGCCAATGACAGCCTGTCCTTTTACGACGTAGCAGGCCTTGGAGCCTATTGCATATATAATGAGGATTAGTGTTATGGATACTGATGTCAGATTAATGGTAGACAAGGGAAGAGCAAGAGAGAGGATCGTAAGAGCTGTTAAATGCGTACTTCTAATGGAGGAAACCCTTCGGAACACATCTTTGGATGTATGATGCCAGAAGTAGAAAATATAATAAATTCACGACCAATTTCCTCTGCTCCCATCGAAAGCGAGAATATGGAGTCTCTCACTTCGTACAATTTTCTGCTCGGTAGTTCGAATCTAGTGTAGCCCCTTGCGTTGTTTGAAGACATTGGTATAATTCTGTAGTCGCCGTAGTCTAGTAGGTAGTGTGTTGGCTTATTAGATGTAAAGCCAGGGTTCGAGCCTAAGGCCAGACATCAAGACAAAATACAAAAAGTATTTTCTTCGGATTTCTGGTAAAAACTCTGAGAGTAAATAAAATTGCCATGAAAAAGTTTCTCAAAAATCTGTCGTTCAGAGTCGACTTTAAACTGTAGGTCCTGCCACGCATGTATAAAATTAACACGCACAACATAAGTGAACTGTGAGAAACTAGGACGTTGTACAATGGGTCAATTCGACCTCCGGATACTGTACTTGTCTTAATTGACAAGTACACGTCCTCTAACCTAACCTAACCTTGGTGTAATTCTGTAACAAAATTATTTGACATCTCAACTGTTTGCCGAAAACTTCTGGAAAAGATGGCTGGCAGGCTACTTACCAACACTGACATGTCGATCTAAATGGCACGATAAAGCCAAACCAATAGAAGTTTAAAATCTTGTAATTGCGAATGACCCTATGAACACCAGGAATGTTTGACGGCGATGAAAAATAATTGAGCTGCTGATGGCCAAGTAAAGAAAGTATAAGAAAATGTGGTATGTGTGCTAGAACACCGACCGTAAAGTTAGCACATGTCTCACAAATAGGAGCCAATTTCCCGCCATACTACGAGAGAAAACACGCTTTAATACATAATTTTTCACAATATATTACAAACCTAAATAAAATAAATAAATTGCTAAAATATGGTAAATTGTTTACTTTGGTCTTCATAAACTATTAAGAGACAGGAGCTGGCAACCATTAAATTCTTTATTCACAACGAGATTGGCTAATAAAGGTGAAAGGAATAATATGACTGCTATATACTCTTTCAAGAGAGAGAGAGAGAACATTCTGTAGTAGAACTATGAGGACATGAAGTGGAATAGGTCAAGAATAAATATTCAGAGCACATGCGAAAGTTTACGCCATTGAAGGATGCGCTCAATTCAACTCAGATAGCTCCTATGAGGTTGGCTCGCGATTAAAATTGGTGTCTGAATCAGACAGGCAGGACTGGCTTCCTAGACATGTAAGAATTCGCGGCAAAGAGCAGTTGATTTGCTTGCGGTGACGGTAGCTTCACACCACTGGTGAGGCAAGAACCGACCTGTGGAGTAGAACAAGGAGGGCTATGATCAGCGAAAATAAAGACAAATTTGATACAATCTTAAAATACAACATTGATGAGCCTCAGCTATGCAATGCGTCGAAAAAATCTTCAATGTTTTCTCTAAATATCCATACTTACACTTCATTACATCATCATTACATTACATTCATTACAATAATACTGAGTAAGGATGAAAATGGCATTTTCACGTACATACATACATAATTGGTCATTACAAGCCTTCTGTCAGGATTACCAGCTTCCAGGAGATCCAGCTTCTCACACCACTTATGTTCTGTGTGTTAATTTTATACAAGAGTGGCCGGACGTACAGTTGAATGTCGACTCCGAATGACAGATTTTTGAGAAACTTTTCATGGCAATTTCATTTTACTCTCAGGTTTTTGGCCAGAAATCTGCAGAGAGGAAATTGCCGAAGAAGTATTTTTTCATTAATTTATTTTTCGTTTTGATGTCTGACGTGGAGTTTGAACCGTGGCCTCATGTCTAATAGGTCAATACACTACCTACTAGTCTACGGCGACTACTGCATTTTTATTTATCCAAATATAACTTTTATTAGAACGCTGCTGCTGTATAAATAATTTTTTTTGTGTAACGAAACCCGCATTGATTTTTTAAGCTTAATTTTCAAACTTGGCAGCTGAGAATAAAATTGTTTTAAAATTACAGACTCTTTTGCCAATTCTAAAAAAAGGAACGTGAATACTTATGGCCTTCTGCATTTTAGATGAGGATATATGAATCATTGTCAAGTTCAATGCTAAAAGGCAAGGTATATCCGTGATACACATCTTTATGCCTTGGAGTTTAGCCACTTTGGCGCTTCTTATCATACAGTTTGTTTTCAATAACTATGGAGGTATGTTATCAGGACCACGGGCTTTTTAGACTTATGGATTCAAATTACAAAACGTTATTTCAAAGATACGCTAGTAAGCGATATCAAATTGATTGTCTTACATGTAGTGAAGACAATTGCATGTACATACATTCTGTCTATATTTGAGATACTCTTTCTTTTCCAAAAGGAAATACAAGCTTTGGTCACACATTAAAAGCTTTTATTCTTTACTCTTATAATGAATAGCAGTTCACTCAACAGCCCATTTATAAAAAAGAATGCGCTCCCTAACCTTTAAATGAATGACCGTCCATTCATCAGCAAACATTTCCAACTATCGCAAAGCAATTAACCACTGCCCGAGCTGGAAAAGGTATCAACAAAAATCTTATAAAATATCCGAAGTCTAACAACCTGACCGCTCTACTGGTGAACTGTTGGCGTTACTCTCACATTTGTTGAGAGCATAGTTGAGGCGCTTGATATTTCCAAAGCATTTCATAGAGCATAGCGCGATGTAATAATATCGAAACTTATTACTTTTAGTGTTGGTAGTTCCTTTTCTCGATTCATTTCTTGCTTTCTCAAGATTCGCTCTATAAGTTGAGTTCTGGCTTCATTCAGGGGAACCGTAAGGTATTTTTGTTAATGATCTTGGCTCTTCTACCCCTAAACCTCTCTCCTCTTTTGCAGATGATAGCAATATTTTTCACTCATACTCTTTCGATCGTAGAACACATGCCCTTTGGAGATTGAAACGAGAAGGCTTAGTATGAATGACTCACTCACATCCGACCTACAGTCAATCCTTGAATGGGGTCGTATGAATAGTATCGATTTTAATGCGCCGAAAGAACTAATACTCTTTGATGTCTTACCAACGCGGCAGTAATATTATGTCATGTACCGCTACTTCAATATAATGTGCCCGAGGGAATCAATGAGACTTGGTCCCAGAAATCGAATACACACATAACATACATAATTGGTCATTACGACCTAGTTGCTCACACCACTCATATTGTGTGTATTAATTGTATCCATCAGTGGTGGGACCTACAGTTTAAAATCGACGTCGAAAGACAGATTTTTTTGAGAAACTTTTCATGGCAATTTTTATTTACTCGCAGAGTTTTTGCCAGAAATCTGCTGAGAGGAAGGCGCCGAAGAAATTTTTTTTTCATATTTTGTTTTGCTTGAGACGTCTGACCTGGGGTTAGAACTGTGGCCTTATGTCTAATAAGCCAACACACTACCTACTAGGCTACGGTGACTCCTCCACGAAATTATCTACCAGATTAAAATGAAAACAAGCAATTAGCTTAAGCTTTCAAGCCTTTAAAGGACATCATATGCTGGACATAATTAAGTCTTCAATTTGAAGCAAAAGTAAGTGCTTTTTTAATACACCCTTGTACATGGAAGGAAGGAAGGAAGTGAGTATCATAAAATATAATCCCAAGCAGACATTTGTCAAAGTCTGATTCATTCGGTTAACTCAACTCAAGTAACTGTTAAACTAAAACGTTTAATCGCTTACTGCAGCGGTATAGAGTGCCATAAGAAAATATTCAAATTTAAATACGTAAGTAATCCCCACCCTATGGCGAATGTTATGAAAAGTGTCATGTTCGAGAATTATTTAAAAGATGAAAGAGACAAACGTTGTTTATTTTTTTCATTTTTTTTTTAATTTCATTTTAAATACTCGATTTAAATAAACTGAAACGAGCAATAACAACAACAACGAGAAAAAACGCAACAATCTGTAGATGGAATTGAAAAAAGGAAGAAGAAGAAGAAGAAAATGAAAATGTTATTCAAATGAATGTAAATTTATACACAAACATTCATTCATTTCATGGCAATTTATTTTATGAATTATTCAAAATCAATACATTTTTCCAGTTGTTCTTCTGAGTTTGAATTCTTTTTTATTTTTTTTTTTCTCTTCTGTTCTTGCTGTTCTTGTTGCTGGCAGCAGGCGCATAGTTGACCAGATCATCAGCCTAGTTGAACTTGTAGCCAAAGCGATTTGTCCAAATCAGGCTTACGGCTAAATAGACAACAAATTTTATTTATTTATTTGAAGTTTTTTTCTTTTTTTTCATTCTTATTTTAATTTTTTTTCATTCTTTTTTTATTGGTTGTTACAGTGGATGTGGATGTGGCTGTGGCTGTGGCTATGCCTGTGATTTTCGCACAGCAGGTATAAATGTTAATCTTGACTGCAGTACAAATCTAAAACATGAAAGATGAGTTGGTTGTGTTCAATAAATTTTATGAAAATAAAAACTGGTTGAAAGCTGCCAATATTCATTCATTCATTTATTCCTTCATTCCTTAGCTCGTTCGTTTTTTTTTTTTTGGTTTTTTTTCTTCCTTTTCTCCGTTTGTACATTTAAAAACTAGGAAACTTCATAGAGTATCAGAGTAAAAGACAAAATAAATTTGTAAAGTTTGAAAAAGAACGAGAGAATCCATGCCTACAATTCTAGTTAAAAATGTTTACAAGAGCCAGACAGCCAACCAGCCGGTGTACAATAGTTAAGGCTGGGTCAGGAGTTGAATTGCTCTCTTGCGTCCATGGAAATGTCTATCTCAGGTTACATGCAACATTAATTGTTGCATATAATATTGTAGTCATATTTTCTTTTTCTTTATTTCTTTCTTTTTTTTAATGCGGGTGTATTTTCTACATTGTATTTGCATACATTTCCTTCACGTACTTCATTTTTCATTGGTTGAAGGTGACAAATGATACATGAATCCCCATATGAAAAATGCTTATATTTGATACTCAACTTTAGTACTTTTAATCTAGAATTTGTACATCGACTACTGAGTACATGTACGAGATACAAAAAAAAAAAAATAGACGCGAATACATATTACACGTACATATTAATATAATGCCTTTGGCATGTAGTTTATAGGCAGCGTGGCCGAGCGGTCTAAGGCGCTGGTTTTAGGCACCAGTCCGAAAGGGCGTGGGTTCGAATCCCACCGCTGTCAACTTTTTTTTACAATTCTCTTTCAAATAATTTTTTTATTTTTATTTTCAACAAAGCTTACAATGCCCTAAGGAAGACGGTATAGTTACTTTTGGAACCTAAGTTCGAATCCTGTTTATATTTCCAATAATAATTATGCACAGCTCTCTAATCAATTGGTGAATTTCTTATAAAACTTAGCACAGTAGAATTGAATTGGCTTGGGCCAGACATCAAGACAAAATATAAAAAGTATTTCTTCGGCGACTTCCTCTCAGCAGATTTCTGGCAAAAACTCTGAGAGTAAATAAAAATTGCCATGAAAAAGTTTCTCAAAAATCTGTCGTTCGGAGTCGACTCTAAACTGTAGGTCCCACCACTCATGTATAAAATTAACACACACAACATAAGTGGTGTGAGAAACTAGGACGTTGTACAATGGGTCAATTCGACCTCCGGGTACTGTACTCATAAATCATTCATAAATCTTTAAAAAGCCAATCGATTAACACCGGCATTTGAAATACAATTAAATGATGGCCTCTGCCATCAGAGCAACGCTGTTTTAATCATCACAGATGATCAGAGATGGCTATAGAAATAGTATCTTGGGTTGTGGTACTTGATTAAACGCAATAAAGATTGTTATTTTTGTGGACAATTCCACATAAAAGTAAAGCCTTTATAAAACTGCTTTTCAATCAGTGAGGCAAATATATTCAGATAAGTTTGAATATCATTACACTCAGCATATCATCATAATGAAGTGGACGACAGAATTGTGCTGAAAGTGTACATTTACTCCTCTTCGGAATATAAATCTGTCATAAAACATATCCACGTTTATGATGTTATTCGTTTGCTTTGTTTCAGTTTCTAGATGAACATTGATAGGTCTACTACAATTGGTTCTGGAACAATAGGGTTGCCAAATATCGTGGCGTAAAAACAACGTGAATATCTAGTGTAGTGTAGGGAGCAGTGGTGAATGACTCTTAATTTTTTTTATAGAGATTCGTTCTTGGTGGCATCACTTCTACGAGGCTGTGATAAGAGAACGCCATGAATGCATTATTTTGAATTTATTTTAAAAATTGGAGTGTTTTTGCGTATGTTGCCAAAAATGTATTTCACTTTGCCTCTGGTAGATATCTTCAATAGATGACTGATAACACAGCCCTGCATGACTTTCCATCACGTCAGGTTTTCGAGAAAAAGGGGGTTGAAACGCCTAAAAATAGCGTTTTTGGCCATTTTTGAAAAATTGTAGAACTAAACACTGACGTGCTAGAACCATCGCTGTTGTCAGAAATTGACAATTGATCTTTGCTCTTTAAAATGAGCCCTAGGGGGTGGGTTTATGTCAAAGGATGCAAGAGAAAAAGAAACACATTACGGAGGTCCTTAAAAATTAATCAGATTTACTTGAAAATTGTTACACAGGTGTTTTTGGGGTCGCTGATTACAAATCTTCATTCAGATTTAAAAAATTCAAAATGGCGGATCCAATATGGCGGTCAAGTAAATCGGATTAATTTTTATAAACCTCGACCGCCATATTGGATCCGCCATTTTTAAATTTTTAAAGGAAGAAGAAATTAGATTGCATTTGACGAACAATTACGAGAGTTTTTAAAAGAATGTTATATAAATGTGATCGAAAGCTTTCAAAAGCTGCTGCCCCTATTGTCTGCTTTAGCCTAACGATGATATCTTAAAAGGAGTGATTGTTGTACATATTTAAGCAATACTTTAAATTATCTTTTAATGAAGTAAAAAATGATGAATTCTTTTACGGTTTGAGATGTAAAGTTAGTGTAAAAATATTGTGGAACACGTAATGGCGCCTAGCCATTTAGTCTAACCTTATGGTGCAGCCTTAAAGAGAATAGTTCTGACACTCTAGATGATAGTTCCGAGACAAGAATATCAATTAATTATGGCGGAAAGAATAAACTTCTATAAGAAACTGCTTTCTTTAGTCCTTGGAACACATTGTAACACACAAAGCAATAGAGAATCTCTTCATAATCTCAATGCAATTTTGTTGCACATAACAAGTGAATATTGACTGCACGTTTGAATGGATATGACTTCAAAATCCTAAAAATTTTCTTTCAAAAACAAAATTCTAAAATGCAAATCCAGTTTCTTGGCTTTTTCTTTCAACAAACAATATCGGACGTTTTGTTTTTTGTTATTTGTTTTTTTCATTTGGTTTGTTGCCACAATATTTTATTGGTTTTATACGCTTGGAACACTATTGATTTGTTATGAATTATTGCCTTCATAGGTTTGGTGCATGTGATCAACTTGTACAATCTCCCTGTACACAAGCCATGGTTTTTTCTTTTTCTTTCAAGAATTTTAACCTGCGTACGAGGGTATGTATGAATGGCTATACACGTATGCATGTGTATAACTTTTGTCTTTTTTTTTCTACATTCAACATATTTCCGGTCTTAAATCTTTTTTTCTTTTATTTTTTCTATTTTTTTTGTCTTTTTAGCTTAATTCTGTTTTCATAAGATATTTTTCATATTTTCTTTACACACATACTTATTGTATGTATGTTCAGCCTGCATGTTATAAACTAAATACAAAAGAAGAAAAACAAAAAATGAAGAAAATCGATACGTTTTAGTAGTTAAAAGCGATAGACCACATGGTTGGCATGATAAAGTTTAAATCATGCATATGAGATGATTGATTTAGAGCAATTGGCTTAAGAAAATACACGCAGAGAAATTATTTTGTTTTGGCAGAAGTATATTATCTACATAAACAAAGACGAAATTTAATGGAATGTCATGTAAATGTAAATTTTATAAAAACTTAAAAAAGTTTTTTTTTTTTTTTTTAAAAAATAAAATGTGAATTTCTGTCACATACTCGTACATACATACATACCTAATTGGTTATTACGACCCTTCAATCAGGATTACAACCTAGCTTTTCAACACCACTTAAGTTGGGTGTGTTAGTTTTATACATGATAGGCGGGACCTACAACTTAAAGTCCACTCTGAGCAATGGATTTTAGAGAAACTTAACATGAGAATTTCACTTTAATCTCCAAGTTTTTGCCAGAAATTTCCTGAGAGGAAGGCGCCCAAGAAATATTTTCTTCACATTTCGTTTCATTCGAGATTTCTTACCTAGGAGAGAATTTGCATCACGTAAGCAGGTGTATTTCAATTACGTATTGGAGATACTAAAGAGTAGTTTAGAAAGTAACGTATTGGCTTTCTAGACTAAGGCCATTACTACAATTTGCCTTTAAGCTTGGGTTTATGTTAAAATGTGAATTTCTGTCACATACATACATACATACTTAATTGGTCATTACAACCCTTCAGTCAGGATTACGACCTAGTTTCTCTCACCACTTATGTTGTGTGTGTTAATTTTTATGCATTTTTGAAGTCGCCGTGGTGTAGTAGGTAGTGTGTTGGCTTACTATTCGTAAAGCCCGGGTCGTATCCCAGGTCAGACATAAAAAAAAAATGAAATATGAAAAAAAATATTTCTTCGGCGACTTCCTCTCAGCAGATTTCTGGCAAAAACTCTGAGAGTAAAATAAACTGCCATGAAAAAGTTGCTCAAAATTCTGTCGTTCGGAGTCGACGTTAAACTGTAGGTCCCGCCACTCACGTATAAAATTAACGCACACAACAACATGAGTGGTGTGAGAAGATAGGCCGTAATCCTGACTGAAGGGTTGTAATGGCCAATTATGTATGTATGTATGTTAATTTTTACACATGAGTGGCGGGACCTACAGTTTACAGAACGAAAAATTTTTGAGAAACTTTTAATGGCAATTTTTATTTACTGAGAAGAAGTCGCCGAAGAATTACCTTTTGTATTTTTGTTTTGATATCTGGCCTGGGGCTCGAACGCTGGCTTTACGTCTAATAAGCCAACACATTACCTACTAGACTACGGCGACTTCACTGTAAAGTTACCTTTAACTTCTTTTCGTTATTACAACCTACACATAAAATAAAGTTAACTTTTTCAAAAATATGGCATTGGCGGAACAATGTCGATAACACTGTTCAAATTAAACAAGTTTAATTTAAACGCAGTGGCAACGTTGGGTTTTTTTCTTGTATTTGCTCACTTTGTTTATATTTGAAGTTGCCATATTAAAAATATGTATATAAACCTAACTTTAAAAGCTACTGGTAGGATGATCTTCCATTTAGCTTAACGCCTACTGCTACCTTATTGCCCATTTATAATAATGAAAAACAATTTATGTGCCCATTAAAATTCTCCTTTTAGTTAACGGCAAGTTGTAATAATGGCCCTAATTCTTATAGAGTCTTAACATCAGCTTCTAACATCTTCAAAAAAATGTTTTTTTTTTCGACAAAACCTCGTAATTTCAAACCTTAGCTCTGACGTCTTCAAAAAAAATGAAGAAAATATTTCTTGCAGCTCCTCTTCCTATCAAAAGTGCTTAGAGTAAAATGAGAATAAATTGAAATACAAAAGTTCGCAGATCTATCTTTCAAATTCAATATTAAACTGTAGGTCCCTCTCCTAATGAATAACATTAATACACGCAACAAGTCAGGCCATAAGCCTGACTAAAGGGCTGTATGCTAATGGCCAATAATGTACGCTTCTGGCGACTATTGTGCCACTAAACAGTGGCACTGTTAAAAAAATATTTAAAGCCTAGGCTAAGGTAGGTAAAGCACGAAATTATATTATCTCAAAACATCTCTACTCTGATCCTAACTGGCAACACCGTGAAAAGTTGAATTTATCAATTTGGGAAGTGGCTTGTATGCAAACATTTACAAGTCACTGTTACAGCCAACTGACTCCGTTCCATTCCGTTCTTGTAAGCACCATAGTTTTGTTAAAAATCATTTCCACACATTCCATATTCTTTAATTAAGTTTTTGCAACTAAGCCTGCGAGTTCTCCACTGTACCATGTACTGACCGTGATGGTGATTGAGTTCTTCTGTTTCACACCTTTCGTGTGGGTTATCCTCTCTGAGGGACAATAGTCAGAAAACGATTCTTGGATGGTGAGTTATTTCTAAAGACGGATTGAAGTCTTTTCTTTTTGAAATGTGAAAACCATGTTTGAAATCGAACTCCTTCATTTCTCCATTTTATGATCTCTTTTGTTTGACTCTGTTTAATGATGTATTAGAAATCATCTTAACAAGTTGCAACCGATTAAACATTAAGATATGACGCAATTTTTAGGTTTGATAAGCTAAGCTAAGCTAATACCATGTCAGACTCCCTTTTTCACAACCACATCGACGATTTCCTTAATTCAGAAGATATATTTACAAAATAGTGAATAATGTCCAAGTAAATGAGTCAACCGTCGTGACAACTGCATAGTTTTCATGATATGTATGTATATGTATTTGAGTCTGTTTTTGTGGTTCTAAAATTTTGAAGGTCTTTCGTTTTCAGTATTACCTTGACTGTGTTTTAAAATAAATTGCCAACTTACCTTTCCGTGTTAGGTGACTTCAGTAAAGCATTGTGCAGGACTAGCTGTATAGTCTCCGCCTTCTACTAATCACTACTTGTGTTGTCGTGTAGAATTATTAAGTTCCCTGCGATCATATGATCTCTTGTGTTCCCATAGTGACTGTCGCTGACTGACCCGAATGTTGTTCGATGTCAGTACGAATAGCTTTAATATTATCGAACTATACAGAGTTTATCATGTTTCGTATATGGGGTATTGAAAGGTAAGATTCTTACGATCCCATGAAATAAACATCAAAAGCTGGCTTCCTTGGGTTTTTTGCAAAGATTTACCTCAATTCACTCCTTGATGAGAGAATGCCACTGAGCCAGCTGTTAACAGCAATCGTTATTGTTGAATTTGCTGCGATCCATCTTCACTACGCCGGTGGAAATTAGGTTGTTTAGATTTTTTATGAACCCACCAGTATGGGACACAAAAATCGACCAGATCGATATCAAAATTATCTGCGAATTGCTCAGTATCACGACCTTAAAATATTTCCACATTTTCAGATATGTTAGATTTGAAGACGTGTTTAGGCAGGTAGGTTGATACCAAAAGCTCACTTGAGCACGCATAGCGTCCCTGTACCGACCAAGTTCCACCAAGTTGTATAGCTATAGTGGCAAATGGATGTCATGTGACCTATTGTATTCATCCTTGAAAGGAGAATAAAGTGTAGTAAATGAACGGGATTAAGATGGTGATAGAAAAGGAACAAAAAATAAAACAGATGACTAGTGTCAACGAAAACCCCTTATAAATCCCAGAAGAGTCTGAATATCGGCACTTGACAGAGACATTAAATCCTGAAGAAACCTCTCCCAATGTATTCAAACTACATAGAGGCGTATAGTCATAAAGAAGATGTTGTATTATCCCGTACATACATACATACATAATTGGTCATTACAACTTTTTACTCTGGATTACGACCACTTATATTGTGTTAGTTTACTCTCCGAGTTCTTGCCAGAAATCTGCTGAGAGGAAGTCGCCGAAGAAATATTTTTTTAATATTTTCATTTTGATGTCTGACCTGGCCTCACGTCTAATAAGCCAACACACTACCTACTAGATCACGGCGAATTCTGTACTATCCCTAAAATAAACGTGTCTTTCTTCTGAGGAACTAGGACGTGTACTTGTCAATAAAGACAAGTACAGTACCCGGAGGTCGAATTGACCCATTGTACTCTGAAACGGAACTAAACATAATTCATAAAATATTCTCGTAAACTTTATGTGATTATAAAATAGGTTCACGGTTGTATTTGCATTTAAGGATTTCAAACAAAAATCAAATATTGGTATTCCCCGCCTATTCAATAATTTGAGACATCTTTGTGCGCATTGTAGTCGCCGTGGTCTAGTAGGTAGTGTGTTGGCTTATTAGACGAAAAGCCAGGGTTCGAGCCCCAGGCCAGACATCAAAATTAAATACAAAAAAGTATTTCTTCGGCGACTTCCTCTCAGCAGATTTCTGGCAAAAACTCTGGGAGTAAATAAAATTGCCATGAAAAGTTTCTCCAAAATCTGTCGTTCGGAGTCGACTTTAAACTGTAGGTCCCGCCACTCATGTATAAAATTAACACACACAACATAAGTGGTGTGAGAAACTAGGTCGTAATCCTGTCTGAAGGGTTGTAATGACCAATTATGTATGTATGTATATTGTGCGCATTATTTCTCATTCGATAACGAATACTTGACTTCATCATTTGGAATCGCAGTGTGATAGCCATAGCCTAGGTGTTGATGTACTACAGCAGAACGCGTGAGTTCAGACCTCATCTCTAAGATTCCGAAAAAAGAAATGAATTAATATTTCCTTCGGCGAGCTCCACTCTACAGTCTCCTGACAAAAGCTGGCAGAGCAAATAAAATTGCTAGAAAGCTTACGAAATTTGTATCTGGAGTTGACGTTAAACCATAAGTCACGCCACTCAGACAATTAAAATAAGTCATCTAAGAATTGTGTAACCTATAATTGACAAGTAAAACTTGGCCACTAAGTCTATGATCTGCTTTAGCAAGCACTTTTCTTTGAGTGTTTTTGGGAACCAATGACGTCTTTTTCTATTATTTTTGTTTTTTTTTTTTGTGTTCACCTCAAAAGATTATCTCTGTTATGCATGGTTGCTGTCAATGATCTTGTTGACTTGATTGATTTATATTGTGTTGTAAATGTTGTTCTTTATTTATACGATGCGATACGATATGTACTCTCGTATTTTCAGCATTTCTTTCATTCAGAAATGTTTTTCATTTTTTTTATAATATTTCATAAGACTTTTAATTTTATTCTACAATTCTGCTTAACATACTTTTGACGATCGATAACTGACAAAATATTGACGCAGACACGCAGTGTACTCGTAATTAATAAATCGCCTTAACGAAAGCCACACTCGTATTCATAATAACCACTGTACCTCGTATATTGTTCGGGTAACAAAACAAAGAAATTCTTATTGGCTTGCAGCCCAATCTCCCATATAATATGCTGGTGGAGAATGTAATGGACTCATTATGGCCATCTTTCACTTTGCATATCAAATTTAAGATCATAATTTAGGATCACTTGTTCTCGTTCGTCGTCAGTTTTGTTCATCATCGCTTCTATTTTTCCTTTTCTTTTCTTTCCATTTTTTTTTTTTTGTTCGTTGAATATTTCACAAGGAAATCTTATTTCGCATATAAAAAATATTTGAGATTTTTATCGTCATAATAAATGGGTAACAATTTTTAGTTTCTAATTGTGCAACACCAAACAACTTTTTTGACGTTTAAAATTATTTTCAATGTTTAGGTCACGTTTTGTGATATTTTAAGTGCATAGCCATAGTATAGGATTTGTAGATTTTTGTAAACAGATGCGTATCAGTTTCAATTTTAATTCAGTTTTCCGAATACGGCAAATAATTCAAGGATTTGCATTTAGATTTTCAAATCGGGCGGCACAAGTCGAAAGAAAGAATATCGTGTAATACACCTGTTACACTGCCAGTACATTTGGTTATGTATTTGGGGTACTTGTGAGACTTACTTTAGACGCCAATAATAACAGAGAGTGACTTTCTCTTGAAGTATTATAGTCTAGATATTGATTGATTTCCATTGAGTGGAAAATTCACGAAGTCGCCGTAGTCTAGCAGGTAGTGTGTGGGCTTATTAGACTTCAAATCCACAATATAAAAATATTTCTTCGGCGACTTCCTGAGAGCTAATAAAAATGCTATGAAAAGTTTCTCAAAAATTTGTCGTTCGGAATCGACTTTAAACTGTATAAAATAACGCACACAACATAAGTGGTGTGAGAAACTAGGTCGTAATCCTGACTAATCGGTTGCAGTGACTAAATTATGTATCTATTGAAAATTCAGGGCTGAAGGCAAGTAGGCGATCACTTGACTTAATTGGAATTAAGACTTATCTTCTCTTACTACCCATATTGTGTGTGATAATTTTATAAATTAAGAGCAAAGTTATATATTCTCATATCTTTTGCCAGAAGGCTGTAGAGAAAAGGCCTCCTTTTTTTCAAAAATGACAAATTTGACGTTCTCCCAAGGTCTTGTCTAGTATGCCAACCCACTACCTGTTAGACCATGGTAAACAAAACGGATAGTTTTCCTTGGTTAATTTTTGTTCGACCACTGGTTGCGGTATTTAAATTGGAGAATGTGTTTATTATCGTTTCCTTAAATATTATTTTGATCCAAGTACTTTTTGGATATCCACTGTTTAGCTTTCCCTGTGGATTCCATTCCATTTTAAAAGAAATGTTATCAAATTATCTCCGCGATGCGTCACCTAAACTGTCACGTTTCCTTCACCATGTTTTAATATTTACCCAAACTGATCAATCTCTCTTCACTATTTGACTGCAGCCACCAGATTCTAAGTGTACTTCTTATACTGTGTTATCAAAAATTTTAATACAGGAACATTTCATCGCTGAATATCTTCTTGTGTCTTGATAGTCTTGTGGGGAATGTGCGAGACTATTAGCATAAAGGTTGTAGGTTCGATTCCCACCAGAGCCTACTCTACTACACTACACTAAGCATAAAGTCTTTGTTACTCAGCTCGTAAATAATAATTTGTAATTGTATTACAATAAATAATTAAATAAATCTTCTTGTGTATGAAAGTATTTTATTTTTTGAACACGGCAGGAAATCTTAAGCGAAGTAAACAAATGTACAGAGTAGAATTGGTTCTGAAAATAGAAAAAGAATTTTTAATTTACAATCTTGGAAGCAAGCAGTTGCTAGTTGAAGAATAACGGAACCAATTATTAGCAGATAATCTGTAAAACAAACTCTCCACAAGGGACAAAGGACCCCTAAATATGATAAAAAGAAAAAAATGTTAGACAAACCAATTGCGGTTTCAAATTAAAAACAAACAAAAAAATTCTTAAGCTTTAGACTAAATGCAGGAAACATGTTGAACACTCTTCAATACATGAATAGTCTTGGTGAACACGTGCATTTTAATAATGGACATTCGTCCTTAATAGAATTACTTTACTGGAACTAATGATAGTGAATAATGTCATTGAAAAAGTTGCTGAGCATGATTGAAGCAATAGTAAGGTCCATGCAAAGTTTATACAGTTTAATGTGGATTAGTTTATCCATAACGTTGCAGCGATTTTAAAGTCGGGAACATACAGCTTGAAGATAATGTAAGAGTTAAAGAGGCTTCGAATTTCAAATCAAAATCATGCGCATCCAAGATAATACCAACCATTCTGGTGCAGCTTAGTCCAGGGATGTTGACAAGAATGTTTTGGAATGAGCACCGTTACCAATTTGTGATTATACTTTAAGCTCTCACAATACTGGATGTTGTCCACATAAGCAAATACCACAACGAATCACATAAAAAAATAAGATCTTTGATTATTTAAATAATCTTTGAGATAATATCCAAGACAAGAACCATAGTAGGAAAGACAATTAGCAATGGGCGGAGATAGGAATAATTTTAACACAAAGCGAAGGAGACCAACCGAAGGTTTTTAAGCATTCACAAGCGCTAATATCGAATTGTTGATACAATATATACAATGATATAGCACAGCATGTCTATAGGAAGTCTGTATCTTGTACAAGCTTTTTTAACTCCCTGCCGTCCAATTCTCTTAAATGAGTTATGTCTGGTACAGTAACCTCCTTAAAATATTATGATCTCAGCTGGGCAATGACATAAAAAGTTTTCACTCGTTTTAATATGGTCCACATATGTCTTGCATTGATTATTATCTGAAAAGCCTATGTGGTTCAAATTTGCATATACGGCAAAGTGTCCCATAAAGACGTTCATCCGTGTACTTGAGTTAACTCATTTATAGTTTCCGCAACAGGATTGTTCCACAGTAGACTTTACAACCCTATATAGTTTGGATCACAACCGAGATTCTCGTATCATATCATGTGTGTATTAATTTTACTTATGACTGGAACGTGCAGTTTAACGTTAACTTCGAAACACAGATTTGAAAACCTATTAATGGCAATTTCATTTACTCTGAGAGTACTCTGAGAGTAAATGAAGTTACTATGAAAAGTTTCTCAAAAAAATCTGTCTTTCGACGTCGATTTTAAACTGTAGGTCCCGCCACTGATGGATAAAATTAACGCACACAACATAAGTGATGTGAGAAGCTAGGTCGTAATCCTGGATTAATTGTTCAAGTCAGACTTTTTAGAAATTACTTGGTTTATTTAACAGAAAACACGTGTTATCATGTTCTACAAAAATATTCCGAAATTCCTCATGTTATTGTCTATCAACCTAAAAGGAGGTTTACTCCCCTTCTAAATCTACGCTCGTATTTGACACATTTTCAATTTATTGCATTTTGTAAATAAAAAAAAATGTGTTTTAGTATGAAATCCCTGTATCTTTACCATGAAACTATCGGTGGTCTTAACAATTATGGACAACACCTTACTCATACGGTTTACACTCGTGTATGTATTATAATCGTCGTCACCATCTCAAACAACATCGTCATTCTGATCGTCAGCATTAAGATGATCATCATCAACATGATCATTTGCAAAAACAGCAACTACATGATCATTATTTCCGTAAAATCAGCTACTGTTTCTTGCCACATTATGAATTCAATTCAATTCAATCGGTTTTTTTTTTTTTGGAGAAGGCAGGTTGTTTTTTTGCCTTTCGTTGTTTAATCGGTAGCAGTGAAAAATAAGAAGAAGAAGAAGTATCTTCAATAAAAATGTTCCTTCCAGCTTTAGGCCAAATTGTTTAATGGGCTGTTAAGGTTAACTGCTTTAAAAGAAAAACTAAACCAAAAAAAAAAAGACTCCAGTTGTAGTAACATAGTCTTTGGAGTTGAACGGTAGATGGAAAAAAAACGAAGAAGAAAAATTATAACACGATCACGTATTGTTGGCCACTAGAGCCACAGGTATTACACATTTTAACAGTTTTTATCTTAAGAATCTTATCTTTGCTGGCTTTATAAACTGTTTTTAATTTTTAATTTTTTCTCTTTTTTGCTGAGTTTCGATCAACGCTTAGTTAATAAAATCTCATGTACCAGCGATTATCATCGTTTCAAGGATAGTGGGGCTGGTTTATTATGATTCTGTAGCTACTGCTGCTATTACTCCAAAGAGAAAAAGAGAATAAAAATAAAAACGTTTTCTTCTTACATCATGGCAGTAAACCAGTGGCATCATTGTTGGCCTAAACTGTGAAGCCGTATGTAATTGGTCTTCAACAGTTTTCCAACACTAACCCACTGGCTGACCGCTAGTATGGTGGTAGTGTCCCGATAATTGGCAATAAAAATTCATGTTAATCGATAATTAATCATATTAGCAATTAAGTTAACATTACAGCCGATCACGATATCATGTAAGCTCAAGAATTCCATGCAATTGAATTGAATACCTGGAATTTGATTTACACTTGCAACCTGCAACATTTTAAGGAACTGGAATGTACTCGCCGTTTACTTTTTTCCCTTTTTTATTTCATTTCTTTTCAAAAAAAATGTCAATTTGATTTTATTTTAATTTCAAAAGGGATTTATTAATCGAAAAGAAAACAAAAAACTGAGAAAAAAAGAAAGAAAAACTGTGCTTAGTACAAAGGATCAATGAAATTGCTTTCTTATGTCAATCCATAAATTATAGCTCGAACCGATTTTGCTTCATAAATTATTTTGTATTGAATTGTCGTTCGTTTTTGTCTTCTGTCTTCTTTGCTTAACGATAATCATTCCCCCATTAAATGTGCCATAACGTGGGAATCTACTTTAAATTAATTAAAAAAATATTTTTTTTTTTTGAAAATATTGCACAAAAAATCGTTCATTTCTTATTAAATATGGTAAGGAACAGAAACAGGTGCATTGATTCCTGTTTAAATACCTCCGATTTGAGATTAAGTCTTCAAAAATAGGAGGAAATATAATAAGAGTAAATATCGTAGAATAGAACTGAACACATGAAGTAATAATCAAATTTTTATAAGCGACGTTGCTTTCATAAGGGCCTCCACTCCTCTTCAAATTTCTATCTGCGCTATAACCACAGGAACTAAGCATCTTGTTTTGATTTTACCACCTGAAAAAATCAATTCTGTTTTCGTACACAGCTCTGGTAACTAATATTTCTCAAGTTCACAAGCTGCAAAGTAAACCCGTCACTTTGTTTAGTTAGACTAGACAAACTTAAGTACCTTTGGTTCGACAGAAACGTACTGGCCTCAGAGAAGACTGATGTCAATTAATTCCCACTTTAAAGAAATTATAAGAACAATAGTTCAATACCTTAATCCTTTTTGAACAGGCTCCATATTCAGAAAACCTACCAGCACCTACTCCAGTACACACTCAATGATCGTAAACACTAATGATCGTAAACCTCATCAACTGAGTCAAACCAATTTATTGCCGCAAAGAGTTTCTTATACAGTATAAGACATTCCTATAATGTATCCTCCATACCCATTTTCCTGACAATCTTCAGGATGCTGCTTGATGTCAACATGGATAATTCCCAGCCCAACAGATGATATTCACTCACAGGTTCCAAGTTTGTTGTTATCGCAGAATCTACATGTTGGGTTGGATGCGATTCCTATTCTGGACATGTGTACTTTGAGTATAAAGTACTCTGTCAAAAAACTGGTTACTAATCACAAGTTACTCCTGGATTGTCTCAACTGTTCTCAACAAAATATATGACTACTTCAAGTCCACTTGCTTCTCTTTATTTCCCTTTCGTTGAGTATACCTTTGCAAATATCTGTTCCACTCATCAGGGGCATGGAAGCTCTGAGAGCAGGAGAGCTTGTCCTCCGGCTAATAAACGCAAATTTTTACATGATCTGAAACATTGCAGAGGGTAAGTCTTTTTTCATACCTATCTGGTTCAGCTTTCCCATACAGTCCCATACTATTTTCCGCTTAACTTCATAAGAATCGAGAGAGCGGTTGGCGGCCCGACTGTCAGATTGTATTGCTGTGTCCCGTCCTTTGCATATTCGATTCAAGTTGAATTGAGCATTGACATCCGCTTGAATACCCGCGAGTTTTCCCATGGCCACGGAATATTCTGGAACCAAAACCTGCTCCTGTACTAACGTCTATTCTTCAACCATTTGAATGCCACAAAATAGTCTCTCTTGCAAAAGAGTACGAATATTACAAATTACTTACATTTTTCAAAATCATAAAGTATACTTCTACTGTCCATAGGACAGTTAAGGAAGAAACTGTCAATCGCTAGGTTCCTTAGGCTACGAAAAAGCTTAAAGAATTTTAGGTTAAGGTTTGGCCAATTCACACGACTTTGTGTCGTGTATGTTGTATTAAATACACTATGCTATATTGTGTATGTCGTATTCTTCTTCATATTTTTTGGCATTCAAACAATTTGATAACCCGAAACCAACACAACTTATTAAAAACATATGAAAAAAAATGGGTATAAGTGTATCGGATTTTTACATGAAAATTATCAACAACAAGCATACACTGTTGTATAGTCTTCTAACAATACAATGAATACAACGATACAACGGCTTGTGTGAATTGACCAATTGTCTTTTATTATGCTATTCATAGTCTTGAAAGTTCTGGTCTTCACTACAATGTGAAGCGAAGTTAAATTTAAATTCAGCTCTAGCGCAGCTGTAGGACAAGTCTTCATTGTGGCAGTTGTACCAACAGACCGAGCAACTAGAGAATATTCAAAAGCTCTTCCAAGTCAAGCTTGTAAGTCATATGAGTTGTAAGTCATCCTTTTTATATTCCCTCCATGGTGATTGTGGATACAGATTGAATAAGTGAAAACTAATTTGACAGATGTAGCTTCAAAAAGAAGACTGTGTTCAACTGCCAATGTTAGGTAGTCCTTGTTGAAGGAGCCGATATAACACGTTTAATTCGTGCCGCGTAATATTGAAATCTTGTTAAATCATTACAGTGAAGTAACAGAACGCCTAGCCACATTAGCTTGGAACTTAGCCTTTCTTGCTTCAAACAGGTTGAATAGGAGAATTGCTGATCTAAGTAGCTTTTTGAACTTGCCTTGTATTGATTGATTATGAGATCCCCTATAAATATCTGAACATTTGCTTAAACATCATTATCCCAAGTGGAGACCACTAGAACGTAAAGCCAAAACCTCGTATTGGGGCTAGAAAAAAATGTATACAATTTCATGACTAACGCTCCCTAGATAGAAGGGGAGACTTACTTTTGGACTGTTGGGTTGGCCAGAAAGCACCTTTAGCTACAGAGAATGTAACAATTAATTTTTGTATATCCCCGGGAAATTTACAATGCGTTCTCAATTATTGCGGGATACATCATTATAGGGAATCATGCCTCTCGCGTGGTTTCTACAAAATGTATAGCTCTAAGGAGGAGGAAGAAACCGTCAATCACTTAATGTATTAGTAATTGACAGCACTAATGCCAACGGCGTATGAGAGCTTTCAAAGCTTAATTTTTAACCTTCCTGATGGAAATATCTGACGTTAGATCAAAGAAAGTAGCCGTAGGCTATTAGGTAGTTTATTGGCTTATTAGACAAGACCCCTTGATTCAAGAAATCCCTGGAGTCTAGTATGTAGTATGTTGGCTTCTTAGTCGTGCGGCCACGGTTCAAACATCTCGAACGAAATGGAATATCAGAAATATTTCTTCAACGAATTCCTCTCAGCAGATTTCGGGCTAAAACACTGAGAGTAAATAAAATTGCCATGAAATGTTTCTCAAAATATGTGTCATTTGGAGTCGACTTTAAATTGTAGCTGCTGCCACTTATGAATAAAGTTAACACATACAACGGAAGTGGTATGAGAAACTAGGTAGTAATCCTGACTGAAGAATTGTAATGGCCAATATAGTAAGTAAGCCTATGATTTAAGATCCCAGCGCAAATATTTGTAACAAAACGGAATATGAAAAAATATTTTTTTCGGCAGGATACGGGTAAAAGCTTTGAGAGTAAATAAAATGTTGCGAATTGTTGATCTTGGCACTTGTAGATAGATATTAACACATACGCCACATGTATGGTGTGAAAACTTAGGTTGTAATCCTGGCGACTTAAGTAAGTAAGTAAGTACGATAAATAAATTCTGCAGGAAATTTTACGTGTTTAATATGAAAACAAACATCGTCCGAGGGTTTTGCATGACAAAACTATGGAAACTAAATCCATTTAGCAACAACTCTGCTGTCTTTGAGTGAAACTCTTATGGCAGTCGCAGACAAGGAAATGTAAAAAGCATATTATGATGTAAAGTATTGTGTAGTTAAACTTGGCCTACAATAACTTGTTTACTTTATTTTTATTCTTATTTTAAGGATTGTTTTTATGAGCACCCAATATAAGGCAAAAATCGATATTAACGTCCTACGCAATCAAATGCAATTTTATTGTGTTACGTAGAATGCTTCTAGGAGTACAAACTAATTTTAGTGGGTTATTAAGGAATGAAATAAAAAGTGTAAGACAGTAAAAGTATGAATATTAGAGAAAAATAATAGATGTTATGGCAGTTTTCACAGCAGCTTAAAAAATAATCGTTTAATAACCTTCAATTGTATACAAATATACGTACAAGTATACGTATATTCCGTTTAATTTTATTTCATTTTAATTTCATTCAAATGTGTAGCAGAAAAAATTCGTTGATTTTAATGATAACCTGGGAGTAACGAGCTGTAATAGCGATTAACAATAAAGCTCACCAGCGAGATAATTTTACTACTGGATAAAGTATAGGCTACCGATTCGAAACCAAAATTTACGAAAGTACATAAATTAGGATCAGTGTTAATAAGATCATGCGGATTAATTTAATGTCATTACAAAAGCCAACGAAAGCGAATTAAAAAGTAATAAATAATCAGAAGCTCAACACAAAATAAATCCATCAATACCAATAAAAAATTAAAAAAAATATATTAAATCCCTCATTCAATTCATTTCAGTGATAAATGTGCATGAAAACCAAAAATAGACGAGTTTTCCAAATGGGAAGTGTCGCACATAAAAACATATACTCTACGTATGTAACAATAAAAAATTGATAAATTTTAATTAAAAAAAAAAACGAAATAAATCCAAATGATAATGCCATCAAACCGAGAAGATGAAAAATAAAGATAATGAGGGCCACACAACTAAACTACTGGCAGCAAAATGTTTGAAGAAAAAGTCAAAATTTTTATGATTTTTATTGTCTGAAATGACCACAACACTCTGTAGAACACATAACATACATATGCTGGTGGTCCACATTTTTAATAACATTTCGTGTAACACGTGAAAATATTGTGGGCAAACATATTAACCCTAAATTGGCAAAGCAATACTTTGGTAATAAGAATTGAAATTTAAGAAATGAAATTGCAAAGAAGCTTTTTTAAATCTGCCGTTTATTGTATGCCTTCGTCCTATAGTTTTTGGAATTAAACGTCAAAAAAAAAATAGAATTACCTTACGATGTGTATTAAAGAAATATTGCCAAGTCTTTGGCTATCCCCTTTATTTTTCCTTATTTTCTCCTGCTATCGTCCTTTGCTACATTTCTTTTGCCTTATTTCAATCTGTTTCCAGCTAAACAGACTATTATTCTACTATAGCAAGTTCTAGGATGATAGGGTTACCATTTATCAATTATCTTCGCCTAGGAACAATGCCCTCGGTGAACATATATTGAAAGTAGAGTGTGACCCTATTCTTCCCAAGGGGCAGCGTAACGTCCCTACAGTAATTGTTTTTTTTAAGACAACCGATCTGTAGATACTTATTGTATAGGGTCTTCCAACAAGCAGTATCGATCTATTGAAGCTACATCACTGAAATTATTTCACATTTATTCAATCGGTTTTGCCAATAAATACGTCGTGTGTTTGCTGAAAGGGTTCTGGGGTAGATCGCAACCGACCCTAATCTACATTGAAAAATTTACTTCAGCGACTAGGCCCATTTCCGGATGACTAGCTAATTGAAAAAACAAAACAACGACATTAACCAGGCTATCCTTTGAAAGAAAGGCGAGTTCGATAGGTAGGTGATAATCAACTTTTTTTTGGCCTGAATGGGATAATCTGGACTCGAATGTCATGTGGTTTTAACAAGACGGCACTATGTGCCACACTGCACATGCTTCTTCGGATATTCTTCACTAGCGAATTGAGGACAAGGTCCTGATTTTGGTCAGGATTTTGTTAGACTTTTTTGTTGTGTTTTTTAAGTCGCAGGTGTATGTCCCCAAAGCCAACATAGTCCATGCCATCGGTCAAATTCAAATTCAAAGGGCTTAAAAACGTCGTAAATAATGAAAAAGGAACGTAAACAGTTCAAAGCCTCAGTTAAAGTGTTACTTTCATCCACTAAACTCACTCCGATGTCCGACGGTAAATTCTTCGCAGAGCCAACCCCTGATGCACATTAACATTACATCTGGAGGCCATCCAGACCAATTTGATCAAACGTCATGTCCATCACAGTTCATATGTTTCTGTACGTTTATGGTCTTGCTGAAACGTTTGCCTGTCATTGCAGCTGCAGTCGTTGCAATGTTCTATATTCTCTCTAGATTGTACCCGGTCTGCTCGAAACTCATTTAACAAACAGTTGGCCAGCAGTTCGCTTGCCACTCTATTGGCACATTTCAGTAATTAGACGTTCAATCATTAGTCCACATCCGAATATCTGAATCCGTCAAATTCGAAAGTTATGTGTTCGCCGGTTTCATTTCGAACTCACCCAGGGAGTATTTGTCAGGCAAAATCGATGTAGGTATTATTGGAAACTCCGACGACCGGACTGGATATGGGTGAGGTACGGTCTTCTCGTTCACTTTTTTTTTGTATTGTGTCCCATATTGTTATTGATTGTGACAGTCTCTCTCTGTTTCCGCTTCCGCGACAGATGTTGCACTAAGGTTGGCTCTCTGGCGTGTATATCTGCCATCTTCCTGGATACTACTTAAATTGTCTCTCCGAATATTATGCTATGTGTACAAGAGGCTTTATTATTTTAGGGATATTAGCTATAAAACTGTACAATAGATTATCGCATATTCTCATATTGGTGCTATGGTAAGCTTGATGGAGTCCACAATTATAGATAAAAGCTATAAGATAAGATAACGTCACCGAAAGTGGAGGTGAAATATAGGAGAAAGTACTAAACAGTAAATTGAGATGGAAAGTTCATATAGGCAGAATTTCATGGAAGTGCTGATACGCCAGGTTAATACTGAGAACGTAACCCAAGAGTTATGCACTGAATGGTCATGCCAATATTAACCTATTGGGGAATTGCCTGGCAGATAGATTAGTTCTGATAACAGCTCCAATAGAAAGAGTCGACTCTATAATTTGGGAAGTGCCTCGCAAAGAGACTTTGTTACAAGCATACTCTCTCAAAATAGAGACTATTTTGTGACATACAGATGAGTCAAGAACGAATCTTGACACTGGAATAGAAATTTTTGGATCCAGAATGAAATATTCCGTGTCCATGGGGAAAATCGCAGGTATCTTCCAAACGGAAGTCTATGACATCGAAAGATGTGCTCAGTTGAACTTGCGAATGGGAAGAACAAAATAGAAGCATTAGCACTACTAGTTCACAGTTTGACCGCCATTCCAGCACTTAGCTCTTATGAGCTTAAATCGAGAATATTACAAGATGTCGGTGCTAGATAGGAAATAGTGTTTGACGGAACAAGAGTGTGTAGTGGATGTTTTGAAAAGTATATTCAATTAAAGAGAAGATTAAAGAGAGACTGAAAGACGCTTCCCAAGTGCATTTACGGCAATCAAAACTTATGTTCTGAGTCATGCGTCAGACTCTCCTGGAATAACCTGATGTTGTTAACACTCCCCATAACTTTGTTTGCCTTCAGTACAAGCTTTGAAATCTTTTATTTAATATATTGGATCTCTGAAATGTTTTCATTTTAATACATTTCAGCATTGTTTCACAAATTATAGTGTGGCTAATTAAAATTCAAGTGGCACTCAAAAATCGAGCTTGTTTTGATAGCGAGAGCGAGCCTTGCCAGTTTTGGCCGAACAGAGAAATTTATTTTATTTTATTTATTAATTACAATACAATTACAAATTATATTCGTATTATAATTATATTACGTATATACGAGTAACTTGACCATATGCTCGGTCTAGTGTCACAGACCAGAGTCTCTGATGCGAATCGAACCCACGACCCTCACGCTAATAGTCTAACAGACTACCCACTAGACTACCAGGGCACCCATAAACAAAGAAATATTTAGAACAGTTTTCAGTGTTTCCACTGCATGCACTAAAAGCCTTATTTGGTCTTTTTAACATCGGAAGATTAGAATGAAAGAAGAAAACAAATGTAATGTTTTAGTGTGTCAAGCAGCACGGAAACATTTTTTTTATCAATGAACCCCCACATATAACATTAAAATAAAAACGAAAGTGTTCAATCAACGATAATATTTTCTCACTCTTCTTTATTGCCATCTTCCTCAGCGACTAGAAACACTTTGACTACATTATACACTATTTCCAATAGGGTATACGTGTGTGGCATTTCACACCATTTACTAGAATGTCAACGATTGACCGCGTTTTGACACTTTAACTGTCACATAAACTACAACTGCTGATTAGCACAACAATAACACAATAACACAACCATCTCTACACAACTGGGATTCCCTCCTCTTTCGACCAAATGTTGAAGTGTCTGTCAAAGAGAGACACATCAACATCATAATCTCTAAGTATTGGCTATTAACGTACCATACATATGTACATATGTATGTACATACATGCGTGCATACAATCACGCGTGGCTGGCTATGCATTTCGAGTCACTCATAAAAAAAAAACCCATTGAGTCGCGTGTCTGATAAATGTTTGTTATTTAAGCAATTCACCGATGCCACCATTGTGTTGTAATCGATATGCTCGATGACTTTGTTTTCTTCTTTCCATAGGGCTTTTATTTAATTTTTTTTATATTTTTTTTTTTTTTTTTTGTTTATAAGTATTTCGGTATGTGTTGTATTGAGAAATTAATGGCCATTTTATAAATAAAATATTGAAATTTCTCAATATTTTTCTATTTTATTGTGAAGGAATTTGCATAAATTGACGACGATTTTTTTATTTATTTTGAATAGGTGGTCTTGGGTGGTCTTTCTTCTTTGGGGACCTCACATGGTATGCATATGTATGTACATGATTGAAGCATGCTGCTGGAAGCTAAACTGCTGCAGTATTTACGGGTATGTTGCACGATGCTTTTTCTTTTCACTCATAGATTAAGTGTTAAATATTGATGTTGTTGTCGTATTTTGTCACCGCAGTGTACAGCGATAAAAAAAAGTAGTGCCTGTCTGTTTTTCGTTTTGGCCATCAATTTTCTGGTCGGCTGGTTGGCTGATCAGTTGGATAGTCTGCTGCCTAAAAATATAACGATTTTTATCTCCATTTAATAGAGACAACAATGTTGTGGAAATTTATTAATATTTTTATAATCTTCATGAGAATTCTGTAATTATGTTGTGTGGTCTTTAGAAAAAGTTTTCTTTCCATTTAACCCATGAAAATGAAATATTAACTTAAAATTTAAAAGTTTCTTTGTAGTCAGTTGTAGACTGTAGAGAGCGTAATCTTAAAGAAAAAATAAAACTTTAAAACTATAATCAACACTAAATGTCGTGCAATATGTCCTCAGTTATTATTTTGGTGAAGAGATACCTTAATACTGCGTGATAAGATGTATAACACTCCCCCATACTTTATTGTGTATACCTTCAAGTGTATTTCGCTCTCAAACTTCAAAATGCTGTCAGGTATCAACAATTCCAGTTCCATACCCAAGTGTTTCCTTCTAGAGTACATCAACGCCTCCCTGGTTTCATATGTCCTCGCTTCAATGAATTGCCGAAATGAATGGAATATTAATTTGGGGTGATGAATGAATATCTACGACTTACTTTTTAAATATTATTTCATGCAAGTGTCCACAGCTACGCCCTAGGTGTGGCATCCATGATCTTCAATTTTGGCAGCATTTCGGTCAGTATTTTAGCAATGCCAGCTGTAACGATGTCCTGCAGACCTTGCTTGTCGCCATACGCTAGTGATGTTACTCCACAAAAATAGGCAATGAATAGCTCCAACTCGTGAAATTAATTGCTCATAATATTTGCGTCTCAATCACAGGTCAGCAATGAGTATTCAAAACGATGAGTAGATTCGAATCATACTTATAATTTCTGATACTTATACGCATTCATACTTATTTTAACGTCATACTCATACTACTCATATTCAAAGTTTGAAATACTCATGGTACTCATACTTAATAATACGCATGATGTTATTGGTTTCGATACACGAATCGCAAAATAAGTATGATTCGCGTACGAACACTACAATACTCACAAGTAGGTTGTGTGTTTGCTTTGCTTGCTGTCTTTGTCTTTTTGCTTCTTTGTAAATGCAACAACAACTAAGACTGTAAATTTGACGAATGATTCGAATCACTCGAATCATTTATGAGTATTATAAGTATTTTTCTAAATTTATGAATCTGAATGAGTAGGCGTATGAATCAAACATAGTTCGAATGTTATGAGTTTGATGTCAACGTTGTACTCACATTCATTGCAACTTGTACTTATAAATAAATGTTGATGTTGTACGAATGAATTAGAGTAGTTGGATTTCAATACTGTTGACCCACTCATACTCAAAATTTCATGAGTACTTATGAGTAGCGAAAAAACGATTCATTGCTGATCTCTGGTCTCAATTGTTTTAGGGCATTAAGTTTCGTGTTGCGTGTGTCACCTTCTTATTGAAACCACATGTAAACCAAATCCAATTCTTCTAATTTTGGGCAGACAAACGTTGCAATCTTTATTACTTTATAAGAAGTATGATCCAATGATGTCGCCGACTTATAAACCGCACTAAACTCTTCATCCTTTGACATCGGCTTGGCTGTTCTTCTTATCAAACCCGCCAACTCTGTTTGTTGATGTCTCCTCGGTGGGTCCATTAAGGCCTATTCATGGTAAAAAATCACATTTGCTCGCGCATATTATACGTATGTATATTGCCACATGTTGCGAACCTTTTTTTAATACTCGAAAATTATACGTTAAAGAAGCAATAAAGGCAATTGAATATCATTAACTTTATTGTCGATTTATGTCTCGTGGTATCAAAATCAGAATCGAAAAGGTATGGTTAGCTCCAAAGCTTTTCACAGTGTAACCAGACATTGCACTATAGGCAACTTTACCCATTTTTTTGGAAAAAAAATCATTTTTGTCACTTTCAAAAATGGTATTTGATAAGGAACATATCAAAGCCAATAACGTCATATTTTGTTTTTCTAAGAAATTAACGACGACTGTTTTGCCGGGGTTCAAAATCATTGAACGGCAGTATACATACATACATATATAGTGTGATTTGGCTGATTTTTAGAGGTTCTCTTAATAGTCGAAAAACAGATTTAATATAAATTAAATTTTTAAAACAAAAGTGATAGTGTTTGCTTAATAGTTTAGGAAAAAGATTTCCTTAAAAATATATTTTTCGGCAAAAAACTACTCATAATTCTGACATTAATTTTTTTTTTAAAATTGAGTTTTAAATTGGCTTTTAAAAAATGGGTTAATTTGGTCGTGTTAAAACAATTAAAAACGTGTTAAATGACAAATTTTGAGTTTATTTTTGTCAACTTCATTTTGCGATTTTTTGAGAAATATCATCAAGCATCCGCGGGCCAAAAAATTTTTTAAAAATAAATTTTGTTAAAAAATAAATAATAGTTTCTACAAAACTTTCAAACTAATTTTTTAATTTTCTGGAGGTTTTTGACAACAAAGTTTTGCATTTGACACATTTAAGTAGTTTAACCCACTGAGTACTGGATTCGCATTTTGTATTTGAAAAATGTACCTCAAATTCAGCAACCTCAAGAACCTAAGTTCTCATTGTCATGGTTGTACAAACGCATGCGCAATTGTGTATCTTATACGACTATATCTGAGCTGTTTACTAGAATGTACTCACAATATAATATTTATGGGTCGATACAGCTTTAAATAAGTATTTGCAATATCTTGATAAGCTTCAACATATCGAATAAAAGTCGCCGTGGTCTAGTAGGTAGTGCGTTGGCTTATTAGATGTGAGGATACGGTTCATACTCCAAGTCAGACATCTCGACCGAAACGAAATATGAAAAAATTATTCTTTAGGCGACTTCCTCTCAGAAGATTTCTGGCAAAAACTCTCAGAGTAAATAAGATTGCCATAAAAAAATTTCTCAAAAATTTGTCGGAATCGATTTTAAACTATAGGTCCCTCCACACCTGTATAAAATTAACACATACAGCATAAGTGGTGTGAGAAGCTAGGTTGTAATCTTGACAAAAGGGTTATAATGACCAATTATGTATGTATGTATGTAAAGGGTGTTTTTTAGAGGTATAGAACTTTAAGTTGACATTACTTATCAAGATGGCGACCGATTTAACAGCTGTCAAGTGATTTATCAGTTTGGTTTGGCAATTCATCATGAATAGACTCACGCCTGAACAACGCTTACAAATAGTGCAATTTTATTTCGAAAATAATGGTTTTATCGTTTTTTATCGTCGACAAAATCGTCCATCAGAGCAGTTAATTCGATTAACCATGGAACGTTTTCGCACCACGTTTACTCTTATTGATAACTCGCATCCCCAGAGACGCTGTACGGTGCGTACAGAAGAAGCTATTGCTGCTGTAGAGCGTAGCATTGAGGAAGACCCGAATGAGTCCATCCGCCATCGAGCACAGGAATTGGATCTGTGTCCATCCACTTTATGGAAGATTTTGCGGAAGGATCTTGGTTTGCGTGCTTACAAAATCCAACTCGTGCAAGAATTGAAGCCAAACGATCATCAAGTAAGGCGTAGATTCGTCGAATGGGCCCAAAACGAGATTACCGTTGTTCCCGATTTTCATAAGCGAATTTTGTTTAGCGATGAAGCGCACTTCTGGTTGAATGGCTACGTCAACAAACAAAACTGCCGCATTTGGAGTGAAGGTAATCCTCAAGTGTATGTGGAAACACCGTTACATCCAGAAAAACTGACTGTTTGGTGCGCTTTATGGGCTGGTGGAATCATTGGTCCGTACTTTTTCAAAAACGATGGTGGGCAGAACGTTACAGTCTATGGTGATCGGTATAGAGCCATGATTACTAACTTTTTCATTCCTGAATTGAATAACCATGATGTCCAGGAGATGTGGTTTCAACAAGACGGCGCAACATGTCACACAGCTCGTGCCACAATAGATTTATTGAATGACACGTTTGGTGACCGCCTAATTTCACGTTTTGGATCTGTGAATTGGCCTCCAAGATCTTGTGATTTAACACCGCTAGACTACTTTCTGTGGGGCTATGTAAAGTCATTGGTCTATGCGGTAAAGCCACAAACGGTTGACCATTTGGAACACAACTTTCGCCGTATTATTGCCGATATACGGCCACAAATGTTGGAAAAACTCATCGAAAATTGGACGTCCAGATTGGACTACATCCGCGCCAGCCGTGGCGGTCATATGCCAGAAATCATATTTAAAATGTAGTGCCACAAGATTATCTTTCGGATAAATAAAATTCATGTCAATCGAATAATCCATCGTTGTTTTATTGCAACTTAAATTTCTATACCTGTATAAAAAACACCCTTTATATATCGTATAAAAAATATCGATATTTATCAATAAAAAAAAATATTAAACTGTTCGATGCATCGATGAGATACATCGAGTATTTTTAAAACATCGGCGTATATCCTCCATCATTAAGTAGAAAGAATATTTTAAATATATATTTTAAGGGCCATTATTACAACTTGCCGTTAACTAAAGGGTGGATTTTAACGGGCAAATAAATTGTTTTTCATTATTATAAGTGGACAATATGGTAACAGTTGGCGTTAAGCTAAAGGGAAGATCGACCTACCGGTAACTTTACTTAACTAAAGTTAGGTTTATGTTTGAACTTGCAATATTATATATATATTAATTTCAATATCGCAACTTCAAATGTAAATAAAATGAGCATATACAACAAAAAAACCAAGCCCGTCGTTGCCACTGCGTTTAAAAAAACTTGTGTAATTGAGCAGTGTTATCCACATTGCTCCGGCACTGCCATATTTTTGAAAAAGTTAACTCTATTTTATCTGTAGGTTGTAATAACGAAAATAAATTAAATGTGACTTTAAAGTTCACCTTAGCTAAAGTTACCTTTAACTACACCCAACTTTAACGGCAAGTTGTAATAATGGCCTTAAGAATATTTTGGCCTGTTAATACAAGCAATCAGGCGTTCTGGATTGCTACATAACCCACTGTTTTCAAAATAGAAAATCCAAAAACGTTGGTTTCGTTGGATTATATATACACTAAGAAAACCTTTTGAGGATATTACATAAGACATATTGATAGACTCGAGCACGCAAGAAAAAGGAGATTAAACTTATTACATGTAACTAGAATGTTCTCAAACATATGGCGGGTAATTTAATCGATTTATTAAAAATCACTTTGAATTGTTTAATTTAAAAATATTAAGAAATATTAAGAATGCTATTAAGTATACAACAAAAGAGAATAACACACTAACCTGTCTGGATGTAAGTATCTGTCTCTCTCTCTCTCTTTGTCGCTTTTCAGCTTAAACTTAAAGTCTGTACTTGAATCTGTAACCTTCTAGTAGGACAACAAGAAAAATTGATAGTTTGTGCATCTGATCGACATTTCAGCGTCTTTTAAGTTACATGATAATGAGGTCCTAAGAGTACATACATAATTGGCCATTACAACCCTTTAGTCAGGATTAAAACCTACAGGCGGGCACCTGATATTGCCGTGACCATGACTTTATTTTTCAATTAAACAGAAGAAAAAAAACTACAAACCTGCATTAAACAATTGAATTTAATTAATTTCTAATAAATCCATGGAATTGAATTTTCAATTGAACTTAAAAACTAAAAATTTTTTGTATTTCATCATCAAGTTCCCAGAGTCAAAGATTCATTTCATATCTACATAAATACATACTAACAGACATCTTGTAATTGCTGATAAATGTCATTTGAAACAGAAAAACAATTTAAAATTCTTTAAAAACAAACAGAATATTCTCCTCGTATTTCCTTACAAATGAAAAACTAAACAGGATTAACTCCTCCTAGGGATTAATTGCAACCACAAAAGAAAATGGTTTCAGAGAAAGGCGTTTCATTATTGTTTTTAATTTTAATTTTCATGTTAATTTTCATTTTTAAAATGTTTTTCTTTTTAAAACATTCATGGGTTTTTTATGCAAACGCCTACAAATATGGAAATTTTTATTTTTCAAATTGAGGAAGATTAAACGGATGTAAAAATTACGTGCTGTTAGAGAGCAGGCCAAATGGTACAGCTATTTCCCATTTAATGCTAAAATTTCCCTTTGAATGGAAACACTCATTGAGAATGAACAGTGAAAGAGAATTATTTGAAAATGCCTCTCTTTCATCACTTTAACATTTTTCTCAATTGAGCAGTAAGAGGGGTTGAAGGCACACAATCACTCAAAAATAAATTGTAAATTAAAATAGAATTTTATTATCAACAGACCAGACCCTCTTATACATTGTATATGAGAATATCATAATGACTTTTGCCATCATCATTATGATCTTTGTGATGATCGCAAAGAAAATGAAAACTTTTGTTTAAACTACTAGTGGCTGCTATCATTGGCAAGTACTGATTAAGCACTACTTTAGCTTGTAATTTTCAAACTTTCATTACTTTTTGGATCTTTATGACGTCAGTTTTACCAGATTTTGCCTTAATTGATATCTTCCATTACTGTACCCATAAATATACTATATACTATACCATACATACATACATAATTTGGTTGGAACCCTTCAGGGTCAGGATTACGACCTAGTTTCTCACACCACTTATGTTGTGTGTGTTAATTTTAAACCTACAGTTTAAAGTCGACTCCGAAAGACAGATTTTTTTCAGAGACCTTTCCTAGCAATTTCATTTACTCTTATAATTTTTGTTGGAAATCTATTGATAGGAAGTCACCGAAGAAAAATTGTTCGTATTTCAGTTTGTTCGAGATGTCGGACCATAAATACTAATGCCGGCCTTTATCAGCCTATTTTCCTACTTCCACGCAATGTATTCTCTTACACTCGATATGCGTAAATATTCGCAGGAAGCAAAATAATAAGATTCAAAACAACAGTTTGTGGTTGAACTCACTATGACAAAAGTATCAGAGGCGAGCATCGACTGCCGAATGCTTTTGTTTCTCAAGACAAATGTGAAGAGATTCTTTGCAATATCATTCCTATAGATCTTCAGATTGCATAAGAAAACTTAATAAATGGGAGTTTATTTGACTCCTGGATAAGAAAGACTTGAGATCTTGGTATCATAATGAAATATTCCGAGCACATGGGAAATCACGCGATTAACATTTCAGCGGAAGTCGATGTCATCGAAAGATGTGCGCAATTCAAACTGGGTATTCGACGTCATTCGAGCACTCAACTTTTATGAGGTTAAATCGAAGATAATATGGGACTATCTGGGTAAGCTGAATCGGCTTGGTTAAGAATATAAGTTTACCCTCCAATACATGTAAGAATTCAAGGCAAATAGTGAACAGAAGAGCTTGCGAAGAGGGTAGCTTACATGCCGTCTATGGAGTGGGTGTTTGAGAAGACATGCTTCCCCAAAGGAAAGGTAAAGGGAGGCAAACGCTTCTTTTGCAAAACAAGGTCTGAGACAATCAAAACTTTTGTTGCTAAATTGCAATAAGAGTACATTTAAGTCATGCATTAGATTATCCAAGAATAACTTGAGGTTGGTAAATTTAACGCTGTTTCTTTACGGTAAGCACGTGTAATCGTTTGTCTGAAAAAACGTGTCAAAAATACTCAATTTTGTGTGTGTTTCCCATGAAAACAGACAAACACATGTAATCGAAACAGGCCCTAACCTTGCATTGTAGACTCAGACTACACTGAGTTGGGTTTTCTGAAGCCCAACTTAATTGGAATGAATTATCAGAACACATTCCTGCAAACAGTGGGACAATAATGCATCCCAAAGTAAATTATACAATAAAGTAAATTGGCTTGGAGTATATCCTATAAATTTTGAGGGGAATACTATAGATTGTATGGTCTGGTACTGCCACCTCCTTACGACAATAAAAGATGTTACCATTTGATTTATTCGACTTGCTGGGATATCGATACACTACTAAGGGAATAGATGAGGTTTCAAATAAGGTTGGAGCCTAACACCAATTATACAATGACATACATACATTCAGTCAGGATCAGGACCTAGCTTCTCACACCACTTATGTTGTATGCGTTAAATTTTTTAATGAATAGAGGGATCTACAGTTTAAAGTCGACTCCGAACGACAGATTTTTGAGAAACTTTTCGCGGCAATTTTTATTTACTCTCAGAGTTTTTGCTAGAAATTTGCTCAGAGGAAGTTGGCGAAGAAATATTTTTTCATATTTCGTTATATAGGAGATATCTGACCTGGGAGTTAGAATAAGTCAATACACTATCTACTAGACTACGGCGACTTTAATGACAATTATTGTCAAACTTAAGCATTTTTTTTTTATTTTTTTTCTGATATATCAAATTGACAGGGCCAAACTAGACATTAACGCTATCAGGAAATCGTCTAAAGGGTGGGATTTTTCCAATTCTTCCATATGCAAAGAATCACGAGTTAGTTTGCTCTTTTTCGGCGTACTTAAAAGAGATGCAAATGATCTTTATTAGTTAAGATTGTTTTTTTTTTATCTCTATTGGAGATGCCTGTCAAGCATTTGGAAGCAGTTTATTCCAGTTGTCACACGAATTCTGTGAAACATTTTGATTCAAAGTCGTTGTGATATTTTTTCTTGTGAGAAGTATATAAAAAGTGTATTTGAAAAGGTGTGTTAGTAAGTAATCCAAATATATCAGATATTTTGGCAGTTTTGGCACGTATTTAATCGTAAATACAAGAAAAATAGAAGGAAATTAGTCTGACTTCCATTCGGCAAAAATAAATCTTTTCAAGTTGGGGGCTACTGTTTAAGATTATCATGGTTGTTATTGCAACTGTTTTTTTATTTTTCTTTTCTTTTCATTTAATTTTTTTTTTTTTTTATCAAAACTCAAACAGAATTAGATTTGAATTCGAAATGTATTTTGTGTGTATTTTTGTTTTTCAAAATCCAATTTTTTTTAAATGCAGTTGAGATTTTTTGCTTTTTTTTAATTAATAAAACAGAACAAAACAAAACTGCAAAATACAGAATCCGAATCAGAGCATCATTTTTGTATTTATCCAGTGAAGCATCAAGTAAAACAACAAAAAGCAACGCAACAATTCCAACATATTCCAATACTTCAAAACATTCCCTCGACGATAAACCAAACAACTCGAACCCAAACCCGAACTCATTTATAAACGATTTATAGGCAGCAGCATCATCATCATCACTATCATCATGAGTGGGGGATTCATTCAGAGAATATTATTTCAATTGCCAACAACATTTAATGTTGGTCGGTTCTAAACACAACAGTTTCGGCTACTTTCCGCCACGTTTATTGTGCAATATAAGCGATCGTTTAAGGGTTAATAAGCATTTGGTTTACCGCGTACAATTTGTTGTGTGTGTTTTTTTTTTGCTCAAATTAAATGCAATCAAATTTGTGTTGAACAACAAACAATTCAAACGAATTGATTTTAATCAGTGAATTTGTGTTTTCATTTCATATAAATTTGTAAATTACAGTGATTCGTTATTATTATTATTGTTGTTGTTTTTTTTTTTCTTCTTTTTTATTCCTAATTTTTCTAAAATATTGAAAAAAATGTGTTGTGTCTGTGTGCCAAAAAAGCTTCTGTTCCCACTACTTATTTAATATTTTTTTATTTTTTAATTTGAAAATTTTGTATCTTTAACATGTGTTTTGCAATTAATTTTACTACAAATTGTTTAATTTTTTTTTTGGAATTTAAAATTTGATTTTTTTGCTCTTTTTTTTTGTTAAATTAATAAAATAATAAACAATACAATAATAATAATAATACAATAATAAATGTCTTTAACACTTGCTCTGGAATTTTTATGGTTTCGTTTAATTTGTTTATTTTTCTAATTTCTTCCTCCTATTTTTTTTTTTGTAATATTCCTAACTAATGTTTTAAGTACAAAAATAATTGAATTTCTTTTATTTTATATTTTTCATTTCAAATGCAAGGAAAATAAAATAAACAAAAAAGGAAATTGAAAAGTGAAAAGTGCATGCAAAACGTTCTGGCATTTTCTTAAATTTTTGAAAGAATTTTTCTTTAAAGAAAAGAAAACATTTTCTATGTGGGCTGAATTGAAATTTTTGATGAGGAATTTTTTATCAATGAATAGTTTTGGCAGCAAACTTTGTGTTTAAATTTTATGAACTACTTTAGGTGAGTAAAAATCAAATAAAAAAAAATAAAACAAAATAAACAATGAATGAATTTTCGTATAACATAACCTATCAAACCGAACCATTACACCGAAATGCCCTGAATTTTCGTATAAAATAACCTATCAAACACTACAGGGCACACATATCACATTACTTGCATATCATATTCCGCTATTCTCCAGCTCGGCAGAAAGTAAGTACTTTTCAAAGAAATTTTTTCCGGAGCTGCTATCCAGCAACATAAATTCGTGCCTTGTTGCAGTGCCTCAAGAAGTTCGTAAATATTCATGACACCGAGAACCTTGGCAGCTGTACTACCGTGTCGCCTTCACAAACCGTTTGGTTGATCTCAATATATATTCTTTTCCGGTCAATTTTCTTCTCAAAATGTCTTAATGGATTAGAAATTGAGTACAAAGTCTTCTCCACATTATTAACGTTTGGCCAGAAGCAACGTATTATCCCTACACATGATTGGTAAAGATTAGCATTCACCCTTATTTGTTTTTGAATAAAAATAAGGTATTATTATTATCGTGAAGACATTCCTTAGAACTGCGACCATATTTTTTATGGTACTTATTTCGCACTTTATCCATATAATGTCTCCTCCAAGCCTACTGGCTTGATAAATTTCAGAATGCTGCTCGGTTTCAAAAATGACAATTCGCTGCCTAGCACATGATATGCATATGCAATGCATTAATGTCACACAGGTCTTAAGAATATGATTCATTCTCATCGTCACAATATCTACAAATCGGGCTCGAGACAACACTGAGTCTACAGTGCCTTGAAGTAACCACTCTGAGTTTAGTCCAGATAGTCTCAACAGAAATTTTGATTGCCCCAACCCAGTTGGGGTGAGAAGAACCTTTGCCTCTCTTTATTTTCCCTTTTTTGAGAATGCCGCTCCCAGTTCACAGAAGGGCTCTGGTCCCATCACCGGCTGGGTTTAACTTCATTTCCCTACCTAGCTAGCACATCTTCTCCCGAATGCTTGAATGTATTGCTATGCCTTGTCCTTTGTAACTCTGAATTGAACAAATCTTTCGGCTATGCAAACTTCCGCTTGGAGGATAACCATGAGCTTCACCATGGTCTTGGAATATTTCGTTGTGAGACCAAATCGTCACAATATCTACAAATTGGGCTCGAGGCAACACTGAGTCTGCAGTGCCTTGAAGTAACCAACCTCAGTTTACTCCGGATAGTCTCAACAAAACTTTTGATTGCCCCTGTTCCAAGATATGTTCGTGTCCCGCATGTACATAACAAAAGAGTCCATCTTTTTAAAAGGTACGCATATTCCAGGTTACTCCAGTCATAACCATAGTCGCCAAAGTATTGGTCTTCACTACTATGTGCAGTGGACTTAAATCTGCAGAAGAGCTTTCCATTAGGCCTTAGGTAAAGACTTCTTTAGATTTTCACGCACCACCCTCCACCGCCAACACCATTATTCCCGTACCGAATTAGTAAGTGTCAACGCATCAATGCTCTAAAAAGCAGATTTCATTTGATTTTATTTACTTATGATTACAGCAGAATACGTCCTGTGCTATAGTTTACCAGGTTCCAACGATTTACACTTCTGTATCCACTGGCACTTATTATTACCGCCATGATTATTACAATTGACTTTGATTATTGCTAGGAAGCCAAATTAAGAGTTTTTGTCTGGTCAGGTAATGGTCCTATCTGGTTTTATGTCGTTTTGATGGCTCTGAACACAGAATGTCACTACTGCGTCATTGATATCCGTCTCTGATCCATGGACTATCATAGTGAACGTATTTTTCGTTTCGCTTATACAAAATTCAAAATTCATGTAGAGCAACTACAGTATCCCTATATATATCATATTTATTTTTAAAAGTTTTGCCAATAGCGTCGCATTAGCTAATCCACTTGTAAGAACCACAAAATTTTAGAAAATTCTCGTATAATTTATTGAAAACGTGCTATTTTCGTAATTGCGTTGACCTAGAGAAAGTGCCTACATAAACTGAAATCATCGCCAAAAAAGTATAACTTTTACGTCATAATAAATTTTCATTTCATAACAAAAATTTCGTCGTCACTGGATGCGGCTGCCAATTTATATGTAAATGTGGTTTCAATTTCTTTTATATTCGACATACGTGAATGTATACCCTGTAGATACAATTACTTTTTTGAAGCACTTTAAATAAATGTTTAACATACACTACAGAACAATCTAAACTCGATCAGAATGGATTAAGTTAAGCCACTGGATAGTACTGCTTAAGATTAACTGAAAACAAACGACTTACAGACTTCAACACAATGTTTTAGTCAGTATTACTTACTTAATTGGTCATTAAAACCCATTAGTCAGGACTGCAACCTAGCTTCTCACACCACTAATGTTGTGTAAGTTAATTTTACACATGAGTAGCGGAATCTACTGATTATGTCGACTACGAGCAACAGATTTCAGAAGATACACATTTTTCTTGGTAATTTTTATTTTACTCTCAGACTTTTTGCCAGAAGACCGCAGCAGCGCGTTGCGAGAATGTCGTCTGAAGAAATAATTTTTCATATTCCGTTTTGTTCGAGATATTTGAACCTGGGGTTAAACTACGGGCTCTTTTCTAATAAGCTAACTCATTACCTACTAGACTACGATGACTTTGGGATTACATCCTAGATTTTGACATCATCCATGCAGTGTGTGATAATTTCAACCATGAGTTGCGCGATCTGCTGTTTAACACTGAAACAGAACGACAAATTTAAGAAGCTTTTAATTGTAATTTTTACAGGAAGTTACTGAGGGCATCTTGAAAAGCATTATAACCAGTTTTGACTGTCTTTTTTGAAGACATAAATGGTTATATCAAGTGATAGATGACTACTTGAACAATTCGTATCTAAAACTTGGTAAATGTTTCTCAAACCAATTTAAATCATTTTATTATAATAGGGTTCTCTAATAGGAACTTTCAAACTTTGACAGTTGGTAAATGCCATCTGTCAAATTAGTTTTCATTTAATTAGTTCGTTTTGCGAAATCACAATGGACGAAATCACTACAGACAACGACGTGAGTTCGATAAGTGAACCGTATTCAGTGATTAGGCCAAACAATATTGTCGAAACTGCATTCCGAAGAAGTCACTGTTTGCTGTTGAATTTTAACCGGCGTATAATCGATCCATATTTCTTTGAAAACAACGTTGGCCACGCCATCACTGTCAATGGCGAGCACACATAGTCGATAATTACCAAATTATTTTGGCCCAAATTGAGTGATCTGGACACCAACGAAATATTGTTTCAACAGAATGGCGCTAAATGTCACTCAACTCATGCCACCCAGGATATTCTGCAGTGTACAGTGTACTACGGTGTGTACCACTCATAATGGCGTCAGAAGGCCATTCAAACGAATAAAAAATTGCGGTTATATCTCACACACTTTTTGATGTATTTAAATTTAGAGATAGGAAGCGCTTAATATAAGGCATTATACATTATCATCGTGTAGGGCGCCTTAGTTCTACGACTATACGATCTATCAATCTATACACAGTTTCCCTATAATGTCTTGTCCAACCCTGTTGCCCCGACTAAGTTCGAGATGCTGCTTGGTGCTAATTAGTCGAATTCTCTGAGAATTCTGGTATACTTTAGCAATTCAAGTACGTGTTCTGATGATTCATTATTATCATTACAAAATTTACATATTAGGTTCGAATTGATCCCCATTCTAAACAAATGTTCCTTAAGTCTACAGTAAAGAATTAAAACACCGATTATTAATCTCAGGTTAGTTTTGGATATTTTGACGTAAAATTGAAATTTCTTCATGTTATTTAAATTCTCTCAAATTCATTTAGTTTAAGAAAGGTTTCAGCCTCTTTCTATATTTCCTTTCGATGATAATTATACACTACCAAATATCTCTCCCCACTGCACAAAAGAGTTCTGGGTCCACCTATGACGCGGAATTATTCATTCACGTAAGCTTAACTGCTTGTGCCTTGCTATGAATTCTCACATGACCAGACACCCAGCAGTGAATAATACTACAGGTATTTACCCTGAGATGATTAGGAACCCTAATGAGATTTCATTAAAAAAAATTTGTTATCAAAGTTCGTAGATACATAGTTGGTTAGGATTACGACATAGCTTCTCACACCCCATATAGTGTGTGTTAATTTTATCCGTAAACGGCGGGACCTACAATATAAAGTCGATTCCAAACGACAGATTCTGAGAAACTTTTTCATGTCAATTTTATTTACTCTCAGAGGTGTTGCCAAAAATCTGGTGAGTGGAAGTAGACAAAGGAATATTTTCTTCACATTTCACGTTTTGTTCGAGATGTCTGACCTGGGATTTGCACCATGACCTCACCTCTAATAAGCCACCACACAACCTACTAGACTACGGCGACTTCAATAATAATGAAACAAGATTTAATGAAAATCGATACCTACAGAAGCTTTGAGTAGTATTTCGTATACAAGATTTTTTTTATAATTCACGTGATAAACAATTTCTCCTAACAATAAAATTGTTGTCGTTCTCTTGAAATTAATTGTATTTATCAATGATTTAAAGATTATTTGATTCGATTTTAATAAATGGTTTGTCAACAGTTGTTGTTCTACAATTAATTATTAATTGTTGTTTTTTTATTTTAATTTATTTTATTTTTTTATAATAATTGTCGCCATTTGGTTTAGTTTTTTTATTAATTGCCTATTAACACGCACGCACTTAATAAAATAGAAAAAAAACGAAAGAAAAATTAAAGTGCCTCTATACGCTCGTACGAGTACGATGAGTATGATGAGAAAATTTATTTAAAATGTCTAATAAATTAAATGTTTTAAATAAATTTTTCTAATTGACTCAATTATATTTCTTCAGCCTTTTTGTTTTGTCTCGAATCGAATTGCATAGGCTGGCAAATGCTTTTAAATCGATTTGATTTTCTTATGCGGTCTTGTGGTTACTCTATAAAGACAATGTAAATCAATTATTGATTTTGTAACATATATGCACTAGGGTGATTTTAAAAATTCGATGTCGGATTTTTTTGGGGGCACCCACCTAAAATGTTTCTTTCTGTCAGATTTTATGATTGCCAAAGTTTGAACACAATTGGAAGATGTTAACCCGGGGCCTCAAAGTTTTTAAAATCTCGATTTTTTGGCAGTTTTGCGACTTCAGCGATCCATATCCAAATTTTGTCTCTACCTCTACTTCTAATGTCAGATGTAGAAGCCATCACTTTTACGAGAAATAAAAATGTTCACTTGAATAAATGACACAGAATGACACTAACTAAAACAATGAGTACGTGTTAGTAGGTACAGACCTAATTAAAATAAAAATGTCTTTTGTAGTTAATATTTTCAACAGACCAAGAAACAAAATCATAAAATCAAAAACCACCTAGCTATGCTTTTCTTTTTTAATAACAGACTTTGAACCCCTGGACCTCTATTTAAAATATAACAATACATTTTTAAACTAGAGTGGTTTTACCTACTTGGGGACGCCAGTGATACAGTATGTGGGTCTAAAATTAACGGTATACCATAGCAAACATATTTATATGAAATAAGAATCCAAAATACAAGTATTTGTCCATAATAACCAATAATAATACAAATAACGCATCTTCGCTTTCAGGGGTATCTAGTCACGTTTTTAGGGACATTGGCTCTATTTTTCGGTTTCAGTACTAGTTGCGTATTTATTGTGTAGAATATAAAATATTACAAACAGTATGGCCTTTAATTTGATGTATGACACGGGCAAATAGCTTTAACCGTTCCAGAGATATAGATCACCGAAGTCGCTAAACTACCAAAAAATCGAGATTATCAAAACTTTGAGGCCCCAGTGGCACGGGTTAACATCTTCCAATTGTGCTCAAACTTTGGCAATCCTAAAATCTGACAGAAAGAAACATTTTAGGGGGGTGCCCCCAAAAAAATCCGACATCGATTTTAAAAAACCCCCCTAATGCACATACATAGATACATAATTGGACATGACAACCCTTCAGTCAGTATTACGGCCTAGCTTCTCACACCAATCATGTTGTGTGTGATAGTTTTATACATGAGTGGCGGGACCTACAGTTTAAAGTCAACTCCGAACGATAGTTTTTTGAGAAACTTTTCATGGCAGTTTTATTTATTCTCAGAGTTTTTGCCAGAAATCTGCTTAGAGGAAGTCACCGAAAAAAAAGAATGTTTCATATTTCGTTTTGATGTCTTACCTGGGGTTTTAACCGTGGCCTTACGTCTAATAAGCCAACATACTAGCTACTAGACTACGGGGACACATTCTTCATAATTTGCAAAAAAAAATTTTAAATTGCGTATCAAAAGGCTCTTATAAAATTCAACATTTGCGGTTTGCATCGAAAAAATTTTAGCTCGGTCTATATCCGTCCTTTTACTAGAGTCCATTCTTTAAACTGAAAATCTAAAATCCACCGATTTCTACCGATCGCGGAAAAAACTTACAAATTTTCTGGATTTTAATTTACTTTTATACGAAAAAAAATCGGTTTCAATTGAACTGAATGCATATTTTGTTTGTTTCAATGCTGGAATGTAAAATGTTATGTTAAAAATGTTGATTTGGACGATGTGGGCGTTGAACGAAGGGCGTGGTTAATTTTGATTAAATTCGATTTTTCTTTTTTTTTAATTTAACCAGAAGAACGTTCAGTGCTAATTTCCAATGGTCTACTTATATTTTTTACACAAAATATAGCCTTATCACGCTGTGACATAGTGCTGGTCTACACAGACAAGCAATCCAGATTCAAATCGTGCAGAAAAAATCTTCATCATGGCTTCCGAATTTTCAAAATTCATAAGTTTTAATCAACTGCAAGTAATGCATTCTTGAAAATTTTATTCATTAGTTTTTTGAACGGCTACAGTTCCAGTGTATGGCTCCTTCTCATTGTATTCTGTTGGTCCTCATTATAGTTTAATGAAGAAAGACGTTAGGTTTGAATGCAAAGTACAGTCTGCTGTAAACCGATAAAACCGCTACACAAACACAAAGCACACTACGACGTTATAGTAGTGAATCAATCGTGTAGAGTATCCCACCGTCATTAACAAACAATTTAAGTGATTAAAAATCCTCAAAAAAGGCGTCCAAGCCTCACGCAATATGTTGAAGTTGCATTCTACTTTTGGTTGGAAATTTGTAATGCTCGTAGTCCAGTAGGCAGCGTATTGGTTTATTAAACGAGAGCCCATGGTTAAAACCCAATCTCAGGCATGTCGAACAAAACGAAATGTCACAAAAACCTCAAACAAAAACGACTTCCTCTCAGCAGTCTTTTCCCAAAGGGCAAATAAAATTGCCATGTCGCTCGGGCTAAACGTTAAGCTGTAGGTTCCGCCATTCATGGATAAATTTAACACACACAATATGGATGGTGTGATAAGCTAGGTTGTAATCCTAACAAACGGTTTGTAATGACCAATTAAGTAAGAAATCTGGAAGTACATCTTTCTTTACAAAAAAACACGATCTTGTTTAACACTTTACATTACGCAAATGAAGGATAACCATGCCATCAAATCGCACTTGCAAAATATCCAATGTGGCATGAGCTGAGTAGCACGTTGCACTGTCCTTTTGAAACCACATATTGTGGGAGACCAGATCATCTAATTCATATCAAAAGGCGATGGTAATCTTAAACCCATAGTACACACCGTTGACAGTGGTCCATATCTGTCCGTCCATTAAGATTTGGCAAAACAAACTGAAGTCGCCGTAGTCTAGTAGGTAGTGCGTTGGCTTATTAGACGTGAAGCCAGGGTTTGAGCCCCAGGCCAGACATCAAGACAAAATACAAAAAGTATTTCTTCGGCGACTTCCTCTCAGCAGATTTCTGGCAAAAACTCTGAGAGTAAGTAAAATTGCCATGAAAAAGTTTCTCAAAAATCTGTCGTTCGGAGTCGACTTTAAACTGTAGGTCCCATCACTAATGTATAAAATTAACACACACAACATAAGTGGTGTGAGAAACTATGACGTTGCACAATGGGTCAATTCGACCTCCGGGTACTGTACTTGTCTTAATTGACAAGTACTCGTCCTCTAACCTAACCTAACCTAACTGAATAAATCACAACTAATTTGAAAGATGTAACTGCAGCCAGAAGGAAATTCAATAAATCGTCAAATGCTCTACAAATAATGGTTCTCTTCGGTATAACATTGAGGCAGAGCACTAGACAATTCCTCGAGCAGTTCTATTATTTCATATTTACAGGTATTTCTTTGGCGTAAGTCTACGAATCTTTCAAATCAGTTTATTAGCAGACAGTGTGAAACTCTCCGGATACCCAATATTTTGTTTACAAAATGTTCATGACCATCATGATCATATTATATAGACTACGTACCATAAAATGTTCTTAAAGATACTTAGTTGAAGGGCGTAATACACTTCGCCAGTACCAAATGGGATCCAAGCGTTTCTCTTTCTTTTCTACAGTTCATCTAGAGAGCTCGTTGTCATCGTCATCATAAAGATCATCTGTTTATGCTGCTGTTACGCATCAACTTCAACGATAACAATGAAAAGAATGAATGAATGAATGAATGAAAGAACGATTTTTGTTTACTAAACGAACAATTCTGTTGATGAACAGAAACATCAGAGATACATACATACATACGAATAGAAGAACATCATGTAAATAATTTCCATTAAATGGAAATGGAAATGGAATTGAATCGAATCATTACGAATTGAATGGCATCGAAAGCAACTCAATTTTCGATATTGAGTAAAACAATTACTGGACACTGTCGTTCTCTTTTATTATTGTTTGTAAGGCCTTGTGGTTCGTTCAATTTATTTTAAATGATTTGGGAGTTCTTTGTCGATTGTTTTAATGTGTTTCTTTTGAAAACGTTTTAATTGACGTCGTTAGAGCTGTACAGACCGTATGGGTGATTGGCTAAAAGAAAAACAAACAGACAAACCGACACACAAATTGACAAGTGTCAGTTGTGGAGGTCAGTAAAGAAATTTAAAAAGAAAAAATATTTTATTTTCTTTTTTATTCATAGTCGTTGGCAAAACATTTAATTTGAAGACAAATGCTTTAATAGGAAAGTAAACAAAACAAAATTAGCTGTTTTATAAATAAAAATTTGAATAAATGATGCCAGTATTCTATTAAATCTTCTGAAAATTTATTTAAAATTTTCCAACAAAATGAAGTGGAAGATTTCTATCAAATTAACTTACCTTTCTATGTAAAAATAAAAATTTGCAACATTTTATATTCATAAGATATGCTTGAACTAAGCAACCATAATCATAGTGTAAAGGGTGGGCCATTTAAAAATTTAAATTTAAAAATGCAATAAAACAAAAACGTTTTGAAATTTTGACAAAATTTATTCTTTTGTTGTGAAGTACAATTGCTGCGGTTAGAAATGGAATATTATTTCATTCATATGGATGCCGCGGCTGGCCTCACAGTACCTCATTCCATCGGACCAAATTTCATGCACTTTTTCGAGTATATGGGGACGTATCTTGGCATTGGAATCACCAATGTTGGCCATCAAATGCTCAATTGTCTCTAGTTTGTCGACATATCACTTTTCTTTAACAGCGCCCCATAGAAAATAGTCCAAAGGTGTCAAATCCCATGTTCTTTGTGGCCAATTGACTTCACCATTTCGGCTAATTAAAGGAACATCAAACGTTTTACGCAATAAATCGATTGTGGCATGAGATATATGGCAAGTTGCACCATCCAGTTGAAACCAAATATCGTTTACATGAATACCATAAAGAGCGGGCAGAGAAAAAAAACGGTTATCATGGTGCGAAAGGTGTCTCCATTAACCACAAGCCGCACCAAACAGTCATTCGTAATGGCTGCATTAGCTTCTGTAAGACCACGTGTGGGTTTTCTGAGCCCCAAATTTGGCAATTTTGCTTATTAACGTACACATCAAGATGAAAATGAGCTTCACGCGAAAAGATGATTTTTTTTTTGCCAAAATCAACAACATCATGCAGTTTCTCCAATAAATCCCAACGTTGCTCAGGCGTAAATCGATTCAATACGTTCACTGGGGATAATATACCGAATTTTGTGAGAGAATAGAATGACATAAGTATTGCCAGATTCGAAATAACCAACCGATGATTCAAACTTAAATCGATAGATAGCCCACCCGCTACTGAAACTGTTCCACGACATCCACCATTTCTGCAAGTTGAAGTGTGAAAAATGCATTCCTAAACAACACCACGAACATGAAAAAGTGCTAACATGTCGTCAAAATGAAAAATTGTGCATTTTTATAAAAATAAATTTGACAAAATCATACAAACGCACATATTTAACAAATAAAAATATAAGAACTAAATTTATAAATAAAATAAATTGCTTTTTAAAAAGGGGCAAAATAGTCTGCTGCTGCTGCTGCTGTTACTCCATATGGCTTTAAAATAACACAGAAAAATATGACATTTTATTTGACATTTACCACAAGTGAATTTCAATTTCATTCGAATATAAAAATCCTACTCACACTTGTCTCTCAAAAAAAAAAAAATTAAAATATAGGCGCGTACATACATACACTTCTGAAAATAATATAAATTTTAAAGTAAAAATAAATGAAAGTAAAATTGGATTTAAGAAGAGATGAGTTAAAGACGAAAAAAGATCCCTTCTTACTCAAATGCATGCAAGAGTCTAAGAAGTCTGCTAAACACATGTGTCTCTATAAATATTGCATAGTTACAGCAGTGCTGAGAAAAATAGCATCACTACCCTATATTAAATTATAAAAACTTGTAAAGAGTCTGTAAGCATTGGATTGTCGAATTTATAACTCACTTTTAAAATATTTTTACAAAAGAGCTCTATTCTATGGTACCCCTATAATAAGATCAAGTAAGAAAGTTTTGTTTGTTGTAATTAAAAAATTTAACTAAGAGCCTCGTAATTATTAAATAAACCACATTTATTCTACATTCCTTGACTGCTATTTAAATAATATATTTACTTAATTGGTCATTAAAACCCTTTAGTCAGGTTTACAAACTATCCTCTGACATCACCTATGTTGTATGTGGATACGTTTACCCAGGAGTGGCGAGACCTAAAGTTTAAGATCTATTCCGAATGACAGATTTTCGAAAAGCTTTTCATGGCAATTTTTTCCAAAGGACTGCTGATAGAAAGTCGCCGAAGAAATATTTTTCATCTTATTCGAGATGTCTGAAGCAGAGCTTGTACCCCGTAATATCCACTCAGAAATGTATTTGCAAATATTCAACGATCTGCCAGAGACAAAAAATCTAATCAGAATCCACTTTACTATTTCAGAGTACCAGTACTATGTTCAGAAATCTTTCTGACAATGCGTTATTAACACAGTGCATAACTTCAAGAGGTTAAGTTAGATAAGTTGGCAGACCATCTTTAAAGAAAGAGATTCGTCTTAAGCCTAAAGTGAGACCGATTGTGATACCACAATCAATATTAAACCTGGGAATCAAACATTCCCTAGAGGAAACCCACCCGAGTTTAAAATATATCCTGTTATTCGAACAATCTTTATATTAGAGAGCTCGGTCAACGATGTCAGAAAGTTAGAGATAAGAAACCTCCGCCTTTTTATAACAAGTAAGCGTCTATTATTTGGAATCCATACTATCGTTGTCATAGTGATTCAATAGAGTCTGTGCAGAAGCAGTCTGTTATTATTCTGTTTACGTGGCTTAGGATGGGATTGTGCCAATGGGTTTCCGTCATACGAGGTTAGATTAGGTTTGATAAAACTTCCAACTTTAGAACGTAGAAGGGCTGTTTTAGGGGTTTGTTTTGTTTTTAATCTGGTTAAAGGTGATATCGATTCTGAGTTTTTTTAGATTATGTAATGATTTTAACTTATATTATGATTTTATTGATTTTAATTGTAGTGTTTGTAATATAAAACGTAGCTTATATGCCGGCATTGATTTGTAAATTATTATATAAAAATGTATTTTCGTTCTTGTCCTCGGTAGTTCCTGTTTATTGTTACTTTATTCAGCTTTTGATTAAGTTCTGTAGCTGATTTATGTTCCCGTTGCCATTACTTTTCCCTTACCCGCTACAGTCCGGACTGTAGTGTGTACGTGTCCCTACGTAATGGGGACGAGCCCTCCGCGGTCGGGTGAGGGTGGGTTAGTGTGAGGCCGGGGACGTTCGGAAAAAAAAAGCTGTATACTGGCACATAAGGTGAAAGTTAGTCTCGCAACTCCTACAGAAATTATCTGACCGATTACCAAGTCTATAACTTGCCTACCAAATTGACAGTGGCCCATGTGAATCGCTACCGTGCAATGGATAACCATGCGTCTTAAGCATAGAAATGAGTCGGTCCTCTTCTTATCCCTACGTACCCAATAGAATCTCGTAATATTCCAGCTCCCAAAGAGATTGAATTTACCTGTCAACGGAGGAGATAATAGTTAGTCTAACTGAGGTAATCGAAATACCTGGCTCTGTAGCATGTTAGAAATTGCATGCTTCATTCTGTCCCTGGCCAGTTCATCAGCAATGCAATTTCCATTCACATCCCCGTGTCTCGGAATCTACAAATGAATTACTTTCGAACTGAGAAATCCTAGGCACTCATAGACAACATCGGACGACGAAAATGTGTTCGTTAAGACCTTAATCGCAGTCTGGTAGTACGAGTATGTCTAGAGGTTTTCAGGGAAAATGGTTGATGGATTATTGTTATTTATTTGGCTTTAAAATTTACATTATTTCAGTATAACAAGTATTCGCGGCATGACAATAGCAAAAATGTCATCTCATCATATCTCCACTTAGAATAAGTGGCGAATAAAATCAGGGAAAAAACATATCTTAAATGAAGAAATATATTGCTACTGCAACAATCCTTATTTTGGAGAGTTCACCGAGGGTGATAGAAAATGAGAGTCTTTATAAAAACTGCTAGGCACTGGTGCACAAAGCGAAAGATAAGTCATTCTAGGGAAAGCTGAGACTATCGGCTTTACTTCCAAGTCTGTAAAAACAGTAATAGAGCGATGGATGTCTATGCAATTTAAGGAAAAAAGACAATCGGAAGTTTTCCTTTTACAGATCAGCCCAATAGGTCCTGCATGTGCCCTCATGCTGCCAAAGAAGTTGTGGCTCTTTGTACAATAACCAGAAGATACCTAGTTTAACTGAGGCAACCGGAACCATTACGTATCTCTGATTCATGTACCTCTGATTAGTTCTTTAGCAGCACAATACCTTCATATCCCAGAATCCGTATAAGAATTACATTTCAATGAACCAAAATTTGCGTAAGAAGTCCGCGTCATTCATGGAGGACAACAGATGCCAGGGAGAAAAGTCGTAAGGGGCTTGACTGCTGCTTAGAGTCCCTATATAGAAAAATCCCACGGCCCAGCATGCATTGCTTTCAATGGGACCTTGAATAGAAGCTCTTACGAAAGTCAATTGAGTGTAGCAAATAAGATATCAGTTGGTATGGAGCATTATTCACTGGTGATTAGAATATTTTGAATCTGTATTGAAGGGTCATTACCCATTTACCTAGCGGTGCTTTAGTTAACAATATTTCTCTATTTTCTTACGTATTAGTGCTAACTACGTTACCACCGCTGTTATTTGTTCGAATACACTGGTACGTAACAACGAAGCAACTGTGCGTTATGGTTGAAAACATGAATATGAAATGTGAAGAAAACTCACTAAAGGGCGAAACTAAAATTAAATTTAAACTAAAAACTGCACACGCATAAATGTAGTAAATAGACTGACTGACTGACAGACTGATGGACGGACAAACGCAGCGAATATTAGATCTGTACTTGCGGTACATGCGTGTACTTTTAAAATGATCATTTTCAACAATAAATACGTGCTAGTACAGCATTTAAATGTACCCACATACTCATAAATAGCATACATACATGCATATGTACGGTTCGTTCCCCAGTCTTTATTTATACTGTCTCTGTTGTTCCCCAATGTTTAATACAATGAATTTTCACTAGTTCAAGAGGATCAAATCCAATAGAATTGTATAGAAAATACAAGATCACTAGCAGAGTTCCACATATAATGCATTCAGAGGAGTACATCGATTATAGTAGAGCGTTAATAACATTTGAGGGGACAACCAGTACAAGTACATTCCAATTTACGCACATAAAAGTGTTCTCGTTTTAGACTCTGCTTTTTTATGGTTGTTGTTGAGGAAAATTATTTAAAAGTTAACTGCATTAAGAAGAGGTAGATATGTAGATAAACAGAGTGGAAAGCATATAATAAAGTGTTTGCCCTTGTGTCTTGTGCCATAAAGTAAAGTGGCAAAAAACGTTGGAAGATGTTGAAGTTTCTGTACTTGTTTGCTGATTGATTGTGGACTGAATGTGGATGTCATGAAAAATGAAGGCAAAATATTTTGGAATATTACTGGATAGTAAACTGAGATGTAGGAAACGTATAACCAACATTTCAAGGAGGTCCAACCAAACTCAAAAAGAATTATACTTTGAATGAAAACTATAATAGGCTTTAAGATTTATGAGGTCGTTGGACCATAGACAACTGCCCCCTATCGGTCCCGTGGACATAACCACAGTTTTGAAAAGTGTTTCGTGGAGTCGCCGTAGTCTAGTAGGTAGTGGCTGACGTTCAAAATGTATCAATACAAAGTTTGTATGCAGTTCTACTACGGTATATAAATTTTGTAGATATACAAAGTTGCCAAACAATGCTTCAACTATAAATCCGATGTCTGGTTGCTTTTTGACTGCGTTAAAAATACACATTGACGACGTTTTAACGTTTCGAAATAGAATACATTGTAAATATTTTGTCCAGCGGCTTTAGGAAACACTATACTTTGTTCAAACACAAAGCAACTAACATTTTGGAATTCAGCCAGTGGGGCGGCTTATTGGACCTAAGGCCAGGGTTCAAATCCCAGGTCAGACATCAAAACGAATATATGAAAAAATATTTCTTCAGCGACTTCCTCTCCGCAGATTTCTGGCAAGAAGTCTGAGAGTAAATAAAATTGCCATAAAAAGTTTTCAAAAGTCTGTCGTGAAACTGTAGGTTCCACCACTCAAGTATAAAATTAAAACATACAACATAAGTGGTGTGAGAAACTAAGTCGCAATCCTGATTGAAGAGACCAATGATGTATGTAGTTGTAGCCTTTACGAGAACGAAGAAGCTTCCTAAATGAAAGAATATCCAACTTTTAATTGAGGTGATATCACTGAAAATTTATGTGACATGTAGGGTTCATACAGTCAACATTTCAAGGAGGTCCAACCTAACCCAATAATTATGCTTGGAATGAAAACTAGAACAGCCATTAAATCATATGGAGACATAGTTTAGAAAGGCAGAATGAATTTGAAACAGCTGAGGTGAAATTAGATAAAATGAAGCGACAACGAGAGTCCATTCTACAGTGGCACTAGAGACTGCGTTGGATTTGAATAATAAACACCAGAGAGAATAAAGATAATGGGTAGCCAGACACGTAAATCACCAAAGGACATCGTGAACTGACAAATCGATCGACTGACAGACTGCTGGTCGGACCCGTGGACATAACCCACAAACTCTATAGTTTTGTAAAATGTTTCGCAACGATATAAAAGGTAATAAAAGGGACGTAAAGAAGAACTATACACGTGACACAAAAACAGATATTGGAGCGTGGTCAGGAGGTGGGATATTCGTGAAATTATTTTACAATCGTAAAGTCATGTCAACGAATTCAACTTATACAGAAAGTACAACTCCTTTGTGGTTGATCTGATATTAGTATGATGCTCTCTGGACAATTTCAATTAGCTAGACAAGGAAATAGATTCACCCACTAATTGAACACGCAAACAAGCATGCAAGCCAGGGAGGTTTCAAGCTGCTGAGTAGGAAAGGAAGTTTGCAAAAGGATTCTGGACGAAAAGGAAAGGGCGAAGAATCAGAAGCGGTGCTAGAAGGTTTGAGTCACAAAACATGTTATCCACAAGTAGCATAAGAATAGTAATCGCCTTTCCAACCAGGCAATATAAACTTTGAGGACACTTATTATTGGAATTTGTGCAGCAACATAGCACTTCAGAAGGACCCTTCCTAGTATTAAGTACTAGCATCAAGTACTAGGCGGGTGTTTCCTTGTTGCGTTTGTCAGACCCAAACCAGTTGTTTGAAAATATAGGGATGCCCTGTATATATTGAGGGTAATATAATAACTCGTCCGAGATAAAAGAATATGGATAACAGAGTACATATATTTGAAAGCTAAACCTGCTTTGTAGGAAAATAATCAAAATAAACAAAATTATTTGGCTGATCAAAGTACGTGACAGAAAATTTTGATTTTTTTATAAGTCAAAGCGGATAATTTAAGAATTTTCATAAAGAATCTCAGATAGTCAGACCAAGCTTAAGCTATGTTCAGCTCAGAATCGAAAACATACTTACAATGTGTTTGGTCCTCTTATTATTTCAATAAATAGCCGACTAAATGTTTCGTTAGAATGTAGAGGCTACTTTTAGTAAACAACTGTAACGGGCATAACCTTTTAAGGCATTGGGAGAAATAACTTATGCTAAACATCTGTTCGTGTTTTCCATTCTTTGGAAGTCGCCGTGGTCTAGTAGGTAATGTGTCGGCTTATTAAACTTGAGGGCTCGGTTCAAACCCCAGGTCAGGCAACTTCAGCTAAACGAAATATGAAAAATATTTCTTCGGCGACTTCCTCTCAGCAGATTTCTGGCAAAAACTCTGAAAGTAAATAAAACTGCCATGAAAAGTTTCTCAAAAATTTGTCGTTCGGAATCGATTTTAAACTGTAGGTCCCACTACTCATGTATAAAATTAACGCACACAACATAAGTGGTGTGAGAAACTAGGTCCATAATCCGAACTGAAGGGTTGGAATGACCAATTATGTATGTGTGTATGTTTTCCCATTTTTGACTAAACTTAAGCAACATATAAAATTTTATTTCGCTATTTCAGCTAAAGTTCCATATACCATAAAGCAAAATAACCAACAATTAAGAAAAAAACAACCACTAAAATAATAAATGTTTCCATCATATCAAGTGTAGGGTATTTTAAAACTTAAGTGTAACATACATGTCTAACACCTTGATCAACTACAAACCTCGTCGACATCATCATCATCATGATCATCGTCATCGTCGTCAAACACTAGTATTTACCCCAACAAGTTGAATATAACTGCGAGGCGAAATGCTGTAGAAACTGATCCAATTAGAATCATTTTTTTACGGTACTTTTTTATTTGTATTTTTCTTTTTAAATAATTTGCTGTAGTTGTTGTCGTTTCTATTTTAATTTTTTTTTTAAATTTCTGAAGTCAATGAATTGCGAGGTAGACAAACTAAACAAATAAAATGTAATTTTATGTTGTTGTTCTTCCATTATTTTTGTTCTTTTTTACTTTTACATCAGTACACTACAGCCAGCAATGGTCATTTGAGTATTTTAACGCGAATGATTTGGAATGTAATCGTATTTTACACGCTAATCTCATTACTGGTAATGTGGAGATACAATATTCCTGCTGGTGTTTGTAAGATTTTCTAGGCAGCAACTTTAATTATAGCCATCGATACATATTCTTGTGCCAGTAAAGTCCACCATACCTAAAAGGTCACAATTGGTAATGGGAAGTTAAAGTAGATTTGTTTCGCTGCCATCTGACGGATCCAACTTAATTCTATCGTGTCTTTTATAAAACGCTTCCTATCTTAAGTAAGACAACGTCTGAAGAAACTATTCCTGCCATTATGTTTGGAATATAACATCGTTCGAATGCCCGTTACGGTTTCTCGGGGTGGATGGCATCCAAAGTGCTTAATTTACTATGACTCTGTCCCATAAATCTATCAGAATTCGACCAATAGCATGGGTTATGTTAGCTTTAAGGACCGCTTTAGTTTGTGACCTCTTCGCATACACTTGCGTCTTGAGGCAACCCCACAAGACAAAGTCGCACAATCTCGGTGACCAGTTCACATCAGCTCAACGTGGATGACTTCTTTTGACCCGAACAAAATGATCTGGACACTAAGGATATGTGGTTATGGATATGGCGTTACGTGCACAGCTTATGTAACATTGAATATTCTGCACGAGCAATTTGAGAGTATTGTCATCCACGCGAAATCGCCGTAGTATATTAGGTAGTGTGTTGGCTTATTAGACGTAAGGCAACGGTTCTAACCACAGATAAAACATCAAAACGAAATTTGAAAAATATTTCTTCGGCGACTTCCTCTCAGCAGATTTCTGGCGAAAAATCTGAAAGTAAATAAAAATTGGAATCGACTTTAAACTGTAGGTCCCGCCACTCATGTATGAAATTAACGCACACAACATAAGTGAAAGAAGCTAGGTCGCAATCCTGGCTGAAGGGTTGTAATGTATACAATGTATGTATACCATGTCATCACCAGATGTTTAACAGAACTTTAACTGAAAGAAATTGCTCTCATCTAGAAGGTAGTGTGTTTACTTACTAGACGCGAAACCGTGAGACGAAGCCAGGCTCAGCGACTTCGACGATTTCCTCTGAGCAGCCTTCTGACAAAAAACTCTGAGAGTAAATAACATTGCCATGGAAAGTTTCTCAAGAATCAGACGTTCGGAATCGACTTTATACTATCGGTCCTGTCACAAATGGATAACATTAGAATTCACAACATGGGTGATATGAGAAACTAGGTTGTAATCCTGACTGAAGAGTTGTAAGAGCTCATTAAGTAATTAAGTTAACTAAACTAAGTTGGTCTATAAACGCCTTAAAACCTAATTATCACACAAAAGTTTTACGGTTAATATTCGCTGAACTTAGTCCACATGTTACTACTGTAGGGTACCCATATCCCTGCTGATCATAATCAACTGGCCCTAATTTTCTTCAATGCTTTTCATTTATTATTCTGGCTTTTATTGTCTCCAATCTAAAACACACCATAAACATGAAACATTCAACATAAAAATTCTAAATTAATATGGACTTGAGGACGACATAGAAAATTACTCCAATACGCAGCAAACATTTCACATTTTTTGATAGGGGGAGGATGGAACTGTATAAAATTCGCTAAATGCAGAGAGTTGATTTACTTACATAAACGTGGACAGTAGACAAGAGAAAGAGAGAGAAAGAAAGATCGACATATCAAGTCTATAAAGAGAGGACAAGTAAGTAAGTGAGTGTGTTAAACAGCTCATAGTGAATGAAAGTGAGTGTATATTTAATTAGGTGAGTGAGTGTTTTAAATTACTTTTTGCCGTTATTTTTATTTTAAAGATACGATGAGTGAGATCGTAGCTGACTGTTGTATGTTTCTATTTAAAAAATTTCCCTGATGATGTTTTGCTCTGAATAAAAATTGTTTATAGTCGTGTCTGTTGTTGTTTTTTTTTCTTTCTTTTTTTTAAACATATGGCAGGCGATCTGTTCAGTTACGCTGTCCATGTGTGTTTGTTTTTTTTTTGTGTAATTTCCATGGGTTTTTATTTATTTTCGAGTCTTATTATGATGAGCAAATACGGGTCTGTTGATTCTTTCGTATGTGTTCGCTGCTTTTTTTTTGTCCATATTTTCCATTACAATTGAGTCGGAGTATAATTTTGTTTTATTGTTATTGTTGTTGCTACAGTTGTTGCTGTTGTTGTTGTGAATTCTAAAGATGCGTATCTCATTTAATTTTCATATTGGGGATGTGAAATGTATGGCAATATTCTCGCCATTGAGTAGGAGGCCCAACTAAATGATCATTTTGAAACAGTTTCTGTTCTGCTGTGCTCATATTAACAACGCGAATATTTCTCTGTATTTACCGTGTTTTTTCCCTTTCGTTTTAAATTATTTTGAACCACAAAAACAAAGTGAAAATTATTTATTCTCCAAATTGTTTAATTAAATAAACAAACAACGAATATCAAAACAAAAGAGAGATAAAAGAGAAGAAAAATTATTTTCATTTTATAAAAAGAAAGAAAAGAAAAGAAATCAAAACAAACGAGAAAAATATATATAAGTTTTCCTCAAAAGGAAACAGCGAGAAAGAGCGAAAGAAAATTCAAAATCGTTGTTTTTGGATAAATACGTAAACGATTTTCCAACTGGCCCTGTGCATTAGTGTATGTTGTGAACGTGTGCGATTTATTGAGAATTAAAACGGAAAATTTCAAATTAATTTTAAAGGTATAAAAAAAGAAACTTTGAAAAACAAAATGAAAAAAATAATTTCAATTCATAGAAAAAATAACACAAATTATTATAAATTATAAGAGAAAATTATAAACAAAATCAACCATAAATAATATGCATTCAAAACAAAATTCTTATTCATATTAAATGGAAATTGTTTACCATTATTTTCAAAATAAAAACAAAGTTTTTGCAAATATTCTTCTCTATTTGTTAAATATTAAGAAGAAAATTTCCGGTAATAATGATTTATAGGAATTAAATTTAAATTTAGTAAACAATCATCGTCAGCATCTACGTATTTCATTGAAATATTATACACCGTGGTACAGTGGGGTAGCAAACAAATTGTATAACAATGTTGAAATGTAAAATAAAAATAAAAAAAATTGAGACTTAAATAATATTTAATTGAATTTATAACGGTTATTTAGTTAAGCTACCAGCATTTTCTGTTTTTGTTTTTTTTTTATTGAATTACATACAAATACAAAGAGTGTTAATCTCCACAGTGAAGATAATTTGTATGTATCCATTATAAGCATTTTACACAGCAGTTTTACATAGTATGGCAACCCTTGAGAATTCTAATAATTTAATTCAGAAATGGTTTCAATTTATTTTGTGTAAAGACGTATTTAAAAAAAAGTTTAACAAAATAATTTTTCTAAAGGTACCCTATCTCTCTATGCCTACATCTCAATAAACTTAAAAAAGTGTCTTTTCCAATTAATTTTTTTTTTTTGTATAAAAACTGATTCGTGACATATAATCTTAGCAAGGTTTACCACTTCCTAATGAATAGATTAAAAAAAAACAACGATTACAATTTTGGATTTCATTCCTAAAATACATGCTGTGTGACAAATGTGTTCCTAACGAAAAATTTTCTTTAGCAAAAAATTATGTTTTTGGATACGCCAACAAACAGAATTACTGAACTTGCAGCGCAGCAAGAATGTGTGCAGCCCTTACGCAGACCAACTTTTTTCTGTTCCCTGATTTTGGTGGAACTTGGTCAGTACAGAGACTGCGTTCACCTGCGGCATCACATCGGGCCGCTTTTTGATATCAAAGCTACCACTTCGACCTAACCTAAGAGGGTGTTCATTAGGCAACATTTCTATAAGGACGATGAAAATCGAAACATTACAGTCAAAGGAGCAAAGTTGTTTTAGGTAAGGTTTGGTTGGAGGAGTAACTTTGATACCAAAGCTCACTGAAGCACACATAGCTGTCCGTTGTGATGCCACATATAAGCGCAGTCTCTGTACTGACCGAATTCAACTGAACTTTTCGAAGAATTTAATCAGCGCAGGGGCTGCACGCTAAAAGCACGACTCGCCTAAGCTGGAAACCAGCCTGAAAGTTTTAAATATACAGCGTTATTCTTGATGTCAATGGATGATAAGTCCTTTAAGGTGACAAGAAATGGAGAGCCAAATAAATAAATCTGCGGTTCACTAGCGATGGACATTGGCAAAGAAAGTGGACAACAGTTTTCTCCTCTTCAGCAAACCCACAACCTCGGCAGTCTTTTCGCGTGTCTTCCCATAACGTGATGTACCGTGTAATGATTACTAAATTCTTCATGCCCCATATGGAAAAATTTGTTTCGACTGGCGTATGATTTCAAAAAAAAATCATGGTATTAAATGCCTATTGAAAGACAATTTTAGTGATCAATGGAACAATTTTGGAGCAATGCATTTTTTCTCCAGATATCTGAAAACCCCCGCATACAGCGATATGCCAGCCCCAATTCGGGCACTAGAAAACAGACAGACATTTCAACAATAAAAGCCACTTGCAAGCAGAAATTGAAAGCTTTCGAAATGTTTATATGGTTGAGAATGGTGAAGACGAATCAACTATTGAAAGAAGAAAACAACGTGCTTAAGACAAATACAAAATGCCGCAAGGAAAGAGGCGGATAAGAAAATCCATGAATGGGCAAACGACTCTGGCGGAACCAAACCAAACTATTATGTGCCATAAGTTACATAGAAATGCCTCTATTCATATAGCATATGAATAATAATGAATAGTTTTATTGACCCATGCATTTCACTTAATTCAAAACAATTTAGATCAGAGTCCTGAACTTCTCTCGTATCATAACTAAAGAGATATCACTTTACGGTATTTAAGCAATAGGGTGTTAGCATCGCAAGCCGGCTTACATCCATACCGGTCTCCATAATCGATCTCTTAAACAGTATGTGTAACAATCTGTTGTATTGATTGACCCATTAATCTTGATCATCAAGCCTTCGGGAATACACCCCAATGAAAGGGAATTCCGGTGGAACTAATCGGCCACAAGCCAAGTTTTGCACTCTTCTTCAGCGATCCCATTAATGTAAACAATTGAGTATAACAGGGGTATTAACAATATTCATCAGATTGCAAGACATTGACTCTGCCAATGATATTCCTCTTCTCGCCCGTTATCTTCCAAAGTTGAATTAAATACACCAGATATCGTAGAACTATATAAATTAACTTTGATATGACAGTAAGTTTCCTATCGTGGCACTACTATCTGCCCTCGTGTCTGACTCGCAGCCTAGATAGATGGGAACAATTAAGTGGGATGGTCGATGGTCGAGAGGACGATTGGCTAAACTAGCACTGATAATTACGTAAAGGAGACCTAGTATTTCATCTTTAGTGACTAAAGTGGGATACAAAAGATCTTCTACGCCAAAGTATCTGTCATTGGCCAAGCTATTGTGTGTGATAATAAAAGTAATAAATAAAAATTCTAAGTTTATAGTCAACAATGTCACAGTATAACATATTCAATCTAGGAAGCACATTCACTCTAGGAAGCACATTTACTCTGGGAAGCACATTCACTCTAGGAAGCACAGTCACTCTAGGAAGCACATATCCACAACTAGCATCTTACCAGAAAACTGAAGTATCAAATCAAACATTTGGTTCAGAACAGAAATCATTTCAGAAATCTACGTTTCGATATGGTTGGGAACCCTAACATTATGGTTGGGTTTCAGACTTTCTAAATTTTCCCCATTCAACAGACAACGGTCACTTCATTTCAATTGTTTAAAAACGGCTGCAACATTTAGTTTAGGCTACGAACTGCATCCTGACCCTCCGGATATAGCTTCAAGTGCCGATTTCATTTTAGAACCTGGTAACGTAGCACAGCAAAAAGAAATTTGGCTCCAGAGATTAAACATTTCACAGACAATACTATTTTAATGACTCCAATCAATTTTATTTTTTTTTACTTAATTGTTGATTACAACTCTGTAGCCAGGTTTACAACCTATCTTCACATACCACCAAACTTATGTGTATTCATTTTATCCATGAGTGGCGGGTCTTTCAGTGTAAAGATGACTCCATACGACCAATTTAAGAAACTTTTCATGGTACTTTTGTTTGCTTTCAGTGTTTTTGCCAGAAGACTGCTGAGGTTGCCGATAGAAAAATATTTTCATATTTCGTTTTGTTCGAGAAGTCTGGTAGTTGGGGTTTGAACCACGGGCTCTCATCTAATAAGCCAATACACTACCTACTGGAATAAGGCGAATTTAATTTTATTTTTTATAAATGAAAACTTGTAGATATATTGTACAATGAGTATACGGTTCTAAGGAGTCTACTTATATTGTGAAAATTCAATCATTTGTGATGTAAAAAAAAACACGGCTTAAGGACCCACTCTCGTATTTTTCAAATTCCAAATTCCTACTTAATTTACTCTCAATAGCATTCATCTTTCAATAGAAATTTTTTTGCGATCCGGGCACTGGGTAATCGGGCACTGTGATAATGTGCTGGACTTGTTATTAAAGAATTTTCGGACTATGTACCGATTTTACAACACAATACATTCCTCTAAACTATAGTGCTGTCTGTACATGTGGCATAGAGTGGCCACAAGAAAGCCTTTTATTTTGTTAAACAATTTGAAAATGCTTTAAATGTCATTGGCATAATGGAAAAAGTAATTTTATTGAGCAGCAGCAACAACAACAACTATAATAACAACAAAAATATGTGCATACATTTTTAATGTTATTATGAAAAAAGAGAAGAAGAAGAAAAAAATGAAATTCTTTAAATCACAGAAAATTTTTTTATTAAATGATTTAATAACTGTAAAACTCTCAGACAAATCCAGATGCTCAGATACACACGACTAAAGCCGGAAATCTGTGCGACATTTTTAATTAATGTCAAGTTAAAATATATTAAAAATGAACGAAATACATACATACATACTGCCGACTGCTGTTGTTCAATTAACAAAAAGAACAGAAGATAGAAAGGAGAATAAAAGAATCAAAAAAAAAACATTCGTAATGCAAGAGATATGCTCAAGAGGAGCGGCGTACTGCCAACCACGATATTAAAAAGAAATTATTACCCAAAAATAATTGATAAGAATGGAAATAATGCAATAAATTTTAATTTGCCCTCTACAGCAGCATTTACCAGGAGCATAGAATTTGAAAAATTTTTTTGTTTTGGAAAATTTGCGAAATAAATAAAAACAAAGTGATTTAAGCCAAAAGGAAGGAAATGAAAATATCTGCTAAAAATGAATAAATAAACAGCGTTTTCAAGCATACTAAATGAAAAGCATCTACTACAACTTGTTCCTTAACATTGAACATAAATAAACATGTCGCTTCAACAATTGTAGTTTCCATTGTGTTTTCCCGTTCTGGCATCCAAATCGAACAGACATGATGATGTATTGTTTAGATTTTATTTTCGATTCTTAAAATATATACTAGACTCACTAAAAATCGTTTCGTACACTATAAATAAACAATAACAACAAAAAACTTTTATTGTTATAAATACAACTTGTTGTTGTTGCTGTTGTTATTGTTGTACAAGTCAATTCTCTTGTATTGCGTCCGTATGTAGTAACTGTATACACTCGAAAAATGTTCGTTACTTTTTTCGCCTCGTCTATGTATTCAAATTGAAGAGAAAGTGAAACAGCAAATCAAAATGATATAAAAAATACTTGAATATACATATGTATGTATGTATGTATGTATACATGTAGTATGTATCTTGTTTAGTAATAAATCAATTTCTATGATTATATACTAGAATTTACCACACTACATAAGAATATATTGTATTATTTGTATCACTTTAAAGAAAGAAAAAAACGCGAAAAAAACGCAAAAATCATTCAGTAAATAAATTAAAAATATTTTGTTGTGAATGAAATATTTCATATGGTACAGGGTAGTGCCAAAAAGAAATGGACAAAGAATTAAAAACATACCGGAAAATATTAAACACACTGCAGGATGTATTGGTTTTTTTTAAATTTAAATAAAACAAAGGGTGTCTGAGAAATCATTGAAACATTGGTGTTACTATGTAGGGAATGTAACAAGGGTCCACCTGCTTTTCTGGATAGAGCGCATACGAAATGTTACATTTTTTTATATCACTGGCGCATAAATAACACTGAATTTGATCGATGACATGGGTTATGTTTACATTGAGGACCGCTGTAGTTAGTGGCTTATTCGAATGCGCCTGTGACTTAAGAAAATATCACATGAAAAAGTCCAATGAAGTCAAATGGCAAAATCTCGGTGACCATGCCCTCGTGACCATGTACTCATGCTGAATGTCCACTGTTCCATGAGCTATGTGGTACATAGCGCCATACTGTTGAAATCACATGTCGTTGCTGTATAGATCATCCAATTCATGCCAGAATAATTTGGTAATCATCAACCAATAGTGCTTCTTGTTGATAGCAATGGCTTGGTCAACGTCGTTCTCAAAATAATATGGACTAATCACGCCGTCATTTAAAAGTCCACAACAAGCAGTGACTTTTTTGGAATGTATTGGATCTCATGTGGATTGGTATTGTTTTAAATTGGACAATTTTGTTCGTTCATGTAGCCATTCATCCAGAAATGGCCGCCATCGTTAGAGATGATTTGTCGATGAAAATTCGGGGTCAGTTACGAACAGCCTCAGAGCCCATTCATTAAACCAATAAGCAATGTCCAATATGGACTTCAACAACGACGTGAAACGAGTGCCTTTATCTAACCTTTATCAGATTTTTTGTCTTGCCTGTACTTGAAGCTGTCCAAGCTGCATTAACAGAATTATTATATTGTCAATCCTAATACGGTGTTCAGATATACACCTTTATTGCGTAAATCGTAATAAACGCCATTATTGAGCTAAATATTTCATATAAAGTTTCAATTAATTATTGCGCAATAAATACGAAAATTGTTGTAATATTGAGTTAAACTTAAAATGCACCACTGTCATAAGTGTGCTTAATGAGCATATTACAATTAACCGAACACTTTCTGTTGATATTTGACAACTCAAATGTCAACAACGACAAACAAAAAAAAAACAAAGAAAACAATATTGTTGAAATAACCAGCTGTTTTGTTTACCAGCTGTCAAATGAATATTGAATAAGCAGCTGAACTGCGTATATTATTATTCCTGAACAGTTAAGACACTATATTCAATAAACCGAATATTGACTCAATAAAAGTGTATGTCTGAAAATAATATATGAATAATAGTTTCGAAAGTTATCAGTATTTCAGAAAGTATGCTTATGTTCCGCCCTAATATACTTGTATTCTTTATTATCATCACCGTATTGCAAATACCTTTAAAATTAGTACGGACTATTCTGTGCAATGCATGACACGGTTTTCACATCCTCGTCTATCCTTAATGGAATCCCGATTTTCCTACCTCGAAATCATGTTGCTCTGTCACTGTAAAAAAAAATAAAAGAAAAACAATTTATTTTGACACTTATTATACTCCTACAAATATTATAATTGTTGTTATTGCATTTAAATTTGTTTTAATATCGCTTAAATAATCCTATTAAAGTGGTGATACGAGATGGAAAATTTAAATTTAAAAGTAAAATATTCAAAATACAGTCATGCAAATGCGAAATTTTGTGACAAATTTGGTTTATATGTGTGATTATGAATTGTTATTAACGTAATTCTAATTGGCAAGTCATATGAGTGTAGATTGCAGCAAGGAACTATTGGATCTCATCTTTTAATTTAAAGACAACAATGTGTTCGTGTGTTATCATCGATATTGTTTATTCGTCTGCAAGGCCTATCGATACCATTATTCATAATTTTGCGTGACTCCAGAGCATAAATGAGGCTGTATATGGCTGATAGCATTTATTATGTTGCCTTCTTGAACTGCTGTGATTTGTGGCTCATTCGCATACCCTTTTGGCTTAATAAAACCTCCAAAAAAAAAGGTTTAAACGGGATCAAATCGCACTGGGGTTCAAATCTCAGTGGTAAGTTTACATCACCCTACATGAAGTGACCATGTCCACAAATTGCTCGTGCGAATATCCAACGTGGCATGAGCTGTGTTCAATTCAGGCAAAAAGAAGTTGGTAATCATCCACTTATAGTACTCACGGTTGAAAATGATGGCCTGACCAACATTGTTCTCAACGAAATGTAGACTGATGACGCCGCCAGCCCAAAACCACACCAAATTGTGACTTTTTCTCGATGGATTTTCTTTTTTATGAGACCATCACTTGGGAGATGACCCCTATTTACGCAGTGGATTGTGTTGGAATACAGGAAAGATAGTTTATAGGAGATAGGAAAGACAATTTTTTAATGTCCAATGCAAATAATTTCGTCACTTTATTGTTTTTTTTTCGGGAACTGCATCGGACGTTCTTGTATCCCCTATGAATTAGTATTGTCTCAAATTCTACAATTTTGTTTGTTCAATTTGTCTTGGCTTTGCAGTTAATTTTCCGATTAAAATTAGTGCTCATGAGTCCATTCCGAAAGCAGACGTTATTAGGTGTTTACCTTACAGACCAAAAATTCACAAAATTCGCCAAGTTGTGGGATTGAGAGCAACACGAAATCGATTGTCTCGGATGATCTTTCACACTCTCACGGACAGCGACGTTGTGTCAAAGTTCGGTAAGACACTGTTAGAAGATACTTTAGAACATAATTTCTCCAACGAAAACTATTTCGTGATTTCATCTTTTGTAGTTCTTCAAAAACTGATTTATTTCTATGCGTTCCATATCATCATTGATTAGATCGCAGCATAGAGTCTTTATATTTCAGAGTGCTACATTGTTCTGTGAACTCTAAACTCTCAACGATTGAACGTATTTTTTTGAATGCTGTCAAATTTTATGTCAAAATAGAGTGTAAGTAAATATTTTCTAGCAGAAATCATTTAGCCGACCATTGCATGGCGTGATGCTTTTAATTAATTTATTCAATAACATCGATGATTAAATACAACACTGTCATACGGGGATAAAAATATAGTTGATCAATTCATCTGGAATTCTGTTGTATTGAAGTGCGTTCCAAATCATCTGATATCAAAGGATGTCGCTTACTCCTGGAAAATCGGTGAAAACCAAATATATTCCACAAGTTGGTCCGTTATGATGAAGGCATTGTTTACAGAATTACTATAGAAGCAAAGTGGTTTCAAACTCCGCAGTGCAAGGTTAGGTTAGGTTAATTTTACACAGTTTAAAGTCGATTCCGAACGACAGATTTTTTTGAGAAACTTTTTCACGGCAATTTTTATTTACTTTCAGAGTTTTTGCCAGGAAGTCGCCGAAGAAATGCTTTTTGTATTTTTTCTTGATGTCTGGCCTTGGGCTCGAACCCTGGCTTTACGTCTAATAAGCCTACTACCTACTAGACTACGGCGACTTCAACTCAGCAGTGCAAAGCCACTGAAATTTTTTTAGTCAGTAAAATCTTCTTCTTTATATTCCCTTTTCAGCAGATAAGCTTCTTTCCATTGATTCGAAAAAAGCGTTATTATGGACGAATAACGACAAAAATTTAAAAACTTTGATCGGTCGTATGACTAAGTATTCAATCCATTAGATTCTATCCCATTTGATCCCCAAAATGATTATGAATTCAATGTATAGAATCACTATTTATGCTAGTATACGGTATAAAAATTAAAACGTATTTATCAACAGGCATTAATTACAGTGCAGCACATACTGATGATGAATAAATGATAGAATGACTGACAGAATGAATAAATGAACAAACGATTTACAATAGATAGTACAAATGGATTGATGTTTAAATCGCTGAAAAAAAAAACAAATAACACCGGAAATGTTCATAATCTACGCCATCATCGTCATCATTATCACCATCATATCGTCATCATCATCATTAAGAGAGCTGCCATTACTGTGTTCACTGTGTATTTTGAAGAACGTCATCATTGTCATGCCGTGGAATGCAAAAGTGAGGTGGGAGAGGCATTTTATATAAAAAGAGCAGGAATATCATCAATAAAATCAGTAGCAAACAGTAGAATCGTTTATTTGTGAGTATTTTAAAAAAATAATTCCACATTTTTTTTTAATAATTTTTAATAATTTTTATCTGTTCTTTGTGGATATTTTTGCGCTCAATTTTTTGTTTCGTTTTTTTTTTTTGCAAAATCATTGGCAATTTTCGCATGAATTTTTTATGTGTTTCAGTTTAAAATTTAATTTTCATAATAACCCGTGTTTCAAATGATGCAGAAATGTTGTTAAATAATTAAATTAAATTAAAATGTTTTTTTTTCTTTTCGATTAATGCCATCCACGAGGTAAGCTGATAAATTGAATTTTTTTAATGCCATTTGCCACCGAAAATAAACATGCATTACTCATCGATTCGAAAGCATATTTTGGAAGCAAATTTTCTTATTATTCACAGATTTTCGGCCAGTAATATTGAAAGGACTTCGTTTGTGTAGAATTTAAAATTTTGGTAAAATATGTTTCAAGATCGATGTATACGATAGGCAGCTTCAAATTATATTTTTAGAAACATTTTCATTCGATTAAATTCGCTTGATTTACGAAAACAGGAGCTATTATTGTTGTTGCCGTGTAAGGTTACCGTGTAAGGTACCGTAATACTGAAACCATACGGTCTATTGCACTGTCTAAATCTTCTCTGCTCTAAACCTTTTGCCTTTACAAACTTCAGAATGTTGATAAGTGTCAGCAGCTGTTATATACGCAAATATTTCCTGCTTGAATTCATTTATTCCTCACAAGTACCAAACATATATTCCAATGATTCATTCTTATCATCACTGAGTCTACATGATGGATACGAGACAATCCTTATTTTGAAAAAATATTCTGCGAGTTTCTTCAATACCCCGTCAAAGGGCAATGTGCAACCTTACGTTATTCTTGGATAGTCTGATGCATACTAAATCTTCTGTAATTATCCAGCTTATATTGCCTCAAAGTAATTTGGTTCGAGAAGAGTCTCTACCCCTCTCCCTATCTTCCCTTTCACGAAGAAAATTCTTCCGAGTACATCTTCAATCTCTACAGAAAGATTGTGACCACGTCAGCTCAGTGAAAGTTTTTTTCCGCCAAACCTCATTTCAACATTTTAATTTTATTTAATTTCAGTGAATTCTCATGCGACATGAAATCCAGCACAGGATAACCTTAATTTCGTACCGAAATGATTTATCTTTACTAGGTTTGGGGTTAATCTGATAAGTGCTAAGTCCTTGGATTGTGGCCCATACTTCGTACTTTGTGTTCAAATAGAATTAAGAAGTTTCCACATGGACTCGAAATATTTCACTCTGAAACCAAAAACTCTCGCTTTTATCCTAAAATCCGAATGTACAATTTTTCATGACTTTCTATCTGTCAAGTCGCCGTAGTCTAGTAAGTACAATGTAGGCTTATTAAACGTATTATTCTTCGACGACTTCCTCTCAAAAGATTTCTGACAAAAATTCTGAGAGTAACTAAAATTGCCATGAAACGTTTCTTAAAATCCATCGTTCGGTCGATTCGGTCGTTCCAGTCGACTATAAGTCCATCGCCACTATGTGAGAAGCTAGGTCGTAATCCTGGCTGAAGGGTTGTAGTAACCAATCAAGTAAGTAAGTAAGATAGCGTCTTTAAATTAAAATAAAACACAGTATGTGTGAGACCTCATTGAAATTTTTATTCTTTTGTCCGATTCATGCTATTACGTGTGGAATATAATATCGTGATATTGCCCTCATAGCGCTCGTGCAGATTATCGAATATGGAATGGGCTGTATGGCACATAGCGTCATTCTGTTGAAACAACATGTCTGTCGTTGGTGCAAAGAAGTTGGTAATCATCAACCAATAATGCCTACCGGTGACATTAATAGCCTGGCTAACGTCTTTCTTAAAGTAATTTGGATCGAGGGCACCGCCAGCTCAAAATCCACAGCATATAATGACTTTTTCGCGATGCATCGTAGCAATCTCGATAATTTTGTTTGTTGACACATACATTCATCCACAAATTGACCTCTTCGCTGCAAAGTTAGGTTCAGTCATTTTGATAAAACACTTTTATTACTTGAACATGTTGTTGAATGCTATATTCGTCCGTGGTGATTTGGCAAAACAGACTAAATAAATGTCAACTAATTTGACAGAGGTAGTTCAGCAAAATAGTCGTTATAATTGCAGAAAGTTCTGAAGTAACTGCTTATTTGAAATTATTAAAAACATTTTAAATCTGTAGTAAATATTTCCACTCATGCACTTTTACATTAAGATTTTGGGCGTCGTCAATGCGAATGGCTCCTATATTTTGAAATATTTTTTTAATTATTTTCTAATATTTTAAATATTTTCTTTACCCTTCTTTATGACAAATGTTCTTTGGTATTTCGTTTAAAACAAAAAGAAAAAACAAATACATAAGAAAAGATTTATTGCCGTTCACTTGAGATCTTTGGGTTATTAATGCCACACTTAAAACTTAAATTGCCTCTTAAAAATAAACCAGACGGTGGGACCTTTTCTCATTCTGCTACAAGTCAGGTAGATTTTGTTTATATTTAGTTCGAGATCTCTACTTCAAGTGTCTATTATTGCATTTATAAATACTTTTTAAGTGTTTCTTAAATATGAAATTGAAGTTATTGTAATTAAAAATGCATTTAAAAGAGGATTTTACGTTGGCATTAGCAAAAGTATACTTTCAGGTTTGGAGACGACACTCTCTCTTTTGTGTGTGAGAGTCTGTATTTATAAAAGATAATTAAAATATTGTAATTGAAAAATAAAAACCTATTATTTTGACTTTAGAAACAAAACATAAAAGAAAACAACAGAAGTTAATAATAAAAGTATGAATAACCAGAAGTCATAGTATTTTTCTATCTAATAAAGGCTGGTTTTGTTTTCTTCCCCCATATTGTTGTGTACCATGAATGAATTGTTTTATATCTCTTTAAGGCGTTTAATTTTAATATTTCTTTAACTTCATCATGCATTTCATTCTTCATTTTGCCAGCAAAGACGATTAGTGACAATAAAGGCCAATCCCTACGATAAGGATTTACGTACGCCAAGCCAGAGAGAAAATATTACAGAACTTCGTTCGTATTTTAAAAATGAGACTGGAAATCTTAAACCAATGTAAAGAGATATCCCTGAGATAATGAAGTGTGATCTCAACCATAATTTCTTACATTAAGATTACGTGATATTATTCGCTCTCTTCTACACAACAACTTAACATCTCCTACGATTTGTGTGATCATCTAAACTCTTCTTAAATGAACATCGCTTGTATGTCATTGGATTTGTTGTATGGGAAATAAGTTTCTATCGAAGAATTATTTTCAGCAATGAGGCTCATTTTTGCTCAAGAGACACATCAACAAACAGACAACAGTTCAAGATGCTTCATGAAATGTGCATGCGATGTCTTTTCGGTTTATGGTTTGGCGATAACATTGGATTGTACTTCTACAAGAACAATGAACGCTACAATAAGTGTGGCAAGGTCCGGTGTTAGGGTTAGGATGGAAAAATTTTGCTTCGATGATATCTGATTACAACAAAACGGTGTCTCATGACACATGACGCGCAACAACTTATGGTGATACTTGTAGTCTCCTGTGTAAAGGAAAAAGCAATTGGTGCGATACCGGTCGAAATACTGGAGAAAGTATGTGAAAACTGGAGCTCAAGAATGGATTATTTATGATGTAACCGCGAGCAACATGAAACTGTTTTTTAAAAGAAAGTCTGACAATTTGATTATTTTCTATGATATTGTAATCGTAAAGGGGTTTAAAACTGGTGTATACGAAAGTTAAATAAGAGGGCAACATTCCTTAAGTTAAGAGACATCTTTCAATTGATTCCTGTCAAAATTTGACTGTCATCGATAGCAGACTACCGCACGATTTGAGAAGAATGGAAATGTAAACAAAAAAAAACAAATCTATTTTGATAACCGCAACAAATTTTATTTTTTTTCTTTATTTGTCCTAAGAAACTTAGAATAAGTGCACAGAGCTTCGATGAAAAATTTTTGTAAAGCATCCGCCAAATAACTTTTTTTTTACTGAATATTTTCTCAAATATCTTTTTTTATTTGAAAGTACAATCCTTCCGGTTAATAATGGAAAATAATTACATTCAAATGGCTGCCTCGGCTGGCCATGCAGTAGCCTACACGATCGCTCAAATTTTTAAGAACATTATCGATTGTGTGCAGCTGTATTTCACCAATGGCTTCACGAACATTGTCCTTTAAAGCGTCAATTGTCTATGGCTTGTCGGCCTAACAAATCTTTGACGGCACCCCACAAATAATAGTCCAACGGTGTCAAATCGCAGCTCCGAGGTGGCCAAACGATATCAGCTCTGCGGCTGATAATGCGATCTTCAAAAACAGGGCGCAAATCATCGAGTGTAGCTTCGGCTGTGTAGCACGTAGCGCCGTCCTGTTGAAACCAAATGTTGCCAATATCCTCCTCTTCAATTTTTGTGAACAAAAATTCGTTCAACATGGCCCGATAACAATCGCCATTGACTGTAATGGCCACTCCTTGCTCATTTTCGAAGAAAAATGACCCAATTATGCCTCTCGACCAAAATCCGCACCAAACAGTGACTTGTTTTGGGTGCGTCGGCTTTTCAATGTATGCGTGCGGGTTTTCTGTGCCGCAAATGCGACAATTTTGCTTGTATACATACCCGCCAAGATCAAAATGAGCTTCATTTGAAAAGATGATTTTCATTAAATTTGACAAAAACCAAATGTGTCTGAATTTGAGCGATTGCTTGTATTATGTTGTCTTTGAGTAACGTTGTGGTTTGTGACTTATTCGCATACACTTCTAAGTTAAAAAAAAAACCCGCAAGAAAAAGTCTAAGAGGGGCAAATCGCATAATATCGGTGACCATTTCACATCACCTTCACATGAGATGACAATGTCCCCAAATTGATTGGGTAGAATATCCAATCAGTTAAGATCTGTGTTTTATGTAGAACCGTCCTGTTGGCACCACATCTCATTGGTGTCCATATCATCCAATTTAGACCAAAATAAGTTTGCAATCATCGACCCATAGTACTCACCGTTTTCAATGAAATATGGACCGATGACATCACCAGTCCAAAATCCACATCAAACTGTGATTTTTTCGGAATGTATTGGATATTCTTGAATCTTATTTGAAAATTTTGTTTGTTCAAGCATCATTTTATTTAGAAATAAGCTTCGTCGCTGAGATGAGTTTTGGATGAAAATAAGGGTAATTTATTAACTGCTCCTCAATCCATTAAGCAAACCCACATTATTGTTTATGGTTACAGTGTCAGTTGAATTATTTTTCTGGGCGCAGGCTCAAGTCACAATGCAAAATTCGCCATGCTGTGGTCTGCGAAAAGAAAGTTTGTTTGTTTATCTTCACATTCAACCAAAAATAGGCCTCGTGATTGAAACAGAACACCCATTTTGATAAAAAAAAAATTTATTATTTGCACGTTCTGTTGAATGCTATATCCGTGGCAGTGATTTGGTAACAAACTGAATTAATAACATCTATTTTGACAGATGTAGTTATCAAATGTCAAAGTTCGGAAGTCCATGGTGAACGATCCGTTAGAAAAGTCATCAACCTCGTATATACATGATACATACATTTGCATTACATTGTATTTTATTACAACCAACAAAAAAAAAACTTTCATTCCTTACATTCACAAACAATTAAATTTTAATTTTTAGGCCAATTCAATACAAAACAAAAATTCTGTTTAAACCACATGAAAGAAAACAAACCGAAATGCTTTAATAAAAATGACAAATTTAACATGAAATCTACAAAAAGAAAGTCTTTTTTGTTTTTGTTCGTTAATAAGCATGTAAAATTAGAATATTTTAGTTGGGAACGACAATTTTCTAATTAAAAATTAAAAAATTCCTTTGAAGTGTACATCATAAGCGTCATAATTAAAGCATTTACAAACGAACAACACATGCCACAAGTATGATAAACTTAAAGGCAATAATTTTAAGACAATAAAAAATATTTTTTTTTTTTTGAGAATTCTAGAATGCATGTGTGTTAGACAAACAAATTTTTAATAAATTTTTCCTTCTTTTTCCACTCTTTTTACAGATTTGAAATTGAAATTGAAAGTAAATGTCGCCAAATGAAATAAATTATCGAAAACGAAAACTGTTAAGCAACTGAAAACAAAGGGAGACAGAAGGCAAAGAAAATAGGTTTGAAAGTGAAATACGATAATGTGGCCTTAAAGGAAAAAATCTAAAGATTGATGAAAATATTATGCTGCGAATGACATAAAATCTCATTAGAAGCCAACAATAAATTTTAAATGTGAAACGATCTACAGAGAAAACATTTCCGTTTTCAAATAAAGGTGATCATTATCTCGAATTCTTATTAAAAGAAAAAAACAAGTCATCAGCATTAGCATCCGATTGTTGGGCTTGTCACATCAATCATCACTCTCGATTTTAGTTGCAAGAGATTATTTCACTCTCTCTAGCGGGTGTTTTAATGTTTGTTGTTGGTCTTGTTGTTGTCTCATTTATGGATTTTAATGATTCGAACATAAAAAGCATTTCGAAATAGAAATTTGAAAATATAAGGCAACGTTACTAAATATAGATTCCATGTATTGATTGGAATAGGCAAAGGAACGATGAAGCAGAAAACACATGTTGCTACAGATCATTAGAACAGCAACAAAAACAACAACAACAACAACTGCAACAATAGAAAAAAACATTTTGATCATCTCTATACTGGTGATACTCCTTCTTGGCTTGAGTGTATCAATCTTTGGTATGGATTTTCTATTTCTCTTTTAAACGCTGCTGCTATTCGTCTTGCTTTTAAGTGGATTTCCGGTACAATACCACCACAACACAACACGACAAAAACATCAACGACAGAAACATCACCAAAAAAAAAAAAACAGAAAAACATAGAGACCAGAGAGCAAATAAGAAAAAAAATTATACTTTTGGGATTCATTTAAAAGAAATACGAAACTTGGTTAAACATACTTGCAACACATGTAGCAACTGCAATAACAACAACAACAACAAATACAATAACAAACTATCATGTTGTCTTTGAAGAGGCATCACCAAAAAATCCTTCAACAAGCCCACTTAAATACAGCATAATAAACAGAAAGCAAGACAAACAGACAGACAGAGCCAGTAAGTGTCATTAGAGAGAGCGAACGAAAACTATCACTTACTATTGAGTGATTTTTATTTTGTTGGCCTTTTGCTTCATTCTTCATTAATTGTTGCATTCATTTCCTCGACACACATCATGAAGTCAACTTCACAGAGAGCTGCTAAGCAAACTCTCAATTATTTTTTGGTGTGCAGTACAGCCTTGGTATTCGCTTTAATTTTAATAACGCCTGCTTCATCAGCATTGCCACGACAAATTACCGCATCGGAAACCAATGACTACGACTATGGCTACACCTCCCAATTGGAGATAAGAAAACGAAGCGGTAGTCCTGCAGCCAGTGGTTCAAATTATACTTTAGCCGGCGATCAATTTAATGACAATGAGGCCGATGATGATCGTGATCATGATATGGATGACATAGAAGAGGATAATCATCAACCGGAACCGGATAAATTGCCGAAATTCAAGAATCCTAAAAATTTACGCAACATTTACTCCAAACCCTCGGGTAGTTTTATACAACTAGCTTGCCCCGCCATTGGTAAGCCGGATCCTAATATTACTTGGCTCGTCAATGGCACTAAGATTACACGCATCGTAGGCAAAGTAAGGAAAACCAAATGGTCCATATACATGGAGGACTTGGTGCCTACTGATTCTGGCCTCTACACTTGCAAGGTATGCAATCCCTATGGCTGCATAAATCACAACACCAGCCTGCATATAAGTGATCGTGTCAACCACAAGCCCATTAGTCTCATAGCACCCTCCAATCTCACACTATTTATCAATGAGAGTGGCCTAATGGAGTGTAAATTCTTATCGGATCTTTTCAGTTCCAAAAGTTGGACATTTACGCCCTGCAATGTTACACATGGCTGTTCACCCAATAGCACTGTCCTGCAGGATGTGCAAGATGTTTTGAAATTTGAAAATGTTACCAAAGAGCAAGAGGGTTGGTATACATGCATGGAAATCAATGGCCTGGGTAAATCCCTTAAAAGTGCCTACCTAAGGGTTAAAGATCCCAGTGAAACCAAAGTTACCAAAGTAATACGTTCGCAAACCCTATGGGAGGTAGTAGTGGCCACAGTGATTATCTTAATGCTATTGCTCTTGGCCATATTCATCTATTATGTCTGGCGTAAAATGAAACATGAAAAGCTGCTTAAACAACGCATTGAAACCGTGCATCAATGGACCAAAAAGGTAATCGTATACAAACCCGCCAGTGGTGATTCCTCGGGCTCCATGGATGCCATGATCATGCCGATTGTGAAAATAGAAAAACAACGCACCACTGTGCTACAAAGTTCCAGCTCAGAGCCTATGCCTTTCAATGAATATGAATTTCCTTTGGATTCGCACTGGGAAATACCGCGTAACCAATTGATATTGGGCGCCACACTGGGTGAGGGTGCTTTTGGCCGGGTTGTAATGGCCGAGGTAAATAATGCCATAGTAGCGGTTAAAATGGTTAAAGAAGGCCACACGGATGATGATATTGCCAGTTTGGTGCGCGAAATGGAAGTCATGAAAATCATAGGCAAACACATTAACATTATCAATCTACTGGGTTGCTGCTCTCAAAGTGGACCTCTATACGTGATTGTGGAATTTGCTCCTCATGGTAATCTGAAAGATTTCCTTAACAAAAATAGACCCGGCAAGGAATACGATAAAGATGGCAATTTGGTGGCACCCCAACATCATTTAACCGAAAAACATTTGATTTCCTTTGCTTTTCAAATTGCCCGCGGCATGGAGTATTTGGCATCACGCCGCTGTATACATCGTGATTTAGCGGCACGCAACGTTTTGGTGTCGGATGATTATGTTATGAAAATTGCAGACTTCGGCTTGGCTCGTGATATTCAAGACACCGACTATTATCGTAAAAACACTAACGGCCGCTTACCCATTAAATGGATGGCACCTGAATCGTTGCAAGAGAAATTCTATGATTCTCAAAGTGATGTCTGGTCCTATGGCATATTGTTGTGGGAAATTATGACATTTGGTGCTCAGCCATATCCCACCATTATGTCAGCCGAAGAGCTTTACAGTTATTTAATGTCCGGGCAACGCATGGAAAAGCCTGCAAAATGTTCACTGAATATTTATATGCTGATGCGTCAGTGTTGGCATTTTGATGGCACTGCCCGTCCTACATTTAGTGAAATTGTAGAGAATCTGGATAAACTGCTGCTGACCAATGAAGACTACTTGGATGTGGCAGTGGCGAATCTAGAGACACCACCCTCATCAAGTGATGAAGAAGAATCTGACACCGAGTCATTACGTTATCATTATAAATGAAGTGAAAAGGAGTCATCAAACAGAACAGGTTGTTTCTTTTGTAAGTCTTATAATTTAACCCTAATCGTACGTATTTGTTTATATTTATAAAGAATGCAGAAAAGGGAAAACTCTTTAAGAGTGAGACTCTGTAATAAATCGTATATCAGAAATATGCCGAAACGAAACGAATTACTGCAGTTAGTGAAGGTCAAAGGTCAATTGTGAACGTGATTAAGTATGATTAGGGTTAAACATATTGGCATTGGCATGTGTAAATAGTAAAATTGTTGTTTATTATAAGAAATTTTATTTATATTTTAATTTTTAAGATAAAAACACAATTGAGATTAAAGAATTTACTTCAGTTATAATTAGTTTCAGTGGCTTTCTTAGAAGTCTACTAAAAATGTATGATTATTTTTTACAACCTTGTAAATATATAAAGTATCCTTAGATTGTATTCTTAAGCTCTTTTTGTACCAAAAATATTAAAAATATGTATGTATAGATTAGTATATATGTCTGTATGTTTAAGAATTTATTTGTTAGTTTTTATTTGCATTCAACTACCAGCTAAATAATCCAAAGATTTTCAAATTAATTTTTAAGAATTTCATACAAAAAGTCTGTATCATAACACATATTTTCCAAAGATTAAATGAAGAAAAGAAAAAATAATTAAAATAATTTACAAATAACTTTTAATTAAAACAAATGTAAATTATTCATTTAAACTGTAGAATATTTATCAATAAATTATTATTTATTTAAGAAAATATGATTTTATATTTATCGATAGATTTAATTAAACATCAATTGTCACTAGTATTTCAATTCTATATTATGATACAAATATAAGGGGATATCACAGTTAAGCATTACAAACAAATTTTCTGTAGTTTACAGAGGCCATGAGAACAAGATTGATTCAAGTGACACGCAATTATAAAAACAGATGGTATATGAAACATGGAATTATTTCCCTAACAAAACTAACATAACTTCATTAAAAACCTTCTGATATTTTAGGTAATTCTTGTTCCTAAAGGCTACGCCTAAAATAAAATACGAAAAGCTTCAGACAATTGACAAAAAGAATTTACATGCAAAATACGTTACATCAATTACAGATAATAAAACAATTTTATTTTCATTATTGAACTTCAGCTATTATCTCATATTTTTATTATTATTGCCAGTGAAGAGTTGCTTTTGTATTTCGACTTTACGATCTATTGTGCTCACCTCATACTTTGTAGGGTATCCCAATAATGTCTTCACCAAGCCTATCGCCCTCACAAACAGCAGGAGACTGCTCGGTGTAAACAATACCAATTACCTGCCCGTCATCCAGTATGTTAATACGAGTTTCGTGAATGTGTTCCTTAACTGATCTTAACCATACTTCACATATATATTTTCCAACGGTTTTTTAAAGAGCCTAAAGAAACGATTTTTAATTTAGATTGTCCATTAACTTCAATCCAGCTTTCCCTCGTTATGGTTTCTTTCAGAACCTTTATCGATTTATCTCCTTTGGGTATAGGTCTTTCCAATTTGGCTTGTGGGTTATAATACATGGTAGTTCAGGCGATGTCAACGTGGAGTTTTATGGTTCCATTTGCGACTTTCGAATTTCCGTTCGTTTACTATTTGATTTTCCTATGCTCGCAAATTCCTCTGATTTTTCATAATTATTTGTCAATAAATTCGCCACTCATGTGTAAAATTAATACTTACGATATATGTACATAAGTGGTGTCAGAAGCTAGGTCGTAATCCTAACTGAATGTGTGGATGTATTTGTCAATGCATATTTATATAACCTTGAAGACCCATAATGTGGCGTTTTAAGTTTCACAGCCATACATACCTCTTTTCGCGTTTACGTTAATGCAAGACCTATTTGAAATTGTTGTAGTTATTGTCGATTATGATAGGTCTGAGTATATCAACTTTATCCTGTTCGCCAGCTCTAAAAATTTCCGAATGTTATCGATTTATACTTTTGTGTCTAATTAAGCAACTGAAGAGAAATTTTAATGAAACTTTAAACTGAAACAGCAGGTTTTAAAGAACTTATTGGGAGAAGTTTTTTTTTTATTAAATTAAATGCTTTTATTTAAAACTGTTAGTTTGAACGTTTTCGAATTTATAAACCACAAGTTATCGTGTCGATTTTTACCTTCTGTAGGCATAAATTGGTAACGGCGAATTCATTCCATTCACCGTTTGCCAAATGTCCTGCACCAAGCGTTATATGGAACTTATACGACCACTATGGCCTGTTAGTCAGCGTCTTCATAACTTCTATTAATTCATCTTTCAATATCTGATAACAATTTGTGGGTCTAGAGGACCACCTGAAAATGAAACTGGTGCTATGACGCCATGTGGAATCTATAGATATCGTCTTGATAAAAATGTTTCCAACGAGTTACTTTTTCTGCTTAGAGACACTCAGCAATAATTTAACGTTGCTGATACCTAACTGTTGGAAAATTCGGATTCCATCTGTCTAAATCCATCGCCATTGTCAGTACTAAACTTCGTCTATTTTCGTTACAGTGTTAATAAGGGAGGTGTTTAGTTTTTTAGCTGATTTTCAGTTACTTAGTCTTCTTTGCATGACGGAGAATTTTTTTATAATGAACAGTTGCTAGCTAATACCACCATTTTATCTTTAAAATGAAGACATATTGAAGACATATTGAGGAGCCGTCATATTCAAAACGATACTGACAACTACAATAAAAATATATCTGCTGTTAAGAATTAAGTTGTAGTTGTCCTTACCTATGATTTATAAATTTGCATTTACTTTGGAATGGTTTATAGGAGCCCTGATCTTTCGACGTATTTTCCGCCTTTTTGAACAGACCTGTCTGTCAAACCTTTGCTTAAAATTTGAACACTTTTTAACAGCGATATCTATGGAAGTCTTAAGATATGTGGCACTTCTTCTACCAGAACATTTGAACACTTCATTTACAGTGATAGCTATGGAAGTATGTCGTGAAACTAAAATCTTACGAAGATATGGGCAATATACACCCCACACCCTTAGCAGTTTTTTCTAATTATGAAGAAAGTCGCTGTAGTCTAGTAGGCAGTGTGTTGGCTTATTAGACATGAAGCCACGGTACAAAATCCATGTCACATATCTCCTACAAAACGAAATATAAAGAAATTTTTTTACGGCGACTTCAGCTCAGCAGATTTCTGCAAAAATTCTCAGAGTAAATAAAATTGCCATGAAAAAAGTTTCTCAAAAAAAATCTGTCGTTCGAAATCAATTTTAAATTGTAGGTTCCGCCACTCACGTATAAAATTAACACACACAACATGAATGGTGTGAGAAGCTAGGTCGTGGTCCGAACTGAAGGGTTGCAATGGCCAATTACATATTTATGTTACTCTCTAAAACAGAGTTCCTTATCCTTGTGAGCATTAAAAACACTTATTAGATCCACTTAAGTTTGGAATCATGAAAAAAACATTATGGCTTGTTGCAAAAATTTTCACGTGATCTCCTAAATTGGAGCGATTCTGCAGTCTTCGACTGCTTAAGCAATTCAAGCTTTCGGAAAGTTTTCTTTCATTGTCCATCAAATAACGTAAAATGGTCGAAGTAAACAGAACTGCTTCTTATACAAACCTATTTGCAAACCAATTTAAAATTTAATCACTTTAGTTCCTAAAATTAAGGAACTCTGTTGATTTATCATATCTTATTTAAAACCTGGGTGCCCTGGTAGTCTAGTGTGCTAGACTATTAGCGTAAGGGTCGTGGGTTCGATTCCCACCAGAGACTCTGGTCTGTGACACTATACCGAGCATATTGTCAAGTTACTCCCCTCGTATACAATTAGAATATAATTTGTAATTGTATTGTAATTAATAAATAAATATTTAAAACCTATCTTTTTTAAAAACTAAGCTTGACTCCTATTCGATATATTCATTTACAAGGTCTTTACACAATTAAATTTATTTTAAAGAGTTCCTCTACACATCATTCAATCCTGCTGACTTGGGGAAGCGAATTTGTAATAATCCACCACCGTGTTAAGGTTAGTGTTCGATATGAATTAAAATTTTAATATGAAGTCACCCATAAGCAAAGTTCTAAAACAAACTGACATTATAAAGGGCCCGACAAATAACTTTTTTTTTTGAAAATGCTTTAAAAAAAAACTACTGAATATTTTCTCAAATTTCTTTTTTTATTTGAAAGTACAATCCTTCCTTTATATTGTCCTTTAAAGCGTCAATTGTCTCTGGCTTGTCGGCGTAACACTTATCTTTGACGGCACCCCACAAATAATAGTCCAACGGTCTCAAATCGCAGCTCCGAGGTGGCCAAACGAAATCAGCTCTGCGGCTGATAATGCGATCTTCAAAAACAGGGCGCAAAACATCGAGTGTAGCTTCGGCTGTGTGGCACGTAGCGCCGTCCTGTTGAAACCAAATGTTGCCAATATCCTCCTCTTCAATTTGTGTGAGCAAAAATTCGTTCAACATGGCCCGATAACGATCGCCATTGACTATAACGGCCACTCCTTGCTCATCTTAGAAGAAAAATGGCCCAATTATGCCTCTGGACCAAAATCCGCACCAAACAGTGACTCGTTTTGGGTGCGTCGGCTTTTCAATGTATGCGTGCGGATTTTCTATGCCCCAAATGCGACAATTTTGCTTGTTTACATACCCGCCAAGATCAAAATGAGCTTCATCTGAAAAGCTGATTTTTTTTGCCAAAATCGGCATCTTCTGGTGTAGGCTACTGTATGGCCAGCCGAGGCAGTCATTTGAATGAAATTATTTTCCATTATTAACTGGAAGGATTGTACTTTCAAATAAAAAAAGAAATTTGAGAAAATATTCAGTAGTTTTTTTTAAAACATTTAAAAAAAAAGTTATTTGGCGGACCCTTTATATACCCACCAAACTGTGACTACCACTTTGATAATGATTTGATAAATATTTTTCTCATTTCAATATTCAATTGCTCAATTTATAATTACTTTTCTAATGTTTTTATTAATAAATTTTAATATATTTTTATTATAGTCCAGTTTAGTCAATTAAGCAGCATTTAAACGAATTTAATTTTAACTACTGAACCACTCTCAGAACCATTGACCATTTAAAATGGTCATCGTAATACCAATGGAATACAAAACATATCGAATTTCATTACAATTAATATTAATTAAATAATTTAATTCAATATTTATCGTTCATGTATGTATATTTTATAAGAGTTTTGATTTCATTTAATTTAAGTTTATAAGTTTTTACAACATAAAACTAGGAATGTTACAAGTATTATCGATAATTTTTATTACAATATTTAATTATTTTTAAGTGCCGGAAATCGAAGCAAATGAAATCTGCATAAATATTGTCTATTAAACCAAATAAAAAACAAATTAAATTAAATAAAAACTAAAAATAAATACTATTTATTAAAGTTTAAAATCAATGTTTATTATTTTATTCAACGGTAATTAAACAATTTAAAGTGATAAACGTTTTGAAGCCTGCATGCATTTGTAGCAATTCTAAGCATTTGAATATTTCCAGACACTTCAACAAGATTGGTAGATTATTTGAATGATGCTTTAGAACATCTGCATTAGGTCTCGTTTTATATTGGAAGCAATAATCAATTTTCAAGATTTTGTAGAATTCAAGATGTGCCTTTACGATATTATGGAAACCAAATAAACATTTGGGCTATTCACACGACTTTGTATCGTGTATGTTGTATTGAATACACTTTTTGTTTGTGAACGACCAATGTTATGTTGTATTGTGTATTTCGTATTCCAAACATCAAAAAGCGATAAGAAGAAGAATAACATTATTAATAATTTGATTATCCAGCAGCAAATTGGAAAATATTGCGGGAAAAAGAAAATTAAATAATTATCTGCGCGACAAATATAATTTTGAAATGTTAATTGTTGACTCAAGTTGCATTGAAAATATTTTGTATTTTTATTCTTATTCTTGATTACTGGCATTTACATAAACTGATAGCACGAAACCAATACAACTTTTAAAAACATATGAAAAAATGTGTACAGGTTAGGTTAGGTTAGAGGACGTGTACTTGTCAATTAAGACAAGTACAGTACCCGGAGGTCGAATTGACTCATTGCACAACGTCCTAGTTTCTCACACCACTTATGTTGTGTGTGTTAATTTTATACATGAGTGGTGGGACCTACAGTTTAAAGTCGACTCCGAAAGATAGATTTTTTGAGAAACTTTTTCATGGCAATTTTATTTACACTCAGAGTTTTTGCCAGAAATCTTCTGAGAGGAAGTCGCCGAAGAAATACTTTTTTTTATTTTGTTTTGATGCCTTGCCTGGGGCTCGAACCCCGGCGTTACGTCTAATAAGCCAACACACTACCTACTAGACTACGGCGACTTCTAAAATACAACTTTTAAAAACATTTGAAAAAAATGTGTATAAGTGTATCGGATTTTTATATAAAAGTTATCAACAACAAGCATACACAGTTGTATTTTCGTCCAACAATACACGCCATACAACGATACAAGGGCTTGTGTGAATTGCCTAATTGTTTTTTTTTCTACACGATATGGACATAAAAACAAATTATAGCAGTACCACAATTATATTACTAGAATAGGGATGGACGATAATCAAATTACAATAACAAATCTAAAATAGCGCAAGTCAACAGTAAGTTCCAGAAGTTCTCAAAACAAGTAAAGTAGAAACGGAGAGAAAAGAATCATAATCAATGAGCTGTAAGCAAATGCGCGAATTGCATATACTTTACAAAATTTTTATTCTATCAATTAGAACAGACTTATTCCTTTGGAGTACTGCCACGATATTGATACTATCCACAGTTTTTCGCATAGTACTCGTACTCTATATTACTCTAGACTATGTAAACACTTCCGAAGATTGACAGTTGATCATGGCCATCTTGTTAAAGCTACATCTGTCAAATTAATTGTCTTTTATTCAGTCTGCTTTGCCAAACTATCATGGGCGTGTATAGAATTTAACAATACGCGGAAATAATAAATTTGCATAATCGGTATGGACGATTTGAAGACATGGTCATGATACATGAAGGTATAGTAAAGAGAAGTGGCCACGAAGATCATGCATTTAACTTGTTAGACTTTCTGTGGAGGGATTTTCTTAAGTCCCAGGTTTATGCGAATAAGCCACAAGGCACAGTGATCGTCAAAGCTTACATAACCCATGCCATCGATCGAATTCTGACTGATTTATACACCAGTGTGGTGGAAAATCGGACATTTTGAATGCACTCCACCCAGCGCAGATGTAGTTGATACACATAATGACATTAATATGTCTTTCAAACAAATAAAAAATAAAGATAGAAAGTGCTTAAATAAATACTCCGTAGCACTAGATAATTGGTGAAAAACTAAAGATTGTCATTGATTCTTTAAATATTATCCCAAATAAATGCTGCTACACCATAGGTGAATTGCTTAAAAATGGTGAGATTAATTTCTCGCCAAAAAGGGCCTTTAAATAGGTTATTACTGCTTGCCGCGTAGTTGGTGACGCCATCTTGTTAAAATCACACGTCAACAATTGCTAATTCTTTTATTTTGGGCAATTAAAGTCAGTAGTCATAACATGGTACCTTGCTTGATTTATTACGAACGAGAAAGAAATTCCATAAAAACAAGGAATTAAAAAACGCTTTCAAATTATCACTTGATGTTCTGATGTTTGATATTCGAAATACCTCCATATATTTGCCCTGTACCACCTTGAAAAGCTATAAGGCTAGAACTATCACAATAGATCTGTAGTTACTTCTACATCGAATCGGATTAAATACACATCATTCCGTTTTATGATAATTTAATACAATTTCGCAGACTATTTCTTTTACATCATTTAGGAACCGTGTTTTGTTTAAAATCGGCCCATCATTTCAAATAAGTACCATACAAATGATTATTTGTGTAAATATTAATTAACGAAAAACTAACTAAGGTAGAACGTCAGATCATCAATTTGAACATAATTGGTCGATAATTAAACCCGACCTCATATGTGTAATTTTCAACAGTTAACAAATCTACCCCAAAACTGCTATGAATTTAAAAAGGCTACAAATTGAGAAATCCGAATGATGATATCAACAGCCAACCTGAAGGCCCCCAACTTGCAATGGCGAGTAATAAACCCAAACAGCAGGTTCTAAGTTCATCTTCTAATCTCTGACAAGTCTACTAATGCCACCTGCAGTATATCAAAATTCCCATCGGATGTATGAAAAAGTCGTTTTACGCTTTCATGATACCCAATGAATACCACAAAATGATGATCTTTTTGAAGCTACATGTGCCAAATTAAATGTCAATTCTGTTTTGTGACATCACCAGGAAATACCTCAACGATGTGTGTTTGCCGAATGGGAATTGGAGCAGTTTTAGACGTAATTTTTATTGAAAAATTGTCTTCAGCGGTGAGTTTGGTTTGGGAGTTTGAAGGAGACGACACCTATCATGAAATCTGAAAAAGTCAGTGTTTGTTATGGATTTTCTGGTGCCATCCAGCTCAGGCCACATAGGAGATTGTGCGATTATATGGCAAATAATATGCGATTACGCCAAAAACCTAAGCCGTCTTTAAAACAACGGTCGGTCATAAAAATTCAGACACTTCGGATGCGCTTGAGTTATAGAAACCGTTATTATTTCACAAATAATAGCATCAATACATCTTTCAAACTAATAATATATTTCGATGATATTTCACACCCGATAGAAGTGTGGTATAGTGGCTAGAAGACTAAAAGTTGTTCATCATGGTTACCAAAATTTAAAATTTTTAAATTTAAAATGAACATAAACAACCATCATAATGGGAAGGTCATATCTCTTGGGTCAGAATGAAAGCTATCAAAACGTTTTACAAGAGAGGGATTATTTCTACACAACGGTATATGAAAACCATGTCATTCTTAGACCCGGTACAGTAGACCAATTACCCGCTTATCTGTAAAAACTCAATTACTTAATGAGTGCAAATAAAAAAAATAATTGGAATATAGGGTGTCCTTCTTCTTCGATAGGCGCTTGTGATATTTTATCATCACATTACACTTTTCAGCAGTTCTTTAAAAAAAAATTAAAGATATAATTATCACTCACCCCGGTCTTTATAATAGAATCATACACGCGTTTAAAAATATATTTATATTCGTAGCTCAGTCTAGATACGATACTGTTCTACATTAGTTTATCTAGACTGAGCTTCGAAAATACACGAAAATAATGAAAACTACTACATTTTTCACTTCTCTAGTGATTCGATATTCTATACCTTAGCAGGTATAGGATACTAACTCTTCCGGACAGAAATTGTCATTGTAAACAAGTGATTTAGATGTTGGCTCCGTAGTCTAGTAGGTAGTGTGTTGGCTTATTAGACGACAGACATCAAGACAAAATACAAAAAGTATTTCTTCGGCGACTTCCTCTCAGTAGATTTCTGGCAAAAAATTCTGAGAGTAAAAAAAAATGCCTTCTCAAAAATCTGTCGTTTGGATTCGACTTTAAACTGTAGGTCCCACCACTCATGTATAAAATTAACACACACAACATAAGTGGTGTGACAAACTAGGACGTTATGCAATGGGTCAATTCGTCCTCCGGGTACTGTACTTGTCTTAATTGACAAGTACACGTCCTCTAACCTAACCTAACTTAACCTAACCTACACTGGCATCTACTGACAAAAGCTCATTCAGTAAACTAATGGCCAGAAAACAGCTGCACAACATTTAACGCACTCAACATGGTTAGCGTGAGAAGACTAACTAAAGGTTTATAATGGAAAATATAGTATGTATGGATGGAACTTCTGTCGCCATAGTCTAGTAGGTAGCGTGTTGGCTTATTAGACGTAAGGCCACGGTTCAAACCCTCAGGTCAGACATCAAAACGAAAATATAAAAAAAATATTTTTTTGGCTACTTCATCTCAGCAGATTTCTGGTAAAAACTCTAAGAGCAAATAAAATTGCCATGAAAAGTGTCTCAAAAAATCTGTCGTTCTGAGTCGACTTTAAACTGTAGGTCCCGCCGCTTACGCATAAAATTAGCGAACGCAACATACGTGGTTTGAGAAGCTAGATCATAATCCTGACTGAAGCATTGTAATGACTAATTATGTATGTATGTTTGCAAAAAGCTTCTTCTTCAGTTGTGAAATGGCATTTCTATTTAAATTTTTGCTGTTATTTGTGCAATTGTAGTGCAAATTACAGTCACATAAGATCAATAAAAATTTCTTTGTTTAGCTAAAGGAAAAATCAATTAATTTTGATTCTATCCAACGTACAATTAATTAAACAAGCTTGGGCCATTAAAAACATGCCAATAATTTTGCAAATGGTTATAAAAATTATGCTTCAAGCCATAAGCAAATAAATTGCTGTTAATGTATGACCACAAACGTATTTTATGTAATTAAAAGTAAATCTAAAAACTAAGATAAAATAATGAATGCTATTACATACATACATATGCATACATATGATGCATAAAGACATGGCTTAAAAACTGAAGAAAAAAGAATTTCACAAAAAAAGAAAATCTAAAGTGAATATTATCGATAATTTTCAATTTCAAAATTAAAAATATGTATTCTGTAGAGAAAGAAATATCGTCTAACATATCCACTAATCCCTAAATTACAATTACAAGTGTTAACTAAAGTTTGATCTGAAAGAAGGGGGACAGAAAAATCAGTTTGAAATTCATTTGATTGTTGTGCTAATTTTCTGTAATGGACGTAACAACGTAACAAATTGTTTGAAAACAAAATACAAAGTCAAGAGACAATGGGATTGGCGCTTAACTAATTATTAACATTTAAAATATTTATTAATTTATTATTATTTTATATGTATTTGCTGTTTTTTTTTTCATTCTCTTTAAATATATTTATTAATCATGATCATGATAACACCGTTCAATTAACACACACAAATTTGTAGCGCTTTTTCTTTTGTTTCTCTAACGTGTTAAAATGAACAATAAATGACTTCATAGTTGTTAAATAAATTAAATGAAATGAAAATAAAATTAAATAAAAAATAATTATTATAATATGTATATACAATATAGAACAAGGGGGAGAAGGAGTTCAAATTAAAAAGCATGCACAAATCAACTTCACGTTTGAAATGGACTTGAAGAAAGAAAATATCGGTACATGACGGTTTAAATAAAATCAGCAACAGATCTTAACGTTTATCTGTGTTTTTCATTATTTTTTCTGTCGTGACTAAATAATATCTCCTTTGTGTGCGAGGGTCGATTTATAAGTTGTTAAAAGAAATATAAATTCAATAAGATAAGTTAGGAAAGGAATAATAAGAAACGGTAGCGTAAAAGATTGGCTGACTTTCAAAATGTATCAAGACAAAGTTTGTATGCATTTTTACTACGGTATATAAATTATTTATGTAGATATGCAAAGTTACCAAACAATGCATCAACTATAAATCCGATGCCTGATTGCTTTTTGACTGCGTTAAAAATACACATTGACGACGTTTTGAAATATGTACTATACATTGTAAACATTTTGTACAGGGGCTTTATGAAACACTATACTTTGTTCAAACACAAAGCATCTTACATTTTGGAAGTCATCCATTTATTCAGGCTCTCGAATTACTACATTCTTGTTCACAAGAATTGCTTAGTAAGAGGTGGACCATTGTATCGAGTATTCAATAACGAATTGGACTCAGTGCCAACTTGTAACCAGTGATAGTTTTGTTTTGTGTTTGGTTTTTCAGTGTAATTCGTGACATAGACATACATACATAATTGCTCATTACAACACTTCAGTCAGGAATATGGACCTAGTTACTTACATCACTCATGTCGTGCGTTTTAATTTTATACATGAGTGACGGGACCTACAATTTAAAGTCGACTACGAACGACAGATTTTTGACAAACTTTTCATGGCAATTTTTATATATATTTTTTTATTTAGACCAATGCTTTGTGACATGTGAGAGCCACAAATATGTCTATAAGTTTTGGCATTTCACCGTGAATAGATTAACGAAAGGAATTTTGAATTTTATTATCATAGCACGGCCCAAGTAGGAAATGTGCTTGTATCGCAGTTTTCTTCAGCAATGGAAATTGTATTTTTTACTAAGTGGCACTAAACAATGCCACTTGAAGATCTTTCCCACTATACCCACTCAACTTTTAAAAGAACGCACTATAATACCTCTTCTATCCCCGTTTCGCTGACGCGCTTCTGTAAGAGTAATTCCAGAGTTGGTTGTAACCATTGAAATTGGAACACATATGCCACGAGACATCCACATAAAATATCTTTATCCTTGGCTTGAAGATTTCTTATTCTTTCTTTTATCAAACGCTTCCTATCCTTAAATTTAGATAAAACACAATGTATGTGATATATTATCGAATTTTTTTATTTGTTTAGAAGACCGATTGGTGTCATTATATGTGAAAATATATGATATGTACGCCACGGCTTCTCGGGCCAATTTGTCAAGAGTTCAACGATTAAATCAGGCTTAATTTAACCGATGGAGTGGATTATATTGCATACACCTGCGACCCCACAAGAATAGTTAGATGAACATGATCTCAAGTCACTCGTTCAGGAAATCTAACGTGACATGAGCTGTGTAGTTCGTAGATCCGTCCCGTTGAAACCACAATTCGGTGGTGCCCACATCATGTTATTCTGATCAATAGAAGTTGATAATCATCGCCATTGACAACAACGTTCTCAAAGGAATATGAACCCAAGACGTCAACAAACAGTATTTTTTGCGGAATACATTGTCCCAACTTCGACAATTTGCTTCGCTCACGTACCCGGTCACACAGAAATTGGCCTCAACGCTGAAGATGATTTTTTGTTCGGGGGAAAATTGACTGAAATGAACGGCCATTTCGATAAAACAATCTCATTATTTGCACATATTGTTGAGTGCTACATCCGTCCATGTTGTAGCCAAACCACCAGACTTAATAATCACACTTAATAAATCACAATTGATTCAACATTGAAGTCACCGTAGTCTAGTAGGTAGTGTGTTGGCTTATTAGACGTTAGGCCCCGGTTCACATTCCAGGTCAGGCATGTCTAACTAAGTGAAATGTGAAAAAATATTTCTTCGGCGACTTCCTCTCAGCAGATTTCTTGCAAAAAGTCTGAGAATAAATAAAATTGCCATGAAAAATTTCTCAAACAAATCTGTCGTTCGGAGTCGACTTTAAACTGTAGGTCACGTCACTCACGTATAAAATTAACACACAACATAAGTGGTGTGGGAAACTAGGTCCATAATCACTGACTGGAGGGTTGTAATGACCAATTATGTATGTGATTTAATCGATGAAGCTTAAACAAGATGACTGTCATCTAAAATGCTAAAATCAAATTGAAATTCTTCGAAAATAATTTAAAAATAAGATTGAAAACTTTAACTTTACAATTCACACCTAAAACTTGTATGGTGTTCTCCTGCTCAATTATGAAGAACTGCCTCTGCTTTCCATGTAAAGTAAATTAATAGAAGTTAAAACCAGATCTAACGTATGATTATGATTACAGCAGTATCATGGGGTATCAAAAATTTAGGTTTACATAAGTATTTCACAGTGCCAGTGATCATCAAAACAAGTTTTTACGCGTTTTTCGCGAGACAAATGAAATAGTTTTCTCATATTATGTATAAATTATTAAAGGCTTCAAATATTATTACAGTTACTTTCTAATTCGACTACGTTGCAAAAAAAAGCAACAGAACAGGTGACTAACGCCACAGAACCACATCAAATTTATTGGAATATTGGAGTCTATGAATAACAAAAAGACCTTTTGTTGTTATTTTTGTTTTTATTTTTAAAATAAAATTATAAAGTTTTTTATATTTTTATTTAATTATATGCGCTCTATCGATATTTGTTCATACACAAAATAATTACAATGAATTTTATAGCAGGGCACCATTTGATATGGTGAACGAGAATGGAGCACGAGCCACAATGAAATTAAATTCATGCGATTCGAATAAAGCGAAACAAACCATGATGGAGTCATTAACAGAATCAAAAAAAAGAGAAAAAATGAGAAAAAAAATGCTGGAATATTTTAAACGATGATTTTTATAATAGCAACGCCAATTATTGTAGCAGCAACACAAATAAAGAGTAGCAGTTATTACGAGCTAGGGACAGACAACAGTAGTAGCATCTGATTTAAATTGAAACGATTCTGCTATTTCAAGAGGCGGCATTTTTATTGTTGTTGGACTCTAATAAATTAATAAAATTGTTATTGTTACTGATGTATTTAGCAACATTAAGTTGTAAATATTTTTTTTGTTTTTTTTTTTTTTTTGTTTTTAATGCCATTCTTACTCTTAGCGTTGCATGTCCCGAGTGGGTAGATTAAGTTATTTTTTGAAAAAAAAATGTGTTAATGGAGACTTGGTTATAAATTAATTTGGCTTCCAATGCAAGAAAATATGACAAACATTTTTGAATAACAATTCAAGTTATTTTGATTTTTTAAGTAGGGAATTACAATTTGTTAGAAACCCTGTCTATATTGCTACTCAAAACCCATTCAAATATCGAGACATAACCGCAAAATATCTCAAGCGATATATTTTTCATATATCGTTTTTTGTAGTAAATAATTTTATTGGCATCAATTGCATCATCTATAAAAATTTCTGGGTAACACTCTGTACATTTATGAAATTAACGGGTGATTTTTTAGCTATTATCTCTTTGGCAACACTGGTTTAAACAGCTCACGCACGTTTCGTCTTTTGTTTCACTGTCAAACATCTTCAGTTTGGTCTATAATTTAACCATGAATCGTCTTACAAACGAACAACGCTTGCAAATCATTGAATTTTATTATCAAAATGCGTTCTCTGTTAAGAAAGTTCATCGCGCGCTTCGTCCATTTTATGGTCAGTTTAATCGACCCACTGAAGCGACTATTCGGGCTATTGTGACTAAATTTCGCACCAAATTTACATTGTTGGACATTAAACCACCAACACGCTTACGTAGAGTGCGAACTGAAGAAAATATCGCAGCTGTATCGGCCAGTGTTAATGATGACCATCAATTGTCGATTCGTCGCCGTTCGCAGCAATTGGGCCTTTGTTACTCAACAACATGGAAAATTTTGCGGAAGGATTTAGGTGTGAAGCATTTCAAAATACAGCTGGTGCAAGAATTTAAGCCGAACGACGTACGGCAACGCAGAATTTTTGGTGAATGCGCTCTTGGAAATTTGGCCGAAGATCCACATCTTTATCGAAAAATTGTGTTCAGCGATGAAGTTCATTTATGGCTCAACGGATACTTAGATAAGCAGAATTGTCGATTTTGGAGTGAAGATCAGCCAGAAGCATTGCAAAAGCTACCAATGCATCCAGAAAAAGTCACAGTTTGGTGCGCTTATGGACTGGTGGCATCATTTGACCGTACTTCTTCAAAGATGCTGCGAATCGTAACGTACTGTAGATGGTGAGCGCTACCGTGAGATGATATCCAATTTTTTTGCCCAAAATGCAAGAGCTTGACTTGCATGACATGTGGTTTCAACAAGACGGTGTCACATGCCACACATCACGCGCTACAATGGACTTATTGAGAGGCGAGTTCGGTGAACATTTTATTACACGTTCGGGACCGGTCTATTGGCCGCCTAGATCGTGCGAATTAACGCCTTTAGACTATTTTTTGTGTGGCTATGTTAAAACTCATGTCTATGCAGACAAGCCCGCTTCAATTGACAACAATTGGAAGACAACATTGAAGCATTTATTCATTAGATACAGGCCGAAATGTTGGAAAGAGAATGCCAAAATTGGACTAAGCGGATGGATCATTTGAGGCGCAGTCGCGGTCAACATTTGCATGAAATAATCTTCAAACATTAAATTATATGGACGGTACTATCGATTCAAATTAAGATTTCATGCATTTTTCTGAATTTTATGTTTTTTTTTTTGAAAAATTCTCCTATAGCTCTTAAAAAATCACCCATTATAATAAAAAAAATTTAACTACCTAACTTAATTTGCACAAAAATAAACAATAAAAACCTTCCCCTGTAAAATTTCGTTTTTGTCGCTTGAGATAGTTTTGCGGTTATGGCTCGATATAATAATGAAAACTTTAGAACGCCATTAATGAACTAATGGTCCTAAGGAAGAGTTTTACTTCAAACTGAGTGTTTATTCTAGAAGAAATGAAAGAAAAACAAATAACAAATACGTTACGACAATTTCGATACACAGGAAGGTCACGATAGAAAACAAAGAAAACACAATAACAAATAAACCGTGAGATTCTCGAAGTTGCCGACAGAAAACGAATAGAGTGTAAATGAAGCGAAAAGTAGCGAGTAATTGTAAATTGATAGCGCTGTGTTGTCTATTACGGTGTGTTGCTAAATTTAAGAAATAAAAGTAGTCGTTACCAATCCTCGCAGCCAAAAGCAGTAATCAATTTTGAAAGGTAATAACGTAATGATATTACTGTAGAGGCTATCAATAGAATGTAAGTATATCTTGCACAATTTCAAAAAAGAAAAAACTCAAGAGGTTTGTAAAATTCATGCAAAATCAGAAATTCTCATACCAGAATTTTCTCCAGAACTTAGGCTAAATGTGACAGTCATTGTACAATACCACACGATTAAAATTATACGAAATTTTTCAATTCCATTGTAAAAAGGACGAACTAATGTTCATACTTTTAATGTTAAATGGTTATTAAGTCATCTATGTTGGAAGCATTCAAATTCAGAATTGAGAAATGTGAGCTATTTTACCATCAGATACTATAATGGATTGAATCTATCCTGTGGCAACTGTCTCTGCTACCACTCCTTCAATTTCTTTATTTATTATTGATTTCATTGCATGCGCTCTTTATTTATAAAAAATATATTGTTTTAGCATTGATATCTGATAGCGACAGTGCCAATTGAGTGGCTGACAAATATATACTCACTGGATAACAGAATGGTGTCGACGATCCAGGTTGACATTGAAACATAACTTCAAACAGAAAAGGAAATACGAAGAACCGATAGATCCTTTATCGAGATGTGCCATTTTTTTCTTTTTTTTCACGCCGAGGAAGGGAAAATGCACCTAACCGCACCATAGAGGAAGTCGTCACATCCTCCGTGTGTGGGGCCCTCACCCACTAAACCCCCCCCTCGTCTCGTGGACTTGTGCCCACTCCGGAACTACGGTGGTATTACTTCGGAGTGGAGTCCCTTTGGCCCTTTGGCCCCTGCGTGTTCATATCCGCGTCCGGATTGTGTGTCGAAAGTTGAAGAGACATCTAAGTGTCTCCACTATTCCTTTCGTCCAGGTCTCTGCTTCGAATTTCGCCTGACACTTGTGCCAGTTTCATCTATTCCGGCGTGCCCACATGTTCCGCTGCCTCAAGATCCCTCTTCTTCAGTCTTAGAATGCTCTCCACGTAATTCGCCACTGAGGTCCAATTTTTTCTACTCGCGATCGTAACTCCGACAATGTTACCGGCCGTGATCGCCCAACTATCGACGTCAGTGCAGAGCGATAGCCGAGATGTGCCATAAGAAGTGGACAATACTCTATTGCTCCCCTACCCGTTTTAAGCCTCTGCAGAAGACATTTGAAACGAAGTTTCTTCGCATACCTACCATTATGTAATGACCCGTAGGAATAAATACAATTAAAAATTTACTCTACGATCCTGTTCAAACAGATGATAAAATCCATTTAGATTATGTCAGTGTGAAAATGAAGCAAAATTCCTCCTCAGGACAAGATTTTTTCCAAACCTTGCCTACCGTTTTCATGTGTGAACTGATTTTCGATAGGAGTGTGCCTGCAAGAGCAAGTGAATATCTCTATGACCAGTACTGTATACGAAATCGACACAAAACTGCTGCAAGAATCGATTATACTAGTTTAAAGCTGAAGTATGAATCCGAAAGTGATACGATTACTACTTGACTGTCAGAGAAATGTTAATAGTTAAAGATCCTTCACTTAGGATAGTTTATTCTGCCTGATTAATCGTGTTTCAAAGATAACCTAAAAAGAAGCTCTTTGGAAAAAATTCCCCAGCCTATCTTACTCTTAAGTCTTTTCGAGGTTGAATAACTTTCAAAAGTTAAGAAACTTCAAATCATTGAAACTACAAGGGAAGGTATATAATATACTTCCGTAGAATCCTAGTGTCTGACCACTTGAGAAGAACAGTCTTGAAATTCTAGTGTCAAACTTCTATCCAACTAGATTCGGACCTAAACAATTTCACTCACAGCTTAATGATCCTCAGACACCGCAGTAGAATGCTTAGAAAGAATAATATGTCAGGGCGTTAAGATAAATGGCAACAAATGCTGCATATTTTCTGTCAAGTAATTTATATGAAAGCCAGTTAAGCATAAAAAAGGGTTTTATAGGTGTACTGAGCAATGCACTATTATTGTGTATGGCTCTAATCACACGAGAACAATTGTGCTGGCGCAAAATGTTAGTTTATAGGCAAGAGAGGTGAAGAGAATCGTTTTTCGGTGGCGTAACCCCGCATTCCCAGCACAACTCTAATACATCAACATTTTAAAAAATTAAATGAATACAAAAACACCAATACATACTGTGTATACCTATACATTTCATGCCAAACTAATATTCATCCCGTGTGATTTGAAAAGAACAAAAATTGTGCAACTAAAAATTGTTCTCGTGTGATTAGAGCCTATGACAAGAGATCTCCAAAAAAAGGTTATATTAAATAAATTTAGCGCAAGCAGGACGAAAATCTACACCAACAACCTAATTAAAGCAGTTTAAGTTTAATAATAGCGTGACAACTGGGTCTGAGAGACTAAAAATCCAAAAAATTAAAATTCATGCAATTAAAAAGTTTTGATTTATTATTTCAAAATCTATAACACATATGATCATACACACATGCTTACATATGTATATGCGCGAAATAATACAGAGACACCATGTCTGCAGTGAAAATAAATTTTTATTTTACAAACACTTGAAAATATTCTGCCAATTTCAAAATTTCAACTAATTGCACTGTCTGCCGATATCGTTTTCATTTTCATGTTCATTTTCGTTTTCGTTTTCGTTTTAATTATTCTATTCATTCCTTTATTTATTTGCGCTCTGGTATCAACAATTTAATTTTATTAATTTAAATTAATTTCGTATTTCATACACCACAATATTTTCGATCAAAAAAAAAACAAATAAAAATACGAGGCACAAATTCATTAATCGCATAGAGTGTACCACATTAGCAATTCGTACACATACATATGTACATACGAATAATGTCACAGTCTATGATATCTATGGACTCAAGCCGAAGGCAAACGAAATTATAAGAAAAAAAATGGAGGAAAAAAGCGGGCAACAAAATTAAAAACCGTATCTGTATCGGAGAGTGTCTAGTTTTTATCGTTTCATTCATTCATTAACGTTCAATTTCATTCATTCGACGTTAATTAATTAAAAACATAAACAAACCCACGCGATACTAGTGCGAGACTATGAATTTCGATTTTTTCTTATATTTATACGCTCCTCTGTCTGTATGACATTTTGTCTTTCACACTAGACAGACGGGTCTAACAATTGCACAAAGATTCATTATGCATTTTTTTTCACTCTTTTTTTGTTGTTGTTTTTGTTTTTTTTAATATATTTGTTTCGGTATTTTATGGTACGTGTTTCAATGACGGTGCGCTTAATTTAAATATTATTGACTCGAGAGACATAAAAATGCAAAAAAAAAAAGATTTATTTTAATATTTAAACACAGATACACACTTGCACATGTACAAGTAAATTATAACCATAATAACAAAATTATACTTAGAAATAGAAATAGAAATTAGATCTAGTCTATCAATTGATTACAAAATGCACTGAAAGAAATCGGATGGTTACTCAGTAATACAAAACATTTAATGAATTTAATTCGTAATGAAATTACAGTCTTACAGCAATACAAGGAACCCTTCGAGCATATGGTGTAATATCTACAGAGTGTGCAAATGGGACACAATTTATATTTTTGAATTTGAAACATAGTTAAGTAGGTTGAAGGCAAAATACTAAATTAGATAGTCGGCGTGCACTTACTCTACCAAGTCAGCTTTTTGTGCGCTCTCCAACCGAGAGATTCATGGATTCATAAATTGATAGGTAATCTGCATCACGTACATATGTCCTGAAATTCTTCTAATCCACTCTTCTTAGATGTGTAATATTGTGTTGATTTTGTGGGTATATTTCACATTTATATTGGGATTTCATGCATTAATGATATAACAAGAGTTCCATCGTTTCTATATGTTCTTTACGTGCCCTGAACTCTTTCTTATTCGATGCAGGACGATTAGTATATTTATGGGGAACACAACATCTCTATATGATGTTCAGACGTTTGGCATTCTGTTCGATATTTCAAGTTTATGAATATAAACATTCAAGCTTATATTTAAAGGTACAAGTTTAAGGGCTGCGGTTAATCCACTAGCCGACAAGCTGTAATTGTGAACACATATCGTACTCGCATTTTAGTTAGCAGAACAAAAAGTTTCTAATATCGCTGTATCTTAATCGCGTCGCTAAACACTAGACCCTTTTAAGCCTTTGTAATATTTTAATATTGTACATCCAATTTATTGATATAAACAATGCTTTTAACGTGTAGTTTCAGTTTCAAAAATTTTATTACAATTCTGCCGTGCTAAGAGAAATTTTCTTTAAAACTACATCTTAATCGACCGGGTATTCGTCCTGAGGATCATTTTTTAACTGAAGGTGAATGAAAAGCCGTAGTCTAATAGGTAGTGTTTTGAGTTATTGGACATGAGGCCACGGTTCACACCCCAAATCCGACATCTCCAACAAAACGAAATATGAAAAAATATTTCTTCGACGACTTCCTCTCAGCAGATTTCTGGCTAAAACTCTGAAAGCAAATAATATTGTCATGAAAAAGGTTCTCAAAAATCAGTCGTTCGGAGTCGACTTTAAGTTGTAGGTCCCGTTACACATGTATAAAATTAACAAACACAACATAAGTGGTGTGAGAAGCTATGTCGTAATCCTCAGTGAAGGGTTGTAATGACCAATTAAGTATGTATGTAGGAAAAAAAAATATCATCGGTACACCGTAGATAATTGTTCGTGAAGACCAATTTTTAGAATTTTGCAAAACGTGTTTAATGAAATCTAAACTTTCGCTTAGAAATCCATTTCAAATACTTGCTAACATTCTTGACTCACGAGTACAAACTTTTACACGTGAAAAGAAAAATTTCCCAAACGTAAGTCTGCTTGACGTTAAGTAATATAAGTAGCTTTATAGGTTTATGCGTTTTAACAATCATAGCTCAAGTTGGAAACTTCAATGTTAGCTTGGCATTGCCTTCAATTACTTTTAATTTTTCAACAATAGTAGTTCAGTGTTTTAGAATTTTCTAATGATTTGGGTGACTCATTGTAATGATAAAAAATTTAATGAACAGCCTCTCGAGAAGCCGTCGAAAAACATTCATTTTAAAGCTCATTAAAGTGGCTTTCAACGAAAACCAATAAAATTAATTTTAAGTATCCGAAGCTTTCTTTCGTTCGTTTTTTTTTTAGTGTAAAACTTTTATGAATGAATTGTTTTGATTGCAGTTAATGAATATTCAGCCAAGCAACGATTTAATGGTAAGTACAGCACTCAGCCAACACTATTGAACTGCATTTTACACGTTTTATTTGAAATGAAAACAAACCGCAACAGCAACAAAAGTACAGACTTAATTCAATTGACTACTCAATGCGCAGATGAATGGCTGGACGGGTTGGCTGACTGGTACATGGACATGCGGTCACTCTTATGGAAATCTCGTTTCTTTTTGAAAGTCAATTAAAATATTATGCAAGTGTTAAGTTTTAGCATTTAAAAAAGAGAGAAACAAAAAAGCATCAAAATCATAAAAGAAAATAACAATTTTATGCACAATTAAGTACGTACATACATACACGGATTCATATGTATATATGTATGTGACGATTTTTTTATAATTTTCAATACAATATAAAAAACAATGTCAACAAAAAAAAAAAAAAAGAAATCATTACACAGTGCGACAGTCAAAATACACCCAGCTAAAGACATAGGCTGCCTTCCAAAATGTATCGATACAAAGTTTGTATGCAGTTCTACTACAGTATGGCTGCCTTCCAAAATGTATCAAGACAAAGTTTGCATGCAGTTCTACTACTGTATATAAATTATGTAGGTATGCAAAGTACCGAACAATGCATCAACTATAAAGCCGCTGCCTGAATGCTTTTTGACTGCGTTAAAAATGCACATTGACGACGTTTTGAAATAGAATACAGTGTATATATTTTGTACAGCGGCATATGAAATACGATACTTTGTTCAAACACAAAGCAACTAACATTTTGGAAGGCAGTCATAGTGTAGGTTGTGAGTTTTGTCGAGTAGAACTCAAAAATATTTTTTTTTATTTCTCGAACCCCACAAACTTGTTTTATTTGACAAAAACTGTTTTTTTTATCTTTTCACACAAAATTATTGATTATCCAAATATTTTCTAACCTATTTTCAAAATCCAAAGTTTTTTGAAAAGGGGACAGATGAGCCTTTAAAATGGTGTGCATAAGCATATGATTCAAACTTAAGTGTTATGAGATTTGATGGGGTAAACTTAGAAAATATGACTTCTTTCTAATTTTTTCAAGTTAAGCTATTCTTAATTGCAAAATTTAATTAAAATATATAAAATAAGTGACAACATTCTCAAAGTGCATTACCTTGTGAAAGGATTGACACTTCGTTTGATCAAATCGGGCAAAAATTACCGTAGTTATTATTTAAATAGTATAACATTCGTGTTATATTTTTTTATATGTCATCTTATGAAATGAACTTTCAGTTCAAAAATGTTCAGAAGTTTTGATGGATTATTGAAATCGCCGTAGTCTAGTAGGTAGTGTGTTGGCTTATTAGACGTAAGGCCATGGTTCAAACACCAGATCAGACATCAAAACGAAAATATGAAACAAATATTTCTTCAGCGACTTCCTCTCAGCAGATTTTTTGCAAAAACTCTGAAAGTAAATAAAATTGCGATGAAAAGTTTCTCCAAAAATCTGTCGTTCGGAGTCGACTTTAAACTGCAGGTCCCGCCACTCATGTACAAAATTAACACACATAACATAAGTTGTGTGAGAAGCTAGGCCGTAATCTTGACTGAAGAGTTGTAATGGCCAATTATGTTCTGTTTGAGGGATCTTGATTTTTTTATCGTAAAATGTGTCAATTTCGCTATTGCACGGCTACCAAAAGTCGGCTAATATTTGTGTTTTTTACAAATATTATTATATCTCTTTGCGCAAACATTGTCCTACTTCTGGTAATCGGTGAAACTTGACATTTTCCGATAAACAATCAAGATCCATCAAATATTCTGAAAATTTTTGAACTAAAAGTTCATTTGAAAATATATATGTATGTATGGAAACTGTTAGACTCTTTAAATAATAACTACGGTAATTTTTGTCCGATTTGATCAAACGAAGTGTCAATCTCTTCACAAAATAATGCACTTTCAAAATGTCATCACTCATTTCATATTTTGTAATTAATGTTTGCTACTATGAACGGACAAACTTTAAAAAATATGAAAAAAATCGCATTCGTCAAGTTTACCTCATCAAACCTTATAGCATATTAAGTCCAATAATACATATATGTATATCGTTTCAAAGGCCCATCCCTCTTCTTTCTAATAAGATTTAAATTTTGGACATCGGTTCAGAAATGTTTGTGTAATCAATAGGTTTGTGCATAAAGTCCAAAAAAAACAGTTTTTGTCAAATAAAACAAGTTTGAAGGGTTCAAGAAATGTAAAATAAAATATTTTCATTATCTGGGTGTATTTCATTTGTTTTTTATTTTGTCGCATAGTGTTATTAAATACGCCACCAATTTCCTAGTGAAGACAAGCATTTCAAAAAAGAAATTAACGACAGGGTAATAAATGTTTTGTTGTTTTCTTTTATTTTATTTTAGTTTTTATTTTAATACACCAGGGAGGAGGGCTTAAACGAAAGCTTACTTGATAATTGATAAGACCACACAAACTGTTAAAAGCAAGTACGTTGGAGACCATGTCGCAACCCCCACACAGCCCCATTCGAGTAGTAGGGCCTTTGATAGGAAAGTATTCATAAAATTTTAGGTTTTCATTACAAGCCGATTTTCTCGTTTTAATGTTTCGCCATAAAACCAGGCAAGACATTATTTTTTCAAATGGCTACTCAAACTGTGTTTATGCCACCCTTTAAAATGTTTGCTGGTTTGTTTGTTTTCTGGTTTTTATTTTTAACAACATTTAAATAATCACGTTTATAATAATGATGATGACCACCAGAGCATCATCATCTGTTGGCTTTGACTGGCCAAAAGTATTGCTTATGATGGGTCGCATTTGAGTACAACCATTAAAACTTGTACAATAAAATTAAATACAGTCGTACAATCGAAAACATCTTCTTAAATTTAAACATTTACAGACACCTTCATTGCAATTTAATGCGCATGCGTGCCTTCCTTTTTTTTCTCTCTTTAAACCAATTTAATGTTTGCCTTACAAGGCGTCTGAAATCCGTTAAAGTCTATAAAGTTGGCTTTTACTATTAAAAACTAATTTCGTTATATTCTTCAGCAGTGGAATAGTGGTTATCGTCTAAATGGTGTTTTTAATTTTATTTTCATTTTTTTTTTTTTTCAAACATTAAATTGAATATGTTTTAATGGAATAATTCAATTCCATTTTGATGAGCATATTCTCATCAGAAAGCCAAATAATCTGAACTTGTAACAGACATGTCGTCAAATTGTTAGCACTTTGATATGCCTTAAAGAAAATTAAACAAATACTTTATTATTGAAGTTATTTTTAGCAAAAATATTTCGAATGGATTACATATACTCGTACATAATTGGTCATTCCAAACCTTTAGCCAGGATTATAGACCTAGCTTTTCACACCACTTATGTTCAGTGTGTTAATTTTTTACGCATGAGTGGCGGGACCTACAGTTTAAAGTTGACTCCGAACGACAGATTTTTGAGAAACTTTTCACTGCGATTTTATTTACTGTCAAAGTTTTTACCAGAGATCTGCTGAGAGGCAGTCGCCGACTTTCTCTCGGAGTAGACTTTAAACTGTAGGTCCCGCCCATCATGTATAAAATATATAAGCAAATTTGAAGAGACTGGAAATTAACACACACAACATAAGTGGTGTGTGATACTAGGTCCATAATCCTGACTGAATGGTTTTAAAAAAATTCGATCGATTGTATGGATTATGTTGGATTTGAGAGCCGCTGTGGTTTGTGCAAAAAGGCTAACGGGTTCAAATCACACAATCTCAGCGGTCAATACACACAATACTTCAACATGAGATGATTATGCGCACAGATCGCTCATACAGAATATTCAATGTTGAATGAACTGTTTGCCGTTACTCTCCAGATCATTCAACTCAGTCTAAAAGTATTTGGTAATCATAGACCGCTCGTGCTCACCAAGGTCATAGTCAAAGGATATGGACCGCTGACGCTGCCGGCCTAACATTCACCCCAAACAGAATACAGTGAACGTTCTTGAATTTCATGCGGATTGGTATCGTTCCAAATTCGACAATCTTGTTTGTAAACACAACAATTCATCCAGAAATCTAATGATTTTTCAATGAAATTTTGGGTGAGAACTGCTACAGAGCTCGCTTAGCGAAGTATGCAAAAAGACAAGACGGCTGTTATGCACTGTCAAAGTACGAAAACTGCTGTTGAAAGACTCTATGTACACAAAATAAGAGGAGATATCTTACAGGTTGATTTTGCCAAACTTTTATTTTTCTGTTCCTTCATTAAGCGCTTACCATTAAAATTCACCAAATATCTGTGGCACTTGCTTTCTATGATTGGCCATTTTTAGCCATTAAAATAATCTTTGAAAAATGTTCATTCAAGTCTAATGGCACAAAAATTATGACAATCGAACAACAAAAATTAAAGCAAATAAAAAAAACGTCTTATAATGCTGGCATTAAAATATTGAACCTGAACTCATTTGTCAATTTCGGATTATTAATCAGTGATAAATTGAGGTTGAGACCATTATAAATACACCAACAAAAAAAAAGAGGGAGGAAGGAAAAATAGTCTTTCGAAAGTTGAACACAAGGCAACTGCACAAACAGATGTTGAATCTCAAATTCAAGGCAATAAATCACTTGTGGAAATAGAAGTGAATTGGCCAAAATGGCAAAGAAAAAAAATTAATTTTTTTTTATTTGTTTTAGAATTTAATTGAAATATCAGTGTGCAAAAACGATATGCAAGAAAAAAAATATTCATTCATTTAGCAAACAGAAAAAAACTTTATTTATTTATTCATTCACACGCTTTTTTATTGCACAAATAATGCTGGTGGTGTCTATCTGATGAATCAACCTGTACCCGCATTTGCACAATTTTAAAACAGTTTTTTTTTTTTTTAATTTTTTTTATTATTTGAATATTTTGGTTTTCATTGTGGCCAGTCTCGTGTGCCTTGGCTGCTTTTAGAAAAATAAATATTAAATTTCTTTATAAACAATGTTTGTTTTTAGAAAACAATTTAATTTAAACAAACAAACAATCGAACGATGAAGAGATACACGATTTAAAGCAGATAAATTGCAGTTAAAATCGGAAATGACTCATATAGTATGAACCAGTCGTCTGAATAGTTCAAAACTGTTTAAATTCGATTTGCATAATTTACTGAAAATGAAAAACGAAATGAAATTCAAATGATTTCAAATGAAATTCATAACGAGTAATAAGATTTTATTTTTTTAATTAAATTCTTCAATTAGTTTCATCGCATATGAGCTTGTGAAGTTTGCCGATTTAAATACTTCCGCAAGCAATGAGTCAAATTAGTTTCATAACAACGATTAACAACGATTCAATTAAAACTAATCAATTATAGAAACAACAAAAGTAATTAACATTTATCGATTGCATTACTAACTATGAGGGCTCCAAATAAAAACAGTTTCAATCGTTTTATATTTAAGAATTGCTTCTATCATCAATTCAATGCTGCACATCTAGATACGAATTTATCCGAAATGTTTCTGTTACGCTATATACTAAGACCTTAATCTCGCAGAAGGTGATTTGCTATGAAAATAAGATAGTGCAAGCAAAAACCAAAAGTTACTTTATGCAATTCTATTCCCTATTCACAAGAAGATTTCTCAATTTGCTATCGATAACATCAACCCTTACACTATTCGATAGCGAAAAAGCAATTGATATTTATCGTTACAAACATAACGATTTGAACATATTATTAGACTAGTACCGTCCTATTCTATTAAGTAGTGTGGATGGTTCAAACACCATCTCGTAAATCTCGAACAAAACGAAATATGTGGGAAAAAAATAATTCTTTCTACGATTTGCTCTCAGCAGTTTTTCTTCAAAAATGCTGAGAGTAAATAAAATTGCCATGAAATCTGTCGTTCGTAGGAGTCGATTTTAAACTGTAGGTCCCGCCTCTCATGCATAAAATTAACACACATAGCTCTTGGGTGGTATAAGAAGCTAGGTCGTAATACTGACTGAAGTGTTGGAGTGCCCAATTATGTGTGTATATGTATGTAATGTCTTTGGAAAATCATATCATCAATCAGTTGTGTCCAGGAACCCAGATGAAGATAATCGCCTACTGTTTTATTATCTTCATCCAATGGGTATTCACATTTCATTTTGTTCGAGATTCAAACCCAAGGTCGAACCGTGGCCTCACGTCTTATAAGCCAAGGCACTACCAACTTGACTACGGTGACTTCACAGACATTACTCATCCGCAAAGAAGATACGGGAAAATAAATACATTTGTAAAGAGTACAGAGTAATCTGGCCTATGTGGTTATACAAGTATACAATTTTGATTAAATTTCCACAAAATCTAGCTGAAAAGCCTCTTAGAAATCAGAATAGAATACAAGTCACTACGCATCCTCAACCGAAGGCGAAAAATAACAATTCATTCGTTTGAAACGAGCATTAGCCAGAAAATGAATATGCAACCAGACAAATGGTCGTATTTTTTCAGCATGACAAAGCTTAGCCGCATATTGTGACCCCAGTCAAAAGAACGATGGATGGCATGTGTAGTCCAAACCTAGCCTCTTCTGATTACAATTCTTTTTTTGATCGAGTTGGAATGCTTTTATTACGCTTCACTTCAGAGCAGACTATAATAAATTGACTCGTTTCATTCTTAGCTTCAAAATAGGAGCGGTTTTTAAATCCATAAATTGCCAATGAAGTAGCCGTAGTCTAGTAGGTAGTGTGTTGGCTTATTAGACGTAAGGCCACAGTTCAAACCCCAGGTCAGACATCAAAACGAAAATATGAAAAAAATTATTTCTTCAGTGACTTCCTCTCAGCAGTTTTCTGGCAAAAACTGTGAGAGTAAATAAAATTGCCAAGAAAAGTTTCTCAAAAAATCTGTCGTTCGGAGTCGAATTTAAACTGTAGATCCCGCCACTCACGTATAAAATTAACGCACACAACATAAGTGATGTGAGAAGCTAGGCCGTAATCCTCACTGTTGGATTACGAATTATGTATGTATGTTATACAACGATTTGAACGTACTATTAGACTAGTGACGTCGTAGTCTATCGAGTAGTGCGTTGACTTATTAGCGCGTGGTTCAAATTTAATGAGCAATCATGCTCCATTGCCAGACTCACTTGGCCCATGATGGATGGGAGACATACCAACTAACTATTCAAACTTGATCGCAATGTCATCTCTATCACAGTGGCCATGCTTACAGGTCATTGCGTTATGTGAAAACACGCGCCTCTCTATTGCTTGTCAGTTTAACGAAGTCATCATCCATCGATATCAAGGATATACATAGCTTCGTTTATTAAATTTCTTGCTGGTTTCCAGCGTAGGGTAGTCGTGATTTTAGTGCTCAGTCCCTGCGCTGACCTAATAAAAGGTCGCGGTAATTCGTTAAAGTCGTCCAGTTGAAATAAGGAATTATGCCTGCAAACACTATATCAATTGACATCAACGATAGAACAATAACTTACAATTCATTCAATTCACTGACTGTTTTTATTTAAAAATTTTCGCAATCAGTAGTGACAGTGTTTCGAACTGCAATTAAAAAGGACCGCAATGATTAGAAGAAATCTTTGTGGCAGAAACGGATTAAATTTATTTACAATAATAACCAGTGGCACATTTAGAATTTTTTTTTTCTCACTAAGAAAAAATAACATGAACACAGAAATCTCGTTTAGATTAAAGATTTGCAACAGGAAAGAGGAACTTCAAATAAAAATAGCGGGTGTAGTTTTCTTGGCACAGCAATTGGCTGCAATTACAAAGAATGTAAGAAGTCTACTGCTACCAAGTCAAGCAAAATGAAAAATGAGACCTTGATTATGGTGACATGTTGCAACAATTTATTTATTTATTTACTCTTTTATGGTAAGTTGAAAATATTTGCAACATCATAAATTTATTTTGCTTTTTCTATTTTTATTTTTCATTTTTTTTTTGTTCAGCAGAAACTCTTTGTAACCAAAAAATCAAGTGCATTTCTTTTGTTGTTATTGAGTAGCAAAATGAATTGGTGCCTCAAGAACACAGCATTTTTCTTGCTGTTAGAAGTTCGAAGTTATGCATGCGCTACATTCGAAAGTAGAATCAGACCAAATAGTTGAGGCAAATATAAAAATTACTTACACGTATGCAATAATGAAAAAACATTAAATTAAAAATTTTGTGGCCTACATTTGATGATTCAGCCATTGCTTTATACTCTATCGATATACAATATATCTTCCCATCGTTCCTATTAGTAACAGAGACCCGTAACAATAACTTCGGCATACTGACCTACACGATACAAGGTATCTAATTTCACTCCAATAGAGACTGTAATTGGCAAGAATATTTCTGGAAGTATTTTGTTCACAGCTATTGATCAAATAAGTCGCCGTAGTCTAGTAGGTAGTGTGTTGGTTTATTAGAGTAAAGCCAGGGTTCGAACCCCAGGCCAGATATCAAAACAAAATACAAAAAGTAATTCTTCGGCGACTTTATCTCAGCAGATTTCTGGCAAAAACTCTGAGAGTAAATAAAAATTGCCATGAAAAGTTTCTCAACAAATAAAAATCTGTCATGTATAAAATTAACGCACACAACATAAGTGGTGTGAGAAACTAGGACGTTGTACAATGGGTCAATTAGACCTCCGGATACTGTACTTGTCTTAATTGACAAATAGACGTCCTCTAACCTAACCTAACCATTGATCAAATAATGGCTCGAAGTAGTATTAGCAATGAATTTATGTAGGGTTATCCATTTAGTGGTGTCAAAACTGCCGGTCTAGCATATAAAGTACAATTTGTTTACTAAGAATCGACCTACTGTGCAAGGAATTAGCAAAATTACAAAAAAAAAAAATTTGAAGACCCTGAAAATGTTACAGATGTGACCAAGCCTGTGTCATATTGCAATAAACACACTGATTAAAATATCGCTCCAGTTAGAGAAAATGTACAAATTTATCGATTGCACGCCGCTATCAGCAATTGAGGATATCTTTCATCTTCTTATAGCGTATTTTGCAATTAAATTTTCATCTCCATCCCTATTAAGTCCAACTCCCGCCGCTATCCACAATATTTTTGATGTGCTCATTGGGTGCTAGAGCTACGACAGTGATACAGCAAATTGGATAGAAGGAGCACCATAAAATTGCTTGAGTTCCAAAGAAGCATGCTCAGTATGGTCGTCAAGATCATTATGTTGCCTTGCCTTATTGGCTGGCATGCGAGTCGAATTTGTCTGGATTACCTTGCAAACAATTTCTGCAAAAGTTGTAGGGATAACGAAGAAGATGAGACGGTTTCACTTATTGGGTTCATGTCTTATTGGATTGATGCATACGATAGAGATAGCCTAGAAGGTATGTCACGCATTGTCATTGATACTTTGAGTCATTTCAGACGAAAAACTGTGGTATTACAATGGGGCCCTATGTGGTTAAAAATTAACGTTCTTTTACCAGATGTATCTGTATCTGTGAATCGTTTGGCTGGCATACGCATTATAGTATGTTATCTGGCCCAAGAATGTATAGAAATCTTTTGAAAACTTGTCTAGCTTGCCCTGGAAAAATTAAATGTTGCAGATACGCATCCATTTATTAATCAGTGGTCGACAAAATGTATAAATTATTATACAACCGACCTAAGGGTTATAAGGAGCCCTAAAGGATGAAAACACAACAAGTCTACCAACAGGGTCTTTTCAACTTTGACAGTTGATAACTACATATTATTGAAGCTGCATCTGTCAAATTAATTATCATTCGTTCAGTCTGTTTTGCAAATTAACAGTGAACGGACGTTGTTAAATTGGTTTATCAAAATGGTTGTTCTAAACGAGCAACGATAAAATAAAAAATAAAATAAATTCAAGTCCACTGGCTTAGTAAACGCTGAAATTCGGCGAAATGCAATATCTACTGAAAACATAGCCGCCGTCCGTGAGGCAGTAGATTTCAAGTTGCTGACAAGAACTCGACCTGTCACAGGCCACAACTTGGCAAATTTTTCGCTGTGACTTTAAGCTGCAATCGTACAAAATTGAACTAACCCAGGAACTGAAGGCAACATGTCTTTGCTGAATGAACTCTGTACACCAATTTTTATCGAAAAATCATCTCCAGCGATGGGGCCCATTTCTGAATGAATTGGTACGTGAACAATCAAAATTGTCCAATTTGGGACGACACCATTCCACATGGTATCGAAAAGCGGCCAATGCATCACGAAAATTTCACAGTTTAGTATGGAATTTTGGCTGGCGGCTGCATCGATCCATATTTCCTTGAGGAAAACGTTGGTTAAGCCATCACTGAAAACTGCGAGCACTATGGGTCGATGATTACCACCTTCCTTTGACCTGAAATGATTGAGAAGTTGTTTCAACAGAACAACTCTACATGTCATAAAGCTCATGGCACGGCATGTTGAATATTGGACACACAAGTGACTTGAGAGCATGGTCATCTCATGTGGAGGTGGTGTGACCAGACCACCGAGATCGTTTGATTTGACCCGTATGATTTTTGCTTGTGAATTTTTCTTAAGGTTTTTCTTTCTTAGGTGTCTGAGAACAAGAAGCAAACCACAGCGGTCCTCGAAGCCAACAAACCGCATGGCATGTCATGGAAAATTGAACATTTCGGATATGCTCTGCCCAGCGAAGCCAAAGGTGTTGAAAATGATTAGAAAATTATAATAATACACTTCGTTTAATTTAAATATAAAGATATTAATATGAAATACTCTGTAGAAGTTCATCAAATTAGGCCACGTAGACTCAGACGAGCATAACTAAACATATTTAAAAATTGTCTATGCTATGCTAAATCATGTTAATTGCTAAGATTAGATTAAAATGCTCGTATTAAAGATCGATGTCATGACATATATCCCCATCAAGTATGAAATCGGGAACAAATCTATGGAAATCTGTTTCTATCGAAAATTTTTGGTTAAATTGATACGATACTAGAATGTTCAAGTTAGCAAAGATCACAGTGTGGTGCGGTTTGTGCTCAGGCATTACTATTTGACTAGAAAAAAAATGTTGCCCAAATTGAAAAATTGGACTTGGTTGCCATGTACCATAAACCTAGTGAGAGGTGAGCAACTCACAGTCTAAGGCAATCCATTGGCAGCCAACATCATATAATTATTCCGTTGAAAATACACGAAGTCTCTCATAATTAGAGATAAGCCTGCCACAATTCTAATCATAAAACTTGACAAGTAAGCCAAATTTGATGCTCAGGAGTGGGTCCTCCTTTGCGTTGCCGTTTAATTCCAAACGTTTAAAAATTACCCGTTTAAGACTGGTAAAGAGACGTTATTAGGCATCCAAGGATGTTTTGCTTCATAGCCTATCCTAGTAATATTATTCGTATTACGAGTAGTAGATAACGTGTGTGCGTGCAATAAGATGGGTTTGGCAGTAAATGAGAGCAAAACAAAGTATATGTTATCGACAAATACAGACGTGCGGCGTATTGATTCTCAGATTACGGCCGATAACTATACTTTTGATACAGTCAAGGAATTTATTTATCTTGGCTCCGCCGTTACCACCAAAAAATGATGACAGTCTGGAGATCAAGCGCAGGATCACCCTTGCCAACAGCTGCTACTATGGCCACAATAGGCAATTGAGTAGCAGAGACCAATCCCGTACGACAAAACTAACGCTCTACAAGACGCTCATTCTACCCGTGCTTCTTTATGGCGCAGAGACATGGACCCTATTAAGCACTGATGCAGCAGCCCTGAGAGTAGTCGAGAGAAAAGTCGTTCGTAAGATCTTCGATCCTGTACGAGTTGGCGATGATTTCCGCATCCGATACAACAGTGTATGAGCTCCTTAACGACATTGACGTTGTGCAGTGTATTAATATCCAGCGGCTGCGCTGGCTTGGCCATGTCGTTCGAATGGAGGAGGATGCTCTGGCGAGACGGGTATTTGATGCGGGGATCTGCGGAAGTCGATCGAGGAAGGACCAAATCGAGGAAGCCCTGTCATAGATTGGTGTGGCGAACTGACGTAGGCGCGCAAGAAGCAGAGGCGCCTTGAAGGATGTGTTGCGGCAGGCCGAAGTCCGTTAATCGGGTTGTTAATGGCCAATTAAGTAAGAAAGTAAGTAAGTAAGATAACGTGTGTAGTAGTAGTAGTATTTTATTTTTAAACTGAGATTCTTAAGCCCGAATACAGTATTCGGATTTAAAAGTTAGTTTTTAAAATCAAGTATGTTTCTTAAGTCTTTTGTTTTTTAAACCAAAACTCAAATATTGCGTACCAAGCTGGCAAAGGCGTATAAAATTCGTTTCAACTCACGATTTCCTTTGCGTTCTACTATGTGTAGAAGGTGGAAGGATGATAGAGATTTTTCCTGCACTTATGCTTTAACAATATTGATGATGATGTTGTCGCTGTTGTAGTTGTGGTTGTTGTTGTTGTTGCGGTTAACTAGCCTCTATTCAGCTTCGAATTAAAAGTTCTTTCTCCTGTTTTTTTTATAATTTTCATGGTCTATTGTAAAATTTATAGACATTGTTAAAGGCCTATAGTCGCCTTTTATAGTCGTATAGCCAAAATGGTTATACCAAGAGAGAAGCAACAAAGAAAAAAAAATTGGACTTGCGGCATTCTAACTGAGTAAGGCTTTTATCAAGTATTAGACAAAGAACTTTTCCTATGTCTCTATTACGCATTTCAGATTTGATTGTTAAATTTAAATAAACTTCTAGCAGTTATAAAAGCAAAATAAAATTTAAAAAAAAACTATTGGCAATAGAATAAAGAAGAACAAGACTATTGACCATTTTTAGCTTTAAGCCATTCATAACTTAACAAAAAGCGGTACTTAACAGAGAAGAGCAATGGAAAAAATTAACTTTTTTCTCCGTTTTGTGTTGCCAAAGTATTTTCGTTTAAAATTTTTTTGTAATTCTTTTCCTTCTCTTTTTTTTGTTTTGTTTTGCCGCAAATCAAAAAACCAGTAGTTGTTTATAGACTTCAGTTTCAGCTTTAATTTCTTAGTAGTTCAGGTGATTTGTGTGTGTGTTTGTGTGTTTGTCTGTAAAAATAATTTTCCTTAACCCAGTAATCAACGTACTATAACACCGAGTAATTGTTTATTAACGTAAATGCACACACGTATTAACTAAATACGCGAGCAGTTTCAGTTTCTTGGTATTTAGTTAGCACAGACAGGTGTAGTTCGCGCAACGTACTACAATGTTTTAAAGGATGTTGTTATTTGGACACTTTACTAACGTTTAAAATTGTTTACTGGCCTTCCTCCATTCCTTCCCATCTCCCCGGGCTTTTAAACTACTGCTACGAAAACTATATCGTTCGTTCGTTCGTTCGTTCAAACTGTATGTTCAACAATGAAAAATTATAACAATTTTTGTGTTAAAAATCATTATTAAATACAAGTATTGTTATGAAAAATGTGATGTTTTAACCAGATTTTGTTCTCCTTCTCTCGAACCGAAAGTTGATTGATGAATAAAGTAGTTGCACAATGGTGCACTGCACTCTAAAGGAATAAAATGCTTCCTTCTTAAGTCTTTTGTTTCAGAATTAATATTCAGCCCATAGTGCAATATTACATATTTAAACCATTCACCATCCACTAGATTATAGTTAATCACACACACTTTAGGTGAAATCATAATACTTACGGTAGTTTAACACTTTTTTTTTAGAAAACGAAAAACTTTTCAAATTTAAACAAGATTTCTTTTTGCCACAAATTTAATGGAAACATTTACACCTCATCGTAACGGGGTTACAAAATAATGCAACAACCCAACTCAATAGTTGTTGTAAAGTAAGTCAGTCAACTTTTAGAAATGATTATCACAGGAAATAATGTTGCTGGATGAGTGAAGTTAAGATTATTACAACGACGATGATGATGATGATGATGATGATGCTGTTGTTGAAGATAATACATGATGAATTGATTATACGATAATCTATATGGGAAATTGTTAGACATTAAGCCAGTAAAAGGATAAAAGGAAAGATATAAATGGCTTAAGAAACTTAATCGAGTTATATCGTTACACAGTTTGGCCGTAGATCGAGCTTTGTATCATTTTTGATCATTTTTTGATTTCAATTTTTGAGACTATAGAACTGAAATTCACAAACAGTTAGATGCCTGATATTTTTTAAATTCGTTAGTAATGTTATCGCCATTATTTGAAATCAAAAAAAAAATTTAAACAGGACTTAAAAAATTTTAAAATTTCATAATTCTGGCTTATGTATCATTTTCAATACATACGACTTTCCTAGAGATTCTTTGGTCCTGTGTATGTAATTTTTCTAAGTTTTCAAAGATTTTGTGATGTTTTATAGTAAATAATACATTATATATGGCATGTGGTTGCCATCATCTAGTAGTAGTGTGTTGTCTTATTAGACGAAAGGCCAAGGTTCAAACCCCAGGTCAGACACCAAATAGAAAATATGAAAAAAATTATTTCTTCGGTGACTTCCTCTCAGCAGATATTTGGCAAAAAAAACTCTGAGAGTAAATAAAATTGCCATGAAAAATTTCTCAAAAAATCTGTCGTTCGGAGTCGATTTTAAACTGTAAGTGCAGCCCCTCATGTATAAAATTAACATACACAGCATGGGTGGTGTATAGAGACGAATAAGGGAAATTACAGCTTGAAACGAATAGCTTTTCTTTTCACTAAGTGTCGTAAAAGAACTTATTCCTGTAAAAATGTGAACAAAACATCTACAAGTTAATTTGAATTGTAAGTAATTTGGAAATAACGGATGATACCTTGATAAAACTTAACCCTATGATTTGAGACAATATAGTCTTTAATTTATCGGAAAATATTGCACGGAAATTAAATTTGAAATTTAAAATGAAATGGAGTTTATGGCAGTCGAACAAGTTTTAACTCGAAATCAGAATACAGCTCTAATAAGAAAAAGTAAGTATCAGATCACGAGTTAATATCGTACAGCCAAAGTATGCAGTGTGTTATTGATGATAGAAGTTAGTTAACCTGTACAAAAAAATTACATATTCGGTATATGCATTAATTTTATTCATGTTATTTCGATACACTTCCGTAAATAGTATTTTTTTTATCATGTATTTCTTTTGTAGAAGTACTACCATAGGAATTTCTTCCCGGTTTCTGTCATTCTCTTGTATTTATCATTCCATTGTGTACATATTGAATAAGAACTTAAACTTTTATTTATAAAAACTGTGTGAGATTGTAAAATTACTTCATTTTTTTCTTAATAAATAAAATATTGCTTAATGTTTAATTAAGTCCTGGCCTAAGCATCTTGGCTTATTAGACGTGAGGCCACGGTTCAAACCATTGTTTTTGAACAAAACGAAAATATGGAAAAAATATTTCTTCCACGAATTCCTCTCAGCAGATTCCTGCTAAAAAACTCTGAAAGCAAATAAAATTACCATGAAAAACTTCTCAAAAATCTGTCCTTCAGAGTCGACTTTAAGCTGAAGGTCCCGTCACTTATGTTATTAAATTAACCACACAATATACTTAAGTGGTGTGAAAAATTAGGCCCTAATCACTGCTGAGCGGTTGTATTGACTAATTATTTATGTTTGTAAGTAAGTTCTGGTTAAGTAGCGCGCAATTTTTTTCTCCTCCCCGAATTGTTGAGATGATGAAAGTAATCCTCAGTGACCACAACTGATACCCCTCTGTATGTTTATGTCAGCGTACACTGATGTTAAATGCATATCAACTAGGAAAACAATTAGTAATTTGCCTCCTTTTCTATAAGAGTATTTGGTTCCTCCATTTGTTGCGATCAGGACACCAGGAAAACCAATGTACAACTCATGTGATCAATGTTGGAACTCCGGACCATAGAATCTGGAATGCTTCCATTAACATACATACATGTGATCAACGTCCCTAACTTTTAGCTTTGATATGATTACATCCTCATGTTTACATTCCTCTCAACATATTTTTCACCAAGACGAACACTAAAATGTGCAGCCACTATGCATATAATGGCAACAGTAGAACAATTGCCAGCAATAGCCATACAAATTTGTCTCTGAAGTCTGTCTAGATGTCTTCTCGTGACCATTTGCTTTACTTGAGGCCAATGATCGTTTTAATAATTACAGTTTACATTCAAAAAATTATTGCACAGTCCAGAGCAAATGCCTTGTCTAAAAGGCTACGGTAAACCCTTTTAAAGTACAGCACAAAAATTTGAGCTCCAGTGCAGTTTCTTATTTCCTCTCCAAATATTTCACCTCAATGGAATATTCAACCGTCCCTTTAACTGAACTAGCACGAGGGAATCATTGTGTTGCTGTATGGTGTTCCAAGCCCAGCTCGTACCACATTGTAAGAAGTTCATCAATGACCAAAAACCACAATACAATACACCATTTTGAGAGCTTCCACTGCGACCGAAATTGACTCATTTTCCAAATACGAACCTCTCTGTCTTATTTCCAGCATTGACGTAAGCCACCTTACACTCTGAGTGTTCATTTTCTTGCTAAGAAGAACGTTCTAAAAAGCTATAGCTAATGTTACCGGAGGCAGCGTCGATATCTTCAAACTTATCGTGTATGTATGAATCAGCCTCAGAATTGTTTACAATTTTTGTAACTCTTTTGTCATTCTTTTGGTGAATTGCGTTTAGATGGCTCCTTTAATTTGAGCTTCCTTATGATGACGGATGGAATTCATGCGCAGTCACCTTAGTTGTATCATAGTAGTCAACTCTTTATTGGTTTGTAGAAACCTACATATGGATTGAAGTGCCGTAGTGTAGTACGTAGTGTGTTGACTTAGTAGACGCTATCTTCTGGCAAAACTCCGAGGGTAAACGAAATTGCCATGAAATGTTTCTCGAAAATCAGTCCTTCGGAATCAACTTTAAACTGTAGGTCCTGTTACTCATGAATAAAATTACCAAACACAACATGGGTGGTGTGAAACGCTAGATTGTAACCTGATTAAAGGGTTATAATATATACATATATACATACATACATAATTGGTCATTACAACCTTTTAGTCAGTATTACGACCTAGTTTCTCACACCACCCATGTTGTGTTGTTGAGTGTGTTAATTTTTATACATGAGTGGCGGGACCTACAGTTTAAATTCGATTCCGAACGACAAATTTTTGAGAAACTTTTCATGGCAATTTTATTTACTCTCAGAATTTTTGCCAGAAATCTGCTGAGAGGAAGTCGCGGAAGTAATATTTGTCTAATATTTCGTTCAGTTGGAGATGCCTGACCTGGGTTATGAACCGAGGCCTCACGTCTAATAAGCCAATACACTATCTACTAGACCACGGCGAATTCAAGTCGTTGTTCAAGGGTTGTAATTGCCAATGTAAAGCTAGTGTCTTATATATTTCATTAATCATTTAATTAATTGTTTTATATGACAATTAAGGATGGAGTGCATAAATGCATATTGTTAACTCTAAATTACGTCCAATAATAGCAGAGGATTACAAAACTTTAAATATTTATTTTTAAACATCATCATCATTCGCGAAATTGAAAGCTTCTTTTCCAATATTTATTGAACGCAATTAATTTTAGGAAATTCCTTAGAAATCGCTTTATTTAGCTTGAGGTTTTTGACATCAAAAGTGATCAGTCAAGATAATCAAACATTAAATGTTGTTTTGCTGTAATTGCTTTGACTACCTGCTTCTGTATGATATGTGCCACAAAAGTTGCTTTAAACAGCCAAAACCAATATTGATTTCAATACGAAAATAATGTTGGTAGCTCTTATACCCTACACCGCGTCTATAAGTGGTTTGAGAAACGTAAAAGAAGAGATGAATAGTTAAACAACTAAATCGTGTAGCTTCGCCAAAAATATTGTAAAACTCAGCGGCTTTAATCGTAAAATTTCTTAATCATAATGAATCGAAAATTGTGTTTAAAAAGGAAAAACACATGTTTTGCTACCAAAAACTTATAATCTGAAGAAATTTAAATCGCTAGAAGTATCACCTTTAAAATCGAATGAACGAACACTTCAGAATATGAACTTAGTTTTCCAAATGAGCTACAAAAATGTCTACCCTGAGCGCGTTTTAAAATAAAACCAAATCCTACTGCGAGGCACAAAGACTGATTTAGAGAAGACAAAGTTTGAAACATAGAGAAACATAAAACTCCTCAACCTTTATAATAAAATCAAACTTACTTCTTTATTGTTTCCGGTGTGATAGATTAATTTATCACTGGTTGGTTTAAATCGTGTACCAAGGGACCAATTTGCCAATGAAGTTGAAGGACTCCGCGATGTTGAATGAAATTATCAGAAAGTACTCTTATTATTATTATTATCATGAAGAGGTGCCTTCGTGCTGCAACCACTTGAGCTATTGTACCCCCTCGAAACTTTATAATGTATCCCTATAATGTCTCCTTCAAGTCTATTGCCCTAATAAATTTCAGAATGCTGCACTGCGTCAACGACGACAAATCATTGATATGCACCCATGTATTTGTTCCTGAGATGCATTAATACTTCGTAGATTCCAAGAATGTATTCCGATGATTAATTCTCATTGTCACAGAATATACATCCATGTAAAGCTCGAAACATCCATCATTCTGAGTCTCTGTATTAGCCACATACTCACTCGGTTTGAGAAAAAACTTTGTCTCTTTTTATATTCCCTTTCGCTAAGCATATGTCTTTAAACATTCGCTCACACTCCACAGAAACGTTCTGGGTCCATCTATGGCGCGGAAGTTCTTATCCTCGCAAGCTCGTCTGCTTGCTCATTGGCGTGAAATCCCCCATGACCCAGAGTTCAGCAGAAGATAACCTTACGTTCCTTACCTAGCTCATTCAGCTCCCCCAGACAGTCCCATATTATCATCGATATGACATCTTAAGAACCGAGTGCTCGGATAGCGGCCTGATTGTCAGATAGCGTATCTATGTCTTGTACTCCCTAGCTTTCGGTTATATAGACTTCCGCTTGGATATGGGTATAATAATCCCCCTTTTAAGAGAGTATGCAGCTTACAGACTATTCCATTCACTTCTGTTACTAAAGCTTGTTGCAAAGTACTTTCCAAAATCTTAGCGCCTACTGGTACTATCTTGGCGACAGTTAAATTGGAAGCTGTCCACAAATCGATTCATTAGGTTATGAAATTCCTTAAGGTATTATATGTTAAACTTGTCTCCCATCAACCTAACCCTAGTCTCCTGCAGCGCGCTTAAATTCAACAGAGCTGCCAAGGCCGCAGTTAGACAGAATTTAATTGACCCTGTCAAGACAACACGCCAAGCCTCGGTGTCTTGTCCATTTGAGCTGTTTTCAGATTGGTTTCATCTGCTTAGGCAATTGCTCCGTTTGATGTACACTCAGTGCATAATTTCTGGGTTGCATGTTAGTATTTCCTGAGATTGTATTGTATTGGTCAGCATCAAAAATACTATCATAACCAAATATAGAAATTTTGATAAGGCCACGCTGGACTTAAAAACCAGCAGCGGCAATAATAAAATGCAAGTAAAACATTGCTCCCTGAAGCCTACTTTTCTCTTCATTAATTTTCATTGTTGTTGTATCGTCCGTATGGGGCGGGAGTTAAGAGGGCTTACTGGATGGCTTATTCGGAAACCAAAATCGAACCTATATTTCTCGGCTTTCTAATCTGCATAACATCACCAAAATAAAGAACATAAGAGCAATCATACATACATACATACATAATTGGTCATTACAACCCTTCAGTCATGATTACGACCTAGTTTCTCACACCACTTATGTTGTGTGTGTTAATTTTATACATGAATGGCGGGAACTACAGTTTAAAGTCGACCCCGAACGACAGTTTTTTGAGAAACTTTTCATGGCAATTTTATTTACTCCCAGAGTTTTTGCCAGAAATCAGCTGAGAGGAAGTCGCCGAAGAAATACTTTTCGTATTTTATTTTGATGTCTGGCCTGGGGCTCGAACCCTAGCTTTTCGTCTAATAAGCCAACACACTACCTACTAGACCACGGCGACTGCATAAGAGCAATCACTCTAAGTAAAGATAGAAACAAATGCGAAGAGATGGGATTGTACTGTTTACTGTCGAGCAGAATTGCGGAGCTTAACAAATTCATTGGGATACCAGGCAAAAGTAAAAGAATTTCAGACTCTGAATTATAAAACAGAAATCTGTTGAAAACAGGTACGAGGTGAAGGAGTTGATCAATACAATGGAATTGAAGTTCATAACAAAACAGTTCTTGAATAGGCTCGTTGATCTGAAAAAAATTGTTTGTAATTTCATTTACGGTATCGCTTTAATTAAAATGCCTTGAAGCCATAACTACTATTGAAGACGTTAGCAAAGAGCCAATAATTTCAGGGCATATAGCTCAGCTAACTTGTACAAATTATCTCAACTTATAACAGTGTAGGGTATCATTCAGTGAGGTTTAGTTGGCTATAAATACCATTTTAGTGCTTAAAAAGATTTTTATATATTGATAAATGATTATAAATCATTTACAAATAAATTCGAACGTTTTAATTTTATTTTTCCTTCGCTAACGCTCTCTTTCCTTTTTGTTTTTAACCAAAATCGCATATTAAATGTGAAAAGAATTATTGGTTATTGGATACAAACATTTCTAATTATTTGATTACATACGTATGTACGTATGTATATATATATATTCAGTTCAGATTAAATATTTTTTTGTTTGAATTTTATTTGATTGTGATTTTTACACTTGATACTCTTGGTTCAAACCATTATTCATGATCAGTTGACATGTAAAATTCTGTTCATGTTTTAAGATGTTGTTCTTGTGTAATGTGACTGCTGTGCTGCACTACTGTACGGTGACTACTACTGTTGTTGCTTCCATTTACGATCGTAATACGGTTGTTAGCCAAGTGGCTTATAACCCAATTTCTTGTCGTTTTATCGATTCAATAAAAATGTGATTTATTTAGTTTTCTAAGAGATCAGTTTTTTCCATTTTCCATTTTCTGTTTTTCTTTGCTGGCAATTGCAATTATTTTTGGTGTTACAGGTGTTAGTTTTAGAATTGATAATGATTAGAGGAATGCCAAAGGAAATGATTATTTTTTGATAAATTATATGCGAATATTTTAAGAACGAATTGTTAATTTATGAATTCATAAAAAGAAAGATTATAAAATTGCATTTCCAAAGCAAATACCAAAAATCATCGTTTTTTTTTATTTTCTTGAGAAATAAGTTCCAATTACTAAGCTATTGTCTCTATTTTTTTACTTGTGAACCGATATTTAACTTCGAAAAAACGAAGGTAATAAAACTTTTTAAGGTAAGGTTACATGATGTTCTTAACTATTTGCAGAAGGCAGCGTGTTTATTTTAATTGTAAAGATGATGAACTTCGGCTCTAAAACATACCACAAAATTAAAATGAGTAATCCCATCACTCTCGTGTTCAATGCTAAGATCAATTTTTATTAATTAATTCACTGGAAATCGACATAGTATTCTTTTGCAGTTATTATAATATAGGTTCTTTCATTAATCGCCTCTAATCTTTAAATTTAAATAAAACAAAATGTGTATGAGACATCATTGAAATTTTTTACTCATTTGGAAGACCAAATGGCATAATATGTGGAATATACATACTTACATATATACATAATTGGTCATTACAATCCTTTAGCCAGGATTACGACCTAGCTTCTCACACTACTTATGTTGTGTGTGTTAATTTTTTACATTAGTGGCGGGACCTATGGTTTAAAGTCGACTCCGAACGATAGATTTTTGAAAAAGCTTTTCATGGAAATATTAGTTACTCTCAGAGTTTTTATCTACTGAGAGGAAGTCGCCGACTTCCGAAGAAATATTTTTTTTTATATTTCGTTTTAATGTCTGACATGGGTTTTAAAAAGTGATCTCGGATCTAATAAGCCAACACACACCACCTACTAGACTAAGACGATTTGCGGGATATAACATCGTAAAAATATTGGCCACGGCTTCTCTGGTTGAAGTGCCTTCGAAATTGTCATACAGAGCAGACTATTCGCAATGTGATGGATAAATTCAAGTAGAAACCTGCCCATTAATCGATTACTCAATTCACGAAATACTCTAATGAATTAACAGCCTAACCATAGTGTCCACAGCTTCGGTCTTCAATACCATGTGCAACGAAAATTAATTCAACAGAGATTCCCGCGCAGCTGTAAACAGGTTCTCATTGCTCCTATTACACCAATACACGGTAAATCTATATGCCTTGTCCATTTGAGTTCGAATTTATTCTATCCGCCTATACTATTGTCCCATATGGCACTATCGGGTAGAGCGTATTCGAAAGGACCAATTTTCCATGAGTCTGGTTTTGGTGTCTAGACCATGTAATTCAGACCAAAGAAGTGCTTGCTCTTGGTAAGGATGGCCTGGCCAACGTCGCAAAGAAAAATAGACTGATAACGCCACCAGCCCAAGATTCACATCAAATAGTGAGTTTTTCGTGACGTATCGGACGCTCTAGGATCTCATATGGATTAGTATTGTCACAAATTCGACACAAATTTGTCCACATAGCCATTTAACCAATCGGTGAAGATGAGTGAAGATGAAATAAGAATCAGTCGCCAACTTCACTAAGCCCATTTACCTTTAGTTTATGAGTCAGTTGAATTTGGCAAGAATGCAGGTCCAAATTACGACCTAAAATTCGATAAGTTGAGAAGTCGCATGCATCAGATTTCCTGCAAATCTCGTTTCGCTAAATTTTGGGGGGGTGAACCAATATACTTGAATTTATCCAACATATTGCGAATATTCCTGCAGGTACAACGATTTCGGATGCAAAGCGAGTAATGAAATACCCGATATAAGTAAGTCCGTAAATAGGTTGCCCAGTAAAGAACCAAAAGAGCTCGATCTTGATTTAATAATGTTGGAATACAAAATGAATGTCAACTAAATATTTCCAAATAAACTTCACAAATATCATTCAACAATTGTTGTTCAATTCAGCCGTCAATCATAATTTCCGTATTGTAAAGACTATAACCGGATATTTTATAGACGTTCAATGTTTAATTCAGACAAGCATCAGAAATTAACATTATGTCAACTATCTATATTGCAAGATATATTCCCGTTCAACAAAAGTTTAGATTGTCTCAAACCTCTTTCGCTTGAGAACAGTTACCGCTTCTCCTCAATATTCGAACTTTTCTTACTACCACAAAGAATGATTCTGATGAGGTTCTGGGATCCAGAACGGCCTCTGGAGTCAACCTAATAGGAGCAGTGAACACATAGCTTTCTGATTTGCAGATATTATTGCTATGTTAAGTTCTTTGTACTACCTTATCAAGTTTATTAAACACATTTTCAATGTCGTCAACTTTCGTCTTGAAACAACTCGCGAGTTGCTTCTAGTGCTCAGAATATTTTATTTCGCTAAAAATAGCTGTGTTTCAAGAACTATATGACTTGGCTCATCTGTATACCATTCTTAAAAGAGAATGAAAGTACCAAATCATTCGTTTAATCCTTATTCCTCATTTCCCGTTACTGCCTAAGGGACAGTTAAGGGAGGATACTGTCAACTATTCGATGTGTCATGTCAAGATGCTCCCGCGAGCTCCCATTAACCTACCTACCGCAGGCTCAATCTGATTTGTTACTACCATATGCAACGGGCTTAAATCCAACAGAGCCTGTCGTGCAGTTGTTGGACTAGGCATAACGTTTATGATATTCATAAATGTTGTTTTCATTTTTAAAAAAAGAGGCCGTATGCCCGGACTGAAGTCCGGCCACGGTTCAAACTCCAGGTCAGACATCAAAACGAAAATATGAAAAATATTTCTTCGGCGACTTCCTCTCTGCAGATTTCTGGCAAAAACTCTGAGAGTAAATAAAATTGTCATGAAAAGTTTCTCAAAAATCAATCGTTCGGAGTCAACTTTAAACTGTAGGTCCCGCCACAACATAAATAGTGTGAGAAGCTAGGTCGTGATCCTGACTGAAGGGTTGTAATGACCAATTATGTATGTATGTATGCCCGGACTAGATTCCTGCCCTGTCATTAATTACATCAGCTATTGCAATTGACTATTGTTTCGATTAAGATGAATAGGGTATATGAGAGCACGACCTGGCAACGGACATTGCTAATTGATTTTATTTTTTTTTCTTTCAAGGATTAACCAATAAACATAAGATAACATTGAACAACTCAAATATATGAACTTATTTGGTCTCTACAGTTATCATAGGCTTGAATGCCAAAATTTTTTGGCCAATTATTTAAAATTTTATTTCAAAAGAGTTTTTTAACACATTTTAGCCACAACAAATTGCACAATCAAGATAAACAATTCATTGATCTTTTTTTGTAATCAAAACTAAAAATGAAACAACAATTGATTCACATGATGAAAGAACTTCGAAAATCGATCTACAAATTGTTACACAAACTTTTAAGTTTGAACATTATTTGAGTGAACTTAGTTTCACAGAGTTTTTCGATTTTTTTTTTTTGTGTTTGAGCCAAAATTGGTAAAATAAAGGATATTCAGTTAAGAAAGCAAAGAACTAGTGGCACAAATGTCAAATTTTTAGCCATGAAGAAATGAGTTTCCACGGAAGTTTGGCAGTTTTGAAAGAAATTTGACAGTGTTTGAAGGCAAACTAAGCGGGAATGATTTTCACTTATATCAACGATTTGGTCACTGGGTTTATAAAATTAAAATGCCTTTTTTAATATAATCCCCACCATCTCTGATTACCCCTAATTGAACATTTGTTTAATGTTAAGCACACATATGGTTTGATCAAAAAAAACACAAGAACAACAGCAATTTACTTACAAATTCTTGCTTAAATAACTGATTGTTATCCATTTTGTCAAATGTTAGAGTTTTTGCATATTTTTACCACAATAGCCAATATACCCCTCTCCCCTCACTCTCCCCAGCTTGCGTTTGAAATCCAGTTGTTGAAGAAAAAAACGTAAAAATCATTTGCATACTTGTGATGCCATATGTACAAATTATGTCATTATAGTTGCCATTTAAGGTTAACTGATTGATGATGAAGTGGAATGAATGGTGGTGGTGGTGGTATGTATACCCAATGGACTTGCATGCCATGGAATAGACTTCCAGACAAGCCATGCCATGCCAGTCAAGACGAGAAACACAAAATGTTTGTGGCACATCGTTTGCATGCCACACTTGCAAGTAAATATTTATGCTGTCAAACTAAAAATGGTAAACAGATCAAATAACTATTGCTGTGGATACGTTTTAAACTGTTGCAATTTAATGGAGACAGTCACTCCATGAGGTGCACATGCGCTCGATGTGTGCATTTAAGTGGCTGTTAACAAGTGTAGTTAAGCAGACGCAGGCAGACGTACAATTTAAATCATGCAAAGAGTGTTTAAAAGGATTTGCCTTGTTAAACAAGAAAATAAAATAAAAATTTCATTTTTTTCTTTTTCTCTTTTAATTTAATTTTCTTTCTTTTTTTGCTGTATGAATCATTTTAGTGATTTTATTTTTTTAATTATTATTTTAAATCATTTGACATTTCAAATAAAAAAAACATATAAAATCCTTTGGCCATAACTAAACCACAAAGAGCTCATGCCCATAAATCCTTTTACCTCATTCTTGGCATGTCAACAACTTGACTTTGGAGTGTCCCAGCAAAGCCAAACCAAAATGGAAAACAACTCAATTTATCTTCTTCGTCTTCTATGACTATGGCTTTCATAAAGAAACTTGTTGTCATTAACTGTCCAGCAAATAAATACAAATAAAATCTTTTAAATAAGGCAGCAGCACTTTTTTTTTTGAAGAAAATGTAACCAAATAAAGTAAAAAAGAAAACCAAAAAACTAACCGAAAAAAAGAAAAAAACATTTCATTTAAAAATTTAAAAGCAAACATTTTGGTTTATTGTCCCATAAAAATTTAAATTTAACTGCCTTGTAGTCTAATAAATACACTCTGGGGAATTTGAATCGCTCTGGCGTAACTGATCCATTTTCTAAAGCTTTAAAGCAAATTGCAGCACACGGTACCGAATATATGTACAATATTCCGCCTCATTGTATATGAAAGCAAAATGTGCAGGGTTGCCAATGTAAAATACCAATGGATCAAATTTGGGCTACCAGGTGTCAAATGATTTAATTTTGAAAACGTTTTTTACGCAAGACTTTCTTTTTATTATGATTTATGATTATTATGATTGATGATTATTATGATTGATGATTATTATGATTGATGATTATTATGCTTGACATTTAGGCTGTGGAACAAAAATTAATGCAAAGTGCAAACAATCGGTTTAAATGTCAACCAACGATTCTTTCGAAACTGACAATACTTATGTCATTCTATTCTGTCACAAAATTCAGTAACTGAACGTAATAAATAGATTTACGCTGGAGCAACGTTGGGATGTATTGGTCCAATGAGAAACTGCACGAGAATGTCGATTTAGCCCAAAAAAAATATCATCTTTTCGAATGAAGCTCATTTTCATCTTGTCATATCATTCTATTCTGTCACAAAATTCAGTATATTCAGTATATTACTGAACATAATCAAACGATTTACGCTTGAGCAACGTTAGGTGTTTCTTTTGGTAACTTATTTCAAAAACAATGACAATTAGTTGGAAATGAGACGGACCAACAGTGCCCGATTTACGCAAGTTTATTGCTAAAGTTCGTGAAACTGGTTTCGTTGCTGATGCGCCAAGACGTGAGCGTGCTCGTGTAGTGCTTAAACCCGAAAGTACCGAAAATGTGGCTGAGTCTGCGTGAGAATCCACCAACATCAACTCGTCATCGTTCTCAAGAATTGAATTGCGTCGAATTTTGCGAAAAGATCTCGGAATGACGCCTTACAAAGATGGACCAACGAGAAACTGCAGGATGATGTCGATTTTCCCAAAAAAAAAAATCACGTTAATAAGCAAAATTGGCGTATTTGGAGCTCAGAAAACCCACACATGGTCTTACAGAAGGCATGTAAGATGCGGTTTGTGGAACGGAGGCATTATTGGCCCGTATTTCTTTGATGATGAGGACGGCACAACCATTACGGTCAATGGAGACACCTATCGCACCATGATAACCAACTTTTTTGTACCTGCCATTCATGGTGCTGATGTGGACAATGTTTGGTTTCAACAGGATGGTGCAACTTGCCACATATCTCATGCCAGAATCGATTCATTGCGTCACACGTTTGATAACCGTTTAATTAGGCGAACTGGTGATATCAATTGGCCGCCAAGAAACTGCGATTTGACACCGTTGGACTATTTTGTGTGGGGCGCCGTTAAAGGAAAGTGTTATGCCCAGAAGCGAGAGACAATTGAGCATTTGAAGGCCAACATTCGTGAAGCCTTTGCCGAAATAGAATCCCATGCATGAAAAAGTGCATTAAAATTGGTCTTCTAACTCGAACAATTATACTCCACAACAAAAAAAATTAATTTGCCAAAGTTCCAAACCGTTGTTGTTTTATTGCATTTTAAAATTAAAACTTTAAATCACCCGCCCTATATTTGAAAGCTTTAAAAGTTACAAAATTGATTGACTACCGAATGCTTAGTATTGGGGAAACAATATCTCCCTGGCCACAGGTAAGGCCTTATGTAGACCATGATTGCTACGAGTACGTTTGCAAAGCTCTGATGATAGATGATATTCTGATCTCAATACACCCGAGTAACTACATTATCTAAGTTATTCAATATAGAGTAGAACTCAAAAATACTTCTTTTATTTTTCTCGAACCCTCCAAACTTGTTTTATTTGTCAAAAACGGTTTTTTTGATCTTTTCGCACAAAATTATTGATTACCCAAATATGTTTGAACCTATTTTTAAAATAAAGTTTTTAGCCTTTAAAACGGTATACATAAACATTTTTTTTCTGTCTCATTTTTTCAAATTTATAAAGTAAGTGATGAATTTCTGAAAGTCCATTATCTTGTGAAGAGATTGACACCTTGTTTGATCAAATCGTACAAAAATTATCGTAGATATAATTTAAATATTATAACAGTCGTCTTATATTTTTAATATATGTCATCTTATCAAATGAACTTTTGGTTCAAAAATTTTCAAAAGTTTTGATGGATCTTTAATGTTTATCGCAAAATGTGTCAATTTCACGTTTGTACGAATACCAGAAGTAGGCTAATATTTGTGTTTTTTGCAAATATTATTATGTCGCTTTCCACAAACATTGTTCAACTTCTGGTGGTCACTCAAACGTGAAATTGACACATTTTGAGAAAAAAATCAAGGTCCGTCAAAAATTCTGAAAATTTTTGAACTAAAAGTTAATTTGAAAATATATATGAAAAATATAACTCGACTTTTAGACTCTTTAAATAATAACTACGATCATTTTTGTCCGATTTGATCAAACGAAGTATCAATCTCTTCACAAGACAATGCACTTTTAGAATGTCATCACTTATTTCATATATTTTAATTAAAGTTTGCTACTATGAACTGACAATCTTGAAAAATGTGAAAAATATTTACATTTGTTATGTTTACCTCATCAAACCCCATAGCATATTAAGTCAAATAAATGTATTTCTTTATAAAGGCCCATCCCTCTCCTTTCTAATAAGGTTTAAATTTTGGACATGGGTTCAGAAATATTTGTGTAATCAATAAATTTGTTCGTAAGGTAAAAAAAAACAGTTTTTGTCAATTAAAACAAGTTTGCAGGGTTCGAGGAAAATAAAATAAGTATTTTTGAGTTCGTCTCAACTAACTGAACAACTTAGACTAGGCAGTTACACGGGTGTATTTAATTTACTGTATTTTGTCGCATAGTGTAATTAGTCAACTGATTCCGAAGGTGTTGTATGCAGATGTGTTGCTGAATAATGTTTATGTTACTTCTTCGAATAGTTTGTTATCTAATAAGAGGACTTAATGGAGTACTGTGGTGTTGATTTAAATAAAGCAAAAGAGTGCCTTAATCATGTCTATCCCAAGTATAACACAGTGTTGCGTGGTGGGATTTTCCGTCAAAATTTCCTAATTTAATCATAAAGTCAGACTGCTGCCAAATTCTGTGCGTACGCTAACGGTTTTCGGATTATTTCAAGGTAGTTCTTATCTAGGTTTTGGGATACAGGAATATCTTTAGAATATTCACTACTGAAAAACTGGCCTGGGCCGGTGAGAAGTTCATAATCTGTACCATGTAACAGGATAGCCATCCGTTTGTCTTAGTTGAACTAAGTATTCCCCGCGCGTTCTACAGGGATTCTCAACATATTTGGTAGCGGGAAAATGCGTACAATTATGCTAGACTCTGCTGGACTGATATGGTTAAGATGAAAACTGATTGTCTTCGATCTTTAAATTGCATGGCCATCTATCGCACAATTGCAATTGCAATTCAGGCAAAAAAAAATTTGATAATCATCGTCAAATCGTACAATCTTGATGGCCAGTTGACATTAGCTCTACGTGAGATGACCATGTCTTTAAACATGTAGCACGTAGCGCCGTCCTGTTGAATCCACATTTCGTTGGCGTTCAGATAATCCAATTCAGGCAATTGACAATGATGGCAATATCAACATCGATCTCAAAGTAATGTAGACCGTTGACGCTGCCAGCCCAAAATTCAAACCAAGCAGTGATTTTTTCCAGATACATTTGATCTTAAGTTGATTGGCATTGTCCCAAATTGGACAAATCTATTTGGTCCTGTATCCAATCATCATGTAATTGGGCTTATTGCTCAAAAAAAACTTCAATGGACATGCTGTTCTAGTATTTACAAGTGCTGTTGAATGCCATATCCGTCTGTGGTGATTTGACAAGACCGACGTATCAAATGACAGATTTGATTTCAACAAAATGGCCGTTATTAACTGCCAAAGTTCGAAAGTCCCTGTTGGAATACCATTTATTAAGGAAAAACTCTCCTTTCAGTACTGATTGACAATAGTTATCATTATGATGGCAACTTTGTAAGAGCAAAATGACAACTAATTTGACAGATGTGACTTCAACAAAATAACCGTTATTAACTGTCAAAGTTCTGAAGGAATATCCTTTATTAAGGAAGAACTCTCCTTCTAGTATTGATTGACTATATTTATCATAATATTGGCAACTCTGTAAGAGCATGTAAATGATTTTAAACTAAAACGAAAAATTGTGGCTACCAATGGCTTTAAATGTTTCGTATTCAATAAAACATTCACCAAGTGCCACTGTCTTCAAATACTCTTACGAGTTTCTTACCCAAAAAAAAATTTTTTTGTTTTTAGTTTATCTACGAAAAAATACCACAAAAAAAAACAAAACAGAGTCAACACCACTCTACTGGTTTGATATGCTTAAATTTAAATTTGTTTTTCGTTACTTGTTTTTCTTTTTTAACTTTTTTATAATTTTTATATCCTATACTACCAAAGAAGTCGGAGATATATTGAATTTGGCTGTTTGCAACATCTAGGAAAACAATATCAGACCACATCTGAATATATGCACGATTTGCTTATTTTTCTCCGAACAAACGCCATATCATTCAGAATCGATTCGTAATTTTAGATGTTTGCAATCTCAACACACTTCCTTGGAGAGCATGTAAGGCAATATCCATGAATGAGTCAAATTCAGAGACAAATTCTTATCAAAAAATTTGTTCAAACCATTAAAAAAAATAAAGAGACCAAGATTACCTTTATATTAGAAAAGTTTGATGTAGCGTATCATTTAGTCGCTTATTATCGAATATAACGTCTTTAGTTGTTTTTTTGTTCGTTTTTTCGCATTTGATTTGTTTTTATTTTATAACCTGCTGTTGATGCTAATACATGTCTATGTGTGAGTGTGTGTATGTGTCACCTATATGGGACGGTTGTTGGTTGCAATTTCAGCTTCTGCTGGCTGCTGCCGCAATCATGTTTTCGTCAGTTACACTTAATGGTTAAGTAGAAATGTTGCATGCTCATGATTTTCGACACATTTAAGCCATGTCTAATTTAGTCTTAAATTATTTTAATGACAGTTGCCCATATGTGACATCCCGAAACAATAAATGTGATAACAACAACTGCTTAAACACCAACAACAGACACAGACAGCAACAAATGCAACAGTAACAGCAACAGCAGGAACAGGAGCAACACAAATGCTTAAAACCATCAACACTCGAATCGGTTGTTTGTTAAGCCATGTAAATATAAGATTTCATATGTTTACAGTGTGTGACAAATATTATGTAACACACGCCATGACTAATATTATACGTATCTACACATTAAAATCGTTTATATGCAATACATTAGGCGTAGTGGCAAAATTAATAGAGTTTTTTGAAAACAAATTCTAATTGAAGTTTAACTAGGGTTTCAAAAACCTCAGGGAAATTAGTTTTTTTTATTATTTTTTGCGAGCTATTGTAGTTTAGTTTGATTGGGATCAGATATCAGCAATGAGTATTCAAAAAGATGAGTAGAATTGAATCATACTCATAATTTCTGATACTTATACGCATTCCTACTTATTTTAATATCATGGAACCTCTTCCTCATATTCAAAGTTTGAAATACTCATCATATTCATACTTAACAACATGTATGATGTTGATTTCGATTTTCCATAACCCAACGAATGTACACGAATCAGAAAATAAGTATGAATCGAGTACGAACACTAAAATACTTACTATAAGGTCGTATGTTTGCTCTGTTTGCTGCTCTGTCTTTTCTGCTCATGTATTTTTTTTTTTTTGTAAATGCCTGACTACGAAGACTGTAAATTTTGATGAGTGATTGAGTCACTCGAATCATTTATAAGTATTTTTCTAAAGTTATGAATCTAAATGAGGATAGTAGGCTTATGAATCAAACATACTTCGAATGGTATGAGTTTGATGTCAACGTTGTACGCATATTTATTGCAACCTGTACTTACAAATCAATGTTGTAGTAAGTACGAATGAATCAGAGTAGTTAAATTTCAATATGTATTGTTGACTCACTTATATTCAAAATTTCATGAGTGCTAATGTTTATGTTGCGACTTATCCTAATCACTCAGCAGAGTTCTTTATGCAGTAAGATTATTGCTAATGCGGTTTACGTAGAGATTTTGACTGTTTTTGTATAAAATTCTTAGGTTAGGTTAGGTTAGAAACTTTTCATGGCAATTTTTATTTACTCTCAGAGTTTTTGCCAGAAATCTACTGAGAGGAAGTCGCCGAAAAAATACTTTTTGTATTTTGTCTTTGATGCCTGGCCTGGGGCTCGAACCCAGGCTTTTGCGTCTAATAGGCCAACACACTACCTACTAGACTACGGCGACTTCATGAAATTCTTAAACTAGCCAAAAATATTTTGCTTAGTTTTCCTTCATTAAAAGTTTTTCTGCCTAAGAAGGATTGGATTACATTCGTATTAATAGATCAATATCGATTACAGTTACATGTTCTGAAGTGTTATCGACTGGTTTCCTTTAACAGTAATGACGTCTATAAGGGATGGTTGGATAATAAGGTTAGACTGTTTTTGGGTTGAGATATGTGGCTAAACACTTTGTCTTTGTCTTTACTTAGAAAAGTTTTCAGGTAGAATTAGACGAGCGTTCACTTATCGGAACGTTTTTAGCATATAAAAACAATTCAAATGTATATCGAAATTAATTATGGTTCGTTAACCCTTCTCATTGCTAGAAACCAACGTACGATAAGTGAACATTCGTCTTATTCTACCTGAAGACTTTGTCTTAAGAAAGCTGCTTGGTTGTATTTGATGCTTGTATCGCAGGTATAGGAATTGTAGCTGTAACTGAGTGAGTGTTACTGCTTATGACAGCATTTACTCCTTTTCGTTGCTTTAAGGAACATGGCGCTGTTCGCCTTAGTTCGCTTCATTCCATTTCAGTAACTAAGTTAAGTTAGCTAAGTCAGATAAGATAGAAGAAGTAAGTAAGATAGAAATACCATCTGCTATTCTCTGGAAACAACATTCTCTGTGAACATCTAAAAGGCTTTTGTTTTGATAGTGTTGAGGAACTTTATTCATTTGCCTCTACTCTTCTTAAGAAATGCATTGACTTCTAAGGGTATGATAAGATCTTGAGATTGTAAGCCGATGGCAAATGTCAATCTTCTCAGAGTTTTTGCCAGAAATCTGCTGAGAGGAAGTCGCCGAAGAAATATTTTTTCATATTTCGTTTATGATGTCTGACCTGGGGTTTGAACCGTGGCCTTACGTCTAATAAGCGAACACACTACCTACTAGGCTACGGCGACTACAAATAAACAACTAACACAGCTTAAATATGGTGTTGGACAAGATGTAGAGACAAGTATGTGGTGGTGTAACAGGAGCAACGAAAACTAATCCTACAGCGTCTAAAAGTACTGTAAAAGCTCTATTGGCCTTAAATGCTTTGTACATAGTAGTAAAGACCATAGCTTAGGGGTTTATGATTGGGATAATGGAAGAAAAGTTAAACATTAAATTCTTTAGGGAATTTCCCAACTTAATGAATAGAGTGACAGTTCTTCCCTTAGCTGTTCCCTCGACAGAACTAGAAGATTTTATGATTTTGAAAAAAGCTATGCTGTGAGACTTATTAATAAAAGTGAGTGAAAGCTACAAATTCATAAAAAATGAGAAGCATTTTATGGGTTTTACGAATGAGGATCTTGTAACAAAAGCTGATCTTCTGATTCTGGTACAAAATGATATGTTCCAAGCCCACGGGAAAAATCTTGGGTGCCTACCAAACGTAACCCCATTCCATTTAAAGTTGTTTTCAATTCTTCAACTTGAATAGGAAGTACAACAGGTCATAGTAATGCTATCTGATAGTTAGGCTGACTTTAGACTTAAACTACACTTGTTTAGAATCTCGATCGCTTCGAACCCAACATGAAAGTTCTGTGATGTTGGGAATGAATCGTCAGAATACATTCTTAAATCCAGTGAGTCATTAATGCATCTCAGAATTTTCCATGTTGATACCGAGCAGCATCCTGAATTTGTCAGGACAATAGATCTGGAAGAGATATTACAAAGGTACCCTATGTGGCTCAAAGCTTTTTTATTTACTTCAGTTTTTTATAACGAATTTATTAATGAATTGTGGGCAGTACAATCGATCGTATGGTTGAAATATTATGACATCCCTGCACAACAATAATAAGTTCTATTCTTTCTCAAGATATGGTTTTGCCTGACAACTTATGATGTTCGTCATTGGGTTACAAGGCAACCGACAGAGACTGGACGTTGAATGTGTTAATTGCTTCCGATCTTAATTCAAGCTCTCAGAAACTAATGGAGACAATGTAAAACAGGGCTGATCATCAGTAAGTTTCTAAACTAATAGGATGATAAGTCTTAAGCCCTAATCCATTAGAGTTCTTAATAAACCAAGTAAGACAATCTATTACACCGGGAATTTTGATCAGCACTTAGTTCAGAAGGTATTTTATCACAAAGATGTCAAATGAACTCGGTAAAACCATAAGAAAGCCAGAAATACAATGTGGTTGTCATACTGTCAACATTATATCAACGGAAGTAGTCAAACACCATAGCTGTCATGACGACAGACTTGAGTAGTTTTAAGTCTCAGAGATGCGTTCGTCATGTCTCATATTGTTCATACTTTAAAGGACGAATTAATTCGCCTTATTCAAATTCTCCTTCTTTAGTAACAATCGCTCAACATCCGTACAGCGATAAAAACGCAAGATCTACCGATAACATCGCCGTAGCAAGTGAGAGTATGCACAAGAATACGAGACAGTAGATTTTGCATCGCTCACAGGAACTCAGACTTTCGTAGACTACAACTTAAGGAATTTTGCATAATGATTTGGACTTGCAATCGTACAAAATTCTATTTACACAGGAAATGTAGGTAAACCTCCATGGACAATAACGTGTGTTCGCTTAATCGGCTCTGGAACAGTTGGTAACTGCCGCCAATTTTGATCGCAATCTCGATTTAAGCTTTGAATGGGTACGAGAACAAACAAAATTGTCGAATATGAGACGTTAACAACCCACACAAGAAGCAAGAGCGTCCATTACATCCTGAAAAAGTCACTGCTCGGTGAGGTACGAAGTGATGCAAATCCCAAAGGGTTTTGTCAGAAGACCTGTTTCCAACTTCTGATTATTCCTGGATAATCTGATGCATACTCAAAACTCCTCTTATTGTAATTGATTGTTGCAAACCCGTTTTGAGTGAGTGAGTGAGTTTTTAGTGCGGATTTTGGTCTACCAAGGTCATCGAACCATATTTCCTTGAGAACGGCGGGCATTATTAAGAAAGTTTTATAATTTCATATTCAAAATAATCTCTAGCAGCTGTACGAAGATATTTAAAACATTTTCAAACATCAATGAACTGGTCTGTTTGCAGTTAAACGATGTTCAGTTTTCCATTCCATTTGTTACTCCAAATGGAGTTGTAACTTCTTTACAATTTTTATGACCAAAATTGCCTTTAAAGTCCATGTATCTCTTAATGCATATGGACACCCCAACATTTAACATTGAGACAAACGTGTCGTAAATTCTTTGTTTTAACCATAACACAACAGAAACTGCAACAGCAACAACAAAAGAAAATTGTATCCAAAAAGTAAAAAAAAAATTGTATTTCTGGGTTAAGACTGTAAAAATAAGGTGAGATATTTAGCACAAATGCATGCGTGTCATGACATTTGCCACTAATGACTGCATTTATATTTACAAGAGATTTGCCAAACTACGTAGCTCGAGTTCATTGTTCATGTGTTTTTTTGTTTTTGTTTTTCTTGTCTTCTACATACAGAGTCATATAGCAACAGATTGTCAGCAACAGCAGCAGCCATTCAGCCGTCTCAGCGCAAATGAAGTCATTAGCAAGCGAGGTTTTTTTCTGTTTTTATTTTTTAGATGGCCCGAAAAAAATTAGAAAAAGAACAGCAATAGCAACGAAAACAACAAAAATAACAACAATTACATACGAGTACACACACACACACGTAAATGGATGATGATAAACGGATGAAGAAGTGAAGTCATATAAATAGACAAAAACGAATAGACTGTTAACACGAGGTGTCAAAAGCAACACATTTACAATATTTTAAACAACAACAGCAACAACAAACAATAATAATAAGTAACAACATATTTAATGCAAGTAATACTCCACAAAAAACAATGGCAACAACAACAAAAACATATAAAATTTTGTCTGTAATTTGTTTTAGCATTTAAGCACAGACAAAAATTAGTCAGTCAGAGAGTATGTTTAATCAGGTCTAAGCTATTAACCCATTAGTAACACGGCACACGATTGTTTAAAATGGAAAAAAAATTTAAATCATGCTTATTCGGGTGATGTCCATCCTAGAAGTACTCTCGCCGAGTCTTTCCAAACGAGCACTTATTGCAATGAAGCCGATAGATCAACTAGAGCAGCGTTAGTGTGCAGTCAGAGAAAGGTAATGGGATGTACCAAGAAGAATGGGATTTAGAATAACTTGTTGCTTGTTGACCAAGTATAGGACTCAATAAGTAAACTTTTTCATCATTGCACCCCATACAACGATCCAATATGTTGTCACAATCACCGACAGATGACAATCATATCTGAAGATGCTTAATATTCATCAAATGCAAGAAGAAAAGGTAAAGAGAACGAAGTAAAGGATGAATGTAAAAAAACATGCCAACCATGCTGTCGCAGCTCACTCACAATCTGTATGACACGGCTTTGTTTTAGTGTATCGCAGTTTTGCTTCTATCGAGTCTTCCCTCGACCCTCTTGTTAAAGTTACGTCAGTCTGTTTTGCCAAAACGCAATGGACGATTGGAGCAGTTGGCAACTGATCATAATTTCCAGTGAAAAATCGATTTCAGCAATGAGGCAAGAAACAAAATTATCGAATTTGGCAGAATACCAATTGCGAACACTATTAGTCGATAACATTTGGTTTCAATATGACGGCGCTACGTGCCACAATTTGAGGGCATTATCATCTCTAGTGCAGTTACTGTGAGCTACCCATCGAGATTGTGCCATTTGAATCCGTAAGACGTTTTCTTCTGGAGTTTTTCTAGGTCCCAACGTATGCGAATGAGACACAAACCACAGCGATCCTCAAAACCAACGTAACTCATGACATCATTCAAAATACTGTCTGATTATGCACAAGAGTCATTAAAAATTAGACATTTCGATAGCGATCCACCCATTGAAGCTATGGCGGGCATTTGAACGATGCTATATTCCACACAAAGTGGGGCGCCAATAAGGAAAATATGGTTACCTTCTGCTGGGTCGCAAATCATGTAGGAATTCGTGGCAATGAGAAGAAAAATAAATTTGCAAAGATGAGAACTTTCAAGCCTCTGATGGAGCCACAGTTTTCTGTGGAGGCAGATGTTTCGAAACTTTACGTCAACTAAAGGGAAGATAAAGGAAAGCAAGGACTCTTCCCTAATTAAAAGGTGTTTGAGGTGATCAGGTACAATAAGAGAAGTTTTGAGTCATGCATCGGCTTATCCAGGAATAACCTGAAGTTAGAAACAGGTCTTCAGACAGGACTCTTTAGATTCAAACTACACATCTTCTTCTTCTTCTGGATCGCTTCGTATCTCACCAAACAGAGACCTTTTCCAGATGCATTCGACCCTCTTCGATCTCATGAGAATTGGTATCGTCCCAAATTCGAAATGTTTTTTGTTTGAAATTGGCCTCAGCGCTGAAGATAATTTTTCAGCGAAAACTAAGATCAGTTGACAACCGTTTCATTCTACGAAAACACGTCGTTGTCGTTTTTTTAAAACAGACTTAATAAATGACAACTTTAACAAGATGGCCGTTATCAACTGTCAAAGTTTATACACCCGATAGTACAGTCACTTAAATAAATACAGAAGGATACGGGCGGAGGAAAACAAACAGTTTGTATTTAAAATGTAGAAATATTTCCCATGATACAATGGGATGTTTAATAAGTTATCTCTCCAACTTACCTGATGGCGGCGAATCCTACTGGCATATTGAAACTTTAGCTCTTCATGTTCGATGTGTCACTTCGTCCAAGGTTTTGTGTTTCCTTACATACCAAACCATATAATAAAATTACCTTCGACTTACGACCCGGCTATAGCGGTTTTATACAATAACAACATTTTCTTTTCCCTCTTTTAAGCGATTAATGGAAAATTCCCATTTAATTTCCTTACCAGCAGCACAAGTAAATTAACTACTCCTGAGGTCGACCACCTCCTAAGGCCATAAACCACCTTCTAGGGTTAAACTATGAATAGCATTTGAAATTAATGTTTATCTACGTGAATATAAGTGCATACGAGTATATGTATGTAAGTTATGGAAACAGCATGAAAATGCTTAAAACTTTGCTAAATAGGTTTCATTGAACCTAAAAATTATTTGCTGACGGAACTGTGCTAAATAGGTTTCATTGAACCTGAAAATTATTTGCTGACGGTTAATAAAATGTTTAAAGAAAATTCTTTTCAAATAGAATTGCTGAACATTAAAAATACGATGACAATAATTATGTTGCAATTCATTATTATGTTTTTTTTAACGAATTGTGCTTCTCATTAGGTATAAGTATGATATTTAGAATTAAGTAAGAGTTAGTCAGTGAGTAATCAGCATGTAGTCAGTAAGAAGTGGACATTAAAAGTAAAAAAATAAAAATAAAGAAAAAAATATATTTTTTTTAATAAAACCAAAAACAGACAATTTAATTGGGGGCTCAACCGGGATCCTTTAAAAAAAGGGTCCAGAAGAAAAACAAATAAGTATCCTTTAGGAAAAGGAGAAAAAATTTCTTAAATAAGTATCCTTTTAAAAAAGGAAAAAAAAAAAAAAATAAACAGTGAACAATAACAAAAAATGAACAGTGAACGATAACAAAAATACAGTGAACAATAACAAAAAATACAGTGAACAATAATAAAAATAATGCAGTGAACAATAACAAATAACAATCCTACAATCATCAACTAAAAAAAAAAAAAAAACCAGCAACAAAACTCTAAATAAAAGGAATTTTTTTAAAAAAAAATCTAATAAAAATTCTACAGTGAAAATTCTGCAATCACCAACTATAAAAAACGAACAACATCAAATAAACAACTCTGCAAAAAATATCATCCTAATAAACAGCAATTAAACAACACGGTATCCGCATCTGAGGAAGGAAATCATCATTGAAGAGGCCATCTGAAGTCGAGAATTTTAAATGTAAGATTATTTGATAAGATTTTTATGTTTTATTTTCAATATAAGTTGATATTCAATCATATTCAATCATCTTCCCTAAGATTAAATCATAATTGTGTATAGACATTCCATTAGTTTTTATAAATGATTCTTATATTAGCTTTTATGTAATGTACGGAAATTAATAAAAAACCTCTTTAATTGCATTTGCTTTTAAGATTAATTTTTCTGTAAAAAAAATAATATTATTTAAGTCATATAATTTTGTATTCTGTGTATTAATTGTGAGGCAAAAAACTGGCTCATTTAGTAGAAAGTGTAGTAGAAAATTTAACGGACGAGGAATTGAAATATTTGACTAGTAACAAGACACTAGATATAGTTGACGAGGAATTAGAAGAGCTAGAAAGAAAATATAGTATAGAAGACTCAGTTGACGAAATTACTGGACTGTTTAGGAATATGACAACAAACAGAATGGACACAGAACAGGTTTTACGACTAGTTACACAGTCTACAGCACCACTTCTAAGGGAGTTGGAATTGCTGAGGGAAAATTTTAACAGACTTACAGTCACAAATACAGTTACTGAATACAGACAGGAAATTATTGACGAAACCAAAAGATGTGACGAAAGTTTGGACATTATTAAATCCCTTCCAAGTTTTAACGGGAAGGATAATTCATATGTGAGTTGGCGAGAAGCAGCAAACAATTCAATGAGCCTTTATGTTAGGGGTAGTCGTAGGTACTTCGCGGCATTGACTATTCTAAGCAATAAAATATTAGACGACGCAAATGACACTTTGACAAATCATGCTACGGTACTCAATTTTGATGCTATTATAGCTCGTTTAGATTTTGCCTATGCCGACAAAAGGCCAATTCATATTATTGAACAGGAATTAAGTGTTATGAGACAGGGTTCCTCGACTATATTAGATTACTATAACGAAGTGAATAAAAAACTGACTTTATTAATAAATAAGACGATAATGACTCACGGTTCGAATTCTGATTTGACAAATGAATTAAATAATAAAAATCGTCAATATGCTCTTAGGGTTTTTATTACTGGATTGAATCCACCATTAGCAAATATTCTATTTTCACTGTCACCTTCTGATTTACCTAATGCCTTAGCCAAGGCTCAGGAACTAGAATCTAATCATATTAGGGCTAATTTTGCGGTACAATTTAACAGAAATCAATTCAATAACCAAAGTCCAAAAAATAACCAAAATGTTTTACGTTTTCCTCCCAGAAATCAAAACAACAATTCTCAGTACCGAAATAATCAACACATACGTCAGGCAAGGCCTGAGCCGATGGAAATCGGTAGTTCGGCAAATCTTGCTGTGAACACAAATAGAATTCCACAAAATGGACATACTCAAAATTACGCTCGAGGACCACAATTCGGTCAATGGCAACAACGACCACAAAACTCCAATCAATTTTTTCAAAGACCTCAATTTAATCCTGGCTTAAAAAGACAACAGCCAAGTGGACAGTTTAGTTCTCAACCAAATAATAAGACACAAAGAATAAATAATTTAAACGAAACTGCTTTTTTAGACGTGACCCCGGATTGCCCTATATCATCAGAACAGGAGCATCCGGAAGAACTTACAGAATTTTAATTGACAGTGGGGCAACTAGTTGTTATTGCAGCCCAAATGTCCTTACTAAGAGGAAAAAATTAGTAGTTAAAAAGAGAGTTAAAACTATAAATGGATTCACTATTATTGACCATTTCTATGAAGCAAGACTTTTTGGTATAACTGAAAGATTCTATGAAATTCCCAACTTAGAATCTGATTTGTTAATAGGATATAATTTTTTGAAAAAAGCTAATATTAAACTTTACTTTGAAAATGGCACAATTACTTGTGGCAATAAAACGGATACATTTTTAAATTTTAGTAAACCTGCGTTAGTATCTAGTAGGACTATTAATTATAATAGAAAGGAAGATGAGAAAAATATTATAAATAAAATTACCAACTCAGGAAATAATCTTGAGTACAAACCTTATGAAGATGATACTTTCAATTGTGAGGAAAATACGATTGATAGATTGGAATGTGAAATTCGCAAAAAAATAGATAATTTACATTCAAAAATTAATACAATATTACCATTTAGAACGGATATTAAAGCTGAGATACGTACAATTGCTGAAACTCCTATATGGAGTAAGCAATATCCCTATCCTCTCTCAGTAAATTCATTCGTAAATAAAGAAATACAAAAGCTATTAAATAACGGAATTATACGTCCTAGTAAAAGTCCTTACAACTCCCCAATATGGGTAGTGCCAAAAAAAGGAATTAATGAAGATGGGACAAATAAAATGCGAATGGTTATTGATTATAAAAAATTAAATGAAAACACTATATCACATAAATATCCGATACCGGATTGTAATGTTATACTGTCTAATTTGGGAAAAGCAAAGTACTTTTCCACCATTGATCTCGAATCCGGCTTCCATCAAATCTTAATGAAACCGGAGGATATTGAGAAAACTGCATTTTCCATAAATAATGGAAAATATGAATTTGTTAGACTACCTTTTGGATTAAAAAATGCACCAAGCATTTTCCAAAGCGCCATGGATAATATTTTAAGGGACTATATAGGGAAATTTTGCCATGTCTATATAGATGATATAATAGTTTACTCTGAAAATTTAGAAGAACATAAGAAACATTTAAATATGGTAGTCCAAAGACTTAAGGATTCTAATATGAAAATCTCCTTGGAAAAATCGAAATTCTTTAAGAAAGAAGTAGAATTTTTGGGTTATATTGTTGCCCATGGAATAATTAAAACCGATCCAGGTAAAATAGAGACTATAGTAAACTACCCTGAACCTAAAACTCTTAGACAGTTGAGAGGATTTCTTGGTATAACTGGGTACTACAGAAAATTTATAAAAGATTATGCTAAAATTTCAAAACCACTAACAAAATACCTTACAGGAGAGAATGGAAGAATTTCACAATATATGTCCAAAAAGACAGCAATAGAATTCGATTCAGAGGCACAAACCGCTTTCGATAAATTAAAAAAATTGTTAACTAACCAGGTTGCTTTAACGCAACCTGACTTTAATAAAAAGTTTACACTGACAACTGACGCATCTAACGCAGCAGTTGGAGCCGTCCTAACCCAAGAGGGCAAACCTATAATTTTTATCTCAAAAACACTGACTTCTACTGAACAAAATTACGCTGCAAATGAGAAAGAGTTATTCGCTATAGTTTGGTCGTTAAAGACCTTGAGAAATTATTTGTATGGTGTTTCAGATTTGGAAATACATACTGAACATCAACCATTAACATTTGCCATATCTTCTAGGAATCCAAATGCAAAACTTAAAAGGTGGATGTCTTTTATAGAGGAGTATTCCCCGAAGTTTGTTTATAAACCGGGTGCGACAAATGTTGTAGCGGACGCACTTTCTAGACAGGTCTTGAATAATATTTCTGACGATGAGTCTTTACATAGTACACAACATTCTGCCGAAAGTAGTGAGGAATTCACTATTAAGGAAACTTCCAAACCACTTAATGAATTTAAACAACAAATTCTCTTAAGCAGGGCCAATTTCACATATTATGAATCACTTACTCAATTTAATAGAATTAGACACATTATAGAATTCGATACGAGGGAGAATCTCAAGAACAAATTGAAAGAATTCTTACGACCAAATTTGGTGACAGCGATACATTGTTGTCTTGAAGATCTATATGAGTTTAAGGAAACAATAAAAGGAGTATTTACCAACAAGTTTGTTTTTACAAGAATCTTTGCAATCGATATTGTTAATGTTGATGACCAAAAGGCCATTATTAAGGAAACTCACACTAGGGCACATAGAAGTTCTAAAGAAAATCATAAACAAGTTTATAAACAATATTATTGGCCCAGGATGATAGATCATTTTAAGGAGTTTATTAGGCATTGTGATATTTGCAATAAAGCGAAATATGATAGGAAACCAACTAAGATTCCAATTGGAGAGGCTCCAATTCCTAGCAAGGAGGGAGAGTTCCTTCACATTGACATTTTTTATGCCCAAAATTTGAAATTCCTTACATGTATTGACGCTTATTCAAAATTTCTCGTAATAAAACAAATAGAAGACAAAACAAATTTAGGCGAAAAAGTATTGGACATATTACAAACTTTTCCTGCAGCAAGGAAAATAACGTTAGACAATGAACCAGGCTTTAAAACACCTACATTCCAATCCTTAATGCAAAGATTAAGAATTCAATTATATTTTGCTGACCCTAGGCACAGTACTACTAACGGTCAGGTAGAAAGAGCACACTCAACCCTGATCGAAATAGCAAGATGTTTAAAACAAGAATATCACCTTTTAGACACTGTTGAGATTTTTCATAGAGCAGCTCAACAGTATAATCTCACCATACATTCAGTTACAAACGAAAAACCATTTGAAGTGTTTCACAATAAAGTTAATCATGAAGATCTGCGTAATAAATTATTGGAAGCTCAGGCTAGAATGATACGAAGAAATAACCCTACTCAGATCAGAACATTTGAGGAAAATGAGGAAGTTTATGAAAAATTAATTGGACAAAGGGATAAATTACTTCCACGCTATAAAAAACAGAAAATAAAAGAAGACTTAGGAAATAAGGTTAAAGTTTATAGTAGAAATAGAATTATTCATAAGGAAAATATAAAAAATTAATTTTATCTTACAGAAAATGTTAAAGTTGCTTATTTTGCTGGCCACACTCACGAACTGCAGACCTGAGGTCCAGATACTAGACTATTCAAATTCTCAATTAATTTCAATACACACAGGACTAACAAGATTGCAGGACGGAAATTTTAAATTGATACATTCTATAGATTTGGACAAATATGAACAAGTAATTACGAATTTAAAAGAGGAAATTCGAAGGAAAATACCTTCAAACAACTCCATACTTCCAATACTCGACCATGAAATTGAACAGACGCGACTGCAACTAAACAATATGAGACCAAGACAGAAACGTTCACTAGACATTATAGGGACAGCTTGGAAATGGTTGGCAGGAACACCAGACCATGACGATCACAAGATAGTAGTTGACAAAATAAATAATATGTTAGAAAACACGAACAGACAACGGATAATAAATAGGGATACCGTCACAAGACTAAACCTAATGACTAATGTGACAAACGCAATCTTAAAGAAAATTCAGACTGAAGACGACTTTAGAAAGGAATTTGAACAAAATTTGATTTATAGATTAAAATTAATAAAAGAAGAAATATTGAACATTCAATATGCTCTACAATGGGCCAAAGCAGGAGTTATAAATACCTTTATTTTGTCCGAGCCAGAAATTGACGAAATAAAAAGGCAATTGGACTATGAACAATTCCCATATTCCAATATCGATGAGGCTTTAGAATTTTCAGATATTAGAATTGCCTCAAGCAATACAACAATTATTTATATAGTAAATTTGCCTACTATTAATAAACAAATTTGTGAAAATATTTTAATTAAACCATTAAAAAGACAAAAAACTATAATAAAAATTGGAAATGAAAATATTGTTAAATGTAAGAATGAAATCTTTGAAATGAAAACTGATTGTAAAACCTATAATAAGCTATCAATATGTAACAATAGAAATCTTTTAAATATTACAAACACAAATTGTATTCCAAAATTATTATCTAGTGAGAATCACAATTGTACAATTATAAACAATCAGCACGTTCCAACCATTGAAGAAATAAAACCTGGAATAATCCTGTTGAATCAATACAATGGTTCTGTAAGAATCCCTGACGCCAAACCATGGAATTTATCAGGAAGCTTTTTAATAAAATTCCATAATACCACAATTAATTTAAACGGTATAGATTATCGTGCAGTGGAAGTACATGATTGGAAACCGCTTCCACCCATTCTGCAATTAACATCAAATAAAACAGATGTTGAGGAAATTCTTTCTCTTCAAATGATGAAAGAGGTCCAGTTGAACAATGTTCAAGAATTAAGCTCATTATCAACCGAAGGAAGAATTGAGTTTTCTTTTAACATAATACTTTCGATAACAGTAATCATAATTATTATTTACACTATATGGAAGCAAAAAGACAAAGTAAATTCTACAACCACTAATCAAGGAACTAAGAAAACAACTCTACGTCCTGAGGATCCGCCTGATAGGAAAGAAGTTATTAGAACATTAAAACAAATTCTCCAAAACGATTCAATCGGGACGATTCATCTAACAAAAGGGGGAGTTATGGAAACAGCATGAAAATGCTTAAAACTTTGCTAAATAGGTTTCATTGAACCTAAAAATTATTTGCTGACGGAACTGTGCTAAATAGGTTTCATTGAACCTGAAAATTATTTGCTGACGGTTAATAAAATGTTTAAAGAAAATTCTTTTCAAATAGAATTGCTGAACATTAAAAATACGATGACAATAATTATGTTGCAATTCATTATTATGTTTTTTTTAACGAATTGTGCTTCTCATTAGGTATAAGTATGATATTTAGAATTAAGTAAGAGTTAGTCAGTGAGTAATCAGCATGTAGTCAGTAAGAAGTGGACATTAAAAGTAAAAAAATAAAAATAAAGAAAAAAATATATTTTTTTTAATAAAACCAAAAACAGACAATTTAATTTGTATACGTGTCTGAAGATTTTTCCAAAGAAGTAGAAACAGTGGGGGAAAGAAAAACTTCACCAGGCACATTGTTTTTGTTCGAGTGTCATGATAAATTACCATAAGCGAAAAATTTGACTTTGTGTCGCTAATTGCGTAAAAATTCTCAAACCAAAAAAAAACACGATATTTCGTCGTTTTGTCGTTTTAAATACACATGTAAAAGCACTCACTCACTCACTCACTCACTTAATATTATATTAAATGTGATGGAAAAAAACACACACGTACAGATTTGTTAAAATCGAAAAAAAAATTAAATTAAAAAAAAAACTGAATCTGAGTATTAAAAATATTTTTTTATTAATTTAAGCCAACCAATATTTTGTTTCTATTTTTTATTTATTTTTATTTTTGTTGTTGTTGTAAATAAAACTCATTAGATTATTGTCGTGAGATATGACAATGTTAAGCTTTTTTTTCTTTCTATTTGTGCTGCTGTCGTATATTTGTTGTTAATGGTTGTTGCAACAAATTGCTTTTCAGTTTTAAATTTAAGGCAACAGATTGAAACAAACAACAAAAAATGTTATCAAATTAAGAGTTTCAGTTTTTGTTGGTGTTACGGTTGCTGTTACTTTTTTTAATTGGATCGGCTGAAAAGTAATTTCGTTGTTTGATAACTGCACACACAAAAATAGTTTCACTGACATTGTAAGCATTTTTTATTTCAAACTTGCTTCAACGAATGTGTATGATGGTTGGTTCAAAAACTAGACAACGGACGGCCTCCTTAAACGGAGAAGTTCTCAATGTGTTAGTATCAATGACTTCAAAAAAAGCCGTGGTCATATTGGGTCTTCCGCAGTCTGACAGTTGATACCCACGTTCTTGTTGAAGCTACATCAGTCAAATTAGTTGTCATATATTCATCACGAAGAGATGGGCTGCCGTAGTCTATAGTAGTGTGTTGGCTTATTAGACGTGAGGCCGCAGTTCCAGCCCAGGTCAGACATCAAAACGAAATATGAGAAAATATTTCTTCGACTACTGCCTTTCAGCAGATTTCTGGCAAAAACTCTGAGAGCAAATAAAATTGCCATGAAAAGTTCCTGAAAAATCTGTCGTTCGAAGTCGACTTTAACTGTAGGTCCCGCCACTTATGTAAGTGGTGTGAGAAGCTAGATCGTAATCCTGACTAAAGGCCAATTATGTATGTACGAGAATTTTGGTTAAGAAAAATTCATGTGGCGGGTTGAAGTTACGACTGAACTTTTTTACTTAAGGAAAGGGTTCATCTAAATACTCGCAATATAAGCTAGCGAGAAGAGGTATTTGGGCTTTCAACCCTTTTAAAACTTTAATTAGACTTACTACTATCGGATAAAGCACTGCCGATAATGTTTTAGTATCAATTTGTCTTGCGAGGTTAATAGTCTCTGGCATGATCTCCTAGCAATTAATCAAAACAGGCATAGTGGCTCAGAACATTTTGGGAAACTCACAGAGCATTGTTATGTAATCTATGTTTTGGAATACTTCCAGCATTATCAGAATTTTCAAGTGATCCATATTTAAGCTGTGTCACTACCCTGTCTTCAAAAAGACCCGGTTACAGGGCTTCTATGGTACATTGTTGGTCCTGCAAAATCAGATTTAGAACCGTCTCCACATGCCGACATATTAAGTTGATATTTCTCTGTCTTGCCGAAAAATTCTCGACATATTAAGTGTTCCCAGGTCAAGATAGGTCTAACCAGTGACGTGTAGATCCACTGATATTCATTTTCTGTGTTAGACTCCTAGTTTATACCCCGCAATTAATTCAAGAGTAGACAGCAATGGAAGTCTTCCATACATTTTGAGTATATTAGTTTGCTAGGGCAGCTAAGAACAGCTAGAGTACCTTATCATTTAAATAAAAATTAGTGAACGTTCTTTCGGAATTTTATCATAATTCACCATGCAATCTTGCGCGATTTGTTAAACTGTCCGTAATGGTGAGGATAACGTTACCTAGGTTTTCGAATATGCCACAACTGCCTGTTGCTCAGCTACTAACAGTTCGATTATCAAGCACCTTATAAGTTTACCCCTTCTTTAGCTTTAGCTAAATAAGTGAAGTGTTTAAAGAGACACGAAACGATTTTCGTCCTCACCTAATATTGTATATTTGTATACTATTACCGCCGTTACTATTATTTAACATTGTAGTTGTTGCTGCTGCTGCTGATGGTGATGCTGAAATTGGTGTATGGCTTCAGCTAATGCCATTTATGTCTCAGTGTTATTTGTAGATTAATTGCATTTAGACACAGTTGGACATTATATACGACATTTGCTTAGATACACTCAGATAGACAGTCAGACATAAGTGTGACTTACTTACTTACTTACTCACTTACAGGCCATGCCAGCCCAGGCCAGGCCACAACTGCATTGTACAAGCGCACTCACCTCCGTTCACGTCAAATGGAAAAGTCTACTGACAGACAAACAGACAGACAACACACTTATAAACGGATGAAGTTTTAATAATTTTTTTTTTGTAATTTTTTAAAATAATTTGATTTCGATTTTTTGCTTTTTTTTTTTGATGGCATATTGTGCTGGTAAATGGATTTGAATGGGAAATTAAAAACAATTTTTTATTTAGCTTGAAGCGCCTAATGAATACTATGACGCCATTGCTATTGACCTGCAAAATCTGTTTATATTGACATCATCTGCGTTAATGATTTTAAAATTGAAGTTCATTTGTTTTTGTATTGTTTGGGTTTTTGTGTTGCTTTTAGCTTTTATTATAAAATTAGTTTCACAATCATTAACTAACTTCCTTTACTTTTAATTTATTCTTCTTCTATTCACCTGCAAAATTTCGTTTAATTTTGAATTTTTGAGTTATTTTTTTCGTTTTTTCTTTGCATTCAAATTATAATTCCTTTTCGAAAAGAAAAATTTATGAAAACATTATTGCCTTCAGCTTCTTTATAGGCAGAGTTTTGTTTTTTGTTTTCCAATTTTTTTTATTTTTTTTTTTGTTGGTCAAATTTAATTTTCTTCAAATCGCTGTTGCAATAATAATGTTGACTGCTTTGTTTTCTTATTTTTGGCAACACCTACAACAAGTGTGTCTAAAATTATTTTCGTTTCTTCTTCATTTGCTGGCGCAGATTTTTGCAGGACTGCTATGAGTGAGTACCTGGCCACTCTTCATACGTACAATTGTGGCCATTTGTAATGGAGGATATTTGTGGCATTGTTTTCAAGACGCACATTCGTGGCATTTTAAAATTTTTTGGTAATAAACAACCTGTTGCTTTTTAACTGGAACTACAGTTATAAGGTAGTATTAAAGGTTTGGCATCTAAGCACATCCCGACTAAGGTTCTAAACATAGAAGTGATTTAATCTGTAGAAACATGCTCTGCCTCTTTTTAGAAAAAATGAGAAAGTTTTAGTCATCCACGATTGTGATTAATTCTGTTTTGACAACTCACCAAAGACGGCCGAGCCTTCGCTGAATGGGCTATGGAGCAGTACACAACTGCCCCCTATTTTCATTGAAAAATTATCTTCAGCAAATGGCTACGTCGACAAACAAAATTGTCCAATTTGGGACGATACTAATCCACATGAGATCCATGTTTGTTCCACAATCTGGTAAAGAACGGCGCTTACCACAGTCCAATTACGGTAGAGAAGATTTTAATACATAAGCAGTAGATGAAGGAAACCAATGGGCAAAAAAGAGGAGCGGAGTATCTTCCAACAGCTACTTACTTAAAATACCAGATTACACAGGGTTACCCATCTTAGCTACATTATAATATCCTAGAAAGCTAATATTTTAGGACTTTGTTAAAGAAAAAAATTTGAATGTGAAAACCTTCAGGACCTTGGATATTAAGAAAAGCTACCGATAAAGCTGAATGTAATATAGAAGAAGAAAACACCGAAAAAATTCTCATAGTAATTATGGAATGAAAGTGTATTCAACCTTTGAAGGAATATCTAAAGAGCAAAAGAAAATTTTCGACGACTAGTTGCAGTTCGGCTTTCTATCTAAAAACCTATTCCACGCCATACCAAAGCAATGCGATAAGTTTGGCATAAACTGCCAAGAAGCTATGGGGAGATGCATGCCAGATTTGTGTCCAGAGGGAAGAAAAACGGTCAAAAACGGTTGAGGTCATTTTATTCCGAAAGTGTTCAACATAATCTAATAACATACGAGGCTTTCGCTTGGTGTCCTATTAAAAAAGCATTTTAATGTTCGGAGAATGACAAGAAAGGACAATTCATTTTTTTTAAGAGGATAATTCGAAAATCATTTTATTCGTTTCAACGCGAACGAACAGGCATCCGAGAACTGCAAACTTTTAAGGTATATTTATACTGAGGCCCGCAAATTTAATATGAGAACTTGTCTTACAG